>LR999964.1:60262642-61572642 GCA_905220375.1 Tachina fera | reverse complement strand
TTTCGTCACTTATGCTAACTTCATGACAATTTATTCTTATACATAGGGCCGTAAGTTTTCAGTTGCTTTGTAATTTTAGTACTGTCCCTGTGGAAAATTTTACGAGAGAAATAGTACACTATTGACTTTGCCGATAGTATTACTGACGAATTATACCCCAGATAATTGATATACGAGTAGAAACTAGTATTTAAGATGTGCTCTAGTGGCTGAGTGGTAGCGATGCTAGCCTGTCAGTCCAGAGGTTTTGGGTTCGATTCCCGCAACAGACCCTGGGTGTTTTCCGTAGACAAGCTAATCGCTTTGCAGGTTGCAAAATTATATAAATAAATATTGCCCTAAAATTTTTGAAATTACTTTTTGTGAGGTACCTTAGATTTTGCATGCACATATCTCTTCAATTCCGAGTGTCACCTACAGGTGACATAGATTGGTAAGATTTTTGAGCATTCATATTGACATCTTTGAAATATTTATTTACTTTTCGTACAGTTATAGCATTTGAAAATTCTGTAATTTTTTTAACTCACAAATTTGGCTTATTTATTCAACCAGTTTTTTGATTTCTTCGTACTGGAGTTCCTTATGATAAATTAATTGTTGTAGAAATATCAAAAGGTTAAGTGACAAAAAGAAGATTGCAAATTAGTTTTGTGAGATATTGAAACTAATAATTTGAAATTATATCGTCAAAATATAAAATACGAGTTAGCAAAAGTTGGAGAAAGTTTAGGAAGTGTCAGCGGTAGGTGAAACTGGGTTGTATCATGCAGTATAAACAGATGTATGTAACAAAATTTGTGAATTACTAAATTTCACAATTACTACTTGTATTGCTGTTGATTGAGTTTGAACGATATTCTGGAAATACTAGAGAGTATCGACGACGCTGTTTACACCCCTTGAGGATGGAAGAGTTAACGATGAAGATAGTGGAGACGAAAATAAAGTCAATTTTGTTCACCTTTATAGCCGAATGTTACGTCTAGAAGTGGAAGTTCATACAAGATCTATCGATAGAAGGATGAGGTGGATTACAGTAGATTACAATCCTCAGAATATATTGCAGTCCAGGAACATGATCCTAAAAAGAAGAAGAAGAATATTACAGTAAAAAAAAGGTCAAATAATGCTTTTACTTCATTTGTCAAAGGTTACTGCGAGGAAGATATTCCAGGCACATTTCACGAAAATTTTTGTGTTACTGACTGCCTCGAGTTATAATATAGCGAGAATATTAGTAAACTTAGTCGAAAATACGATTAACTTGTACGCATTTTAGAAAAACTATTCATTGAATAAGAAAGTAAATGAAGTCCTTATATTGCTATACTATTACTGACTGGTTACATGACACAAAAAAATTTAAGACTGTGCAGACATTTACAATTAGGGAGTATAAAACGAAACATTTTTTTTTAAAACAACAATAGTTGCTCAAAACCCACCACTTTAAGAAGAACTGGATGAATGAATTTTTCGAGGTCGTTAAAATAGACTTTTTTTTTGTCAATAATTTCATCGTTGGAGCTAAATCTCTTTCCACCGGGCCATTTCTTTAGGCTTGGAACTAAGAAGTACTCACTAGGGACTAAATCCGGAGAATATTACGGTTGGGGTACAAATTCTTGCCCAATTCATAGAGTTTTGATGAAAAAGATCTTTTTTCTTGGCCATATGGGGTAATTTTTTTTTAATCCGATTTAATGGTCTAATAAGTTGGCATAATATTCGCCGTTTATTGTTTTTCTCTTTTGAAGGTAATCGATGTGGATTATACCGTGTGCATCCCAAAAAACTGCTTCCATCGCCTTATTGCCCAAAAAACTCAGCTTGGCCTTCTTCGGAGCAGGTTTAGAATGCTGCTTGGTCTCCGGAGTACTGTAATGGATCCATGTTTCATCCAGTTACAAAATGCAGCAAAAACTCATACGGACTGCGGTAAAACAACTCTAAACAAACCTTTGAAGTTGTCACACGTTTGCGTTTGTGGTCAATTGAGAACAAACGCGGCACCCATCTTGCAGACAACTTTCTTAAACCCAGCTGATCATTTAAAATCGAAACCACACTGCCATATGAAATGCCTATGGCATCAACAATATTAAGCACTTTTACTCTTCGATCGGCCAACAGCATATCGTGGATTTTTTCGAAATTTTTGGCTGTACAACCACAACGAAAGTCAATAAACCACTTTTTTGTCATTGAAATCGATTGGTGCAGAGCCCCCATAGTAAGGGGTGCTTTTTATTGAGGTATAGAACTTTAAGTTGGCATCACTTTTTTAACTGGCGGCCATTTTGTCAGCTGTCAAGTGATTAATATTTAGTTTGGTTTGCCATTTCATCATGAACAGGTTGACAAAAGAACAACGCTTGCAAATCGTAGCAAATTTATTTCGAAAATAATGCTTCAGTTCGCGAAGTTTACCGCAAGCTTCGTCCATTTTATGGTCGACATAATCATCCATCAGAGCAATTAATCAGATAATTAATTTATTTATCAAGGTTTTTTTCGCAAAAAATAATGTTTAATGAGCACTCGAAATTAAATTTTTTCTATTTTTAAAAAAATGCACAAGGTTGTATGTTTTGAACAGCTGCTAAACGCAAATTAAATGACGATTTCTTGTCTATTAACAAGTGGTATTTGATGGGAACAATGCTGCATTTCATATAACTACGAGGGAAGTTCCAAGAGTCATGTACTTATTGATCGTAGTTCAATTAAATACAGCTAGTGTCTATTATTCCTATCTATAAGTGTCTATAAGTATACAGATAGATGTCATGTAATTTAATAAGTCAAATTCGTAGGTAATATCCGTAACTAAATTATCTGTGTGTAGAAATTATGGCCATAAATAATATTTTTTCTGTCAAGATGCTGTTGAGCTAAAAATAAAAATTATTAATTCAATTCTTCTCAAATTCGGATCCGGATCCATCTATATGCGTGTATGCTAGTCATTAAAATTAGTCGAATCAATAACTTTATTATGTTTTATGGTGTGATTCAACTTATTCAATAGCGAGTCTAATACGATCCCTCGACCAAATCGTTCGCTTTCGTTTCTCTGAGATGCTTTCAGTATGCGTCACCACTTCGGCAGTTACTTTTGGAATAGTTGTCGTAGTTAAATTAAAAAATACAATTTATTTGTTTTATATTTTGCTTATCCATTTGAGTTGAATAGCTTTTATTAATTTGAACTTTTTTTTGGTCCCTTAAATTTTCAATTTATAGAGAATCAACCGTACTACTAAAATGGGTCAAAAATGTCTATCTCAAATTTCAACGAGTACTCCGGTTGCATATAAATAAGACACATGTTATAAATATAAAATATTTATTAAAATACATACACAATTAAAAGCCTTTAGGCCATTTATTAAAGTGCTAACTTTGCAGTCAAAAACTTGTTTTGCGTTCTGTACCAAACAAAGTTCTCGTGACAATTACAATTGTCACCCTGTAAAACTAAACTAATAATAAAATTATTCTTCAAAGTTTCTTTCCATTTTACGAGTAGCTTTTTTTTCGTCAAACTTGTATTGATAAAAAAAAACAGTGAAATAAAATAAAATTGTAAACTAAACGCATTGCGTGACTTAAAACATAAAAACCAACACATCAGATGAAAAGTCATAACACACTCGCTCACTTTATTTAAAGTTAAGCCAAATGCAATTGCACTTTATAAACGTGCACAAACGAGTGCAAACGTACTCCTGTAGATGTACATATGTATGTATGTTTGTATAACCTCCTTAGCATACTACTACCACACATTTGAAATTCTTAACTTATCCAGGCTGTGGCAAGAAAGCCATTTACCGCTATCTCTACAGCAATATCGCTTGACCGAAAGAAACGTTCGGCTTCAACAACGCCAAAAATTATCATATAAATTGTGATAAAAACTATAAAAATTAAAAAAAATAAATAGCAATAAAAAAAGAAATAATTCATAAATGCAATATTGAAATTGTTGCAGGCTGTTCTTGAGGATAAAAGGGGAAAACCCTTCATACTTTTGTGTCTGGTGGCTACATCCATCAATCCATCAAGGCATCAAACTAAATACATGATAATAAAAAAAAATAGAGACGAATTGTTAACCTCCTTCTTTTTTTGAAGTCGGTTAAAAATACATTCGTTCACAGGTATTTATAGCAAACTTTTTTAATGTTGTTCTTCGGTTTTTTCTAAAGATGTATTCCTGTATGGGCACGTACACAGTTTGTTAACTGTTTGGTAAAAAAAACTTGTTATTTGAAGGATTAAAATGTGGAAGCCATGGTTAAGAGGATCTTTTAGATTTTTCCCACAAATCGGGGATGTAACTTAAAGTTTTAAAGTTAATCCGGTTCAAAAATTTTAACTTTTAAAGCTTAGTTGTATCACACCTCACTTTCAAAATGTTTTGAATTGTAAGTCGTCGCTCGCAATGGCCAATGTATTAGAATATCTTCGGGTATTAATGAACTCCTATATTTGTTTTGGCTCTCTTCAGAAAAGTATTAGCACATTTTTTATCAGACTGACTGCAACCTGCTTTCTGGAAATATCAAAAATATTATATTATCTTAATACAAAAAAAAAAGAAAATATGTGTATCTCTTCAATTCCCATACCTTAATTAATGAAAATAAAACTGATTTATTGTTTTGTATAGCATAAGTATTTTTGATTTACACCAAAAAATTTAGATATATAAAAAATAATGCTAGTTTTATTTTTAGAGAGGAGTCACCTACAGGTGACACTGGGCACAGTTTATTATTGGGTAAAGTGAACAAAAAATAAGCATTTGCTTTTTACTTAAAAATTTGTTTTAAAACCTAAAATATGTATGTGTTTTTTTGTTTTTTTTAACAAATTTTCAAGTAAAAAGCAAATGATTATTTTTTATTTACTTTGCCTATTGGCAGTTTATGAAACAACAAAAAATACGAGGGCGGATCAATAAGTCCGTGACTTTCGAACTTTCTTCGTAGTGATATGAAATTAAACACTGTTCCCATCAGGTACCACCTGTTAATAGACTACTGTCAAACTTCGAGCAAGTGTCGTCATTTACTTTGCATTTAACAGCTGTTCAAAACATACAACTTCGTGTATTTTTCTTAAAGTAAAAAAAAGTGAATTTCGAATGCTCATTAAACATTATTTTTTACAAAACAAAAATCGTCAATCAAACCAAGGAAAAGCTCGATATATACTATGGGGAGTCTGCACCATAGATGTTAATGGTCCACAAGTACAAATGACGCTGAACGTTCTGGACAACCAATTAAGGTCAGTACACCCGAAAATCTCATATCGTGCTTTATGCTCTTGGCAGATCGAAGAGTAAAAGTGCGTGAGATTGTTGATGCAATAGGCATTTTATATGGCAGTGTGGTTTTAAATTTAAATGATCGGCTAAACTTTAGACAGTTGTATACAAGATGGGTGCTGCGTTTGCTCTCAGTTGACCATAAACGTAAACGTGTGAGAACTTCAAAGGAGTGTTTGTAGTTGTTTAACAGCAATTCGCAAGAGTTTTGAAGCGTTTTGTAACTGTGGATGAAACGTTAATCCATTACTGTACTCCCGAGACCAAGAAGGAATCTAAGCAATGGGTTTCTCAGGGTGAACCTGATCCAAAGAAGGCCAAGGTGAGTTTGTCAGCCAATAATGTGATGGCAACAGTTTTTTGGGATGACGCAGGATTAGCTACATCCATTGCCCTCAAAACGGAAAAACAATAAACCGATAAAACCGATTTAATGAGGATTTAGAAAGAAAACGATACCAGATGACCAAGAATCAAGATAAGGCAAGAGTGCACACGTGTGCAGTTTCCATTGAAAAACTCTATGAATTCGGCTACCCCGGATATTCTCCGGATTTATGCCCTATTGACTACTTCTTATTTTCAAACCTAAAGAAATGGCTCGGTGGAAAGAGATTTGGCTTCAATGGTGAAACTATTGCCTGTTTTAAGGACCTGGAAAAATTATATTTTTTGGAAAGGATATAAAAACTGGAGAAACGTTGGACTAAGTGTATTGAGTTAAAGGAAGATTATGCTGAAAAATATATTTTTATTTTGCAAAACCAACTGCGTTTCATTAAAAAATTCACGGACTTATTGATCCGCCGTCGTGTTATGAACTTTTTATTTAAATTATTTTCCTGTTTAGCCTTTCTTTTTTAATTGGATTATTAATAAAACAAGCACTTTTCGTATTCCATTATATATTAAAACACCGGTGTTAATAACTGACTTCCGCCCAAGTGTAGAGACAAAGTGGCTATTGAAGTCTGAGGAATTCCTCTTACCAGTGTGAGTTAACTTATCTTATTAAAAATATTAAATTAATTAATAAAAACATTTCCATTTCTTATGAAACAGAAGACGTGAGCATGAAATTTATTCTTTGATTTATAAGGAAATGTCAAGACGCATCAGCAATAAGAGAACCAATTTTCGTATTCCATTTCATGTTCAGGCCTTATCGAATTATAAAGAAATTTCGTCCTAAATTTGTAGGTTCAAATCCGTCATTAAAAATTGAAAGGGATTCATGATTTCCAAATCCGCTTCCATATAACAATATTGAACATGGGAGAGAGTACTTAAATACGCCCCATTTTATAATTGTTTGGAGGTAAACTAACGCGAAATCAAACTCAACCTTCAAATAATTTTGTTAAGTGTACGAATAACAAAAAGATAAATAAATTTAATTTGTTTATATTGTTGTTGAGATTGAGTTGATAAAAAAGGAGAAATTAATTTTTTAAAGCAAAAACAATTCTGAATGTTTAATTAGTGAATTTAAATTAAACCCGCAAAGAAAAAGTTCTCATTACAACAAATAATAAAAATAAATAAACAAAAAATAAAAAATAGTTCAGTATAGCTCTCCTACACCGAAATGTTGATGTACATTGTACAGCTTTGAAGCAGCAATGTTGCATGTTACAACAAAAAAATGCATGGAAAAACATACATTATATTATTATAATACCCCAGCCACGGTAGGAAAAATAATATAAGAAGAAGCAAAATAAACAATATAAAATTTATTTATTAATTTTTACAAATTATATGCAACCGCGTATACGAGTACGACTATGCCACGTTAGTAAGCTTGAATGTGTGATGTGTAGTTACTGTTGCAAGTCAGTCAGTCAAGCAGTCTGTCAGTTAGTCAGTGTATGTTTGTGTGATGGCTTGTATGATTGTTACTTAAGAATGTAATCGCCAGAATTATTTTGTATTCAGTTAATGTTACATACACCAACATTTTTATCACTCAAACACTATGAATGAATGACTCCATGACAAATGGCCTTGTAAAATATTTTAATGTTTAAGGACGCGAAAGACACATTTCTTTATTCTTTTTTATTCATTTTATTTTATTATATTATTGTATTTCATAAGACTTGCTGCTGCTGCTGCTAAAGGTGAGACAAGTCATTCAGCTGAAGACAAATTATATAATATAATGATAATAATACCCGTGTTGCAAGGGTTTTTTTTCTTCTTCAATTCTGTCTTGCAGAATGCAAATAGTGATGATGAGGAAACATGTTACAACAATAAGTTGTCGGCTAACAAAATTTCAACAATGAATTTGTTTTTTTTCTTTTCAACGTATTACCATAAAGCGTTGCTTGTTTTTTTTATTTTTTGTAAATTAACTAAAGATGTTTTGTTGCGATGTGTTTAACAATTAGAGGCAATATAATCAGATTTTTTATTTCATCTTCAGGGTTAGTATAAAAAGTTTATCTATGTGATTTTTTAAATAAACGGTATAAAAACTTTAATGTTATATTTCTAATATATATATATTCATAGGTTCCCGTCGTTCCTACAAGGAGCATAATGCCTCAATATAATCATTGAACATATCCCAATTCTGTGCCAATGTCTTCAACTTTTGCCACTGCGATTTACTTCTGCCTCAATTGGTCTTCTTCATGTGTGATCTGGGCATCTCCTCCCTCGTCTATTTCCTTGAGGGTTCCAATCTACGGCAGTTCCTGTAATGTCCTTAGTGTCCCTTGTAAGGGTGTGGTCAATCCAGTGCCATTTCCGTCTCCTTATCTCAATGGATAGGAATTGTTGGGTTGTTCTTCTTCAAAGCGCATGATTTGATATAGTTTTCGGCCAGAATACATGTAGGGTATTGCTAAGAGTGGCAGAATTCCATGTTTCACATCCGCACAAAAGGCTAGATTTCACATTCGCGTTAAATACAGCAATTTTCGTGCGCATGGATAGATGTGGGAACTTCCAGATGGATTTAAGGCGGCCAAATGCTTGACTTGATTTCTACAAGCGGTTATCGTTATCCGCACGCGATCCTCTATTTGTAGCTAGGTACCCAGCTAAAAAAATATGTATGGAGCATATATAATATCCCATATATGATTCGGATCCAAAAAATGAGGGTATATGGACATATATGATTATATATATTCGTACATTTTTATACATGTATGTGTAAATTCCCTCCACAGTATGGAAAGTTCGCATTCATACACTCTTGATTCACAAAAGCGCCCTGCTGTGCAATAAATTAAATTTTTTTTAGACTTGAGAGAGGTTGTATTTAATGAAACATTTGTTTGGACCAATAATTCAAAACGAAATAAAAGTCATTTCATTCATCAAAAGGTGAATCAATTATTTAAAAAAACACATAAATCATATTCGTACATAACATTTAGCTTAAGAAATCATATGAATGCAATTAATTATAGAAGAAAAAATAATCTCTCTAACAATAGTTTTCAATACAGTAATATGATCTTTGTTTCTTATCTAGAGAATTTTGTCAATTTCTATACAATTAATGATTGGATTATCCTTTTGATTATTTGATATATTATGGATTTCTTGTAACAAAAAGTTTTTCTTTTTTAAACGTTGAGAGTACGCATATAAACTTTGCACACCGTATGTATTTTCTAATGGATTTCCAATTCAGCAGTGATAAAATTCCAAGCTTTTTTGATTGCAAAAACGATCTTATGTGAGATATCATGTATGCATACATTCTTATATGGCTCCATATATAAAATCTCATATTTATATATGGATCCACATATGAAGAGCTTCATAATTAAATTTTCATATATGAGCTCACATGTTATAAAACATTTCATATATTAGTCCATATATTAGTTCATATATAATAGTTTTGCCATTTACAATCCCATATATTTCCATATATGAATTCATACATATTCATATATAGTTATATACATTCATATATTAAAAATATATGGACCATATATAATTTTTTTAGCTGGGTAGTAGAATTGGCTAACGTCTTCTATTTCGCTTGCACCAATGGCAAAAAATTATGGGAGTTTTCGTTAATACGTATGTTTTTTGTCTTCAAGACGACAGTTGTTTCTGATTTGTTGACGTAAACCGAGTCCTTCTAATTAAAATTCTTTGTTCTAGAGTTTCATGCATTCAATGGTTAAAAGTTCCCAATTTTTTACTAAATAAATGTCAAAGGTTGACAGCTCAAGTCTTGACATTTCATCGTTCGACAGCAAGTTTAATACATGACCTAAAATTTTCCCACCCTTTCTAAGACAATGCTCCTAAAAATTTACTGTCCCATAAGGGTTGTTTTAACAATTTCAACTAGAAGTAGCCATATCTTTAAATAGCTTTTTTACAATTCATCTTATGAAAAATATTTAAGTAAAAAACTAAAAATGCCCTGTTTACTCGTACGTACGTTTCTGAACTTTAATAGTTAAGGGCTTAAACTAAGGCCAAACAGCATAATCCACAAAATCTTTGGGGGCCCAGAAGCAGGAGCGAGTATTTTTTTTGCGATGTACACGCAAAGAAAAAATATGTTTGAGGTAACCATAATCAAATAGCAACATACTATGATTGAATTATATGGTTGTAGTTAAATCATATCATTGTCAATAGAAAAGAAAACTTTTAATAATATTATTATCTAAGTTAGTAATAATATTATCAACAAAAACAATGAACTTTGTTACACATAATCTTATTATTGTTAATAATAAATATTTGTGACTAAAATATAATTGAGACTCACCATACCATGTTCTTATATTATAATAATATTTTTAAACACGACAACAGTATTATTTAATATAATAATAACATTTTGTTTTTCAATCATATATTTATTGCTAGATCTCTGTTTTAAAACAGCTATGCGTTTAATCCGAAATAAAAACAATTTAATATTGTTGAAATTAAATGTATAAATAGAAACGCATACTTACATATATTACAGACACGTCTGTATAAAGAGATAAACTTATGTACGTATGTATGTATATGTTTTTATTTATTACCCTTTTGTTAATTTGTACTTTATTTATTTATTTAACACGACGCGTGCAATACCGATAGCTTACAAACGAAACACTGAACTGACAGAAGATGTCTCTGAAAAAGATTTAATTAAAAACTTATCATAGTATGGTTTTGGATAACATTATATTGTTATTTACATTATATTATTTTTAAATAATAACAAAAATTATGTTGCAGTCTTAAATTTTGAACAAAACTATATTGTTAAACTCTAACCATATAACACTTTTTATGAATATAATAATGTAATTATTAAATTCAAACATTACTTTGCTTGCCGTAACAAAATTAATGCTTCAAATAACAATAACTTGTTTTAAACGAACACACAATTGTTTCTGAGAACATAATATTGTTTTCTCAACCATACCACAACCATATCTTTTCTTTGCGTGTATGTAAAGATGGAAGTATTTCCATATGTTATGTATTGACAAATCTCGGTATAACGAATCTCGCTTTAACGAAAATATTATACAGGGTGGCCCAGAAAGACCGAAGTGGTGTGAAATCCTTATAACTTTTTATTTAAGACATATTTTTTTAGTTTTTTGTTTTTTAAATACATTAAATTTATAGGGAATATTTTAAGATTAGTTATTAAAAATTATATCCCGCAAGTGGTGGCCATTTTCTGCTTCGCACAAATGTGCTCTTTCCAACACATTTTCAATGACCTTTCGCAAAACTTCCGGTGTTATGTTGTTAATTTCGTCTCGAATATTGGTTTTTAATTCCTCAATAGTCCTAGGCTTATTAAGATAAACTTTCTTTTTTAAATAACTCCAAAGGAAACAGTCTGGAGCAGTTAAATCCGGGGAACGCGGAGGCCAATTAAAATTGCTTCTACGCGAAATTATTTTTTCACCAAAGATGTCGCGTAAAAGAGCCATTGTGGCCCTGGAAGTGTGCGCTGTGGGTCCATCCTGTTGGAACCATATTTGCGGATGGTTTTCCACGGTTGGCTTTACAAAATTTTCCAACATGGCCCGATATCGACCACCATTGATTGAAATGGCGCCACCTCGTTCATTTTCAAAAAAATATGGGCCAGTGATCCTTTCTGAAGAAACACCGCATCAAACAGTATACTTAACTGGGTGTAATTGTCGTTGATGAAGTACTCTCGGGTTTTCAATATCCCATATCCTAAAGTTTTGTTTGTTAACGAGGCTTCGTCACTCATAACTAAGTTATGAATAATGGAAATGGAAAGAACACATTTGTGCGAAGCAGAAAATGTCCACCACTTGCGGGATATCATTTTTAATAACTAATTTAAAAATATTCCCTATAAATTTACTGCATTTAAAAAACAAAAAATTAAAAAAATATGTCTTAAATAAAAAGTTATAAGGAATTCACACCATTTCGGTCTTTCTGGGCCACCCTGTATAACGGACGGCCAAATTTTTTATAGCAACAACTCTGTATAGCGTATACGATATTAATTTTATACTGGATATAACGAATGATAATAAAAAACCTTCGCAATATATAAAACAAAAACTTGCTAGCAACATATTTCTAACATTTACTACTTTATATAGCAAATGTTTTGAGTGCTCTGTATAACGAACTGCAAACAAATTTAACAAAACCTACAGCAACAATGGTTAGTATGAATAAAAAAAGTATTTGCTTTTTACTTAAATATTTGTTTTAAAATCCAAAATTTGTGTGTGTTTTTTTTTTATTATTATTATTTTTAATAAACAAACTTCATGCAAAATTTTTTCCTATATTTTTTTTCACATAAAAATTGTCACGGTAACCTCTGCAGTGAATCAAAATTATTGGGGAAAATAATACTAATTTTGTGAAGCAAGCTTAATGCAACTTTGTAATATATTTCTTTAGTAAAATCCGGATGTACCAGAAAATAAAATTTATATTTTTACACATTTCACAAGATATAGAACATGCGTCCGTCATACATACATGCGTCATCATACATACTTGTGGTTTTCTAATAATAAGTAATAATTGAAAAAATTTTCAATTCTTCTTAACTCATGCTCACACCTCAAACATTTCTAAATAAACATTTCATAAATCTCAACATGAGCAATATCTACTCGTAACATCAGCAAATCGAAATTTTACAGCCTTTTAAAATTAAATAACTCTGAACAATGTGAACCAGATTTTTGGTTAGATTTACAACATCTTTTTTTTGCCATCTCAAATAACAATTAATTACAAAACTAATTATTTTAGTGCTAAAAAAACTCTTCATGGAAAATATCCATCATTAATAAACATCAACACTTTAATTTTATCCAGCCTTTCGTTCTAGTAAATGCAATGCCAAGGAAAAATCAAAACAAACAAAAAACCGTTTATCAGTTTTAGAATCATCATTGTCATCATCACCATCATCATTATCCACAATTGTTATCATGTTTGGCATGGCCAAAGTATCACAAGTTTTAGAAGTTGCAACAGCACCAGCAGCATCATCATCATCATCATCATCACCATCACCATCATTCAAGCATATTATTGGTCTTAAGAGAATCGACATTTAACATCATTCACACACCAGCCACAATATTTACAAAAACTAAAACTAGTGTATGCACTAATACAAAAAAGTTAAATAAATATATAAAACTAAACAAACAAAAAATAAATATCAACAACACATTCAATACTACATTGATCAACTTCAACAAAAATGTCGTCGAGTGCATCATGTCTGATGTTGCGATAACGACAATAAATAATCTTTTTCCTTCAATGCTTTTTCGATGAATGAATGTATGAATGATTTACGATGTTTTAAAAAGCGACTCACAACAAAAAAAACTAAATAGTAAGCTAAAACAAAAACATAAACATACATAAATATGTATATATGTATGTTTGTATGTATGAACAAGGCAGCAATAATTTTTGCGTTTAATAATTTATTGAAAAATTACAATTTAGTTTTGCTGGCTGCTGCTGTTTTTGTTGCAACTTCAACAAAAAAAAAAATAATTTTCATACATACATACACATGTATTAATAAAGTTTGGCAAAAAAAACAACATCTAAAGCATTCAAGAGTTAGAGCTAGCATATTAAAATATTGATAACAACAAGTGACAAAAAAGCATTTCATCATAAGCCAGGGATGGAAACTTCACTACAATTATACCAAGTAGAGCATACTTAACGTGAGGAGATGGTTTTTCCAAAAAACGGGATATGATCGATCAAAAAGCGGGATTTCAAAGAAAATACCTCAAAAAGCGGGATTTTAAAATAAATATCTTTTAGAAAGCTGGATGTGTAATATGCACATTCACAGTTTCGATCGTACACAGAAAAAATTATTCTTGAATTTTTTTCAATTAAGTTATTGCTTAGAAAAAATAATATTTTTTATTAATATTTTAATTGAATATATGTTTATTTTAATTGAATTTACTGCTCTATCAAAAAAGTGTTATCAACAGAGTTTAACTCAGAATAGTATGATATGGTTAACAATTATTGTATGTAAATAAAAATAAATAAAGAAATAAATAAAATAAAAATCGATCTGCCACATTGTTTTGAAAAAATATTTTCAATTAAATTACCCAATAAATCTTTTAATTGGTTTTGAACTAAAAACTAAAAAACTACTCAGCTTATATATATATATTTTTTTTGATTCATAGAAATTTTGACATGCGTGGAATAAAAATAAAATATTAAAAAAAACAGAAATTCATTTTATTCCCTTATTTCAAAGTCGTCGTCCATACAGTGAAACATTTGCTGCAAAACATTTGAGTTTGTTGACGAGAGGGGAAAGAGGAATGGCAAAGGGTACTTTGTTTCATGTACACGAAGTTCTTGTTAAGTACGTCATTCTCGCCTCATCCTTATGAAAAATATATGAGAAAATGTATTAACCTGCAAAACAAAAACTTCACAATGTTGACACGAATGCAGTTTCAAAAGAGAAAACAAAAATGTTTTGCAGCAAATGTTTCACTGTATAGACGACGACTTAACAATCAGATCATAATAAGAGTCCATAGAGTCTATAATATAGACCAAATGTGAATGGTAATCTTAGTATATTGCCGATATTTGGGGTCCGATGCAAATGGTCTTGCGTAAGTAAGTATGTATGTATGTATGTATATGTAGTATATGGAAAATATTGTAGCCTTTCTTTAAAATCCCATTACAAAATACACACACTTCACAGTACGGCTACGATATTCTGCATTTACCTTTACGCAAGACTCTCAAACAACGAATATGGCCATTGTACTTTTCTGCAGCATTCGAAATTCAAAAGCCAGTTAGGTTTTTGGTACAATACACAAATACTTAAATTTTTTATACATACATACATACATACTTACATAACATAATTTTTTATAAATTTTTGATTTGATTTTTTCTATATGTCACTATTTGATTTTTTCTATTGTCTATTTGATTTTTTCTATATGTCAATTACTATTTTAATAGAATCTTTAAAAAGTTTTAAGTAGGTTTTTAATTCAATTTTAAAAATATTTCAATTAATTTTTTAATTAAATATTTAAAAATATCTCAATTAAATTTTAATTGATTCTTTAAAAAACTATCAATTAAATTTTTAGTTAATATAATATTTTTTTAATTGAAAAAATCAAAAAAAAATTTTAATTAAAATGGATGAGTTAATACTACTAATACTTTCTTAATAAAGCTTTTTAAACTTTAAATTTCTACTCTGTTATAGTTCTATTCATAATGTCTGCGCCAGTTCAAAGGGCAGAGTTACATAAAATATTGGGTTATAGGTTGATATGTGCACCATTGTGTCATAATAAGGACTGAGTAATGTGATTAATTTTTTAAGAGTCATTTGAGTAGAAATATGTAAAATATAGTGTAAATTTTAGTGTAGTAAAGTCTGCTAAGACGAAGTGCTTTAGAAAACGCAAAATTAAATGCTAGCATGAGTGAAATGTGCATGCAAGGTTTCAATACAGTAGCTTGTGTCTTAAATTTATATAGTTGGTAACTTACATAAGCCTATTTTTTTTTTGCAAAATTTCAGTTCTCTTTTGTATAATATATCAATACAAATTTGATAAACGTGGCCGGCCCTACTTCCCTAATTTAACAATCGGTGCTTTCAGATTTTTCTTGCTCGTAAATCCTTTAACTTAAATTCTTAATTTTAAGCTTAAAGAGCGTGTCCATGCCCCCAAAATTAAAACTTCCATGATTTAAATCTTTCTTGGTGATCTCTAATTTAGAATTATTTGTGTATATAATTTAATTTCTCTACTGCAAATTCCAGCTTTAAATGTTATGGCCGTTACCCCCAGTCTCCGTCACTTTTTTAAATTCAAGATTTGGTTATGAGCAGCGCTCAATTATCATCGTACCCTTTTTACGATGATAGCTTTTAGTTAACGCTTCAGTTAAAACCTTCAGTAAATAATTATCGTGGCTTATGCATGCCACTCCTGGTTAAAATATTTGGGTTTTTAGATTATTCTATTTGGTTTCCCATCTTGAGCTACTTGCGTACACGGTTGCCAGAAATGCAGATTTATCTGGATTTTGCAGATTTTTACCCTCCAAAAAGACGAAATCCAGATTTGAAGATTTTTGTCCTAAAAACGCAGATTTTTCAACTCCAATTATAGTGATTTTTTTTACATTTTGCTATTACTGTTAATACTTTTTGTTTCTTTTATGTGTGAACGACTCACAGTTTAGAGAGTTAAAATTTTTGAACTTAGAAGACATCATTAAAGAAAAAGAAAAAGCAACTTTGTCAAGCTTCTGGAATAGAATATCTGATATAAAACGAGCTTATTCTGATTATGATTTTGCAGCCCTAAGTTAAGTTAGTTTCATTTGCAAGTGTCGAAAGAATTTTGAGTCAAATG
Source organism: Tachina fera (assembly GCA_905220375.1). Lineage (NCBI taxonomy): Eukaryota > Metazoa > Arthropoda > Insecta > Diptera > Tachinidae > Tachina > Tachina fera. The sequence goes on along the minus strand of LR999964.1, from coordinate 61,556,370 downwards.
AACTTGAATAAAACAAAACTTCGAAGTCCTTTGGATATTTATGTCACAAATTAAATCACTTTTTGTATAATTTTTTATATATCCGATTTCTTTTCTCATTCATTTTATATTGTTTGCACATAAGTATGAAGAATTTTTATTTTTTTGTTGGTTTTATGCATTTCGTTTCTCCTAAATAAAGATGGGTTTTCCACACAAAAGTTTACTTTGCAAAGTCTAAAGTTTGTAGGAGAGAAGAGAAAAGAGATCTTATTCTATATTCTTTTTTCTTTAATAAGCTCAAGACTTTGAGTGTGAAAAAACCGTCTAACTTCCACTTCCACGAATGTCCAAAATCGAAGATGTTATCTTGTAAAGATTTTTGCTTGAAGCTTTTAAGCATTTTCTGCTGTTTTTGTTTTGTAAACCAAAACTATTTTTTATGGAAATTTGGTTGTTAAACGTTTTGTAACCCAAAATAATTTGTGTAAATATTACCTTTTATGTTTGTGTACGTAATTCTTAATAATATTTCAAAAATTTTTTGGTTGAAGTCTGCTGATGAGTTTCTTAAGCAGAAACGAAATGCACATTCTTCGAACATTAAAGGTTTCTATTCATAAAAAAATATGATTGAAAATTATTTTAAAAAAAATTTCTAAAAAATTTAAACAAAATACATTTTATCCCGAGTTTAAATTTTATAAATTTTTATATTTATATTACACATTTACATCCATATTTATGTAAATTTTTTTAATCATATATAAAAAAGTTGTTTTAAAAATAGCTTTGAAGATTTTTTGAAGATTTTAAAAATAAAATGCAGATTTTGAAGATTTTTTTCGTGAAAAATTTTTAAATTTTGCAGATTTTAGCCTTAGAAATTCTGGCAACACTGCTTGCGTATCAAACTTAAGCTCTCTGGCGAAAATTTAATTATTTAATTCTTATGGGTGTATTCCGGGCCACTTTTTTTAAATAAATGTTTTGCCAGGTTTAAATTGTATGGGCGTACTAACTTCCACTTTTTTCAACGAAATTTTATAACTTTGCATTATTCCGATATTTGTGAAAAAATTTCAGTAAAATCGCTTGAGATAAAAATTTTAAATTTGATCTTTTAATTGTGTGCTTTATTGGAATAGCACCGCCCCCCTGGTTAAAATCTTCGAGTTTTCAGATTTTCCTAGTTATATTTTATTTAATATATATAAAATATGCACTTTTTGCACCTCCATATCTCCGGAACCTTTTATTGTAAAACTTTTAAACTTTGCATATGAGGTTACATAAATTTATTCTAGTTATGGTTTAAATTTCATAATTTTACGATTGCGGGGAACAAAGTTAATAGGGGGGTAAAAACAGCTCGAATGGCTTCCTGTAAATATACACACTGCGTGCATTGGCCGGAACTTGGCCTGGCGCACTGCCGTGCGCCTAGATATGTATGTATATATGTACGTATGAATATGTAAAATATAATTGTGTGCGTACAAACATACACACAAGCCTACAAAAAACAATTTTTTAAATAATAATACCAATAAAAATAACAATATGTACGTATGATTATAACAATTATAATGATAATAAAAATATAAAAATTTTTATAATTATAATACGTAGCAATGTATGTACATATGTATTTATTTATAGAACAAAAATTGTAATTTAACTAAAAAGCAAAGTTATTACATTGTTTGTAAGTATAAAATAATGATTTGATGCCATTTAAATAATTTTCGTACTTTTTTTACACAATCAAAAATAATTTGAGGATATTGAACTCCCATCAATGTTTCGAACAGCTGTTTTGCATTTTATTTGATTTTTTTTTTACTGATAAACACCCAGCAAACAAAAAGTCCTATGTTTGTGCTCTTGTTAAAAGTTGCACACATGTATGCATATGTATATTGTTTGTGAGTAAAAATAGTTTATTATAAGTAGGTACGAACATTAATAAGAAAAGGATAAAACGAGAAAGTGAAGATATACATATGTAATAAGGTTTTTTATGTGATTGAGGTGCTACTGCAAGCATAGAGCCAAGTACTTCGTCTTTCCGAAGAAGTTGCTCAAAATCTGTTCTGGTAATGTACAACGAAAAATATTACGGTTGGAGACTTGAGCGTTACAGCTGCTATTAAAATTGTTATAATTGAGTTCATTTAAATAAAATTATAATAATTTTTAAAAATGCGCCTAGGAGACATTTTCGTTCTAAAAGGTTACTTATTTCAAAAAACTCAGAATTAGTTTTTTTTAACAGGTTAACAGGTTGCAATCAAAAGAAAATAGACGAGAATAGTTTCAGCGAAATTATTAAAAAAAAATTTGATTGATGAAAAAATTACTATTTTATATGTACTTACATATAATAATTACTTATAGGCTCTAATGTGTACGTATATATGTATGTTCACATAAGTAAATATACAGGGTGGCCCAGAAAGACCGAAGTGGTGTAAATTCCTTATAACTTTTTATTTAAGACATATTTTTTTAATTTTTTGTTTTTTAAATACAGTAAATTTATAGGGAATATTTTTAGATTAGTTGTTAAAAATGATATCCCGCAAGTGGAGGCCATTTTCTGCTTCGCACAAATGATCTCTTTTCAACACATTTTCCATGACCTTTCGCAAAACTTCCGGTGTTATGTTATTAATTTCGTCTGGAATATTGGTTTTTAATTCCTCAATAGTCCTAGGCTTATTAACATAAACTTTCCCTTTTAAATAACTCCAAAGGAAACAGTCTGGAGCGGTTAAATCCGGGGAACGCGGAGGCCAATTAAAATTGCTTCTACGCGAATTTATTCTTTCCCCAAAGATGTCGCGTAAAATAGCCATTGTGGCCCTCGGAGTGTGCGCTGTGGCTCCATCCTGTTGGAACCATATTTGCGGATGGTATTCCACGGCTGGCCTTACAAAATTTTCCAATATGGCCCGATATCGATCACCATTGATGGAAATGGCGACATCTCTTTCATTTTCCGAAAAATATGGACCAATGATCCTTTCTGAAGAAACACCGCACCAAACAGTACACTTAACTGGGTGTAATTGTCGTTGATGAAGTACTCTCGGGTTTTCCTTAGCCCATATCGTAAAGTTTTGCTTGTTAACAAACCCATTTAATTGAAAATGGGCTTCGTCACTCATAAATAAGTTATGAATAATGGAAATGGAAAGAGCACATTTGTGCGAAGCAGAAAATGGCCACCACTTGCGGGATACAATTTTTAATAACTAATCTAAAAATATTCCCTATAAATTTACTGTATTTAAAAAACAAAAAATTAAAAAAATATGTCTTAAATAAAAAGTTATAAGGAATTCACACCACTTCGGTCTTTCTGGGCCACCCTGTACATTTCAATCAAATTTCCAAAATTCCACGAATCTTAAAATTATACATACTTATGTATGTATATGAATTTTCACGTTTGACTTCAAATAACTCGCAATTTAAAATCAAAAAATGCGTGTTTGCTGGACGCAAAGTAATTAGCATGTATGTGTGCACAGAGAAGATTTTTTGTTTTTGTCGAAAACACATGACACGTTTTTAGGCACTCTATAATCGCAGAAACTTTTACACTTACCTTACATCTGCGATTTCTACAGTCGGGTAATGGAGCCTTTAATCGAATTTAAGTGTGTTAGATTTCCAAAACGGTGTGTACACTAAGCTAGTAACCCAGCAAACAATCTGATTAAAACCTATTACTTAAATATCTATTCTATTGTAGCAAAGCGATTGGTTCCTAAGAACCCAGGAAAATATAACAAATCCAAACACAGTTAAGTATAAAAGTAGAACATAAACCAGAACGCTGATAAGTCTAATACACTAGTGAATGTTTTTATGAATGAAATCTATTGCTGCATTGACTATAATGGAGAAGGCATAGAAGGCTGGAGAGTACACAATTTGCGTTTTTGGCTGTCTCAGTGATAACAACATACAATATTTTTTTTTTAATTTAACAGACTTCAAAAATAAGCACCAAAATGGATTCAGTTAAAAAAAACATTTTTATATGTTTGTGCCATTTATAATAGTATTGGAAGTCGGTTCCAATGAGGTAAGGATATTCTGTATTTAGCCTGTCTGAAACTCAGTTAACTTTAAACTTACTTTAAGCTAACTATTTCGCTACTAGTGCTGACTGAGACTTGGATTACTTTCCAATGGAAACAACTAACTATTTTAACACTACTTTTAAACTAACTTAAAGTTGACTTGATTTAAGTCAGCTCGTATTCAGTAAATTTAGAAAAAATGTTGCTGGGGTTCGAATCATGTATCATCACATGTTGTATAAACAAACGCACTACCAGCCAGCTAAGCTACCATCTCAAATAATAACTGAAAATTTTAATAAAAAATTGAAATGAAATTCAAAGTAGCTGAGCTTAAATTTGTTACTTCTCAGCAAATCCGATTATGTACTCAACTTAAGAATTAATTTTGGTTCAGCTCTGGATAACATTGTAGTTAGCTTTTAGTTAGTATGAGAGCCATTTTCGCAACTTGCATTTAGCTCAAGGCAGGATTTTGTCTGCTTGATGAATGGCTTTGCATTATAAAACGTTTATTTATTATTTTTTAACTATTAAATATTATTATTATTGATAATAATAACAATAAAAATTTAAAGTTGTAATAATGTAAATATATTTATCGGGCAGACAAAATCCTACCTGCCTTTAGTTAAAAGGCAAGTTGTGGAAATGGCTCTAAGAAAAGTTAACTATAAGTTCATTATTTTAGTAGTCGACTAGTGACAGGGTACTTATGCATTTAATTATCATTATTATTGTCACCGACCTTGAATGGCATTATTATCTGAACCTGAACTGTTTTTACTTTTAAGTGCTTATTTTTAAGTCGGTTTAATTGTTGTTCCAAGTTTCAGTGCCAGTTATATGTTTTCAGGGGAGACTGGTAATGTCCAGCGTTGCAAACATTAGACTCCATATAGCGACACTTTCAGAGCTCCAGAAGGTACCAAGTTTCGTAAAAATCTGCCAATTAGATGCACGTAAAATATTTTAGCTTTAATGGGAATCAGTGATCTGCAATAAACCGTTTTTCGCTATTCATACTGACTAATGAAATTTTAAAGATAAATGCGTAGACATCGTTTAAACAATAAATATGAATGCGACATCGAAATTCATTTTCATACCAGACGCACACTTATAAATCACCTCAGTTTAATTTCTAATTTCAAAAAAATACTTATACTACTTACATTGATTCAGCTAATTTAACTCATCCATATGTATATTTATCAGTGGTGTTTTTGAATAAATACATTATAAAAATAATAATAAATAACTAAAAAAGAACACAAAGCAGCAGAGCAAAAACACATAACTTCATAATGAGAACTATAGTGTTCGCATGCAAAGTTCGCATTTCGAATCATACTTATTTTCTATCGTCTACAGATATTGAGTTGAGGAGAGTCGAAAACAACAACGTCATAAATGCTACTAAGTATGAGTTCGATGCGCACTACAAACTTTCGAGCGAAAATGATTCATAGCCAACAATAAAATAAGTAAGAGTGCACATAAATACAAGGAATTATAAGTCAAGATTCAACTCTACTCACTACTCATTGCTGATCTCTGATGGGCATGGAAGTACATACAATTTAATACTCCCCTTTCATGGGCGTAACCCCGGCAACCTTTTTTAAATGTTTGACTGATACTTTTTTTTAGCTCAGATTGTGTTAAATTTAATATTTAGCTTTAAAGGGCGTGACCCGCCCTTTTTAAGAACAAGATTGCGTCTTTTTTAGAGCTCAAAGGGAATTTCAAGTTTCGTAAAAACCGGTTAAGTAGAAGCATGTGAAATATAATATTCAGTTTTAAGGTGCGTGCCTCCACACTTACTTGGAATTTATGTCATTACGGGTGTTTCTTAAGTTGTGTAGCAATCGGAAAGTAAAATATCATTAATTCAGAGAAAAAAATTACTGGGCATATTCCGCCAATTTTTTTGACAATGCGACTAAATGGAAACTAGACAAAACAAGAATTTATTGAATCGGTCCACAGAAAAAAGTGTTCACCAATTAATATTTTCAATTAAGAATTTAATTATATTATTTAAATTTTTAATTGTATTAATTAATTTGACAGGAAACACTTAATTGATATTATCAAATTGTTTATAGGTGAAAATTTAATTAATTTTTTAATTGATACTACAAATATTTTAATTAATATTACAAAATCATTCATATTACTTTTTTGTGTGTCTAAAAAGTACCGAATTATAAAATAACAAAAGGAACAAAATGATGTATGACATCCTCCTTTTTTGAAGTCGGTGAAAAAAATAGAAGACTTCTGCGTAATTTTTATTATCTTAATAGGTGATTCTTGAATTACTTTGAGTGATTCAATATTTTCGATGGAAAGCTTAACCAATAATGATAATAATAATGATAAAGCAACCATCAGTTGACCAAGAGTAGACTCTTGATTTCTGTTTGGTGGGTAGCAAGCCGGAATATATATTCATAAAGCATGTGCCGAATAAATAACATTTTAAAAACTCAAACTCAATAATAACCAAAACTCATTGATTTAATGAAAACGATCATCGCATATACACACAAAAAAGCTATCATATGAACAAAAAAATATTGGTCATTAAACAAATACAAGTTGCCCAAATTGGCAGAAAGAAGGACGCCTATAAGGCAAAAACTACAACTGCATAAAGCAGCAACAAACAAGTGAAATAAGCAGAGAACTGTATTTTATTTCGTAGCTCGTTATGCATTTGGAAAATGTCAATGTAAATTCCCATCACATGCTACAAGGCAATGAGACGTGATTCCCTGCCTGTCGTTTTTACTCCTCAATGTGAATACCTGGACATAAAGATGTTTTTTGTTTTCTTCTGCTTTTTATATTTATTTGTCATTTCTTTCCTTAATGCCATACAATCGTGTGATATAAATCGATCGTATTCTCACTCTCATAGCTGGCATATTTCCGAAAGAACCACCGCTACCAACACCACCAGTTCCATTCCTACAACCACAAGCACCACCACACCACCACTTGCAACTGCTGCAAGTAGTTGATCAAACTCATGAAGTTTTTTTTTAATTTATATAATTTTTTTGTTTTGCCCAACAGGAAACAGATCAACAGCACACTCAGACTTTTAAGTATATTTTATTGTCCAATGATGCCCACTCTCAACAAAACAGTCATTCAGTCAGTCAGTCAGTCTGTCGTACAAATCACACACAATTATATTGTACTCTAGCATATAGGATCTTGCTGTGGCATGCATGAATATGTGTTTCTTTTTCCTTGCCACTGCCACTAAAGTCCATTCCAGTCTTCAGAAACTATTTTATTATTCAATGCGTGTGCCTGTCAAAATATGCATGATGGAATTATGACAGATCATCATTATAGTGATGATATATGATTAAAAATTTTACTGCAAAAAAAAAACAAAGCAACCAAATGAACAAAAGCGCAAAAAGTCTCCAGAAGCAAATCAAAACGCCAAAAAGGAAGCAAAAAAGACGACACTTGCAACCAGAAATCTAAAAAGAAGACAGTGACGACAATACTATTGTCATCTTCATATTTGTGATGAGTAGTAGTTGACAAACAAGTTGGAAAAATATTTAATGAATTGCTCACCACATTACTGTGTATTAAATGTTTATTTAGTTATTCATGATTTGAAGGATGGCAGGGAGATGCAGAGAATTACTTGAATTTTTAAAACGTTGCCACAACAAGTACAAATAACGCTGTTGCTGCTACTACTGCTGCATACCAGAGCATCTTGCATTTAATACTGTGCGAAAAAATTGAAGTCTTTAAGCAGATTATACATCATACTGCTGGTGAGTATTGCTAGTCCTACATTGCATAATATCACATCTGACATATTAAATTCTAACATACTTAATTGATTTAATGTTAAATTCCTTTCTGATGTTATTGCAAGTACAACAAGTTAGTTAGTAATTTGATGCATGCAGCATATGCATTACATTGCATTTCTTATGGGAGACTTTTTTTCGTACATCGAGAAATTATATTGGCTGGATTTTTCTAATAGAAACAAAATGGCGGAGATAATGTTGAAGTAACAAAAATTTTTGATAGTGTATTATGAAAATAGTTTATGGATGTATAAGTTTGTCCATTTCTTTACAGTTCCAGTGGGCCAAGGAACTGGTGACCATGGGAATGTAGCTGAAAGTGAGAAGATAAGCTTCCACATCGACAGCCAGGAAGCTTTAAAAGCTTTGAAGGGACACAATGCCAAATCGAGACTTGTTAGTGACTATAGGAGAGCCCTCAACTTGCTTATGCACAACTATAGTGTCAGATTATGTTGGGTTTCTGGCCACAGCAGTGTTGAGGGAAATGAAACTGCCGATCAGCTGGCAAGAATAGTATCGGTGCTAGATAAGGGAATGTATGACAGATTACCGATAGGTCTGTAATTGGGTAGAAAGCAGGACTAACAGGCGAAGTAGGGAAGTAGGGAGAATTGTAGAGTGTCGAGGGCTGTGTGGCCAAAACTTGACTCAGGAAGATCCAAACTGCTATTGGAAATGGATAGGAAGGCGATACGAATCATGATAGGCGCCCTGACTGGTCACTGCTCGATCAGAACAAGAACCAGCATTTCGGAAACTGGCACTCCAGATTTCTGTATGATATGCGGGGATGAAGAGCAACCAGACACCATTTAACATATTATCCGTCAGTGCCCGAAGCTGTAACGTCATAGGCTTAGATTGTTCAGTAGGCGTTTCCATGAGAGCATTACTGATACCGGGAAGTGTAAACTAGCGGACATCAGTGGCTTCATCATGGGAATTCACTGGCTTAATGACGGTATTATTATATTACTTTAAATGGGCAATAGAAAGGAATCACAATGGACTCAATTAGGTCTCCAAGTGGAGGTTCATTTTTGGCACCACCCTTCCTATCCTAACCTTACCTTACAGCTCCGATAATATTGATTTGCAATCTAGTGTTGATTTTCTCTTCAAATTCAAATAAGAACATTTACAGCTGAAGTCGAAATAACAAAAGACTGATGTGATTTGACTCAAAATGCAATAAAAATTCTTGCAAATAATGAAATTTTAAGTCCGAAATATAACGCATGATTTGAATTTGTCGCCATTTATGCAGTAAGGTGTTGGAGAGCATTATCCGATAGGACATCGTGTCTTCTTCATTGAACAATATTTAAAAAATAATGAAGTTCAAAAATTTCATACTAAATATGGTTGGAATAATGTTTTAACTTCCTTAACTGCATAGAGATTAATTAAAAACCTCAGGGACACTGAATCCGTTTGCGACACCAAACACACTGGTCGTCCAAATAAAAGCCGTTCATATGTCAATGTATTATGTATTCCGGAATTCGGAATTGAAATTTAATTCAGAGTCCTGGACAAATCTAGCATATTATAGGCAGGTATGTTTGCCCTTAAAAGAGCGTTACACTATCTCTCTATTTGATATGTGATAGATATCAAACAAAGATATCCATATCATAACTGACAGCCATTCTGCAATTAAGTCACTTATAGGTGTGTATACCACATCTTTTATTTTCCAAGACTGTCGTGGAGCCCTGCATAGGCTGGCGCAGCACTCACGTATCATATTTAACTGGGTGCTTGGACACGGGATAATTTCAGGCAGCATAGTTTCGGATAACATAGTAAGTAGAGGAACCCTATTCAGAGAAATCGATAATGCTAATCATTGTTGTTTTAGACTCTAATCTTGCTGGCGAGGCTTTGACGTTGTTTTTCTTCCGCTCAAGATAGATGAAACCTTTGGGATTACCTAGGCCCCATATACCTAAGAATATCATGAACTTCACTGAAAAGCACTTAAGGAATATCTTGTTCACACTGATTGGAAGATCTTCATCTGGAAGATCTTCATCTGAACTTCTTTGGAAGATTATCCTTAAGTAGCCCATCTAAATTATCGACAAGTCCTGCCTAAATCTGGGCCTTTATATTGAGAGCAGTGGCTGATATGGCCATTGAAACCTACAATACACTCTCTGCTCTCCTCTAGCAAGTAACTATTTTCATTCTGCATCCACCTCACTATCTCTCCACCTTCTATTCACCTTATATGTAGCACAAATGGATCATTATATTAGAGTCAAATGGGCTGGACCTTACCAGCGAACTCCTAACCTAACCTAACTAACCTAATGCGTTCTGTTATGAATTCCTTATGAATTCCTTTATTTTTTTATTGAAATATATCCAGGTTTTTTTTTGATTTTATACAGGAGTAGTGTGACCGGAAATGAACGTTTAAATGAACTGGCGAAAAAAGCCACAACATAACGGACAGTAACTCTAAGTAATCCAAAGACTTTCAAGGCAGAGAAGATTGAGTTACTAAATTGAGGGAAGATGGTCCACAGGACACTATGCAATTGTGATACTGTGGTAATCCGGCAACCCGGACGAAGACAAAACAAAGGGTCTCTTGAAACTAAACAAACCCGAGCTAGAAAAGTTGACACTCTTATTTACGATCGCATTTGTACCGGATTGGAGCCACGATGACAATGAATGCAGCGCTTGCATGTAGGACATCGAGGCAATGGAGCATTTTCTTTGTCAATGTCCAGCTTTCCAGACAATTACCCACCTTAGACGTATTCACTGGAAAAGTTTGAGGGACTACGTGAACGATACTGAGTTCCTGTAAAGGAACGATACTGAGTTCCTGTAACAAACGAACCCTGTTTGTTAATTTATAGGAGAGCACAACACAGGCCAATACTCTCTTATGGGTATATATACTATATCTATACTCTCTTATAGGTGTGTTCGGACATTTCCAAATTTTTTTTGTCAAATGGTGATTTTATTTCTCGAGTTTCTGGTAACGCTGTATGCTGCATTAAAAAACTGCAATTGAACTTGCAACTTGTAAAAACACAACAGCAATATTTGCTACATTTGGAAAAATTTAGTTCAATAACTGCTACTCATTTGCATTAATCATGGCAATAGAATAATCATCATGTGCATTAAAATTTTCTGAATTGAAATTAAAACTTTTATATCGAATTCATCAAACTGCCACTGTTTTCTGTCATTTTAATTTTGGTTTTTAATAAATTTATCGTATGAGGTTTAAAATTATTTAGTTTTTCAGTGATATAAGAAAAAAAATATTACCATAATGCCACGTATACATTCTGCATTACTTTTGTTGTTATTCTGTGGTGTCATTTTAAAAATTTGTGATATTCCGTTCTCATTGTTTTTTTTTTGTTTGTGAGGCAATGCCACTCAACGAAAATATTTGCAAATGACAAACGTTGCCACTCGTACACACTACTGCGATGTCACAATATTTCAAATGAGTACTCACCATTAATATGTATCGAACCTTATTTTCGATTTAACCGTAAGCGACAAAGATTACAGTTTTCAGGAGGTTTTTTTAAATATTTAAATAACTTTTTGTACAGTATATACAGTACAGTATTGTATGCGAAATGTTATCGAAAATATACCTTTTTATTGAATTTAACACTTTAGGCCTTACCCATAGTTTGGAATTATAAAAATGCGAAAATTTGTTGATAGCTTTTATGAAACAGGCTGTACAATTTTATCGTAAGCGACAATGTACGAACATAAACAAATTTGAATATTTTAAAAACCCTTCTCCTGAAAAATTCAATTTTTGTCGCTTACGCTAAAATCGAATATAAAACTCGATATTGTTTTTAAATACCTCAGTCAAAATAAAAGTTAAAATTAAATCGAGTAAATAGCACCCAATAGATGAATAACTCAAAAAATATAATTTTGCAAAAAATAGTTTGAAAGTTTTTAGTTTACATACAACTCAATGAACAAAATTAAATATCAGTATCATAACCGACCCCGAAACCCATTTCGGTGACAAAATACCGTTATCCAAAATACCGTTTACGTACATACTGGTATGTGACGGTAAACCGATATCCGCAAATATATGTAGTATGTAAAATAAATTTGTAAAATGTATTTACTTGAAATTACTTAAGCACTTTTTTCGCTATGTAAACTGTCTGAATTAATTAACTTAACAGTAATACCGGTATTTCACATTTGGTAATGGTGCGTAACGGTAATACCGAAACCGCAATGAAAATATACCGTTATCGATACCGAAATTAATTACAGCGATATGAAGACCGATTCCGTTATTCGTTTCTGTTTCCAACCTTCTACAAGTCGTCTGTGTTTAATATTTCCTGCTCTATTTATTTTATTATATATGACTATGTTGCACTAAAAGAGTACATATATATGGGAGGCAATTATGAATAAAATTTCGCGACAAATTTTTCCCGGGGAACAATTTCGACTACATAATGGTAAATGATAAAGAAAACAAAAAATTCTAATTGGATAAGGGAGGAATTTCTCGCCCTGATGTTGAGTTGTATTTAAATTTTAAATACAACTCATTGAATAGCGAAATATGTTTCGCATGCTATTATTTATACAAAATGTTTGCTGGTTACCTAAAAAAATAAAAACACAACAACAAAAACAACAAAAGCATCAACAAAAACTGTAAGCATCAGCGCATGTGTAATCGTCGCTTGTTCATTGACGACTAAATTAATGAGCATAAGAATATGTGTGAAGTGCTCTCTGCACAATTGTTGTATGAAATGGTTGGCCCTGATTTAAAATGAAATTTTAAAACTCATTTTCTACATTTCATAAGTTATTATCAAGGTTGGCATACGGTATCGTAAATATACCGATACCGATTCAAATACCCCTAAAATCAGATACTGGTATCGATATCGATACCGAAATCCATTTCGGTTAAAAAATACCGGTATTCAGGATACCGTTTACGTCTATACCGGTATGTACCGGTACACCGATTCCCATCAAAAACAAAATTTCAAAAATATATTTCAATTAACTTTCTTTCATAAACATGTTTTTTTCTCCTTTACACATTCTTATGCAGCCCTGTATTTTTACTCAACTAATCACTAATGCGAAATACTAACAAATTTCGTGAGCTGCTAAATGCCTTCAGGAACGAAAAACGTATCTCTAGAGTCTAGACATATAAATGTTTTAAATTGGTGAAAAGAGCAAAGCCATTGTAAGCCACACTTATGTTTATGAAATCGCGAAAGTTCCAGATACACAAACTAATGCGGAGATTTAAAGTTTTGAAGAGTGCTTTTTTATTATATATACAAAGATTTTTTTCTTTAATTGGTATACTACATATGTCGCTGTCTAAACTATGAGGTTTGCTGCCATTAATGCGGTCTTAATTTTTTTAGCTTGATTCGACGGTGCTTAGTGGGGCCTAAAGTACCCGATACACAGTAAGATTTTGTAAACAAAATTTAAATAATTCTGCAGTTTCTAAGCCACCTCTCCGATTATTATGAAATTTTATACAACATTTGAGGAAGTGTCAAAGAGCTCAAGTCTGGAGCAAAGCACCAAAGTGGGCAACCTTGGGTTAATGTAGAATTAAAATCGATGCCAAGCTAATGTTTCTGATCAGATAAAAAAGATTTTGTGCAAGTGGATTTTTTTTTCTATCCAACAGGTAAAACAATTCTGCTACATTTATGAGTTTTCGTTAACAGTTTAGAAAATATTCGAGAAAAAATATTAAAATCTTGGCTTTTTTACCAACCTTGGTCCACTGTTAGGGATGAAACAACACCACTAAGGTATCGATACTTTTACTTGATACGGCATCGGTTCAGAAGTATCGATGCATACTCAGTATCGAATAAAAAGCATCGATACTTACTTGTATCGGTCATGCTTTTCGCATGATTTAAAGTAGTGAAAACAAAATTAAATACCCACCAAAGCAAATGCTCCTAATTCGTAAAGAATTCTTAACGAGTAGTCAACAAAATCTTCTGATTTCGGAAGCGATTAATATAAGAAAGAACTAATTGTTTAAATTTCTTGCAGAAGCGTTTTGGTAGAATTTATTTATGAAAATACTCCTTCAACAAACTAATTTTCCTGAATAACAAAAATTTTATAGTTCAATTTTGTTAAAATGATAGCTATAAAAATTGCCAATAAAATCATTTATAGCCAGCAAAATCGACATTTCGCCAAATCAAAAACTTAGACCCCAAACAAAGTGGAAAAATTGCCACTTTTGGGCTGGACTGGAGCATGAGATATAGCCGAGATGACATTTTAAATGTTTGTGCAAATTCGTTATATTCCCGCAATAATGCACGCTTTTCAAATAATATTTGCAGATCGCAAATTTTATCGTCTTTTTTTATAAAAAGTTTGGTTTATATAATATATATTCCAGATATAAGTTAACATTTAACACGAACAAATAAAATTGTGTTAAACTGGCGTCATCTTCAACTTTTCTATAGCAAATAAGGAGTGAGTATATTTTACCGATACGAGTACTTTTTGCCGATACCTACTTGGTACTCGATAGTAGAGTATCGATACCAAAAGTACTTGGTTTCTAAGAAAAAGTATCGAGTATTTACTCGTATCGTTTCATCCCTATCTACTGTTCTAATGGAGAAGTAAAATCTGGTTAGATTTAAAAAATGGAACTCGTTATGAATAAGGGACAAAATTATACGCAATTTAAACTAAAATTTTTAAAAATAAGTAGATTATAGCCGTTTTTAAAAGAAAGAAATTGGGTCAATTATTTCGCTATTATAAAAGAATTTTGCCAATCAATATTTTCCGCTGAAAAGTCTGTCTTAGGTAGAAAATGATGCAATCAATAAACAGAAAGTAATAACCAATAGAATTTGATTTCCTGGCAATTCCGAAATAAATTACAAAATCCTAAAAATGGGACTTTTCAGTATTTTTGCATTATTCTTCTTATTTTTCGCCTTACGCAGATTTGATTTTTGGAAATATTTCCCCAGCTATAAGTCTAGTTTAACTTTTTCTCTTTAGAAATTCAAATTAATTAATAAAAAAATATTTCATTTAACAAGAATTGAAATTACTGAACTTAATTAAGCCCGATTAAGAAATTATTTATTTTTTTTTTTATTTTATTTTATTTTAGACTGTTCAAAATTAGTGGTTGAAGTCTACTGATGATTTGGTTTAAGCGCCAATGAAATACGTATATAGACCAAGCTAAACCACAAGCAAATAAATTTCAAATTAAAATATAATTATGACAATATGTCGAATAATAAACTTCTTAAATATTAAAAATCACTACACAGAAAAAATTATTCCCAAAAAATTTTCAAACAAAAGTTTGTTTGAAATAAAATTTTGATTCAGTAAATATTTTTACTATTCCAGTAAATAGTTTGATCCAATTTTGCTTAAAACAAAACAAAAAACAATGTGGAATGAAAAATTCTGGATTATACAATTAATTTAAAGTAATATTTGTGACAAAATTGTTAAGAGAACATTTCTGTTCGAATATAGAAATTGCATACTGTACACAACCGTTATTTAATTTATATACTTTTTATTTTCATTAAAAAATTTTGTTGAATCAGACAATCTGTTGATTGAAAAAATTGAGGTTTTTTCAAAAAACAAATTACCTATTACAAAATTTTACATTTGAATTTACAAATTTCTTTGTAGGACCTAAATTGAAAAAATTAGTATTTGATTCAGAGAATTTTGTGTTTGAAATGGAAAATTAGTTTTTTCTGTGTATAGTTCAACTAAAATTTAAAAAATTTCTCATTTTTGGAAATATTTAAAAATATATATATATAAGGTGGCGTAATAAATTTTTTGTTTACAGCTTTGGAATTTGATATTTATAACAAAAATTAGTTTAATTCAAATACATACATATATGGTTAATGGATTGATAGGGATGATGGAGAAAAATTGTTTAAACTTTTATATCTGAATTTAAAGATTGCTCTCTGTAGGTGAATAAATGTACAAGAAATTTGTTTTGTTTGTTTTAAGTTGGCTACAAGAACATCGTTTATTATTTGAATTGGAATATTCAAATATTCGTTTCGTCTTAATTTGGCAAGTACGAATCCGAATGTCTAAAAACGGCCGACTATTCGGGAATTCGAATACGAATATTCGCACATTACTAAGAGCTAATTTCACCAACTTATTTAAACATCAATTCATATTTAAAAGTCATTTTTCCATAAAAAAATTTATGAAAATCGACATTTAAATATGAATTGATATTTAAATAGGGTTGGTGAAATTGGCCTTAAGTGCATACATACACTGTATGTATTTATTTTTATTATATGATAAATTTACCCATATGTATACTTTATATATGCAAAGTTTCAACTGCAGTTTGCTTATTTTACTTTTTAAATAAATTATTTTTTAGTAAAAGTATAAAAACGTACATTTTTTATACATATGTAGAAACAGATAAGTTTAAATGTTTTTATATGTTAATGTAAAAATACTAATTTATGTAGGTATGTAATGTAATTTAATAAAAAAATATTTTTTGCTATGTCCACTGACTAAACTAATAAATTTAGCAGTAATATCTGTATACCGGTACCATAAGCTCTATAACGGTATGTACCGGTAATACCGATACCGAAATAAAAAAAATTCCGATACCGTTACCGATACCGAAATTTAAAAAAAAAGTTGTAGCGGTATCAATACCGATACCGTTATTTTTTTCGGTTTCCAACCTTGGTTATTATTATAATTAAAGGAGCGGATATCTACATATTTCATGGCAATTTTATTAAAACAACTCACCTGACCTGCCGTCGGATATCCACAATCTATTTGATAGGATGCCATTCTTTGAAAATATTTTTCCCTAACCACACTATTTATTTAAATTTAATTATGCCAAGAGTTCATATTGGATTAAAGTGAATTTCAATTTATTTTTTTTTTATTTTTAAATAAAATTGAAAAAATAAATTTTGTGATAGGAGAAAAAACTTTTTTGACACTTTTTCGCTGCTCTATTTCTATTATATTATATAAAATAGTATTAATTTACTTTTGCATTTCAGCAGAAATAAAACAGATAAAGACGACCACGATGTTAGCGACAGCGGCAGTGGCAGCGTCAAGGAAAACGTATACGTTAAATGTAAATTAGTATTAATAACTTGACACTGGTTTGACGTTTAAAAGGTCAATCCTAATGGTTTTACACATGTACTACATACATACATAGTTGTGCATACATGTAATGCTATTGTTTGGTTGTACGTTGATTTGTAGCACGTTCCACTAAGCACACATCACAGGTAAGTTAGTTAATTTTTTTTTGCTTAATAACTAAATATGTAGGCTTTTGACACCTTAATGACAAGGTCAAGGATTTGATATTAATAATCTTTAATTTGTTACACAAAATTTACACTAGATACATATGTATTTTGTTCTTATTTAAAATAAACAAGAAAATTCTTAAGTACCGACGGCTTTTGTGGCCAACATCTTTTCTGTTTTACAATCAGGTTTTCGTTTTAAGTTCTTGGCTTAAAGACGTATCTTTTGTGTGCTTGTGTTATAGACTCACTTCACGTTTAACTTCCGGTATTTCTTTTATTCTTGTGTAATATATTCTGTTAAGAAGTCTGGCCTTCTTGGTAAATCCAATTTGATTCTTTTGCCAGAGTCCAATTGAAGTTTATTGCACATGTGGTGTGTGTGTGTGTGTGTCTCACTACTCGAATTTCTCGTTGTGTTGATGAAAACCCAAACTTGTTTTTGCGTGCCTACTCTTGCTTAGATGCGCGCGATTTAACGTTCGAGCACAAACTAGTTGCAAGTAGTCGCAAGGTTGTTGACAACCAATACAACTTAGCAAACCATGCAACAGAAGAGTCAAACACTACGCAACAAAGAATTAAATACTTAAATGAATTTCAAAGAAGCTTTGATAGAAAGAGAAAGACTTGCATAAAAAAAACAATAAATTTTAATTCTAAAGGAATTCCTTAAAGATAGAAAGGGGCAAAAATATATAAAGTTCCCAGCTCTACAAGAAAATAATACAAAACTGAAAAGTATGACTCGTTACTGTTTGTTTTGTTACCCCAAAAATGTTGTTGTTTTTGTTGCTGTTATTTTTTCCAACTTGTTTTTTTTTTGTGTTTGGCTTTGGTTGCTTTTTATTTATGCATTATTCATTTTGGTTTGAAGCAACGCCTTCAAGTTTGATGGGAATTGAAACAACATTAGCGCCACCATTGCAATATGACGTCAATTGTTCAAACTAAATAAATCGTTACTCGTTACTTTAAAAGTGCATAATAAATATGCAATTTCTCATAGACACTCAAACCCTTTATAGTCGTTTCTTTTTAACTCATCGAACACCCATACCCCCACACTCTTTCTCTTGACACTCTCACTGCTTTTGGCCAAAAGTGCAACTGGAAACTTTAATATTCCTATATAAGGGGAAATTTGTAAAATCTTGAAAGCAAACAAAAAATAGAAATAAAAATAAAATCACAAGTCTAAATTAAACTCTTGAAGGTGTGCTGGAAGGCTGAATATTTTTTTTTGTTTGCCCTCAATTTCTTTTTGTTTGTTTTGCGCCACTTTTAATCGCATTTAGATATTTTGTTTTGTCTGCCAGTTGTAGCTGATTTTCCATGTTTCTTTTTTCTTCTTCTTTTAACACTTTTTTTGTGTACAACAGGCGTGGTTTTCATTGCAACAATCTCTGAGGTTTCTTGGCTAAGAATTGTAGGTGAATATTGTTTTTTTTTTTTTTTTTTTTTCAAATTGTAGCAGATCAATTATAACAATGTTTAATATTCTGTTAATACAATTCTTTTTGTTGTTGTTACAAAATGTTATTGAAAGTTGGTAATTAAATTCTTTTAATGACAAATTTCAAGTAGTATTATTTCATATGACCGACAGCACGTGGCAAGTAAAGTTAAAACAAATTAATTACGATCAAGGGAATTCTGGTGACTTAAGATTAACTTGGTTGCGATTTTTTCTAAAGATAATTGTAAGAAAATGGGTCTAGGTAAACTTAAAATCTGGTGGAGATTGCACATTATATTTTCAGCCATACATGATTTTGAAATTACCGGCTAATATTTTGTTCAGGTATATTTGAATAGGGAAAACTAAAATATATTCCACCTTCACAGAAAAAAATAACTAAATTCCTCATAAAATATAAGAAAATTAATAATATAGCTCTATTGTTTTTTTTCAATAAGGAAATCTGATCAATTTAATCAGGAAAACCTTTTTGAAAAAAATCAAGAAGAAATCTTGTAGTTTTTATTAGGGTATCTCTTTGATTTCTTCAAAAAGGTTTTCTACTCGTTTCTGTTAGGTGACCTAATAAAAAATAAATTGTATGTCTTTATTCTGTGTGCTTAGGTATTTTCATTTAAATTATAGTATAATAATATTATAAAATTAAAAAACCTGCAGGTAAATGTGAAAAACTGCTGTATGCCGGCGATGATGGGGGTTAATATGCAAGCTGACCTGTCAGGCTGTTTAATATACATATGTATTATATACATATACACATATTATGTATTATTATATACATAAAATAGGTAGATGTTATTTATTTATACATGCGGTATCGGCAAAAACCTAAGCACCCCTTAGTAAATTTTTTTAAATGATAATTTTTTTAAGAAAACAAATCTATTAAAAATTTTTATTTTACTTTTTAATTAGCTTAACTCGGTGTGCTTCGCTACCCCTCCCCTCCCTTCAAAAAAAATTCAATATGAAAGTTGGATTTTGCCACGCCCCTCCGCCCGCAGACCCAAAATCAAAAATCAGACTTCACAGTGTCACCCGCCTGATTAATCCCTGAAATCTTCATCAAAATCGGCTCAGCCGTTTTGGAGTCCATACGTTACATAAATACACACACACACATCATTTTTTATATATGGGACGCGCAAAATAGAAAGGGACCTAAGAGTAAAAACCGGTTTTGTGCAGGAGAGCAATTTTAAAGATTTAAATACATGTATCTTTTGTGTACCATCACTGAGCGTGTTGGTATCGGACTCATTTGAAAGCGACACATCTCATGACGTCAGGAACGTGTTGGTAAGCCTTGAAAACGCACGTAGGTCGTCCCTACCTCTTTGTGCAATTGGTTTTTACTGCTTTCTACCTAGCGCGCTGTTTCAATGAGTTTGATTTAAATTTTGCTCGCGTTTTTTGTGAATTATAATAAATAATCATTTATAATTCTTTTAAATCGTGAATATCACTCTGTTAGTACGAAATTTTTTTCACATAACCTTATTATGTTATTCGCGAAAATAATTTAAAAATAATAACATTCTTACTGACTGTTTTAGGATGAAATGGTGTACGAATTTGAAAAAGTAGATTTACTTTATCTCTTCCGTGATGACGATCACTTCTCAGAATTATTAAATAGTGACTCTGGCGATGATACCAATAATATGTACCTCGATAAATCTGACCTGGATTTACGCAAAAGAAGAGGTAGTTGATTGACTGTATGGTTCAAAAATACTTCCTTGTTGTTCAAATCAATGCAATAAAGTGATCGCTAAGAAGATGGCTGTGGATTTTCGTACGTCTTTCATCAATTTAGATAAGAAGATTTTATTTAGATTTAAATATTCTCGCACATCTGGGAGCTCACCGTGACTGTTAAAAGAACTTATCGGGTATTTGAAAATTATTGAATTCTATATATATATATATATTTTACTCTGATCTTTTCCTTTTTTCATGAATTAGTATAAAAAAATTACAAAGTACATCCTATTTAAAAGTATTCCCGTCCCTGAATACAATCATTTGAATGTATGTATATTTTTAAACTTGGTTGCACTTTTTTTAGCGCCAAAAGTTTCTTAGAGCACTTGTTGCTTTAATTAGTCTCATTCTTTTGATAACCTCTCGTTCAACAACACTCAAAACACATCCTACGGCTCCGCAACGTGTCCAAACTATTAACTGAAGTATTTTTTTTATTCATATATTTTAAATCTAAAATTTTATTAAATAAAATTGTGAATTCTACATGTAAGTAATATCATTGAAAAAGTATTATTTGGTTTGGAAAAAGTTCAACCCAGTGAATCCAGGTAACCCTTCCTACCCTCTCCCCGTGTCCAGCATATACCCTCATATGCTCCCCTTGATCAGTGGACTCGAGATTCTCCAGACTCATTCCCTCCATTATTCCTAATATAAAGTTGGCGTTATATTTACCAACAACTCCTATAATTTATATGTGAAATAATGGCTCACATATAAACATGGTCCTTCGAGCCGGATATGAACCAGCGACCTACAAGCTGATTTGATGTCCTTAATTTTAAACTGGCGACTCTACAAGTTTGTTTTTAATGGAGACATACAAAAAATGTATCGTCAAATTCTGGTCCATGATGATGACATTCAATTTCAGCGAATCCTCTTTCGCCAACACTCAAATGCACCCGTTCAAGATTTCGCATTGAAAACGGTCACTTTTGGAGTCAATTGTGCTCCTTATCTAGCTATTAGGACGCTTTTTCAACTAGCTCACGACTCGAAGGATGTCTATCCCCAGGCAGCCCACATCCTAACCAAAGAAACGTATGTTGATGACATCTTATCCGGCGCTCATGATATTCAATCTGCAATCGACTCACTATCGCAAGTCATTTCGACGCTAAGATCCGCAGGTTTTCCATTAAAAAAAATTACTTCGAACAGCTCTGACGTCCTAGCATCTGTCCCAAAAGCTGATATTTTAGACTCAGATTTTCTCAAATTTGAGGAAGCGAGTATGACCAAAACTCTTGGCATTCGATGGGATGGAATCTCAGACTGTTTTTCATACACTATTGAACCCATTCGCCCTGTTAGCTCCATAACAAAAAGGCAAATTCTGTCAAGCGTTGCCAAGCTATTTGACCCAGCGGGATGGATCTCCCCTATAGTAATAAAAGCAAAAATAATCCTTCAGCAACTATGGTTACAAGGTACCGGCTGGGATGAAAATGTCAAACCTACTACATTGGAAAGTTGGAACAACTTCGTCAGAAATCTTCCACTAATTTCGAATATAAAAATACCACGATGGATAGATTTCACTCCCACCCGATTAACGCAAATTCACGGTTTCTGCGACGCCTCGGAGAAAGCATATTGCGCTGCAGTATACTTTCGGACACAATCGTCTACTTGTATCAAATCAAAACTTTTTGTGTCTAAAACTAAGGTAGCTCCCATAAATCCAGTCAGTCTCCCGCGCCTAGAACTGTGTGGGGCTCTATTGTTATCAAAACTTATAAAACAAGTCACAACGCCTCTTCCTTGTCAGAACTATGAAGTTTACCTGTGGTCAGATTCATCTATTGTACTCAGCTGGCTAGAAAAACCTCCAAGCACTTGGAAAACTTACGTTGCAAACCGAACTGCGCATATAATACGAAATGTTGGCAATGTCTCTTGGCGCCACGTTCGATCCTCCGAAAACCCTGCAGATCTTGGTTCTCGGGGTTGCGATACTGAACAGCTAATGAACAACTCTCTATGGTGGAGTGGGCCAGTTTGGCTTCAAAGGTCCCCCGAAGAATGGCCAAATCCTATAAACCCTGGCGAAAATTCCCTGGAGAAAAAACGAAAAGTGGAAGTTTTCCACCTGTTTAGCAGTGATGAAATGATTAGCCGCTTCTCAAGATGGGATAAGGCTATTAGAGTCATGACCTACGTATTGCGGTTTGTAAATATCCTTAAGAACAGATTAAAATCTCACATTAATTCACCAACGACGCTGGTCTCAAAATCTCAAAACTTATCTTCTGCCGAAGCTGTGGCAATTATAATACAAAAGGTTTCTTCTATTGATCACGATGAATTCGCCAAAACCAAATATACATTGATCCGTATTACTCAGCTTTTACACTACCGCCTAGAATTTCACTCCTTAATTAAATCCAAAACCGTTAGCAAGAAAAGTACTCTCTATCCCTTAAATCCGTACCTAGACAAAAATAATATTATTCGTATGAATGGAAGATTATCTAACTCTGCCCTCTCGTATAATGAGCGGCACCCAATTATTCTTCCCGTGAGTTCTGTTTTTTGCAAACTCTTCATCGACTATGTGCATAATCTCCTCATGCATGCCCAAATTAATTTAATGCTACGAGCAATCAGAGGAGAATACTTCGTATCTCGATTGAGATCAGCTATTCGGCTCTGCGTTCGAAAATGTGTCACCTGTGTCCGATACAAACAGAAGGTAAAGTCCCAATTAATGGGTGCCCTCCCCTTAGAACGAAGTTCGTTCTCTCTACCCTTTACTACGACAGGCTTAGATTTCGCAGGACCCTTCTCTATAAAAACCTCCATACTAAGAAATGCTCCATATCATAAGGGATATGTATGCGTCTTTGTGTGTTTTTGCACTCGAGCAATTCATCTCGAATTGTGCTCCGATCTCACCACAAACTCCTTCCTAGCTGCATTTACTCGTTTTATTAGCCGTCGTGGCTTACCGAAAAAAGTAATGTCTGATAACGGAACAAACTTTGTAGGTGCAGAGCGATCTCTTCGCATAGAATATGAGCAATTTATAAGTACTGCGTCTCATGATATCACAGAGAAATATGCATCTCATGGCTTTCAATGGCATTTCATTCCTCCAAATGCCCCTCACATGGGAGGATTATGGGAGGCTGGTGTAAAATCGTTCAAAATGCATTTTAGAAAAGTCGCCCAGAACAACAAATATACTTTTGAAGAGTTCACAACTCTTTTAGCCCGAATAGAGTCCGTCCTTAATTCGAGACCACTGTCCCCCATGTCTGACGATCCTAATGAACTGCTTGCACTCACTCCCGGCCATTTTCTCCGTGGGTCGCCCTTGATATCTTCTCCCGAAAGTCCCATGGAATCCATAACCTTACGGGATCGATGGGAGAGATTGAAAGTCTTACACCATCAATTCGCTCAACGATGGAAAAATGAATACCTAAAAGAACTCCAAAAACGGTACAAATGGCAAAATTCTGAAGAAAATCTCTGTGTTGGTCAACTTGTAGTCGTTAAAGACGATTTGCTCCCTCCCAATGAATGGAGGTTAGGTCGTGTTATTAAACTATATTTCGGTAGTGATGGTCTTGCTCGTGTTGCGGATATGAAGACATCGAACGGAGTAATCACAAGACCAATCACCAAGCTTTGCGTCTTACCTATAAATACGTTAGAAAACACTTAACACACAATTAAGCCAATATGTTCGATTCCTTCCCGAATATTCCTATCCACATCAACATACATTTCTCCATCTAATCCAAATACCTTTCCCCTAATATTATTTCTCTATTAATTTCAATTTTACTTCACAGGGCTCCAAGAAATTCCGATGTACATCAGTGCCTTGTTTGCTCTCGCTACCATCCATTAAGATTCTGCAAAACTTTTCTCAATATGAGTATAGAGACTCGCCAACACCAAGTGCGGATCCATAATTATTGTAGGAATTGTTTGGCTAGGTCCCATGATAGTGATGACTGTACATCTGCGGACGTGTGCCAGAAATGTGGATGGGCACACCACACTTTGCTGCATCAGCCGCCACGGAGAGCTTCACCACCACGCCCAACTGGAAATGTCCAACGTGCCTCAAGGGATCGTCACGGCAGAGTACAGGATAGGCTTGGTCCATACCGTCGTCCAGCACAAACAAGACGTTCACCAATAGATGAATCGATCGATAGCACCAGATGTCCATCCAGGAAAAGAAATTCTAACTCAAAGCGCATTCTGCTGAAGGCTGTGCGAGACCTGGAACGTTTAGCAAGAAAATTATAAACATTGACTACACTTGTCAAGGGGCCGCAGGATGTTAAAAGAACTTATCGGGTATTTGAAAATTATTGAATTCTATATATATATATATATTTTACTCTGATCTTTTCCTTTTTTCATGAATTAGTATAAAAAAATTACAAAGTACATCCTATTTAAAAGTATTCCCGTCCCTGAATACAATCATTTGAATGTATGTATATTTTTAAACTTGGTTGCACTTTTTTTAGCGCCAAAAGTTTCTTAGAGCACTTGTTGCTTTAATTAGTCTCATTCTTTTGATAACCTCTCGTTCAACAACACTCAAAACACATCCTACGGCTCCGCAACGTGTCCAAACTATTAACTGAAGTATTTTTTTTATTCATATATTTTAAATCTAAAATTTTATTAAATAAAATTGTGAATTCTACATGTAAGTAATATCATTGAAAAAGTATTATTTGGTTTGGAAAAAGTTCAACCCAGTGAATCCAGGTAACCCTTCCTACCCTCTCCCCGTGTCCAGCATATACCCTCATATGCTCCCCTTGATCAGTGGACTCGAGATTCTCCAGACTCATTCCCTCCATTATTCCTAATATAAAGTTGGCGTTATATTTACCAACAACTCCTATAATTTATATGTGAAATAATGGCTCACATATAAACAGTGACGATGCAATGCTCAGGTCAAAAGTTGGTGATCGATCGCAAGCTATGAAGAAACGGTACAATCAGTTATATGTATTATTTTCGAAGTTTGCCGATATGCCGTGATATGTACTTCTTCCTGTATACAATGGGAATTAAAAGCTACAAAAATCTAATCGAACATTACGACAAAAATGGCGTTTATCCACGCGAACATGGCATGACGAATAAAATCAATCGTACAGATGCTTTAACTACTTTGGAAAAAAAAGAGATTGTTTCATTTATCTGCCGTTTTGCTGAAACTATTGCTATCACTTTACCTGGACGTCCACAAAATCATCGAGATTATCGTTTATTGAAACTTCCAACTACTGAAAGTAACACTTCTGTTTACACTAGATACACCAACAGCGTAGAACCGGGTGGTAAAATTGTAAAATTTCGCACTTTCCAAACGCTCTGGAAGAAATATTGTCCCTACATCGTGACTATGAAGCCGGCATACGATTTGTGCGAATTGTGTCGAAATCGTACAAAAGATGCTGTAATACAGTAAACGTTACTGAAGTTGAAAAAGAAGCAGCATTGAAGGTGTATTCTGATCATTTGCAATCTGCCAGTACTCAGCGCGAGTAATATAACGACTTGAGAACATCAGTCAAGCCTGATCCAAATGCCATGTATCCAGGTATTCCAAGAGGAGGATTATCTAGTAATATCTATGAATTATGCTCAAAATATTAGATTTCCGTCGGGTCCACAGCAAATAGCAACTTTATACTTTAAATCAGGTCGCAAAACAGCGATTTTCGGAATTACAAAGGAACGTCAAAATGTTCAACACATCTTGACGTATTGACGAAAGCGATTCCATTGAAAAAAGTCTGAATTCAGTAAAATCAATGCTTGATTACTATCTACGAGAAGTGCATTCAACTAAAAAATTAGTGATATTCGCTGATAACTGTGTTTCACATAATCAAAACAATGCGATTATACGATATTTACAAAACCTTGACAAAACTTCCAGATGTGAGTAAGAATTGAACTTTTTGTTAAGCGGACATAAAAGTGTTTACCTGATCGTTAATTCGGAGTTTTCAAATCAAAATATGCCCAACATAATGTAGACTGCTTCATGGATGTAGTTGATTGTATTAGAAAATCATCTCGTAATGGATTTAATGTTGCTGTACCTACTCGACTTCCAAACTCAAGTCAGCCTGTTGTTGAGTGGAGAAAATGGGACGAATACTTCTCCACTAAATATAAAACTTTAATTGGAATATCGAAGTATCATCACTTTGTATTTATTGCTCAGTTAACAGTGCAATAGAAACTGTTTGCGTATTCAGCCAGCATAAATGAAAACATACATCTGAGTAACAATACCAGGAGGCTTATTCTGAATTGCGATGCGAAAATCAATGCGATGCGAAAGAAAATTGGTATTCTGTTAGACTTTCGCAATCGCATTCGCAATTTATTTCAAATCGTGGCAACGCTGCTTAAATAAACGTCAGTGTCAACAAATGTCAAATTAAAAATAAATAAATTGTTTGTGTTTGGCTGTGAAAATTATTTATAAAATTATTTATTTAGGAAATTCTGTAAGAAATTTGAAATGAAAGGATACAGAGAAGATATTAAAGTTGAATTCAAATATTTTTGAACTCGTTTATATATTTCATACTTTTTTCGATCCTGCAGCTTCTCTAATAGGTGGTCCATGGATATTTATTTCTTCATTCAGCGTTTGCCACAAAGTATGTGCCGCCTGACGTGCATTTGGTGTTTTCAAATGGCCTCTTGCCAATTGGCTGTGCTTATTCATAAATTCTATCATTATTTAAAATTGACGCGGTTTGGTGATCTTATTGCTTGATTCCCCAATTTAAATAATAAATATATGATGAATAAATAAATAAAATATTATCTTTCACTTACATGTTTGTACTTTACGAATGCTATTTTGTTGTCGAATAAATTTTGCGAATATGACATTTGTTTTCGCAATGTAGAATACCGACTTCCCACCTTTTCGCATTTGAAATACGAATATCGCAATACAGAATAGCAATTGTTCGCATTTATGTATTTTCGCAACGCATTTTTTTCGCATCCCAATTCAGAATAAGCCTCCAGTTTCGATGACAAACCAACAGTATTGCCAAAATGTTGTAGGCATTTCCCACCATGTAGCCCCTGAAAACCCGATAGCTGAATAAAAATAAACACTAATATAACCACTGAAATTTTTATAACCAACATATGTCTTTTTTATGGTTTATTGGTAAAAACAAAGAATAAGATAAATTATATTAAATATGTATACATATGTATAGATACATGTATTTTGGAATCTCATATTTCCCCAATATTTCTAAGCAGAACTCAGCCTACTCTTTAAGTAGGTATTTTGCTTCCTGCAGAGTTTCCATACATGAAAATTGAACCTGGAAAAATTTGAATCCAAGGGACTATTCTATCTATTAATATTAATGTTTAAGTTGCTTAAGTATCTTTTCAACAGTTTCTGCGATAGAACCTAATTATTCTACACGTGTGGAATAATATGTTGCCGTTTTGCTTGAAGTATTTGTAAAATATTGTTAAAATTTCTAGATTTTCTGACTATGTGAAATTAAAAAATAGTGTTGATAAAATAAACTCTATGGCTAAATTCATATTGGCTTGAAGTTTAATTTCGAAGGAAAATTTCAATAAAAAAGTCTAATCAAAAATAAATTATTCAGAAAAAGTTATTGTTTTGAGAGATTTTGGTTGATATTATGTCTTCCTCATACTCACAGGTCCAATCACCGAGTTTTCGGTTTACTTTTCGTTTGTCTAAGGATTTTTTAATACGAAAATAATGATTAAATTCGTTTGTAAAACAATTTTAATCTCGATTTAAATTTTATTCACTAAAAATGAGATTTGTTCACTTTTATACTCGTATGTATGTATATACATGCATATGTTTCTATTTTCAACCTCTTACAGTTTTACATTATACTACACGACCATAATATGAAAATTTTTTATTTGGAAAAATTGTGACGTTAGTTTCTTTTCGCTGTACGTGTTAATATGGAAAAAAAACTCAACATAAATACCAGGATACGTGTCGCATAGCTGTGTTAAAAATACTGTATTTTGATTCAATATCTTTCTTTATAAACTTTAGAAAAACGCTGAAAATCCGTCAACTAAGAAAACCTTCCGCTAAAACTCCCGCTGGTGGTTTTTTAAATAGACCTGCCGCTAATTACAACAAAATACAGTCATATACAGCGGGAAAACCACCGTTTTGGCAACACTGCAAACCAATTATAATTCCGTCAGCAGGGTTATCGATGAAGCGTCAATGGTACTTGTATAAAGAGATCCGGGGTTTATTATTCGACGATTCAAAAAAAGATTCAGTTGCTGCTCTTCCTTTGGTCTCTGGAAATGGAAACGAAGAGGAAGATTTGGTGGAAGTGAACAATCCTCAAGAAGTGGAGGCAGCAGACGTTAAGAAGGAAATAAATGACCGGTACCGGTTCCAAGGAACTAATTCGCCAGAAACGTCGATTAAAATGATTTTTCTATTTTTTTAAATTGTTCATAAGGAAATAAATAAATGAAAATAAATAAATTTTACCGTTAGGTCCCTTTCTATTTACGCTTAGAATCGTCGACTTCAATTTCATAAAACGCGCATATCTCTGGCAGAGAACACTTTTGGGTCGATCTCATTCGATTCTCAGATGTTGTCCACATCAAAAAAAAGAAGTGAAAATTTATTTTTTTACCCTTGGGTCCCCTTCTCTATGCGCTGTCACATATATAGATTTATATATATCTTTATTGTTGAAAAACACAAACTTAAATAATTCAGAATTTAATAAAAAAAAACATTTTAAGTCGCAAATATAAGCGGACTAAACTTAAGCACCCCCAATTTAAGGTACAAAAAAAGTATTGAATTCTGGATGACACACGTACATCTATTAGGCATAGAGGATATTAAATTATTACTTATATCAGGTGTTACTGCTTCCCAGGCAGTTTTTGTGGCTTCAAATAAATGTTCTTTGGTTTTCCAATTTTCTCGATTGGGTTAAGATCGGCGGATTGGGCAGTCCAACGGAAAACTTTTATCAAATTGTTCTGGAACCTCTCCTTAACCACTTTTAACGATTGTGTCTATTGTAGAGCTCAAGTTGTGTCAAGTTTCGTAAAAAGAAATAAGAAGAATATTATAAAATTTAATATAAAAAAATTTGGGTGTGCTCCCGCCCACTTTTTTACGAACGAACCAATTGGAAGCTATACTCTCTCAGACAAAAAAAATATTTTTTTACAATCTGTCGAAAATGTACCGAGTTATAAAGTAACTCCCACAAAAAAATAGAAACGAATTGTAACCTCCTCCTTTTTTTTTAAGTTGGCTAAAAATAAGAAAATTCCCTCAATCTAATATTTTCTGCACTTTCCAAGGTGTTGGATAGTGTAGTATCTATAGTCGCACAGCTTACTGAACGACCCGCAGTATGGTTTTCGTAGAAGCCGACTTATGGGAGACATACTTGCCCTACTCTCGGACAAACGGTGTAATTCAACATTTATTTATTTATACATGCACACATACACACATATTATATTATGTTCTTAATTAACTCACCATACATACATACATATTATTACTTGAGAGGAGACAAGTATTGAACCAGCAACCTTCTGACTGATAGACAAGCACTCTAACCAATAGGCCTACAGGCAGCCTGAATCCTGATTGAAATTATTGTACAAACATGCTAATAAAAAAACCAAAGAGATCATGAAAAAATTTTCTCTATGTTTATTTTTAGATATGAAATAACCAGAAACTTAACAAAATCAAGAAGATTTCCTTATTAAAAAAATTAATAATATGATTTACACATAATCATATAGGAACCTAATGAAAACAATAAAGAATACCTTATTGAAAAAATCTAAAAGGCAACCTAATATAATCAATAAGAAATCCCTCTATTATACAATTTATAAGAAAACCTAATAGAATCAAAAAGTTTTTCTTTATGGATTGTATTTTTGGTGCCAAAAATAAAGGGAAATTGAGTAAAAAATTTTGAATAATAAGATTTCTTCTTGATTTTATGTGTTTTTTTTCTTGAACTTAATAAGATTTACCACATAATAACAATAAGGAATCTCTATGAAAAAATATTCGCTTCTTTCTGCTGGGATACCCCTTAGACTAAAAATGTTTCATAGAGAAAATCTTCTTGATGCTATTAGGCAGTTTTTTCTCTGTAAATGAATAATTCTGTAATAACAATTAAAACTACGAGGGTTATTATGAATAAAATTCCGCGAGAAGTGTTTTCGCGGAGAACAAATCCAACTAATAGCAAGAATAGAATAGAGGAAAAATCTGGTCCAAAGATCGGCACTGCGATCTGTAATTAAATTAAATCATTCTCTGTATGAATCTCCTTATGAAAGTCAGTACAGATATTGGAGAAGCCCGCCTAATAACATCTGATCACAGACACTCAGAATGAAAACCATGCCTTTTACTGTCACATGATATGACGATACACTCACGAAGAATGTGTGCCGTCACCTCGTCATCTTCCAAGCATAAACGATGCAATTTATCTAATCACCAACAAAGTGGCAACACCGCCTCATGGGCCAAAAAGAAAACAAAAATAAAAGGCGCAATCCTTCTCTTTGTGTTTGATCTGTTTCGCTCCATCACGTTTTATTTGCATCTCGTTGAAACCAAGGTGAATTGATAACAGGTGACCTTAACAGTCCAGATGATTATCAGGTGTTCGAAGTCTAATTGAACTGCTTTGCACCCCGATTGTCAAAATCTCTTCTTTTATCTAATGTTTGTTTACATTTAAAGTGAAAAGTGTATGTGTTTTATAAATATGTTTGTATGCATTGGTATATTAGTCAACTGTTTTTGACAGATGGGGTTTTTTAAAGCCAGACGAATTGCATGTTGTTTTTAGTATTGTTGTGTTGTTGTAGCGATAAGGTCACCTTATATGAATTCGCCTTGGTTGAAACGAAAGCAAAAAACAAAATTCTTGCAGGCATACATTTATATAAACGTATGTACCTTGTACATACATATGTACTTATATACAAAAATATTGATTTTGGCACTTACCTTTACATTATTTTTGCAATTTAATTAAGAAACTAATCACACATAACTTTTATTTCTTTGATTACAATCGCCTTCAACTATGCTTAACACAAATTTAATTTAATTTTGTGCACTTTTGTTACAAAAACTATTAAACTAATGTAGAGCACCCACGCATTAATAACCGAACACTATTGACAAAAATTCGCAACTAAACACGAACAGCGTTGTCAACTCGGTGCTTTTCGCACCGTTTTTAGTGCTTTTTGAAATTTTCGACACGAACAATTTTGAAGTTAGTGCTCAGTGCTTTTTTAAATTCATATCGGTGCTTTTTGTTTCGAGTCGGTGGCACTAAACCAAAAATTCGAAGAAAATTTTCCTTCGGAGAAATCTATATAAGCTCTGAACATAAATGGAGCATTTAAAAAAATTCTACCAAGATTGTACAAGGCTTGGTGGAAGAAATAAGCGAGATATTTCCCTTAAACTTTAACATTTAAATCATAATTAATATAAAAAATGTTTTGTCACGCAACAAAGAAGACATAATAGATGTATTTACCCAAGTATAGTTTAATATCGAAATTTTGTCTAGACTAAGGAAAATATAATTTGTCCACTATCGAGTTTTCAGTTGAGAATTATCGGATATTTCTAATTTGATTGAATTCGAAAAATACGTTTCTTTCCTGACGAAAAATTATTAAAAATAAAATTTTTTATAATAACTACAAAAGGCTTCGTCAAACTGATTTGAGAATTCACTGATTCTTATACAGTGAAAATGTGTATCGGATGCCTCAAATTTATTGTTTTAAAAATGTATTGCAAAGTCAACTGATTATTATATTTTTTATGGGTCTCATGCAAAAAAACTTAACAAAGCATTGCAAAGCAATGCCAAGTAAAGTTGTATTCTAAAAAAATTATTACATAAAATTTCTAAAGTAGGTCCCCACGTTTGTTAAGACTACTTTAAGTTGATATTTTCCAAATGTGTATTTTGGACCTCAAATATTTTTGTTAATATAGCACATATTGATTCATGTTACATTTAAAAATGAAGCTAGAACTGTTAGCTCTTAGCTTATATTTACTATTTCTGTCATGTAAAGGAAAACATCACCAAATTATCCAATTGATTCGAAATACATAGCAAAATCCATAAAAGAATATTGAAATAAATACAATTATACAAAAATGTTTTAGTGATGTACATTTAAACAAAACGAATCGAAAAAAGCTGGATATTCAAATACTCATTTCATTCGAATAAAATAAATTGAGATAATTTTTATATGTTCATCATATTTTTTACTTTTACTTCATAGAAATGTTTATATGTTTTGCTTCCATGTCAGAAGATCATATTGTTTAAATTATGTTGCTTTACTTCGAGAAAATAAAAATTTATTTAATAAAATAAAAAAATATTTGAATACCCGAATGAAATTTTTTTAAGATTTGTACATCATTAGCTGTGAAGTGGTTGTTGAACACGGTGGTGTTACCAGTATTTGTTATTAAATAACAAAATAATTAAAGTTGTGTTTGGCATACAATTTCTTAACAAAGCAATGTTAGCCTTAAAGTGCTTGGCAACTAATATGAACTTTAAAGCTATAGTAAAATATTTTTTTGCATAAGGGGGTATATGCATATTTGCGTATATAAAATTTTTTTAATATATGATAATAATTAAAAATTTAGTGCTTTTTTACTTAAATTACGCGCTTTTTTAGTGGTTTCAGTGCTTTTTGAAATTTAAAAGTTGACAACGCTGAACACGAACAAAAAATTCATTGCTTTTTGTATTGTACTAAAATCAATGTTACCATCATGGTTTGTCAGAATTTTGTTGTCCTATTTCGCCGTATTGATTTAAAAAATCGCCAAAATTAGTTTTACCTAGTTTTTCGCAACAGTTACATATATACATATGTATACATATTTGTATGTATATTTGATAACAAATTTGTTTTAATATAACAATTATTTTAATATAAATTTTGATTAAAAAAAATCTTATAAAAATTTAGCAGAAAATGACCAAAAGTAGAAATAAAGTTGTCAAAAATTATATCTTGTACATATTTACTGTACGAATTTAAAACTCATTGATTACACCAATACCTCGCTTTGCGTCGTTTCATTTTGCGACATTTCGCATTGCGTCGAAAAAAAATTTTGCATCATTTCAGCTTGCGACGTAAAAAATTTTACATTGCGACATATAAAAAAATAATCATTAAAAATCTAGATTATAGCAGTACTGAATTTTAATTTTTTTTAGTTTTAATGAATTCTTGTTTGAATTGTTTTGTTTTTTAATTTTAACGAATTTGTTTTTTGAATTAAAAAAAAACTATTGAAATATGCTAATTTTTATTTTATTTTTAATAATTCCTTTAATTTTGAAGTCCTCATTTTTTATAATATTAAATAAATTTATAAAAAACTAAAAATTACTTTGTTTTTGGTAAAATAATCGATTTCATTTAAAGTTTTTCTCGAATTGCGACATTTTGATTGCGACGAATTTTTTGAGAATCAATTATCGTCGCAAAGCGAGGTATTGGTGTATTATAATTAAAATAAGAAAAATCAATAAAATCAAATTGTTTTAATTTCTAGCACACGAGTTTTAGTAAGATTTATTTTTGAAACTTACACTTTCAACAAATTAATTTTTCTGAATTACAAAAGTTTTACAATACAATTTTGTTGAGAAATAGAAATCAAAATCGCCAAAAAAAAATTTTTATCGTTAGAAAAATCGCCACATCGCCAAACCAAAAATTTAAACACCAAACAAGTTTAAAAATCGCTAAAGTTGAAGATTAATCGCCACATCTGAGAATCCGTTTTACCATCAGAAAAAATCACTATGGGTGCATTCATAAGACGTAGCTGTTGCGCAAGCGTTCACTTACCAGTCGAGTCATTTTCTATCATAATATGTTTGCGCTACTTATAGTCAACATGTTGTGCTCAAAATGAAAAGCTGATCGAAGAGAGCTATGCCTTTTACATATATACTTTTTTAGGTGGCAGGAGCAAATATTTGTTAAATTTTACATTACTAATGCGATAAAGTAACGAAATAAAGATATAAAATTAAATTATATCCATCAAGCAGTTTCTAAGGCCTAAATACCACTATTGGCACAATGTACCGATCATAAGTAATAAGATAAATTGGCCTTATTTTTTAACTGACTGAAATATAAGGACATAATTGAACCAAACTGCATTGGTAATAGAGCCATATAGACTTATCCTAGAATTTTTGTTGGTTTATTACTTATGACTTTATTACAGTGAGCCGCCGAAAATCGGAGCATTGTGCCGATAGTGGGATCCCGGCCTTAGGCTTAACTGTTGGGGCCAATAGTTGCTAACTGTTTCACAACAGACATAAGGTCAACAGCTATGTCTTATTTACAATTACACTTGAGATGAAGCAAAATTAAGGCTCCCTTAGCCAGCCGACTGTAATGAAACAGTCGGCTGCAACGGAAAGAAAAAACTTGTCGATAGCATTATGTCAAAAGTAATGAAAATAGTTAGAGATATGTAACCAAAGTTTAACTGATATTTAAATAAAATTTTAACTAGTTAAATAAATATTTAGTTCACTCAATTAAATGATTAATTGTTGGGTATATTTTGTCAATTAAATGTTTTAATTGGGGAATATTTTTTTTCTGTGTAGGTACATAACTTTGACAACTATATACAAGGTGGCGCAAAAGTAATCCTCCTATCAGAAAATGCTATAAATTTTGCGATTGGCGCCTAATGTCAGTTCTGACAGTTTTGACATTTGTGTAGTAACTACATGCGAAATACACGTTAATAAACAATGTTACGCTACACTGCATAATCAAGCCATTTTTGATCACCACCAAGAGGAAGATGGTTTTTCATCAAAAATAATCATGAGTGATGAGGCCCATTTCCATCTTAACGGTTCATTTCCATCTTAAATAAGCAAAATGTACGCTTCTGGGGCACTGAAAATCCGCGTGTAACCCACGAAGAGCCATTACACCCGCTCAAAGTCACTGTATGGTGTGCTGTTTTCGTATCGCCCGAAGTTTTGGCCAAAGTGATGGAAAGTTCCATAAAAAGGGCTCAAATGACAATCAACTGTGGCGGCGGCCATTTAAATGACATCATATTCTCGACTTGATGTAAAAAAATTAAAAGACCAAACAAAAATAATCCACAATAAGAATCAAAGTTTTTCATTTTGTTTTTTAAATTACAGCCAAATAACATCGGAAGATTATTTTTGCGCCACCCTGTACATATCGCTTATTTACTAAAACAATGTCAGCATAAAAAATTAAATTTTTTGAGTTAGTAATGCTGAATTAATACTCATATCGTTCTTCATATTTTGTAAAAATTTCATACAAATATCTTGTTTATACAACTCTTGAAAGCAAAAAACTATTTATTTTTCCATTAAGTTCTGTCTAAATTGAAAACCTTAAACTCATTTTCAGACACACTAGCTTTTTTGAGTTATGACGTTGTTTGAGCAAATGAGCGATATGTTCTGTTGAATGATGTTATAAGTAAATTTCTTATTTCCTGTACTTTTTATTAATTAAAATGTTATAAAAAGTTAAATGCTTTTATCGGCATTTTTCTACGAACTTGGAAATAATACAGATTTTGTATGTCCATCAAAAAAAAAATAAAAATAAAATAAAAAGGAAGTGTGTTTATTCTACATGTCATCATATTTGTGTACAACATTTTTTCTATAAAATGGTTTTAAGCAAAAAATAGACATAAAGTCTTGCAGAATAATGCTTACCAGTAATTTTATAATGTACCAGTCTCCATGCGTGTGTATTCGTAGGTGCAACTAGAACGTTTGTACGTATCAGCAACAACACCATATATGTAGTAAGTACATGGTCCGTGCACAGTTTCAGATTCTGTTAAAATGCATTGAGCCCCAAACTAAATGATAGTGTTTAGTTTAAGCTAGAAAAAAAGCCTCATACACTTGCCTGTTTATGCAACTACTACGAAGCTATTTTGTTTAAACAAAAGTTATTTTCAGGAGATGTGAAATAAAATCTGTGATATGAAAATTTGGCAAGTACTTTTTGCATACATATGAGTACTATGGGAACTCATTTTCAAATTATTTATTACAATCATTTTAAATAAAAACACGTCCTCAGAAACAGTAATCTAACGGATTCCATTGGTAAATATCCTTTGAAAATACAAACTACTTTGTGGTACATGCTTTGGTAGACAAATGAATAAAACATTGTAACACCGCTTTCATCCCTGTCATGCGAAGCCCACAGTGAGTTCCTGCTGCTGACTGCTAGCTGCTATTGTTTGTAGCCCTAGTGTCAGTGTATGAAACATGGGTAAGTTCATTTTGCTGAACGAGCAAACATCTTGTTGAATTAGCTAACAAATGGCTTTTGGTTTTAACTTTCATCTCCTCTGTGTTTTTCCATCCATCTAGTTTTTCTTGGTGCCTTTTTTCAATAGTATATGTGTGTTTGTGTGCATGAGTATGTTGATATTGTCCTTTTGGATCCTTTACATGTTTTTCATATCATTTATAGTTTTTTTTTGCTATTTTGGGACATTTTTTTAAGGATTTTGTTTGTGTTGTGTCACTCAGTTCTCAGGCTGCAAAATACTTTACGCACACACACGCAGCGCAGGACATTGTTGTTCCTTCCCACATGACCAGAAATTCCAAAATAAGCGAAGTTTCGCTAAAGCTAAGAATTTTCGAAACAACGATTTTCGCTAAATTATTAAAAATTAACACTAAGTGCATCTACACAATAGCGTTCGTTCATGATAATGTCGCAGTAATGTTCGTGATAATTTAATGAAAAGAACTATTTACGATTATATCTCGTAGTTATTATTTCTTTGTTAATTATTAACTAAACTTTTATTATTGATATTGTACATGTAAGCAGCCACACGCTCTATTAATCGCTTTCAATTTCATCACACATGCTGTAAGTCAAAGTTCATTGGAATTTATAGCAGTGGCACAAATTAATATTCAATTTAATTTGTGTTACTTGGAGGCTACACGTTCAATTTTTTCTTCAATTTTTGTTTCAAAGTTCAATACAGTCACACTTTTTTACTACCACACTCATACATTTGGGAATTGAATACCAGGCGGACTTCAATTTTTCTTTCAACGCTTCATTCAATTTTTCTTTCAATTTAACAACTGTTTTAAAATAATTTTTGTGTTTGTAAAAAATTTAAGACAGAAGTAATTTTCTTTGCTGAAATAAAATATGTAGGCGAAAATTTTTAATTGTTTCATCGACGATGGCATTTTGAACATTTTGAACATAAAATTGGTAATCAAATTAGTTTGCAGCCTACGTCACAACTTCAATCTTAGCAAATTTTGACAAAACATAAGTCTAAAAAAATTGAAAGCAATTTATTGAACGTGTAGCCGCAAGGTTAATCATAAATTACAAAAACAAACAAAAAACGAAAGCAAACTAAGTGCCCTTGAGGAATACTCTATATGAGTACCTCAAAAGTAAATAATTGTAAAGTGCGTTATAACGGCAGAAATGTCTATTTTACTGTGAGTTCTGAAGCTCTTAATGAAAACAATAGAAATAATAAATACGATGAAAGAATTTTTTTAACGGCATAGCCAATTTTTCATCAGCGATCAACTTCGCTTTGTCCAATGTCAAATAGTAATGATCCATTAACATTACAGTTGCCTAGTACTTCTTCATATAAGTCAGTAATATCATCCCCTCAGGCTCGTGCTCATCACTTAATAAAGTTATCACTACAGATAACAGTAGCTGAAAACCCAAGGTGCAAGTTGAAATGGATAGATATATAACCGTGATAAAGCGTGTGCGAAGCCCGAATTCTTCAAAAATTACATCCGCTCCAAAGATGTCTAGGGATAAAAGCGCATCCTCAACTAATCGTCAAAACCGCTTTAAAATTTTGCAAGATGAGAACGACAAACCCGATGTATTCTCCAATAAAACATCGAAGCCGCCAGTAATCTATTTGAGAGAAAAAAATTAAAATGCCCTTATTAAAAAATTAATTTCGGTAAAAATTTATGACAAAAAAGATTTCCTCAAAATGGTTTCTGAATTTGAAACAAATAAAACAAGCTTCTACAGATACCAGCTTAAGAGCGCTAAAGGCCTGCAGATCGTATTGAAGGGCATAGATTCTTATGTTGCTCCTGAAGAAATAAAAGATGCACTTGTCCTCCTGGGATATAAGGTAAAGAATGTATCTAACATAATAAACAGAGAAAAGGTACCCCAACGCCTATTTCGTGTTGAACTGGAGCCGAATGATATACAGTTGAAAAAAAAAATAGACTCATCCTACTTATAGTCTAAAATACCTTTTAAATACCTTTTAAAATGCAGTAATTGTGGAGGTAATCACACCGCTAACTTCAGAGGTTGTCCTGGGTACTTTTTCGTCAAACAGGCCATGGTGCAAAAACCTAAATTAGCTCCAGTTCAAACAAGAAACGCTTCTTCAGCCACTTTTGCGCAAATGAGCCAAACAGTTACTTCCCGTGTATCGTATACTGATGCTGCCAAGACAAATTCTATTCTCGCGCAGAAAGTGTCCCCACCAAGTAATTCAACAAATGCTAACACAAGCTTTAATTTCAGTCGCCTTGAAGCCACTATTGGAAACCTTGTGCAAACTACAAATAATTTCACAACAAATATGACAAGCATGATGCAAGAAATGCTACGAATGCAGAAAACACTGCTTCAAGCATTAATTAACAAGCCATGAACACTTTAAAAATATATTTTTTGAACGCAAATGGCATTCGCCAACATAAAAATGAACTTGAGCACTTCTTTACGGAAAAAAATATTGAAGTAATGTTGGTCTCTGAGACTCATTTGACTTCTAAAAGGCTTTTTTAAAATGAATGTCTACACTTTATATGATTCAAAAGACCCTAGAGGGAGAGCATGCGGTGCATCAGTTATTTTCATAAAGTCAAGACTCAAGCACTATATTCTTGACAACATTTGTGAAGAACATCTACAAGCTACGAATATTTGTGTCGAAAATTTTTGTACAAATTTCGTGATATCATCATTTCACTCCCCTCCCAGATTTTCAATCATTGAGGATCAATACGAGAAATTCTACAAATCTCTTGAACCTAGTTTCGTAGCAGCTGGCGACTACAATGCTAAGCATACGTTCTCGGGTTCGCGTCTTATTAAGCCTAGAGGTAGGGCGTTGTTCAAAACAATTTCAAAAATGGACTTGGATGTTATTTAGAGTGGGGAGCCTACTTACTGCCCTACTGACGTACGAAAAATTCCGGATGTTATAGATTTCGGCTTCATAAAAAGTATTTCTAGGGAATTAATTCACGTTGAAGCTTCCTTAGATCTCTCGTCCGATCACTCTCCCACGATCGTTACAATCTGTAGCCCACTGAGAAGCGCTTTACCTCACCCATATGTCAAGATGATAAATCGTGTTAATTGGCTGGGATTCAAAAAATATCTTAGTAGTCATTGCACAGAAAATATTACGCTAAGAACACCCAATGATATTGAATCGAACATTGCAAATCTTAACGAGAATATTAAACAAGCTTCTGAACATGCCACTACCTCCCATCCGCATACTGGGTTCAATAAAATTTATTCTACAGACGTTGAACATCTCGTACGTGAAAAAAGAAGAGCTAGAAGGGAATGGCAACAGCACAGATCACCTCAACACAAAATCAGATTTAAAGAGTGCACTAAAAGACTCCAAGAGTTGCTTGCATCTGAAAAAACCGCATCTTTTAAAAATTATCTGGAAGGCCTTGATGTCACACCAGCATCTAATTACTCTTTGTGGCGCGCTGCTAAAAAGCTTAAAACACTCGTTGAGTTTAAGCCATCTCTGCGCACATCTACCCGAGGTTGGGCAAGAAACGATACGAAAAAATGTAAAATATTTGCTGAGCACTTAAAATCCGTATTTACCCCAAATACATGTACTGGTGTTTCTGCCGAGTGTAGTTGCTCTACCCCCTTGACCCTTTAAGTTTAATATGCGTGATGTACAAAAACTAATTGCCGAACTCAACCCGAAAATAGCTCCTGGTATTGATGGAATTAGTAACCAGATGCTGATTAAGTTACCTCGTACTGAAATTAGAATCCTGTTATTAATTTTTATTGCCATTTTACGACTGAAGTATTATCCACACTGCTGGAAGCTTGCCAAGGTTAAAATGATTCCAAAGCCAGGTAAAGATCTTTCCAAGGCTGAGTCATATAGGCCAATAAGTTTACTGTCAACAATGTCAAAGCTTTTTGAAAAGCTACTCATGACAAAATTGTCTTCAATTTTAACTGATAATGGGTGCATCCCGGACCATCAATTTGTTTTTAGAAGCCAGCATAGCACCATTGAGCAAACGCATAGATTGGTTCAATTTATCAGAAAAACATTTGAGGAAAAGAAGTATTGTTCTGCCGTGTTTATTGATGTTTCTCAGGCATTTGATAAAGTGTGGCATGAAGGCCTGATTTTGAAATTGAAGACATACTTACCAATAAACATTCTAAATCTTTTGGAAAGTTACATTCTTGCACGAAAATTTACAGTTGTGGAAGGACACTTTATATGTATGCCTGGAATTATCTCATACGGTGTGCCACAGGGGAGTATACTGGGGCCAGTTTTATATTTGATTTATACTTGTGATATGCCTGTGAGCAGTAGTAACCACACTTCTGCATTTGCAGACCATTCAGCCTGCTTTATTTTGCACGAAAACCCTGATGAGGCATTCCGCATACTCCAGGAACACATTAGCCAGATGGAACTATGGTTAAACTTATGGAGAATTAAGGTAAATGAACAAAAGATTGTGTTCAAGTATCATTTAACTTACGATGAGATACATGTTTTCCTCGAGAACTGGAGAACCACTAGTCCGATTTAGCTGAAACAAATTTAGAAAAATTAGGAATTACAATTCCTCTAATCAGTTTTTTTTACCGTTTTCCTGTGTGTGCAACACTTTCGAATTTAAAATAAATGTATGAAGGGAAAAAAGTATTTTTTGCCAAAAAATTTTATTTTATTTTTTAAATCATAAAAAATCAAAAATGCAAAAAAGTGTCAAATTTAATTACTTTCGCATAAAGCCACGTAACCTGTGATTAAGGTGAGACATTTGTTGAGAAAATCGATGAATACATTTGCTCCAATAATGTTATGAATGAATATACACAAAACTTAAAATAAAACTTCCAATTTGTATTGCAGCTATTCTTACACAGAAAATATGGAATTTACGGCATACATAAAAACAAAATTTAAAACATTTTCAATTATAATTATAATTATTAAGTTTAAAATTTGTTAACGCACTAATAATCCCAAAAGTATTATTTTACTTACTCAGTAAAATATTTGTTTAATAAAATACATTGAAATTGATTATTGTTATTTGTTGTTGAGCTTCTCATTTGTTTAAATGAAAGTTTATAATATAATAACTTTAGTTGTTCTAAGAAGCTTTGGGTAAAGGTTCGCTGATGATCTACATTAGCAACAGTGAAATGCGCATAGGATCCAGCTAAACCCCTCAATAATCAATTTCAATGTATTTTATTAAACAAATATTTTACTGAATACGTAAAATAATAATTTTGGGATTATTAGTGCGTTAACAAATTTTAAACTTAAATTGTAAAAATTCCCAATAAAAACAGTAATTAATTATAATTATTGTCAATATCATTTCTCGTTGAAGTTGGTGCTTGTGGTTCTGATGATCTGTTTTTCTTCCTAGGGTGTTGATATTCGTGGTCTGAGTTTGCGTCGTCATCCGAGGAATCCATAATATTCAAGGGCTCGTTTTTTCCCATGGGTCCACCAATTTTAGTGTCATCTTCTTCTTGGGTGCTTTCATCTTCATACCGCATAATTTTAGAACTCCACCAACAAACCTCCGCCAGCATCATTCACGTTGGTCGGATATCTGAAAACGGTTTCGGCTTGCAGGGACACAGTATCCAGACTCGAAGGTTTAGGTGCATCGATATCAGCAGAGCGGTTAAATGGAAGTGTGCCAGTAAATGCAGCAGTTTTCAATTGTTGCCTGTTTAATCCAGTATGAAAATATATGCATGCGTAGCACCTGGATTCATCCTGTCCAGTTGTGTCTTCCACCCAAATTACTGGCTTCATAAAAGACAACGTTGCACCTCCTCCATGTATCCAATTTACAAGGTTATTATAACAACTTTTGCACACTGTGTTCGGCGTAAGATTTGAAGTACTTAAATCTGCTTCATCAAAATAATCACAATACGGTTTTTTGAGTTCCAGTACACAAATTTTGTCGAAAGTTTTTGTTTTTTTTAGGACGACTTGACCACAAACCTAACAAAAATTATCCAATTTTGGGCACTTTTAATTTTCCATATTTATACATTTTATGTTTTCTTGTTATTCACTTTTAAAAAACTGGAGAAAAATCACTTTTACTGTTCCCGTTCATCGGCACTGGCTGAATGACAAAAATCGATCAACTATAAATACTACGTATTTTTCAATATTTTACTGGCATATACTTTTAATGGGCGTATTTTTTAAGGGTACCTGGCTTTATACCTGATTCACCACTTGTACGTTTCAAATTGTGCAAAACTTTCGAAATAATGAATGATGATGCAATTGCTGTAAAAAAATCATACAGGTAGTCACCGGCAAACCCCAAATAATGAAAACAGCCCACTATCCTTTTTTTTCCTTTTAATTGTGCACGCACATTTATTAGCGTTTTACTGCTTCGCAATCACAAATATCAAATAACTTTTTTTTTATTCCTTTTTTTAATTAGACTTGACACTTTTTTGCATTTTTGATTTTTTATGAATTTAAAAAAAAATTAATTTTTAGGCAAAATATACTTTTTGCCCTTCACATAGTTACCCAGTGAAAAAAAATGGAAGTCATTCTAGCTTCCATGAAATCGATATTTTTAATTTGCCGAGAGTGAGCAAAAAACCATGTAGAAGCTTAGTTTAGTCACACAAAACCTTGTAACTCCTCCATAGTCTTAGAAAATATCCACCAGAATTTAAAAAAAATTAATTTGTTTTAAAGAAATTTATGAATTATTTTTAGTCTAAAATTTAAAAGTTACTTGCTTCAATTTACATGAAAACGCTGTTTCGGGCTTAAATTCGTATAAAAAGAAACGAATTGTTAAAAAAGGCAACTATTTACCATTTTTCCTAGATGAAAATATTATCGAAGAACACAAAAAAGGGAATTTTTCTTAATATCGCTTCCAATTCAGTGACCAGGCATCGAAAAAGAGAACTTCTTGCAATGACAACCCTATGTAAAAATCATTAGATCGGATCGAAATTTGCACTACTTCCGCATCGTAAACTCTACATTTTCATGACTTTTTTGTAGTCTCTTTTTTTACTGGGTAGTAACTTCAAATCGATATTAAAAATGTTTTAGCAGGTAAGAAGATTAAACGAATGATGCACAAGTTCTTCATTTTGAGCCTACTTTCACGTGAAATTGTCAGAATTGAAACCCAAAATCATGTGTTGTACTGTGTTACTATATTTTAGATTTAAGATTTGCATACTTATTGTTAGTTCATATATGAAGATACAATAAATAAAAAAACATGCATTAAAAAAAAATTTTTAATTTTTTAAATGCCTTCGACGAAGAAAAAAACTTCAAATTTATAGCTTCCATCATTGTGCTGTGATCAGGTGTTCAACTTGATATTAAAATTGACAGATAATAGGTGGATTTGAAAGCAACCTTGTTTTCAATTTAAAAAGTTGATTGTGTTAGTAGAAAAAGTGTGAGTGTGTTGCATATTGAATGGAATTGAAAGCAAAAATTTAACGTGCGG
This sequence comes from Tachina fera, assembly GCA_905220375.1. Taxonomy (NCBI): domain Eukaryota; kingdom Metazoa; phylum Arthropoda; class Insecta; order Diptera; family Tachinidae; genus Tachina; species Tachina fera. The sequence goes on along the minus strand of LR999964.1, from coordinate 61,511,757 downwards.
CCACCAAGTTAATTCAATATCGCGCTATTTTAAAAACTCAAAGTATGTATCAAGTTTCGTAGAAATTGGTCAGAAAGAAGCACGTGAAATATAATATTCAATTAAAATGGGCGTAGCTCCACCCACTTTTTTAGAGCAAGGTTTCGTAGAAATCAGTGATTTAGAAACACGTAAAATATAATATTAAATTTGAATGGGTGTATCCCCGCCCACTTTTTTGAATGCAAGATTGTGTATTTTTTAGAGCACAGGGTGTGTGCCAATATAATATATATAACCCTTTCAGATCTGAACATTATTTTGTGTATAAATTCCTTTAAGTCATCAATATCAAAATAATTCTTTAATTTTTAGGTTGAAGTTTGCTTACTGAAGGGTTTTCAAGGGTCCTTTTTTGTGAAAAGGACATCGCTCAATTGTGTCATCTCTGTCATAACATGTAAAAAATGTTCTGAATTATATTAAAAATATTTTATTGGATTTAGTATATAAAGTGATGCTTTGACCTTAAAAATATTCAAATCATTGCATAAAAAATATTGTATAAACCAAATGAAAATATGTTTTAAAAAACAAACAATTTAATACAGTTTGAAATCAATGAAAATGTATACATATGTTATTAATTAGATAGCTTTAAATTTTGAACGATATTTCCCGAAGGAGTCTTTGTTTTTTGTTAAGAAAAGTGTTTCTTAAATATTTGGCATCGCCCTTTGCACTGACAGCCACAACTATTGCGATATACTCTTGGTGGATCGTCAGATCAAATGGTGATAGTAGCGATCAAATCTTATATTGTCAGTTGCATTATGTGGACCATATTTCGTACTATATGCTTATGCTTAGAAATTTTATATACTATACCTATCCCACATTTTGAATGTTAAAAAATACTATACTTTACGACTAAATAATCCAAGAAGCTTGCATTCTTTTCAGTTTTCCATTCAAGAGTTAGTTATATATCGCTAGATCAGGAAGAGGAAAAATACTTTGACAATACATTTCTTAGTTGTTATATTTTTATCCTGCAAAACTCCAGTATTTGGTCGCACAAATCAACCATGCCTTTAAAAGCATTTTAATTTTTAATAACTGCTTTACTTGGTCCGGACAACGGTACTTAAAATTTTTGTTCCATCTTTCGATTTTACCAGCATGATCTTTGCCAGACATACATATTTGAGGAAACTATTGCCATTTTTGCGTCCTTTTAGTTATCAGCAACTAAGTGTTTATTTGCAAATTGTTACTCCTTTACACCAGCGTTGTATTTTCGCAAAAATCGCACGGTTGTGTAGGACAGTGTATCATGGCCTTTAGCGATATCGGAATATAATTATAAGCAAACTAGCACTAAGCGACATCTATTGCAAAAGATTTTTAATTCAATTCGATTTACGATATAGTAAGTGATCTTTCGAGATCGAAAGACTTCGTGTTACAAACTTGTGAACTCTTCGAAATTTTGTTCACCTCGTTGTCAAACGTTCGAAGGAGATTATTAGATATCAGATATCATGGTCAAGCGGGTTCTAGTTTGACTTATTGTCAACTAGTGTGTGTATGTGTGTGTATTTAATGTTTGCTTATTGTAGAACTTGAAATAGTTGCTGTAAGTAGCAGCACTAGTAGTAGTAGTAGATCTATAAAAGATAGGATTTTAATTTGTTCGACTATCCGTTACGTTTTGTAGCTTGCACAAATCCTTTGTGTTTACAGGCAATACACTTGCACAAGCACGCACACACTCACACACTCACACAAACCCTTATGTACAACTAGTCTACATTGTTGTAAGTAATCAACATTTGTAACTCACATGCATACACAAAAGTAAAGTTTAGTATACTGCATCTAAGAATTGAATTTGCAAAGAATTGTTATCGAAAAAATAATGAAAACGAGAACATAAATAAGGCTTTAGTTAACATTGTTAAGCCAACGATAACTTCAATCCGAAATTGTTGATGGCAGACATAAAAGTTTGATTTTTTGGGCTTTTTTGTGGGTGTGGATGCTTTTCTAAACGAAATTAAAACCAAATAAATCGAAAAAAAAAATTATATTGAAAGCAGTTTGGTCATCTAAAATGATGCACACACATTTTTCGGATTAATTTTGTTAATATTTGAGAGAATGCAATGAAAAATGGAAAGAAAGTTAATTAAAAACTTTATTAAAAGAAGTAAAATAAATTCAGTGAAGTGCTACTTTGACCCGCGCACGAAGGGTTCCGTACGGGCACGAGATATGTAATTCAATACGAACAATATAAACTATAGTTTTGGGATTTTTTTCGTTTTTGGGTTTTTTCGGTTTTAATCGTTTTTTTAGTTTGGGGGTTTTTTGAATTTATTGGCGCTTTCTGAGTTTTGGCACTTTTTTTCACGCTTTGGCGATTTTTTTTTTTGGTTTTTGAAGTTTTTTTAATTTTGGCGTTTTTTTATTTTGGCGATTTTTTATTTTGGCGATTTTTTTTAATTTTGGCGTTTTTTTCATATAGGTGATTTTTTTTGGTTTTGGCGATTTTTTTAGTTTTATTTTATTTATTTTATTTGTATTTATTTTTGGCACTTTTTTTCGTTTTGAGGACTTTTTTCGGTTTTTGGCGATTTTTTTAATTTTTGGCGATTTTTTTTTCATTTTGGCGATTTTTTTTCACATAAAGAATTACTTTGGTTTTGGCACATTTTTCGCGTTTTGGCGATTTTTTTCGGTTGTTGGCGTTTTTTTCATATTGGCGATTTTTTTCATTTAAACGATTTTTTCGAATTTGGCGATTTATTTTAGTGCTAGAATTGTTTTTTTTTAATTTTGTCGATTTTTTTCGATTTGGCGATTTTTTTTAAATTTTTGGCGATTTTTTTAGGTTTTGGCGATTTTTTTCGGTTTGGCGATTTTATAATTTTCGGATTTTTTAGTTTTACCGTTTTTGAAAATTTCAAGAGTTTACCTCTTACGGTCTCCAAGATATAGCAATTTGTCAAAATTACATAGTCAAAATTGCATTAACTGATGGACCACCCTTTAATTTAAATTTTTTAATATTTTAATGTTTATTGTTGTAGTCTATATAAAAATACACTAATTTTACAAATTTCAAGTGTCAATATACATATGTACATACAATTGTATGTATAAGATTTTAACATTTTTCGTCGCTCGTTTTGGAGCACCCTTTAATTTCTAATTCTAATGTATTTGCTGTTGTAGTGGCCAAGGTTCTACATAATCTGTCCAAATTTCAGGTCCGTAGCTCTTACGGTTCCTGAGAAAATACCGTGTGTTGGACAAACGGACAGCGTATCGAAAACAATAGGGTTCCTTTTTTCACCTTTGGTGTACGGAACCCTAAAAAGAAGAAAGGTATCTTAGAACACCCGGTTACAGCTATGCTGCTAAGCTACATATATAAAACACATTTCATGTGTTAATTATTAATGCAATAAAATTATATTATATGATGATGTGAAATTCGACGCAACTATTTCAAAACATTTCCATTTAGTTTCCATAGTTTTCTGCGTACGATTAAATTAATGTGTGTGAAGACAATACAAAAACAAATTGAGCAATCGTTCTCATGTTGTTTTGTTTTGTTTTGTTTTTGTTTCACCCACTTCAAAGAACCAATCAAACAGGAAACAGCCTAATTCCCAGGAAACAGCTTAATAAAAAAGGTGACTAATTTTTGATTGGGTTTAATGTTTTGGATGTTTAAGATATTTTATAAGAACTTAACTTCGATTTCTTTGAAACATCCGATCAGCATAACACTGTTTTACGTTTTTGAAAATCGCATGATTTTAAAACTCGCGGTTTAGAGAACGCCCCTGAAAATAAAATAAAACGCTATATTTCGTTTTCTTTCATACTCAGGTTTTAAGTACAAGGAAATCAAAACAAAGTAAATTTAGAACTGTAATAGTGTCGATTATTTTGTGTCGTGGCAAAAAGAGCATAGCTCTAAAAATAAAATATCTTCAATTCTCGTGTCAAAAAGTGCCAAATGTTCAACATACTTATTATTTAAAATATAAGAAGGATTCGATTGTGTTTTATTTTTACTTCAGTTTTCTTGTGCCTGTCACCCTAAAATTCTGTCATCCATTAACAAATTTAATTCTCTTCCTGTTGCAACGGGTAAATCTGTCTCTTAATACAATTTAGAAAAAAGTGGTCAATTCGACGTTAATTGTTTCTATCGCATCGAATCCTAAGAATCTTTTAACAATATCAAGAACTAGTGATTATCTAGTATTTAAAATAATGGACGTTGGTTTTTTTGTGTGGCTTACGTGGCTGCCATCTTCAGGCAGGCGTTCAAGTAGAATTTAGAATTGTGGCCAAGTACTCGGATACGGTGATCGGTACAAGATCCAATCCGTTGCACTGAGATATCTAATTGACCCTTATCTAACAAATCTCTGATAACTCTGAAAACAAAGTGGGCATAGCCACGTACATTATTGTATTTAAATTTGATCACTTGTAATGGCACCAATTTTTATCGGAAATTTGGGCGCGGCTCTGAGACTTATTCAAGAAACTTAGATGGATATTAAAGTACAAATATCGTGTAGAAAAAAACCTGTTTAAAGAATGTTTTAGCTTTAGTTAACTTTTATGAATACCGGTGATATACAATGAGCCCTAATCTAAATATATGAAATAATTCCTCAAGAATTGCATGTGGACATACTTAATTATATTATTGCCAGCGACTCTACTCTTCTCTTATTTAATTTTAACTTGATGTTCATCAATGCAAGAATTTGCTTAGAATCTCCTTTTATTTTATAAGAGTCTCATAAGACCAGTTTGAAGATGATCTACAAAAATTGTCAGCTCATTTAATTTATCATTAATTTTCTTTTTTCACTTCGACCAGACGGTCAGGTCATCCAGCCAGCCAGCTTGGCGGCAAAAGACGGCTTAAAATGCTTTTGAGTAAATTAATATACGTGTTTTGAGATTCGTTCAGTGTCTTCTTTTATTTATTTTCTCTGGACACAGCGTCATCATATGCGTTTAAAATGAAAACCAAAACTATCCTAAATAACAACGAAATTTAACATTTGCCTTAATAAATATATATATAGAAACGCATTTAAAAGGGAGTGTTGTATTTTTATAACATTTAATGCTTTTGAAGATTTTTGTTTGTTGAAAAACCGCCAAATTCAACTCTTCAAACAGCCTACATAAAATATGTCAATGGAAAACCAAGACCTCATCAATATGTTATTTTTAAGGGAACCCTTTTTCTTAATGCTTTTTTTTCAGTTACATCTTCTACTCACACAGTTGCCCGCAAAAGTAAAAAAATTATAATATGAAAATTAACCTAAAACAAAACAGATCTTAATAATTAAAATCATCGGACAAAAAACACTCACAGATTTTTTTTTCATTCAAATTTAAGGCCGATAAAAATGGTGTGATTGGTTTTTTTTATTAATTTTTTTCTCCTTTTCTTAAGATTTACAAACCTAATAAGACTCTGTGGCTATGATATTTTCTTTTCCCAAAATGTGGTAAATGTAGTTTAAGCCTTTTTTCTCATTTGAGTTAATTATCATGAAAATAAAACAAACAAGAATTTCTTCACTTCACTAAAATGATAAAATATCAATAAACGATATAATTTAAAACGATAAGATGCACAGTATAATCATGCACTATGGGTCGCAATAATGCTATAAATCAAGGTACCAAGGAGTTGGGTAGATGAAATTTTGAAACTATAGTTAAAAATCTTAAGCAAATTTTATTTTCAATTCATATGATATATACAATGTAAATATATATATATATATATAAATACATACATATATGTATATGATACATATTATGCATATGTACGCATATGGGCATTTCCACAGAAATGTCACGTTACGTCAACAAGTAATTAAGCTTGTATTCGGAGCAATGCTGTTCGATTTTTTTTATCTTTTACTAAATGTAGAGCTCTACGCCAACATGCAAAAAAAGTATTTCAAATATAGATATTTCTTCAAAAAAAACAGCCTACTTTAGCGAGAAATCATCATCATCAATCACGTGTAAAACTGTGGACTTTCTGTGGAAATGTCCATATATAAATAAATGCATGTATCTATACATTTCTTTATCTTTTTCGATCTTAATCTGAATAGGTTTTTTCAACAAATATATTTTGTATTGCGCTTCAATTTGATTTTATTTTAAGAGGATGCAAATTTTGCTAAAATTACTGTTGCGGCAACATTGGATAATTTTGTAAAAATAGTGTTTAATAAATTTAATTACAATACCACCAAAGATAAGGACTCCTTTCATAAATGAATAAAAAAATATGGAGAACAAAACGATTTACGATTACGATTTATACCCCTTGGCTCTCAGAAATTCGCAAAAGTTCTTAAAATGATCTCTCTAAAAACACTAAATGTGGTTCTGAATAAAAAATAAACAGTTTATAAATTACGGCACTTGTTACCGAATGATATTATAAAATATTTCAACAGAGTTTATATGGAAACATTTTAAAATTTCAAAACATATCGAATGCCGTAATTTGCCCCCTGGGTTTTGAAATGTAAAAATATTTTATTCGCGCCAATGCAGCTAGACATGCTAAGCCAACAGCAAATAATTTCTTTAAATTTATATTTATATAACAACAAATTTAAACCGCCGTATTCATAACAATTATTTTATGTCTATTACAGGTTTATTTGACAAATTTCCCATAGAAATATTTCAAATAAAAGCTTAATAAACCTTAAATATTTTTTATGAATACCGCGGAAATTCTTAAAATGTATTTATTATTTATTTAAATTCTTTAAATTTATTGTTATATACATACATACCTGTGCATACCCTGCAGGAAAGTGGGCGATAATTGTCTAAAAGCTATTAGTATAATTACTAGAATAGCAACAACTAGTGGAAAAAGGGTTAAAGTTGTTGTGTAAAATTACTAGTGCTGATGAGTACTATTATATGAAGTAGTTCCAAGGCACCACATTGCAAAATAAATTTTTGAATGTCTAACAGAGCTTTTGCACTATATGAAAATTGGTATCATAAAATTATTAAAATTTTAGGTTGATCTAAAAATCATTTTAATTAAATAATTATAATTATCCTTTTGTATATGTCAGTTGCCACCGGGCAACAAGGGAATAAAACTATAAATTTTATAGACTTTTTCTTTGCAAAAGAACTATTAATAAACTAGTCTTGAAGTACTACCAATGGTACTAGTAGTTTTCTAAACACAACCAATGCTAATTTACGCATAAATATGGTATAGGAAAGCTTACATTTGGGAACTAGTGGCGTACTAGTAAAGTACTAGTTGGACACTAGTTCGATCTTCCGTAGGGTATTTATTCAGATATAATATATATATACATGAGTATATTTAAAAAATTTAAAAATATTTGACGATGACATACATAAAACGCCACATATTTTTGGCGCATTACAATTTTAAGTACATTATTGCCGGATTTAGCAATACACGTTAGAAAATTGCATTTTTAGCCGAAAATCGATAAATCGACTTTAAAAATTTTTACCGAGAAAGATTAATCTCTATCGAGTTATAAATTACGGGAACATATTTTATTTCTGTTAAATTGGCTAACATTGCTTCATCTCAAGTGTCATTTTAAATTTGGTTGTGGTAACACTGATTTTGGTGCAATACAAAACAACGAATTTTTTGTTGTTATATAATTGGGACATCTCCTTTTAGTTGCGAATTTTCTTCAATAGTTTTCTTTACTAATGCGTAAGTGGTTTACTTTAGTTTAATAATATACTAGATATACCAAAGGACGACACAGTCGCCCGTATTCTAGAATTTAATTAAATTAAAATAATTTTATTAACAGCCTGTTTCACAATGTCGAATGAAAACCTAAGCGAACGAAGGCTAGTCACTCGATATGAAGTAAATTTGGGTTTCACGAAATCATGTTCGTTCGTTCGCTTGAAGTTACGTCTGTCAATTTTTATCTCTTACGAAAAGTAATAGATCGGAATTGCCAAATCAAAAATTTTAGTAAATTTTAGAGATTTTCCGTTAAAATAGCAAAAATTACTACGCTTTGAAGTAAATGCAACCATTCATAAAAGCGATCAGCTGTATGTGACGAATATTAAGTAAATTTTTATCAACCAAGAAATAAACAAAAGAAACATTAAAAAGTGAAAATTATAAATACATCTATAAACTGCACAAGAGTGTGCAGTTTTTTTCCAAGATAATAAATGAATTTTTAAAGCCAAGAAATGATTTTAAGTAATAATTTTTATTCTAAGATATGTTTGTGCATTAATTTACCACTTCTTATTTTTTAAGAACTTTTTTTTTAATAATTTAAAAACTTTTTTACTCGGCTAATGCAAAACAACAAATGAGCGATTTTGACATTTGCGTTCGCAATGTTGACGACACGTTCGATATTGTGAAACCCATATAAGATAAGATAAAGAAACAGAATTCGGATTTCGTTCGCTTAGAATGCGAATGAACATGTTTATTCGACATTGTGAAACAGGCTGTAAGATTCAAAGAAAATTTATCTAAACGTCATAAAAAATGCATTAAAACACAGCCACCCACCCACATATTTATATACATATGCATAATTAAATAATACATGAAACCAGCGTTACCGTTGTAAAATTTCAAAAAGTGGCACAAAAAGGGGATTTTTAAATAAAAGGTGGCACCGAAAAGGGGATTTTAAGAAAAAAGGGGCAACTTTAAAAACAAGAAAAATTAAAACAAATCTGCTTATTTTTAAAAACATCAAGAATAAAAATCAAGTTTTAAATATCTAAAGACTAAAAAATACTATTTTTATGATTAAATAAAGCCACAAAATATAAAAATAATTCATATGATCTGTGCTATTACTTGATGCTTTCTTAGCATTGGCACTTATTTGCAAAAAAAAACTAACTAACTCTGCTTATTTACTTTAGAGAAAATGTATTTTATTTATTTATTTTATTTTTATTTTTTTAATAAATATCTGAATATTGAATACTCAAGAAACAGGCACAAGACAATTCTGCAAATTTTTTGTACATTGCATTTTTAATTAAAGGAAAAAGATCGATTTGAAAATGTTTAATAGTTATTAAATGCCTGTTTTATGAAACTGTATGTCTGTACTTTTGAATAGGTTCATCATTTGGAATCCAGTCTTCCAAATTACTTTACTACAAACTTAAAGAAGATAGTAGGGTATGACAAGTTTCAACTTTCAGCCCGTTAGATAATTTTGTTTTCATGATGGCAATTTAGAAAACGAACCGCTCAGCGGGAACAAACTAAAGATATGTATATAAAGCAAATGTATGTAAATGTAACTTTGGATTTTTAACCAAGCAATTTGAGAACTCTCTTACAAAAACATCAAGTCCACTTATTATGATATTACAAAATAAACGGAAACAATTTAACAAACACTGGATCTTAATAAATATTTAAATACATTCATTCTTTTAGCGCTTCGCAATTTTTTGAAGTATATAAAAGTTTAATAGTAACTTTTTTTAATCAGCAATAATTTCTTAATCGGGCTTAGGTTCACAAAAAAAAGGAATATGAATGATTTTGTAATATTAATTAAAATATTTGTAGTATCAATTAAAAAATTAATTAAATTTTCACCTATAAACAATTTGATAATATCAATTAAGTTTTTCCTGTCAAATTAATTAATACAACTAAAAATTTAATTAATGTAATTAAATTCTTAATTGAAAATATTAACTGGTGAAGAAAAATTAAACTAGACTTTTTAGAAGGGGGAAATGCACATTTTTCTATTTTTCTGTGCAGCCATGAAGATGATGAAACCAACATGTTTATCTACTTGGGCAGAGATTGTTATTAATATCAGCTATTTAAATTGTATTTTTAATGAAATGGAATATGAGAAAGGATGGCATATGTAATTATTGATTTACCTTTGTTAAATACATTTGTAAGTATCACTATTAATTTTCTATTTTCTCGATTAAGAAATTATTACTGATTAAAATTTACTATAGTTGAACGAAATTTGTTTAATATATGTACATTGTATATACCAACATACATATGTAAATATGTATGTAATTATATTTACATACTCATACGAATATAATCAAGCCTGGGCATATTAATAAGCTAAGCACGCATCAAAAGAAAAACAATGTCTTAAAACCTTACTTACAAGCCAATATATTAAAACAGCATAACTTATATATTAATAAAAGCGATAGTAAGAAAAGGTACATCTACATTTAGTAAAAAGTGTCAAAAAGAAGCTAAAATTAGAAAAAGTATCACATTTGGGTGCATTTTGTTAGAGTAGCACAATAGTATCCAAGCAGTCGAAAAAGCGTCAATTTGCTACTTTAGTAGCATCAACGGTAACGCTGCATGAAACTAAAAACCAAACGAAATCCCTTTAACTAAGCTAATTAAATTTATTGAACTCTCTTTCTTTAAGTATTATGAATTAAAATTACTCTTAATGCACCAAACTCGTATCTCAAAAAATGCGCTTCATAATTGAATTTACTACTGATATACATATATAGATGTAATCAATTCCTTAATAATTGCATATGAACTTTTATCCAAACACCGAAGTATAAAGAGATGAACCGTTTCTTTTTTGCTCTTCTGAAAACTTGTATTTTTTTTAGAAAGTACGATGCCTTACTTTTTCAAACTTACCCAGTAAAAAAAGAGACTCCAAAAAAGTCATGAAAATGTAGAGTTTACGATGCGGAAGTAGTGCAAATTTCGATCCGATCTAATGATTTTTACATAGGGTTGTCATTGCAAGAAGTTCTCTTTTTCGATGCCTGGTCACTGAATTGGAAGCGATATTAAGAAAAATTCCATTTTTTGTGTTCTATGATAATATTTTCATCTAGGAAAAATGGTAAATAGTTGCCTTTTTTAACAATTCGTTTCTTTTTATACGAATTTAAGCCCGGAACAGTGTTTTCATGTAAATTGAAGCAAATAACTTTTAAATTTTAGACTAAAAATAGTTCATAAATTTCTTTAAAAAAATTATTTTTTTTTTGAATTCTGGTGAGTATTTTCTAACACTATGGAGGAGTTACAAGGTTTTGTGTGACTAAAATAAGCTTCTACATGGTTTTTTGCTCACTCTCGGCAAATTAAAAATATCAATTTTTTGGAAGCAATGAAAATGTACTTCCACTAGAATGACTTCCATTTTTTTCACTGGGTACTTATTAAACTTATTGGTAATATAAAAAAAAACATATTTAAAAAGTTATTAAAAATTGCACTAGAGCAAAAATTATGAATTTTTTCACAAAATTAATATCTACATACATATCTCTGTGCTTATGGATGTATCTCTATACTACATAAACGCACTTTGGTAAAGGATATATAAGATTCGGCACAGCCGAATATAGCACTCTTAAGGCCCAACTATAATATGAATAAGCTGGCTTAAGCTAATGCCAGAATTGAACGATAAGTCTGTCAAATACTTAAGCAATTCAGATGTGACTTTTAGGCGCCCACAATGTACTTACATGCACTTAAAAATTATTTAGCCACAGCTGCACATATAGGTATTGTTCATAATTTTTTATTAATTTTGTTTCTTCTTATAACTAATACATGAATGCAATTCAATCAAATTAACTTGTTGAAATGTTGTAATCTATTAAAAATTAAAAAATGTAATTATATCCACCACTTTATTACTTGTTTTATTTGTTTGCCTACCAAAAGTACAACAGTGAACATACATAAATAATCTCAAGTGTAAGTGTGTATATGTGTATTGTAAAACAAAGAATGAAAATAAAATTATTTCTTTTTTTCTGAGTTTAAAATAAGAAACAATAAAAAAAATATTTAAAATCAATGAATATTTTCTGCTGCTGTTTGCTTGAGTTTAAAAAAAATGCAAAAACAGTGTTTTCCGTACGGAATGTGCGTTCAATTTGGCACTTAACTTAAGCAAATGACATTTGACGAAACTTGACGAAAAGTTCCATAAGTACATTATAGCTTGCAACATACGTTTTATATGTAACCGCACAGTTGCTTAAGTTCGCTTATTCATATTATAGTTGGGCCTTTACTTGTTTCATCTTAATGGTGTGTTTTTATTTTCTTACTCTGCCAGTTTCTTATTATCGACTTTTATTGTAAGTTCTGAAAGTTTCCATTGTGCACTATTTCCGTTAGAGATACTTAAATTTTAATGCAGAGTTAATGTTTTAAACAATTATGATAAAAATAATAGAACTGTTAAATAAGCAATGATACATATGAAACCATCATAGTTAAAGCTATTTCATTTAAACGACAAATTAATTATTTTTGGTAGATATGTACTTGTATGTTTGTGTGTCCCTAAATATCTATTTCGGTTAAGAAAATCTTATTAAAAAACTTGCCTTGGCAGTAAAACTGCATAAAATATCTTTTTATTGGAAAAATTTTGGGAGGTTTATTTGGGCAACTCCCATTTTGCGCACCTTTTTGGGGAATAAAAAAATGCTTTAGTAGAAGAAATATAACATATATCTTGAACAGTTTTTCGGTGTGTCATCAATGAAACACAAAAACACATCAAATGACATTAAACATTAAATCCTCTTGGCAAACATAATTTAAAAAGCAAACGTCAAAGAAACAACAAACAATCCAAACTAATTTTATTAGCCAACAAAGAGCTCTTAACAGGATATTATCTACAACAAGGCAAAAGGAAACTATTGTTTAAATACGAGTGAGTTACTTGTGCAAACACAAATACAAATAGTTGCAACCTTCTTTTATGCCAGCAAGCAGTGCCTTTAACTTCCAACACCAAAATATGTTTGAAATATTTCTTTTTTTTCGTGCTGGTGTAATGTATGTGCGTGTGTCCTTTGGTTCTATTTGATATTTTCGTTTTCATTTCATTCTTGTCCCACCTCCACAAACAGAAACTATTTATCTTGATGATATATTTTAAACACATAAACGTATGTACATACATATATACAGAGAGATAGACAAGCCGGCAGACGGACACAATCTTTTGCCAATAAACATACATTCATCGAATAATAGTTTTCCACACAGTTGCGATTAGAAATTGATAGAAAAAAGAGATACCGATGTTTGTAGGCGTCAATGATTTTGTGTGTTTAAAGCACCTGTGTCTATATACTCGCACAGCCAACAAGCAAAACATATTAAACATTTTATTTCGCAACTATCAAAGTCCTTAAATTTACAGCAAAAAAAAAAACAAAGAACAGCTAGAAAGATAAAAACAAACAAAAACTCTAATGACAATAGTTAAACCACAGTAAACGGAACCAAACCCAAACTACTACTCGCAATACTATTCAATAAATAAAATAAAATAAAAAAGGAGAAGTTGTACAAATAGAAATAAAAACTCAACGGGACATTGCTGACAAATGATTATTACAATTGAATTGAACCGCTTTCCTAAAATAAAATCAATATGGACAATATACACTTGTTTCTAAGTGCAATTATGTGCATGCTACACTGAAAGGAAACTCTTCATTCAGACAATGAAATTCTTCATTGCATTAATGAAATTTTTCATTAAAAGTCAGCTAATGAAGCTCTTCATTGGATCAATGAAGAATGATTCATTGTATTTATGAAGTTAATTTTGGCATAAATAGAATGAAACTATTTCATTACTTCAATGAAAAGTTTTTCATAAATATAATGTAGTTGTTTAAGTGATTTAATGAAGTTTTTACAGACTATTAATGAAGTTTATTCATTAATTTAAAGAAAATTTCATTAAAGTAATGATGAGATTTCCCTAAATATAATGAAATATAAGCAGTAAATAATGAACATTTTATATAAAAAACATGAAATCATATCCCTTCCAAACCACATACTTAATAAGAAATATATAGATTTTTTTACTTTATTTAATGTATACAGGTACATATGTACTTAATATATGTACATATGCTTGTATTTATTATAGTAAAACATTTAAAAAAACTTACATGTTTATAGTAAAACTCTTAATATGTTGTTGAGAATTACAATACACAAACATAAGTTTAAAAGAATTAAACAAAAATCTTAACAAAACAGGCATCTTTGTTGGATATTTGCCACAAACTTCTTGTGTTTTTATAGTGGTGAGGCACGTGAGAGATATCTGGCATGCAATGAAGAATTTTACATTGTATAAGTGAAATGATTTCATTGCATATATGACGACCATACTGCTTTGAAATTAAAAGGGATTAGAAAAGTAAGAAATAGAAATATATTTTTCAACAAAATAAATTTTAATATATTTATGTTTTCAAGCTGTATACAGTAAGTAGATAAAATTTGTGTAAATTACTTATATTTGTTCCAAATTTGCTAAAAAAAAATCGTTTAATCAATGTAACGATTTTCATTAATACAATGAACTATGAAGAACACATGCAGAGGAGAGATTGAAAGATTTCATGTATACAATGTAATTGTTCATTGTATTAATGAAAAGTTTCATTAATATAATGCAGAACATTTAATGAAACCGTTTCATTCTCTGAATGAATGATTTTCCTTTCAGTGTACAGTGGGTCTATTTTAGAGATGGGCAACCCTCAGTGAATCAAGAAGTTTCATCTGGAGTGTTGAGTATTATATCCCTCATGTCCCTCTTTTTTAAGCGGATGTGTCTAGTACACTTCAAGATATTACTTCCTTTCACTGTGCATAGATCTACTTGAGTCTTGAATTCATTAAAAGTAAAAATTCTTAACCTGAAAGATATATAAAATCATATTAAAATAAGTATAGATAAGACTTAAAAAAATAAATTTATGAAATGTTTGGCAATCAACCCATTCGCACTTTGACCCTAAAACCTTATACTAAGTTCAACACTTCATGTGAAATGCTGCAAAAATTCATATTAAGAAAAATTGGGATGAATTGTTCATAAAAAATGTTGCAGAAGTAGTTACTATGTTCATCAAAGTTTTCATGCGGAACAACATGAGTGGCACTTGATCCCCGTGGAATTTACAGCAATCAAGGAATAGTTAATATTTTTTTTAATTTAAAATTTTTTGTACGAACTAATGTCTTAAACGTAAAAAATATTTTTTGACTTTTCTTTTTCAAAAACTGAAAAATATTTCGAAGCACAAATGAATTTCGGTTTAATTTTGATACTTATTTAGAACTTATTTATAGAAAAATTTTGCGCTAAAATTGTACACCTTTGATTAGAATGATTTGCTTGTAAGTAAGTATATGTATCTTTTTCATGCTGGCTTTTGCCGTTTATTAATCGTAAACTTTTTTCGTAAGAGAAGTAGCTACAAAAAATTTGTTTGTCTATAGTATTCGTTTGAAATATTCGCATACTTTAACGAATGCAAATAGCAAAAGTAAGCGAATAATTTGCGAATGCGAAAGCGAATGCGAACATTCGTTACATACCTTATTTTAAATTAATTGTCAAAGACAATTTTTTCCTCTTGAAATAACTTTATTTAACGTTGAACTAACATTTAAGTACTATTAAAATCAAAATGAAGAATCATGTTGAATAAAAGTTATTTCAAGTTAGATCAAAATGAATTTAATTTAATGTAGTAATTGTGTTTTATTAATTACTTAACTTGCTGTGGTTGGCATAGACATCAGAAAATTTTTTGTATATAAATTAAATTGGCTTCCCTGGCCATGATTTGAACTCGGAACTCATTGCGTGGTAGTCAACGTGCTTACCGCTGCAGCCACAACAACTTCAAATATTCTTAAGATACACACTAAATGTGTGCCATCTTGAATTAAATTATAATTTCATTTATGATTTAACATACAATTTATTTGAAAAGTTTTAGTTTTATTAAAAAAAGCAATGTGAGTCCGATCACAGGGGAGATGTGTAAACGAATACGAATACCGATTCCGATATATCGGTCATATTTTACTGTCGATACGGCGATACTTCTGAAAATTTTTAGAGCTGTTTTGAACAAACAATTCAATTTTCAACGATTTTTTTGCATAAAAACTAAGAGAAATAATATATTAAAAGCAGAAGATAAAGTCTAAGCAGAAACATTTAACGTTTCTTTTGTTTTGCTTTGCACCATAGAAGTGAAATGTTCTCTCAATGCTAAATCATGTATGTATAAAGAAAAATTATTTGATTTTGTTAAGAATGAATTCACTATAATTTTGTATAATAAAAGGTTTTTTTTCAATTTTAACTTAAGTTCAATATGCGTATCGGTATTGTCGATATTTCTTTTTGAGTATCGGTATCGGATCGGCCAAATGGCGTATCGTTACATCCTTAGTGTAAACATCTAGTAATGAATTTTTTTTAATATTGGCTTATGGTAACTAAAATACGATATATACATTTTTACCTCTACTCTATTTAAAAATCTGTGGAAAACTGCATCTTTAGTAGTTTAACTATTATTTGTTGTGTTTGTAGAGAAAACGTCAAATAAAAATTTTGACAAAGCTTGCGACTGTGGGTTTGAAAAATTTGTATTAAAATCTCCACCCACAATAATTGGCATGAGATGGAGATTGTTACCCAATTGTCCTGCAACAGCTTCAGTGTAAGGCAACAGTACATAATGAAGATATGTTATAATATAATCTTATATTTAAATACGGCACACATTTGCTTGTCGCTCAATTTTAAGTATCTTATGGTCCACTAATATTGGTGAAACATATATGGTTTAAGAGATATTTTTGAGTAAATATGCACAATATAAATATTTGTTCAAAATTCTTAGCAAAAAAGTGCCAAAAAAACGATTTAAATTATCATGAAAAAAAAACAAATTTCTGTTTGATTTTTGTTTGGTACATTCACGTACATACATATATGTTAACATGCATGCCAAGTGGTCTAATTTAGACCGCCGGGTGATCCTATTATTACAAAATCCTTACAAAGACTCCTATATATCTTTTAAACAAATATTTGTCACTTATTTATTTTATATTTTTCAACTTTTTAACAAAATTATGCCCACTGGCAGCACTATTACACTTCACAAGCATTTTCTATTACAATTTCACCTCAAGGTATGCTTTAAACTTCGGTTGAGTGTATTTCTGTGCAGCTGATAAGTTTGTCTGTACTACTTGTTCGCATGATTACACTAATACACTCATACATAGCTCACACCGACTTGATATATTGTGAAAAAGATTTTTACCCCCTAGCGTATAGATGATTACACATCCAAAATGCTTTTACTTGAAAAGTTTTAGTTCAAAAAAAAAAGTCAAAATACTTTGACTTGACCCCAGGATTCGAGCCTGTGATCCTCCGACTGCAAGACTAGTACACTGCTTACTAGCCAGCAGTTTGCCGGCTGTTTACAAACATCAAAAAACAAACAATAAAATAAAAAATATTGCACAACTAAGCACAAAAGTGTATTTCATCTGTGAACTAAGCAAATAAACACCAATACACTCAAAATAAATATTATTGCTTCTAAATTTAATGTGATTTTAAAATAAATTGGAATCAACCTTTTGGCATTGTGTTTTTACATTGGTATTTTTTTTCTGTGTACATATTAAAAGTTTACAATCTAGACTGAAGGTTAAATTTATACCAATCAGCAAATTTACGTGAGCTAAGGTTAGTCTCATTTGTATTAATGGCGATGTGGTGTTTCAATGTAAGCTTTCGATCAAGGTGCATACCAAAGTAATTCACTTGTGAATGTTGAAGATTAAATTGTTGATGATTGTTGATTCGAATTGGGGAACAAGTATCTCTTCCTAAGGTTAATGTTACCTGAGCATACTCCTGTTCGTTTACCTTTATTCTGCATAGTTTCAGCTGAGTAATGTGTTCCTGAAGATATCGGAATGCATCGTAAGGGTTTTCATGCATACTACACAGAAAAAAGTATTCACCAATTAATATTTTCAATTAAGAACTTAATTGTATTGATTAAATTTTTAATTGTATTAATTAATTTGACTGGAAAAACTTAATTGACATTATCAAATTGCTTATAGGTGAAAATTTAATTAATTTTTTAATTGATAATACAAATATTTTAATTAATATTACAAAATCATTCATATTACTTTTTTGTGTGTAAGGCAGGCTGCATCATTTTCAAATGTAAAAATGTGTACATTATTGCTCACAGGCATATCACAAGTATAAACCTAATACAAAACTAGCCTCAGTATACTCCCCTATGGCACACCGGATGAGATAGATTCAGGCATACTCATAACGTCGCCTTCCACAACAGTGATCTTTCGGGCAAGAATGTAACTTTCCAAAAGATTTATAATGTTTATTGGTAGGTATCTCTTCAATTTTAAAATTAGGTCTTCATGTCACACTTTATCAAATGCCTGCGAAACGTCAATAAACAGCGCAGAACAATACTTCTTTTTTTCAATGGCGCTATGCTGACTTCTAAAACCAAATTGATGGTCCGTTTTGCACCCATTATCAGTTAGAGTTGGAACTTTGTCATGATTAACTTTTCAAAGAGCTTTGACATTTTTGATAGTAAACTTATGACTCAGCTTTGGTAAAATCTTTACCCTAATTTGGAATCATTTTGACCTTGACAAGTTTCCAGTGTTGTTAATAATACTCCAGTCGTAATATGGCATTAAAAATTAAAACTTGGATTCAAATTGCAATACAAGGCAACTTCATAAACATCTTGTTTATAATTCCATCAATACTTGCAGCTTTCTTCGGCAATACCATTATATGTGTTTGAGGTAAATACGGATTTTAAATACCTGGTAAATATTTTGCCTTTTCAGTATCCCTTCTTGCTCAAACTCCGGTCGAAGTCCGCAGAAGTGATTTAAACTCAACGGGTATTTTAAGCTTTCTAGATGCGCGCCCAAAGGAGTATAATATGCTGGTGTGACATCGATACCTTCCAGATAAATTTTAAGAGATAAATTTTTTTAAGATGCCAGCAACTTTTGGATTCGTTTAGTGCCCTGCACTCGGCGAAATGCTTATCGATGGCTACCCCAAGGGAATCACTTCCGCTGCTTAACCAACTGTCAAAAGGTTTTTTAATGCAGTCTCACAAGTAGTTTCTAGATAGCTGCAGATTGTTTTCCAGATCTTTCGTCTCGCAAATCTTATATTCCAGAAACGCTTTACTGAGAATTTGCAAGTCGTCCATATTTTACCATATTAAAAAGATTACGCGACTGTGATCCCGCTTTCGCAATTTCAGGGTTGCACCAGGGCACTACATTACAAAATTCTGAAGTGCACTGGTGCGCGTAAGAGACCGAAAATGAAAAATTAAAATATTTTTGGACACTTAATGGGATTAAAATTCACGTGAAATGTGTTCCCTTTCACTAAAATTGTGATCGCCAATTTTTGCATTGTTGTTGTATCAGTATACTATTTTCCAATTTTGTTCACCATTTTATGTTCATGGAAAATATTTCACGTGAACAAAATGTTTGCCTTTTATTCCCGATAAGGGTGAATTAATATGAATAGTGTATTTAAGATCGTGAGAGGTATTGAAGGGATCATTACAAAATAATTTGTGTTTTTTTCTGCTTTCGAAAAGAAATTTCCTCACACTTTGCATTAATGATTTTGGCATAACTCTTTCATCCATAATCTGCATCAAAAAGACTTTTGTACAAACTACCAAACTCTGTCCAAAATGGGTCCATTTCTTTAAAGGTACCCAGTGAAAAAAAATGGAAGTCATTCTAGCGGAAGTACATTTTCATTGCTTCCAAAAAAATCGATATTTTTAATTTGCCGAGAGTGATCAAAAAACCATGTAGAAGCTTATTTTAGTCACACAAAACCTTGTAACTCCTCCATAGTGTTAGAAAATACTCACCAGAATTTAAAAAAAATTTATTTTTTTAAAGAAATTTATGAATTATTTTTAGTCTAAAATTTAAAAGTTATTTGCTTAAATTTACATGAAAACACTGTTTCAGGCTTAAATTCGTATAAAAAGAAACGAATTATTAAAAAAGGCAACTATTTTCCCTTTTTCCTAGATGAAAATATTATCATAGAACACAAAAAAGGGAATTTTTCTTAATATCGCTTCCAATTCAGTGACCAAGCATCGAAAAAGAGAACTTCTTGCAATGACAACCGTATGTAAAAATCATTAGATCGGATCGAAATTTGCACTACTTCCGCATCGTAAACTCTTCATTTTCATGACTTTTTTGGAGTCTCTTTTTTTACTGGGTAACCTTGAAAAAAAAAATTCATTCAATCATATGTATATTTAATTAATAAATATTTCTCACGTTTGTTTAACAAACAAAAGAAAACAAATAATATTTTGATAGATTATTAAACCAGCTGTGAAAGTTAATAGAAAAAAATTTTATATCAAAAAGGAGAAAAAATATTTAAAAGAAAACTGCAATTTCATTCAAATGAACCCCAGGGTCAAATGGATAACTAAATAAAAGAACTTAAGAAGAAATATTTTAAAATAAATAAATTAAAACCTTGCATTCTTCACAATTTAATATAAAATCATTGACAGTCTCTAAATCAATAAATCCAATTAATGATCATTAATCATAAGCTTGTTAAAACTATAAGATACTTTTTTAAATGAACTGCCATAACGTGCATTCATCGAACAAAGAATAGTAGATATTCCACCATTTGAAACTAAAGAAATTGACGCCATAGGCGTGGCAAAACAGGTGAGATGAGTCAAGCTTTTTTATGATGAAATAAAAAACAATAGCAAATAAAAAAGTTATGTTTTTATTTTAAAATACAGCTTTTGCTACATAGATAGATGATTTAATTAAAATTATACATTTATTATAAACATACATAAGATGTTTTATTAAAAAAAGACTATGTTAATACACATACATAAGCACATGTGCGTATGGATAAAATCTCTTTAGCATATTAAAGCCATTAGTTATAAAATTTATTAATTTTCATAATTAACATTTGCAGTCATGTTCGTACTTGTACTGACACTCTCACAACCATACATGCAAATCATTTTCGTTATAATGATTATTGCGACAGCACAGAAGGAGGGCAGTCTGAACAGTGTATTAAGAGATATTTTCCAAAGCTATGAAAATATGCCATATATGTATGCTTAAGTAGCTTCCAAAGAATCAAGAAATGCAAATTTTCGATAACCATTCGCTGCGTAAATTCGTCGTGTGAAGCACAATAACGACGAATTTACTCACCGAATTCTTCTCTCATATTTGATAAAGTTGCCCAGTGGTAAAAATATACATTACATAATGGATGATATGAGTAATACTTAGTAGCTGTCAGTGGTGATTTGTTCACTTATTTTGCTATTTAGATTTAACATAAAAGTGTCATAGGATGCGTATGTGGTGCGCTCTCGCTTACAAAGTAAGCTACGGTGTCAGTACGTACCACTAGCATTGCACTTAAATTGACACCGGAGTTGTAAGCGGGCATGATAATAAATTTACCATAAAAGTAGGCCTGGGGGTATACTCTGTAATTCGAAACGAAATAAAATGCTTTCGAATTTACATGCTATAAGCATACAAATTCGAAAGCATTTTCTTTCGTTTCGAATTACACAGTAGAGCCCCAGTATTTAAATTTATTTTAAAAGAAACTATTTGTTTTAAACATTAACTGAATCCCTGCTTACATCGTAATCGAACCAGTAACACATGATATATCAGATTACACGTACATTACAATACAAGTAATTATGTTGCTCGATTACGATGTCATACTGACGTCAGTGATTATTATCGCAGTACTTCGCTTAATTTACGGCTGCGTGGTTGTTGTGTGCAGCGTTGTCAACTTTTAAATTTCAAAAAGCACTGAAACCACTAAAAAAGCGCGTAATTTAAGTATAGATATTAATCTTGGATACAGTATTTTCCCGTTATATTTTAAGTGTGCTTGTGCTTCTTGCGTTTTGTTTTTTTGTTTGTTTATAAACAATTCCTTTATTTTGCATTTCTACATGATGTTGTATTCTGTGATGAAGTGATGGCATAGACTATTCTGGTTTGCTTGGACAAAATGTTGACATTAGCCGACTCTCAGCCGATTTGTACTAGCCGCCGACGGTTTTATTTCTTAGCCGCCGCCGCCGAGATTTCTTCGGCGCAAGTCGACTTTTAGCCGCCGCGGATGATAATTGTTCTCAGCCGCTGCCGGCTTCGTTCCCTGTTCGTCACGTTGTACGGCGGTGTTGTGTTCATTTTCATATGAACAAATGGGTTTTAATTTTTTCTGGCGAAAGTTCGCACCGAAAAATTCGTCGCTCATCCCAGTTATGTTCCTAGCAGTGTTGTCAACTTTTAAATTTCAAAAAGCACTGAAACTATGAAAAAACACGTAATTTAAGTAAAAAAGCACCAAATTTAATTATTTTATTATATTAAAAAAAATTGTTACACATAAATATGTATATAAGATCTATAGGGATCGGTTAACCTTGCATTTTATACCTAAAACTTCAAATTTGAGGCATCCGATACACGTTTTAATTCGAATTAATTATTAGTAAAATAAAATGATAACTATTGTTTAAGTAATACTTTTTGATTACATTTATTATATTATTTCTTAAAAATTGATAAAAATAAGTGCTCGCTCATCTAAGTTTATCGTGAAAGATATTAACTTAGTGCAGAAATTGGTTCGGGAAAACTAAAACATAATAGAAAATAAAAAAAGAATGTATTACAGCTAAACACAAAGAAGATGCTTTACAACGTACATATGTATGAAATGTATCCAAAAATGTTCACCACAGGATATAATGTTGTTCACAAAACATCAATACTGATAAAGTTAACAACGAAGCAGCTGTTGTATAAAACTATTTCTTAACCAATGACGTTTAGCGGTTTAACTAATATTAAACCAAAAGCTGTGAATCAAATATTATTGGTTAAACTATTGCTATTAGCTAACTTAATGACTGTGAATTTGGGCTTAAGAGAATAAATCGATCTAAATTTAAGAACAAAATTCTTCAATTTAAATTGCAGAGATCTTAATATTTCAATCTTGAAATTTGGTCAGTAAGATTGACGTTCTCAAATTTAACATAAATTCTTAATTTATAGAATGAATTCTTAAAATAAAAAACGTGGTCTTAAACTTCAATAGCGCAGTCTTAAAATCAAGAACGTAATATTAATTTTAAGATTATATACTTAAATTGTTAAGAATATTATCTTAATTTAAGATTTTTATTAAGAAAAAAATCTTGAATTTGATCTTAAAAAAATCAACATTTTATTCTTGAATCAAGAATTTTCGTATTTAACAGACTATAAATATTAAAATGATTTGAGTTTTGAGCGTAAAATCTTGATTTTAGCACGTTTTTCCTCTTAGTGTATAAAAAAGTATATTCACAATTCAATTTTCTCGTTTCAGAGCTTTTTTATTATGAAGCGAAGTTATAACAAAGTGTAAGGATATATTGTTACGTTTGTTAGACTTAAATAAAGTCGTAGAGGTAAAAAATCTACTTCTGCGCGCTCAAACATTGAAGTGACAAAAGATTGATGGAAATGCAGTTTTTTATAATGCCTCAAACGCGTTTATATCCATTAACTTGACATAAACTTAGATTTTACTTCTGCCCAAAACTCGAGATTGGACTCAAAGTTTCTCCATTCTCCATCCATATTTATAGTAACTAGACAAAATGATGCTATTAAACTATATTTGGGTACCTACTTGCTCAATGTCTTCTTTACATTAATTATGCTTAAAATGTTAAGGTTTGAGGGTATTTCTGCAACCAAGCCTTGTACAACCTTATTCGAATTTTTTGAAATGTTCTGCTTTTTGAACGATAGCCTTCCACGAAAATAAAAATAGATATGGAAATTTATTTTTGAGTTTTGGGTCTACTGCCACCGCCACGAAACAAAAAGCACTAAAAATTAATTTAAAAAGCACTGAGCACTAACTTCAAAATTTCTCGCGTCGAAAATTTCAAAAAGCACTGGAAACGGTGCGAAAAGCACCGAGTTGACAACGCTGGTTCCTAGCATTAGTTGCAGCCATGATACAATTATACTAGGTACATGCACAAGCCCAGCCTGTCACTGTATACATTGCACCTAGTTGTCAAACTTTGTTTACAAGCTGCAACAATGTTAATGTATGTGTGTAAACAAAATGATTACAGTGTTGCCAATGAATTTACACATGGCTGTGTCTCCAATTACACATTGAAGAAAATTACACTATACATCTTTTGTGTAGGTTAAAATTAAAACAATAATAAATAAAAATAGAACCCAAAGTAGAATTACACACGGATTATACAAGAATTCAATTACATCGCCCACACATGTGAATAGAAATTACACACTGTCTAACTACACCCATATTGGCAACACTGAATAACTATAATCATGCAGGAATGCCGCGTCTGCAATTGTACTTTAGTCACCCTGTAATTGTTATTTTTATAAACAAAAGACAGTTGTTTCCGACAATTTGGGGTTTGTTTATACCAACAAAATATATATGTTTTTTGGTGTTGTAATTTTGTTGTAGTTCTGCATGTACCTAGTATAATTGTATCATGGTTGCAGCGTTGTCAACTTTTAAATTTCAAAAAGCACTGA
This sequence comes from Tachina fera, assembly GCA_905220375.1. Classification (NCBI taxonomy): domain Eukaryota; kingdom Metazoa; phylum Arthropoda; class Insecta; order Diptera; family Tachinidae; genus Tachina; species Tachina fera. The sequence continues at coordinate 61,487,069 of LR999964.1, read as the reverse complement.
ATCTAGGAAAAAAGCGCGTAATTTAAGTCAAAAAGCACTAAATAAAAAAAATAATTATATTAATAAAATTGTTATTCATAAATATGTATGTATGTATGTATATAAAAAATATACGAAACTGTTGATCTTGCATTCCATTACTAAAATTTTAAATTTGAGGCATGCTATACACATTTTAATTATGTATACATATAAGAATCAGTTTTGGTTTCAAATAACCAAAAACGGCAGCTATATTCACAACACAATTTTCTGGAAAATTTTTTATGTAAAGCAAAACGCGATCAACTTCTGCGTTTAAATGTTAAAATTTGAGTGTTATATGTCACGTAGTTTTTCAACCAAGCCTTGTACAATCTTAGTAGAATTTTTTTAAATGCTCCAGTTAACTTAAACGCTTATGCTTTTTAAATGATACGTTAGGAAATTTCTCTTTGAATTTTCGGTTTAGTGCCACCGCCTCGAAACAAAAAGCACCGTAAATTAATTTAAAAAAGCACTGAGCACTAACTACAAAATTTTCCGCGTCTAAAATTTCAAAAAGCACTAAAAACGGTGCGAAAAGCACCGAGTTGACAACGCTGATTAGTTGTAGATTTTTGTTAATAGTGCTCGGTTATTAGTGCGTAAGTGGTCTAATTTAGTTTAATACATGATACAATTATAGTAGGTATATGCAGAACTACAACAAAATTACAACACCAAAAAACACATGTATTTTGTTGGTATAAACAAACCCCAAATTGTCGGAAACAACTGTCTTTTGTTTATAAAAATAACAATTACAGGGTAACTAAAGTACAATTGCAGACGCGGCATTCCTGCATGATTATAGTTATTCAGTGTTGCCAATATGGGTGTAGTTAGACAGTGTGTAATTTCTACTCACATGTGTAGGCGATGTAATTGAATTCTTGTATAATATGTGTGTAATTCTACTTTGGGTTCTATTTTTATTTATTATTGTTTTAATTTTAACCTACACAAAAGATGTGTAGAGTAATTTTCTTCAATGTGTAATTGGAGACACAGCCATGTGTAAATTCATTGGCAACACTGTAATCATTTTGCTTACACACATACATTAACATTTTTGCAGCTTGTAAACAAAGTTTGACAACTAGGTGCAATGTATACAGTGACAGGCTGGGCTTGTGCATGTACCTAGTATAATTGTATCATGGTTTAATAGTTTGTGTGATAAAAGTTCTCTAAATTAAATTAAATTTCTGCTTATTAAAATTTAAGAGGATTATAATTAAAGTGAAACAAAATTTTATCCATTTTGTGGTGTAAAAGTTATGAGTGATTAGTTTTCTTTTGCAGATGATTAGCAAAGTAAATATTTATGTACCTATGTACATATTTTTCTTATTTTTTTTGGTTTCGTTTTAACGAGTATGCAAATAAAAAGAAGTGGATGAGGGAAGCATATCAAAAACAACGAGAACGATTGCGCCATTTACTTTTGTTTTGTTTTTGTCCATGAACACAAATTGTATCGTACTTGTTCTTAGCAAGTGAAAAAAACAATCAGTTGGTACGAAATTTAATTGTTTATTGTCAGTTTTTGTCATTTCCAATATTTTTTGTTCGGCATTGCGTATGCAAACAAAAAAACATAAAATGATATTAGGGAAGTCAGATTTATTTTCAGCCAACTCGCCAAATGACTTGTGGAATATTGCCAATATAATAGGCGTAATTAATAGCGATATCTTTTCTGACAAAAATGTTGCATACATACATATCGTCGCTGTTTTAACTAACTGACCTAACTAAAATTTAAAAAATTTTATACGAAAGCAGCTTTGTTGTGTTATACATTCATTCTTATGGCTGCGTCAGAAATCTTTTTACTCATGTATGTATATAGGCAGAAAAGTAATGCTTACAGTCATGACAATTGCAGAAAATGTGTATTATGACTTATAAAGTCTAGTAAGACTGGGGCAAGTGTCTCTATGTCAACACTAAATTTCTAGTACTAGTTACATTGTCTACAATTTCTCTTCTATTCGTCAGTATAAAAGAAATAGGCAAAACAGATGTGGTGTATTTCTGGTGGATTTTGCAACAACTTGTCAACATACATAAAATTGTATGTACGTAAGGTATAGAAATGTACCAGTAAATGTCTGGTTGGTATGTCTCAATGTTCCCTTAAAAACTTTGAATTCACTACCTAGTCAATTGTTTTAGTGTTACTAGTAGATATTCAATGACAAGCACATGCTAAATGTCAATAGCACAAAGTACCTATTGTATGGGGGATAATTGTAGAGTACTACTGGTGACAAAGTCAAAAGCGACTTAGTACATTTTCACCATCGACATTTCCTTCAGGGTATGTTACATGTTTTACATGTCTGTGTTCGTTTGTACAAAAAATGCACTAACCCTCACTTTATTCAAGGTGTACATACTGCCATTTTTTCCAACTGGTGTAACGAAGGTTTTATTTTGCATATCATTCTTATATGTAATTTCGAGCGAATGTTTCTTAAATAGAAAATATAAAAATTATTATTTAACAAATTAATATGAATAAATATTTTTTTAAATATTGTGACTGACCATTTTCGTTTTTTAAATATAATTAGTGATGAAAAATTTAAAAATAGGCCTTATTGTGTTTGGGGTTTTTCGACTTCAAATTCGACTATTTGTAGTTGATTAAAGAAAACAAGCTATATTTTTCTTTAATCTAATACAATAAGCCTGAATTTCACCGCAAACTCACCAATCATAATAAAATTCCGCCAGAAATTAATGTTTAATATCTTGGTATATGCTACCAACACAAGCAAGGGATTTAAAATTTCAAAAGTCTAAAAAACGGAATAAAGTAGGATAGAATTCGAGGCGGGATAATCCTGCCTAAAGTGGGTTGTGTGGTCAGGTTACTTCAGGGCCTTCTCTCCGAATAAAAAAATTTATGCTATTATTTTGGGAAAGCAAAAAATTCTAATTGGAAAAGAGAGAAATTTCCTGCGAAATTTTATTCATAACTGCCCTGTTTATTTCAACTTCGCCACTCAGGGCTAATCTTTTCATACACATTCTTATCACAAATAAGAGAAAGTGCTACTACAGAGATACATATGTATGTACATATACAGAGACCTGCAATAGGAGTTAATATGGCTCCAAGTATTCTAAATCGGGGACTTCTAATCAGTGACCTGCGCCGAGCAATTTTGTCGGCGGCGGCGGCTCATGAAAAATTGTTCGGCGGCGGCTGAAAATCGGCTGAAATTCGGCTGAGTCGGCTGGGTCGGCTTCACATTTTTGGAATTGTGTCAAAGTAAATTCACAAAATTTTTTAAAAGATATATGCTACCACTGATAAGGGCTAACCTAAATGTTAAGGAATTGTTCATTTCGAAACAGAAGAGGCAGGAAATATATATCAGTTATATTTGTTTCATTCTAATATACGTGTTAGGCTGGAACAGATAATGTAATTATCACCTAATACAAAAATAATTGGCAACATCTTACACCTCATTTACAAATAGTGCGTTATTGTACACAATTACAATTAAATGTTGCATATTTTGACAAATATTTACACTGCAACCTACCTTCAATGCAATCTAAAAACATCAATACATTTTAATATTTTCTAAGCTTCGAACGCAACGATACTTACTATGCGACCGACTATCTGCCTGGTTGCATAAACATGTCACAATGTCTGTGGCTACCATTACTTTCAAACAGTTTTCGTTAGCTATCAACTTGCAGTAAAAAAGTAATACGGCAGCTTTCCATTTTTATTTGCAAATAAGAAGTGCATATAAACAGGATATATGACAATTGGAAAAAAAATTTTAAAGCAAATTTCCATCAAGACTTAAAAGTGTGAAGGTATTGGTGAAAAAGCCTAAAAACCTCCAGTAATATATAAAAAAAATAATCAATCGGCGGCTGATCTTAGCCGATTTTGAGCCGAGAAAAAATCGGCGGCGGCGGCTAACATAAGGCCTTCGGCGGCTCGGCTTAGCCGGCTGTCAGCCGGTCGGCGCAGGTCTCTGCTTCTAATGCCTTATAAGTCTCCACTCGTTATTATGTGTAACCTTTTTTTTTTGCTTTTCTCAGAAATAAATAACATCCATACGCAAACACTAATATTAAAATGACTTTTTATGGGCATAAAGGGTGTCATTAGCTGTATGTGTATGTACATATGTGCTTTTTGTATATCATAAGAGACTTGATGTAATTAAAAAAAAACTTGTTATAAAACATGGTTTCTATACAGAAAAAAATCTCATTTAACACCACCCTCTTTTTAATTTTCCGGGTAATTGTAATGCATGCATTTATGGAAGTAAATATGTAGATATATGTATGTCCTGTATGTACATACATACATATGCACGCAAGTAAATGTGAGCTTGTTTGCATAAGTTTTTCTTATATTTGTGTGAAGATGTGCTAATACATAATGCTTACATGTGTAGTTAAAAAAAGTATTCAAGTGCTAATATATATATTTTTATGACTTTATATGTTAATTACTCGGTGTAAAAAAATGTCAAGAATTTTAATGGTTAAATTTTGCTAATTACAATTACTTGAATATGTACACAGATTATGTTGACTAGTTAAGTTCTTGAAGTTTCCCTTTTTTCCAAACTCTTTTTTTCGTAAAACAATTGGAGACGCAAGAACATCTTATAAAAAAATCTGATCCACATACTACATATCACTCTTTTTATTGCAACAAAGACACAACTCAAAAAATTCGTTTTTGGAGTTAATCGTGCATGTTCTGGCTTCCACATTTGATTTCACATGTTTTCTTGTGGGATCGGATATTAAAACACATGCTACACCTATTTAAGTTGAAATTTAGAAATTAAAAATTAATATTATGTGTTCTAGCATCCGAATTTAGAAGAATACAATTTGGAAATTGACGATTTCAAACTTTTAGATTTTTTCATTCTCACTTTTTGCTCAAAAGCTCGTATTCTTTTCACAAGAGTGTATTGTATGTATTTACATATGCGTGTATGTATGCATGTATATATTTTAAATAGCCTACAGTACACCACTTAGAATTAATAAAAACGGGGACTTTAAATGAATTGCATGGAAATCATATACCGCAGGAATGAATTATTGCAATTTGCATATCGATCGACTGTTCTTTCCGCCGAATTTTCCTTTCACTGTGGAATCAATAATACAACCCATTACATGATGGTATCAAATTTTCTGCAAATATTTCAATACGTTTCCATTTGTTTCTTTTTTAGCAGGGTACGATTAAATTAATATACTGTGTGTGGCCGCTGGCGGCTAGCCAGTCAGCCGATTTTTTTTCACAAGCCGAGCCGCCGCCGAACCACTCGGCTTATCGGCAGCTTAGTACTCAGCCGTTATTTTGTCTTTTATATTTTATACTTTTTCAAATTTGGTATTTAATATGATAGCGAGCGTCCCGGAAAGATAGTTGTTTTTGCTTCCACATAAAAAGAAAATGTTTATGTGAATGGTAACGTAGCTGCGACAACACCTACGTTCTCTTTTGGAGTCGGTTCACATAGCACGTTTACATAGACTTTTTTGTTTAAGCAGTCAGGCGACTTTTTGATAATTAATTGTTCAAAGCTTTTTGTTTCTTGATTCGTAGCAGTGTTCCAATAAAGTAATTCATTTTTAATTCAATCGGAAAGCTTAAATCAAATTTATGTAGAAGGCAATCAAGAATAAAATTCCTCGAGAAATTTTTCCCGGGGAAAAATTCCAACTAATAGCAAGTAATAGGGAAAGAAATTCTAATTTGAAAAATGAGAAATTTCTCGCGAAATTTTATTCATAATTGCCCTGATAATCTAGAATATTTTTCTATGATTTAACAAATCATTTAAGAAGCTATTTTTTAGGATATTAATTACTGCAATATTCAAACTGTTGCAAAATAAATAATGTTACAACGTGTATTTTTCACGTATTTTTCTAAAATCAGACTGGGTTAAAATTTTTTTTCAAATGCTTAAACAAATCGGCGTTAAGCCGTTCAGCCGCCGCCGCCGAAAATATTTGTCTTTCAGCCGCAGCCGAAATTTTTTGCTCGGCCTGCTACTCTGGTGGCGGCTGTTACCCGGCTTGCAGGCTGTGCTCTCTGGTTTGTGATCATGTGCACAAACAAAAGAAAAACCAATTGAGCAATCGTTCTCATTAGTTTTGTGTTGTTATTGTTTCACTTACTTCAGAGAACGAAACAAAACAAAATCAAACAATTTGTTTCGTTTATTTTCTTTTATTTTATTTAAATTTATATGTAACAGTGTAAATTGTTTTTTTTACGAAAATCACGTCTTAACTCCGGTATCGCGAAATAAGTAGCAAAGCTTTAAAAAGTAAACATTCTGGTGAGTATAAAACCAAAAAAAGCCCAAAACTCCTCACCCTTTCTAAATAGTTCCCAACTTTGCATACAAATTATAACTTTAACGCTTTTTTACTTTGACATACACCTGTAACAAATTTAATTAACAAATCAATGTAATCTCACTAAACAATGAAACCAGTTAAACAAATAATTTATGGTTACCTTAATATCAACGGTTCTTAAATTGGTCACCTTCGCAAATGTCCAAAAAAACATTCCACCTTATTGTGAATGGCGTTGTCGACGTCACATCAAGACGACAGCAAATATTGTTAATTGTCTACTCTTTATTGGCAACAATTGGCTCTTATTGACAATCTCTTACTAATCCCTAAGGCTTTGTAAATTAATGTAGCATCCCAGCTAAAAATTTCAAAAAAGGTAATCGGGTTTGGAATTAAAAATTTTTGGTAGAAGCTCTTCCCTACTGGATTACCAACTTGACTAAAATAATCGATACTTGAAAAGAACTTTATTTTTTCATATGGCAACTTGTTCACGTTATCTATTTAATCTCAAAAAATCATACTCGTCATTTAGCAACTTCTACGTATTTTTTTTTTAATTTTAGGTAATGTAATTTGTAATCGAGTAAAGAAATTTGGTAATCAGAAAAGTAAGTCATTATATGGCAAGTAGTTCTGTTGGTAATGTGTAATTTTTTGCTGGGATGTTAATAATAATCAATTCTTGTCGACAAATTTACTATCGCACAGTGGGGGATTTTGAAAAAAAACGTGGAAATAGCTCTGCAGTTTCTAAAAGAGCTGTCTGATTGCAGTATGCATTTAACGAGGTAATAGTGAGCTTAAGTCTGGAATTTGGATTATATATCCTTAAAGGAGGCGGAGTCACAAAACCCCAAAGTGGTCAACCTTGGGTTGATGAAAAATTCAAACCGATTCCAAGCTGAAGTTTTTGATCTGATAAAAAAGATTTTTTGGAAGTGGATTTCTCTATCAAAGAGCTAAAAAAAAAGTTTCTTCCATTGATGCAGTTTCGCTTACAGTTTAGGAAATATTCGAGAAAAAATTTAAATTTTGGATTTTTTACCAACCTTTGTCCACTGTTCTGCTAATGGAGAAATCAAATCTTAAAATACAAACTTGGTACTAGTTAAGAACAAAATTTTTAATATTTATATATCAAAAGCACTACTAAAATCTCCTACTGTGTGTCGTCTTGATGTACGTCGACGACGCCACTCGCAATCAGTGGGATTATTTAGAAAATAAATTCTAGTTTAAGCTCTCATTCTACATACCACTTTTTATAGTGAAATTTTGTATATCATTCACTAAAACTGGTAAATGTACATACATACGTATAGGTTTGTCATTGTGCAATTTCCACAATATTAACCCTTTATGACTCAACATTGTGAAACCATTTTTATTTAGAAGATTTTAAGTGCTCGTACCATTAGTACAATCATTTCTCCAGGATTTTTTGGAATATTAATTTTTATAGTCTTATAATGGTTTGTAACATAACTGTAACAATTTGTGATAAAGTGTTAATATGCGACCCCATAAAGAATATACATATGTATATGTTATAGATCTTTATGAATGGGGAAGTCGAATAAGCGACGTTCCCGTCAGTGTTGTCAACTTTAAAATTTCAAAACGCACCAAAATGGAGAAAAAAGCGCGCCATTTACAAAAAAATTACCAAGCTTATAATTTTTTTTTTATTTTAAAATGTTTATTGAATTGATAATTCTGCATAAAAAGTATAATACTATTTTTTTGTAAATGAGAAATTTATTTTAGATTAATTGAACTGTCGGTAAAATAAAAAATTAGGGTTTTCATGAGAACTCTTAAAATTACCATTTGTGCAATTGGGAAAACTTGCCAGACTTGTTTCATGAAGCCCCTTTTGAACTTTTGGGCAAACAGTTTATGTAAATTTGAAACAAACGTCAAAAATTACATTTAATAAAAATAAAATACATACATTTCAAGAAATTTTTAATATAAAAACGTTTATATATTTTTATAAAAATATAAAATTGTGTGTCTGTGTGTGTCGCAAAATGCCTAAATGAAGCGAAAAAACTAAGAAGAGGTTATTTACAAAATGCACAATTGCACAGCTTAAGTTTACGAGTCAGAATTATTGAGCAAACTTAACAGGTTTGTGTAAATAAATTTCTGTACAATTTTTTGACATTTTATTTACGAGAGTGTAGTAATGCACAATCGCACAGTTTGCGAGACTTTTGAACATTCTCATGAAAACCCTTAATATTTTTGGATTTGTTCATATGTAATATACTGAATATATCGACCAAAGAAATATATGACTTATACATACAAGTTTCATAATTACATTAATTTGTAAAAAATTATAAATTTTTGTATTTTTTTTTATAAATTCTGCTTAAAATTTAAAAAAAAAGATAAAAAATTAATTATTCCAAATTAATAAAGCTAATATTTTCATCATTATTGTTATCATACGGTCATAAAAAGATTTCATTTAAAATTGTGATGTTTTGTAAACATCATTGCTATTAATAAGGTAATTAACACTATCAGGAAGTTGGTAAAAGTTTCACAACAGAAATTTTCCACTGTCATGTTCAATTTACGTTGGTGCCACCAAAAATTTAAAAACGCACCAAAATTAAAAAAAAAACGCACCATGCACCAACTACGGAATTTTTCGCACAAAAAATTTAAAAAAAGCACCCAAAATGGTGCGAAACGCACCAAGTTGACAACGCTGGTTCCCGTCTATCTGCATGTTAAATTGATTTTCCGAGAGAGAGAGAGAGAGAGAGAGAGTGAAAAATAGAGCGATTCCGAGGAAATCAATTAGATCTTGAACTTTTGATCCGGAAGTAGTGCAAATTTGCAAGTAGTTCTCTTTTTTTAATCCATGTTCAGTGAATCTGAAGTCATGTTGATAATGTTGAGTAAATCTGAATTTTCTTATGTTCTCTCTTTTCTTCTAAATTTCTTTTGAATCAATGCACATACATACATACATATTTTTTATAAATAAATCAATAATTAAATATTTTTTTTTATAAAATATTTAAATCTAATACTTCATGATATTAATTGAATTTCCCTAAGTATTTGCGATAACTACAATGATCTATAATTTTGCAGGTGTGAAATAGCTCCTTAAGTTATTATCTGGATGTTGTTCTTAATCGATTCCTGAAAAGTCAAAAATACACACATATTGATATTTTTGAATTAAAGAAAAGTAGTTCCTGAATAATTACTGCTAATTTTTTCACTGGGAGGCTATATAAATTGTTATTGCTACTAAATCTTATTGGGGCTTATTTAATTTTTTGATAATTATTTATTTTTTACTTATTTCATTGTGAATACTTTTTTTTTAATGAAATAAGTCCCAATCATTTGGTAGTTATTTTAATTTAATAATTAGAAGTTGTTTAGTTTTTCTAATTGGAACTTATTTTATTTTGGTTGGCAGTTATTTCATTGGGAGTTATTTTCAGTTTTGGGAGTAATTCCATTTTATTCAGACTTATTTCACTCACTTTTGTTGAGATTTATTTAATTTTTTAGGCCCTATTTCATTGGAAGTTATTTCCTTGTAAGTATTTGCTTTGGGCTTTATTTCATTCTGTCTAAATTTTGCTTGCATACTAGGGTAATATAAAGGCTCCGCCATCTAACTTTTTTTTTAAACTAGTGCTTATTTAGTGAATGGTAACACTTAGCTCATGTCTGATTTGACAGATAATTAGTTTTATCCTTCCGCTGAACGAGCCAACTGACCATGCAATGCGGTTTCGCTGCGCTAAGTGGGCCTGCGATCGGCTTACAGAAGATGCCGATTTTGCCAAAAAAAAATCATCTTTTTGATCTTGGCGGGTTTTGTAAACAAGCAAAATTGTCACATTTGGGGCACAGAAAACCCACACGCATACATTGAAAAGCCGACGCACCCAAAACAAGTCACTGTTTGGTGCGGATTTTGGTCCAGAGGCATAATTTCGAAAATGAGCAAGGAGCAGAGTAGCAAGCCGTACCGGCGCGGCTGCCGGCTAGCCAGTCAGCCTTTTTTTTTCAACAAGCCGAGCCGCGCAGCCGATATTTTATTTTTATTTTTTATATATTTTAAAATTTTGTATTTAATATGATAGCGAGCGTCCCGGAAAGATAGTTGTTTTTGCTTCCACATAAAAAGAAAATGTTTATGTGAATGGTAACGTAGCTGCGACAACACTTACATACATACGTTCTCTTTTGGAGTCCCTTCTTAAATACATGCACGTTTACATAGACTTCTTTGTTTAAGCATTCAGGCGACTTTTTGATAATTAATTGTTCAAAGCTTTTTGTTTGTTGATCCGTAGCAGTGTTCCAATAAAGTAATTAATTTTTAATTCAATCGGAAAGCTTAAATCAAATTTCTGTAGAAGGCAATTAAGAATAAAAATAAACGAGAAATTTTTCCCGGGGAAAAATTCCAACTAATAGCAAGTAATAGGGAAAAAAATTCTAATTAAAAAATGAGAAATTTCTCGCGAAATTTTATTCATAATTGCCCTGATAGTCTAGAATATGTTTCTATGGTTTAACAAATAATTTACGAAGCTAGATATTTTTTAGGACATCAATTACTGCAATATTCAAACTATTGCAAAATAAATAATGTTACAACGTGGTGATTCAATAATTCACATATTTTTCTAAAAACAGACTGTGTTAAAACGTTTTTTCAAATGCTTAAACAAATCGGCGTAAGGCCGTTCAGCCGCCGCCGCCGAAAATATTTGTCTTTCAGCCGCCGCCGAAATTTTATGCTCGGCTTGCTACTCTGGCAAGGAGTGGCCGTAACAGTCAATGGCGATCAATATCGGGCCATGTTGAACGAATTTTTGTTCACAAAAATTGAAGAGGAGGATATTAACAACATGTGGTTTCAACAGGACGGCGCTACGTGCCACACAGCCGAAGCTTCAGTAGTTTTTTATAGCATCTTCAAAAAAAAAAGTTATGTGGCGGACCCTTTATTTCGCTATTTAATTGTATATAGAAATGAAATTTAATGAATAGACTTTGTGTATACATACATACATATGTACAATGTACTCGCACATACATAAGTATGTATGTCCTCAAAATATGTGTATATAAAAAATCAATAAATATATTTTATTTAAGGCAATTTGTTGAATATCATTCAAATTGCTGTTATCAATATTCAAAACAATTTAAAATCATTATAAAAGGGTTTTTTGCACTTTCAATGAAATAAATCAAGTCAGTGCACGTTAAAGTAATATGGTCGGTTACTTTTGGAGTTGCTCAGGGCAACCGTTTGTACATATGGAATTCATATTATTATATATTGATTTCAATACGCTGGTAAATTTTACATTATTTGTTTACATTATTTATAAGCAGACAGTCGGGGAAAGATAAATCACCGAATTTTTTAAAGAGAAGTAACACTCGGGCAATGAATGCCTGCTACTACAACTATGTGTTGCCTTCTTTTGTGAAAGAGATAGTGATAGAGAAGAAATGTGGTGAAGGAAGAGATAGAAAAAAGCTCCATTTCTTTACAACTTTGCTTTTTTAGCACGTTGTAGCGTCTCTAGTGTTAAATGAGGAAACTGTATTTTAGAAATTTTTATTGGTTATTTTACTTCGCTGATGAAGTAGGAGGGCGCTCTAATGTTTCATTAGAATTAGTATCCGCTGAAGCAGGAGTAAGTATATCAGTGACATTCATCACCTTAACTTTTCCTACAACAAATGATACAAAGACGTACTAATGCTCATTAGAAAAATGCGTGCTGTTGCTATTTTAATGACTATTGGATATCGGGTTCGAACGCAGGATTTTTGGTTTTGTAGACAACGTGCTAACTTCTTCACAGGCGTGTATACCACATCCTGTCTTATTCACAAATATCAGACAGCCCCAAAGATAAGCTTGTCAGTATTCTGTGCGTGGACACGTGACCATATTGGGCAATAAAGTCGTTGATGATCTAGCAAAGAGGGGACCTCTACTTTGACAGAGCGCAATCGACTTTCTCTGCCAGCTCCCGCTTTCATCCTACCGGGGATGCTTCAATGTTGCCCTTCTCGTAATAACTCAGGAGAGGTGGCATAGTCAACCCACATGTGTAATAGTGAAAACTCTCTGGAAACTCATGATTTTTCAAAAAAAAAAAATTAATCGGCAAATGCACTTTTGTAACCCACGCTAAGCATGTGGGTCTGTCGTAGAATGAATACTAGTTCAATTAATGTAGTTTTATAGATATTGTATCTATTCAGGCTTTCAAGGTCATTCAACTTCTTCAAAATGTAAATAAAAGACGTTTTCTATTTCATTCTTAATGTATCCGACGTTTCGTTGGGATTTTCCAACATCTTCAGTTGCCTTTCTGAAAAGGAGAAGAAGAGCATTATGTATCTTCTCGGCCTATGTCCTGCTCTTTAGGATTGCCATCTGCCATTTCTAGCTAAATATCCTTCATTTGAATTTCCGAGTGAGGCTCAAGAGCTTGAGTGTCTATATCAGCCTGCTTTTTTATATTTCGCTAACGCAGATCATCAGGAAACATTTATAACAACTACAGATATTCAAGGGTAATCGGGAATACGCTCTCATATCATCGTCGTCGAACGTTCAACTCGCCGGTTTGTCGTGCAAAGGAATATCGTTTCGGGCTTTAAGTAATCTCTTATAAAAACAACATTGAGCACAGCTAACTTATATACAGAAAAAGTTCAAACTTAGTTAGAATTAGATTTTAGCGTAAGGATTAAGTCTTCTTGTCAGTTAACTGCAGTTTAAACTTAATTTTTTTTTTCAAATAAAGATAATTGGCCGTATCGAAAAAAAAAATTATTTGAGCTTGAATTGTATGTTAAAACAAAATTTCTATACATATTTTGAGAAAAACACTTGAAGTTCAAATTAATTTTATTTAATTTTTTTAAATCTTTAACTTTAGTTAAAACTGTTAAATGATAAATATGTGAAATAAATATTACGCAATTGAAATAAAATTTTACTAAAAAGTATAATTAATAAATATATTCATACACACATAAATAAAATGGATGGATGCTTGTTATGACGACGAAGTGATTTAGTGATTATGAAACCAGAATAGCTTTGATAGGACAATTGTTAGAAAAATAAGAGAGAGAGAGCTAAAAACACGTCCAAATGATTTTTATGTGTATAATGAATTGGAATTCTGGCAAAAATTTCATTTAACAAAGAGATGATCTTAGAATTAATTGGAAAGAAAATCTGTTTCGTTTAATTTACAATTTTATGGCAACTTTTAGTTTTTTTTGGAGCTTCACTATTTCCTAAGTGCATATTATTTATTTTTTTATTATTATTTTATATTAAAAAAAATTCCGAATTCAGTTATTGAAGTACTTTTTATAAACGCTTTTTAAGTGTTGCCCTAAAATATTTTCAAGAATGCCCCATCTATATTGAAAACAAAGAATGCATTACTAGCTAAATCATAACTGAAAATTAGCATGGGCGGTTAAACCCCGTTTAAATTGTTTTCTTGATTAACTCAAACCTACTTTAAACTAAGTTTAACAAACTAGTAGTTTCTTAAAGCAATAAATTATTGAAAAAATTATCTTAAAAACAATAAACAGTGAAAATTCATTTACATATTTACTTGAACTTATTTGATTGTTTTTTTTTCGATAAATGTTTTCATAATACATTTTAAAGAAAACATTTCTTACATTTTAAAGAAAACATTACGCTCTAAAATTGGTGTCGAAAGAAAATTACATTTGAAGGGTGGTAAACAAATAAGTGAAATAAAACATGCTTATTTAAAATGGAATTTTTGAGTTAGTGATACAGAATGACTTTTCATATGTTTCTTCATATTTTTTAAAAATTTCATACAAATATCTTATTTACTCAACTGTCGAGAGAAAAATAAGAAATTCTGGTGAACTATATTTTATGTGTTATGACATTGTTAAAATAAATAAAGGATTTATTAAGGGATTTATTTTCTAGCACTCACCTCTCAAAGGGCAAAAGGCGAAAGAAGCGCGTATTTGCAGTTAAAGTGATTTCGCAAATAGTCCTGATTGTGTTAAACTTTCATTTGAATAAATGCGAAGTTAAACTAATGAAAAGTATTTTTATAGAGTGACACAAGCTTAAATCATTATAAAATACGGAAATATATTTTTAATATAGTCGCTAAGCAGATCTGGTCTGAAGAACAGCTCCAGCGTCTTTCGCCCTGGTTGGCTGATCTGCCACGGATAATCGTACAATCTTACGGTTATTTTGTGGAATTTCGTTGACAACCACTTTGCTGCTTCCTATGTGAAGGCATAGGTCATGTATAGTCAGTCACAAAACTTTTTTAAAATACTGTTAATATAATCTTGGGCATAGGGTCTAGTTACTGCGCAATATTTGTGCAACCATATTCTGCAAATTTATTTTGTAGAATATGTATTAATTAATAAATAAATATGTTTAATATCAATGAAATATTTATTATTTTATGAAATTAATATTTAAATATGATTTTATGCCATGTGGCCGCCGCCACGGCTCTATCTGGAACATACATTTTCAACAAATTTTTTGCAGCATTTGCGGCCGTATTTCGCCGATAACTCTTCGAATATTGATTTCCAGTACCAGAATTCCGTAAATATTAAGTCACAAGATCAAATTCATTGAGTTTTTCCTTATTATTATTTTCATATTTTCTATACAGAGATACCACATAATAAAGGTATTCATTTCAGTTTTTTTCCTCGTTGGAAAAATGAAAAAATGTAATTTTTGACAACAAACACAAGGAAAAAAATGCAAAATTTTTTTTTAAATTTTTTTTTCCTGTGTTTGTTGTAAAAAATTACATTTTTCCAACGAGGAAAAAAACTGAAATGAATACCTTTAATATTTAATTAAATGTTCAGTAAGATAAAGCTGGAGACTATCGTAAAAATGAAATTATGGAATCACATTATCGTTACTGCAAGCGAATAAATATGTCGATAGATATTACGATTTTCGGTTCACAAAAAGTTACAGAATACAGGTGCAGATGGTTAATAGTTTGTGGTTTATCGACGTAGACAAGTGATTTAACATATCCCTAAAGAAAATAATAATAATTAAATTGGTGGTCAATTAATTTGGACGTTACGAAAAATTATTTGTTCATCAAAAGTTTCTTTGAGTAAGTCAATTGTAGTGCCCGCTGTGTGGCATGTGGCTCCGTCCTGTTGGAACCTCATATCAGCAAGATTATTGCCCCATAATTGAGGTACAAAAAAAATTCGAATCATGTTCCCATACCGTTCAACCCCAGTAAAAAAATAGACTCCAAAAAAGTCATGAAAAAGTAGAGTTTACGATGCGGAAGTAGTGCAAATTTCGATCCGATCTAATGATTTTTACATAGGGTTGTCATTGCAAGAAGTTCTCTTTTTCGATGCCTGGTCACTGAATTGGAAGCGATATTAAGAAAAATTCCCTTTAAAAAATTTAAAAGTTATTTGCTTAAATTTACATGAAATCACTGTTTCGGGCTTAAATTCGTATAAAAAGAAACGAATTATTAAAATAGGTAACTATTTACCATTTTGCCTAGATGAAAATATTATCATAGAACATAAAGATAATATTTTCATCTAGGCAAAATGGTAAATAGTTACCTATTTTAATAATTCGTTTCTTTTTATACGAATTTAAGCCCGAAACAGTGATTTCATGTAAATTTAAGCAAATAACTTTTAAATTTTAGACTAAAAATAGTTCATAAATTTCTTTAAAAAAATAAATTTTTTTAAATTCTGGTGGGTATTTTCTAACACTAAGGAGGAGTTACAAGGTTTTGTGTGACTAAAATAAACTTCAACATGGTTTTTTGCTCACTCTCGGCAAATTAAAAATATCGATTTTTTGGAAGCAATGAAAATGTACTTCCGCTAGAATGACTTCCATTTTTTTTCACTGGGTTCAAACAGATATGGGCTTCATCTAAAAGCAAAATGTTGAATGGAAATTCCAAAATAATAATTTCAACAATTTTCACTCGTTGCTCTAGTGTAAGAGTCTGAACACAATGTAACGATTATTTATTGCGGTGCGCTTTTCCATACGATTTTGAAGTAAAAATCCGCAGTGCGGGACGGAATAAAATTAAAATCTATTTTATTTTCATTGCGAACTTTCTTATTCTCTCAATTTTCTCTTGCTGACGTTGCCATAGTTTTTGAATAATTAAAAAACATATAAAATATATCTGCCAATGTATAAAATGTTTAATCATTTTTTTCTAGTTATAAAAATGTATGCACAAAAAAATAATAATAAAAATTTAAACAAACAATTACAAGTATTGCCGGCGCCGTCTTCCGTTGTATTATGTTTATTTTTCTCTCCCGCAAGGAGAAATCGCACCGCACCGCAAACATTGTGCTTAGACTCTAAGTCGATTCATAATGAAACTTCAAACAGCGTGACCGTTTGACCGACTAAAGTGGCAAATTGCCACTATTTCGACTGCCTTGCCACTTTTTCGAGTGCTTTTGCCACTTTTTGTCGCCATTTTTTAGAGTGAATTATATAAAATTACATTAAAAATAAAAAGTTTAGTGTAGTTTTCTCGTTTTTTTTTTTAATTTTGCCACTTTTTTTTGATAAATCCCCTTTTTGGTGCCACTTTTTGAAAAATGTCATCGGTCACCCTGACTTCAAAGGAAACTAAACAAAAATAAAGCAGTGATGCCACTTATAGTTGAAATACAAGCTCAACAATCAACATATTCTTATTTTCAGCTCGAATTGTTGTTGTGAGACAATTTCTTCCTCGACGGCGGTAACAAAAAACACTATGGACTATAGCGTTTTATCGAGAATTCCTTAAAATAACCTTAATCTTTCTGTATAATTTAGATACAAGTATTATGTATAAATATTCACTAAGTTGGCATTCCGTTGAAATATGACATAATTATATAAATAACCTTATCCTGTCGATGCGCACCTTATGTATTTTTGTGTATAAATACATGTATGGCTAAAGAAACCTCAAAGATACGTACATATACAAAAATTAACAATTGCGTACAACAATCTGCATATACAAGTAAATCGCATTCAGATGTATTATAATATTGGATTGAGTATATTGTATTTAATCATTTTACTCTTATATTTTGCATTTCATATGAATTGCAAAAAAAAAATATAAAATAAAATGAAAAAATAATGCACATACTGTGTAGTTTTGCTGTCACATGCAATGTTTTAAAATGAATTGTTAATTACACAAATTAACGCAAATTTTCATACGATTTTCCACAATCGAATACACGCATTCATTCACACATTCATACACGTACAAGTTCAAAATTGTTTTTTTTTCATATACATATAAAAATGTCTATTGTTTTAAATATTTAATGTTTATTGTTCATGCAAAATATGCAGATATATCTGTTACATATATGCTTATTTTTTAAATTAAATTTGAATTATTTTACTAGAAATTGTTAGTAAAAAATAACAATGGGTTTGATTTTCACAGAAACCAAAAGTGACAAAGTGTTTTAAATAAAGTTTTATTCATTTTTTTTTGTTTTTTGCTTTTTAATACTTTATTATTTAAAAAAATAAATCATGTTCTAGTTTTAATTACATGGTGAGTGCATTTGCAATGGCAGCAAATACTAATCTTTATAATTTTTTTTTATATTCTTGATTGCAGGTGAGAAATCCCAACAAACAACTGTGTTATATTTCAGATTTCCTGATATAAATGCTTGCAAATTATTTGAGAGTAGTCTTATCAGCTCTATTATGGTTGTTTACAATGAAGACAATCAATAATTCTTATGGGTTTTGACGGGAGTGAATGGAAGAGGATTTCTGATGCGAATGACGTGGTTTTACTGGTAACAGAAAAGTTTATTCCCACTATTAGTGAAATTATGCAGTTTGCCTAGGGCGATCTATCCTCCTCAACCCACAGATAACCGAGCTAGTCCTTAGGATGGAAGGCGTAGAGCTGACACTAACAGAGCGAGCGAAATAGCTGGGCGTTTTCCTAGATAGCAAGCTTTTTTGAAAAGTAACACGCAGGAAAGGCTTAAGAAATGGCTCAATGTCCACTACGCATGCAGGAACTCGATAGGAAGGAACTGGAGTATGCAACCGAAGATAGTAAATTGGATTTATACATCGGTTGTCAGACCGGTTATTTTCTATAGTTGTGTCGTGTGGTGGGAGGCATTTAGGAAGGAAAGTCACTGGAGATTAAGGTTCAGAGGTGTGCCTTACTGGGCATCACTCCTCAGGCTGCCTTAAACGTCATTCTTCACCTACTGCCTACAGAAAACTTTGTGGTAAGAACGGCAACTAGCAGTCTCCTTAGACTCGTTGAAGCAGGTGTGGAGAACACTGGAATAACAGCTCACACACCAATCTTAAACGAGGTCAGTTGTTATCAGAGATGCGTAATCCCTGGGTTCAAGGAGTATAATGTCGTTGAAATTGGTTTTAGTAGCACACTCTCACTGGTAATTCCAAATAGGGACTATTGGGTCAAATCCGATAAGCAACATTAGTGAATTGCGGTATTTGTAGACATGTCGAAAAGAAGAGGAAAGGCACAGGGGCTGGTGTTTTTATCCTGGGAACTAACATTCGTAGTTCTTTCAGACTGCCGTATGAATGCAGCGATTTCCAAGCTGATATCTTGGCGAAATTCAAGGCTACTGAACAACTGACCAGAAATGTGGCTAAAGGCGAGAAAGTAACCTTCTACATCGACAGCCAGGCAGCGCTAAAAACATTGAAGGGAAACAATGTCAATGTCAAAACTTGTTAGTGATCTCAACTTGCTTATGGACAAATATAGTGTCAGACCATGTTGGGTTCTTGGTCACAGCAGTGTTGAGGGAAATGAAATTTCCAATAAGCTAGCAGGAATAGGGCAGGCGTTAGATGAGGGAATGTGTAACAGATCGGTGAAACTACTGATAGGTCATTAGTACAGCAACTCTGTAATTGAGTAGGACCAACCGTTCATGGTGAGGTAGGGAGGATTGTAGAGTATCGAGTGCTATGTAACTGAAACTTGACTGAGGAAGATCCAAACTGCTACTGGATATGAAAAGGAAGGCGATGCGAGTCATGATAAGAGTCTTGATTGGACACTGTTTGGTCTAAGCAAGAACCAGCAAAACGGAAACTGGCACTATATATTTCTGTCCCCATTTTCTTCTCAAATCAGTCGGCAGTCTGCTATCAATGGCAGTCAAAACTCAAAGTAAATGAAGCGTCATATAAAAATTTCGAGATATTTGCATATTAACAGGAGAAGTGTTTAGATTTGAGTTAAGTTAAAAGTACATAAATTAAAACAAAAAAGTTAAACTAAAAAAATGTCATCGAAAAGACATTGGTTTGGTTACAGCTATACATAGCAAAGATAAAGACGGATACGAAAACGAAAATGAATGAATTGTAGAGAATAAACTTGATTTACGTATTGATTTATATATTTCATGGCTGAACTTATGGAGAGTTATGGTAAATGAACAAATGTGTGCCCATATAACGTTTATCCTAAGAAGAGATACTTATTCCCTAATTTGAGTCAACAGTTTAAATATTCCTTAACATTCTCAAGTGAAATAACTTGGCATACACCTCGATCGAAGGCTTGCATAGAAACATCATAATGACTCTAACCTGACTCAGATGAAACTAAAATTAGCTCACGTAAATTGGCTGATTGGTAGAAATTCAACATATATATTGATTTACCAATGAAAATAGTTAGTAGTTATTTCAGCACCATGCCGATCCCATCAGATTTTTTTAAGCTCCCACTTCCTTTCCCTAGAGTGGCACTCGGCGGGGTGGTATATTATTAAAGATTTAGCAAGAGAGGCGTCGCGGTACTCTCACTCACTGTCGAACTATCGTGTTTATTGATCCAGGCCTGACCTGTAATTGTTTGTTCAAAACCTATATGCCAACATATATTATGACACATGCTATCTTAGAGGGGCTGTAAAATCGCAGATGACTATCTTACTGCCGTACTTTAATCACTCTCTTCATAGGTAGACCAAAATAATTGATCCAAGGTACTCAAAAACAAGCACAATGCACTCGTTTGAAAGCAACTAGGAGTACTAGAAACATTTTCCATGCGTGATTAGTTTACTCGATTCCATGTTTACAGGGATGAACTATAGTGCAGCGTCGCAGATTTTTTGGTTGAGTGAGTTGGTCACTACGTAGAATAAGCAGCAAAAGGCAGATTCAGGTTTTGCCACAATGGTTATCCGCGTTCTAAGTGTAGTAAATGCAATGTTTACTTGCTTTATATCGTTTTATACGTCGTACGACACTTGTAATAATGCCCTATATACACCTGTGGCAAAAGGGAAAATGTGCTTAAGTCGAGATAAGCTGATTTTGAGTTAACGATACCGTCAGTAATCTGCACACCCAAGAGTACCTCTGGTCAAAACCACAATTAATTTGTGTGAGTTTTCAGGAAATTATAGCACTATGACTTGCGACGTATATTTTTTAGACTTCTAATCTTATTTGGAATAATATATGTTTTTCAACATAATCTCTTTTTAACTCAATACACTTAGTCGACTTAGTTCGAGTTTTCGTGTGCCCTCCAAAAAAAAGTTTTTTTTGAGGTCTTTAAAATAGGCAATAATTACATCGTTGAAGCTAAATCTCTTTCAACCGAGCCTTTTCTTTAGGATAAGAAATATGAACTACTCACTAAGGGCTAAATACGAAGAATATGGCGGATGGGGTACCCATTCGTAGCCCAATTCATAGAATTTTGCCATTGAGACTGCCCACGTGCGCACTCGTGCATTATCTTGATGAAAAAGATTTTTTCTTTGCCATATGGGGTCGTTTTCTTTTTAAATCCTCATTTAATTGGTCTAATAAGTTGGCATTATATACGCCGTTTATTGTTTTTCCCTTATCAAGGACGTACGCGGTATACATCCCAAAAAACTGCTGCCATCACCTTATTGGGCGACAAACTCACCTTGGCCTTCTACGGAACAGATTCACCCGGAGAAAAAAATTGTTTAGACTGCTGTTTGGACTCCGGAGTACAATAATGGATCCATGTTTCATCCACCTCTCCGCACATCTACCGGAGGTTGGGCAAGAAGCGATACTGAAAAAGGTAACATATTTGCTGAGCATTTAAAGTCCGTATTTACACCAAATACATGTACCGGTGTTGCTGATTTGCCGAGTGTAGTTTCTCTACCCCCTCGACCCTTAAAATTTACGATGTGTGATGTACAAAAACTAATTGCCGAACTCAACCCGAAAAGAGCTCCCGGTATTGATGGACTTAGTAAACAGATGCTGATTAAGTTACCTCGTACTGAAATTAGAATCCTGTTATTAATTTTTATTGCCATTTTACGACTGGAGTATTATCCACACTGCTGAAACCTTGCCAAGGTTAAAATTATTCCAAAGCCAGGTAAAGATCTTACCAAGGCTGAGTTATATAGGCCAATAAGCTTACTGTCAACAATGTCAAAGCTTTTTGAAAAGCTACTCATGACAAAATTGTCTTCAATTTTAACTGATAATGGGTGCATCCCGGACCATCAATTTGTTTTTAGAAGCCAGCATAGCACCATTGAGCAAACGCATAGATTGGTTAAATTTATCAGAAAAACATTGGAGGAAAAGAATATTTTGTGTTCAAGTAACATTTACCTTACGAAGAGATACTTGTTCCCCCATTCGGATTAATAATCAAGTTGTTCCTCAGCATTCACATGTAAAATACCTTGGTATACACCTCGATCGACGGCTTACATGGAAGCAACACCTTGACTATAAGTTAACTCAAATGAAACTAAAATTAACTCAGGTACATTGGCTTATTGGCAGAAATTCAACACTCAGCCTAGACTGCCAACTTTTAATATACAAGTCGCTTTTAAGGCCAATATGGTGTTATAGTATCCAGTTATGGGCCACTGCTTCAGCTTCCAATGTAGAGAGAATTCAAAAAAAAAAAAGACAAACAAACAAAATTTTAAGGTTAATCACATCTGCTCCATGGTACATTAAGAATTCAAATATACATCGTGATTTAAATATGCCACGAGTGACTGAAGAAATTGCAAAATACGCAGGCAAATATCTAACAAAACTCGAGTCACATTTTTATTCGCTTGCTCGTAATATTTTGAAGTTTACTGGACACATCCGCTTAAAAAAGAGAGATACAAGGGCTCTAATACTAAACACTCCGGATGAAGCTGCTTGAAAATATTTTTTTTGCTTATCACTACTTATGTATTATTAATAACTATCACTAAGTTTTGTCCGACATTGGTCGAGCCTACTAATTACATTTTAGATTTAAGATTTGAATATTTATTGTTAGTTCATATATAAAGATACATTAAATAAAAAACATGTGTTAAAAAAAATGTTTTATCCACAGTGTCAAAACGCCGCAAAAACTCACTCGGATCGCGGTTGGTTAAACAACGCCAAGCAATCCCATCTTGCAGACAACTTTCTTAAATCCACCTGATCATTTAAAATCGAAACCGCTCTGACATATGAAATGCATATGGCATCGCAATCTCACGCACTTTTACTCTTCGATCGGCCAACGGCATATTGTGGATTTTTTCGACATTTTTGGGTGTTCTGACCTCAAATGGCCGTCCAGAAGGTTCATCGTCATTTGTACTGGTGTGACCACAACTAAGGTCAGTCAACCAATTTTTTACTATTGAAATCGATGGTGCAGAGTCCCCACAGTATGTATAGCGATTTTCCTTGGTTTGATTAACGAGTTTTTTTTCGCAAATAATGAGCACTCTAAATTCACTTTTTTCCATTTTTAAGAAAATACACGATATACATATGTTTGAACAGCTGTTAAACGCAGAGTAAATGTCGATACTTACTCAAAATTTGACAGTAGTCTATTAACAGGTGGTTCTTGATGGAAACAGTGTTGCTTTTCGTATAACTACGAGGAAAGTTCTAAAAGTCACGCACTTATTGATCCGCTTAATTTAGGTTTTACTTTGGTATATTTCTACTTGAATGTATTAGTTACAGTGTGAAGAACGTTGTTTGCTTAAAAACAGAGAGTTTCCCAATTTAAATATAACAGAAATAAATTTTTGAAACTCGACTTGAACGCTTAGAAAGAGAGCACTCCTGCAAAGAGTAAAATATGACTTAAGCACTTGTTCCTTATTGCCACAGTTACATATGTATATCATTAGCGGCACACAAAAGTCCCGTGCCTCAGTGTTTGAGAATTGCTGGCCTAAAAATTCAAAGTATTATTACATAAAGACATACGATCAGAATAAATGTATGTTTAAATGAATTAGCCATAAGATGGCCCCAGTTCCGTAGTTAATGAAACTTGTTTCATATATTTACATTTTTCTCATGTTCCACTGCCTCAGCTTGTTGTTAGCTGTAAATAATTCTTTCAAAGTGCTGTTGGCTGCAACCATATAAAAACATCAACTATAAATTTTGTTTTAATAAATTCAGGCAATAAAAATTAATTATACGCAAATAAACAATGGCACCAAAAATAAAGATGCATTCGAAATAAATACAAAATTTATATTTAAGTTAAATTGCCACGTTTTTTTTTAAATAAATTTTTTTCTTTTATTTTTTGGCAATAAATACATGCCACACAAATTGTTAAATTGAGGGTTAAATTTACACATGCAAAATTACACACACATACAGGCACAAACAATTCTTTATGTACATATGTATATCAAATGCATCTATTGTAGAAATAAATATGAATGCACGTGTATGTGTGTATGAGTGCAAGATTGTGAATGCCAATTATTGGAGTGAAATGCATTTTACAAAGCAAAAAACTACAATAGACTAATACATATGTATGTATGTTTTCGAAACACACACGCACACACACACATATATTCATGTAAATACTCTTAAATGAAATGCAATGAACTGCAATGCAATTCGTTAATTTGCTGGCTCTACTTCTCAGGCAAGCGTTTCACTCTCCTGCTGCAAGAGGGAGGCCTAATGGCCCCCACGGTCAAAGCATATAGCTAACGAAAGCATGAGAGGGTTGCTGCTATCGGAGGTGTCCGCAGCTTAGGAGTATCGCAGGGAAGGTGAGCAGGTCTTGGTAACAAAAAAAAAAACTACCAAAAACAACAACAACAACAACTGCAATAGCAGCAAATAATAAAATTGGTTGGAATTTTATTTGGATGCGTAACATGACAACAAAATGGCCAAAACAACAAACCTCTATAATTTACCATAGTTTATGGCCGCGTTGTGGCAATAAAATCGCCAACAACAGCTATAATTCATTTGGCCATGTGCAGCACACAGACGGACACACACTGCCACAGTCACAGTCACAATTTTAATGAATGGCATTTAGCATACCCCGTACATACTCGTGCACTGCAATGCGCTACAATGGTGAAACGCGGCAACCGAGAAACAGCAACAACCAAATAAACAAAACCAAAACTAGCATAAACATGCAAAAGAAACAAAAACAAAATTTACAAAAAAAAAAAAAATAATCATAAAAATATTGGCAAAAAAAAAGAAGAACATCAAACAATGGAAAGAAAGCTTTTATGCATGCACTAGTTTAGCGGGAGTAATTTGTAACTTGATACACCAGCTACAAGTAACTCTTAAAAAATGCGTCTACCGATTGGCAATACACTTCCTCTCTTTACGGCGGCTGCTAATTGTGCGTGCCAAAAATATCATCATCTTAAGAAATCAAAGCAGTTGACTGAAAGTGCCACAATTTACTTTGGACAATAAATCTGTGGCAATAAGGAAAAAGTGCTTAAGTCATATTTGACTGTTTTGCAGGAGAGCAATTTTAAGCGTTCAAGTTGATTTTCAGAAATTTATTTCTTTTACAGTCAAATTGTGAAATTCTCTGTTTACCTTTATTTTTTCAAGCAAACGTCGTTCTAAACCAATGATAATCAAACACATACATTTATAATATAAAATAGAATAAAATGCATGCTTGTACGAATGTATGTGTAAAAAAGAGCATAACAAAGTACCCACGGGCGCACAGTGGCTGAAAATCGTTTTTCATTGGCCAAAAGTCTAATTTTTTTTGTCACCGATTTTTAAAATTTTTACGCCTTTTTGTAGCTAATATATCCAGATTAAGGTAGCCAAAAACTTAGGTTAAACTATTGATAATTGTGGGCGTGGCATGCTGTCAAACTCAACCGTTTTTTTAATTTCAGAAAAAGGTGTTTTTCTTTTGTTTTTTATCAAAAATAAATGGTTACTACTCGCAAGCTATCATCGATAACGGCCTGCGGTCTTTTTTATAATGTTGGTAGGACTATAGTCTTTAGTTGTTGTAAGTGGTCACAGCTCTAGCGTTTAATATTACGGGCGTTATGAAATATTTATGAAACTACTATATTTTTCTCAAATTTAAATTTTAGTGGAATAGAACTTCTAGGGAACAAAAGGGAACAAGAAACGTATACCACCAGGAGAAAGGTGAAAGTGTCCTCTTTAACGCTATATATACTTTTGCACCCGTGACGACCAGTGGGTAGAACACTTTTTTCATTTTAATGAAATTACTCTAAAAAAAATTCAAATTAATTTAAACAGCCCTATAAGTACTCGTATACAATAGTGTCTTAAATTTTCACTTTTTTGCCTAAAAGTTTGTTTTTTTTTACTTTAGACTACGTAAAACGAAAAAAATTAAATATAATACCTGCGAAAGGGTTTAATGGCTTTGTTTTGATCAGCAAAAAATAAGTCATAAAATTATCACAATAGGTTCTACAGTAAACATATGATCTCTTTCTGAATTTACCTGTTATCAAATGTTAGGGTCAACCAAAGTCATAAACATTTTTATAACAATAATGGCGACATTAAACCACTAAAGATAAAAAACAACCCCATATTGGCGAGATACTAATCAGTTTTACCTGATATTAAGGTCTGAATAACATGTGCAGTTTTGTTCAATTTAAGCACTACCTGCTATGAAATTGAAGATCAATGTGTGAATAACATGTATCTAAAAATGTATAAAACTACGGATTCCATAAGGGATTACTCAGTAATAAGTTAATCCTTTAATTGTACGGATAAAATATAACAAATAAAAATATTCAGATAAATATGGAGAGCTTCAGTTATAAAGAACTGGCCGAAGAGTATTTTAGAAACAAAAACCAGGAAGATGTTCTTAGTTACGTTAAAATAAAATTAAACTTAAATTCGTGTAGCACCGAAATGCAAGAGCAATTATCTAATTTCGTCAAAGCACTAAAAAAACGCTACAAAGAAGTTAGCTACAGTAAACAAAACTTTTATATAAAAAGTGCAAACTGGTTAGAAGGCCAACTTACTGTCGCTGCAGAAACAGCAAAGCAAGATAAGGCTGGAAGACCACGCAAATCATTAATGGGCAACTGCAGTGATAGATCTAAGAGGCGGAAACTTAAAGATTTTAACGATGCAATTGGTTGTACAAATATAAAAGAATCTTTCCTACATCAATTACGATCACAGAACCAATTATCAAAAGTGGATATCATTGAAAAAGTTGTTAAAGCTAGTCCAGTGAGAACAAAACGGATTCTTAAAAGTATACCAACTCCGAGTGATGCAATACAGTACACAAATGAGGAGGCATTAGCATTATTTCTGGATTTGAAATTAACAAAACAGCAATATATTAAGCTCAGACTGCGTGCGATTGAAAAAGGGTCAAATATGTATCCAGCATATCATTACATAACCGCTGCTAAAATAGACTGTTTGCCATCAAAGGACACTATTACAATCACACCAATTTCGGTAGAGGTACAACTACAATCTCTACTTGATCACACAGCCGAACGCTTGCTACAATCAATAACAGGAAATGAGTTAAAGAAATATGGAAACACAAAGTTAATTCTTTTTTGTAAATGGGGATGTGATGGTTCCTCGGGACAAAAACAATACAAACAAGCTGTATGTGAAAATATTTCGGACTCAGATATGTTCATGGTATCATTTGTACCATTCCGATTGAAAAAGATTTTGGAAGATTCAGAGCCTTCGACTAGTACAACGCAAACAATGGATATTTGGAAAAATGAGACACCATCTTCTACGAAATACTGCAGGCCAATTAAATTTGAATTCAAAAAAGAAACTCATGATGCCATTAACAAAGAAGTTAGTGATATCAAGGCCCAAATTGCAACACTACAGCCATTACAATTACAGTTAGATGGGCAGCAAACTGAAGTAAGCTACCAATTAGTGCTGACAATGATAGATGGAAAAGTAGGTCAGGCTTTGACTAACACGAAGGCTGCATCCAGCTGCATTATATGCCAAGCAACATCAACCCAATTAAACCAAGTCCCGACAAAATCATTAGATAATACCGATGCATATGAATTTGGATTATCACCACTACATGCAAGAATACGACTTATGGAACACATACTAAAAATCAGTTATGATTTGGATTTCGGGTCTTCAGGATCAATAAGAAACAACGACGAAACCAACAAAGAGTTAAGAAGTTCAAAAAAGAAACATGTTCTAGATGAATATCGCAAATTAGGATTGATTATAGATCAGCCAAAACAAGGGTCAGGCAATACAAATGATGGCAATACCGCAAGAAGATTCTTTTCAGATCCAGAAACAGCATCTGAAATAACAGGAGTGGATTTAAACCTTATTTTCAGGTTTAAAATAATCCTAGAAGTACTTGCGTGCAATGAAGAAATTGACTCTAGAAAATTTGGAGATTATGCTAAGGAAACTGCAAAAATATATACAACCAACTACCCATGGAGAAATATGTCTGCAACAGTTCATAAAATCCTTTATCATGGAGAAGATATCATTAAATATCATTTGGTGCCACTTGGAGATCTATCAGAGGAGGCTCAGGAAAAAAGAAACAAGGATTACAGATTTTATAGAGAGCACAATACTAGAAAAATTTCACGAAATTCAACAAATGAAGATCTATTTAATATATTATTGGCAACGTCAGATCCGTTCATCTCCAGTATTCGAAATCAATGGAAAGTGGAACATCGGGATTTAGATGAAGAAGCCAAAAAACTACTAAAGAACAGAAATAGCACAGAACAAAATATGGAATATTTACAATAAATATTTGAGTCAAATGAATAATAATCATAATTGCCTTTCATTGTTATTTAAGGTACGAAAAGCATACTATTAGTAAAAAATAATAATAAACAGAACCTACCATTGTTACAAATGCTATTAAAATTTATTGCAGTTTTTATTTTTAATATGTTTTTTAAAATGATCAAATTTGACAGCAAAAAATAATAAATTTTTCTGTAGTAATAGCAATATTTTTAGATAATATTATTAAAGTTTTTTTTTAAGTGTAACTATTCTTTGAGTGTAAACAAAATTGCAAATTAGACAGCAAAAAATTTTTAATTTTTCTGTAATAATAGCAAAATCGTTGATTTTACTATTTTTTTTAGTGTAAAATTTTTTTTGAGTGTAACATTGAATAAATTCCATTATTACAAAACATATTTATAATTATTACTAATTTCCCTGTATTAAATTTTTTAATAAACAAAAAAATAATAAACCCATATTTCACTCTAAAAGTTAAAAAAATTCAAAAGTTCAACTTTGAGCTAGAATTCCTTAAAAAGTCCTCAATCAATTTTAATGTAATTAAAACTGAGTCAAACTGAACTAAATATCTATCCACTAAAATAAAAATTACTTCAATATTTTGATCAGTTCAAAAGTTACAGAATTTTGGCCAATGAAAAACGATTTTCAGCCACTGTGGGGCGGCCTTTTGATGATCTCAGTTCTAAACACTATAAGTAATTCATTTAAGTTCAAATATACCAAAGTATAATCTAAGTTAAGAGAATCAATAAGTCCGTGACTTTTCGAACTTCCCTCGTAGTTATATGAAATGCAACACTGTTCCCATCAAGTAAAACCCTTTAATAGACTACTGTCAAATTTTGAGCAAGTGTCGTCATTTACTTTGCATTTAACAGCTGTTCAAAACATGCAACCTCGTGTATTATTCTAAAATTAGAAAAAAGTGAATTTCGAGTGCTCATTAAACATTATATTTTACGAAAAAAAACCGTCAATCAAACCAAAAAAGCTCCATGGGGACTCTGCACCATCGATTTCAATGGTAAAAAAAGTGGTTTACTGACTTTTGTTGTGGTCGCACAAGTACAAATGACGAACAAAATTAACGATATACTGTTGGCCGATCAAAGAGTAAAAGTGCGTGAGATTGTTGATACCATAGGCGTTTCATATGGCAGTGTGGTTTCGATGTTAAATGATCAAGCTGGGTTTAAGAAAGTTGTCTGCAAGATGGGTGCCGCGTTTGCTCTCAATTTTCCATAAACGTAAACGTGTGACAACTTCAAAGGAATGTTTGGAGTTGTTTAATCGCAATCCGAATGAGATTTTGTGGCGGTTTGTAAACTGTACTCCGGAGATCAAACACCAATCTAAACAATGGGTTTCTCCGGGTGAACCGAAGAAGGCCACGGTGAGTTTGTCGGCCAATAAGGAGATGACAACAGCGTTTTGCGATGCACGCGGGATTATCCACATCGACTACCTTCAAAAGGGAAAAACAATAAAAGGCGAAATCATTACTAGACTGATTTAATGAGGATTTAAAAAGAAAAAATATATTTTTCATCAAGATAATGCACGAGTTCACTCGTGTACAGTTTCAATGGCAAAACTCTATCATTTGGGCTTCGAATTGGCAGCCCATCCGCCATATTCTCCGGATTTAGCTCCTAGGGACTACTTTCTATTTCCAACAATGAAATTATTGGCCAAGCAAATGCCTATTTTAAGGAACTCGAAAAATCCTATTTTTTTGAAGGAATACAAAAACTGGAGAAACGTTAGCTTAAGTCTATTGAATTAAAAAAAGATTAGGTTGAAAAATAAATTTTTGTTTTGCAAAAAAAACTGTTTTTTTCGAAAAATCACGGACTTATTGATCCGCCTTCGTATATGGGAAATATCATCGAAATCATTTGAAAGGAATATTGATACTGATCGCTGGTTACTGTAAATCCGAAATTTTCAGTTCATAAAAGTTTTATCTAGTTCTATAAATATCCAATGCCAGAATGTTAAAAGAAGTCTTTTAGTTAGATTAATTTAAGTGTACACCCAGAGAAATAACGTCTAAAAATCAATAAAAACCATATGAAATCAATAAGAAAAATTAACGAAAGTTTAGTAATGTTGAAATTTTTTATTTCAGTTTGAAACAGTATTTATTTAAAGTTGCTTTATTTTAATAACTTTAATATGGAAACAATATAAAAATAATGTTTTTCCTGAATGAATTGATATTGAATTTGTTATAGAAAAATATTGCCGTCTTATTGATCAGTTAAAGTTATGCCATGTATATTTTTATATGTGTCTTATTAATTCAATATTTTGCGATTTATGCCCTAATTCTGTTTGAGGATTGTATCGTCTTCTCTATGGAGGAAAAAAAACCGCAGTTGTGATTCTTTAAAACAATTATTATATATTGTCTATGGTGTATTTGCTTTATAATATTCTTACAAACATTCTATCCAACACATATTTTTTCATATATTTTTCAGACTGTTGTGTATTATACAATATAATTTAATTTGCATGTTTTAAAAACATGGTAATAATATTTTTATTTTTTCTTATCAAAGACAACAACCATTTTTGAAGAAAATAATTTATAGGCCTGGGTTGGTGAAGGAAGAGATAGAGGACAGCTCCGTTCTTTCAGAATTCTGCTTTTTACACGTTTTTTTTAATAATGCAGTGTTGCAGTGCCCCTGGTGTCAATGACGCGTATTAAATTTTATTCTGCAAAAAATCTATCAGATTTTAATTAAAATCTTTATAGAAATATATATCATTTACACCAAGTTTTTTTTGACATTTATCAATACTTTTTTAACCATTAAGTGAAAAATTTCCAAACTACATGAAACAACTGCAATGTAGCCAATATCGTAAGTGCTAGATTTTGATATAATGTAAATGCACTATTAGAGAATTCAAACACAAGAACTCAACAAAAGTATTTTCAAACAAAAACGTCCTTAATCTTCTTACTGAGTAAGGGCATTAATTAAAAAGCTAATCAAGTAATCATTTAAAATTTAAAATGATTGAATTAATGTATTTAAATATAATTATTCAATTATATTGAAATTTATTGAATTAATTAATATGACGCGTTCTTATTTGTAAGTATCAGCTGTTCTCTAAGTGTATGTAATGCTGACATAACAAATAGTATCCTACACTTCTATGAGATATTGGAAATTATGGCAACTGAAAGGTCCCCTCAGGCGCCTTATTGCATCCAAATTCTCACAGGAGATATTGCATAGAAGTCTAGAGGGCTGGAACGGGCTAAACTCAAATGTTTTGACATATGTATATCCGAATTCGTGGTCGCCCGTGACAACAAGAAATACCAGCAGCTTGTTAAGGTGAACGCTAAGGAATCCTGAATGTCCTTAAAGTGTACCATTTGAGTAGCTTCTATAAACCCTGCTCAATTCAATTTAATTTGCCAGTTCAACTCTACTTGCCCTTGCGCCCTTGCGCAGTAATCGTGCATTTCGATCCAAACATATATATTAGTTCTTATTCTTTTCATATGATGACACAAATTAAGTCCTTTAAATCAAAATTCTCATCGAATACTTTCGTTGTTATAATGTCAGTATTTGCATGGTCTCTATTTGCGATCACGTGCGAGAAGATTTTTCCAAAATTCATAACAGAAAATTTTTATTAGAGCATTAGAATCGTGTGTGTTACCACTAATTTTTTTCGTTTTAGGTTGGATTGTAAAGATTGCAAGTTAAAAGGTAAAAAGAAACCTGGTGTCTTATCGACGCTTTCGATAACGAGCTGTTTCAATCACGTTTTTTTCAGAATGCGATTATGTTATTCGATATTGTAACTATTAGATTGTTCGATATCAAATGCTATAAACTCAAACTGAAAAAAACTGTGATCGAATCAGCTAGTTACCGAAAGCAACGATTAAACCCCAAAAAAACACTTTGGTCCTATTCTTGTTGTCTGAGTGTTGCAGGCAATGAATGCCTTCTACTTTTACTAGGTGTTACCTTCTTATAAGAAAGACAGAGTGATCAAAAAGACAGTTGGTGAAGGAAGAGATGGAGGACAGCTTCGTTCTTTCAGAAATCTGCTTTTTACACGTTTTTTTTTGTTTTAATAATGCAGTGTTGCAGTGCCTCTGGTGTCAATGAGGCGTATTAAATTTTATTCTGCTACACGATACTTTTGAATTAAGAGAGGTAATTTCTTCTACGTTATCCACTCGGCTCTGTACTGAAACAACGACTGTAAAGTTCTACAGCAGCGATTTGCACAGTAAACTTGATCTTTCCTCATTGCGAGCGGGGTACAGAATAGGAGTTCTAAATTTCTGTGTATATTAGTATTTTGCAATAATATTTAGGCATGCATAGAAAGTTTCAAGTGTACTTTAAGAGAATTTCATAGTATGCAGGCAGCTACATATATTGAACTAGAAAAAAAGTAAAGTAGCGAGCACGTATGTATGTACAAATGTACATATGTATGTATGTATTGTTGATTGTACATATTGGTCGAAATACCACTGCAGTTATTCAATATTGCGTAAATATGCATGTTTATCTGGTAGACTTAATTTGTTTGTTACTCTTCTGGGGTTCATTCATTCAGTCAGTCATTCACTACTCACTCACTTACTGACGAACGCACTCACTCACTAATTCATTCATTTATTGATTCTTGTCCCTTAGCGAGTGCATGCAGTTGTGTGAGTTTATAATGAACAAGCTTAATGTTGGGCTTCATGCAAATTGCAGCAGCAGCCTTAACAGATAAACATGTAAGCATTTCATACCCACACAAACAAACACACACACACATACACGTGCAAACGATTGATTTTATTATGCAGCATAATTTGTTGTTGTTGTTGCTGTTGCATACAAATACTGGGCTGTATGCTGCAACGAGTGCAAAACTAATTAAATTATTTATTCAAATGTTACCACAAAATGACACAAAAGTGGTCTTTCAGTTTGGGGATGGTGCGTACATATGTACATACATATACTGCACAACAACCAATTTATTTATTTTTATTTATTTTTACTCCACATAGTGGCTGCCATAACAATATGAAGAAAACGCAGAGTACTGTACATATGTATGCCACAGAGAAATGTTGAAAAAAACGCAAAAAAATGCAATTAAAATTATGGCTTTTAACAGCCAGAATCAGTTAAACAAAATAAAAAAGAGCAGCAGCAACAACAACACCAACAACAATAGCAAAATTAAATTAAATCGATTTTGTTGCATTAACTGGGCAAAAAAGAAAGTTCAACATCATATTAATGGTCAATGAAGTGCGCCATTTTTTTCTTCTTGTTGTTGTTTTTGTTTAATTTTAATATGTAAAACAGGCCTACGACCACTGAAATAAAAAATAAAATACCATTAAACATTTAAGTTGTTGTTGTTGTTGTTGTTGCAAACAAAAAGTTGCAACAAGCGAGAAAAAGTAAAATAAAAGGACGCGTGTTTCTATAACCGCAAAAACTGTCTAGACAACAGCAAAAAATACGACAACACATCCATCCATCCATGCGTCCATTTATCCACTATTCTCCCGAGAAGCGTTGCACAACAGCCCACCTTAAAATGCATTTCAATTGCAAATAAATAAAGGCCCGGTTCAAATTTCCTTAACAGCGCCATTATCTTTTTAAAAACCTTTTATGTCTGCCCGTTTACATGGCCGTGCTGATTTGCACTTCTGGCCTTAAACAGGACAACGCTGAAGAGGCATATAGTGAATGAATGCTTGGTGGCTCCTGTTTGTCGTTATAACTCTTGTTTATAACACGCAAACCCCAAAAGATCACTTTTATTACGACAACCAGTGAGTGTATGGACGAATTAAAAATTCTTTAAGCCTCCACTACACCTTCTTACCATTAATTTCCATAATCAATTCGATTTTGAGTTTTTTTTTCTAAAACGTTTTTACAATTCTGTTTGGTTTTTTTAGCTTTAAGCGCCTGCTATTTTCCTTTACACTTTTTTTGTTTCAAATTGGTCAATTAAGTTCATGTTTTGGCTTTTTGTGGTTGATGTTGTTTATGTTAAGATATGTTTAGACGTTTGTGTATTGTATGTGTGTGCATTTATTTGTTTGTTGTTGTTTTATGAGCAAAGCTTAAACTCCTTTATTGGTTGGTCCTTATCTTGATTTCCTGATCGAGCATCGTTGTTGTCAACTTGTGAAACTCTTGTTTGGCTGAATGTTGAATGAATACGAGTGAATAAGTAAAGAACTGAACTGTATCTGATGATGCCTGACCGCACTTACTTAGTTTTCATTTGTTTTATTTACTTGGATTTTGTTTGTCTTGTTGCGCTTATAAATTTATTCCACTGCAAGATTTATCTACATCCGGAATTAAATAGCTACACCATTAATTTTATTCAGTGAAGGTAAATTAGCATACTTTTCAAAATTAGCGATAAAACTTACTTCTTGAGATCATTAATTGTGACATTTATCGACAGTGCGGTAGTAGCGCGTCTCTAGCTTAAACTATTAAATACATAGACTGAATAGCGCAGTCGATCTTCAGAAATATACAAATCACAATGCAGATTATCTAGAAATTATATGACACCCTTACGATTACAAATTTATATAATGCATAGCATATTTCAGTGATAGGTAGTGTGCCAAACAAGAACTTGGTCACAATTTTTATCTCACTACTTTTTGATTTTGCAATTTCATAATAATTGGACTTATAGTTTAGAAACTGCAGAAATATTTCTAATTTTCCCCACTACACGGTTCTTTAGGGCCAACTAGGCAACAGACGGTACCGTCGGACCGAGCTAAAAAATTAAGACCGCATATATTTTGCAGCAAACCTAGTATTTTATATACGTATATCAATTAAAGAAAACAAAATTTGCGACTTGTCTAATGTATACATACGTACATCTAAGTGAATGCAAATATCTACTTAACACAGAAATAAATTCAGTGAAGTGCGACTTTGAACCGCGCACGAAGGGTTCCGTACAGGCACGAGATATGTAATTCAATACGAACAATATAAACTATAGTTTTGGCATTTTTTTCGTTTTTGGGTTTTTTCGGTTTTAAGCGTTTTTTTTTAGTTTGGGGTTTTTTGAATTATTGGCACTTTTTCTCACGTTTTGGCGATTTTTTTTTGGTTTCTGAAGTTTTTTTTTTTAATTTTGGCAATTTTTATTACTTTGGCGTTTATTTTATTTTGGCGATTTTTTATTTTGGCGATTTTTTTAATTTTGGCGTTTTTTTCATATAGGTGATTTTTATTTGGTTTTGGCGATTTTTTTTAGTTTTGGCACTTTTTTTCGTTTTAAGGATTTTTTTCGGTTTTTGGCGTTTATTTTAAATTTGGCGATTTTTTTCGTTTCGGCGATTTTTTTTTAAATTTGGTGATTTTTTTTTAATTTTGGCAATTTTTTTCATTTTGGCGATTTTTTTTCACAAAACAATTATTTTGGCTATGGCGCGGCGCATTTTTCGCGTTTTGGCGATTTGTTTCGGTTTTTGGCGTTTTTTTCATTTTGGCGATTTTTTTTTCATTTAAACGATTTTTTCGAATTTGGCGATTTATTTTAGTGCTAGAATTTTTTTTTAATTTTGTCGATTTTTTTCGATTTGGTGATTTTTTTTTAAATTTTTGGCGCTTTTTTCAGGTTTTGGCGATTTTTTTCTGTTTGGCGATTTTATAATTTTCGGATTTTTTAGTTTTACCGTTTTTGAAAATTTCAAGAGTTTACCTCTTACGGTCTCCAAGATATAGCAAGTTGTCAAAATTACATAGTCAAAATTGCATTAACTGATGGACCACCCTTTAATTTAAATTTTTTAATATTTTAATGTTTATTGTTGTAGTCTATATAAAAATACACTAATTTTACAAATTTCAAGTGTCAATATACATATGTACATACAATTGTACAGGGTGGCCCAGAAAGACCGAAGTGGTGTGAAATCCTTATAACTTTTTATTTAAGACATATTTTTTTAGTTTTTTGTTTTTTAAATACATTAAATTTATAGGGAATATTTTAAGATTAGTTATTAAAAATTATATCCCGCAAGTGGTGGCCATTTTCTGCTTCGCACAAATGTGCTCTTTCCAACACATTTTCAATGACCTTTCGCAAAACTTCCGGTGTTATGTTGTTAATTTCGTCTCGAATATTGGTTTTTAATTCCTCAATAGTCCTAGGCTTATTAACATAAACTTTCCCTTTTAAATAACTCCAAAGGAAACAGTCTGGAGCAGTTAAATCCGGGGAACGCGGAGGCCAATTAAAATTGCTTCTACGCGAAATTATTTTTTCACCAAAGATGTCGCGTAAAAGAGCCATTGTGGCCCTGGAAGTGTGCGCTGTGGGTCCATCCTGTTGGAACCATATTTGCGGATGGTTTTCCACGATTGGCTTTACAAAATTTTCCAACATGGCCCGATATCGATCACTATTGATGGAAATGGCGACACTTCGTTCATTTTCAAAAAAATATGGGCCAATGATCCTTTCTGAAGAAACACCGCATCAAACAGTATACTTAACTGGGTGTAATTGTCGTTGATGAAGTACTCTCGGGTTTTCAATATCCCATATCCTAAAGTTTTGTTTGTTAACGAGGCTTCGTCACTCATAACTAAGTTATGAATAATGGAAATGGAAAGAACACATTTGTGCGAAGCAGAAAATGTCCACCACTTGCGGGATATCATTTTTAATAACTAATTTAAAAATATTCCCTATAAATTTACTGCATTTAAAAAACAAAAAATTAAAAAAATATGTCTTAAATAAAAAGTTATAAGGAATTCACACCACTTCGGTCTTTCTGGGCCACCCTGTATGTATATTACATAAAATTTTAACATTTTTCGTCGCTTGTTTTGGAGCACCCTTTAATTTCTAATTCTTATGTATTTGTTGTTGTAGTGGTCAAGGTTCTACATTCTCTGTCCAAATTTCAGGTCCGTAGCTCTTACGGTTCCTGAAAAAATGCCGTGTGACGGACAGACGGACAGACGGACAGCGTAGCGAAAACAATAGGGTTCCTTTTTTCACCTTTGGTGTACGGAACCCTAAAAACAGTGCCCAATAAAAATCTGATAAAATAGAACAAAATTAATAAGATGTCTCTATGGTTTTTTTCGAGGAGGAAATCTTATTCATTTAATTAGAAAACCTTTTTTGAAAAAATCAAAAAGGAATCTTGTAATTTTTATTAGGTTATCTTATTGTTTTTTTTTTAAAAAGGATTTTTTGCTTGTCTTCATTAAAAGACCCAATAAAAATAATGTGTGTCTTTATTCTTTGTACTCACACACAGAAAAAAATATCAACGTAAAATCACCATGCCAAAAGGTTAATGCAAATTCATTGAAATCACACTAAATTTACAAGAGATAATATGTTGTTTGAGTGTGTTGGTGTTTATTTGCTCTGTTCATAGCTGCAATACACTTTTGTTCTTAGTTGTGTAGGAGGATCGCTGGTTTGCATCCTGGAGTCAAGTCAAAGCATTTTTTTTTACTAAAACTAAATCTTTTCAAATAAATTGTATGTTAAATGATAAGAAATAATATTAAGTTATAATTTAATTCGAGATGGTACATATTTAGTGTGTATCTTAAGAGTATTTGAAGTTGTTGTGGGTGCAGGGGTGAGCACGTTGACTACCACGCGATGAGTTCCGAGTTCAAATCTTGGCCGGGGAAGCCAATATATATGCAAACAAATATTTCTGATGTCTATGTCAACCACACGTAAGTTAAATAATTAATAAAATACAATTACTACATTAAATTGAATTCATGTTGATCTTAATTGAAATAACTTTGATTCAACATAATTCTTCATTTTGATTTTAACATTACTTAAATGTTAATTCAAAGTGAAATAAAGTTATTTCAAAAGGAAAAATTTGTTGGAGTATTACTATAAATCATGTTAAATTCATTCATAAATCATGAAACACATATGAAGCAAAATCATTCCCGAAAAATATTATATTAACCTTGTTTAAGTAGATTTAACAGTGAAATTTTTCATATTCGTAGTCACCGCATTCTGGCGAATACAAATATTTTTCCAAAAGAATTATATAAATAAATGCATAAATTCTAAACGAAATTTATATATGGCTTAAAAAAATTTCATTAAGTTTGTTA
Source organism: Tachina fera (assembly GCA_905220375.1). NCBI lineage: Eukaryota > Metazoa > Arthropoda > Insecta > Diptera > Tachinidae > Tachina > Tachina fera. The sequence continues at coordinate 61,448,210 of LR999964.1, read as the reverse complement.
TAGAAATTTGTACTTTTTATCACTTTCAAATGCTTTTTAATGACGATCATTAAAATTTTGGGTAGTTTTTATTAACTTTAAAGTAAACAGAGAAAAAACTGCCTAAAAGAATCAAAAAGATTTTCTCTATAAAACGTTTTTTGGCTAAGGGGTATCTCAGCAGAAAGAAGCGCTGATTTTTTCATAAAGATTTCTTATTGTTTTTATGTGGTTAATCTTATTAGTTTTATAAAAAAAATCATAATATCAAGAAGAAATCTTGTTATTCACAACTTTTTTATTCAATTTCCATTATTTTCGCCACCAAAAATAGAGAAAAACTCTTTGATTCTATTACGATTTTTTATAAATTGTATAATATAGGGATTTTTTTATTAATTTCATTAGGTTGCCCTATTGATTTTTTTAATAAGTTATTTGTTATTGTTTTCATTAGGTTCCTATATGATTGTGTAAATCATCTTATTAATTTTTTTAATAAGGAAATCTTGATTTTATTAGGTTTCTTGCTATTTCATATTTATAAATAAACACAGAGAAAATTTTTTCATGATCTGTTTGGTGTTTTTATAAAAATGTTTGTACAATAATTTCGATGCGGATTCAGGCTTCTTGTTAGCATATTGATTAGAGTGCTTGTCTATCAGCCAGAAGGTTGCTGGCTCAATACTTGTCTCCTCTCAAGTAACAATATTTATGTATGGTAAGTTATTAAGAATATAATAGGTCTGTCTGCGTACACATATTTTGCATCATTTTGTGCAAAATGTTGCAAAATCTTACAAAATTTTGTCTGCGTACTACAAATCTCTTGCAGCGAGAGAGCCAAAAAGAGAACTTTTTGACAGTTGGAAGTTAGAGAACTTGCAAAATGTTACTGGAAAAATTTCTTCTTGCAAGATTTTGCAACTAGTTTGAACAGCTGTTTTTATTACTATTTCAATGAAATAATTTTTGTGAAATGAAAATAGAAATTGAAATTTAACAATGGCAGAGCTAAATAGTTACAATTGTGTTGATTTTTACCGCTTATAATAAATTATAATAACCAAAACACTTTATTTCATGCTAGAAACGTCCAAATATATAGTGAGACCGTGGCGTAAAAGCAGAACCAATGATTCCAATAATGCTATTTTTCTGGATAAACTCTTTTGCTTTGTTATTTCAATTGTTTACACACCGATCAGCTGTTTTCTTGCAAGATTCCACTGGATACTGTCTGCGTACTTTTTAAGATATTTTTAGTCGACAGAGTAAAATTGGTCTTACTCTCCCAAAAAAGTTGACTGAGTATTTGCTACTGGAAAAGTACGCAGACAGAACTAATATAATATGTGTGTATGTATGCATGTATAAATAAATAAACATTTAATTACACCATTTCTCCGAGAGTAGGGCAAGTATGTCTCCCACAGAGCGCCTTCTACGAAAGCCATACTGCGGGTCGTTCAGTAAGCTGTGGGACTATAGATACTATACTTTCAAAAAATTTGGAAAGTGCAGAAAATATTCAATTGGGCGAACATTTTCTTATATTTAACCGACTTCAAAAAAAGGAGGAGGTTAACAATTCGTGTATATTTTTTTGGGTGTTACTTCATAATTCGTACATTTTAGACCGATTGTAAAAATTCTTTTTTTTGTCTGAAAGAGTATAGCTTTCCATTGGTCCCTCTTCAAAAAAAAAGTGGGCTGGATCACAACCAAAATTTTTTAAATTTAATTTTATGATTTTCTACTTATTTGATTGCTGCGAAACCTCTAAAAACCATTAGTTCTTGTAATTACACAATTCAAAAATTTAAAAAAATTGGCGGATTTACGCACATTAAAATTTATTATAATATGCTGTTCTACTAAACCAATTTTTACGCAACTTACCACACACCTTGAGCTATAAAATAGACACAATCCTCCATTTAAAAAATGGGTGGAGTAACCCCCATTAAAATTTAATATATTATTTTAAGTGGTTCTAATTTGCCGATTTTGACAAGGCTTAACACGCACCCTGAACTCTGAAAAAACACACAATCTTGCATTTAAAAAATGGGAGGAGGCATGCCCATTAAAATCTAATTTTATATTTCAGGTACTTCTTCTTATCTTGTTCTATCAGGTCTTTGCATTAAGTCGGTTCTTTTTTTGGCAGAAGGAATTATTTATTTGTGGCACAATTGAATCATTCATTCATATCTGTCCTTCCAACTGTTTTTAACTCAAGTCGGATGTTTCTAAACGTTTGAAGTTTGTTTGAATAGCCAATAGAGTTTTAATGTCTGTGATATTTTCTCATACAGTTTCTAGCTTTCCTTTCATAACGTTGTTTGGTGTCAGTTGCAATTGTTACCAGATCAATGGTTGTGGTAAAAATTAATTTTTTAGCCATATTTAAAATGACAACATTTCGTCTTGCGTTTTTCTTTCTAAAACATTCCAAGTCGTTTGATTTGATTGAATTAAATTAATCAAAGGTTGTACAACAGTTTGCTATTACAACAAAAAATACTAGTAAGCAAGAAAATATAATTGATTAAAATGACAGTAAGCAAAAAAAATACTTTAAGGTGATTAAAAAATGCAAGGATTGCTAAAAATTGCGTCCAAGCTATTTAAGTTTTCCAGAGCAACAGAAAACTGAGTAAAGTATTGTAGCTTTCAATTAAATTAATTAAATGTTTCATTGTCATTTGTTTGCATTTATTTCATTTTATTGTTCTTTCTTTGGAATCATTTGTTAAAGAATTCAGTGAGATTGACTGATTAACCAGGTGTAACAATTTGACATTTTACACTTAAAAGTGTTATGGCTTAAAACGTCATTTTAAGGTGCGGTTTGGCATGCCTCTCATGCGCTTGGTAAACCATTCGGCTAACAGCATTGAAGTCTTATTTTTTTTGTTGTCGTTCTTTGTTGTTTATACCAGCTCTCTCATACGTTCGTTTCAAAATCAATTTATCTTTTCTTGACCTTTTTATTTGAGTCTCGCTTGTGTCCCTGGCAAAGACTTAATACTAGTTCCGTTGTTTATTTATTTCCATTTTTTGTTTGAACATTATGGCTTTTTTCCCCTGTTATTTATTTATTAGACCTGTAGGCCATCGATACAAGTTTTTTTATATTATTTATTACAATTTTTGTTATTTGTCCAGTTTTATTTAAGCCCGCATTAGTTGTACAAAATTTTTTAATCTGTTAAAACTTAAATATTTTTTATGTGAGCATATGTTTGTTAGAATATTAGAGCTGGATTAGCTTTAAGCGCAGCAAGAGATTTGACAAGTATCATTGTCACCATTTGTTGTTTACTCTCGCGCTCTTTACTTTTGTCTGAAGTGTGGTTAAATTGACGTGAAGTGATATATGTAAGTGATTAATCAAAAGAGCTTTTGGGGTTTTCTGATAAATTCTTATTGACAAATAAATGACTAATGCTTGAGTGCAGTCATAACACATGTAAGACTAAATTATAAAATTATAGTTTTTTTTCTGGTGTAGATAAAGAAAACTCTTTATATATCCCTGCTTAATTTTGCCAGTGCAGAGTTTTTAGGAAAATGTATCTAATGCTGCATACATTCTAACTTTCTTTGCCTCCGTTCGCACTATCCAAGTCTTATTGCTAAGCTGATAAGTTTCTGGTACAGAGAGACACGGGAAAAAGAAACAAGTATTCAGCTTAGTGTACTGTCAATACGTTTTATTTTCGTATTTGTAAAATATGTACTAAAAAATAAGACTTGCATTGTGAGTACGACGATGAAAGATCAAAGGAGAAAATGTGATAAGCTAAGCAATAAGAATTGTGTAGTTTGAGCTAGGACTTTATTGGTTTTTTAGGAAGCGAACAATTTTGATATTGTCTTAGGATATTTTTGAGTCGAAAACTTGCCAAAGGAAAATTACAAATAAAAGTTAACTATTCCCATAGTTATTGTTTCCGACATGTTATCATGAGACTACACTGTGCAACTGATTTTGAGAGAAGAGACAAAAAATACAGCTGTCTGAAATTGACTCACTTTTATAAAAGGTAAAATTTTCTGTAACATTTTAACCTCTTACTTTTCTTATATTGAACTTATGTACCTAATGTACATGTGTAAACACTAGCGAAGTTAACATCGTGGTATGAAACAAGTGAGCAATTTAACATTGTGTGTTTAAAGCTCCTAATATCAGTGTTGATTTGATAAGAGACTAAATATATTTTTCAACTCAAAAAATAAAACAAAATGTTACACTTTGTTTGAAAAAGCAAACTTCATTAAAGATACTTAAAGATCCTTAGGAAGACGGTTTAAGTTTGCTATACTTACTGAATTATAGATTTTTTTTTTTGCAAACAGTTTTGTAGAACATTTTAACAATAGATTTCTCGGTTTAATACTGTGTTCAGACATGCATTTTTAATTGGGTCAGTTTAATTTTAATTCAGCAATTAAATTTGAGGTTCACATATACTCAATTTAGCTGACTCAATTATCATTTGACTGATAGCTGAAAAAAACATTGTTTTTATTTGTTTCGTGAATATTCATGTTTATAAATTTAAAAAATGTATGCAAATTCGGCTTTAAGAGAAACTTAGCTAATATATAACAGAAATGTCAAACTCTTCAAAACAAGCAGTGTTTAAAAAAAAAAGAAAACGAAAAACTCTATAATTCTATTAAGTGTTAGAAAGCAGCAGTCATTTCCTTTTGCATTGTTTATTTACTTTTTTTTGACATTTTGGTCTCCATTTTAGGCAATTGTTCTGCTCACTGAACACAGTTCTCAACAAAAAACAGGGTTGCATTTCGAGTTTTACGCAATTAGTGATACAATTAACTATTCATTGCTCAATTTATTAATTGACTTTTGTATGGTAAATTGTAATGAATTAAGGCCTTAATTGCATAAAATGCCCCAATTGCGCAATTAGGGGTCTGTCTGAACATCCCAGTAAAAAAAGAGACTCCAAAAAAGTCATGAAAATGTAGAGTTTACGATGCGGAAGTAGTGCAAATTTCGATCCGATCTAATGATTTTTACATAGGGTTGTCATTGCAAAAAGCTCTCTTTTTCGATGCCTGGTCACTGAACTGGAAGCGATATTAAGAAGAATTCCCTTTTTTGTGTTCTATGATAATATTTTTATCTAGAAAAAATGGTAAATAGTTGCCTTTTTTAACAATTCGTTTCTTTTTATACGAATTTAAGCCCAAAACAGTGTTTTCATGTAAATTTAAGCAAATAACTTTTAAACTTTAGACTAAAAATAGTTCATGAATTTCTTCAAATAAATAATTTTTTTTTAAATTCTGGTGAGTATTTTCTTACACTATGGAGGAGTTGCAAGGTTTTATATGACTAAAATAAGCTTCTACATGGTTTTCTACATCGATTTTTTGGAAGCAATGAAAATGTAGTTCCACTAGAATGACATTTTTTTTCACTGAGATGGTATAAGGGTGCCTTCCCGCATTCTTTTTCGATAGAGACAAAAGAACTCATTTGGAAAGAAATAAGAGGACAAAAATTTTTTACAAATAATTATCGTCGCACTTTTTTAAAGTTTGAACACAACAAATAACAACCATGAAAGAAAAAGAGGAAGGAAGTGATTTCAACAAAACTTTTATGTTAGAAACATATCGACTGTCCAGAGTGTAAGTCCACTATTTATATTATGAGACATTTTAGTGCCGTTTAGGCCTAAAATAGTTATTTTAGTGTGAAACTCTACTTGTCGAAAAACCTTATTTTCTTAAGCTATGTATAGAAAATGTTAACAACAGTGTTTTGCCTCTCCTGTAAAAGTTGGTTGAAATGAGTTAGTAGGTTTACTTTTTAAGCCGACCATGTGTAAGTTTTTCAAATTATGATATTCTATAATTCCTTTGTAAACCTCTACCATTTTCAGCTGTGAAAATCTAGCCAATTTGCACAGAATTTGATTTAGTTGTTTAGTCCTATTTAATGGCTTTTAATCTGTAATATTCATCTTTTAATTGTTTCTCTATAATAAAAACAAACACTTTGGTTTATCTTCTATATTATTTAGCAGCAATTAAAATATAAAATATCGTTTTCCATTAAACAAAACTTAAGAAAATGAAAAATTATGTTAACAACACTTTCGTAAACAAGACACAAAATATAAATTAATAATAAATTCTTGCATATCTTGTAAATAAGTGTGAATTAGTGTAAAATGTGTAAAATTACTTGTGTAATTTTTATGTGTTTTCTGTTTTAATAAAGCAATTTGAGAAGAATGTCGTTTATTATAATTTATTAAACCATAAAAAAATTTCAAAACAATAGCAAATTTGTTGGTATTTTGTCTTAAAGGCAGTAAAAAAACCAAGAAAGCTAAAACGTACGACAACTAAATCTGTAACTAAAGAAATCATGTTTCAAGAAGTTTTCCATTATTACCCTAAAATGCTTAGATAAAGAACACCTTAACTTTTCAATAAATGTAAGAATTATTTGTTTATATTCTTAGAGAAGACGGAATTCCTAAGAAGAAAGATGCATGTTTGCTTAAGGCAGGAGCTTAACTGAATGTTTTCTTTTTATTATTATCTTGGTCTTAAAAAGCTTGTGATTTTCTCAACTCAAATATAAGATTTATTTGTTTGTTTTGTTAGAGGAAAAGAATATTGTTTTTTTATCAAAGGGGACTAACAAATAAATTCTTGCATTTATAATGCAGTAATTTTTATCTTGCGAACATTGCAATTTTGCTTTCCGTATAATTAAGTTATTTATTATTTATTGTTATCTTTTAAAATTAAAATAGTCTCCGAACAAAATTGGACATGTCCTCAGTGAATGATTTTGTTTTAATATTTTTCGGGCTCTCCAAGTACAAATCTATGAAGTTTCGAAATATTTACATTCAAAACCAGTTCGAATAGAACTTACCTTAAAATAAGTAAGAGTGCTATATTGGGGTGTGTAATTACGATTTTACGATATTGTTTAGCACAAAGGAACGTTTTTAAGGAAATGAAATCGAACATTTCTTTTAATTTATTTTATAGTTATTACTGTTCTTTAGCGATACATTTTATTTCTATCTCCATTTACTAAAAAATTAATAAGAACTCGTTCTAAACGTAAGACCATTGATTTGAAATAAAAATGCGCTGAGAGCATAAAAAGCAAAACGGCGCACAAACCTTCGTTTTTACTTAAGAGAGATATCCATATAAACATTTAACATAGATAACAAAATTTTGGGTAAAGATCTTCTAAAAACTAAAAAAAATAATTTTTTTGTTAATTTTAATTATTATTTTTCGAACTTAATTAGTTTCTATATTTATGATTTGAACGGGCTAAAGTTAGTAACGCTTTTTAAGCCAAATTACATCTGATAATTATTAATGAACAAATAAGATTAAAGATAGTTGTAAGTAATCTGACAACACATAGTTGAACGGAACAGCCAGCCGAAAAATAATAATTAAAATTAACTAAAATTAATAGCCATGGGGGCTTGTGGCAAAAATTAAATAAATATACTTAAAAGTAACAAAACAAAAAAATTTGTCTTAAGTAGAACAAAAATAAACAAATTAATTAACATGTACATAATTAGTAAAGAATAAACGACAATGGTAAGTCTGTTGTAAATTAGAGATGGTAAATTTGGGCTTTCATTAAAAACACGTTTCAGCAAATATTTAAATATGATGAATCAAAACAAGTCACGTATTCCATTTGCAAGAAAGTTTCGTATATAAGGCAGAAATCCACATCAAGTGACACCACACACAGTGGAACAACACAGAAGAACGCTGATGATGAAGGCTTAGTTGGCCTTCGTAAACGGCTGGCTGTTCCGTTCAACTATGTGTTGTCAGAATATTTACAACTATCTTTGATGTTATTTGTTCATTAATAATTATCACATGTAATTTGGCTTAAAAAGCGTTACGAACTTTTTAGCCCGTTCCAATCATAAATATTTTTTTTTTATTTTACCAAAACATTTTTTTTTTCAATTTCCAACCCTAGAACCATGATTTTGATTTTTTTATAGTTTTTAATATTAATTTATTTCTTTCTTAAATATGTATATTATTTAACTACCAAAAGTTTGATTTAATTAGTTTTATATGTCAGAAAAAGCTTAAGTTGTCCAGGTCTGAACCAATGATTTTTTTCCTAATTATTTATTTCAAACTATTTCTTTAGAAAATAAAGTACATTTAATTTGTAAGCAAAAAAAAAATGACGTTGTTACTTTAATATATTAACAAAATTTAATTTTCCAACCCTGGAATTATCCTTTTTATATTTTTCTGGCTCCTTATACCAATCTACTTTTTTAAAAATTTATAAAATAAAAAGAAAGAAAGAAAAAAGGAAATAAGAAAAAAAATAAGTTATATTTAGTTGTCTTAATATAAAAAAAAGCTAAAAGTTTTCATCTCTGGAGCTGTGGTTTTTATTTTTCTAATTTGTTACACTAAACTTTTCTTTCCATAACATAAAATATATCTAATTGGTAAGGAAAAAGAAAAAATTAAGTAGCCCTTCTCATTTTTATTGTCACAAAAATTGTTAGTTTCCCAACCCTGGATATATATATATATATATATATATATATATATATATATATATATATATATATATATATATATATATATATATATATATATCTTTTAAGAATATGAGATATGTTTAATTTATATAGAAAAAGGAAAAATTTATTTTAATAAGTTACTTTTGTATAAGAAAAAAGTTGAAGTTTTCCAACCTTGAAAACGTTCTTATATATTATTTATTTTTTTATTTTTTTTTAATACTAGTTTTACTCTTACCGAAATATAAAATAAGTTTATTTAACAAAAAAGATAAAAATTAATTTTAGCTCGTTGCTTTTATGTGGCAAAATAAAGTTTAAGCTTTCCAGCGCTGAAACCGTCTGCTCGATTTTGCTAATTTTCAATACCAATCTAAGTTGGACCACTTCTGATACACCAGTCTAAGACCGTAGTCTCTATATTTTCTATGAGCTTCGGAAGACCGACTTCACGTACATCAGACGGACATGTGGATGGACAGACGGACATCGCTTATTCGTCTTCCCTTTGCATAAGGACCCAGACTATATACATATATTTTATGGGTCACATAATCATATTGTGGAAATTACACATGGAATGACAAACCTACATATACCCTTTTCCATTTTGGTAAAGGATATAATAACTTTTGTTTGCATATATTAATACCTACATGTAGGGATTTTCCCCTACTTCTGGCAACACCGGTTGGGTGTAACCATAAACAATAACAACTTTCATATACTTATACATACATATTTACATACTGACTTATACATAAAAAATATTTCTGTTTTGTAAGAGGTTTATAAAACAAATTTTCTATGGAAATTTGATTAATAAACCTTTTATGAAACCAAAATATTATTTATGAATAAGGCCCACAATATATATTTTAATCAAATATGTTAATAAACACTTTAGTATTATTAGAAATTACACACTTGCAACTAACTTAAATGATTTAATTCCTTTACAAACTGTTAATGTGTTTTCTTTTTTTGTTTGTTGGAAAATTACAATAATGGACATAAAATACATAATTTTTAGTGGAAGTAGTTGTTGTAGCAGTAGTTTACAAACATGTTTAAATACTTGTACAAGTTCATACTCGTATGTACGTAGTTCTTGTCTAATGGTTGTCATTTGTACTAAGGAAAAGTGTCCTTTTTGTTGAAGAAACAAAAAAAAAGACACCGGACAAAGTTCTTTTTTTTTGTTTGTTTGTTTGCTTTCTTTCTTTTCTACATACAACATCATGTAAGTTGAAACACTTATTTGGTCTCTCTTTGCATACGAGTTTGTATGAATCAGTGAATGGACGACGTACTTACTTACATACATATTTTTAGGAGCATAGACCTAGGCGTGGTAAAATGGCAAACAAATTCAAATGCATAATTTTTTTTCATGCAAACTAGTTTTTATTGCTCTGCTAAGGTTAACACTATGGTGGAGTTTGAATAAGAACAGACAATTAAATACATCCTACAGTTTGCTAAGAAAGAACATATCGATGGCTTAATATAAAAACAACGTATCTCATTTTTTTCGATATCGGTTTTTAACGTTTTCTGAGAGACAGCGTATAATTGCATCCTCCTTGAAAATCTTAGTTCGTTACAATTAAAAATCAAGGACTTAAAAGCAACTTAAAAATTTATTTCTGCATGTAAATGCTTTAGTTTATCTTAACATTTTTAGCTTCTCCTATAAATTATTGAAAATTTGACTTCCGCCTTTTTTATATTAATTCATCGATATATTTAAGACAATAATAATCCGAGAGCAATATACGATGAATGAACTACCTTCATAAATTTTGAGTGCCCACATTTTTTTATATCAAGCGCTTACAAGCATACCGATAGCTTTCTACTGAAATATAGATACATGTGGCAGAAAATTATTCAAGGGCTAGAAAATCTTTCAATCAAATATCAAGTGCTTTTTTTATATTCATAATCTGAAACCAACAAAACACGTACGAAACCCTGTAGATTTACATTGAACTCTAGTTTCAAAATCTTTACCGTTTACACCAAATATTTTGTGATTTTATCAAGATCTCGTATCTTAAACAAAAACTGAAATGTTTTGTAAACTACAACCATACAACTTAGTTTTACTATAACTTTTAAAAAACCACAATTGCATCACTAATTTCTACTGGATTTTAAGTAGATTTGGACAAAATTTATTTTTATTTTTTCTATTCGAAATTTAGTAGATTTTGCTCAAAATGTCGTAAGCACTAGATTTTTTAGATGCAAACGGACTGTCAAATAGATTGTATATTGGTTACATTCCAATACTAAACGCCCAATTCTTAACTATTATTAATAGTGCGCTTATATTTGAGCAAAATCTAGTACACATTTCTTATTAAAAAACACAAAAAAGATTTTGTTGACATCTACTTAAAATCGAGTAAAACTAAGTGTTAAAACTACTGCTTTTTTTTACAAACTTCTAATAATAATGCAGCTCTGGGCTGAAAAAGGTGAGTGAATTGGCTAATATTGCAGTTGTTTGGTTTTAGTTTTGTAAAAATTTTCAGTTAATGAATAAAACTTGTGATAAATGTCAAAAAACTTTGAGTTAACGGTATTAATTGTCTTGAAAGATTTCCATTGAAGTCTGGTAGATTTCGTGCAGGTGTAAATGCCCTAAGCCGGCCTAAGAAAGGATTTATAAAACAGATTTCCATAAAAAATTTTTCTTATTAAGCCTTTTTAAAGGCGTAGTATTTTTTGTACATAAGGCAGTAAGTTATAAGTTCCCTGCTTCAAAGTTAGAAGCAGTGATGAGTCTTAACTATATCCACCCTTTTGAAGGGGTGAAGTCCTTTGTGCTAATCTGTGATACTTCTAAGAGGTCGTGTGGCATAATTTTTTTCTAAAAATTTTAATCGTGTAGTGTGCAATGCCGGGCACTGACAGAGCAAGTGAGAAATTGCCTCTTCCTTATTCTGTTCTTGACAGCTGCAACAGAATGAGTTACGTAGAAGAACTAACCTTCATTCACTCAGTGGCCTATCAATACTGCGACCAAATGCGAGATGATCTATCTATTTTTGCTCACTATTTATTCAGAGCATTTGTCGTGCAATCATAGTCACCTTTTCTTTGCGACCCAACACGTACTGAGCCTATTACACTTATCTTGTGATTTCTGGTGGTAGTGTTCGAAAATATTATTTTAAGGTACCTTTTCACAATGTACATATGGTTAAGAGATAACAGGGACTTTAAAGGAAAGTTTTGTATGAAGAACTGTCAGTTAAAGTTCACGTTAACTCTTAACCATACATTGTGAAAAGGGACGTAAATGTTGCCAAACTGTACTGACTGATGCATTAGTGGCAACCATAGAGTATCAGGCACATGGCTAGTTTGCCCACTCGCAAGGTCTGGACCTCATATTCATACAATAATTAACTAAAGTTGAACAAGTTGTAAGTTGTCTTAGAGCAATAAGTGCTGCTTGGCTTGGCTGTCGACAAAGATTCCTATTTCCCTTGAATATTTGTTTAGCACTTGAAAAACAATTGTACCCAGAACATCCAAGGAAGTTACTAAGATCCCTAACTTATTATCCGGAAGTACTGCAAATTTGGATAATTTCTAATGATGTTCTGATTTTTTGTATGTTCTTTTTGACAAGTTCAAGGGAACTAATCTTTCATTATTTTTCGAGAGTTAGAAAGAACCCACCACCACCCATGGAAAGGCCAAATATAGCCGTAAAATAATTGCAGTATAAAGCAGTCAACAGGCTTGGTGACACTGATTTCTAAAAAAAACTAAGAAATAACTTCTTAGTTAATTATCTGGAGTTTGTTGATAAGAACTTATTGAAAAGTTCAAAATACATACTCATTCATACTTTGGAAGTATTGAAAAAGTAGTTCCAATTTGTTTTCACTGGCCTTCATCGGGAAGAAGGTACACCAAAACCAATTGGAAAAGCTCCTGATCCGAGACTGCAAATCATTCTTGATTCGTCAGTGTAGACTGTGATGTCATAATTATTTACTATTTCGTTGCTTTTCCATGGTTTTGTTTTTGGATGAGAGAAGGACTTTAAAGATTCTATCAAAATTTTGGGTGAAATTTAATACCAAGCCGGTGTGTGTTAGTAGCCTGCGTAAGCAGTCTTGAAATGTAAATACGTTATGTTTTTTTAAATGTATTCTCGTGTCATGTATTATACTAAGCCAATAATAAATGCTGTCGTACTATAAACGAAGCACGATGGATGTATTGGTCTACGTGTATATGACTGTTAACAAGTAAACAAGTAGTAAAGCATTTGAAATGGTCCTAATGTTTTAAAAGTTCTTATAAGACGTCTTGTGCAGGCCTTTAATGTTTATATGTATATCGAGCCATAAAGAAGCAATCTAGGTCTTTTTGAGCCGTGTTGCACATTTTATACCCTCTTCCACACTCAAACTTTACTTTGCACAGAGGTGTTATTTCCATGAAAGCTCAGAATCCATACACACCAACAAAAATTTTTTGCAGTGAATGATTCTGTTGCAGTATAAGCTCTAAACTCTCTTTTATTTGGGCTTATTCGTATACCGTGTTTTTATGCTTGCACGGTTATTAATTGTTTACCGTTGTTGGGAATATTTTATTGGACTTTAACACCTGCACGAAATATTTTAAACTTTTTGCAAATATGTATCTAATTTTGTGGCCATTAGTGTATCCTCAATGGATAAGCCTAGAATATTTTAAAATAAAACTATCTATAGCTTGCGTATGGGTGTGTGACAGTGTGTGTGTGTGTGTGTGGTGGACAGTGGCCTGTTTTGTAAAAAGGATCGCGTTGCAGAACATGTGTTAAATCATCATTTAACACAAACGGGAAAAACAACATATGCATTAAAAAATGCATGTTCTTTCATGCTTTCAACATTTATACCGAACATGGCGAAGAAATTAAGGCGAAGAAAAAATTACTACGAGCAACCATTAGAACAGCAAAATATTAAAAAGAAGAAAAAAAGTGTTAAAAATTTATGGGAAACTCGTTGAAACAATTACCGCCAATTTTGCTTTACTTTGCATTGAATTTTTTCTTTTATTAAGATGGAAAAAGTTTTAAACTAAATATTTACAGTTATTTTATTTTTTAGTTTCACGTTAAGAGAAATGTTTACTTATTTCTTAATGCAGTAAAATTATTCCACATATCGCTTCTTTATTGCAACAAGGACTTATCGTGCCATATCCGCAAAACAAAATGAATCGACACATATTTTTAATCTCATCTTTTTTGAAACGCAAATTGATTATTTATGATCGATTTGGGTCAAAAAATTAAATTCGTTAATAAAGTCGATGTTTTTAAAAATGGGGTTGTATACTCGTTTAATATTTGCCTTCAGTTTTTTTTTTTAATTTTATATAAAGGGTGATTTTTAAACGACTTCAAAAAAGTGGGATGTTATCAATTCCTCTTTTTTTATTGGCGGTGTTACTGCATAATTAGGTATATTTAAGCTTGATTATAAAAATACTTTTTATAGGAGCTTGTAAAAAAAGTGGGCACAGACACGCCCACAATTTAATTTCATTTTATGATATTCTACTCATTTGATTGCTACAAATCCTTGCAAACACTTTACTTCTGGTAAATGCACAATTTGGAAGTTGAAAAAATGGGCGGGCCCATTACGCCCATTAACATTTATTATAATATGTCCCGCGGTTCTACTTAACCGATTTTTACGAAACTCACCACACACCTTGAATTCTAAAATATACACAATCGTCCATCAAAAAATTTGGTGAAGTCACGCCCATTAAAATTTAATATATTATTTTAAGTGGTTCTACTTTGCCGATTTTTACAAGATATAACACGTACCCTGAGATATGAAAAACACACTATCTTGCATTTAAAGAAATAAGAAAGCTATATACCCTTTACCGAAGTACGTACAGATACATACATAAGTACATATGTACATACATATTTGCTTTGCAAAAAAAATTTATAACTTTTTTTTTATAGTGCAATATTTAGTAAGTGACCTCTCGATTTTTTCGACTAAAGAATTTAATTCAAATATTTTGTTTTCGATATTAGCAATAGTTGAAATTCTATTCCATTCATATTTCTAAAGAAGAATCTTTACTATTTTGCTCAGCAGCAAGGAACATTTTCAGGAAAATGAAAAGGAACATTTCCTTTAATTTATTTTATAGTTATGACTTCCCATCTAAAAAAATTATATATGGTCCATATATTTTTAATATATGAATATATATAACTATATATGAATACGTATGAATTCATGTATGGAAATATATGGGATTATACATGGCAAAACTATTATATATGAACTGATATATGGACTAATATATGAAATGTGTTATAACATATGAGCTCATATATGAACATTTAATTATGAAGCTCTTCATATGTTGATCCATATATAAATATGAGATTTATATGCGTACCCTTAACGTTTAAAAAAGAAAAACTTAAACCATTCATGTATGATTTTATACATTGTGGCCCCATTTAATATATATAATAATCAAAAGGATAATCCAGTCATTCATTTTATAGAAAATAACAAAATTCGCTAGATAAGAAACAAAGTTCATATTACTGTATTGAAAACTATTGTTAGACGGATTATTTTTTTTTTATAATTAATTGCATTAGTTTTTAATTTGATTTCTTAAGCTAAATGTTATGTAAGAATATGATTTATGTGTTTTTAAATAATTGATTCACCTTTTGATGAAATGACTTTTAGTTCGTTTTAAATTATTTGTCCAAACAAATGTTTCATTAAATACAACTTTCTCTCAAGTCTAAAAAAATTTAATATTAGTAATTGAATTTATTGCACAGCAGTGCGCTTTTGTGAATCAAGAGTGTATGAATATAAACTTTGCATGCTGTGGACGGAATTTACGCATACATGTAGGAAAATGTATAAATATATATAATCATATATGCCCATATACCCTCACTTTTCGGATCCGAACCATATATGGGATATCATATATGCTCCATACATATTTTTTTAGCTGGGTGACTAAAAAATTAATAAGAAATCGTTGCAAGATGTTAACAAAAGACTATCGATTTGAAATAAAACTGTGCTAAGAGCATAATAAGCAACATGATACAAACCTTCGTTTACACTTAAGTGAGATATCCATATAAGACTTGAACATAGATAAAAAAAATCTTGAGTAAAGATGTTCCTAAAACATGAAATATGTTTAACTGACAAAAATTGTTTTTGGTTCAATTTCCAATCCTGGAAACATGATTTTGATTTTTCTGGTTTTTAATACTAATTGTTTTCTTTCTAAAATATAGTATTTATTTAATTACCACAATAATATCAAGTTTGATTTAATTAGTTTTATATACCAGAAAAAGTTTAATTTTTCCAGGTCTGCAGCATTGATTTTTATTTTACTAATTTTTTATTCAAAACTATTTCTTTCTAAGACAAAGTACATTTAATTTGTAAGCAAAAAATAAATAAAATTGTCCAACCTTGGAATTATCCCTTTATATTTTTCTGACTCCTTATACCTATATACTTCTTTAAAAAGTTTATAAAATATGTTTAGTGAAGAAAGAAAATAAGAAATAAGGAAAAAATTATTTATATATAGTTTTTTTAATATCAACGTTCAAAAGTTCAAATTTCCCAGCTCTGGAGATGTGGTTTTTATTTTTCTAATTTTTTATACAAAACTTTTCTTTCCATAACATAAAATATATCTAATTTTTAAAGAAAAAGAAAAATTTAATTTGCCCTTCTAACTTTTATTGTCACAAAAAGTGTTAGTTTCTCAAACCTGCAATCCCCCTTTTATATTTTTCTGATTTCTTACACCAATATATTTTTTTTTAATATAATATAAGATATATTTAATTTTTATAGAAAAAGGAAAAATTAGTTCTAGTAGGTCACTTTCATTTAACAAAAAAAGTTAACGTTTTCCAACCCTGACAAAGTTTTTATAATTTTGTATTTTTTTTGTATTTTTAAAACCAGTTTTATTCGTACTTAAATATAAAGTAGGTATATTGAACACAAAAATAAAAATTTGTTTTAGCTTGTTACTTTTATATGGCAAAATAAAGTTTACGCTTTCGAGCTCTAAAACCGTCTGCTCGATTTTGTTAATTTTCAATATCAATCTAGGTTGGACCATTTTTGATATACCAGTCCAAGACCAAAGTCTTTATGTTTTCTGAGAGCTTCGGAAAACCGAATTCACGTGAATCAAACGCACAGATGGTTGGACAGACGGACATCGCTTATTCGTCTTCCCTATTCATAAGGACCCAAATATATATACTTTATGGGTCGCATATTTATATTGTGGAAATTACACACGGAATGACAAAACTATATATATCCTCTTTTACTTATGTTTGCTCAAAATGGAAGAGGTGGATTTAGTTTACATGTGTTTTCAAGAAGACGGTGCCAATTTACAGCCGAGTTCGGTGTAAAGTTGATATCACGTTTGGGGGCCGGTCAATTGGCCGCCTAGATCGCTTGATTTCACACCTTTAGACTATTTTTTGTGGCGCTATCGTAAGGCTCTTATCTGTAGGGACAATCCCACAACACGGTTGACGCACTGGAAGACAATATTGAAGAATGTATTTGGGAGATACCGCCGGTATGATGATTAAATTGTGCTAAAATTGCATTTAGCGTATGAACCATTTCCGACATATCTGCGGTAAAAATTTTGAATTATATAGATCGTTCTACCGACTCAAATAAAGATTTCATACATTTCTCTAAGTTTTATGTGTTTTTTTATAAATTCAGTCCGAAAGCTCCTAAAAAATAACCCTATAAAAGTAGAAGCCACACAGTTCTTGAAAAAAAGAAAATATAATTTTTAGTCAGGCTTAAGTTCAGTAATTTAAATTCTTATTGAATGAAATATTTTTATTAATTAATGTGAGTATCTAAAGAAGAGAAGAAAAATTAAACTTAGACTTTAAGCTTGGGGAAATACCGATACTTTTCTGTGCAGCCACGCACTTCATCAGCACCCTAGTCTATCTACTTAACTTAAATTTTCAATTCAATAAGAATTGAAATTACTGAACTTAAGCCTGACTAAAAATTATTTCTGATTAAAAATCACTAAAAGTTCAATTGAAAAATTTACAAAAATGTTTCACTTAAATAATCATGGGCACGTGAAAAAATATGTTCACTTGGCAATCACTGTTTACTTGGCCATCACAGTTTCAGAATGCTGGAAATCCAAGTAAAAACTGTAGAATGCAACAACAAGTAACATTAAGCCACTACAATTATACTTACATGCATGTACCGATGGTACATCGAATAAGTAAAAATAATTAATGTGATGATCGTAAAAGATGAGCAAGAATAGTTAAACATACTTAGGTAGAGAGTAATATAATTTCGTGCTAACCTAAATAGAAAAATGAAAAAAAAAACAGAAAATTATTAGTGATACTTATAAATGTGTTTACCAAAGGTAAATCATTTTGTATACACAAGAATCGTTTCTCATATTCCGTTTTCATTGAAAATTTAAGTTAAATAGCTGATGTTAATAAGAATCTCTACCCAAGTAGATAGACTAGGGTGCTGATGAAGTGCGTGGCTGCACAGAAAAGTATCGGTATTTCCCCCAGCTTAAAGTCTAAGTTTAATTTTTCTTCTCTTCTTTAGATACTCACATTAATTAATAAAAATATTTCATTCAATAAGAATTGAAATTACTGAACTTAAGCCTGACTAAAAATTATTTCTGATTAAAAATCACTAAAAGTTCAATTGAAAAATTTACAAAAATGTTTCAAAAAGAAAATATTTTTTTATCTTCACTAAGTTGTATGTAGATTTAATAATTTAAAATTTTTTTTCTGCAGAACTACATTATTTGAGTTATGCCTCTGTTCTATTAAAAAGGCAATACGCATCTGCATTATTTGAACATTCAATTTGAAAATACATTTGCAAGGTTTTGGCCAAATATTTTCCAGCATAAATGTGCAACGATTAAACTCGTTAAGTAGGAAAAAGTTATTTTCGTTCACTCACAATATATCTAAATAAAATTGTATTAGACGAAGAAATGTAATTTCTAAACACACAAAAACAATTAATGTTTTCAATCACACGTTCTCTGTCAATTATTATAGAAGTTGAGTATTTATTTGTGTCTTCAGTGAAGTGCTTTGTTGAGAATTTGTTATGAATGATTGTATCAATGAAATTAACACTGATTTTATTCCTTTTTCAAAAAATATAATATTTCAAGTATTGATTGAAAAGAAAGAGTCACGTTTTAACAATTAATACCACCACATGTAATTTGACTTAGATTTTATGTTTTAGAAACTGTCATAAAAACAAAACAAAAAACGTTTCTCAACGATTTTCAAATGTTTATTTTAAGTATCATTGCACACAATATATGTGTTCGTGTCTGAAAATTTTATTAGGTCTTCATTTGACATGAATCCATCAATGACATCAGTAAATACCTTCAGCTGACACAAAGTGGTGTTTTACATATTTAATTAAGGGAAGTAATTGAGATATTTTGAGAGGAAACTAAGGAAAATAAAATTGTCTAAGGAAAATTAACAGCCGTATCTAGATGTTGAGTTGATAGTTACAAAATTAGTTTAAAGATTTTTTACAAATGTTTTATTTCAATCTAAACTTGAAACTTATAATTTTTTCCTTTCGAATGACCATTTTAGACTAGGACTCATCATGCTGCACAAGCGCACACACTTTTAAGAAAATACTACACTGCTGGGATGGAGGTTATGAAAATGCTCTACAAACAGCAAGAATTCATTAGATCAGAATGGTATTTTTTCAAAATTCGAACGATTGTGTAGCGTGGTGAGTCCTATTCTTTAAAATCTTTAAGCGTTCATGGTTAGTCGCAGTTTTAGGATTTTTAAAATTTTTACTCCTTTCAATAATTTTTTTTCCTTTATTGACAACTGAATTGTTAACAACAAAAAAATATTTTATATATGAAAATACGGAATTATATTTATTTGACATTTTATCTTTAACATATTAAAAATTTGTTCAAAAAGTTTTGAGTTAAAGTCTACTAATGAGTTCCTTAAGGAACTCATAAGATGATTTTGATTTGATGAATGATTTTGTAATATTAATTAAAATATTTGTAGTATCAATTAAAAGATTAATTAAATTTTCACCTATAAACAATTTGATAATATCAATTAAGCTTTTCCAGTAAAATTAATTAATGCAATTAAATATTTAATTAATATAATTAAATTCTTAATTGAAAATATTAATTGGTGAACACTTTTTTCTGTGATACGATGATCAGTTATTTAATAAAATGGATAATTCTTGTATGACGATTTTTTGACGAATTTTTTGAAAATTGTAACGATTTTGACGACTTTATTTTTAAAATTTGGCAATTTTTAGAAAAAATTACCTCACAAGACTGTTTCCATGAACGAAGCAGAGCTGTTCTTGTATGTTGGAATCGGTTATAGTCCTAGTTGCTTCAGAGAAAACATTTCAGCGTATAAATTGTTTACGCAGTTAGTAAAATTAAGAGCATTCACTTATGTATATTTCTTTGAGTACCCGTTGCTATTTTCTCTTTATAGCTCTCAATTGAGTGATTTATACTTTTCCTGCATGGAAGGTAGAAGGTTTTTTTCTTGTTATGTGAAACATATACAGGGTGTCCTCCGCGAAGGTATACTATTTTGTTTTGCCGCCATTTTGGTAAACATTAGTCTTGACAGTTCATATTTGGCAGTCGTAAAGTAGACTCGTGGCAAATTTGTTGTGGAAAAATATCCGATAAACCAACGTGTTTTAAGGCCCAACTATAATATGAATAAGTTGGCTTAAGCTAATGCCAGAATTGAACGATAAGTCTGTCAAATACTTAAGCAATTTAGATGTGACTTTTAGGTGGCCACGATGTACTTAAGTATTCTTTAGCCACAGCTGCACATATACATGTTGTTCACAATTTTTTAGTAATTTTGTTTCTTCTTAAAACTAATAAGTAAATGCAATTCAATCAAATTAACTTGTTGGAATATCCTAATCCTTTTTTTTTTAGAGAGTTTTGCTTTCTTTTCTGAGTTTAAAATAAGAAACAATAAAAAAAATATTTAAAATCAATGAATATTTTCTGATGCTGTTTGCTTGAGTTTAAAAAAATACACAAACCGTGTTTTCCGTACGGAATATGCGTTCAGTTTGCACTTAGCTTAAGCAAATGACATTTGACGAAACTTGACGAAAAGTTCCATAAGTACATTATAGTTTGCCACATACGTTTTATATGTAACCGCACAGTTGCTTAAGTTCGCTTATTCACATTATAGTTGGGCCTTTAATCTTTAAAACAGCTCGCCCATGACAACCCCGATTTTCATGAAAAAAATCAAAATGAGTGACGAGGCACATTTTCATTTGAATGAATATGTAAATAAACAGAATAGTCGGTTCTGGACAATGAATAACCCTGAAATTATTCATCAGTCACCTTTGTATCCATTAAAACAGTGACAGTCTGGTATAAAATTCATTGGATCTTACTTTCTTTGAAATTGAAAACGGCGTTACGGTAACTGAATGGGGAGCGATATCGTGCTATAATTGAAAACTTGTTAACGCCACAACTACATGCTTTATGCTTGGTTAACATGTGGTATTAACAAGAGGGTGCAACATCACATACAGCCAGGATTACAAAAAAAAAATTTTATTATATTTATTTTATTTTTAATGCAAGTCTATGGATAATTCCTTGCAGACTACTTAGTATTCAGGAAAAGTTTATATATAAATTACATTATTGATTTAAAAAGGATAAGACATTGCGTTTAATAATATTAACATTCAAAGAAAAGTCAATAAAGTGATACATTTCGTTGAAACAGCTGCATAATTTTCTCATCGGATCAGCCATAGCATAGTTAGTTCGGCAAACCGCAAGTAGTACACCTTCCCGGCGTTCATCCTGTATATGTACACATATATTTCTTATTATTACAATACTAACTAAAACTAAGTGAATTATTAACTTAAAATGCGTTCCAGCATTTTATTTGTGTTTAATTAAGCGCTTGTAATTAAATCCGACAGATGAGCGAAAAACCAATTGTTTGCTTGTTTAAGATTTTCATCATTGAAAAAATATTTGTTTTGGTATTTCGTTTTTACAAAAAAAAAGTTGTAGTCTTTGTAGCAAACGCTTGCTTAATAATTTGTTTTAATTTACTAGTTTAGATAACAATAATCTAGAAAGTTAAAAATAGTGTTCAAAAATTAAAACAAGTTCTGAACTCACTCTTAATTCGCATAAAAAAGAAAATAAAACATTTTGATTCGCAACTCTTCAGTTTTGGAAAATAATATTACAAGATCTGATTTTAAATAATCTTAATTTCTGTCATATTAAATAAATTTATAATATATAGAAGAACAAATAGTAATAGCGCTCTTAATATTTTCTTTTCTTATTTTACAATAACATTGGGATTCATTCAAAATAATTAAGAGTTATTCTTAAACCAACAAAAATTAATTGCCATTTACAAGTTTTAAGTCAAAATGACAACAAAGACAATTTGTACTTGTGTTCAATAAGTCAACATCATCCATCTTTATGGAGCTTTATGAGCACAAAGATGCATATGTTTGTACTCTTACAAAAACTTATATACATACTATAGACAGTAACCCAATTGACCAAGTGTCAAAGGGTGACAAGATTGCAAGCTAATTGCTGACGATTTTTTAAAACAAAAGAGCACTTAAGCTCTAAATGGCAAAGTAAAAAATATTGTCGCCTATATGAGGCGATATTATTGTTGAAGTTGTCGTCGAGGAGAGTAGAATAAGGAAAAAACTAGTAAATTAACCATGACTTCAACTTTTCTTTGCTAAGAAAAATCAATTTAAAGGAAAATGTAAGACAGAATAATATTAATATTAAAAAATAGAAACCAAAAATAATAATTTCTCTTGCATTTAAAATAAATTCAGTTAAGTGCGACTTTGACCGGCGCACGAAGGGTTCCGTACGGACACGAGATATGTAACTAAATACGAACTTTAGCCTATATAAAATATAGTTTTTAAATTTTTTTCGTTTTTGACGTTTTTTAATATTTGAGATTTTTTTAATTTTGGCGATTTTTTCATATTGGTATTTTTTTTTGTTTTTGGCGGTTTTTTCGGTTGTTGGAGTTGTTTTTTTATTTTGGCAATTTTTTTAGATTTTACACTTTTTGCTCGTTTTAGCGATTTTTTTCGATTTTTGGCGTTTTTTATTTTATGGCGATTTTTTTTTTAATTTTGGCGATTTTCGGTATTTGGCGTTTCTTTTTTTTGGCGACTTTTTTTCATTTAGGCGCTTTTTTTAGTTTTGACACCTTTTTTTATGGCAATTTTTTTCGGTTATTGGCGTGTTTTCAATTTGGCGAATTTTTTTTAATTTTGGCGATTTTTTTAATTTTGGCGATTTTTTTTATATTAACAATTATTTTGTTATTGGCGCCTTTTTAGCATTTAGGCGATTTGTTTCGGTTCTTGGCGCTTTTTTCATTTTGGCGATTTTTTTCATTTCGACGATTTTTTTGAATTTTGCGACTTATTAATTAATTTTGGCGATTTTTTCGTCTTAGCGATTTTTTAAAATTTTTGGAGATTCCTTTTTTTTTTGTTTGGCGATTTTATAATTTTCGGATTTTTTTGTTTTGCCGTTTCTTAAAATTTCAAGAGTTTACCTTTCACGGTTTCCAAGATATTGCAAGTTGTCAAAATGACATAGTCAAAAATGCATTAACTGATGAACCACCCTTTAATTTTAATTTTTATAAATTTTAGTGTTAATTGTTGTGGTCTATATAAAAATACACTAATTTTACAAATTTCAAGTATAGAATTGTATGTATATTACGTGGGATTTTAACATTTTCCATTGCTCGTTTTGGAACACCCTTTAATTTTTAATTTTCATGTATTTGTTGTTGTAGCGGTCAAGGTTCTACATACTCTTTCCAAATTTCAGGTCCGTAGCTATTACGGTTCCTGAAGAAATATCGTGTGACGGACAGGCGGACAGCGCAGTGAAAACAATAGGGTTACTTTTTTCACCTTTGATGTACGGAACCCTAAAAAAAGAAAAAAATCAAGTACATTCAATTAAACTTCGGATAACGTCGTGGTCATTTTAGTTGTTTTCATTTAGATTGTTTCGAATCTAGAATGATTTTAAAATTTTTGATTTTAATTTTTTTAAGCAGAATTAAGAGTTTTTTTTTTGCTAATTTTTATTTATTTTTTGGAGCAGAAATAATTCTGAAAGTTATTTCCTGATATGTATTTTTTCGATATATGTATGTACTTGTAAATTTATAACAAGTATTTATATAAAATAAATCAAAATAAATATCCTAAATGGTAATTTGAAATTAAAAATTATAAGAAAAGACCTAAAGATTTTTTAAAAATATTTGTTGAATGATACCAATTTTGATATAGTTCTCCGACTTTTAATTTTTTCGTATTTACAAAATAACGTCTGTAGGCCGCCATATTGAATTTTGACAACTGATCGATTGACTTAAGAATCATTAAAATCGGTCCACTCGGAACACACACACATACATACATACATACATGTATACATACATACATACATATCTGTGGCATAAATGTACTTGCTCAGGGCAAAAAATAGTCCCGCTTTTTGGACAACTGGGATGTTGTACTGCAAGAACCAAAGAAAATAATTGTCTATCTTTATGTTTGGCTGACTGGCCGTTTATCTTATTTCACCCCCACTGAAAAATAAAAAAAAATAAACTTAGACAAAAACCAACATCTTAAAGGAGTTGTTGTTACGATTTGTTGCCAATAAGAATAACAACTATAGTACACACACAAACACACACACACACAAACACGCACACATACACACACAATGTAAAAATTGTAGAAAGGAATGATTTAATGTTCTCTAAAATAAAAACAACCAAGAAGTGTTGCAAAAGATTGCTATTTTCATTATTAGACTTTTTTATTAGAAAAGTCAAATAATAAATTATATAAAGAAAATAAGCTCCACATCAGGTTGCCTTAATTTGCACTATGTACTGGCAAAACTTTCTCTTTTTTATGGGAGGAAGCAAGGTGTCGAGATGAATCATGTTTTCAGTTCATAGCTTTTTTATAGTCACAAATATTATAAATAGTTTTAGGATAATTGGAATGGATATTGAGAGCATAACTATTTGATAAAAAAATTGAAGGCCGTCATCTATTCTTATCTTATTTATCTCGAAAACAATCAAACGATACTTGCTAATTTTGTTTATAGTTAAATTTTTAATGTCAAAACAGTTAAAAAATGGTCACGTTTTGGTTCAAGGAATGCATTTACCTCGTTAGATAAATATATGTACATAACTACAGGGAAACAATTATTATCTTGTTGGCAATAACCGACATTTAACAGCCCATTGAACCATATCAAAAGACAATCCATGCGAATGAAGGCCAGTAACTCGAATTCTGGTCTCAAATTTACTAGAATTCGAAGTCGACACTTTTAGCTCCACTTACACACAAAAAAGTAATATGAATGATTTTGTAATATCAATTAAAAAATTAATTAAATTTTCACCTATAAACAATATGATAGTATCAATTAAGTTTTTTCAGTCAAATTAATTAATAAAATTAAAAATTTAATTAATATAATTAATTTCTTAATTGAAAATATTAATGGGTGAACACTTTTTTTTCTGTGTACACATATAACTAATATGAGAACTCTTCACGTCATAGTGCTTTATTGAATATCGTTGTGACCGTACAAGTACGAAAGATGCTGAAAGTTCTCGTTGAGGTATTTATATGAGAAACAATTTCAAAAATAAATCACGATAGATTGTAAGTGAGAGAGTTTGGGGAATCCATTAGCATTTTACTAGTTTCAGTGGCTTTGGGTATGAGTAGGGATGAAACGATACCACTAAGGTATCAATACTTTTATTTGATCGGAAAAGAAGTATCAGAAGTATCGATACATACTCAGTATCGAATAAAAAGCATCGATACTTACTTGTATCGGTCAAGCTTCACACATGATTTAAAGTACTGAAAATAAAACCAAATACTCACCAAACCAATTGCTCCTAATTTGTGAAGAATTCTTAACGACTAGTCGACAAAATCTTCCGATTTCGGAAGCCATTAATATAAGAAAAACTAATTGTTTAAATTTCTTGCAGACGAGTTTTGGTAGAATTTATTTACGAAAATACTTTTTCAATAAACTAATTTTCCTGAATTACAAAACTTTTTAAGTTCAATTGTGTTAAAAACCATAGCCATAAAAATAGTCAATAAATTCATTTATCGCCAGCAAAATCGACATATCGCCATGGAAAAATCGCCACGTTTTCGTTGGACTTGACCGGAAGATATAGTCGAGATGACATTTTAAATGTTTGTACAAATTTGTGTTGTTTCCTCAATAACGCACGCTTTTAAAACAGATTTTGCAGCTCGCAATTTTATTGTCTTTTTTATAAAATATTTTTATTTAGGTGGACCCATTTTCACGAACTTATTCTAATATATATTCTAGATATAAATTTATATTTTACACGTACAAATAAAATTGTTTTTAACTGGCGTCATGTTCAACTTTTTTGTAGCCAATAAGGAATGAGTATATTTGACCGATACGAGTACTTTTGACCGATACACCCAGAAAAAAGATTGGTTGGAAAATGGTTAGGGCAATAGAATATCATTTGCATGAACTATATTTCAGTTCACACTATCAATTTTCTATTAATCCTAAAAACAATCCATGTGCATTGTTCATCAGGGCACAACTGCAATAAAAATATGATTGTGACAATTCTTAAATTGATTGCATCAACCGAACGTATGATTTTGTCATGACTAATGAACTGCTTGATTAGCACAACCGAATAAAATATTATGAATTGGATTTTACTACCAACTTTTGGTATTGTCAACTACAAAATTGTTGTTCTATTTTAACGTTAAAATAAACACTTTCTTTCAGTTGTTGCAACTAACTAGAGGTTGAGTTTACTATCATAGTTTATAGCAGCAATTTAAAAAATTATCTTTTGTGATTTTTAAAGGTATTATGATTTGCCAATTCTCAAATGGTTTTTGAAAGTGTGTGCATAAGATAGCAGGTTTGTGGCTGTTAAAAATATGTGGTTTAAGAAATGCATATAAACATGCTTTACCACCAGTAAATAAATTACAATTAAAATAAACTTATGACAATATGTCAAATAAAAAATTTCTTAAATTATGTATTTTTATTTGGGTCTATTGTTTATTTTTATTTCAGTAAGGAAGGCCAATTTTTCTTTCACAGTAACCAATTATGATATTGTTTTAGTTATACTAACCATATTTTCAATAGCACGAATAACTTTTATTACAAATTCAATACTGTTAACCAATTTTTCTGTTGCTGCAACTATTGGGTTAGTGGTTATAATTAAATATATTGAGGTACCACAAGAAAACTGACAGTTGCCAAAATTTGATTGGCAACAAATTTGGTTGTCTCAACGAATCTGTTTTCTCTGTGTACTTGGTAGTAGAGTATCGATATCAAAAGTACTTTGTTTCTAAGAAAAAGTATCGAGTATTTTCTTGATAGTATTTTCACATTGAAAGTTAAAACCTGGTTTTAACATTAAAACCTTAAATAGCTGCATTCACATTGCAAGCTCGCTAAATTTAGTTTCTAACTCACAGACTGTTTAAAATAAAATAAATCTCCTGCAGAGATGCGTATGTTTGTTGTTGTACTTTTTTCTGTTTTTAATAACAATTATTTGACAAACTGTACAACTGTTTTTGTTTATATGTAAAACTCATATATTTTACAATGCGATGTAAAATGGAAATTATTATATATTTTGTAAATAAATATTTTAAAATTATAAAACTAATAATACAAAGTGAAATAATGGTTGGAAAAATGTTATTGTGTATAAAAAATGCACAAATGCATTACAAAAAAAATGTTTCTTATCGGCTGATCGGTGTGAAGTTATATCGTCTATTTTCACTTCCCAGAGGTAAATGAAAATATTTTCGTATTTTTCCTTGCCAAAAACTCTTATTTTCATCAATTTTTTAAGTTGAAAGTCTTTCAGGCGACATCTATTGTTATTCACTGGCATAAACATTATCAGCTGCTTTCGGTAATTTTAACTTGGCAGCACTGAATTTAGCACAGCGAGAATAAGGTTGCATTTCATAACACCAACTTAAAACCAATTCTAAAATGGTTTAAGTTTGTTTAAAAAATAAAAATTTGGATGGTAAAACCAGGTTTTAACAGTTGGTTTTAATGTTAAAACCAACTTTTTCAAAACCATGTCAGTGTGAAAACACTCTTACAATCAACTACAAACGCAATCGTGTAACAATTGACGTTTTTCAAAGGCAATATATACTAGTTTTTGCGTCGTCTCGCAACCGTGAACAAAACTTGGATCCACCACAACACACTAGAGGCCCAACAGTGGTAAAACTGGAGGGTTTCTGCACAAATTGGGATGGACGCGGTATAATCTACATTGATTATCTTCAAAAACATAAAATAATCAATTGCTGATATTATGCCAAATTATTGGGTTGATCTAATATGAATTTGTAAAACACAAGCAATTTTATAATTAAAACAATTTTTATTTTATTTTTTATATATTAATTTTTGAATAAATTTCTGCTGAAAATATTTTCATCCAAATATGTACATATGTGTATGATAAACAAAATTAAAAAATTATCTTACCACTTGCCTCAGATCTTTATTAGATTACTTCGAAATTTGAAAAATCTTGCACAAACTATTAATCATTCGAATCCGTGAAATGCAAATGCCTGTGATTCTTTGTCACTCTGTGACAAATCATTAAGATCAATGATTTTATTTTTGTATGTCAAATTTTTAATTAAAAAAAAGGAGAGAATATATTCCAGTGAAATCTATCAAGATGTCCAAAATATTTCTATGTGACTGAAATCGTTAACTGTTTGTCCATTTATGTGTATGTTTCATTATTTATTTGTCTATTCTTATGTATGTGGCATAGCTAATTTCATATAAGACGTTTTCCATATATGTACATACATTCGTGTTGCGTGTTATGGGCCGAGTGTTTTTTCTGGACGCGACTGTGCACATTTGATTCCTTGTTGTTTGGTTTCTCTCTCTTATTTTAAATGCCTAGAAACGCTGGCAAGTCGTGACTTAAGACGCACGCTCAACGTTCCAAGCTCTGATGTGCTCAAATTATTTTCAAATAACACACATTTAAATCACGCTGACATGTCAGTGTACGTTAGAGTGTGAAGATTTATGTGAAATTTTAAAAATGTGACATGGGATTCGTATAGTGTTTTTGTGTGTTGCCCCTTTTGTTTTTTTATTTATTTATTTGTTTTTCTTATTATTTATTTTTTATTTTTTTAGCTTAAGTTATTTTAAGTATAATTTTGGTTTTTTTGTTTTTTTTTTTGGGATAAAAGATTGATTGAACGAATGAATGTCTTAAAACAAAAGGTGGCAGCTAAACTAATTTAACTAAGCAGACAGTAATGTAGAATAAAAAGGAATAAGTAGGCAGTTGATGTGTGCCGCTCATAGGCGTAGAAAGACCATTCCCCCTTCCTCTCCCCCAAAGATTTGCAAATGCCTCACTGGAATTATTGAAAATTTGACTGTAATTATTTATTTTACAATTACTCAATAAAATCATCAGTCCTAATACCACTCCTCCACAGAAAAAAATTTATATGCTACACTATGTATTTGAAACATATTTTCCTATAATTACAAAATATATATATTTTTATAAGGAGTTGTATTGGCAATTAGAATCGTGATTCCAAGCAGAAATAAAATATGTTATTTGAAAGATCTTGGGTCGTATGAATGAAAAAAAGTATTTGCTTTTTACTTAAAAATTTGTTTAAAAAAACAAAAAGCACACACAAATTTTGGGTTTTAAAACAAATTTTTAAGTAAAAAGCAAATACTTTTTTTATTCATACTACCCCTTATTTTCAATTTTTATTTAAATTATTATTAATAATAATGATAATACTTAATAATTCTACAAAAAAACCTACTTCAATGCAAAGATCTGGGGTCTAATTGTCGCCTCGATTATGAGCTCATCCGATTACCTTTTTTTTTAGTTTGAGATTATGAAATTCGATATTGAACCATATTATTACATTGTTCGATAACGAATGCCATAATCTCAAACTGAAAAATGTAATCGAATCAGCTCGTTATCAAAAGCAACGGTAGAGCATTTTCAAAAAAAAATGTAAGTGCCCCAACTCTAAGTAAACTCTTTCAAACAAAAAAATTTCAAAACCTCTTGGTTAAGAATAAGTACTTGAAATAAAAATTAAATTTAAATGGGTGTGCCAGCTCCCATTTTTTAAATGTAAGCTTGAGTGTTTTTCAGAGCTCAGCGTGTGTGTTAAGTTTTGTAAAAATTAGTAAAGCAGAATCACTTAAAATAAAATATTAAATTTTAATAGGCGTGACTCCACCATACTGAACACGTTCAACAGTAACATTTAAAAAACGAAAACAGCTGAGTTGCCAAACATAGTGTTGCCAAAAAGAAAGTTGCTAAGTAATTTTGCTAAAAAAAGCAGACTTCAAGCAAAGATCTGATAGAAGGAGATAAGAAGAATTATGTGAAATAAAAAATTAACTTTTACTCGGAGTGGCCCGTTAAATCTTTTAAATGCAAGATTTTGAGTTTTTCATAATTTCATAAAATAAATTTTTGATAATTTCATAAAATTAAAATAAAATATTAAATTTTAATCGGCGTGCCTCCTCCTCCCATAGTTTTAAATGAAATGAATTGTATGTATTATAGAGCTCAAGATGTGTGGTAGATTTTGCAAAAATCTTTTAATTGGAACCACGTGAAATATAATAAGAAATTTTTATTTGAGTAGCCCCTCCCATTTTTTCAACTTAAAAATTCTGTAATTACAAGATCAAATTCAATATAATATATATATGTATGTTCCCGTCGATCCTATAAGGAGCATAAGGCCTCAACAAATATGTTTCAACGTAATTTATCCTGAGCGAGGGATTTTATTTCGCCCCAACTTCTGTTCATAGCCGCTGCTTCAATCAGTGCTGCCAGTTTTTTTTTTCTAGAACTTATCCCCAATTTTTTATTTGTAATCCCCAAAAATCCCTAAATTGAAATTTTTTTTATTCAAATTTTTCCTTTTGAGAAAAAAATAAAAATAATTTCATTTTATTTGAAAAATAATGACAAAACTAACATATTTACTAAATAAAATTTATTGACATTCATATTAATTTAATTTGTACTTATAAGAAAAAATTGCACATAGTTTAATATACGCAAGTATATGAAAATTTTTAACCAAAGCTTACCATTTCAAAAACTTCAGAATCGAAATCTACTGATTCAACAGCCTCAGAAACTTTGTAGTACATAGTATTTGTATTAAAAAACTGTAGCATTTCAGCAGCAGGATTACATTTCGTCGCTGTTTTATCTAACTGACCTATCCAACATTTTTGAAATTTTACAGGAGAGCACCTTTTATGAATGTTTCATGCATGTATTCTTATGGAAACTTCCGAAATATTTTTATTGTTATACACTCAAAAAAAAAATTAACTAAAACTTTGGAAAATTTTCTAAATTTGAATAAAAAAAGTTGTCGTATGGCGCCAAAGCTGTTTTTTTACTTGAAACCAGTAAAATATTTAATAATTTCTAGTTCATTAATGAACTAGCTTACAGTAATTATATTTTCATATTTAAGTAAAATTATCCTAAAATAAAGTAAAATTTTAAAATAAAAATCGGATATTTGCAAAAAAAAATTTTCGTCTTTGATCTCAAATTTATTAAGTTTTTCATTTTTTTGTCATTACTCCTGGTACTTATTTTTATTTTTAATTAAATTCTATACCAAATGATATGTTATTTATTATATCTTCATATTATATTCTTAATTATATTATAATTCACCATACAAGACAAGTATTGAACCAGCAACCTTCTGATTGATAGGCAAGCACTATAACCAATTGCACAACAAGGCAGCCTGAATAAGCATTGAAATAATTTAGTTTTAAAATTTTATTTTAAAAAAAATAAATTTCAAGTTCAAATATTCCTCGAAAATATGAAAAATTTACTTACATTTTTTGCTTAATGCAAACAAAATATATATTCTAAAATTTAAAGAAAAAATACTTAAAACTGGTAAATATTTTTCTAAAATTTAGAATAACTCTTTATATCTTTCAAGTAAGTCAAATTTCATGAACTAATCAGGAGTAATTCATTTCCTAAAGTTTATTTTTTGATTTAAGATGAAATTGACTAGTCCTTAATATAAAATTTTCTTCAGTTTATAACCATTTTCTTACTCTTAGTAAATATTTTCTTTAAGAAAGTAAACATTTAAATTTATTGTGTATTTTTATGAACTATTTTTAAAGGTTAGGAACTTTTTATTTTTTACTCATATTAAGTAATTTTTACTAGATTTTTGTAAAAATTTACTTAAACTTAGAAAAAATTACTAAAACTTCGAAATTTTTTTTACTTGAATTTAGGAAAAAAAATTTGTTAATAATAGTACATGTCTTTTTTTTGAGTGTTTACAGTCATAAAAATTTAAAACAAAGTCTACTCGTATTATGACTCATAAAGTCTAGTAGTGGACTTAAATCATTTCTCAAAAAAAAAATTCAGTTAGGTCGGTTGGTTAAAACGGCAACGATTTGTCACAACAAATTTAATTATTTTTAAAGTGTGTGTTTATTAAAAGAAGTGCTTCCAACAAATAGTATTGCATTTTGTTGCGTATTTTTGTTTAAGTAGTAGAAACACACATATTTCTTAGTTCAAAAATCATTCTTCTTACCATCCGTTATAAAAAAATCCCCAAATAAACTGACAACACTGGCTTCAATGTCGATTTGTTGCCTACAAGTGTGAGCAGGGTGACGTGCCCTTCGATTGGCCTCTGGGTTCCAGTCGATTGCATTTCTAGTCATGTCTTTTGGGAGCCTTCGTAAGATGTGGCCGATCCATTTCCACTCAATATAATAAAATCAAATAAAAAAAATTCGTGGGTGTGTCCCTCCCACTTTTTTATAATGACACTAATTGGAAGCTATACCCTCCTTAACCAAGGAATTTATACAATTGGTCTAAAATGTAGCGAGCTATGAAGTAACAATGTAAAATAAATTCAGTGAAGTGCGACTTTGACCCGCGCACGAAGGATTCCGTACGGGCAAGAGATATGTAATTCAATACGAACAATATAAACTATAGTTTTGGCATTTTTTTCGTTTTTGGGTTTTTTTCGGTTTTAAGCGTTTTTTTAGTTTGTGGGTTTTTTGAATTTATTGGCGCTTTCTGAGTTTTGGCACTTTTTTCACGTTTTGGCGATTTTTTTCTGCTTTTTGAAGTTTTTTTAATTTTTGGCAATTTTTATTATTTTGGCGTTTTTTTTATTTTGGCGATTTTTTTATTTTGGCGATTTTTTTTAATTTTGGCGTTTTTTTCGTTTTGAGGATTTTTTTCGGTTTTTGGCGTTTATTTTAAATTATGGCGAATTTTTTCGTTTCGGCAATTTTTTTAAATTTGGCGATTTTTAAAACGATTTTTTCGAATTTGGCGATTTATTTTAGTGCTAGAATTTTTTTTTGTTAATTTTGTCAATTTTTTCGATTTGGCGATTTTTTTTAAATTTTTGGTGATTTTTTCAGGTTTTGGCGATTTTTTAATTTTCGGATTTTTTTAGTTTTACCGTTTTTGAAAATTTCAAGAGTTTCCAAGATATAGCAATTTGTCAAAATTACATAGTCAAAATTGCACTAACTGATGGACCACCCTTTAATTTAATTTTTTTAATCTTTTAATGTTTATTGTTGTAGTCTATATAAAAATAAACTAATTTTACAAACTTCAAGTGTCAATATACATATGTACATACAATTGTATGTATATTACATGAGATTTTAATATTTTTCTTCGCTCGTTTTGGAGCACCCTTTAATTTCTAATTCTCTTGTATTTGTTGTTGTAGTGGCTAATGTTCTACATACTCTGTCCAAATTTCAGGTCCGTAGCTCGTACGGTTCCTGAGAAAACACCGTGTGACGGACAGATGGACAGACGGACAGCTTAGCGAAAACAATAGGGTTCCTTTTTTCACCTTTGGTGTACGGAACCCTAAAAAAACAGACGAATTGATAACCTCATCCTCATTTTGAAGTTGTTTATAAATAAACAGCAGCGTTATTATTATTTTACAAAATATATAACCAATTAAATATTTTCACTTCAGTGTTTTAGTTCATTTCTT
Source organism: Tachina fera (assembly GCA_905220375.1). Lineage (NCBI taxonomy): Eukaryota > Metazoa > Arthropoda > Insecta > Diptera > Tachinidae > Tachina > Tachina fera. The sequence goes on along the minus strand of LR999964.1, from coordinate 61,414,120 downwards.
TCGCACTATTCAGTTCCTTTTATTTATTTTTTTTTTTGATATAAAACAAATATTCCTTCTGCCATTCCAGCAAAAAATTAACAATATTTCAAAATGCTTTAATTTATTTTTATTTTAACACATTTGCCACCACATAAAAAATATTTTTATATCTAACAAATTTTTTCTCTTATTCGTGGAAGTTTTTTTTTAAGTTTTCATGTTTATTTTAATTCATCATGTTTTTGAACTCCCTCTTCGTTATGTTTTTCCTCTTCCTTCATTTGGGGTAAATTTTCTTTCTGTTTTGATAAATTTATGACAAATTTTCAAAACTAAAGCATTTTTATAACATAATTATTTATTTTTGGTTAATTGTTGGTTTTCGGCTGCAACCTTTTCATAATTTCTTTCATTCTTTTTCATTTATGTAGACTTCATCATACTTTTTGAAATGGTGTTGTTGTTCACCTCTAAAAATGCCATTTATCGTCGAATTAATGAGGCTTGTTAAACTAAATGGAAATGTTTATGTCATTTATGATAAGAGCGGTGTTTCTTAGTAGAAGGGCTGGCTGCAGTAAAAAAATTGAAATGTTCTGTTGAAAAATAACCGCAGTGGAAGAAATTTAATTTGCTTGTAGCGCTAAGTGCGAGGCGCAGAAGTGTATGTAAGAAATACTACAAAATAATTTGTGAAATTTTTAGCCTTATCATTTTGGAAAAAGATAACATAGAATTAATAAAACTTTTAATGCACAATAGCTTTAAATTAATGCTTTTTCATAAGTACAAGCTTGAAAAGTGCCTGTAATCTCATAAGTATTTGCTTTGTGGTTCTCCACTAGTGTTACCATGAAGTGATGATGAGAGATTACTGAATCGGTTTAAAATTTATACTTATATATTCTGCAGAAGGTAAGCAGTTTTTTATACCCTTTAAATAAAATGGAAAATGGTATATATATATATATGATTATATATTCTGTGTCCTTATGAATTGGGAAGACGAATAAGCGATGTCCGTCTTTCCATCTGTCCGTCCGTCTGGTGAATGTGAAATCGGTTTTCCGAAGGTCCCAGAAAAGACTTCCGAAAAAGATTGGTATTAAAAATAAGCAAAGTCGAGCAGAGGATTTCAGAGCTGGAAAACTTAAACTTTATTTTGCCATATAAAAGCAACTAGCTAAAATTTAATTTTGTTTTTTGTTCAGTAAACTTATTTTATGTTTCGGTACGAGTAAAACTAGCATTAAAACTAACAAAAATTAAATAAAATATAAGAACGTTTACAGGGCTAGAAAACTAACTTTTTTATATATAAAAGTAACCTACTAAAACTAATTTTTCCTTTTTCTATATAAATTAAACATATCTCATGTTCTTAAAAGAAAAATATTTGTGTAAGAAATCAGAAAAATATAAAAGAAGGATTCCAGGATTAGGAGACTTACACTTTTTGTGACAACAAAAGTTAGAATAAGGGCCTATTAATTTCTTTCTTTTTCCTTACAAATTAGATATATTTTATGTTATGGAAAGAAAAGTTTGATATAGAAAAGTAGAAAAATAACAGCCACAGCTCCAGAGCTGAAACATTTTAAATTTTCTTTGATATTAAAAAAACTAAATATAAGAAATTTTTTCCTTAGTTCCTTTTTTCTTTATTCACTAAACATATTTCATACAATTTTTAAAGAAGTAGAGTGGTATAAGGAATCAGAAAAATATAAGAGGATGATTCCAGGGGTGGAAAATTTAAGTTTTTTTGTAAATAAAAGTGACTACGTCAATTATTTTTTTTTTTTACAAAGTAAATATACTTTACGTCTTAGAAATAAATAGTTTGAAATAAATAATTAGAAAAATAAAAATCATGGCTTCAGACCTGGGCAACTTAGACTTTTTCGGGCATATAAAGCTAATGAAAACAAACTAGATATTTATTTGGTAATTAAATCTATTTTGTTTATTAGAAATAAAAAGAAATTAGTATTCAAAAAGAAAAATAAAAATTATGGCTCCAGGATTGAAAATTGAAAAAAAAAATTTGGTAAAATAAACCAAAAACAATTTTTTTTCAGTTAAACATATTTCATTTTTTAGGAAGATCTTTACTCAAGATTTTTTTATTTTTGTTAAATTTTTACACGGATATCTCATTTAAATATCAACGCAGGCTTGTGCCATGTTGCTTATTATGCTCTCAGCATATTTATATTTCAAATCAATGGTCTTTCTTTCGCTTACAGCTTGTAACAAGTTCTAATAAATTTTTTAGTATATAACAATAGAAATAAAATTTATCTCTAAAGAAAAGCCATAACTATAAAATGAGTTAAAAGAAATTTTCCATTTCATTTCCCTGAAAAAATTCTTTTCTGCTGAACAAAATCGTAAAGAGTCTTTAGGAATATGAATGGACTGGGGTGTTTCAATTGAGAAACTACTTTACTTTGTATGGAATCAGCAAAAAATGTCAAAAAAGTAATCGGGCTTGGAATCAAGCATTTTTGGTGGAAGCTCTTCCCTACTGGTTTACCAACTAAATTATTTTAACAAGGCGTGAGAATAAAATAATCGATTCTTGAGAATATTATATATAAATATTATTATTTACTTTTTTTTATTGAGCAACTTGTTCACGTAATCTATTTAATCTAAAAAAAATAATTCTCCTCATTTAGCAACTTGTGCGTAATTTTTTTAAATTTTAGTTAATGTGATTTGTAAGCGTGTAATGAAACTTGGTAATCAGAAAAGAAAGTCATTATATGGTAAGTAGTTCTGTTGGTAATGTGTAATTTCCCAGCAAAAAATTACACATTACCATTACAACTACTACCCATATAATGACTTACTTTTCTGATTACTAAATTTCTTTATTCGCTTACAAATCACATTACTTAAAATTTAAAAAAATTATGTCCAAGTTGTTAAATGCAGAGAATGATTTTTTTAGATTAAATAGGTTACGCACAAAAGGTGCCAAATAAAAAAGTATGCACTTCTCCAGAATCGATTATTTTAGTCTCATGCGTTGTTAAAATCATTAAGTTGGTAATCCAGTGGGAAAAAGCTTTCAACAAAAAAAAAAATTAACTCCAAACCCGATTACCTTTTTGAAATTTTTTGCTGGGTTGTTGCTGGGGAGGTACAATACTAAGACCATGTTAGGATTGTTAAATAGTAGCACTATTTTTGAACATCTCGAGAATGAGTAAACAAGCCCCAAATGTTTGGTATTGTATTGACGTGGCGTCTATGTTGACAAGTGCAATAAGGGTGACTGTAACTTATTTCTTATATACAGAGTGTAGAATAAAATACTCATCTATTGCTTATATCGAAAATAAAATATTTGAATCAGATGCTTTAGTCGAAAAATATCGAGAGGTCACTTACTAAAAATTGCACTATAGCAACAAACTATATGTATGTATTTGTATACTACATATACATATGTACTTTGGTAAAGGATATATAATTTTCGGCACAGCCGAATACAGGTCTCTTACTTGTTACAAGGTTGTTTTAACAGCCTGTTTTTAGAAGATATGTAAACATTTTCGTCTCTCTATTTACAATAAAAACAAAAACAATGCACTCAAATTTGTTTTTGTTTTTAATATAAATAGACATACGAGAAGTTTTACATGTCTTCTATAAAATGGCAGTAAATAAAAAAAAACTTCAAATTTATAGAAGCCATGTAAAAATTTTCATCTGCATATTTATATTGAAAACAAAATCAAATTTGACGTGAAATCCAAATACCTCAAAGCATTTGCAGTAATGACTGAGACATTTTTCAACTTATACTTTTGCAGAGATTGTATCATTTAGTGGCAAAAATCTTAATTTGTTTACAGTTTAGCTTAAATTACTACACCCAGAGAAAAAACAGCTTAAAATCAATAAAACCCATATTGAATTAATAAGAAACAGTAACAAAAGTCTAGTCATATTGATATTTCTTATTTCAATATGGAAAAATATTAATTTACAGTATTAATTTTTTTTAATTTTATTTATTTTTAAGTTTCTCAATATAAATTTTCTATTATATTGAAAATTATTGAATTATTTGACGCGTTCTTATTTTAAGTTGCTGCTTTTCACTGAGTTTACACTTCTTGAAAAGTACCAAATACATACTTCGTAATATTGTGGAAGCGTTCGAATGACTAAAGGCCCAACTATAATATGAATATGCTGGCTTAAGCTAATGCCAGAATTGAACGATATGTTTGTCAAATACTTAAGCAATTCAGATGTGACTTTTAGGTGGCCACAATGTACTTACATGCACTTAAGTATTCTTTAGCCACAGTTGAACATATAGGTATTGGTTCAAATTTTTTTTACTAATTTTGTTTCTTCTTATAACTACTAAATGATTGCAATTCAATCATATTAACTTGTTGGAATGTCCTAATCTATTAAAAATTCACGTGTAATTATATCCAACACATTATTACTTGTTTTATTTGTTTTTCCTACCAAAAAGTACAACAGTGAACATAAATAAATAATCTCAAGTGTATGTGTGTATATGTGTATTGTAAAACAAAGATTGAAAACAAAATTTTTGCTTTTTTCTGAGTTTAAAATAAGAAACAATAAAAAAATAATTAAAATCAATGAATATTTCCTGCTGCTATTTGATTAAGTTTAAAAAAATGCAAAAATAGTGTTTTCCGTACGGAATGTGCGTTCAGTTTGGCACTTAACTGAAGCAAATGACATTTGACGAAACTTGACGAAAATTTCCATAAGTACATTATAGTTTGCCACATACCTTTTATATGTAACGGCACAGTTGCTTAAGTTCGCTTATTTCTATTATAGTTGGGCCTTAACGTTTGTATTTCGCTTGAATATGACTGATTAATATAATTCATGTAAAATCATTAGTTGTGATAATCACCATTGAAACTTGGTCTGAATATTCCAAGAAGAGTTTAAAGTTCTCATTGTTTTTTTAAGGGAATTATTATAATACAAGTTTAACATTTGGTAACGCACTATAAGTCCCAAATTATTATTTTACTTATTCAGTAAAATATTTTTTTATTAAAAATACATTGAAATTGATTATTGAATGGTTTCTGTGATTGAACAGATATTGCTTAAATATCTATTCTCGCTTTTATTGTTAATTAAATTAAGTTCCAATAGAAAATTCTATTTTAATTCTCGAAAATAAAAGGTCAGCTGAAGTTTGCGGTAGTGTTTTGGTTATGGTTCTTCGGACTAGATTAAAATTGCCAAACAAGCAAACGCTGCAGATAATAAAATGTTAAATCTAATATTAAATTCAATATTAAACCTCGAGAAATAAATTGTACCCTAACAAACAAAAACACGCGTACACTTCCTATAAAATGAAATATTAAAGTCATCGCATTTTTCCAAACATCTGGCAAATAAAAACTCAATATAATCAATGCGTAAACATTTCAACTAAATATATATTTTTAGTTTCTTTCCTCTTTCTAAAGATCATGCACCACGATGTCATTTTTTATGCGACAATTTACAAGAAATAACACTTGAAAGAACATGTAAATTTGTGTTGGTGGCACAAACATGTGTGTGTGTGTGTGTGTGTATGCGGAGTATGTTAATTGTTTGACATATTGCTGTCAATGTTTGATCGATTTTTCAATGACTTTTAGCAGTTGTCAACAAAGATCAACAACGATCGCCTTCCTTCGTCTTTATAAAGTGATGATACGAGCAACACATGCTTGAAATAAATGTTAAATTGCCGTTTATCTGAACGTGGTGAGTGTTTTTGTAGTTCTACAAAAGCGTGAGATATTCCAATTTCTAGGACTTTTCCCTGAAGTGCAATATGTGTAAATCTATGTATGTATGTATGTGTATGTGTGTTTCAATTTGATTGACGTCTGAGTGTTTAAAATTTTAAATGTTGCATTTTCAAAAGATTTATAGCTGGACAAATTTGTTAAGATTAGAAAGTTTAAAATTACTCAAAATTATTGTTAAAATTTTATTTTTATGTTTTCCTTGTTTTTTTATGATAATTATTTTTTTCTTTATTTTTTTTTTTTGGGAAAATGTGCATACAGACATTAAGACCTTTAGTGTAGTTTAGTGCATTTTATATTGAAAATCGTAAATCATGTTTGAAAAAAAAAATCATCAGACTCATACTTTATTTAGGTGGGCGTAAATATACACACCACCAAACTATCTAATCCAATAGTTGGAAAGTCTCAAGTCATGAACTGCAAGAAAAGTTTGTAGAAATAAAATATATAAATAACCAAATATTATTGCATTTAACGCAAACTCCTTTGTTCCTTTGGTTGTAGACTTTTTATTTTTGTGTTGAATTTGGTTTTTCTTTGGTCATAATTAAAATTTTTAATCAATTGAAGTTGTCGTCTGTGGCAGCCAATCCCAGCAGCAGTTACAGCCCAAGCATCAGTAAAAATAACAACAACTTTATATAGCGAGATCAGTAGAGGCCCCCTTCTGTTTTCTTTAAGCAAGTGAAATAAATCCGTTCATTTAGACAAACATGGTCAATGGTTTTTTTTTTGTTGTTGTTTTTGTTATTTCTTCTGTCTTTGGCTAAACAACCAATAACTAACATAGTAGAACATAGTGGTCTATGTTTTAATCGCGATCTCAGCTTGTGATTTGCATGCACTTGATGAGACAAGTTACTCTAAGTTTAAACCACTGTACGTACGAGTATATGGCCAAACGTATTCCACTATGCATTCTTACTTCAAAAGTAACTCTATAACTTTTAACAGACATCTTCGTGTAGACACTACTTAATTGCAGAGTCTTAAAAGATCAACTGCAACGAGTGATAAATTATAACTTTTCATAAAAACTGAAAAATGAAAAAAAGTAATTGCACGCAAGAGCGAAAGAGCGACTGAACGAACCAGTTTCAAGCTTCTATTATTTTAAAAAGTGGATTTTTTAAAGCCATTCACATCCAAGCCGCAATTAATCTTTACTCAGTAAAAATTTAATAAATTCTTATTTACGTTATTTTTAACATAAACCAAATGAGAATTATATATAATGTTAAATTGCTTTAACAGGTGGGAGGCCATTCAAAAATTTATTTTTAAAGAGGTAAAGGATGTAAACAATTATTGCTTCCCTAGCTGCTGAAAAATGTTTGATAATATTCTGAAGGAATTTGAAAGCAAATATCGTGTAATTAAGTCGACTTGATTGCAGGTACTTTTTATTTCATATAAGGAGATTGTCAAGAAAAAATTCCAAATGACGTGACCAGAAATATTAACAATAAAACGACTTGAACAAGCAGATATCTGCTTACGCCCTCTTATACAATATAACGAGATCGGATTTATAAGTCCATGACTTTTTTATTGAAATTTTTTTTTTGCAAAACATTAGTCCAAAGTTTTTTCAGTTTTTGTATCGCTTCCAAGAACTAGGTCCTTAAAATAGGTAATAATTTCATCGTTGGAGCTAAATCTCTTTCCACCGAGCCATTTATTTAGGTTTGGAAGTAGAAAGCAGTCACTAAGGGCTAAATCCGTACAATGTCGACGATGGGGTACCAAATCGTAGCCCAATTCATAGAGTTTTGCCATTGAGACTACACACGTGTGCATTCGTGCATTATCTTGACGAAAAATATATTTTTCTTGGCCATATTGGGTCGTTTTCTTTTTAAATCCTCATTGAATCGGTGTAATAAGTTAGTATAATATTTTCCGTTTACAGTTTTTCCCTTTTGAAGCTAGTCGATGTAGATTATCCCTCGTGAATCCCAAAAAACTGTTGCCATCACCTTATTGGCCGGCAAACTCATCTTGGCCTTCTTCGGAGCAGGTTTAGACTGCTGCTTGGTCTCCGGAGTACAGTAATGGATGCATTTTTTATTCACAGTTACAAAACTCTGCAAACATCTCCAAACAATCCTTTGAAGTTGTCACACATTTACATTTATGATCAATTGAGAGCAAACGCGGCAACCATCTTGCAGACAATTTTCTTAAACCTAGTCGATAATTTAATATCGGAACCATACTGGCATATGAAATGCCTATGGTATCAACAATCTCAATAATTTTTGCTCTTTGATCGGCCAAGAGCATATCGTGAATATTTTATTAATTTTTAATTGACCATGCAGAACGTTCAGCGTCACTTGTACTTGCGCGACCACAACGAAAGTCAGTAAACCACTTTTTTTGATATTGAAATCGATGGTGCAGAGTCCATATGGTATTTATCGAGCTTTTCCTTGGTTTGATTGACGGTTTTTTTTTCGAAAAAAATAATGTTTGATGAGCACTCGAATTTCATTTTTTTTTTTCAAATTTTAGAAAAATACACGAAGTTGTTTGTATTGAACAGCTGTTAAACGCAAAGTAAATGTTGACACTTGCATAAAATTTGACAGTAGTCTATTAAGAGGTGGTACTTGATGGGAACAGTGTTGCATTAAATAAAACAGCTCGAACATAAAGAAGGAATTGTTTCCTTTAGAACCTGCATTTACATGCACATTCATTCATATTCCCTTTCCTAATGCAACGAGATAGATGATCTGACTATATAAATATTGTATGTTTTTATTTATTTAGTTTTTATTTTTCTAGTTAACTAAATAAAGTAACAAGTAAGTCTTTTAAAATCATGTTGTGTATGAAAATGTTTGTTGTCTCAAACTTTACCTCCTCGTGATGTTGGGTCGCATTTCCATCACTAGCGGTACGCTAACCACCACGCATCTTCATAAACATCTTCAGTTGCTGTTTTCTGCAACTACTTTTTTCCCCGATTTCTTCTGCCAATTTTTTATTTATTTATTTTTCGGTTCTTCGTTCAATATCCCGCTATGAATATGACTGAGCATAAGTCAGGTTAATTTTGAGTTGATTTATTTTGATGTTCGATCAGATCAAAAAGTGAAATCCACGTTATGGACGGACAACAAAAGCTTCAAAGCACAATCTACTGTTTGTAAGCAAAAAAATACTAAAAAATATAAACTCAAACCCAAAACAGCGTTAAGCTAAAGGTTGTATGTTGTTCGTAGCCCTTATCATGGTATGGGGTATAAGAGACAAAACATTATTTGGCAGGACAACAACTCTAGTTATGAGCGGCAGTGGATACGAGTAAGTACGTTTAAAATGTGGCAGCCACAAAAAAAAACAAAAACTAAAATAAAAAGAATCTTTCTAAACAGTTGCAGCATCAAAGTTCAACTGCTTGTCGACTGCTGTTGTTGTTTTGGCATTTTCGTTTGCTGGCTGGTTGAAGGTGTTGACGTCTGCTTAACACATTATTTTGTCATATACCATATTCACTCGCTGCTGCTTTTTTTACCTTTACTTCTTTTCGATATTATAATAAATTATGCTTAAGTCTGATTGAATTAGATTTATGTCTGGTAATCATGTTATATTGGAGAAGATTTTGATACAATTGGCGCCAAAGTTAACAAGATCCTTATAATGGCGAAAAATTTAAATAAACTAATACTTAATTAAATGCGCAAACAGAAATTTTGCGAATTTTAAAACTTTTTTTTAAGTTTTCAGCAAATTTTTAATTATTTTGAACAAAGAATGACCTGACTATAGATTTTAGCTAATGAGCATGCAAAGCATAAGCACTCTAAACACAGACAATTTTTTTTTCCAATAAAAAACTTTATTAAAAAAGTCTAAAAATCAATTAAAAATTAAATTGTGTCAATTAAACTTTGTAATTAGTTAAATTTTTTAACAAAACTTTAATTGACTTAAATACATTTTTAATTAATTGTTGGTAGTTTTTTAATTAAAAAATAAAAAAAAAAATTTAAAAATTTCGTTAAAATAATTAGCAGGTTATTGCAATATGATTAATTTTTTTTATATTTCATCATTCTTTCAAGCTTTAAATAAATACTTTAATTTGAAATTTATTTGCTTGTGGTTTAGCTTGGTCTATATACGTATTTCATTGGCGCTTAAACCAAATCATCATTTGGTTTAAGCGCCAATGAAATACGTATATAGACCAAGCTAAACCACAAGCAAATAAATTTCAAATTAAAATATAATTATGACAATATGTCGAATAATAAACTTCTTAAATTTTAAATAAATACAATATTGTTGCTTTATGAATTGCGAAATTGATTTTTATCCTTGCAACCTTTTGTCCAATAAGCCTGGTTGACTTATGCCTGCTGATATAATTCTCGAGTTAGAGCTCATTTTAATTTGAGAGAATGTATAACACAGATCAAAATAATCATTTCCGGTTTTAGTTTATTTATTCATAAATACATCTGTGGTAATCAATATAGCACAAAGCATTGTAAATAAATATTTGGGGTATTCACAAGGGTGTCTTAAGTGTCCTTAGTGTCATAGAGTTTTAACATTTTAACATAGTTTAAAAAAATTGTTGTTATGACTGAAACAAAAAGGGCATAAAGTAATAAGACTTTCGCGAGAGAGAGAGAGAGAGAGTAAGCAATGTACAAAGATCATGAAACCAAACTACAAACAAGTACAATATTTATAATTGTAAATTATAAAAGGTTGCTCACCACAGTCATTTTTAGGGTTCCGTAAGCCAAAGGTGAAAAAAGGAACCCTATTGTTTTCGCTACGCTGTCCGTCTGTCCGTCACACGGTATTTTCTCAGGAAGCGTAAGAGCTACGGACCTGAAATTTGGACAGAGAATTAGAAATTAAAGGGTGTTCCAAAACGAGCGACGAAAAATGTTAAAATCTCATGTAATATACATACAATTGTATGTACATATGTATATTGACACTTGAAATTTGTAAAATTAGTGTATTTTTATATATAGTACAACAATAACCATTAAAATATTAAAAAATTTAAATTAAAGGGTGGTCCATCAGTTAATGCAATTTTTACTATGTAATTTTGACAACTTGCTATATCTTGGAAACCGTAAGAGGTAAACTCTTCAAATTTTCAAAAACGGTAAAACTAAAAAATCCGAAAATTATAAAATCGCCAAACCGAAAAAAATCGCCAAAAACCTGAAAAAATCGCCAAAAATTAAAAAAAAAATCGACAAAATTAAAAAAAAAAAAAATTCTAGCACTAAAATAAATCGCCAAATTCGAAAAAATCGTTTAAATGAAAATAAGTCGCCAATATGAAAAAAACGCCAAAAACCGAAAAAATCGCCAAAACGTGAAATATGCGCCAAAACCAAAATAATTGTTTATTTGAAAAAAAAATTGTCAAAATGAAAAAAATCGCAAAATTAAAAAAAGTCGCCAAATTTAAAAAAAATCGCCAAAATTAAAAGAACGCCAAAAACCGAAAAAAAAATCCTCAAAACGAAAAAAAAGTGCCAAAACCAAAAAAAATCGCCAAAACCAAAAAAAAATCACCTATATAAAAAAAACGCCAAGAATTAAAAAAATCGCCAAAATAAAAAAAATCGCCAAAATAAAAAAACGCCAAAATAATAAAAATCTCCAAAATTAAAAAAAGTTCAAAAACCAAAAAAAAAATCGCCAAAACGTGAAAAAAGTGCCAAAACTCAGAAAGCGCCAATAAATTCAAAAAACCCCCAAACGAAAAAATGCCAAAACTATAGTTTATCTAGTTCGTATTGAATTACATATCTCGTGCCCGTACGGAACCCTTCGTGCGCGGGTCAAAGTCGCACTTCACTGAATTTATTTCATTTTATTACTACAAAACGTGTTATTTTATGAGTACCATTTGAATTGTATTTTCTCAATATTTTATCTGTCTTATTTATTAAAAATATTACGGCTTTATAAAGGCTTAAAAAGAAAATCTGTTTTATAAATCCTTTATTGAGCCTTAATAATTTTTAATAAATAAGACAGATAAGATGAGTGTGTGTATTTCATAATTTAAGAACGGGTCAACGGAATTTTACCGCATTCGCAAGATGTCGTATGATAGCTATTCAATTTGATTCGGTAGATTTAAAAAAATTTTGGAAAGAACATTTATATAATATTTTATTTAAACAAACCTTAAACTACTAGACCAATTGACCACGAAATCACGTCAGCTCTTAAATTTAAACCAACACGTCGATTGCTGTGATTCGTTCGAGAAATGTCGTTGAAGAAAAATTTCCAACAAATGGTTTTATTTTTTCAGTAACTTTACATAGTGTCCACACCTGATGTATTTATGTATATCATGATGAATGTCAATTTGATATCCTGATGAAAATTCATCACGTATAGATTCAATTTATTAATATTATGGTAGCTTTATGAAATAATAATCAGAGCTCACGGCGTGATGAATTCATCTTGATATCAAATGTCATTTTATGTGTTACTGTGCATTTAACGTTTATTTAGTAAACAATTTTCGTTTAAAAAAGGCGACACAACAATTATTTGTGACCAAAAAATTAAACAACACGCAAATTAGTTATTTTTGGCAAGTATTTTTCAAATATTTGTTTGATTCATCATAATATAAAATCATCAACGTCTACACCTTTGTGCTGATATTAATGAAAAGATGACGGTTACTCTACCGGCGTTATTTTACGAGTTAGTACATAGATTCAGTAACTTTTACTGCGATAATCGTATCGCTATAATAAATATAGCGAAAATTTATCAAATTTGCTATTCAGTAACACATTTTAACTATATTCTCTGGCGGTTGTATGAAAACAAAATAAAGTCAAAACCTCAAATTCATTGAGTTTTTCTTTGTCATTCTTTGTGCTTGTCGTTTATTGATACATTTTCTATACAGAGATACCACATAATATTAAATTAAATGATAAGTAAGATAAAGCTGGAGGCTATCGTTATAGAGAAATTACGGAATCACATTATCGTTACCGCATATGAATAAATATGTCGATAAATATTTCGATTTTCGGTTCGCAAAAAGTTACAAAATTCAGATACAGGCGTGGACACTATGTTAAAAATCTTAGTGGGATTGTTTTTGGATATTCACTGATTCGTATAGCTTTAAAAAGTTTTTTTTATTTATTGTATCTTCAAAAATTAATTAACAATAAGTATTCAAATCTTAAATCTAAACATAATTATTAGGCCCTACCAGTGTCGGTTATAAGCTTAGTGATAGTTATAAATAATACATAAGTAGTGATATCAAAAAAGGAAAAAAAGTATTTTTAAGAAATCCCATCTGGAGTATTGAGTATTAAAACCCTTGTGTCCCTCTTTTTTAGGCGGACGTATCCAGTAAAGTTCAAAATATTACGAGGAAGTGGATTAAGATGTGACTCGGGTTTTGTTAAATATTTGCCTGCGTATCTTGCAATTTCTTCAGTCACTAGTGGCATATTTAAATCACGATGTAAATTTTAATTTTTAATGTACCATGGAGCAGATGTTATTAACTTTAAAATTTTGCTTTGTCTTCGTTGGATTTTCTCAAAACTTGAATCTGTAGCAGTGCCCCATAACTGAATTCCGTAGCACCATATTGGCTGTAAAAGCCAAGTAAAAGTTTGCAGTCTAGGCTGAGTGTTGAATTTCTACCAATCACCCAATGTATTTGGGTTAACTTAAAATTCATTTGAATTAGCTTAGATATTAGCTCTGATGTTTCCATGTAATCCTTCGATCAAGGTGTATACCAAGGTATTTTACTTGTGAATAATGAGGGATATTTTGGTTGTTGATTCACACAGAAAAAAAACAATGTTGAATCATTAAAAATAGGGTTAGTTTTACATTTTTTGGGAATGATTTTGCTTCATGTGTGCCTTATATTAATTTAACATGCTCTATAGTAATTGTCAAAAAAAATGTTCCTTTTGAAATAATTTAACTTTACGTTGAACTGACATTTAAGTACTATTAAAATCAAAATGAAGAATCATGTTGAATCAAAGTTATTTCAAGTTAGATCAACATGAATTTAATTTAATGTAAAAATTTTATTTTATTAATTATTTAACTTACGTGGGGTTGACATAGACATCATAAAATTTTTTGTATATAAATTAAATTTGCTTCCCCGGTCAAGATTTGAACTCGGAACTCATCGCGTGGTAGTCAACGTGCTTACCCCTGCAGCCACAACAACTTTAAATATGCTTAAGATACAAACTCAATATGTACCATTTTTAATTAAATTATAATGAAACATTTGTAAAATTTTAATTGAACTTGTAGTGATGTTTAATCAGAAATAATTTTTAGTCAGGCTTAAGTTCAGTAATTTCAATTCTTATTGAATGAAATATTTTTATTAATTAATGTGAGTATCTAAAGAAGAGAAGAAAAATTAAACTTAGACTTTAAGCTGGGGGAAATACCGATACTTTTCTGTGCAGCCACGCACTTCATCAGCACCCTAGTCTATCTACTTGGGTAGAGATTCTTGTTAACATCAGCTATTTAACTTAAATTTTCAATGAAACGGAATATGAGAAACCATTGTTGTGTATACAATTGATTTACCTTTGGTAAACACATTTATAAGTATCACTATTAATTTTCTGTTTTTCCAATTTTTCATTTTTCTATTTAGGTTAGCACGAAATTATATTACTCTACCTAAGTATGTTTAGTAATTCTTGCTTATCTTTTACGATCATCACATTAATTATTTTTACTTATTCGATGTACCATCGGTACATGCATGTAAGTATTATTGTTGTGGCTTTATGTTAGTTGTTGTTGCATTCTACAGTTTTTACTTGGATTTCCAGCATTCTGAAACTGTGATACTCACATTAATTAATAAAAATATTTCATTCAATAAGAATTGAAATTACTGAACTTAAGCCTGACTAAAAATTATTTCTGATTAAAAATCACTGCAAGTTCAATTAAAATTTTACAAATGTTTCACTTAATTAATCATGGGCACGTGAAAAAAATATGTTCACTTGGCAATCACTGTTCACTTGGCCATCAAGGTTAGCTTCAATATCTTGGGGTGTTCTTAGCGCAATATTTTCCGTGCAATGACTACTAAGATATTAACACGACTGATCATCTTCACATATGGTGAGTTAAAGCACTTCTCAGTAGTCTACAGATTGTATCGATCGTGGGAGAGTAACCGGACGAGAGATCTAGGGAGGCTTCAACGTGAATTAATTCCCTAGAAATATTTTTCATGATGCCAAAATCTATAACATCCGGAATTTTATATATGTCAGTAGGCTAGTAATGACGCCAAGCCCATTTTTGAATACATGGTGTTTGTCGTTCTCATCATGCAAAATTTTAAAGCGGTTTTGGCGATTAGTTGAGGATTCGCTGTTATCCCTAGACATCTTTGGAGCGGATGTAATTTTTGAAGAATTCGGGCTTCGCACACGCTTTACCATGGTTATATATCTATCCGTTCTAACTTATACCTTGGGTTTTCAGCTACTTTTATCTGTAGTGATAACTTTGTTAAGTGATGAGCACGAGCCTGAGGGGATGATATTACTGACTTATATGAACAAGTACTAGGCAGCTGTAATGTTAATGAATCACTACTATTTGGCATTGGACAAAGCGAAGTTGATCGCTGACGAAAAATTGCATTTGCCATTAAAAAAATACTTTCATTAGATTTACTATTTCTATTTTTTTCATTAAGAGCTTCAGAACTCACATTAAAATAGGTATTTCTGCCGTTAGAACTCACTCCATAATTTTTTGTATTTGAGGCACTCATATAGAGTATTCCTCAAGGGAGCTTTTTTGTGTTTTTATGTTTGCGGTTTTATTTTTTGGTGTTGTTATTTCCAATGTGTAAAAAATATTATCAAAGCAATAAAGCTTACTTATTAAAGCCAGTATGTACCTATTACGAATAATATGTACTACGAATATTTTTTTGTATAATTTATTGTTTGTCTGGTCTGTAAGAAAAATTCCGCTAATCGACTGTTCGCTATGAAGGTACCACGATTACATTACATTACATTACGTCATTACATTCAAATACTTTTTTATACTTTTAAATGCTGCTAACGCTTGTCGCTCTAATTTAGGTTGGACTCTAACTCTGACATATGTAAACAGATTTATCTTGAAAGGGTTTAGTTGCATTTTGTAATATTTTTTTATAAAATCATTGCATTGAAATTGGTTTTTTTCACAGAATTATTTTAATTCAGTGTCTTGCAGATATTTATCTGCTAGAAATAGGTCAGTTATTTATATCTAGGAATGTCTCACATACCGATACTTATATAAATATGTTATATACACAGCAAGAAGTAAAAAAAAGATTCAAATAAAAAATACACAGATCCAGATAAAAAATTAATTAATTAACTCATGCATTTTAATAGAAAAGTTTTTTGATTTTTTTCAATTAAAAAAATTTTACATAAACTAAAAATTTAATTGATGGTTTTTTAAAGATTCAATCAAAATTTAATTGAAATATTTTTAAAGATTGAATTAAAAAATTAATCGAAATATTTTCGACGATTCAGTCAAATAACTAATTAAAAATGTTTAAAGATTCAATTAAAATATTAATTGAAATATAGAAAAAATTTAATAGTATAAAAGTATAAAAAATTATGTTATGTATGTATAAATAATTTCTAAAAATGGAAACGTTGGTATATTTTGCCATAAACCTAACTCATGCAGCGTATGGTTTTTCAATTTCGAATGGTGCACGAAAGTACGTCCACTGGCCGTAGTTGGCGTTTGATAGTGTTACGTAAGTGCAAATGCAGAATATCGCAGCTTTTCTTTGAATTTTTTGTGATTAGATTTTAAAGAAAGGCTACGATATTTCCCACTACTTATACAAACTTACCATTTGCATTAAACCCCAAATACCGCCAATGTACAAGCTTTACTATCCATATTTGGTCTATCAGCTTGTATTTCCTTTTATTATATGCTTTTTTTCTTAAGAAAATAGAAGAAAATGAATTTTTGTTTTTCTTCATTTTATATTTTATTTTTATTCCACGCATGTCAAAATTACTATGAATCAAATAAATAAATAATTAAGCTGAGTAGTTTTTTCCCCCATATAAAATATCAAAACCAATTAAAAGATTAATTAGGTATTTTAATTGAAAATATTTTTTCAAAACAATGTAGCATACTATAAAAACAGCTCGATTTTCATGTATAATAACAAAAGTTTCATTATTTGCTTACAATTTATATGTAATAATTGTTAACCATTTCATAGTATTCTGAGTTAAGCTCTGTTGATAACACTTTTTTGATAAAGCAGTAAATTCAATCAAAACAAACATATATTCAATTAAAATATTAATAGAAAATATATTTTTTTCTAAGCAAACACTTAATTGAAAAAAATTCAACAATAATTTTTTCTGTGTACCCACTTAAAAAATATATTTTTTTATAATTACAAAAAATATTCATTATATCAAAAATTACAAAATTTTGGCTGATGAAAAATGATTCTGAACCATTGTGCGGTTTTCGGCAAATCTTGCGTTTCGGGACTCGGTTAATTGTTTACTAAGCCTGTGAACTCAATTTTATCCATCACTTTGTGAATATTTCTCTTGGTAGGATGATTGTGAGGACCGTAAAATGGGCAAAGTGCTTGGAACGTTGCCCATTTTGATACAACAACTGAAAAAGTTGAAAAATCCCTATTGTAAGATCTTTATATTTATGGCTAGTTAGTTGTTGATAAAATAAATTCATAATGGATTCACTGATTTGCTATTCACATAAGTAACAGAAATTCTTAAAAGACTGAATGCATGAATGAATGACTGTGTGAATGAAATACATACGAGTACATACATAATTGTCACGTCTTTATTTAATTTTTTTCTTGTAAATTTTTTTGTCGCTCTCTTGTAAATGTGTTAAACATTTGAACACATGTATAATTTAATTGCCAAAAATGTTGACAAAATGTTATGTTTCATAAACTTTTGTTAACACAATCAAACTTTTTGTTACTGGTAGCGATATAAAAGAGTGAGTGTGAATAAATGCATGCATTGCAATACGCAGCTAAATAAAATGCAATGATAGAGAAAAACAATTTCCAGTTAAGATCAGAACATAAAAGAAAACATTAAAAAAAAGAGAAAGAAATTGTGTTTTAAAATTGTATTCACTAATTTTAAAGAACACACTTCCGGTATAGTTATTATTTTAATAAACTCTTTTTGGATTTTTTTATAATAATCTTTTGTTCTGCCGTCTTCGTCTAGATACAAAAAATGTCCCTTTAAAAGAGGACGCATTTTATAACGTGTATTTCAATTATTATAAATATATTTGCCAAAGAAAAGAACACATTTTTCAAAGACAAAAAATACTATTTAAGAAGAAAAGAAAGATAAGCTTCATTTTTGTATCTGGTGAGATGGAGACAAATTGAACCATTTTATGACTTCTTCCATTTTTTTAAGGCCGAGAACTAATAAATCGATGCAAGTTAAACCCTAATTTTGATTTCAAATATGTTTAAACCTGAAGACCTTTAATTTAGTACTGTATTTAAACCATCAGTAAAAGCATTAAATATGGTTTTGTTACTTACGGACCATATCTTTTGCATTAAGAGAGCACTCAATTTTTTTTTCAAGCTTCTACTTTTTCTTCAGATCTTGTTCGACCTGTTTTTTACACTCCACTATTCTTTTATACTATTCTAGTTCCTTTTTCAGTAGAATTTGGTGACCTTAAATTAATTTTATTTTAGCTTTTTTGCCTTTTTGATTGTACAAAGATTTGATAGCCTGCTGCAAAACAGCTGTTTTTGGCATTTATTCTAGTGCTGCCACAATATTATTTTTTAAACTACACATAAGGTATGGTTCACCTGGCTTATGGTTTACCATATCGAGCTGAAACTAAATATAAATTTGAGTTTAGTTTAATTAACTAAACCAACTTTTAAATTTTGACTGATTTATTAGCCCTGATTCATATAATCACTAAAGAAAAAACGCAAAAAAAAATGTTTACCAATTTTTGCAATGTCAAAACGATTTAAAATTAGATACATATATCAAATTTGAGCTTTTTTTTAAAAGAAAAATCTCTCAACCAATTGCTATGAATCAAAACAAGTCACGTATTCCATTTCTATTGAAAAATCCCTTTATAAGTTTGAAATTTTCCTGAAATTAAATATGTCAAATATGATCCTTATTTGCAAAAATAAAAAAAGATAACTGCAAGTTGCTTTGAATCAAACAATTCTTGTATTCCATTTGGTTTAAACATTTATTATAAATTTTTAAAGTCTTATAAAACTGACACCAAACACAATGGACCAAGTACCTGACCGCCGATGATGAATATGTAGCGCTCCGATTGTCAAATTTTCTGATATCGGCGTGCCGTTAATTTTTTGCTGGGGCTTCCATGTGTGTGTGCATATGGGTCATACATGTTTTACTTTCTAAGCAAATGACATTTTTTATTTCAATTAATTAATGTTCAGATATCGCTCAGTTACTCAAAGAACGTCATAAATAAAAAAAAAATTTTTTTAATTAATGATGCATAATTAATTCTCATGTCAACAATCACTTGTCTACTAATTATTGGCTCTTATTGACAATGTCTTACTAATCTCTAAAGCTTTGTAAGATAATTTAGCAAGTTAATATTAGTTAATTCTTGTTGACAAAGAGTAGACAAGTGGCAACTTTTACTGTCGTCTTGATGTGACGTCGACAACGCCATTCGCAATAAGGGGGAATATTCATATTGCGTAAAAATTTCTTACAAATATCGTTTTTTAATTCATCTCTTGAAAGAGAATAAAATTTCATTTCTACATTAA
This sequence comes from Tachina fera, assembly GCA_905220375.1. Classification (NCBI taxonomy): domain Eukaryota; kingdom Metazoa; phylum Arthropoda; class Insecta; order Diptera; family Tachinidae; genus Tachina; species Tachina fera. Next base: position 61,394,371 of record LR999964.1, on the reverse strand, counting down.
GTTGAGTGTAAATTGAAAAGTTTAAACTGGTTTTCTGGCGAACTAATTTTTTTAGGAGTTACTAGTATGACGTTGTTTGGGTAAATAAGCTATAGGTACATAAATTCATAAATGCCTTGTCCACATAAAAATAAATAATTATAATGCATATTTCTGCATATAATTTGCAATTGATTTCTTTTTCACACACATTGCTCTGTTTGACATTATTTCCTGTGCAGCAACGCAAATGAGCGAGGAAAAAAATAAATTAATTAACAATTTAGCAGTAAGAAACAATTTGTAGTTGCAAGTTTTGTATGTTTTTTATTGCCAAATTTATAATATTTTACTGCCACTAAAAAAGTTTCTTTTATGGCTTGAGTGTTTATGAGTTGTTAATTATGATTGTACATAATTTGACTGTGTTTTATATGCTGCTTTTTTTTGTTGCTCTTTAAAATTTATAACGATTATGAATGAAAATTTGCACATGAATGAATGCAATTTTTGGAAAAGAAAAACATCATGTCATCTGTCTTCACATTAGAATCTTAGTTATACGACAAAAATTTAATAAATACATAAATTGTGAATACTTTGGTTTCGAATTAACATTTGGCGAAAATTTTAATATATATGTATGTCTCAAAGTAAATTTTTCTATAGATGTGCCTCTCCATGGGTCATACGTTTCCCGAGTAATGTGCTGCTAGTGTGGTCCTAAAATATTGTGAACTAAAAATTTACTTCAGAAACCATTAAATTATGTGTCTTAATTCCGATTACGATTCATAAATGCAAAATTTTCAAAATTTCCGATAGGTAGTGCATTTAACCACTTAAAGTCGGTTAATCCTTGTTCCACTGTTGCTCTAATTTTTAACAGATTCGTTTTTTGTTTGTTTTGATAACCACGTAAACTTCCTGTAAACAATTTTTTTGTCATCTGTGTCAAGTTTTTGCCACTTTTTCGCAAAAGTCATTAAATTTACATGTATCGTCATGTACGAAAATTACTTCGACACTTTTTATTATTTTGCATAAAAAACACACACTTTAAATACACACACACATACATACATACAATTCGTACAAATACAAAGAACGGAATATGTGAATATACCCAGCAGTTATAACAAATAGCCAGTACATATCGTACATTTACTCAAAGAACGTCATAACTAAAAAATTCAATTTTTGAGTTAATGACGCAAAATCATATCGTTTTTTTTCTTTGTTTTAATTTTTTTTATAAAGAACTACACAGAGAATAAGAATTAAGAATATAAGAATTTCTTATTGATTTTTTCAAAAAGGTTTTCCTTATTGATTTCATTAGGTTGCCTTATTGATTTTTTCAATAAGGTTTTCTTCTTGATTTTATTAGTTTCCTAAATGATTATGTGTAAAGCATCTTATTAATTTTTTAATAAGGAAATCTTCTTGTTTTTATTAGGTTTCTTGTTATTTCATATCTATAAATAAACATAGGACAATTTTTTTCATGATATTTTTCGTTCTTGTATAAGCATGTTTTTGTACAATAATTTCAGTTATGATTCAGGCTGCTTGTTAGCATATTGGTTAGAGTTCGTGTCTATCAGTCAGAAGGTTGCTGGTTCAATACTTGTCTCCTCCCAAGTAATAAATATGTATGTATGGTCAGTTAGTTAATTAAGAATATAATATAATATAATATGTATGTATGTATGTATGTATGTATAAATAAATAACATCTAAATATACTACATACATACATACACACATATATCGTACAGAATTTAAATGAAAATACACAAGTACATTTTTTTTATTTTCTTTTAAATCAATCTAATAAAATCAAGAAGAAAACCTCTTTGAAAAAATCAATAAGATAACTTAATAAAAACTACAAGATTTCTTCTTAATTTTTTCAAAAAGGTTTTCCTTATTAAATTAATAAGATTTCCCTATTGAAAAAAACCATAGAGATATCTTATTAATTTTGTTCAATTTTATGAGGTATTTATTAGGCACTGTTTTATCTATGTAACCTTAGAAATTTCAAGTGTATGTGCACATAATTTATGTATATTACATGGGATTGTAAAATTTTTCGTTGCTCGTTTTGGACCATCCTTTAATTTTTAACCTCATATATTTGTTGTTCTACATACTCTGTATAAGTTTCAAGTCTTTAGCTCTTACAGCTCTCGAGAAAATAGATTGCGACCGACGGACGGACAGAGTAGTGAACCCTAAAACCATAGAAATTAATACACGAAATGTCTGAAATTGTAAGAACTGCAATTTTAGGTTTTTAAAAATTCTAAACTATATATCAGCATTTTTTTATATATACATATCAAGATATAAGTTTTAATCCTTTTCCATAATTTCATTTTAGATCTTTTGATGAAATGGGTTTGAAATCAACATTTTGCGGACTTTGTTAACCAAACATAGAGGTACGTTTTGTTTAAATTTCAAGCGTAATAAGATAAATAATTCTGTTCCATCAATTATCTTTTCATTTATTTTTTTTTTAACTTACATTTTTATTACTGAATTGCTTAATTCAATTAGGCTAATGACTAAGGCTAAGTTTACATCTGGCATTTCTTGTGTCATTTGCCCAAAAAACGTAACCAACTAATTACTAATGAAAAACTGTTTGATTCAGACATGTATTTATTGATTTAAACAGTTTGCAATCATTTTGGTTTCTATAAAATTGTCTATTAATTATGTATGAAACTGTTTAACTTAATAAATACATTTCTGAATCAAACAGTTTTTCATTAGTAATTAGTTGGTTACGCTTTTTTTACGCTTGTGTGGCATTTGGCCTGTAAGCCTGGCCTAACGTGGTTTTTAGCTTATTTTCGATAAAATTTTATGTTCGTTAATTTAAACATTTCAATTGAAATTGTACTTAATTTTACTCAAATGCGCCAAGGAAAGAAGGGTATTTATTGTGCTTATCAGCCTATGTATGTATGTATGTATGTATGTTTGTTTTTGATGGACGTAATGATCGCGCACTATCAATAGTATACCCACAATAACTCCACTAGCACCACTCAGGAACTGCTTTTGTATTTCATTAGTGTGAAAAAGTTATCAGTATTATTCCTATATCCTCCTAGCTTTAAGTAAGGAACTGATCTGCACATATAATTAATTATTAAATTTTTTTGCGGAGGAAGCATTATTTTCACCATTTTCCAAGCTGTAAATTATGATGTAGATAGAACTAGTTCTACAAAATTACTCACACTGGTCCAGTTATAGAAGAATTCCAGCATAACCGGGACTATGTTATCCGACCTAATGCTACGTCATACACTACACTTTTAAATAGCACCTTCAATTGTAAAATCGTGAAGAGACAAAAAATACATGCTCGGCATTTCCTACAAGGTTTCCACTCAATTCGGAGAAAATGGAACCTTGTCTTGTCCGAAGCGTTATAAATAATTAAGCAACCATGGATTACTTAACCATGGATTACTGTTTGCGATAGTAATTTAAGTATGTATGTATGCATATATGCATGTCTGTTAGCCAAACGATATCCGAAGAGTTATCCGAAGTATTTTAACGAATCCTAGTTCGCCGAACGATATCCGACGAATTTATATCATTCGATCGTAGTCACTGTTGCCAGAAATGCAGATTTATCTGGATTTTGCAGATTTTTACCCTCCAAAAAGACGAAATCCAGATTTGAAGATTTTTGGCTTAAAAATGCAGATTTTTCAACTCCAATGAATGAATAATGATTTTTTTACATTTTTCCTATTACTGTTACTATTTTTTGTTTCTTTTATGTATGAACGACTGACAGTTTAGAGAATTAAAATTTTTGAACTTAGAGGACATCATTGAAGAAAAAGAAGAAGTAACTTTGGCAAGCTTCTGGAATAAAACGAGCTTATTCTGATTATGATTTTGCACCCCTAAGTTAAATTAAAATGTATTATCTTTACCATTCATTTGAAAATGTCGAAAGAATTTTGAGTCAAGTGAACTTGAATAAAGCAAAACTTCGAAGTCCTTTAGATATTTATGCAACAAATTAAATAATTTTTTGTGTAATTTTTTATGAATATCCGAATTCTTTTATCATTCATTTTAAATTGTTTGCACATAACTACGAATAATTTTTATTTGTTTGTTGGTTTTATGCATTTCGTTTCACCTAAATAAAGACGGTTTTTTCCACACAAAAGTTTACTTTGCAAAGTCTAAAGTTTGTAGGCCAGAAGATAAAACAGATCTTATTCTATATTCTTTTTTCTTTAATAAACTCAAGATTTTGCAAAGTAATCTTTGCGTGTGGAAAACCCGTCAAACTCATCAGTACACTTCAACCAATGTCGCAAAATCGAAGATGTTATATTGTACAGATTTTTGGTTGAAGCTTTTAAGCTTTTTCTGCCGTATTCATAAAAAATAGTTTTGGTTTTGTAATCCAAAATAATTTTTGTGAATATTACCTTTTATATTTGTGTACGTAATTCTTAATAACACATTGATAGTCGTTCTATAAATATGTGAAGTTATTTGCTTTATTTTTGGGTTGAAGTCTGCTGATGAGTTTCTTAAGCAGAAACGATATGCACATTCTTCGAACATTAAAGGCTTCTATTCATAAAAAATAAAATGTGATTGAGTTATTAAAAAAAAAATTGTCTAAAAAATTTAAATAAAATAAATTTTAAGCCGAGTTTAAATTTTATGAATATGGGTTAGTGAAAAAATATTTATATTACACATGTGCATCTATATTTATGTAATTTTTTTAATATAGGTATATAAAAAAGTTGTTTTAAAAATAGCTTTGAAGATTTTTTGAATATTTTAAAAATAAAATGCAGATTTTGAAGATTTTCTGGTTAAAATTTGTTAAATTTTGCAGATTTTAGCTTTAGAAATTCTGGCAACACTGATCGTAGTGCATGTTAGCTAGCAAACGTAACGTTACAATTAACTCAGCTATTGTAAGGCAGTTTTGCTTTCCAGCCGAGAAACGTTCAGTCTGTCAAGGTCCTTCAAAGGTCTGCTTCGTTTGTGACGATATAAATTCTTCGGATATCCACATGAGCGTTAGTCAATTATTGTAAAAAATAGAGTGTGTTGTTGCTCATGCATTCATGAGCTTCCTGTCTTAGGTTTCTTAAAAAACCAATTTTTGGATAATTCAGGCAATCTATTCATCAGGAGCCTTCGTGAATAAAATAATTAAGTTTTGTTTATTTTCTAGGTTAAGCAACGTTTCTATGCATTTCGTTTCTGCTACGGTATTTCTTATTAAAAAAATATGTTTATAAATTTTAGGTGTTCCCTTCAAGGTTATGGTGGAAAATGCGGTTTGTTTCAGAGTTATCTACATCAAATTTAGTGTATGTCACTATTCTAGTTCCGAAAATATAGAAAAAATTATAATTACTTTGTTTTAGGGGTGCCCGTCCCACCTTCTTTACCCTCAAGATTATTTGTTGGAAGTTGCAGTTTGTTTTAAGGGCGGATAAAATTTAGTGATCCTCACTATTGTACTTGAAAAAATATGGACTCGCTGTGAGTCGTTCTAAAAGATATATCGACCGATTAGTGAATTCTTGCATTGGAAGCTCTTGGATGTTATGTAGGCTGGTATTGTTCCTAAATTCGCGTTCAGACTATTAGACTTTGTATTTATAACTGTCAAAAATTTAAATAATACGTGCAACGCAAAATGTCATCAAAGTGGCAAAAAATACGATAAAAATTTTGACATCCCATAAGACTTTTTCGTTTTTAGAAAATTTTCTAAGCGATAATACTTTTCATTAGATCAGGGTTGCATTTTCACACAAACCAAATTTCCAAGTCGGCTGTTTCGCCGCCGATAGCGTTTCGTCATTGATGTAATATTTTGTCATATGTACATCGGCTGCAAATTTTTAATAAGTGAATCGTATGGAAGTATATTTCGTTGACGTAATTTTCTAAAGTTTTTGTAATATCTTTTCTTAGATTTTTTCTGTTATTTACATAGAATATTTCTAACTGCTGAATTTTTTCAAGTGCCCGCCTACATGAAACCGCTTTGCCGGCGCTAGTCAATGAATAGCACAGACATTTTCATTGAACATCTGTTCTGTTTTCTGCTCGTATTACATATTTTATTTGAAGTGTGATGGTATGAACACAATATGTGATTTTACGTTAGATTTTTTGACAGTCTCAATGAATGTATATAGATTTAAGGTATCATAAAATGTGGTGTGGTGTGGTGGTGAAAGTATTAATACTTGTATAATAGTTTGAACGGGCTTAATGAATTATTTTTCTGTTAGCAGACTAATCCAAGCAGAAATGGGATTCATCACTAATGATGATGATGATTTACGATAAAAATTGTAGTTAGTTTCCAACTGCTCTCTCTGCTCTGGGCTCTGCGGAAGGCAGAATACTTATGAGCGGCGCAATATGGACTGCCTCGGATTCTCTTGTATTTCAAGACAGACAGCGGCAGATATTTCGTATCGAGAAAGTATGGGTGTTGACTAATTATTCACTGAATCAGTAGACTCACATGCATTCATCACTTTTCGAATACTCGCATCGATAGGACGATTATTGGCGACATTTCGAGAATATATATATTTCATTTGAACGATATAAATGAACACTAAATGACAGCAAATTCTATCTTCAACTGTCAAAGCTTTTAAGTCCCTATTGGAAGACCCTTTATGTATAATAATAAAGTCCCTAATAAAATTTTTAATCAAACACACACATTTAATTTTGCTCATTAAGCTTTCAAAGACTTGAAGAATAATGACTTGATAAGGCAAATTTTATTTTTATTTAATAAAATAGCAGCACTAGTTCATAATAAACTATTGCTTCAAATCAAACAATCTAAATTCGGTTATTAATGATCTCATACAAATTATATTGTTGCGTCTGCTTAACCGCAAAACCTCATTTGTCTAATACAATTTCCATAGAAATAGTCTCAGTCTATCTTACACTTAAAATCACAGCAGTAGCAGGCCCGTAATGATCTCCATTATAAAGTAATTAATAAACCATGACATCTTTTACTTAAAAAAAAGATATACTATATGTACATATATATTTATGCTCAGATAAAACGAATTCTTTCGAAAACCAACCATAAAAATATGATGAAATTTAAATCTTCACAGCAGGTTTTTCATTTCTCTTTTAATTTTTTTTTATTGGAAAAATAAGACGAACTGTTTGAGTAGCTGTTACCAAAAAAAAAAAAAAAAAGAAATCACAGGCAATTTATTAATCGAAATTCTATGGAAATCATAAAATTATAGACCAGTTAATAGATATCACAACTATTTTAAGCAGATAAAATGAGTTGTGGTTGTTTGTGTGCTTCGAGCCTTTTTTACGCTTTGTGTGGGGCTGAGAAAATAAAAATTAGGTTGGGCACGGCATGTGTAAATACAAGTGTGCATGGATGTATGTTCTTCTAGTGTTAGTTAGTGTGTGATAAAATAACAATTAACCCTTTTTTAAAGAATTGATAAGACATTAAAAACAAAAGGAGGCAAAAAACAAAAATGAAAAATTATAACAAAAAATGCCACACATACAACTAATAAATAAACAAACTATTGTACTCGTACCTATAAAATTAAAAATTAAATTGACTCAGTTTAAATTGTTCCCGGTACTTCAGCTTTTTGTGTGAAGTTGTTGTGGTTTTAATACCAAGAAAAAAAAAATTAAAGATAAAAACAATTCAAAAACACATAAAATAAAAATAAAGGAACAAGATCACCAGAATGCTACATGCATACGAAAGAAATGCACACGTTTATTTAACACAAAAAAGGAGGAGTATTTTGTTGTTGTTCATATTTTTATAGGAAATGATTATTCTTGAGAAACTAAAGAAACATTAAAACAGACGAACAAACTTACACACAAGACAAAAATACAGTAGCCGACATATATGACAGTTAAAATATGACAACTTATAATTTTCGGTCTTTCAAAGAAGCCGAGAGCGTTTGGAAAACAAGACAAATCAATAAAGCGAAAATACTAGTGTACTCAGTGTAACGCACATGTTGTTCGTTCATACATTTCAAAAACTGTATGAGTGCACGTACTCACTGTGCTTAAAATTCATACATATGATCATACATATGAACATACATAAACGATAATATATTTACAGCCTCATTTATAAAAATTATTCAAGCTTTAAAGGCTTACAGTATTTTCACACTGAAAGTTACGTTGACACTGCAAGTTTGTTAAATTAACGGCAAAAATTGGCATTAAGTTAGCATAAGTGACGAAATTGAATTATGTGTTAACGAGTTCCTCCATACAATTTGGCATTAAAAACGGTAGCATTACCTAATTTTAACCCACCTCTAAGTCCTAGCATGATTTTTAATGTGAAGTTTCATCGCAAAACTCTTTGAGAACATGTTCAATTTTCCCGCTTATGCTCACTTCATGCCAATTTTTGCTTATACATAGGGCCGTAAGTTTTTAACTCACAGACTGTCTAATAACTTTGTTAAAAAATAAAATAAATATCCTGGAGAAATGCATGTGTTTGTTGTTGTATTTTTTCTGCTTTTGATAACACTTATTTGACAAACTGAACAACAACTGTTTTTGTTTCTATGTAAAACTCAGAAATTTTACATTGCATTGTAAAATTGAAATTATTTTATATTTTGTAAATAAGTATTTTAAAAGTATGGAACTAGTAATACAAAGTGAAGAAGTGCTTGGAAATCAAGTTTTTGTATTTAAAAAATATACAAACACATTACAAAATAAAAGTTTTTATCGGCGGAACGATTTTAGTCAAATCATCTATTTTCACTTCCTAAAGGTCAATGAAAATATTTTCGTTGTTTTAATTTAAAAAAACTCTTTTGTTCATAATTTTTTGATTATTGTTGCTGCTGCATCCATTTTTAAGTTTATAAATAAGGCTGTTAATATTTGATGTTTTATTAAAAAAAACAATGTGAGTCCAATCACAGGGCAGATGTGTAAACCTTATTTAAAAATCTATGAAAAACTGCATCTCTAATAGTGCAATTATTAGTTGTGGGGGTTTGTGGATAATTTCTCATATGCATGTGGAAAACGTCAAATAAAAAATAAAGCTTGTGACTGTGGGTTTGCAAAATATGTATTAAAATCTACACACATAATAATTGGCATGATATGGAGATTGTTATCCAATTGTCGTGCAACAGCTTCAGTGTAAGGCAAAAGTACGTAATGAAGATATTTTATAATATAATATTATAAATTCTTTATAAAGACTGATATATATCTTTTAAACTAATATTTGACATTCAAAATTTGTGATTATACTGTGAAAAAGATTGTTGATGTTTACACATCAAAAAATCATTTTTATAATCGTGTGTTTTATGTCTGTATGTGAAAGAGTTATTGAATTTCCAACTTCTATTAGACTTTTAAATGGGAATTTATCGAACTTAAGCAGGCTGCCGTTTTCGCCTGAACGATTTTTATTTGCTTTACATATTAGAATGTCCATTTCAAAAAGGCAGCTATGTATATAATACTTTATATAATGAAAAACAATAGAATACGAAAATTTATGCTGTTGTAACGTACATTATTGCTAAAGTTATGTACAGATGGTTGTCAGATCCAGTGATGCTAGAAGAAGGGGGAAATCCCCACACGTAGGTATTTTTGATGCTAAAATAGAAGCGCAGGGAAAATCGGACATATTTTTAATATTCTCGTAAATGTAGGGATTTTTCCGCCATGTCGAATTATTTATGAAATTAACGTTCTTTTAATAATATTTTTTCTTTCAAAACGGTTCGAAAATTTTCTTTTCGTTTCCCTACAAGAAATGAATGATTGAAACTAACACAAACACATTTTTTCACTAACACATTTAAAAATATTTTACATTCAACTCAATAATGACAATCAATTGACTAGTCATTTGATCAGAAGTGTGATGCAACTTCACACGTACACAAAAGTTTCCATCATATTTTTCATTTTGCCTTTAATAATGTGATAGAAACTTTGTTCTACGTAATGATGAATATAGCCTGCATGACTATCGATCAAATGAGCAGTCAATTGACTGGTAGTGTTCTTATAGGGTTAATTCGCTTGAAGATATATTTCCAGGGTTGTTTGTGGTTTAAAAAGTTGGCGGCACTAATGTATATATATTTATATATATATTTATATATATATATATATATATATATATATATATATATATATATATATATATATATGTAGATAGGATGCTTTGATGCCCTAAAAAATTTTGACTTTTTACTATGGATTTACGGATCTTGTATCCTTATAGTCAAATAAAACCCGATATTTCAGCATAATTTTGGATAACTTTGACGAGAAATGATTTCGATAATGAATTGGATGCTATGACGGCTCTGGTATAAATTATGTATAGTAATGCGGCTGGCCGTCAAAATGTGGTGTCTGTAAACGCAAAAAATTATTGCCAGATCTTTCAGTAATTTCCCCCGCAAATTTCGCCTGCGTTCTAGTTTTGTTTGTTAACTCTGTACTCAGCTACCGGAGTTGTCAACTTTTTAATTTCAAAAAGCGCTAAATTCAGAGAAAAAATCGAAAAAGCACTAACTTTCACATTTTTAAATTAAATAACAATAATTTAATCATAATAATGATAATAATAGTTATAATAGATAGTAATATTTCCTTAAGATAATTTTTAAGAAAAATAGTGCGACGACATATTACGAAATATCCTTCTGAGTAAACGAAACGTCGATATGATAACGAAAGCATTATCACATTCAAGTATGTTCTAAAATATTAGATGCAAATGAAATGAAAAAATACAAAATTAATAGTATGTGGTTAGTATTTTCCATTTGAAGTTAATAAACATTATAAAAACTATACAGACATTGTAATGAAAAATTATGTTTTTTGAAAAAATCACACACAAAGTCAATATTTAAAAATTCAATTGCATTTACTTTTCTGGAACATATCTGACTATGTAGCTTTTATAAATCATTTTTAATTACAAAATATTTTCTACAGAATCTGAAAACAATATTTACATGTGCTTTCCAAAATGCCATAATAACACTTTCCAGCTTAAACTTTATTTTCATTGTACCTCATATGTATATGATAATCAAGTAATTAAAGTAACTAGTAATTTACATATTATATGCATGTACGTGGATTTTGTATACAAAAAATAATTATCTCTATCGTCTATATTTGTGCTTAGTTCTGTTGAAATATCTTCAATAGATCACGAGCTGAAGGACAATTTCCAAATACATAACATATGTAGCTTATAATATACTGGTTGTGATGAGTTGATTCTTTTATTATTAAATGATACATAGGTGGCCCAAATCTAATTAGCTATATAATATACATATCTTACCTCATAAAATAATGAAAACGGATATAATTATCGCTATCCAATTTTTAGCGAGAATCGTTGAAACAAAACCCTTTCAAACAATTTAGTTACATCCCATTAGGGAAAAATTATGTACAGGAAAGATGTTGTGCTTGTTATTCTAAACAAAAATGGTTACATAAAATTTTTCCGAAAAATGCAGCATTTAAACATTATGGTGTCAAAAGTGTTTATAGTGAAAATAGGTAATTTTTTGGGTGAAAAGTGTCATAGCGCATTGCCGGTTCGCACGTTATCAAAGTAACTTTTAAACACATGTGATTTTTTATGGCCAGTTTATCAGAAACTGCCGGGGGAGCGAATAAAATAAATACTTTTAGAAATTAGGGTTGTCTAATGTTAACAGCGATACCAATTTAGTGCATTTTCACTAGAGAGTACAAATGAACACAAATTTCGTCAGTCAATAGTCAACCATACACTTTCTATTATATTGAAAATCATTGAATTAATGTGACGCGTTCGTATTTTTAAGTTGCAGCTTTTCCCTGAGTGTACACAAGTTGTTCTCGTAAAATTATTTGTTTAAAGAGTTCATAGATATTTATTGCAAATATCAAAATTTGACAGATGTGGCTGAATAGTCCATGGAAAAATAAGAGCGTTTTTCCTTTCACGCAATCGTTAAAACATGTTACGCAGCAAAAGCGATGAAGTTTGGAGTTGGAATTTTTTGTTGGCAGTATTTAAAATATATTTTAGATTTTTTTTACGCTTTGTTTCAACACCGCAAATAAAGTTCATAACATGAATGCAATTTTTAGTTTGATATATAGAAAAGTATTGAAATGTATATCATTTTAATAACATTTAAACTTTTTCGCTCGTGGTTTATTGAACTTTTATTGTTATTACTTATTTGTCATATTTATTTTTAAAACTAAAATTAAATTTAGAAATTCATTCGGTGCGGAAGGTTTTGGTTTCTAACTGGCCTAAGATATCAGTTTTTGTAACCAGTACAATATTCCCCATAGCGTAGTGATTGACAAATTTTTAGTCAAAAATATATTATATGCCTAATGGACATACAAACGTATCTTTTGCTTTTAGTGCATTTCAGTTTATTTTTAATGAAAAAAACAGAGTTTTTTTTGGAAAAAGTTGGCATCATTCAATGTATATATCGTTCATTTACTCAAACATCGTCATAACTCAAGAAAACTAGTTTGCCAAAAAGGGAGTTAAATTTTTAAATTTACACACAACTTAATGCAAAAAGAAAATTTCATTTTGCCTTCAAGAATTGAGTAACTACATACTTACATACATAATATCTTTCAATGAAATTTTGATACAATATGAAGAACGATATGATGATTAATTCTACAGCATTAACTCTAAATTTCCATTTTTTGAGTTATGACGTTGTTTGAGTAAATTTTAAATTTTTTTAAGCAAACATCGTTCTACACACTGTATATAATACATTTAAGTTGAAATATAGCAAAGTATAACCTTAATTAAGCTATTATTCCAAATTACATTAGAAGTCTAAAACAGATAAGTTGGAAATAATTTTGCTATAACTTCCTGAAAAATCAGACAAATTAATTAAGATTTTGACCAGAAGTACTTTCAAATATGCAAGTTACAGAGGTACCATTAACTCAAAATCAGCTTATCTCGACTTAAGCACTTTTTCCTTTTTGCCACAGTATGCATGTACTAATACATACTACGTGATACAGCAGATCATATCAGTCTTTTACTCAAAGAACGTAATAACTCAAAAAAAAAGTTTGCCAGAAAACGAGTTTAAATTTTTCATTTTACACACAAGTTAATGGGAAAAAAAGTATTATTTTACCTTCAAGAGTTTTGTAATAATTTTTTGGTATTTGATACATACATACATACATATGTAGGTATGTATTTCTATGAAATTCTTACACAATATGAAGAACGATACGATTATTATTTCTGGAACAGTAATTAAAAAATTCCATTTTTTTGAGCTATGACGTTCTTTGAGTAAATGAGCGATATGTGCATATATATATATGTATGTATGTATGTATACAAACGAAGCCTTGTTCATAAAAAGTAATTTGGTTTTATAAAAGGTTTACTAATCAAATTTCCTTACAAAATTTGTTTTATAAAGCTTTTATAAACCAAAATTTTTTTTTATATTTTATGTATGTATATACATATGTATGTATGTACAAACATGTGTCTGTATGTATGTATGTCATATAAGTTACCAAGTCATATAATATGCATATGTACATACTATGTATGTACAAATGTATGCACATAAGTACATGCATAAGTATGTATACATACATACTTATATACATACATACATACATACATGTCCATACATATGTATGTATGTCCAAGAATTTGATTTCTAATTTGCTTAAACATACATACATACATATGTACAATTTACATATCCATACATATGTAGATACATACATACATATGTACGCATGTGCGTAAGCCTTATTCATTCATACATATATACATACATATACGATACATCACTCAGGCTATGTTGACAAATTTAAAAATGAGTAAATCATGCATAAATTTGGCAACTGTGTTTGCAAGAAACATTATAATTATTGATGGGGTCCACTTCGGTTGAGTGAGTACCCGTGTGTAGATTTTTTACGTGACGATTTCGTGAAATGTGTTTTGTAATGTAATATTTTTTGTTGTACAAACCATCCTTTAAGTGAAAATGGGTCAAAAATAATATATCAAAAAAGCGATAAAAATTATGAATGTTGTGAAAAAACATACAATATATCATCTAGGAAATATTTGGAAAGTTAAGCTGGCAGTCCGAATTCGACAGAGAAAATTCCTTGAACAAGAGAAAGGCTACTATACAGAAAATAAAAATTTTTTCGTGAGCTCGCTTGATCGTGTCTGAAAAGTAACTCACGATCTCATCACTAATTATAATATGCCTTGTGTATGTGTGTACATTCCAGTGTTCTGTAGCAGTATTGCCATTCCCTTAAAAAAAAACTGCAATTGGGAAAAGAATTATGTATGTATGCATTTAAAAACCTCGTCTAGATAACAATAAATATATTAACATTAAAATATTTTAATAAAGTTTAATGCATTAATCGTCAAACGCTGACTGCTTTCTTCTTTGTTTAACAGTTAAAGTTACACAAAGGGTAAAATAAGAAACAAGGGGTTATTATGTAATTCTGTTCCAAAAAATAACTGTTCGGATTGTATGTTATTAAAATTACAATTCGAAAACATTTCCTTTTGATTCGGATTACATAATAATCCCCAGGTTATTTTAGTTTACTTCATTCAAGTAGGCAATTATTTGTTAATATAATGCTTAGTAAAATCACTATTAGTTGCAAATACATAATTAAAATATCTATAAGCGTCTGAATGATCAATTCATATTATTAGCTCAAAATCCTAAGCAATAGTACAACTTTTGAAAGAATTTATGCTGTCTTTCGAAAAACTTTTATAAATAAAGCTAATAATTTTATATTTTATTTTGCCTTATAAATACTTTTATTGTTATCGAATGAATTTTTAATTATATTAAGGTTTATAAGTTTCTAACCCTAGTACGCTTATTTTATTCATTTGTGATTTTAAGAAATATTATTATTTGTGAATTTTCAAATGATTTTTGAAAGTCTGTGCATAATATAAGTGGTTTGTTTGTAACTGTTCAAAGGTATGGTTGAAGTGTACTGACGATATGGTAAAGCCCCAATGAAATGTACATATATATCGACATGCTTAACCACCAGATAATAAAATTTTATTTAGAAAAACCAAATTTTTTAATTTATCCTACTTATATGTTGTTCTTTTGTATTTTGTATTAAATTTTTATTTTTAAAGAAAGTAGATTATAAGTAGTTCTCAACATATTTATTGTTGTTTTTTTATTATTTATATATTTAAAAAAATACCATCCTCTTTTGTTGGCAAAATGTCCTGTTTTTCTGAAGTTGGCATTCTTTTTTTTTTTGAAATACAAATGGCAACCCTGCTCACAGAGCATTTTCTATCTTGCCAGCACGCTTGCCAGATTAAATAATTTACATATGTACAGCGTTGCCAGAAGCTGTGGAAAGAATAAAATCTTCAGATATTTTTATTTCAACCAATGTAATAATAATTATTATTAATTAAAATGAATTTTATATAATAACAGATAGAAATAAAAAAAAACGATTTAAATGAATACACGAGTATAAATTTTTATAAAAAAAATATTTTATTTCACTTTTATTGTTAAGTAGAATAGTAATAGAAACTAAGTTTAGTATTCGAATTACAACTTATTTCAAAACGTAACTACAAAAGTAAAAACAAGGTGAGTGTTTCTAAAAATAAAATAAAAACATCATTTGAGAAAAAAATCATTAAATCGGCTGAATGAAAATAGATCAAAAAATTTATGAATATCGCCCAAAATATTTTCATAAAACTTTGGATTTTATTAAATATGAAAAACAACCAAAGGTTTTTAAGGATTTATTCATAATTTTTTGTTGTATTCTCTTCGTAAATTTTTTTTGGTTATACAAAATCCCAAAAGTATTTATGAAATATCTCTCATTATTTTAGGATGTATGTATTTATTTTATAATCGGCCAAATTCTAAATATTCTCCGCTAAATAATTCCCATGGGCTTAATTTTTTTCTTGAAAATAAATAAAGCTTGCAAATTACTTTTTAAAATGGGGAAAACAATAAAAAGGGAGTAAACTCTCGGGAAGATGTTATTCAGAATAAGCCTGAATTAAAATTTGCTAAGAATCTTTAAGTAGAAAAATGTCTACTCAGCAATGTCATTTTTCGATATAACAGAAAATATGGAGCACACTTACTTTAAGAGCATCTTTCAGAAAAAAGTATGATAACTGATATAAAATTATATTCTAAGAAACAAGTTCATTAAAAATACCCAAACACGTATATTTTGGAAGTTATGGATCAAAAAAGGCCCATAACTCGGAAACTAAGGCTCGTCGCCAATATTTTTATTTAAGTTTTTCTTTTTATTTTTTAATTTTCTATCGGATACCAAATTTTTATTAATTTTGGAGTTATGTCACTAAACTTAATTTAAGCCAAAAAGTGAAATAACTTGTTTTAATTTTTACTAATGATATTTTGCAGAGCCGACATTTGGCTGATCTCAAAAAAGCTCACTTAAGACTGCAACTTAAAATATTGGCATTTTTTCATTTATTTTGATTGCTTTTACATAGTTTTTGTGCTTTATTTTTAAGTTGCGAATATTTTATAAACTTTTTGGGTCGTTTTCGTTTGTGGCGATCTTTCATGCTGCCCATCAAGTCAGATACATAAATCTTAAGAAATATAAAAAAAATCATACTGGCAACGCTGCATACGGGTATACATATGTATGTTAATATGTATATAGGTATGTATATATACATATTTTAACACATATTCTCCTAAAATATAACGGTTCAACTTTTTTTAAGCAGCGTTCAATATAAATTTTACTAAATGTGCCTTGGTAGCATCATTTCACATTCATTTTAAAATTTGTA
Source organism: Tachina fera (assembly GCA_905220375.1). Lineage (NCBI taxonomy): Eukaryota > Metazoa > Arthropoda > Insecta > Diptera > Tachinidae > Tachina > Tachina fera. Next base: position 61,377,372 of record LR999964.1, on the reverse strand, counting down.
GAGAATGCATTAAGACGTACATGTACATGTACATTTTTGGTGGTGTTTGCGTAAAAATTGTTAAGGAAATATTGAAAAGAAGAAAACCAATCAATTCGAAGAGCTTGGAGGTATGTATGTAAGCTTATCTTAAATTTTCTAGAGCATGTGCTCATTGCTTCCCATCTGGAGCAGTTACACAAACTCCAAAATCTAGTAAGTACAGTGGCTCCAAATGGAAAAAATCGAGTACTTGATAGAAAATTACAAGAGAAAAAGTTTAATTAAAAAAATTGGTGGCTTATATTTGTCGACGTATTGGCTTCCGAAATATTCAAAGAGAAGGCAGATTGCGCATAATATTTCCAGCATCTGATCCCATTGGAAATTAATTCACTAAAAACTTTCTGTACAGCCTTTCTTTGGCCCACTGGAGTGATCTTTAAGGTATTTATACCTACATACGTAAGAAATCTTCCGTGGTATGCTCAATTTTTCATTCGAAGAAAATTGGTTGGAGATTGATGCACAATAAGGCCTATCTTTGAAAACTTTTGAGCCCATACCTCTGGTATTATCGGTCGCTGTGGATTTTTTTATTAAACATTTTCTCATATTTATTAATGTTCTAATGTTCTTAATTTTTAATATTCTAGAAAATCTATACAACTTGGAATACTTTGGCTTTTACAAATGTTCTCTCTTGTAAAATTTAGTAACGACCAATTTGGCGTATTACAATCAAAACATGTTCAGAAAACCGCGGCTAAGATTTGCATTGCTAAATGTAGTGGTGGAAAATATGAAGCTCTGCTTGTTGCTAAAAGTGGTAAGTGAATTGATTTTATGTACAGTTATTTACAGTTGTAGATATTTTGATATACATATATAGTATAACTATGTACATATGTATGTATGTATGTATTTTAGAAATTTATGCTCACAACCAAGGACATATAATATATGCATCTACAACAACAACATAACTTCCGCAAGAATATCAATTAAACTCAATATGAAAAAATTACCACAGATATGCGTAGACTTGATACTAATCGTCATTGGTTACAACAAAGGTTACTTTATTGGCACCCACACTGCGTATAACCAGACGATTTACAATATCGAAGTAGCTAAACTTCATTGCTATTAGCTCTTGCTTAAAAGATATGTGTATCTGCGGTAGTAATATATTGTTTTCTGTATGCCAAAAAAGTTTTTTTTGCAAGTCACTGGGGAAATGGAACTGACCTAAAGCTGGTGATGTCGATATTCCCAAAGTATAGAGACTAGCTAGATCACAGGACTTGCACTAGTATTATTTCTCCTACGGTAATAACTCAACCTTAACAGGGACTAGCCAAGACAACTTTTCTGAGAAAAATTTCCTTATTTTCTTACGTACTTATGAATGTATGTACCTAGAAGGGCATTTTTTCAGAAAGCAATGCCATACCAAATCTACAGTAGAGTGACTCACGTTCACGTTTAAAAGATGAAATCTAAAAAATAATACTAGGCCAAAACTAAAAACATTTAAAATATTTTGTAATGGCTACTATGGTTTCAAAAAACATAGCATAGATAAAAATCTTTTCTTTGCGAGCATTGTTTCGAATACAACTAAAATTAGTTGTAATTCAGAATGCCAAAAAAACAGTTAAGTTGTTTTAAGGTTAAGTTGTTACAATTTCAACCAAACTTAGTTTTGTTCTAAACCGTAATAGGGGCATTATTTTTTTGAATGCAAGGTTTTTTGTAAATAAATACATACATATGTACATAATTTTTCAAAAGGAAAAGTCATTCTGTTAAAAAAAAGTTATTTAAGATAAGTCACTTACTTATACACATATGTACACACATATCGCTCATTTACTCAAAGAACCTCATAACTCGAATATTGGATTTTTTGAGTTAATAACACAGAATAAATTCTCAAATCGTTATTCATATTTTGTAAAAAATCCATGTAAATATCTTGTTTAATCAGCTCTTAAGAGAAAAAAATATTCTTTCTGGCGAACTAGCTTTTTTGAGTTATGAGGTTTTTTTAGTAATAGACCGATATGTATCTATGTAACGAAGTAAGGTAACGATTGTCAATTTAACGAAAGAGAATTCGAAATCAAATATTAAATTCTGGTATTTACGAAAGTGAACGCGAAAGCGAATGCATATACTTACAATGAATTCAAAAATCAATAAAACTCGAGAATAAGCTTATAAAAATAGAGAATTTCTTCTATAATAATGTCGCACAGTTACATTGGAAACATTAACAAAAATTTAAAGTTTGTGTTTGAGAAGTTCAAAAAGTATGCGGTACCCTATACTTTTTGCCTACAAACATGCAAAAGTCAATACATATATTGCCGATTGCCTATAAGTACTCAAAATTTAATGGGTTAGTTTTTGCTTACAAATATGCAAAATTTTATAGATTAATTTTTGCTTAAAATTATTTTAAATTAATTTGCTAGTTTTTCTAATTAAAATATATAAAATTTTGTAACATAATTATAAAACTTGTACCTTTTTTGGGATTCTTAAAAATCATAATCTTACAACGAAACTATGTGAATATGTTTATTGAAGAAAATGCGAAAATACTTAAAATTTGTAATAAAAACTATAGTAAACCAAAGTTATTTTATTGTTTTCGAATCTCATTTTCATGATCAATAAATTTTTCTCTAGATATATTTCCTTATTAACTGGAAAGTACTACAATAAGAACTTTGACGTGATGATATAAATGAGTACTTATTTTATTCATTACAGGACAGTCATTATTATGCACATAAAATAATTAGATAAATAAATAGCACTCATTACTTTGTAAGCCATTAAAAGAGTACTACCCATTAAAAAATTTCGAAATTTTTTTGCTGGGATATGATTTATTTTCTCCAGGCCAATAATTTTATAAATGTTAATAAACAATTCTTTGACAACCATTTTTAGTAATAACGAAGAAAACAATGCGACGAATATGCTAATATGTTATTAATTTAATATGTAATGCCAATTACATACCATTATTTAGGATTCCATAAAAATTAAAAACTTGTAACATATATCTAACATCGGCATATAAAGGGTTAAGCATGTTATCAAATATCTTTAATATATAATGAATGGTTTTGTTATTATTGTATGATTTTAGATGATAAGTCAAAGCTTCTTGATTTAAAAAACAAAAAAGAAAACTCTTTATCATATAATGCTAATTCGCCGTCCAAATCAAGATCCCCCGTAGGCAAGCTGCGTAAAAAATCCACAAACTTGCACTCACCAGCACAAGAAACATTTTTGACATCGAATACTAATTCACCGTCCACATCAGGTTGTTGCTCCTCTCCAGGCAAAGTGTATAACAAATCCACAAAATTCAACTCAAAACTACAAGAAAAATTTTCAATATCGAATGATAGTTCACTGTCCACATCAAATTTTTGTTCCCCTCTAGACAAACTATCCAAATCAGAGTTTCTATGCCCCATAGAAAAACTGCGTAATAAATCCACAAAGTTGAACTTGCAAGTACAAGAAAAAACTTTAACATCGAATCTTAATGCACCGTCGCTATTAACTTCTCGTTCCTCTATAGATAACCTCCATCATAAATCTCCAAACTTCAGATCCAAAATTCATAAGAATCAACAAGTTTCCATTTCAGAAAAATTAACAAATGAACAATTAGAGGTTATCTCAAAGGAAATTCATATTGATATTGGAAGCATAAACAAATTTCCTTGCAATAATAAAGCTATATCAACTAATATCGCACCTCAGCATGGTATGTTCCCTCTTTCGACGGCTATTAACACCGAAATTGATTTACAATCAGCAATATTAAACGTACACGCAGACAGAATAGCTAATATTAAACATACATCTCTAAATAGTATGTTGCATTTTTCTACCGATTTGAAATCGGGAAATATGCTTGATATAATTTCTTCCGACACAATATCAGATTTGAAAAATACTACAATCTCAAAAACTACTATATTGCCTTTTACTACATACAAAGGTGAACAAATTTTACTAACAGATAATGATGTTAATATAAGTTCAATTCAAGGGGATGAAGCAGAAAGTTCAAACTCACAGGCAGACACAATATCTAATCTTAAAAACACCACTAAGAATAAAATATTACCTTCCTCTACGTGTAACAATACCGAAGATAGCTTGCAATTAGAAAGTTCAATTGATAAAAACAATAATCGTGGAAATTATGTTGAAATATTGAACGTTCAAACATACACAATATCAGATCTGAAAAATACTACAACCTCAAAAACTACCATTTTGCCTTTTACTACAAACAACGGCGAAACAATTTTACTATCAGATAATGAGCTTAGTCGAAGTTCAATACGTGTAGATAAAGCAGAGGCATCAAACTTACAAACAGACACATCTGCTCTTAAAAACACCACTAAGAATATAATATATCCTTTCTCTAAGTGTAACACCGAAGATAGTTTGCAATCGGAAAAGTTAAATGATGAAAATCCTAGTCAAGCTGAAATACCAAACGTTCAAACGGACACAATATCTAATTGTAAAAACACTACATACTTTAAAAACAGTACATTGGCTCTTTCTACGTCTAAAAATGCAGAAAATAGTTTGCAATCAGAAAATTTTCTTGACATCAGTTCTACTCACGGAAATCTAAGTTCTTTCTCAGAATACATTCCAGACTGTTCCGCGGACATGAGTAAAGATACTTTAGAGAACTCTAAAAATAATATTGCAGATAAAAGTGATTGTGTTGATGAGATTATAGAGCCTCTCAATATAAATAAAGTGTCAATTCCATATTCCAAATCTAGTACAAAAAAGCATTTTTGCATTTACTGCAAGAAATTACACACCAAAATAAGTAGACATATCTTTGTAAAACATAAAAATGAAGAAGAAGTAAAAACAGCTTTTCGTTTCCCTAAAAACAGTAAGGAGCGCTTGGAAATTATGAACAAAATAAGGAAAAAAGGAGATTTTGAGCATAACACATCTTCACAATACAATACTGGAGTTCTTATTGTAAGCCGCCGACAACTCAGTAAATGCAAAAATACGGTTGACGACTATGTGTGTTGCAAAGGCTGCAAAGCTTTTTTTTCAAAAAGAACTATACGAATTCACAAGAGAACATCATGTGGCAAAACCAAAGGCAAACGCTCTAATCAAATTGAAAGCCACAGATTGACACAGTATGTCCATCCGTCAGCAAATAGTATTTTGAAATCAAAAATATTTCCAGTTTTTCGAAATGATGAAATCGTTCAATCAATCAGATACGATGAACTAATAGTTAAGTACGGAAACTATCTCGCTGAGAAATATTCCTCATCACACCTTCACGATATGATTCGTGCAAAATTACGCTTACTTGGTCGTTTTAAAATAGAAATAAAAAAATTTTATCCTACAGTAAATGAATTAAAGGAAATTTATAAACCAGAATTGTTTGACAACTGCATCAAAGCTCTCCGAATCGTTGCTAAATGGAGCGACACCACGGTAGGGTTCAAAACCCCAGCTGTAGCCCCAGCTTTGACTAGCCTAATAAAAAAGTGTGGCATGCAGCTAAAACTAGAGCTCATAAAGCAAAAACGAGACGACCTAAAAGGCGATTTGGAAAATTTTTTATTTTTATGGGATCAAGAGATTGCTTTAATAAACAAAAAAGCATTGGACGATCAATCTAACCAAAAAAGAAACAAAAAAATCATTTTGCCGTCAATAGATGATATAAGGAAACTGTATACATATTTAAAAGAACGAGTACTTAACTGTATGGCAAGCTTATCGGAGATGTTCAGTTTGTCAAATTGGACGCAACTAGTGCAGGCTACGTTAATATTAATTCAAATTTTTAATAGAAGAAGATCGGGTGAAATAGAAAGGCTTACAGTTAAAAATTTTGAAAATAAGGAAACTATAACAGAAAATATAGACAAGGATATTTTAGATAACATTTCTAAGGACTCGTTAAAGTTTGCAAAACAGTTTGTGCGAATTTCATTACGTGGAAAGCTCGGAAGGACGGTTAGTGTTTTGCTGAGCCCCATGTGTACAAAATCGCTTGAAATTTTGTTGAAATATAGAAAGCAGGCAGGCATTAGTAGCAAATTGGAGTTCTTAAACCATCTCAGATCGGGCAGGCCTCAATTAATTTGGATGAGTTCAATGAGTTTTCTAGAATGCCTAGCTTGTGGGAAGAGGTTTCAATTACTACGCCTTTGGCGGAGGGGTTTTCATTTAGGAATGTTACTAGTAATGATGTTCTCAAGGCTATATCTGTTATAAAATCGCATGCTGTTGGGCCTGATAATATTCAAATAAAATTTTTAAAGATTATATTCCCGATGATATCTAGTCATTTGACATTTATTATAAATAAAGTTTTAACAACATCAACCATTCCAGACATTTGGAAGTTGGGTAGAGTCACACCGATCCCAAAAATTAAAAATCCGAGTTGTTGTGCTGATTTTCGCCCTATCAGTATCTTGTCAGTTTGTTCCAAAATCTTTGAAATTATTGTTAGAGATCAAATATTGTGCCATATAAGCAATAACAACTTAATACATGCTAACCAATCAGGATTTAGGAATGGTTTCAGTACAACGGGGGTTCTTATGGATATCACAGAAAAGATAAGAAAGAACTACGATAAATCCAGGTCCAGTGTGCTGATATTCTTAGACTTTAGAAAAGCCTTTGACTCCATTAGCCATAAAACACTAATTGATAAACTTGTTAAGCAATTCGGTTTTAGTTCCAGTGGGTGTAAGCTCATATGGTCTTTTTTGTCAGGACGCAAACAATTTGTTCAAGTTGGCCAAGAAACTTCGCGAACTATTTCGTTATATCGTGGTGTACCTCAAGGCTCAATATTAGGACCTCTGCTCTTTCTTCTGTATGTGAACGATATTTTTAAAGTTGTGAATTTATTGGACTGTTACACTTATGCTGATGATATACAACTCTTAGCAGCATGCGATTTATGGAATGTTCATAGTGCAGTGGAAAGAATAAACTATGAACTAGCTAGTCTTGAGAGGTGGTCTAGAGACAACTTTTTGCAATTAAACCCCGCAAAATGTAAATACATGATATTTTCTAAGCGTCCCCTTGCTTTAGATATAGTAATTGGTAATGAATTATTAGAAAGAGTACCCTTTTATAAAACGCTGGGCATTATTCTAGATGAAATGCTAACATTTAACTATCATATAAATTCTATAATTTCCCGCACAGCATGGACTCTGAGAAAACTTTATAATGTTGCCTATTTTTTGCCATTGGCAGTAAGAAGAAGAGTTGCTATGTCTTTATGCCTACCGTTGTTCAATTATGGTATTGAATTATTTTCTTGTACGTCAGCCCTAATTATGGAGAGACTTAGAATTTGTTTTAATAGAGTCATTCGCTACATTTTTAAAGTTAGATTTGGGGAACATGTTTCTCATTATCAAATCGACCTACTAGGTTGTAGATTTGATCAATATATCAAATTGAGACAGATGCTCTTTTTTTATAAAACTGTAAAATTTGGATGTCCTACCTACTTATCTAATAAATTCCACTTTGGCGCCTCTAGTAGAACACATACTATGGTTTGCCCAGCATATACTTCGCTGGTAATGGAGAGATCCTTCATTATTAAGATAACAAGATTATGGAATACAGTTATACCGTATCAAAGTCGTCGCTTCAGTCATTCTTTGTCAGTTTTTAAAAAAATTTGTCTTTCAAACCTATAATACAATTTTTGTAGTCTAAAGTTTTGAGATCCGTCGTATTAGACAGCAATGCATTATATCACACCTATAATAAAATAAATTTTTTTTTCTTTCTTTGTAGTTTATAACTTTGATATCCGTTGTATTTTACAGTAACGCATTATATCGCTTTTTAAACTAATTTTTCTTAATGCTCTTGTGGCTGGCTGTTCAAGATAAAATTAAATTTTTTTTTCTTGAAGTCTTATTGGCATGAGGTATTATGATTTAACCCATAACCAAATAAATATTTAACGTATAGAGGCCTAATTAAGTATGTGCAAAGATCAAGGGGTTATTTTTTTTTCTCTAAAAAAATAAATAAAAAATAAAAATTTACTATGAGATAAGATTGAATTTTTTTTTATGTACAAATACATTTCTATAAACATTGTTGAAAAGAATAATACACATTTTAACATTTATTATATATATTGTATAGCACTATTTACATACATTTATATATATTATTTCATTTTATATTATATTATTGTAGTCTAGTCAATTTGGCCCTCAAGGGCTTGCGACATGATTTTGAAGTAAATAAATAAATAAATAAATAAATAAATAAAAATAAATAACACTGAAAAGCTGAAACTACATACATATAATATCAGCTTAAATAAAAATTATCAATTCATCAGACTTGTTGCATTGTTTAAATAAACTACAAGCAAAAATTCGCAAAACAAAATGTTTACGTTTTTATATATGTACATATGTACGTTATTTAAAATTGTCAAATACGAATTCAAACGGTACAATAAGGCTTGTGAATGGAGGAAATATTGATAAATTTGGTATTCTAAAAAATGTCATGAAAAATTAAAAAAGATATACTTGCACAATTTTTGTAACATACAAATTTACTCTAATTATAAATTATTTTGTATTACTTTACTAATTTTAGAAATACACACAATTGTTATTGAAAGAGTCCATGCATTAAAAATAAAAACATTTTTTATTAACATGTACATATGTACATATGTATAATATGAAAATTAATGAATATACTTAAAAATATTTTTTTTTAATATTTTTTATAGATGTACATACATTTGGGTGTAAGTTTAACATTTTTTCCACCCAACCTTTTTCATATACATATGTATGTACATCGATTTTACTTACATATCGTACTTATGCTAAGAACACAACTGGGACGAACGATGAATTTTTCAGTGCGAACTTTGGTCATAAAAAATAAAACACATTTGTGCATATGAAAATGAACTCAACACCAACGTAGAACGAAACTAGTCGTGCGTGACGAATTCTGAGAGATTTCTTTCTAGTTTGTACGCCGACGACGATTCGTCGACGTGAACGAAATTCGTCGTTCGTCCCAATTGAGTTCGTCCCAATTGAGTATTTTAGTTCCATAACAATTTTGCAAAATTTAAATAATTTTATGAGCATTAACACAATTAAAGATATAACTCTTATTTGGACGCCGTACAAACGACGCACATAGTATGAAAAAACATCTCAAACTTTTTTATATGATCTTAATTTTATTTTAAAAGAAACCTTTTCGAAAGTTGCGACATATTCTGAAATAGTTTTTTTTACTATTCAATATGTTTTTAAGTTTTTATGTACCATAGTTTATTCTAGAAATTTTACAATAATAAAACATATTTAGGGCCATTATTACAAATCAAAGACTAGTTAAAAATAGGATTTTATAAGACATATGTAAAGTTTTTTGATATAACAAATTTAATTTAACTTACCAGGTGGGATAAACTTGCCTTTAAGTTATCTCTAGGTCAAAGTGAAATTGTAATAATGGAAAACTTTTTACATACATACATATGTACCTCAGATAAAATCTGATTTTTAAGTAACTTGAAGTTGTAATAACAGCCCTTAAATTGAAATACATATCTAGACATGTATATATGTAAGTTTGTAAATCTGTTCCAAAAGCTGGTATTAATTTAAGTTTTTGTTTTAATAAACATGTTTTTGAAATTGCTTGTAAGACTTGTTATTTTCTTTATTTGCGTTGATGAATTTATTATAAATTATTGTAATTAAGAAAAATACTTTTGCATTTCAAAAAATTTTTACGAACTTTGATATTTAGTTTTACGAATTCTGTTGTAGGTCCTATTTTCGTAAAAAAGTTATTTGATTTTCGGAACTTGGTAATTGAATACAAAATTATGTTTTTTCTGTGTAAGTTCTCAGTTAAAACTATTTATATAATAATAATTTCTATTTCTGATGTTTTTTGTACATTCGAAAATATAACATAAAATAAAATAAAAATTGTTTTGAAATTATTAAAATTGAGTTTCTTTAATTTTTCGCAATTTCTGTCCTTAGAATAGGTGACTATTCTCTTAGGTATACATGTATGAACATATCGTCACCTTAAATGCAATCGGACGTAATTACACTTTTATATTTTGTACCGGAGAAACAAAAAGCGTTTCAAAATCAATAATAATAAAGTGTTCTTGAACATTTGCATCGAAACTTACTTGTAGTATGGATTCTTGTATGTTTTTAACCATTTATTTTCATTTTACATACATATATTTAAGTTTTTATGTTAGTTACGTTTTTTTTACAATAAAAAATAGATGCATTCGTAATTACTTCCGTTTCAATTTATTTAATAAAGTCGTCATTTTTGATCACAGAAGTCTAAATATTTCCGTGAACATGTAGTTTGATCAAATCTACCATAATGAATCAAAAACTCGATTTTGAATTTTTGTGTAGTTACGTCCGTTTGCATTTAAGGTGACGATATACACATGTATGTATATTAAAAATAAAGCATTCATTTATTTTAAATACGATTTTTTTAAGAAATTTGCTGCAGGTAAATTTTTTGAAGAGTTTTTTTAAAGGTACTGTTCGGAAGTATTTTTTCTACGTTATTCATAAGTAGTATAAGCAATGATACAGAATATTCCTTTCGAAAGTGATTCAAATTCAGTGAATTGAAATCTCAGGAAACTAGCATTTTTTTTTTACTTTTAGTTTTCAATATATAATTGAATTTTCTACTGACTTTCTATGAACAACAAACTAAAAAATCTGAGTGAATAGTTTTAGGAACAGGAAATAAGATGTTTCCATCAGATTTGGTTATTAACAAAAGTATTTACATATAAAAACAAGTTTAAAATGATGCATCGAGGTATGAAGCGGAATTTTGTTTAGTATTATAATAGTTAGAATAAAATATTCAAAGCTTTATTGAGATATCTTACAAATAACTTTGAAGCTGAATAGTGGCGATAGGGACAAGGTATCTCCTAAGTCATATCACACCGGTTAATAAGATCGTTTGCAAGTTTTCGAATAGTTTTTCAGAAATTTTTATTATTACGGCAAACACTCTTAGAAATGAGTTGATAGTTTCAACAATGATACTTCTGGGTATGAAAATCAATTCTATATATGTAGCTTATGTCGGCCTGAGCACTTTTTCCTTTTTCTCATTACTTTTTTATTAAGAACAATTTAATATTGTTTTATTTATACATTCCTCAGAATGCCATTAAAACTGATGAATATGGTTTAGATAGTGTTCAAAAACCTAATAAAACATTTTAAAATCACTCAAATTGGAATTAACCAAAAATTTTCATTTTATTTTCTTAAAAATACATTTTTCTTTTTGAAGTTTTTGATACTGGTTCTCAGCAGGGCAAAAATATTTTCTCCCCTAAGGCGTAACCAAAACCGGCTTCGCGAGCAAAGATTTTCTCCGTAGTGTAACCAAAACCGGCTTCGCGAAGCTATGATAGGTTCCATATCCCGCCTTGGGTCGAGAGCAAAACTTTCTTCTTTATTGTTTCTCCCGATACACCGCCGCTTAAGCTATATGACCACTGTTTTTTAAACTAATTGTTTGCTGTTATTTCAGTTTTATCTCATGTACACATTTTTTCCATTTGGAGATTCACTAAGCTAAATTCAAAGGCCACATGACATACAACTTCTTTTATGTGCTCACATAAACATTTTCAAGCAAACATACATAAAGACAATGAAGTTTAACTAAAAATTGCCTCTATTTAAAATCTACAAAACAATATTTCTTTAATTAGTTTCTAAATGATCATAAAAAAGTTTCGTTTGTGCTTTTGATTTGTTTATTACTAAGCTCAGCTGTTGATGGCACGATAAACACCAATGCCGACAATAAAATTTAGTACTGACGCCGGTAATGATTGTATTATCCGAGAAAAAAATGGGATTCAAGATGTTTAGTGTGGCATCACAAATAAGCGAAAGTGTACTTTTAAACTTAATTTTTTTTATACATACAGTGAGTTTATAGCTCTCTAAGTAAGTAATTATGAGTTATATAACAAGGTAATATCATTTTCAAAAATAAAAAAAAATCTAAAAAAAGGACCTTAAAGTAAGGGTACCCCAAAGTATCCAGTATATTTGTACTTAGTATAGAGTCCGCCCCCAAAGCATACAAAAGCCGTCAAACTATGTAACTTGTAAACAAAAAGCCGCTTTACTATCGTCTATGCATACATATATATATATATATATATATATATATATATATATATATATATATATACTACGGTGAATAAATACATTAGGTTGGATCAAGCCTGTAACAACAAAATCTGCCTTGTACTTTATTGCAATGATAGTCAGTTATCATTTTCTACAAAATTTATTGCAATGAATTTTGACAAGCCCAACTTACTAAAAAGCAGCTGTGAACATGGGACCACCTAGTTTATGAATTCGCCTTGGTATATGCTTTTTCTAAAATATCGTTCAATGTTAAAATATGACTTAAATTTGTCCCTTAAAACTTTATTTAAAAAAAACTTTATGTTGTTTTAATTGAATTTAATTTAAAAAAATACACATTTATGTGTTATTTTTCTTAGTTTTTTATTCATAATTTTTACCAAATCTTTAATAAACATATACAAATATTGGTGTCTATTCTGTAATACGCGTCGACTTGGTGAAACTTACATGAAAAAAAAATAAAACTGTGTAAATTTAAAAAATTTGTTTTTTTTACATACAAAATTAATAGTTTTTAAAAGAGAGAGAAACGCGTTGCAGTTTATTTTAGCGTTTATTTCATTTTAGACATGTATGACAAACAAAAACAATTTTTGAAAATTTGTTTTTGTTTGAATGTAAAGTTTCACTTCTTCGACGCGTTTTCCAGAATAGCCGCCATTGTTTTATAACTAATGGTGTGCTTCTATTTTAATGACTAAAATACGTAGGGATTTTTGTAGGGGAAATTTTTTCAACGTGTAGGTAAAAATCGAATTTTTTTTAAGCATGTGTAGGTATCTTTTCGAGAGATCTATTGGCAACACTGGTCAGATCTTACAATATTGTCAGTAAAATGTGCTCAAAATTTCTTATAACGCTGTGAACTGGCAATTTTTGCAGACGTTGTTGCCAGCAAATGCATTATCAGTTCATTGCAAAACTATCAGCTGACAACAAATTGTCATACATCTTACAATCGTGTGTACACATTTTAAAATTGTTTCCAGATATTTGCCAGACATCTTATTTTTGTCGGATGTGCGAAGTTTATGCATCTGACGCCGTGTTTACATATGTGTGCCATATGGCACACAAGAGTAAAAAAAGCGTAACCACTAATTATTAATGAAAAACTATTTGATTCAGACACGTATTTATTAAGTTAAATAGTTTAATACATAACTAATGGAAAATTTTATAGAATTGATTGGACACAGTTTAAATCAATAAATACATATCTGAATCAAACAATATTTCATTAGTAATTAGTGGTTATGGTTGGCATATGACATACAAGGATTGCCAGATGTAAACTCAGTGTGACAATGGCGCCATTGTAAGAGAATTATTTCTATGGGCAACACTGCACACTAGAGATGATCGAAATTTTGATTTTTTAATAATGTTGCTCCTTGTGAATGTGATTTCTAAATCGCTGTTCTTTTAAAATGTGACTGTGATCACAGTTTAGCTGTATTTTGTTTGTAGCAGTTCTGTTATTTTGAGAAAATCTAATAAGAAGAGCAATAGAGAAATTAAACAGTATCACAGTCACTGTTTAATTTCTCTTTTAATACATTTCAACTCTTCTGCTTTAAAACTCTTTATTAGTATTGGTGTCTTGATAAATATTAATAAGGAGAGTGACAACAACAAACAATTAGCAATTAACCCCGTCCAAATATTGAAAATTGTCGCATAAGACGGAGAGAGACAGTAAAATTTTACATATGAAAATGTAAGCTATTTATAGTTGCCAGAAAAGACGATTTGACACGATTTGATGATCTTTTCTTGACAAAAGCTGAAGGTATAAAAAAAATTTATGTGGTAGCTTTATTTACTGTAAAGTAAGCATACAAAAACAATCACAGTTTGTATGAAAGAACTATATTTTCAAAACCTGTTCCTTGATAAATTCAGTCACAGTTGTGATTAGTGATTTTTCAAACGCTGTGAAAAAGCAACAGTTTTCAAAATATCGCTCAACTCTACTGCTACTAATTTATATATTCACTTTTTACATTTAAAACAACCACAATCGATTGATATTTAACAATTTCTAACAAATGCAAATGTCTGGTTTGTGCATATGACAACCGTGTGAACTGAAAATTTTTCGACTGGCGATTTTGTCAGATGAATTTATTGTCATACAACCGTTTGGCAATAAATTGTAAGATTTTCTGGTAAATTTGATACAACCTACCTTATGCTGGCAATTTTTCATTGCCTGCAGAAAATTTGGTGACAATCGATCCAAACGTACTCGTCCTATGACTTGAGAAAATGCGAGTGTTATCAAAGGTACGGATAGTTGTATGGTGAAAAAAGACATATCGTGTAAATGGTTATATATTCACCATTTTCGTGATGTGTCGTCTTGATCTCGAGCCAATTTAATTTAGACTCGGTTTAGTGGCACTCAACATGTTCGATGTGGTTGAATGCATGGACCTATCAAATAGTATAAATATAACGTTAATTGCTCTCTCAAATGTGACTCTGGAACCAGTCCCGTAACTATACTGAGATATAAAAGTAAGCTTAACTGGTAATTATACTTTTGAAATATGAGTGACCCTGTGGTTAAGTGGGTAGTGTGCAAGACTGTCATGCACAAGGTTGTCGGTTCGAACCTCAAAAAATTTTCTTCTTAAAAATAAATTATAATTGCTTTTATAACAATAAAAAAACATCAGTTTTCATTGTTACAGTTAAATGTCGGAATGACATTTATATATAATTTTTATTATTCTACACCGAATAGATCATTATGGGATAGTTCAGTGACAAGTCATAAGGTGAATACAAAGTATCAATTAACCACATCCTAGACCATCTACATGTAAAAATGACTGGTCAGCTTCATAGGAAGTCGTGGAACTCAGACTAGTCCCTATTACTTATGGACCGGTCGCGTGACTAGCATTGTATCAGTTCGATTTCCTGCAGGGCTGTCAGTACATTGCCAGATCTTACAAATTTGTAACATCTGACAATCGTCCGTAATAGCTTTAGATTGTGTCTCAAAATATAGAAACGGATAGCTGTTGCAAAGCAATTTGCTCGAATGTTTGTATGTATTCTCACGAATCAGAACAAGGCTACCGAAGTGCAAGCAAGCGTGGGATTTCTTCAACATCTCGTGATGAAGGATCTCTGTATAAACCTTCGACATATGTACACATAAGGCCTTTTAAGGAGTTTTTAAATAAAAAAAAATCTCAAAAAAAAAAGTTGCATCTTTATTGAATAATTCGGCTACACAAGAACTGCGGGAAAATTACGACATTCGATATTGAAAAAAGTTTAAAAACATTTCCATTTAAATTCTGTTCAAATATATTGAACTTTCATTTGATATCCAATGCCGTACTTCGGTCTCTGGCTTTCATCTATAACTTTGGAAGAAACCACAGACTCTTCTCCATCAAGAGCACCAACAATTAAATTGAGGTTTTCTTTCAAAGAGCCAATACCACACAAAAATGAAGAGGCTTTAATACTCGTATTCGATGTTGATGCTGGTTAAAAAATGCGGACTTATGTATAGTCTTTTGCGTGCAGATTCCAGAAACCATAATCAATAATTTAGCCAGAATAAGGAAATACTATTCAAATGATGGTATGTATTAAAAGTGTGTTTTGCAAATTTTTGTTAAAAGGCCCCAAAAGCATTAAAAGGAAGTTTTGCAACAATGTAAAGCTAATGAACTTATTTTGTCATTTAATGCGGATGTGATGGTCAATGAGAACTGTTGAGCGAATAAGCTTTCAGGCTCTTCAATGTCATATAAAATTAACGAAACGTCAAGACAACATGTAATAAATTTAATTTTTTTTATTTACATTGGGTGCATTCATAAGACGTAGCTGTTGCGCAACCTTTGAGTGTTTGTCTTAGAGACGCATTGCTTAGTAGTTCCGTTCCACTCAAGAGTTGAGTAATTTTCCATCATAAAGTTTTTTCGCTACCTATAGTCAACATGTTGTGCTCAGCCTGGACAGCTGATCGAATAGAGCTATTCCTTTTATATGCTTCGTTAGGTGGCAGGAGCAAATATTTGGTAAGTTTTACATCACAAATGCGATAAGGTAACGAAATAAAGATATAAAATTAAATTATATTCCTCAAGCCGTTTCTAAGACGTATATGTGGGGCCCAACAGTTGCCAATAGTTTCACACTGTTGAGCTCAGAAGCATCGTCTTATGAATGCGCCCATGGAATGCTGCAATCCTAATAGATTAATGAAAAATATGTATGTTGTTGTTGTGTTAGTAAGGTATTTTTTAATTTTGTTTACCATTTTTTGTTCACGTGAAATAAAATGTTCGCCTTTTATTCCCGATAAGGGTGATTTTTCCTATTTTGTGTATGACCGTTTACATTGATTAAATCTTTTAACGTGCAAACAATTTTGCGAAAGTGAATTATGAAATTTTTCCGGCTAGATTGAGCATTCGGACCACTGTGCAGCTTGTACAACAATATGTTAATGCTAAGTATGTAGTGAAATCTCCTTTTTGATGACCATAGTTATTTGTTCAGTGAGTTCTCCATTTGCACTCATCAATCCGAAGTCCACCTTCGCACGATGAAAGTCAAGGCCTATTTATTAGGTCTATGCAACTCTACAAACATACATCAATACAAAAAACAACTCTGTGCTTAAGTTGTCAAAAACACACACAACTATGAACTAATTTGTATGGCGCAAACAACTTTTGATAGTTTAAGTACGAAAACACAGAATATCATCAGGACGATTGCGTTGACCTGATAAATAATCCTTGATGCAAGTCTTATTGCTAATCTGATTGGTTTTAAGAGAGAATGACGAGGGTCAATAAGTTTTGGAAAAACGTTTTTGGGCAGAATATATAGCGCGATTTTTTAAGAACTTTAGGATTTGATAAAAAAAAACACATAAAATTTAGAGAAATGTATGAAATCTTTATTTAAACCGCAAGAACGATCTATGTAATTCAATTTCTTCATTATATCGCCGGTATCTCACGAATAAATTCTTCAATATTATTCGTCAACTGGAGACATAAGCCTTAACATAAAAAGTCTCTAAAAAAAGTCTAAAGACGTTAAATCACACGATCTAGGCGGCCAATTGACCGGCTCCAAACGTGAAATAAACAGTTCACCAAACTCGCCTCTCAATTGGGCCATTGTTTTGCGTGCGACTAATTTGGAACCGTTAAATATCCTAAAGATTAATTAGTGTTTTTATGGGAATTTTTACAATTTAAGTTTAAAATTTGTAAACGCACTAATAATCCCAAAATTATATTTTACTTATTCAGTAAAATATTTTTTTAATCAAATACATTGAAATTGATTATTGAGGGGTTTAGCTGGATCCTATGCGCATTTCACTGTTGCTAATGCAGATCATCAGGGAACCTTTACCCAAAGTTTCTTAGAACAACTAGAGTCATTATGTTCAATGTATTTTATTAAAAAAATATTTTACTGAATAAGTAAAATATAATTTTGGGATTATTAGTGCGTTTACAAATTTTAAACTTAAATTGTAAAAATTCCCATAAAAACACTAATTATTAATTTGACGGCACCCGGTCAAAAAATTCT
Organism: Tachina fera; assembly: GCA_905220375.1. Classification (NCBI taxonomy): domain Eukaryota; kingdom Metazoa; phylum Arthropoda; class Insecta; order Diptera; family Tachinidae; genus Tachina; species Tachina fera. The sequence continues at coordinate 61,359,457 of LR999964.1, read as the reverse complement.
TGTGTGGCAACACTCTATCTTGAATAGCTGTTGTTGTTATTTACATTTATTTTCTTTTTACATACTCTTTATATCTACAATTTGATGCTGAAAAAAAGTCAGCCATTGTAGTAATGGTAAAGTAAGAAAATAAAAAACATGTTGATTATTGAGTTCTTGTTTCAACTTTGTTATTTGTTGTTGAGCTTCTCATTTATTTAAATGAAAGTTTATAACATAATGACTCTAGTTGTTCTAAGAAACTTTGGGGAAAGGTTCCCTGATGATCTGCATTAGCAACAGTGAAATGCGCATAGGATCCAGCTAAACCCCTCAATAATCAATTTCAATGTATTTTATTAAAAAAAAATATTTTACTGAATAAGTAAAATATAATTTTGGGATTATTAGTGCGTGTACAAATTTTAAACTTAAATTGTAAAAATTCCCATAAAAACACTAATTATTAATTTGACGGCACCCGGTCAAAAAATACTTGTGTGGCAACACTCTATCTTGAATAGCTGTTGTTGTTATTTACATTTATTTTCTTTTTACATACTCTTTATATCTACAATTTGATGCTGAAAAAAAGTCAGCCATTGTAGTAATGGTAAAGTAAGAAAATAAAAAACATGTTGATTATTGAGTTCTTGTTTCAACTTTGTTATTTGTTGTTGAGCTTCTCATTTATTTAAATGAAAGTTTATAACATAATGACTCTAGTTGTTCTAAGAAACTTTGGGGAAAGGTTCCCTGATGATCTGCATTAGCAACAGTGAAATGCGCATAGGATCCAGCTAAACCCCTCAATAATCAATTTCAATGTATTTTATTAAAAAAAAATATTTTACTGAATAAGTAAAATATAATTTTGGGATTATTAGTGCGTGTACAAATTTTAAACTTAAATTGTAAAAATTCCCATAAAAACACTAATTATTAATTTGACGGCACCCGGTCAAAAAATACTTGTGTGGCAACACTCTATCTTGAATAGCTGTTGTTGTTATTTACATTTATTTTCTTTTTACATACTCTTTATATCTACAATTTGATGCTGAAAAAAAGTCAGCCATTGTAGTAATGGTAAAGTAAGAAAATAAAAAACATGTTGATTATTGAGTTCTTGTTTCAACTTTGTTATTTGTTGTTGAGCTTCTCAATTATTTAAATGAAAGTTTATAACATAATGACTCTAGTTGTTCTAAGAAACTTTGGGTAAAGGTTCCCTGATGATCTGCATTAGCAACAGTGAAATGCGCATAGGATCCAGCTAAACCCCTCAATAATCAATTTCAATGTATTTTATTAAAAAAAATATCCTAAAGATTATTTTAAAATATCTGTCGATTTGATACCCATTTTAATATAGTTAGTCGACCTTATTTCGTATTTAAAAAAAGCGTTTGTTGGCCGCCATATGAAATTTTTAATACTAAATTTTTAAAAATTTAGCCGCCCAGGTATGTTCGTTCTCCTGAAATTCGTTCTTTAGCGAAAATCGAAATTTGAAAATTTAGAAAAAATCAAATTTCTCTATGAAAAACGCAAATTTTAAGGGTTTTGACATCTGAGTATCATAAGAGGTCACAAAAGACATAAATTCCAATAAAATTTAGCCGCCCAGGTATGTTCGTTCTCCAGGAATTCCAAAATTTCCATAAAAAAAATTTTATTTACTTTGATAGCTAAAAAAATTATAGTTTCTTTTAAATTTTTTATGATTTTTTTTTGTTTTTATAAAGAAAAATTTAATAATCTGCATGTTTCGATTTTTTTTAGCTGATTTTGTTAAAAACTAAGGCCAGGATTCCATTTGTAGTACACAATTCCAAGATTTTCATGTTTAACAGGGCTCTGTTATCAGGTTAACATAGCTCTGTTAATGCTACTGGTTTGTGTCTTGGGTTTTAAATTTCGAAATTTATCTTCACACACGTCTTTTACACTCAAGCGTATGATTGGAGCTGCTACAGTGTATACATTTTAGTTATATTTGTTTATGCTACGTAATTTAAAAAATGTGTATAAACGTAGTTATTAGATGTTTATAGTTATACGTATTCGGTTTAAATTTATGCGTGAATTTTACTTTTAGCTGTATGCAGTCATAATTGTTTGACGGCAAATACTCAAAGAGTACTTAAAATGATACTATTGTTATTCTGTGCTAACGAAATTTGTTTCGATTGTGACAACATCTAACGTAAAATGATATTTACCATCACATCTCAAATAAAATTAAAAGCACAAGTATATTTAAACAGCTGTTCAGAATTAAATGACTAAATTATTCGTTGTATTGAAGGCTGTTAATGTGCCAGTCTCTGAGGTTATTTGGCTGTTAAATTAATCGATTTATATAAGAAGAATTAAAAAGAAAATAAACCAAATTTCGTTAGCTTTACTGTGCTAGTTTAAAAATGTAACAAGCGGGGGACCTGGTGGGTAAACCTAATTCGAGCACGATGCATTCAATGGTGCTAACCATTTTTTGAGGTTAGCTCTTGTTTACAAAATAACAAAGATTGAAAACTTTGTTAAAATCACCTAAAAACCGCAATTTTTCCCAGTTTTCTACTATTCATTCATTTTTATATCAATTAAAAGAACATATTATAGATGAACATGCGTTCTAAATACATCTTTGAAAAAAATTCAAAAAAAAATTTAAAATTGCCCCAAAAAAATTGACGCAAAAAAATCGAAAAAAATTTTAATTTTTTTCCAAAAAGTTTTCTCAGGACGCAAGTTCATCAATACATGTCATTTCATGCGATATATATCTACAAAAAGGTTGAGAAATGGTAGTAAACTAAGATGGAAATGTTTGATTTTTTGGTCCTTTTAACCAAGTTTGCAATCTTAATTATTTTTTAAACAAGAGCTAACCTAAAAAAAATGTTTAGCACCATTGGATTCAGCGTACTCGAATTGGATTTACCTACTGGGTCTCCGGCTTGTTACAAAAAAAAAGTTTAAAATCGAGCACTGTGCTCGAATTACTTACACGAAATGTCTCACCAAATGTAAAATTTTTATCGTATTATTTGCCATTCACCAAGAAATTTTGTATTTACACTACTGCAATTGCATTTATTATTTGCATTTTTGACATGTATTAATACAAAGTATAGTAGTCTGAGCAGCGCTTTATAAAAAAATTACCTTGCTTTAAAAAAAATATATATATTTAAAAAAGCATCCCTAAGAAATATACAGTCCGTTAAATAAGACAAAGACAGCAGATTAAGAATCAAGCACGGAGTTTAATACTGTTTTGGGCCTTGATTACTCGGAGTATAGCCGTATTGATATAAAAAAATATGTTGCTCAGTGTTATTATACTAAATAAATTAATTCTATTAAAAATTTTTTATATATGTATATTTGAAAGGTTTGATGCTCATAAAATTATAAATAGATTCCAGAGCATGCATACATATGTCTGTATATGTATGTACATACACACATATGCACCGCTTGCAACTTGAACAAAAAATTTATTTATCGCATATAAAATATCTACTAAGCCGTTGTTATCACATTGTCGGAATCTTTAAAAACCACAGAAGTGAATGACTCTGCATCCACCGCAAATGAAATCAAATTTTAAATACAATATAAAATCACATAACATGTCCTTAACTGTTTTATTTAAGCAAAATCACAAGAAAATATTTTTTAAACTGAAGAGAGAGAGACCATTTGTTCCATTTTATGCGATCTTACATAATTATTCTTAGAGGCTTAAGAAATAAAAGCAACGTAGTAAAATAAATATAAAAAGAAAACAATTTTATAAAGTATCATTTTTTATTTACTTAGTTTTTTTCTTGTCGTTTCTTGTTTCTTTTTGAATTTCAATTCAAGTCCACCTGATGATCATTGAAAAAATTACTATCATTAATAACGCAGGCAGGCAGGCAGGCAGGCAGGCAGGCAGGCATTCACTGAGCCAGCGAGAGTTGGGCCAGATATCCTACGGTGGTTTTAAACCGCTCATGTGGTTTATTTTACTCTTACATTTCGTTTATTCCTTAAACGTGTGTTAATATTTTCCTCATCCCTTTTATATACTTAACGTTCTATAATTTTTTTTCTTCTTTCCTTTGCGTCTTAATGCAAGAGCATATTAATGATTTTCAATTAATTTAAACCAAGAAGAGATGAAAAAAACCCAACTGTCACAAAATGTTTTAAAACTGTCCGTACCCGTGATTCATTGAAAATGTCAACATTGTAGCCGACAATGTGTTGTGACATAAGAGGCAAAATAACGCTGCATACACTCAAATTGCTGTAACAAGGACTATCATTAATGTAAAGAAAAAAGAGTTGGAAAATTTGTCAAATTACTGCTTCAAATTCTCAGAATATATTAAATGTAATTTATTTTAAAATGATATTGAAAAGGTTAAAGGAAACAAAAACACATTTAAATCGATTGATTTTTTTATTTGACGATTTAAATAAGTGGCAAATACTGAATTAAGTGTTATTGTTTTCTTAGAGTACAATGATCCAAGGCGAATTCACTACGAGTTGAAGTCGATAACACAGCTGAGATATATTTTTTTCAATTTAAAATTGTTCAGAAACTTCAAAATTAGTTAATGAAAAAGAAATTAAGAAAAAATTTAAGTCCAGTTCCAGACTTGCAATTTTTGTTGCAGCAATTCTTGATAATAAGTGAGAGAGTGTTGAAATAGAAATATATACCGTCATGTTCTGAAAATCCCATGTGATTTTAAAAGTAATAATGCCGAAAGACGATAACACAACTTTCGCTCTATTTCAAATGAAATAAAAAGTTACTGCAACAAAACCTACAAGTCTGGGCCGGGACCAGGTGAGAAAGAGCCTCAGCTGCGCGCATTGTTTTTTTCCATACACAGAAAAATTTTTTTCCTGAAAAAAAGTAAAAAAAATCAATTAAAAATGTAATTGAGCCAGTTAAACTTTTGTTTAAAAATTTAATTTAATTAAAAGTTTAATTGATTCAATAAAAGTTTTAATTGATATTTGTTTTCTTTTAAATTAAACGTGTTTATTACAGACACATTTTTATCTGTGTAGGCAAAACTAAAAATAGATAAATTGCTTATTTCGTAATTACATAACACGAAAAGAAAGAAAATTAAAAAAAATTTGTCTCAACAGTGATACAAGCTCGCAAAATTTATATCGTAGGGCAATTTTTTGAACCTTTTTATAAAAAATATTGAATGATACATATTTTTTTATAGAAAATCCAAAAATTCGTTATTTCATTTGTACATACATATCCTTGTACAAATGAAACGATATTTTGTTACTGATTTGTATCAGTACTTAGTGTATTCTGATTATAAATACAGGTAAAATGTAATTTTTTTGAAAAAGGATATACAAGTGGCAGTCAAGTCCCTGCACCGAATCTAACAAAATTAACAACATAGCTTCCGAGCATAATTCTAAGAATATATATAGCTTTTTGTGCTTTTTAATCATAAATGCAGATACAATTGATTTTTTTTTAGAAAAAGGATATATGGGGAAAGTCATTTCCTTACACCGAATCAAACACAATTTGAAACATAGCTTACACCCTCAGTTCTAAGAATATACTTACATATGTACATACATTTTTATATGTAAATGCAGCGAAAATCGATTTTTAAGAAAAATGATATATAAGAGATATTTATGTCGTTGCACAAAATAAAATTATGTGCATAATTATAAAATATTATATAAATTTTTAGTACGTTATAATCATAAATTCATTTGAAATAAATTTTTTTTAAGAAAAAGGATATACGGGAGTTAGTCATGTCCTTGAACTCAATAAAAAAACAATACAACAGAGCTTACACGCATAAATGTTATTATGTATAAAAATTTTTAGTGCATTCTAATCATGAATTCAGTAAAAATTTATTTTTCGAGAAGAAGGATACATGAGAGGTATTCCTATCATTGCACCTAATAAAGCAAAATTTAAAGCAGAGCTTACACGCATTGTTCTAAAAATATATGTACATAAATTATTAGTGCTTTTTAATAAAGAATACAGTTAAATTTTTATTTGATGAGAAAAATGATGTGTGGGAGGTAGTCATGCCCTTGCACCGAACGGAACAAAATTTACAACGGAGCTTATACGAATAATTCTAAAGATATATATATATATATATATATATATATATATATATATATAAATTTTTAGTGTATTTTAATTATAAATTCATTTAAAATTAATTTTTAAAGAAAAAGGATATATGACAGGTAGTCATGTCATTGCACCGAATCGACCAAAATTTGCAAGGGAGCCTAAGTGCATAATTCTAAAAACATACTGTAATTTTAAATGCTTTATACTCATAAATTCAGTTAAAATATTAGTTTTTTAGAAAAAGGATATAGAGGCAGTAGTAATGATCTTGCAGCGAATAGAGTAAAATTCACAACAAAGCTTACGCGCATAGTTCTAGAAATATATATAAAATTTATATATGTATAAAATTTAGATCAATTACAAATTCAGTTAAGATTTATATTTTTGAGGAAAATTATACATAGGAGGTATACATGTCTCTGCACTGAATGAAAAAAAATTTGCAACAGAGCCTAGACACATAATTCTTAAGAAATAAATAAAGTTTTAGGACGTTCTAATAATAAATTCATTTAAAATATATTTTTGGAGAAAAAGGATATATGGCAAGTAGTCATGTCCTTACATAAGATTCAATAAAACTTATCACGGAACTAAGATGCGTAATTCTAAGAATATATTTATAAATTTTTAGTGATTTTTAATCATAATCATAAAAGGATATATGGGACGTATTCATGTCATTGCACGGAATCGAACAAACTTTACACCAAAGCTAGCACGTATAATTTCAAAAATATATTAAAAGTTTAAGTGCTTTCTAGTCATAAATTCAGTTAATATTTAATTTTTGAAAAAAGGATATATGGGCGATAGTCATGTTCTTGCAGCGAATAGATTAAAATTTATAATAGCAATATAATGTTAAATTTCAAAGACAGATATCGAATTTTGCTACCTTCTGGTAAATTTTAAAATTCATGATGCATGTAAGGTAGGCATATCCTTGTCTATGATAACAACTCCAGTTTTACCGACAAAACACAGTGCGGTGCACAGTGGATAAACTTATTGTTTTTTTAATTCTCAAGCAGCTTCTGAAAGGATAAACAGGAATTGATTGCATTTTAAATGCTTTTTACACATACCAAAATGTGTTACCTTGCGCTGTTTTTTAGGTTTTAGTTAATTTTTAATTACTAAAAAATTATTCATCTGTTGGGAAGTTATAACAATGGGCCTAAGTCTAACAAATAAAAACTTATAAAGATTTTCACACCCGTGACTCTTTTTTTTTTTTTTAAATAATTTTATATACAATTTTATTTATTTATTGATTTTTTTTTTCATATATTTTAGGTGAGATATTTACGTCTAATAGATCTTTACATATTGCATATATTTTATTAACTAAATGATTTATATAAATGTTAATTTTTTTTATTTGATTAATTTTTTTTATAAATGTTAAATGATTAATAGGAAACTAACACTTACATACATACATACATACAAACATAATATTAAATTTTATCTATAGAGATACTCATTCGTTAAAAAAAAGTATGTACATATAAGTTTTATTTTATTATCACAGTTTTATTATTATTACTTTTTTATGGGTATATTAACTTCTGCTTAAAGTGTTAATCTTAAATTACGAATTAAAATAATAATAATTTTATAAGTGTTCTTTAATGACTAATTGTTGTTGCTTTTTACAACTTTATTAAAAAAGTACACAAGTTTTATTTGATTTATCATTCGCAAGGTGCATCCATCATTTTGTTTTTAATTTCTGTTATGAACTTTTTCATACATTCAAAAGCGAAAGAATTGAGTTGTAAAAAGTAAACAAGTTGAAAATTTTAATTGTAGTTTTTAAAATTAAAGAAAAAATAATTTAATAACTGTTTGAGTAGATTTTTTTTAGGTGTGCGCAATAATAAATTGAACATTATGATATTAAGTGAAGAAGAGTTATATTTATAAGAGTAGGATTTTATTACAAGTGGCTACTATGCAATGAAAATAAAAATAAACGAATTATAAAGATGTAATATTAAACGATGATTAAGTGAGCAGTAATTAAAAATATTTTTGATTGCATTGGATCACCCTACAGTCGGCGTTTCGTGCCAGTCTGATTTATTTCATGATTATTTTCCTAAAAACTTTATACTAAATTTCAAATATACGAGTACATAAAAGTCTAGTCTAGTTCTCCCATTTTTCTGTGGCATAAAAGGCAAAGGTGTTTGGGTCGATATAAGCTTATTTTGCGTTATTGACACATCTGTAAGCTTCATAACAACAAATAAATGACCATTAAAAATTAAAGGGTGTTCTAAAGCGAACAACAACAAAATATTGAAATCCTAATGTAATATACAGACAATTACATACAGACACTTGAAAATTTAAAAATTAGTGAATTTTTATGCCGACTACGTCAATAAACACTAAAATCAAAAGAAAATTAAGATTAAAGGGTATTCTATCAGTTAATGTAATTTTGACAACTTGCTGTATTTTGAAAACTGTAAAAAGACAAGCTCTTGAAATTTTTATATCAATGCTAAAACTAAAAAATCCCAAAATTAAAAAATCGCCACAAAAAAAAACCGCCAAACTAAAAATTAACCGAAAAACATCGCCAAAAACTGAAAAAATTGCCTAAACAAAAAAAACTAAATAAATCCAAAAATATAAAAATAAATCCCCAAGACTAAAAAACCGCCAAAACTAGAAAAACGCTAAAACAAAAAAAATCACAAAAACTTAAATCAGTTCCAAAACTAAAAAAAATCATTTAAACTTAAATAAATCGTCAAAAACTAAATATATCGCCTAAACAAGAAAAAAAACTGCAAACTAAAATAAAATCCCAAAATCGAAAAAATATGCCTGGAACGAGAAAAGCGTCAAAACTAAGAAAAAATAGCCAAAACAAAAAAAATTACAAAAACTTCAAATACATACATATGGGCATTTCCGTGTTCACTCACACGACTTTCGGGAGCAAAATAAAAAAACACAATTAAATTTTTTTCAATTCACTACTAATAATTTTTTGTAGTATTTTGAGAGTACTATCAATGGTAAAAAAAAAATTGAGAGCCTCCGGTTTTTATCTTTTGAGATTAAAGCCACAAAAGGGCGGTCACTAACGCGACTTCAAATAGACATGGCTTAAGATATGTATATCTATATGTATATGTAGCTCCAAAAATAAAAAAAAATTCTAAACATAAATAAATCGCCAAAAACTGAAAAGATCGCCTAACAAAAAAAAGCGCTAAAACTGAGAAAACATCCAAAAATATAAAAAAATGGCCAGACCGTAAAAATCGCAAATATTAAAAAAAATCAACTTTAATGAATCGACAAAAATTAAAAAAATTGTCTATACCAAAAAAAAACCCCAAAATAAAAAATTCAAAAATTGAAAAAAGTTCCTAAAACGAAAAAAGTGCCAAAAGTAAAAAAAATCCAAAACTAAAAAAATAAAATCGCCAAGAACCGAAAAAATCGAAAACCACTCCAAAACTAAAAAATATCGTGTAAGCTTAAACTTAGCTCCAAAACTCGAAATTGTCCAAACATAAATAAAATTTTAAAAACTGAAAAATCGCCTCACAAAAAACAACGACAAAACAAGAAAAAATTCAAAAACAAAAAAATCGCCAGACACCGAAAAAAATCGCATTATTATTAAAAAAAATTAAACCTTAATAAATCGTCAAAAACTGAAAAAATCACCTAAGCAAAATAAAAAACGCTAAGATTAAAAAAATCTAAATAAAATTCCTTAAACGAAAAAAGCGCCAAAACTAGGAAAAAAGCTTAAAACAAAAAATCTCCAAAAACCAAAAAAACCCCAAAAATAAAAAAATCTTTTAAACTTAAGTAAATCGTCGAAAACTCAAAAAAGCGCCTAAACAAAAATAAGTGTCAAGACTAAAAAAAATGAATAATCTAAAAAATACAAAAAAAAAAAAAAAATCCAGGCACCGAAAACCCGAAAAAGCTTAAAACATCTTTAAAGCTAAAAAAATATTTTAAACTTAAATAAATCGCCAAAAATTTAAAAAATCGCCTAAAAAAACAGCAAAACTAAAAATATACGAAAATAGAAAAAAAATCCTCAGACGAAAAAAGCGCCAAAACTAAGAAAGAAAACTAATACAAAAATCTTATAAGCTTAAATAAATCTATAAAAACTGAAAAAATCGCCGAAACAAGACAAAAAACGCCAAAATTAAAAATCTAAAAATCGCAAAAAAATATCCCTTGAACAAAAAATAATGTTTAAACTTAAATAAATAGCTGAAATCTGAAAAAAATCTACTAACCAAAAAAAAAAACAAAATCTAAAAAAAGTTTAAAAATCTAAAAAATCGCTTAGACGAAAAAAAGGCAAAAACCACAAAAACCACCAAAAACCGGAAAAAGTATTCAAAATTTAAAAAAAGGCTATTTCAGATAATATAATCGAATCCTTCATGTGCGAGTTAAAGTTTCAATTTACTGAATTTATTGATTATTGCCACATATGTTTTGATACCCGTTTCGCGTAGGGTAACAACTTGGTTTTGCCAGGAAGCAATTTGTTCTATTTTTATTTAACGATAATTTAAGAAGGAAAGACCCTTAAGATAGCCTGCTTTTAAGCAAACACTTCTTATACATTATATCTGTGGCAAAAAGGAAAAAATGCTTAAGTCAGACTCTACCGTTTTGCAGGAGAGCACTTTTAGGCGTTCAAGTAGATTTTCAGAAATGTATTCCTGTTACATTTAAATTGGAAAATTCTATGTTAACCTTTATTTTTTTAAGCAAACATCGTCCTACACACTATAAGCAATTTATTATAGTTGAAATATATTAAAGTTTATTTAGGTTACGCTTTTATTATTAACGAGACATAAGTCTAAAAAAGTAGCAAGTCATAGTCGTATAACTTCCCGAAAAATCGCACAAATTAATTTAGATTTTGACCAAGAGTACTTTTGTATGTGCAGATTAGAGATTTACCATTAGCTCAAAATCAGCTTATCTCGACTCAGTTATATTAATACTAGCTATGCCCACAGCCTTGCAAGGAACTAATTTCTAACGCAGCTATATCTATGTTCTGAATTTCATTAAAACTAGTTTGATAATTTCGGAGAGGCAGGAATCGCCCTGTCTTGCTCCAGTTTTAGTTGTAAAAAGATATAAGCGTCTGTGTACTTCAAGACGCAGATTTCTGTAATGTAATTTTGTATTGTTTGCGTGAGGCAGATATTGCCTCCGTGACCCCTAATTTAAAATATATAAATTCTGCGTCTTCTTTTAGAAGCAGATGTATCCATATCTTTAATATCATAGTTTCGGAGAGGCAGAAGTTGCCCCCATTTTGGCACCGTTAAAAAATATATAAAACATTTGTTCTTTCAGAATCAGATGCATCTAGGTTTTGAATGTATTAAAAGCCGGTTGGATAGTATCGGAAAGGCAGAATTTGCCCTGCCCCTTGTTTTAAAAAATTAGGAAACCTTATTATTATTTTAGGCGCAGATCTATCTATCTATGCTAGCGGGATTACTATTACTACAGATGCATCTAGGTTTTGAATGTATTAAAAGTCGGTTGGATAGTATCGGAAAGGCAGAATTTGCCCTGACCCCTCCTGGACCTGGTTTTAAAAAATTAGGAAACCTTATTATTATTTTAGGTCCAGATCTATCTATCGATGCTAGGGGGATTAGTATTTTTTATATATTTAGACGATTTTTATTAGCATCAATTTGTGTGCATTACAGGGCTAACTAATATTTTTCTAAGTACCTTTAAGGGGAAACTACTGTATTTGCACTTAGGCCGGTGTGTGTGAATAAGTGTTAAAATGAAGTCATTAAACTTTTCAACTGTATTTTATTTTTTAAATGATCAGCTGCACTCACGTCGCAGATACTAAAAATATTATATTAAATTTTTTTCTCGTACGCGCAAAACAATTAATTAAATATGAATTGGCTGCAAAAAAAATAAAACAAATAAACAGCAAAAAAAAAAAAAACACATGTCCGAACATGTGTTGGCATGAGTGTGATTTTTCTGTACATTTTGTATTTGGTCTACTTCCTCAAAACAGAACGTTTTAATGTAGATACATACATTCGAGTATTTTTCTTTTCTTCTTATTTTTATTGAGCATTAAAAATTATTAACAGTCATAAACTTAAAGTTTATTTTGCAATGAAAAATGGCTTTTGCCACAACATAAAGCAGGTATTTATGGGATTTTTTTTCTTAAATAACAGCTCAAACTAATCCGTCTTAACGGGCACATAAACAAAATAATAAAACAAAAAAAAAAAAACTTAATGCAGTTAAGGCGGTTTGAAAAGAGCTTTGGTTTATGAGTTTTTAATGGAACTGGCAGTTGAGATAAATAGTTTTGAAGTGCGAACTATTTTAATAGTTTCGTTTTGTATGGATTTAAGTATGAAAGTGTAGCTGTTTATTTTGCCAATTAGAATAAAATAAGTATTGAATGTAATTAATAGAAATTGCATTGATTGAAAAGTAGATAAACAATTTTTTTTTCAAAGTATAAAACTAGTTTTTGTGTCTTCTCAAACGAATTCTTGATTCAACTGTTTCCAGTAAATATTGAAAGTTAAGCAGTTTTAATCAGATATAAATTTGAGAATTATGTGCTTATAAGCAAACTTTCTTGAATATGTTGCATTTAACTCGTTGTGACATTAAAGGAGCTCGAAAATTCACTTAGAGTTGAAAAATTCATACCAAAATTACCGTCTATAATTTCTTTATGTCGAAAGGGTGTCTAAGCAATAATCACTACTGTTATCAAAGGAGTCTATTGTATCCACATTACTGCATAATTTGTAGGCGTAAGTATACAACTTCCGATAGGGAAAATTGTCATAACTACTCTGTTCTGAAACATTTAGAGCACTTTGTCAAATCAAATTTACGGTGCCCATAATTGTCCAATTGAGCAGCTAATATGCTGCATTAAAATCGATTAATGACCACATTTGCTCCTTTCGATAACATTCATTCATTGTCGATACAGAAGAATTCATCGCGACTGTGTTAGTGAGTGTTGCGGAGGACTCGAGTTTATCGATCCGATGCCGCTCTCAGCAGCGGAAAAATTTAAGGCCACGAGACCATCAAATGCGTCGTGTGTATGGTGAATAGGCTGAGAATCAACTCATCAAACCATTTTCAGCGTCGAGGCCAATTTATGGCTTAATGGGCGTGTAAGCAGACCGAATTTTCATTGGCCAGAGCATAATCCTCTTGAGACGCTATTATATCCCTAAAAAATCACTGTTTAGTGCGATTTTCATGCAGAAGGCATCCCCGGCCCATTTGTATTTCAAATTCCACCATTACCGTGAATGGTGAACGCAACTTTTTGCGTTTTGAAAATCATAATATTTATCAGTCACCCTTATTCCAGTTCTCAACATCGAAGTCATGTCAATACAGTACAAAAAATTTGGAGCTTGTCTACTCGCGAATTCGAGAAAAATTTTGTCCTATTGACAGTCAATTTCTACTACAGTATGAACCTGTCAAAAGCTGTCAGTTATTTCCGACAACAGCTAGACAATCTTAAATTTTTTTGTAATGTATTGACGTGACGTTGATATTGACAACTGGAATTAAGATGAAAACAATTATTCGTTTGCTTTAACGATAATGTGATTCTGTTATTTCTTTTTATTGAAGTATTAAAAAGCTTGAGTTTGTAGTTTTACTCTTTTTACTTCAACCCACAAAGAGTATCGTTAAAATATATCACTGGATAGCAAAGTCTATAAACTTTCGTTATATTTATTATCGCGATACGATCGATTATCGTAATAAAAGTTGCCGAATCTACGTTCACGCTTCGTGATTTTTTTTTATTCCTCATGTCATTTCAAATGAGGAGGAAGAGGGAAAATGTTTCGAACAACTCAACACGGCTTCTCTAGCTATAGAGCGCTTAAAATCATCACTTATCTCAAACAACCGGCCACAAAGTTTGTATGATTGCACACATTTTGACTTGTCTTTGTGGGTGTACTTCAAATCTCAAATTTGTTGAGCAAATTTTGGATTTATGCAAGATAGAGGAGAATGTAAAATAATATATTTTTCTCTCAAGCCCGTCAATTAAAATAAAAAGCTACTCATCAGAAATTGCTGAGTCGCATCCACTGAAGTCGATGCAACATGCAGACATCTTACCTGGTGTATATTTTTTTTGTTCTAGCGTTTTTTTATTTAAGCCCTTTTTTGTAGCGATTTTTTCGTTGTTTTGGCGATTTTTTTAGTTTTATTTAAGTTTTGGCGATTTTCATATTTTTTTCCGTTTTTTTTTCAGTTTTTTTGGCGACGTTTTTTACTCTCGAATATTTTTTGCATTCTAGCTATTTATTTTATTTATTCTTTTAAGCACCCTTTAATTTTTAAGTGTCATTCTTTTGTTGTTGTAGCATCATACATTTTAAGGTTTACATAGCTCTTACGTTTCTCGAGAAAAGAGCTTGTTACAGACAGACAAACGGACATAGGAGCGAAAATACGAGTAGTAGGGTTCCTTTTTATGTTTGGTGTACGGAAGCCTAAAAATGTAAACGCACAATGATCTTTCTTTTTATAATTTAAATTTATAATTATAAATCAAAGCTTGAAAAATAAGTTTATCTCCCAAAAGAAAATTCATATCGTTTTGTCAAAGATCGATGCAAAAATCTGTAAGCTTGAATTGCGATTGAAGTCTAGTGATGAATTATTGAAGCAACAACGAAATGCAACTGACGTTTTAAATCAACTACGGCCAAGCCATATGCACAATGTTAGAGCTTTTACACAGGAGCTTTGTGCTTTCACACTGGCGAGAGAACAACAGCCAATAAGATCGCGGCGACAACAATGTTTGCTGCTTAGATGAAGGGTGACCTAGCTGCGACAAGTCGTCTGCGCATCGTGTTTGTAGGCGAGAAGTGAGGAGAAGCTTGCGGGGTAGCAAAAATTCCACATACTGTGAATTGAATCGACAATTTTAGCTTTCCTCTCTCTCATATTTCTTTCTCTCATACTTTAATATGCTATATACAAGCAGTGTTGCCAGTTAGACTAATTTTTTTATAACATTCATGAAAAACGCAGTTATAATATAAAAATTACAAAGAAATACTCGTAAACTAAGGAGAGAAAAGAAATTATTGTATTTTAGTAGTAAATTGAAACAAATAGAAATATGTAAACATATTAATTCTATATTTCCCAAACCAACAATTAGTTCCTTTAGGGCAACACTGCTACGAATGAACGAGTAAAAAGCATTGATTAAATTAATATAAAATAGCTTCCCTGAATATTGCGACAAAATGTAAACTCACGTGGATTTAAGAACAGACTCCAAAAAAATAAAACGTAAGCGTTGTCGCAGCTAGGCCACAGGCTCTTAGGCCCCTTTCACATTAGGCAACTTTACTTGCGCAAGTCTTGTGTTTGTGGGTGTGAGAGGAAAGGTCGGTTGAAGGGGAAAGAATTGCCGAGATTTGAGTACAGACTTGCTTGAACTTGGCAATTCTGCCACAATTCTGTTTCAGCTGTTATTGTTGGCTTGGGATATTGATTTGTTTTTGACATTGTCTTTTATTTCTTCTTCGGTGTGTTGTCTAATTTTGTGTTAAGAAAATTTTATATTACATATGATTAGAGAAATGAAACAAAACGTCAACAAATTAAGAAAATTCGAGAATAAAAAAATTTAACTTGCTCAAGAAATGAACTGAATGTGAACATAGAAGCAAGATCAAAAGAAAATAAATAAACATGAAAATTATACTTGCGCAAGTAAAGTTGCCTAATGTGAAAGGGGCCTTACTTTCCCAAGAAATTGTAAGAGCTTTCAAAGCTGTGTGTGTGTGTTTAGACCTAGGCTGCCCAGAGTAGCGCCAGAGTTCCGAACATCAATCGGCTTTTTATAGAAATGAATACACATAAACTTATAATTTTCTCTCGGTTCTCTCTCTGTGGGAAGCTCTGCTTTAGACGTACATATCTGTTTTAAATGCTTAACAAATAAACTTTTAAAGTTCTTAATCATATTTACTTGTGATTAAACAAAAATAAGCCAATAAGTTGTTAACAAAGTTGTTGAATTTTAATTGTGCCACGAATATCATGAGCAGATTTATCTCTCTTAAAAATATAACCCTTGACTTATTGCACATTTTTTCCTAATCAAATTTGAAACAAGTTTGCAGTATTTTACAACTCTGCCTGCAAAAAAAAATATTTTGTTTACAATGTAGCCTAAAGTTATTAAAGTATAAAGTATAATTTAGTTATTTAGTTGCACTTAACCCATTAGGAATTGTGTTGTGTGAGTGAAAATCTGAATTGATTTTACAAATTATTGCATTTCCAAACCTGAGCGGCTGGTATGTGATGACGAGACATCACTGCCATAGGAGGTGTTTAGGCCATTCGTATTCCCCGCATATGCCAAAGAACTGACCGAGGATGCACTATTGGACATCAGACTGTGCAAGGTGTTGGCATGTTTCATATTTGGGGGTGTTTGGGGTGGCGTGTCAGGTTGTATTTCCGGAAACCCCAAGCGACCTTGCTGCTGTTGCTGCAATTGTTGTTGTTGTTGCTGCTGCAGTTGTTGGTGTTGTTGTTGCAATTGAGAGTTTAGATTTTGGGCAGCATATTGTTGGCTCATATGCATCATATTGGCTGAGGTGTTTGCTGTATTATTCATTTGCCCGGCATAATTGCTCGCAGCAGGATAACCCGTGGTTAGACGTGAATAGGGAGAGGTGGCGTTCACGTAGCTGCTCATCATGGACAGGGGAGAATTGTTGGCCAAGTGATTATTTATTTGTAAATTATTGGCATAATACGATTGGGCAGCCAGTTGTTGTTGTTGGCTATTACTCATGTAGCCGCCTGCTTGGCTGGGAGGTGGCGTTTTATTGGCCACTGTGTCGGCCACACTCCAAATTTTTGGTTTTGTGGCTGGTATAGGTATGCCACACTCGTCCCTAATATTTGAGGTAGGATGGGTGGTGATTAAATAACCTTGTTGCTGCTGTTGATAGTAAAGACTTTGTGTGTGGTGCTGTTGCTGTTGCTCTTGTTGTAGTTGCTGCTGCTGTTGATGCTGCTGCTGTTGTTGTTGCTGTTGGCTTTGGTAAGGATGATAAGAATTATTGTGATGTCCACTGCTTGCTGTGCCATAAAGTGAGGCTGTATTGTAATTATCCAGCTGCCTGTTAGCTGTTAAATTTTCTGGCTTACGATCCTCGTCTTCGTCCTTTAAAGCATGTTTAACATTGTGGTGATTATTTTTGTGTTGGTTTTGTTCTAAAATTGAAGCAATAAATTGAAAAGTTGAACAACTTAAATTACAATTTAAATCTCCGAATTGTATGAAACGAAATATTAAATCTTTTAAATCTTAAATTTTAAGATCCCACCCAAACCGCTTTAAAAATTAAAATGCTTAATGGATTCTTAGTTTTCTAAGGAAGCAGCAATTGTTTTGCTTTTGTTATTTCTTGTCCTTAAGTCAAGTGCTGTCAACTTCCGGTTTATATTTGAAAGTAACATTAAGTATGCTTGTGTAGAGCACTCAAACCTTGTTAAGAAGGTGGTGGGTGGGAAAAAGGAACAAAATAACTAGATTTATGTATAGGATTAGATACAGCTAATTTCAAAGTGATTTCTTAAAGCTTTCAGGAAAACTTATATTTAAAAATAAAACCCAAAACGTTTGAATATAAAAATATATTCAAAAAATAAAATATTTTTTTCTCAAAATTACCTTTATGCACTTGCTGGCCATATAAATTGACCGCTGGGGCGTTTCCGCCGCCGCTATTGACACCTGCCACCTTATGCATCTCTGGTTTATCGATTTCCTTTTCATCATCCGACAACATGGCATCATCGTCATCATCTTCGGTGCGATTCTTTGGTTCCCATGTCATTTTGTTCTCCTTCTTTAAACGGCGTCTGGCATTAGCAAACCATGTTGATACCTGAGTCAAAGTCATTTTAGTGATAATTGCCAACATGATCTTTTCGCCTTTGGTGGGATAGGGATTCTTTTTATGTTCATTTAACCAGGCCTTTAAAGTGGCAGTGGATTCTCTGGTGGCATTTTTGCGTCTGGATGCTAAATCGTAGGAAGCACCGTAACTGAAATTGTATGGAATAGTACAAAAGTATTAAAAATTAATTTTTCTAAACTTATTTTTTTTTTTTTTTTTTGCTTTAAAATATAAAGTTGTATTGAAAATGCTTTTAACGATAAGTGGATTAAATATTTCATTTTATTATATAAACTAAAAAGACTTCTCTTCTATTGGTGAAAACCCCAGCATATGCTAAACTTTTTTTCTATTAATCTTTTCCTTCATTTTTTTTCCTTTATCTTATATACTTCTGAGGCACTTGTTGAATGTTAAAGATAAAAAGAAATAAACAAAAAAAAGTGTGAAAAACAATACAAGGGCTGTGTAACTAAAATTGGATACACATAAAAACTAACCCACATATGCAAAAAAAAAATTAAAGTGTGCTTGAAGTGTACGTTAAGACAAAATTTCCATACAAAAACCGATTTAACGTACACTTGAAGCATACGTTATTTTTTTTGCATATGGGGGTAAAACTTTTAAAAGCGACTTGCAATGTAAAAAGAACGATTTTTATATAGGACTGTTTTTATTTTTTTATTTCAATAAAAATATTTTGCGAGAATTTTTCCAAAATTAAATGAAGTGTTGCACTATACTAAAAAATCCTACTCACATGTTGCATTAACACACAATTTTAAAGAATTCCGTCCTACAAAATTAAAAAATTTCAGAATATTTTACCAAAGACCTTTAAAGAAAAATGCAGCTCCGATCGTAAAGAAAGTATTTATTTTATGAAACTCCTTTAAAAAAATCTGAAAATGTCATATCATCAGCTTAATTGAAAAACCGCATAACTAATATAAAGTTTTAGTAGATTTTTGGATTAAGTTTCTAAAATCTCTCTTAATTTCTATTGTCAAGTAGGCGAAAAAGTACGAGTATTGTCTTATGTATTTTATATTTACTTTTCTGTGTTAACTACATGGCCTGCCACTTTTACATTAAATACCTCAGACCCTTTATTCAAATACGGAACATTATTATAGTCTGGCGTTAGTTAGAGGTAGAATTTTGTCTATGAATAAGCACTTATTTATTTTTACAACTTCACCTTAATCAAAAGTGAGTGAAAAGTTAAAAGCGAGTTCAGCCTACCTGTAAAGTTCGGTACATACTATCGAACTTGAGTGACAGTCAAAAACTCATCAGGTTTGTATTATAGTTTTTAGACGTGTATCGTAGATTTGTATCGAACTCATTGAGTAGCTCGTTTTTTACACAAACCAATCATCAACCCCATGTAATTTAAATGGGTTTGATCATCAAACCTATGATCATACCCATTTGCATGGTTTTGATGATTGGTTTGTGTCCAACACGAGCTACTGAACGGGTTCGATGTAAGCCTACTGGACATACATAACTATAGATTTTTGTTTATACTTTGATTTTATGTGGGTTAAGGCTTTTGTCACGGTTTAGAAAATTTGACTGAAAACTTTGTAAAAAGCTTTATAAGGGAAGGGCGTGTTGGGGTGGTTTAAAAACTCCGAAAATAGCATTACGTAATTAGTGAATGGCCTCTTAAATAGTAATTTAATAATAACTTATTATAAATAATAAATCAATTTTTATACTAACTACGACGTTTTTTATTGTTTCTTATTCGACCCAAGTCTAATTTACATTGATGTTTTTGACCAAACAGAACGAACTAATTCAAAATATACTTGGGTTGAACTCGTTCACTAGTTGATATTTTACAAACACGAATGATCAAACTCATTTAAATTACGTGAGATTGATCAAAGGTTTGTGCCAAAATTGAACTAGTGAATGAGTTCGATCCAAGTCTACCACAAAACTATGATCAAACACATGTAATTTGAATAGTTTTGATCATTGGTTTGTGGCAAAAATGAGCTAATTAACGAATGAGTTTAACCCAAGTATAGTTTATGCCAAAAATGAACTAGTGAACGAGTTCGTCCCAAGTCTACCACAAACCTGTGATCAAACCCATATAATTGAAATAGGTTTGATCATTGTTTTAGGGAAAAAATTAACAAGTGAATGAGTTCAACCCAAGTCTAGCTGTTTCATGATTGGTTTGTGTCAAAAACAAGATACTGAATGAGTTCAAAATAAGTCCATTTTACACAACTCTAATATTTGTAAATCCGAGTTTAGACAGGCGAATATTTGGAATAAAATCATTTCTAATTCTTTCTTCCTATTTTCGTCGTGTTCATACAGACGTATATGTTGCCGGCAACATTCCATTATTATTGGATAATGTCAATTATACTTGTATACATATGTACATACATATATAGGTATATGTAGCAAAGAATATGTCAACAAAGCGTGTCGCCCAGTACCGAACACAAATATGATTCTCTTTTCCCCACCCGTAATATGCTGTCTAACTTAATGTTTTCCTACCAAATGTTTTCGTGTCTAAACGCAGATTAATTGAGCAGAGATAGCAAAAAGTTGCCACTAAATGTTTTTAAATATAAAAAGTAGCCGCA
The DNA here is from genome assembly GCA_905220375.1 of Tachina fera. Classification (NCBI taxonomy): domain Eukaryota; kingdom Metazoa; phylum Arthropoda; class Insecta; order Diptera; family Tachinidae; genus Tachina; species Tachina fera. The sequence goes on along the minus strand of LR999964.1, from coordinate 61,338,662 downwards.
ATACAAATTTTTGTTTGTTTATATAATCCAACAGTTGTAATAATTGAAAAGTCTTAAGCAACCCATCCATTATACAATATTATTGCATATGTTATTGTATACATTATTGTATTTTTCTCTCGTACTAAACAATAAATGGCTAAATATTTTCAAAGAAAATATTGACCCATTTTCCTGGCAGTGAAAAAGTAAATACCCTTGAAATATGTTGCCACCATATTACAGATTTGTCTAGATTGTACAATAAAAATCAAAAGTATTTTGATATTTGCCAATATATTATGGTGCCATCTTCGAATATGACATACACATACACATGTTGTTAATAAATGCATGTCACTGCTTGTAATCTCTATTCATTCATATGATTCGCTATAGCAATGAATCAGTATGATTGCTTTGAATACTTCTTAAAACCCCTTCTGACAAATATAGTTTTATGTAATACCATAAAATAAAATAGCTAGCCCCATTTTATTTTATAAATTCTTTTAATACGAGAAAAACTATTAATTAATATGCCATGTTTTATTAAATTAAGACTTTAACTAGTCAACTTGCTTTTGTGAGTTATTTGATTGCTATAGAAAACAATCAAACAGCAGTATTGATTTTTACTAACAGCACCCCAAAAAAAGAAAGTGAGTTAATGACAGTCATTTTTTAGAGAGGTAACTCTGCAAGCAATATCAGTATCAAAATGTATTGATGTTAAAAAACAAAACAAAAGCAGGGAAAAGTGAATCAAGTCCTACAGTTCTCTGAAGTATATGTCATTAATAATTAATATTCTTCAAGAAGACACTATTGCAAAAATTTATAAAAAAAAACCAAACCAATTTTATCATTTGGAGTCGTGACTGTTTACGATTCAGTGTGCGATATACTGTGCATGCATATAGAGTCTATAAAAAGTCTAGAGCCATAAAATAAAACTGAGAGCAGACAGAGCCCAGGGGAATCTATACAATTTTATTCAAGATTATTAAATCTATGAAAACTTTCCTAAGACCGCTGCATTAACACAAGTACTTGTACACATAGAATAAAATTTATTCCAACGATTTTCTTTACTTTAAATGCATAAACTTGCATACGAAACGTTTCTTTTTCTTTTTCTTTTTGTTTTCTTAGTTGTAGCATTTTTAAGTTTATAAGTAAGTTTGTGTGTGTGTGTGCATTTGCTGATAATAAGAAACAATTTTATTGATATTCACTTTTTTATAATTTATTAAGTGTTAAAAGATTTGTTGAATTTTATATTTCTTGTGATAAGGTTTTATTGAAAAGTTGAATTCTTATTAGTTTTGTTTTGCTTTCAATTTAAGATAATTTAAACGTTGTTATTTCAATGTAATAAATCACTTAAGTTGGTTTGTATGCTTGTCTGTCTAATTACTTTGTGACTGGAATTTTAAGTATGAAAAATATCAGCAATGAAATGTTTGCGTTATTATTATAAAACTCACCCATAAGCAAATGTTGGATCATATGAATAATAACCAGTTGTTGGCTGTAAACCGGCTGTTGACCAGGCGGACATATCGGAGCCCGTGGTAGATTCTTTGAGACTGTAAGGATTGCTCTGTAAAAATAAAAAATATAGAAAATAGTTTCTTAGTAAAGTAATTTGCTTTTAACTAGTTACATATATGAAAGTTAAAGTTTCTTAAAAAACGTTTCTAAGAAAATTTATGTGGTTTGAAAGGAAAATTTGTATCTGTTTAGATACACGAGTAGTATATTTTCACTAAAGTCATTTAAACACAATCGTTATAGGTATTATTGACATAATGGATGCATTTATTATATTGAAACAAAATAAAATTTGTTTTATAGTTAACAAGCATGGTAACAAAGACCTTCACCCGTTTTAGTTATACAGATCAGAACCTACCGTATGGGAATCGAACCATTGAAACCCGCACTGCTAGCCTAGACACAGTATACCCACTAGGCTACAGGAGCACCCAAAATAAACTTTTTACTGATTTCTTTCCATATTTAGAGCTTATTGCAGAATTCGTTTATACCATATTCACACACATATATTTAACTTTACAAAGTCTTGAGTTATTAGAAGAGTAGTGCAAATAGAATGGCAGAAGAGTACCTACAACTAGTTGTTTTCCCCAGAAGTTTGTAATTTTTTGCTAATGCCTTCAACGGGCTTATATGAACTGAATCTTTATAATAGAGTCTTATAGTGTCTATAATAAAATGATAGATATATATCACCCATTTACTAAACCAACGTTATAACTAAAAAAAATCGATATATGAGTTAACAACGTAGAATTTATCTTCACATCGTTTTTAATATTGTTTAAAAAGTTTAGACAACAATCTTGTTTACTCAGCTCTTAAGAGAAAAACTAAATTTTCTTTCCCCATTAAGTTGTGTGTAAACTGATAACTTTTAACTCGTTTTCTGGCAGACTATTTTTTCTTTATTTATGACGTCATATGAGTAAATGAGCGTTATATACTTTAGACTTGGGTCGAACTCAGTCAGTCGGTCGTTTCCGACACAAAATATAGGGCTGCGTAAACAGTCTTTAAATGTAAATGCGTCTTGTTTTTTTAAATATCGTAGCAATGCTGTCGTATAATAATCAAAGCATGATGGATATATTGATGTTCGTGTATTTCAGTGCTAAAAAGCGATGTCGCAAAGACTCTTTGTTTGTAACAAGCACTCAAAAGAAATAGTGTTGATGCGTGTTTGCTTGTTATTTTGCATATTGTACGTTTGAGTGTGTATGTGTAGGATGTATACGGTAAGCTATTATGTGTTTAAGAGAGGTTTTTTTAATGCAAGCGCACACTGAAATGTCAATGCATGTATGCGTTTGTATGTCGGCAGAAAAATAAAATAGAATACTCACAACTTACTTATATGTAGGTATGTATGAATGTATGTACATTAGGGTTTTCTAAAGAAAAATCGTTTTTTTTCTCAGAACCAGGTTAACAACTTTTTTAGGTAACAAAAAGGCCTCTTAAAATATCAGCTCATAATATTAATGATGAGATGGTGCGCATCGCATTTTTCGATTTCCCATACGATTTTCATGGTGTGAATTGATTTTATTCATTCTGATTGTCATTAGTAAAGAACGGAATGTCCAACAGTAAACTTCTTGTTACGCTTTTGATGATAGTACATTAGTGATCATAGAATATTATTAATCAAAGAAAATTCGAATGTTCGCTAAAACTTCGAACTTCTCTCGGAAGTTTTTCAAATGTGTGACGGTAGCCGAGTGGATGTGTGATAGTTCGATGCATGACAGCAGTGTAAGTTAAAAACTAAAAAAGAAATCATACGTACATATGTGCAATAATTGAACAGTAATAAATTTGTCACGATAGCCTACTGGATGTGTGTTGGTCCGTTATAATGGAGGTACCATGTTCAAATCCTGCAGCGTAAGTCAAGGTATTAAAAAATAAATAAAATAAGTAAGTTAAGGGCCATTATTATAAGTTGTCGTTAGCTAAATGTAGGATGTTATTGGATGGATAAACACTTTTTCATTATTACAACTTCATTTTAACAAAAAGTGAGCGATAAGCTAAAGGCAAGCTCATCCTACCTATAACTTTTATCGTGAGGTATAGTCATTTGAACTTGCCACATTTTCGCCACTTGCCACAGTTTCTACTTTATAAAACAAAATCAAATATATTTGTTCAAAATATGGCATAAAACAAAAACAATGCAACACAAAACACATAAGAATAATAAAAAAACAAAAGAATTGACAAAAATATTTTCATGATGTTTGTAATTTGACAAATAAACAACAGCAAGTTGCCACTAATCATTTTTAACAAACAATATCCACAATATCCACAGAAATGTTGCCACCAACCAAACATTTTATTATTTATTTTATCGGACAGTTGTAATAATGGAAAATTTTAGAGGTCACTTAATAGTTCAGTTTTGCTAAAGTTAGGAATAACCATCCGAAACTTTATCGTTAAGTCATAATAATGGCCCTAAATAATATAAATAAATAAATGAAAAAATTAAATTACTTTTTTATTTTTTCTGTTGCCTTTTTGGGATATCAAAATTAGTTCGATATTCTCTCACTTTTTACATTGCTATCGAAACTTCGATAACGAATGTTTTTTGCGACAAATAGCGACAGGTGACAATTTTTCGAGTCATTTTTAAGTGTCACTCTCGATAGTTTCACACGATAAGTGTTCGAGATATATTCGAAATCTATATCAATAACGAAAGTCTTGGTCAAGTGGGAATTGTTATGAAATACACCAACACGCTTGTCTAATGCAAACACCAAATAAACACTAAAACCGAGCTTGTAAAAAAGCGGAAGCTAACAGAAAATTCATTTTTGTAGAGTTTCTGGGAAAAAATATTTACGTAAAATCATTTTGTCGGTCTCACAGACCAACGCGCGGGTATAGGAAGGTAAGATAAATTTTTTTTTAAGATTGTGTTCTTGAATGCGATCTTAAAATAAGAATTTTTTGCGATCTTAAAAAATTAAGATTTTATTCTTGAATTAAGAATTTTCGTATTAAACAGACTATTAAGATAAAAATTATGTGATTTTGGACGTAAAATCTTGATTTTAGCGCGTTTTTCTATGAGTGTATGAGAGTTTAGCACTTTTTCCTTATTGCCAAAGAAATTGTAATTGCATACATTTTCTTTCCACTTCTAAATAAATTTCATTGTTATTAAAAAAACTCAAATATAACTCATCTAATTAATAAATTCAATTGATAACATCAATTTTCAAACACAATAACTGCTCATCAACTGAATACTAAAATTTTTGTGTTTATGTGTAACAGTGATAATAGCAAAAATTTTATAAAAATCAATAATAAATTTTTCATGCAAAAAAAACTGGTTTTATTAACAACTGAAAACAAAATATTTTTTGCTCCAATTTTTCTACATTTTATTATTATTATTATTATTTTAAAGAACAAAAGTTTTTGTTAAATAACAAAAGCCATTTTTATAGATTTTTTGTATTTTTTTGTTTGCCAACTACTCCCACAGCAAAAATAGTTTTTTTAATTTTTATCAGGAACACACAATCACACTTATAAATTAATAAATATATTTCTTTGTACATGTTGTTGTAGTCTGGCCATTTTAAAGGCTGGCCCCTGTTTTTTTTTTTGACAAGTAAAATTTTATATTGACAATAAAGGGAAATTGAAATATTTAAAACAACAACATAGAGCACACATTACAGTTTTATTGTTCTTGTTATTAAATTGAATTGCTGTATTGTATGCCGACGTGACAACACGAAACACTCACTAGGACGTAATAATTTCAGATTGACCCAACAGGCAATATAAAGCCATATTCTTTTAGGAAACTTTTCTCTCCATGTTTGGTTTAACATGGAAATAGGATTGAAATTGACATCGATGCTTTTTGCAAAGTAAATAATTTTTTTTAACACTGTGTTCACATGTCGCAATTTTAGTTGAGCAACTTTTATTTAAGTTGTGGAACAGTCTTAACAAAAATTTATTTATTCTGTAAAGAGCAGAGATTTCAGTGTCAGGCCTATTTTTAATTTATTCTAAATATAACATTAAGTTTTGATAAGTGAAATTTATTTGCTGCTGATTAAGCATTCTCTATATGCATTTCATTGTTGCTTTAACAAATGTCAGTAGACTTCAACCACACATTTTGAACAGTCAGCAAATAAATATCCCAATGGAGTTATGACAATATATCAAATAATAAATTTCTTGAACGTTTAGTTTTGATCATCTCAAAAATTTTTATTTATGTGCATATATTAAACAAGAATTTTCACTGTGTGGGTGACAGTTAATGTAAAAATACGAAATTCAAAACCAATTTTCATATTCCGTTTGCAATAAAAGTTGCGTATATAAATCAGAAATCTACATCAACTGACACCACACACACTGTACCAAACACAAAAGAACACTGATGATAAAGCTGTATTGGCCTTCGAAAACAGTACGTTGTTCCGTTCTACTAACGTGTTTGTCAGAAAATTTACAACTAACATTGCTGTTGTTTGTTTATTGATAATTGTAATCTGGCTAACAAAACCACACTAGTCCCCTTAGCGGTTTTTACAGGAGAGGCAACCTGAAACTACTTAGAGACTAGCAAGAAAAAGTTAGTTTGCTTTATTTTTTTTTTTTTGGTAGGATCGAACTGATTTTGAATGAAAATATTTCGTTACATCATAAATGTGTACTTGGAGAACCCGAAAAAAATTTAAAAAAAATCATGTACTGAGGACATGTCAAGTTTTTTTCGTCAGCTCTACAATTATCACATGCAATTTGGCTTACAAAGCGATACCAACTTTAGCGTGATCAAATCATATATAAAGAATTTTTGTTTATTCTTAGTTAAGCACGACTAGATGAATTTCGTGCTTGCTTAGGAAACTCAGCAGTAGACTTCGATAAAAAATTGCTTGAAGAAAGCTTAAAATAATTTCAAATCTTTATAGAAAAACTCCCACAATATTATTGAGAATTACATACATAAGCATAAAAAACTAAGAAGTCTTAAGCAAAAAGGTCAAATTTACAAAAAAAAAATGTAATTTTTTTGTATCTTTCCTTATTTTATTACTAATTAGTTGCCATTTGGCAACAATAAGATTATTTATGCTTTGCCAAAAAAATATATAAAAACAATATTTCGTAAACAAGAATAAGTTTATTGACGCTTTCCTTGGCAAAATTGAAAGCAAACATTAGCATTTAAAGTATAAGAAATAAAAATTACAATGCGATTACATATGATGTATAGTCCCAGAACGTTTAAGAATAATTAGGAGAAAAAACAAGTTTGTAGCTCAATTTGTTAGCTGTGACAAAATGTGTTCACTGGGTAGTTGGTTTAAATATGTCATTTATTTGCATGCTTGCAAGTTGTTTATTTGACGTCTATGATATTTGAGGGGATGTTGAAAATGACGGCTGGAGAGCAACGAAATGAATATTTTAAAATAAAATTTGCAAATAAATTATTTATAGAGTATTCTTGTCTCTAAAAAAATACTATATTTTATAAAAAATTCTTCTGATTGCTTTAAATGAAGTACATTTATGGTCGAAACATTTCGCTTTGATAAACTGTTTACAGGTGACCTTAGAAATGATCTTCTTTTGTTTGTATGAAAGAGCAGTATTTTATGTAATGACATACATTTGCTCTACCGTAACACTTTGGAGCACCAAAAAGCGTAATAATTATCGATATACATATTTATTTCTTTTCAATAATGATAATGGCATTCTTTAATTTGTGTTTGTGATAGTTCCCAGCTTGGTCTAATGCCGACTACACATTATGGCATTTTGTGACATTAGTAAAAAAAATATGGATCTGTGAAGTTGGTGATCCGAAAACAAAATGTTGTATGTAGAATTGTAGAGTAATTGATCTACAGAGTGACAAAGCTAACTACCTCGGGCAGGAAGAACTTTGTTAGACTCATAACTTGTTTAATATCATCTGATTTAAAGAGCTTAAGTTTGTTGAAAATAAAATACAGATTATTTTATAGAGATATATTTTATAGTTTCAAAGATACTTGGCCGTGAATTTTCAGTTTTTAAATTTTTGGCCTCGACTTTGTTCTTCATTTCGTAAATATCTACGGTAACCGAATAACTAAAATTTTCAAAAAAAATATTTTATAATTTTTAATACGATCCTTAATAACACATAGGATATATTTTTGAGTTACCTTAATTCGTATAGCCGTGAAAAAAATCAAAGTACTTAGAAATAAGAAGAAAAAATTTCTTAATTTTAGACGTTTTACTCAAAAGAAAAATTTTCAACTAAAAATTTTCTCTTTCAATATTACAAAAGAAAATACTTTAAAAAGAACTGCAGTGGAAATTTTAAATTGATTAAGACATACGCGCTACATCCAGTATTAGATGAATATACGAGGGAGGATCAATAAGTCTGAGACTTTTTGAATGAATTATAATTTTTTTGTAAAACAAAAATTTATTTTTCAACATTATATCCCTTTAATTCAATACTTAGTTCTAGTCCACTTAGTTCAAGTAGTATCCCTTCTAAAAAATATGATTTTTCGTGGTCCTTCAAATAGGCATTTACTTGGTCAATAATTTCATGTTTGTAGCTAAGTCTCTTTCCACCGAGACTCTTCTTTAGGTTTGGAACTAGGAAGTAGTCACTAGGGGCTAAATCTGGAGAATATGGCGGATAAAGGAGCAATTTTAAGCCCAATGGAAACTGCACATGCGTTTGTGTTCGATTGTGAGCAAGCGCGGCACACATCTTGCGCAAAGCTTTATCATTCCCAAGTAATCATTCAAAATACTCTTCGATCGGCCAACACCATATCGTAGATTTCTTTCGACATTTTCGGGTGTACTGACCTCAATTTGTCGTCCAGAATGTTCCATTCAATAAAGTGGGCGGGACCACACCCATTAACATTTTATGTCATATTTCACGTGCTTGTATTTAACCAATTTGCATGAAACTAGGCATACACATTGAAATTTTATTAATACACAAGCTTGCATGCAAAAGTTGGCGTGAGCCACGCCCATTAACATTTAATGCTCCCAATTATTCCAGTTTTTGACGTCGATGTAATTTTTTATGCTATTTTCCAGACCTTAGGAAATGGAAATACATCTCGAGAGCGAGTAAACACGACTCAATTTTTGGTATTGAGTTAAAGTGACGTCGATGTCGACAATTGGAATAAGGGTAGTTATATATCACGCACTGCTACTTAACCGGACTTTACGAAACTGTGAACACGCCTTGAGCTCTGAAAAATACTTAATCTCAAGACGGAATATTTAATTATGTGAATGTCTACTTATTCGATTCCCACAAGAAGCTTCGGCTCTGAGAAAGAAATAATTTTGTTCTTAAAAAAGTGGGCGAAGCCATGCCCTTTGAAAATTAATATTATATGTCAAGTGCCCGATTCTTACGAAACTTTGCAGACACCTGCAGCTCTGAAAGTAACGCGATGTTGAATTTGGAAAGCTGCTCTCTTTAATATTTCCAAATTGGGCATATATGTTTGAAATTGGCACTAAAAATGCAAAATTAAAACATAAAAAAAAACTGACCGACTAAAAGTTAAAATTAATTTAGATTTAGTCAAAAACATTTGTATATGTGTTACCAACATGCTTTTCAAATTCGTTGGCGATTACAATGTATAAATAAGTAAATTCAGCTTATTGTGAATGGCGTCGTCAACGTCACATCAAGACTACAGTAAAAATTGTTACTTGTCTACTGTTTGTCGACAATTAACTGCTATTAATATGCTTCATTAATTTACAAAGACTTAGAGATTAGTAAGAGATTGTCAATAAGAGTCAATTGTTGCCGATAAAGAGTAGACAAGTGAATGTCAACTTGTTGTGACGTCGACGATGCCATTCACAATAAGGGAGAGTATATAATTTGAAAAATCGAAATCAAAATTCGATCATATCGACATGTGAATTTAAAATTTTATTTTAACAGTTTTGTCTACCACTGTTCGTGTGTTTAAGTTTCTGCGTTTTTAAGGGTTGAGTAGTGAAAGGAGATGTTATTACTTGCTGTTAAACAAATACATGTTATGTATTAGTATAAGGATTGTCCGTGTGTGAATGTTTGTTGTACGTGTGCATGTATGTATGTATGTATGTGCATGTATTAATGGTGAGTGTACGGGGATGTGAGTGTAAGGATTTTATTTTACTGATTTTTCATTGATACAGGCAATATTCCGTTGTTATTGCTGTTGTTATTGTTATTGTTATTGTTATTATTATTATATTTATTTTCTGTAATCGTCAATGAAAAGAATTTACTTATGTACATATATTGTTGTTATTTTCGTACGTGCGTGTATTATATACATGAATATGATTTTATGAAATATGAAGACGGTATTATTAACTTTTATTGACATGTTTGTAAATGTGTTTAACATTGACAATATTATTAAGAGGATTTAACGTATTTATGAAATGTTTACACTTCACAGTAGAAACCCTGTCGGAGAATGTATAGTTGACTACCAAAATAGTTAACTCATAGTTAATTTTTCTTAGGGCGACTTTTTGGGTTCGAGATTAAGATTAGTTTATTTCTCTAATTAGCTAATCCGAAAATAAACTTAATCTCACATAATTGAGTTTGATGTTTTTGAGTGGTAGTTTAAACTTCTTGTTATGTGCAGTATTACCATACTGAGAAACAAAATAGTGGCAACAATTTATATGCAAAAGTCATACATGTTATCAACACACTTTGATTTTTTTGTTGGAAGAAGAAGAAACTGTCATATTTTATTATTTACAAGCAAATATTTCGCGTGATAAAGGAAATATATAAATAATACAAAATACATATGTATATTTATGTGTTTTAAATTATTTTATCATATAATTTTTACAAAAATTTATATGTTTCACAAGTGTTTGTAAAGTAATAGCCTGTTTGTAGAACACGACTCGTCAATAAAAAACGCTAACATGTTAGCATTATTTATTTTTTGGGGTTTTAGAACACGAGTGTAGACGATTTTGATCAAAAAACGTAACAGGTGTCAGTTTATTTGCGTTTGTAGAACACGATTTGACTCACAATAAACGTCAAGGAGGACGAATAAAAAATTGTAGTCGTTTGAAACAGAAATTAAAAAAATAAGCAAAACAGTAAAAAAGTTTAAAAAAATAATAGATATAATTAAAAAAATGGAATTTTGAACCAGAAAAAGGTAAGTAATCTTTCATATTAAGATTGTTCTTGTTTTTATTACTTAAATTTTTAGTATCAAAACAATAAGAGGGCTGCAGCTTAGCTAATTGGTGGAAAAAAGTAGCACATTTTTGGAAAAAGTGCAAAATACGTATGTATGTGAGTAAAAAACTATAATTTTATCTAGTATACATATTAATTGAAATTGTTTTAATCTCTTAGGAGCAACAAATGCATAAAAGGCTGTCCGCCTGGGGAAAAGCTGCACTACTGCCAACTGGCTGCAAAGTTTTCTCAACCCATTTTCCACGACACAATTTGTACCTACACATACCTGTCTGCAAAGAGGCCTTCAGTATAAGGATTTTGTGCGCATGAAGGGTTTGCGCGGCAGCATATATATTGGAACTACATACTTAGGCTTACTTATATGGTAGAATTAGGAATTTGATGACAAGATCTGTTCCATATGCAACTACGTGCAATTGCATCGCACTAATATAGTCAGACATTTACTTATACAGCATGAACTGATTAAAATTAAGATTATGTACATATTTAATTGTGTTTTTTACTCTTTTTTATACCTAAGGAAAATTTAAATTTTGTTTTTAAGCTCCGTGAACTTTTCAGCATATTTATTTAGGTACTGCAACCTGCTCTTAGAGCATAATCAATACCAAATTACTAACAGTTATTTTATAAATTTTTATAGTGTATTTCTTATTTACAAATCAATAAAGCCAACAATTTATCCACGTTGTCGACACATCCTTATAGTAAATCCAACTCCTCCTCGCTCCCTCGCAAACTGGAACGCCAATTCGTATTTGATATTATAGTTGTAAATTTAGACAACAGTATATAGTGACATAAGATATCGAGCGTTGATCTTTTCCTGCTATGTGCAAAATTTTCTCAAAATCGTCTGTGCTCATTACAGAATATGTTTCGTCTTTCTTCAGTATTCATTTTTGTTGCTTAGCCAGTTTGAGCAATTGTTCACATTAAACTCAATTTGATATTTATAAATAGCACAATTTTAACACTGATATTTATTTATTTATTTATTTAAAAAACATATTCATATTTAACACAGATATAATTCACTTTTTTTAAAACAATAAAAAATTGTTATTTGTTTACTTTTTTTATTTATGTATATATGTATGTAGATGTCAGCTGTGCACAAGAATAGGGTTGCCGTTTTTTTTAAGGTGAAAAAAAATTTCATATGAAAAATATAAACTAAAATAATTTTTTAACACGTAGGCAACAGTACGATTTAGTACATATTTGACATAATGGCGAGTTAACGTAAGCTGCACGACAAAGTCGAGTCGCCTTATACAAACGCTTTTAATTACGTAGTCGTCCATGAAATGGCTCGTCGTGAGTCGCCCTTGTCGCGTTCTACAAACAGGCTATAAGATTAAACCACCACGATTGGTCGCTTAAACTAGCAAGTAAACTAATATATAGTCGACTACCCAAAAATTGCAAATGAAGATTAAGGTTAACTTAATCCCTAATCTTCAACTCGAAAAGTCGCCCTTAGACTGACCAAAAGCTAACTGCAATGTCACACAGAGCTGAACCACAATTAATTCTTAATTTGCGTAAGTAATAGAATTTTATGACAGCCAAAAAATTTCTTCGAAGCTCCTTTGAAACAAATTTCAGTTTTATATTAACATTTTGCTGTTGTTATTTTAGATGGTTCCTTAGCTGAGTGGTAGCGCGTTGAGAACACAACCACTGTTGCCAGAGTTGACGATTTCTCTGCATTTTGACGATTTTCACCTCTCAAAATACACTAGTGACGATTTTAGGTACATAAATGACGATTTTTCTAAATTTATAAATCATCTGTTTTAAAAATAAACACATATATACATATGTACGCATGTGAATTCTGATTTCATTTTGTTTTTTTTTTATTTATTTTTTATTTTAATGGTTTTCATGATTATAGGGAATTTACACCTGCACAAAATTTATCAGATTTTAATTAAAATCTTTATGAAAATCTATACCGTTTACACCATGTTTTTTTTTTTTGACATTTATCAAGATTTTTTTTATCCAAAACACAGCCCATCAACCGAAAAGTTTCTAAAACTGCAACCAAACAACTGCAATGTAGCCAATTCAACACCTTTTTGAGGAGATCGTAGCTATTCAATCATCTTTTATATAAATTTATTGTACAGGGTAGTAAAAATAAAATAAAATTATTAGTTTTTGAGTTGATTGCCTACAAATCTACTCACAAACTAGATTTTGTTTTGTATGGTAAATCTAGTGAAAAGCAGCCAGATTTAGCTAAAAATCTTGTAAGTACTAGATTTCGGGATGTTGTAAATGCCCTATTAGGCTATATACATATATGTTATTGTATATGTGTATATTTGTTGAAAGCATAGTTAATAAGTTTGAACCATTGTAATAGTTTTTGTAATAAAACAATTAAAATATAAAAAAATTTAATATTTTTGATTTGACGTTTTTTTTTGACGATTTTCTAAATTGACTTGACGATTTTGACGATTTCTTACACAGAAATCTGTAGTTTTTGACGATTTCACCTCTAGAAGTTCTGGCAACAGTGAACACAACGTGTAATGATCAGTGTGACCAGATTTTAAAATAACATTAAGCTAAAGCACGTTTGAAAAAAAGCTGAAATAAGTTAAAAAGACTAATTTTAGGCCAGAAAATAAAGCTAAACTTTTTTTTTACTCCTTTGATCACTCTTCAATAGTTTCTTATTGCAATAAGAAATAACATTAAATATTACACAAACATATTTTTTTATTATACATACATACATATGAAATATTGAATTTTTTTTAATGAAATTATTTAATTATTAATATATTTTAGATTTAATGAAAAACAAAACAAAAGCTTCCCAAATCTTAAAAAGTTTTTAAAAATTTGAAAACATGTACTAAAAGACGAAAGTTTTTTTAAGTGAATTAAAGTTATTTAAGGTAAAGCATAGATTACACTATCGGCACATTGTACCGAGTTTCGTTGTTATAATGTCTCCCGTTATTCCCTTAACACGAGCCAACATAATTTAAGTATGTATATACATACATACATACATATAAACATACAAACATAAATACTTTAATCTATTTTGTTTAAATGCACTTCCGTTCTCACGACAAAAATGCAGCTTACATTTTAAGTTCAGATATTTTTCCAGGAATTGTTTACACTTTAAAATTAATAAAGTGCAATTTTATATATTTTTATTTTTAATAAGTGCAATAACTTCTTTTTCCAAATAATTTTAGCATAAGTTTGCTTTGTACTCAATACCAAAGACAGGAAACAAAGCACACTTATGATTGATCAGCAAATATCGACAAAGAGAAATTTTTAACTATTAAGCATACAATTAGTATTTAAGAAAAATTACAATAAATATATAGTTTAGTTTAAAAAGTGAAAGTGTGAAAAGTGTTTTTTTTTAAAGTATCATTAATTGATACATTTAAGTTTTCGTCAGCTCAGTGAAATAAAGTCATAAGTAAATAGTTAAATTTGCTATAATTTATCAACTTATTGAAATATAATGACATAATTACGCCACACTGAATGGTAATAAACCCATATAGACTTATTCCAAAATTAATTGAGTACTTACACACAAAATAGTAATTTGAATGATTTTGTAATATTAATTAAAATTTTTGTAGTATCAATTAATAATTTAATTAAATTTTCACCTATAAACAATTTGATAATATCAATTAAGTTTTTCCAGTCAAATTAATTAATACAATTAAAAATTTAATTAATACAATTACATTTTTAATTGAAAATATTAATTGGTGAACACTTTTTTCTGTGTATGCTTATTAATTTATTGAAGTGGGCCGACGAAAATCGGTACATAGTCCTCTTTCACACACTTCAGGTTTGACTCGTCAAGTCTTGAGTTTTTAGGATAGAGAGGAAAAGATAATGGAGGGGTGTCCAGACTTGACCGTACCAGACAAGTTTGCTTTTCGTTTTGTTTTGTCAATCGTAATACTCTACTACAACGCAAATTGATGAGACTTGATGACTTAAATTGACGGTGTGTATGAACGCAAATGCAGGTTCAAAAGAAAATTGAACAAAAACTTTTCAGGTAAACCTGACGTGTGTGAAAGAGTACATAGTGTTATACAGGATTAAGTATATTTCTAATATTTGTTTTAAGTTAATTGATGCCGCTGAATAAACGTTCAACTCAAGTCAAATAATTTTATACCCAAGAAACTTAAAAAGTATTTTGGCCACTAATATGAATTTAACTTTTTTCATTGTAAATCTAACCATTCTGTCATTGTCTTCAGTTTTTCAATTTTCCATTTCTGTTATAAAACGTTCATATAATTTACATTTTGTATCTTTTGTAAACTATTTTCCAATGAAAAAAATTTATATGTACGAGTACATATGTATATTTAAATGCTAAAAAATTATAATTTTTATAAGTTGTTTATTTAGATTAAAAAAGGTTAAAAAAGCTAAATGAGTTTTAAAAAAAAAGCTGAAAAATAAGCTAAGAGCTAAATGAAAATTTTAAAGCTAAATCCTTATTTAATAAGCTAATATGGTCGCGCTGGTAATGATACATGTTCAACCCCAAAAAATTTTTTTTTTAATTTACTGGCTACCAGGTGATTTAAAAAAAAATCAACTTTAAGTTAGCTGAAAGTAATGCAGAGTGAGACAACTGACTACCGCCTAGAACATCGCAATGTTAAAATAGTCAGTTTATTACGTTGAAAAGTAATCCAAATGACAGTCAGTACTAGTTGCGAAATAGCTTAAAGTTCGTTTAAAGTTAACTTAATTTCCGACAGGGAAGATTTAAACCAAAATGATCTGAAATACATACATATCTATGCATTTTATTAAGGTAAATTTTAAAAAGAAATGTATACAATCAAAAAGTACGTAATACTTAAGCTTAAAATGAATACAACTTTTACAATAGATTAGACCACTTGAAAATATTTTACAGTGTAAAATACTAAAGAAGCGTAGAATATTTTAAAAGTAATCGTTTTTAAAATAAGATTTTTGTCTGTTTTGTAGTCGATCGAGAGCGTCTTATGTCGACATTGTGGAACAGGCTGTAAGAGAGTTTCTCAATATTTTTCACACCATTGAAAAACATTTATTATACAAGACCCCAGACCACTAATTGAATTATTCTAAAGTGGACTTTATTTGTCTCTACCTTCTACAAGGGTCTAATTAAACTAATTTTTTCAGTCTGTGCAACTCATTAAAGGCTCCGTTAAGGCCCCAGTGAAAAAAATGGAAGTCATTCTAGTGGAACTACATTTTCATTGCTTCCAAAAAATCTATATTTTTAATTTGCCGGGAGTGAGCAAAAACCCATGTAGAAGCTTATTTTAGTCATAAAAAACCTTGTAACTCCTCCATAGTGTTAGAAAATACTAACCAGAATTAGAAAAAAAACAATTTTTAAAGAAATTTATGAACTAGTTTTAGTTTGAAATTTAAAAGTTATTTGCTTAAATTTACATGAAAACACCGTTTCGGGCTTAAGTTCGTATAAAAAGAAACGAATTGTTATAATAGATAACTATTTACCATTTTTCCTAGATGAAAATATTATCATAGAACACAAAAAAGAAAATTTTTCTTAATATCGCTTCCAATTCACTGACCAGGCATCGAAAAAGGGGAGTCTCTTTTTTTACTGGGGCTAAGTTTTTTTTAAAGAGAAGTAACACTCAGGGCTGCTACTATTACTAGGTGTTATCTTCTTTACGAAAGGGATAGTGATAGATTAGACTCCGCTTGTTTTTTGCACGTTTTTAATAATTTACTGTTACAGCACCTCTGGTGTCACTGTTGCAGTGCCTCTGGTGTCAATCGTATTACATTGTCAAAGCTGTGCTTAGTAGCCATTTGATCGGTTATTTTGCTTTAGTCATGATTCTGCTATATAATGCCGATGAAGGACGTCGCTCTGATCTTACATTAGCATTAGTATCCGCTGAAGCCGGTGTAGTTCAGTGACCAGTGTCTATGCTTTTATCACTTTAACTTTCCTACAACAACTTACACAAAGAGGTACTAATGCACAATACAAAAATGCGTGGTGTTGTTATTTGATGACTGCCGGAGACCGGGCTCGAACCCAGCACCTTCGGTACTGGTAGGAAATAGTTGATCGATATTGTTATGTGGAAAGTAATGATTAAGATTAATGATCTAGAATTTACTACATGATAATATTAAACATGATTCGTATATTTATATATAAATATGTAAGTAATAAAAATGGTTAATTTGATATAATGTAACTTAACTTACTTTTCATAACAAACTCGATCAGCTGCTTACGACCGTTGCAATTACATTACATTACAGTCGGCTAACTGAAGCTTTAGGTCAGATAATGTTATTTATGTTGACAGTTAACTTATAAAAGCCAATTGTGTGAAAGACGAATTAGAATCGCCTTAGCCAGAGAAAATTTTGCCGTAATGCTGATGTATTTGTGAATTGCAATAAGACTAAGAGCCTTTTTCACTAATTCTATTTAAATATTAATTTATATTTGAGGCTATCAGTGCAGAAGTGCTGTAACTCCTATTGGTTTTTTTTTGCTGTTTTGGTGATAAGTACATTATTTACCTTACCAACTATCAAAAGAAAGTAGAGTAAAACACCTTTGGGTATTCTTAAGAAAATACATCTAAAAACTAACCAAAACCATAAAGGGACTATCTTACAATTGTTCTAAAAACAATTTCTTTAAGTTAAGTTAACTTAGTTTGAAAAGAGGAGTCATTACGCTCATGTCCAAGGACTTACACCTAAATCAGTACAGGCCCGTTGTGCGCTCTCATGTAAGTTTACAAACGAATCCCACCTTTATAGGAACTCAGTATAATTCACGTAGTCCCTCAATGAATGCATGAATGAATTAAGGCAAGCGGGAAGCACAGGACACAGTCACCAAAGTAAATCTATTGTATCCCCTGCCATATGCTAGAGCACCTCATCTAACCTACTCTCCGGATTGACAGTGGATACAGAGTTGGCAGTTCCCAATCCTCCAATAAATGCTTGCCCCATTGGCTATATCTTCTGTAGCATAATGCTTCACAGTCCTTCAGAATATGCTCTGGAGTTTCATCTTCGTAATTAAAGAATCTGCACAGGCTGTTACTCTCAATGCCAAGTATGTTGAGGTATTTTCTCAGTGTACAATGGCCCCTGTGAGGAAGCTTGTGAACATTCTTAGATTGTTTTTACTCAGGGTCATGAAAGCTATGAAACGATGTTGGTTATACGTTCCAATCGTTAGTTTTGCATGCCTCAATCCTGGGAGATTGAGCCAGATGTGTTCCCTATTACAATTGATCTCAGTAATTTGTATGCATTTTGATTTACTAACACCCCGGTGTGTTCAGAAACACAGCAGAGTGTAACGTTATTCATGCTGCTTAGCTGATTTAGCTTAACGCGGCATTCTCACGCTAACTTAGAGGTAAGCTCATATCAGCTGAGCGCTTTGATGGCAGCCTGACTATCAGAGCAAATTGCTTATTATTTTCCTCTGTAGCGCGTCTCTCAATGGCATAAACTTCCGATTAAAAAATGGTAGGAGATTTTTCTATCGGCTCATGGTACAAGTCCTACACCAGACCCTGCCGGCGTTCTGGAACCATCAGTGTACCATATAATGGTGCAAGTTTCAAAGGAATACAGGGGTTATATTTCCTGCCATTCTCTTCTATTGGCCAGAACAGTTTCAAACCTTTTATCGAAGTTATACACTTTATTGATCATGTCAGAGTGTTTAGCAAGTAGGGGAAATCGTCTTGCCGGTACATGTGCCCTCGGGTATGAGAGTGCCCCTTTAAGGTGCAGGTCAACTTTCCTAGTTCAGCCTGGTTTCAACATTCTCCATGGTTTGGTCTTTCCGGGTCGCCCCATACAACCTTGGTTAGATTACGCACAGTATCACAATTTCGTCTTGTCCTGTGAGCCATCTTCTCCAGTTTTTGTAACTCAATATTCGTTGCCTTAAAAGTCTTTGCATTAGTTACAGTTACTGTTCGTAACGTTGTGGCCTTTTCCGCCAGTTCATTTGCAAGTGCGATAATTTTTTTTCCTCTACTGAAACAGAATATATGCCTAAAAAATTACTCTTCGGACCTTATTCTGTCACACGTGTTCTTCTGATTACGGAAATTCTAGTATTATTCACTCAACCATTTTAATAGAAAATTTTTTGAATTTTTTTCATTTAAAAATAAATAACGTTAACTAAAAATGTTACTGATGCTTTTTTAAAGAATCAATTCTAATTTAATTGAAACATGTTTTTAAAGATAAATCCAGTTGAAACTCAGAAATTGTCCCCTTTACTTCCCACTATTCCTAGTTTAGAAAATGTTTATGATAAAGTTGTAACTTTTTAAACGCAGATTTATCTGTGTTCTGAATTTCATTAAAATCAGTTTGAACGTTTCAGAGGGGCAGAAATTTTCCCCTGTCGCCCTCCTGATCCTAGTTTTGGAAATGTACATAGCGTATGTGAATTCTTAGATGCTAAGATGTTCTAAGTTTCATTAAAATCGGTTTCAACGTTTCGAAAGGGCAGAAATTCCCTCATATCGCCCTCCTGATACTACTTTTGAAAATGAACATAGCCTATGTTTTTTCTTTTTTTTCTAAATTTTACTAAAATCGGTTTGTTTTTTCAAAGAGGCAAATATTTCACTCTACTGCCCTCCTGGCCATGCTTTTGAAAATGTTCATAGCCTGTGTTAATTTTTAGACCCAGATCTATCTATTTTCTAAATATCATTAACATCTCTGAACGTTTCGGAGGCCTGAAATTTCCCCCGTATCGCCTTCCTGGTTCTAGTTTAAAAAAAATTTAATATCCTTAAACTTTCCCGGAGTTGCGCACACTAAGTGCACCAAATTTTATCGCGATAGATACATAGATAAATTTTACGACTTTTGATAGTGGATGTTGCAGTGATAGTATTAAAAGTCGCCCATCGCTAAGTGAATAAAGGTATTACGTTGCATTTATTTTGACTGAAAGATTTGATCGAATAATATTTTTAATATTACAACAAAAAAAATTATCTCGAATATCAATGTTGAAACAATACGTTTCAAAATTAAAAATTAAAAGATTATAAGATTATATAAGAAGTAAGTTTTTAAAAGTGAAAGTAGTTACATTTAGAATTATCTTTTACACCACAATGAAATATGAAATTTTTAATTTTAAGCAGCGGTCACACTTGTCAAACATTTGCCCAAAAAAGCGTAACCAACAAACACTAATGAAAAAAGTTTTGATTCAGACAATTGTTTTTCAAATTAAACAGTTTCGAACACAACTAATAGATAATGTTATAGAATTCAATATTATGACCTGTCTAATCTTTTTTGGACAAGTGTATGATAAGTGTGACCGTAGATGTAGACTGAAGAAAAAAAAGTTTGCACAAGTTCACGCCATCTTTTTTTGTGATTTTTTGAAAATTTCACCTTTATTTTCTGTTTTTGCTCATCTTGCATGTATAAATATGAGTAAGATACCCTTTTTTCAGTCATGAAATTTTTTGCTTTGCTGCCAATAACAACTCATAAGTTAAATTTTTATAATATGAAGCCAAAAGCAGTAAATTTTTTTAATATTTATTTTATTTTTGCAAATAAAATTTCTTTCACTGCCCACAAAAGGAAGCGGGGACAAAAATGACATCTTACGGTGTCCTGGGTCCAAGTTTAGGGTTTTGAAGTTTCGCTGGCGTTAAAAGATATATTTGCTAAACAAAAGTATGAAAAAAGTTAAGAAAATAATTAAATTTTTTAGAGGTGATTAGTTCCTCTGAGGGCGAACTTTTTCCCTTTTGTACGATTTTTCTTGGTTTCTGAGCTTAACAGCCTTGCACTATAAGACATATTTTTGCCAAGTTTTATGGATCTTAGGCAGCTACCAACAACACAACAGAATACAATGCTTTCTCTTACTTTGCAAAGAAACAAAAACAAATTTAAAAGCTTTCAAAGCTGCTTACCTCAAATACAAATATCAGTGTATGTGTGTTTGGACGTAGTCGATCTAGGGGAACTAAAAAGCTTTTCACAGGCAATCTAATTTAAAAAAAAAACAGTATTGACCAGTTTTGTAGCTCAAATACTACTTACTCTGTGCATCGCCATATTTACCTTAATATCATTTAAATATTCCCTGTTTTTTCTATTTAAATTAATTTACAACGTTTTTGAAATAATTTAATTCTGCTTAAAACATGATTTTCTATCTAAGCATGCTGTCAATACAAATTTATTTAAAGGATTTAAAAACTACTTTTTCCGCACAAAAAAAAACAAAAAATACAGACACAAAAAAGCAACCATCCAAAAGATTCCACACTAACAACAATAAAAGTTGAATGGCAATTTAAAACCAGCAGCCAACAGACCAATAAAAAGCAACAACAACAACAACAACATGAGTTATGTATGTATGTTGCATTGTACTCGTAATGCCAGAATAAATTTGAATGCGTATGCATGTGGCACAGACTTAAACAAAACTAATCCAATTAACAATTTGACATTTACAAGGTAATTAAAATCAATACATACATACAGACATACATACATATGTGCGTAGAGGTAAATAAATTAAAACCTACAGAACTGTAAATACTAGATACAAAGGAGAAAAAATTATAAAATAATAAATAAATATATATGTACATTACACATACACTTACCAAAGGTGTATAGAATGCCGAACTGTCAACGCCAATACTGGGATAAGGATTTTGTTCTGTCGAAGGATACGCCGAGCCATAAACACCTACACTTCCGGCCGGCATGCGCGAATAATTGGATAAAGCTAGACGGGCCGAGTCGTATTGACAAGAGCACACAGTCTGACCAGAAACTGGGTCTGTCATAATGGGCCGACCGTTCTCACAACACCCACCTCTCGAATGATTTGAAGCCGAATTGCCAGCTGCTGCCGCCACGGCTGCTGCAGCCAAGACAGAAGAAGCCGCTGATGCTGCAGCTGCACCTTCTGGGCCATTAGCCAATGCAAGCGTTGCAGTGGTAAGCCTTGCATTTGTTGTACTGTCGTTTGGTGCTGCAGCATTACCAGCATTGTGTGTTGATGTCTGTGACATTGCACCTGGACTTAAGGGACCATTTGTTGTGCCGCCACCGCTTGTTGAGACGGATGATGATGATGACGCCGATGAGTTGCCAGATGGACTGAGCGAATTTTCGTTTGAGCCCGATAAGGGAGATGGAGCATTGAGTGACGACAGTAGTACGGCTGATGTTTGACTTGCATTACCGCCAAGTAACTGAAAAGCGTAAAGAAAAAAAATTAATATGGCTGAGTTTCGAGACCAAGCAAAAAGCAAAAGGAAAAATATAAAATATCAAATGAGGTAGAATGTGTATGTGTGTATACATTTGTTTACGTGGTTATAGGCGCAACCAAAAAAAAAGAAACAAACTAAATTTAATATGTATGTATATACGTCGGAATTCTTCAAACAGGTATCTTTTTTGTCTTATTTTTGTTTGCTTTTTCTTGGACGTATTTTTTTGTGCTTCATGACTTAACTTGGTCAAGTACTACTTAGTTGTTGTATAGGTGTACATTTAACTTTTGCAATAAAAATTCACGAACTACAAAAATTTCCAACGTGGTTCATTCAGTTCGGCACATTAGTACACCATTTCGAATTTTTTTATTTTTGACATAAAATTTAGCAAATGATTCCTTATTGTAAAAAAAAAATTGTCACTATTACTTAAGTCAAACTGAACAAATAGGAGTATATTTTTATGAATCAAATCAGCCTTTATTTTTTAAATTATACAGCAATATTTTTGAAGAAAATGTTTACCTTTAAATAAATTAAATGAACCCGTTAATTTCTCTTAAGGTTATATAAAGTACTTTTTCCAAAGAAATTTAGGTTCGAATTACAATAATGTACTTAATTTATATATTCGTTTTGAAAAATATCAGCTTTATCTATATTTTTAACCGAGTTCAAAAAAAGAAGTACGAGTATGAAGTAACAAGTTAACAAAAAAATATAGACGAATTGATAACAACCTCCTGTTTTTGAAGAGATTATTTTCCGGGAAAAAATTTAGTGTGTGAACGTAAGAGCAATTTCAGCAAAAGTATTTAAAAAGTTGGGCAACATCGAGGTCTTCCTTTTCCACGTAAGATACGTTCAATGTCTGTAGAATAAATTTTATTAAACCCAGTCTGCGGATGGGAGGTAGTGGCATGTTCAGCAGCATGTTCAATATTTTCGTTAAGATTAACAATGTTAAATTCAATATAATCGGATGTTCTTAGCTTAATACTTGAACCCCAGCCAATTTTTTTTTGAACCCCAGCCAATTAACACGATTGATTATCTTCACATATGGGTGAGGTAAGTCACTTCTTAATGGGCTACAAACTGTAACGATCGTGGAAGAGTTATTGGACGAAAGATCTAGAGAAGCTTCAACCTGAATTAAATCCCTAGAAATGTTTTTGTGACGCCAAAATCTATAACTACCAGCATTTTTTCTATGTCAGCAGGCCGATAAGTGGGCTCCTCACTCCAAATGACATCTAAGCACATTTTTGAAATTGTGTTGAACAATGCTCGACTTCTGGGTGTAATAAGACGCGAACCCCAGAACGTATGTTTTGCATTGTAGTCGCCAGCTGCTATAAAACAAGGTCCAAGAGATTTGTAGAAATTTTCGTATTGGTTCTCAGTGATTTAAAATCTGGGAGGGGAGCAAATTGATTATATCACAAAATTTTTACAAAATTTTTCAATGGCAATATTCATTGCTTGTAGATATTTTTCACAAATGTTGTCAAGAATATAGTGCTTGAGTCTTGACTTTAATATAACTGCTGATCCACCGCATGACTTTCATCTCGGGTCCTTTGAATCATATAATCTGTAGAAAAAAATTTTAAAAAAGCTCCCCGAAGTTAAATGAGTCTCAGAGACCAACATTCCATCAATATGTTTTTCCGTGAAGAAGTGCTCAAGTTCATTTTTGTGTTGGCGAATGCCGTTTGCGTTCCAGAAACATTATTACTTAAAAATTTGTTTTAAAATTCAAAATTACTATCTTTATATATGTATATTCTATAATTTTGTGTTTTAAAATAAATTTTTCAGTAAAACGCAAACAGTTTTTTTATTCATACTATCCTTTGGCTGTTCATTTTAAACATTTTAAGAGAACACTCCACCCCTTAATAGGACTCCCATACAAATATGGCCGTTTAATGAGATTCTTTAATTTAGCCGATACAGCGCCTAGAGTGCCCCTAGAAGGGTTAGTTGTATGTATATCCGATCCCGCTTAAATTTTTCTTCCCAGCATTTGTTTCTAACATACCTACCAATTGTCTTAATACCAGTTATTATTAAGGGGGCTCCCATACAAAATGTTGAGTTGAACAGGTTATAAAAAACTTGCTCAAAAAGAATGATTATGGATTTTACATCCCATTAAAAAAATGCAAGCCATTTGTAAGGAACTAGATTTTTGTTGCTCCAAGCAATCTGTATTAAAAATATGCAGATAGTGGAAACAGTGTAATTTAAGAAAACGGTTTCTTTAAAGCAAAAATTTTTTTTGGTAATTTCTTATTACCTTAATCAACCAACCCTCACTTTTTATACAGACATGCACTCATACATGTACATAAGATTGTAAGTGTATATACACATTTGTATGTGTATGTATGTGTGTGTTTAAGCCCTGAAGGAAATGTCGATGGTGAAAATGTACTGAGTCGCTTTTGACTTTGTCACCAGTAGTGCTACTCTACAATTATGCCCCATACAATACTTTGTGCTATAGACATTTAGCATGTGCTTGTCATTGAAAATCTACTAGTAACACTAAAACAATTTACTAGGTAGTGAATTCATAGTTTTTATGGGAACATGGAGACATACCAACCAGACATTTACTGGTACATTTCTATACCTTACGTACATACAAATTTATATATGTTGACAAGTTGTTGCAAAATCTACCAGAAATACACCACATCTATTTTCCCTATTTCCTTTATACTGACGAATAGAATTGAAATTGTAGACAATGTAACTACTACTAGAAATTTAGTGTAGAGACTCTTGGCCCCAGTCTGACTGCAGGGAGTGTACTGGTATATACATATTTTCAAAAAGTCATTGAAGCAGATTAAGACGATAACTCCAAATGTCAAAATATTTTATTGGCTTAGCGCAATTTGCGATCCGTTCCATCTATTTTCACTTCATTAATTTTCAATTTATCACTCGTACAGATTTCAGATTGTGAACTTTTTGTCTGTAGACTTTAGTTTTTTCTCTTTTTTTTTTGAGCTGCTTTTGCCTTAAAAACAAAACTACAGACGGACCCAAACAGACTGATGAGTACAAGAGAACAGTTTATATGAAATCAACAGTTTTAAACTGGCAAAGGTTTTTAGCTTCATTGATGTTGTGTTTGTCTTCATATTTGTCTACCGCTTTGTATATGTAGGTATGTATGTATATATGTATGTTGGAGTTTAAATATCTGATATTTTTACTTGGAAAAAGGGTATAGTTTTTAAGAAACAAACACACATACAAAAAAAAAACAGCAAAAGCCAAAGACCACTGGAAAAAAAGGTCAACTTGTATATAAGGTACGCATGCGCTCATAAACCGACAACCGCAACGAATCTTTTTAAGTTGTGTTTCTTTATTTCGAACAGCTTAGAAAAGGAAAATTCTTTTAAAATTGAAAGTAAATATTGTGTCTGAAGAAGAGCCTTTTTTAAGTTATTTTTCAATTTAGTTAAAAAGAAATGTGCTAGAGGTGTTTTTAATGGAATGTGTGTCAGTGGTAAATAGACATACTATTTACAAAAATATACATACATAGGTACATATATGCCTGTATGTAATTTCGGACTATATTTAATGGGTTGAATTTTTGGGGATTGAATAAAACATAATTAGTACCCAGCAAAATAATACACATTACCATCAGAACTACTTGCCACATAATGACTTACTTTTCTGATTACCAAATTTCATTACCCGCTTATAAATCACATTACCTAAAACCTTAAAAAATGATGTACAAGTCTCTAAATGAGGCGAATGATTTGTTTAGATTAAACAGATTACGTAAACGAAATGCCAAATAAAAAATGTAAGTTGTTCTCAAGAATCGATTATTTTATTCTCACGCCTTGTTAAAATCATTAAGTTGGTAATCCAGTAGGGAAGAGCTTCCACCAAAAATGCCTAATTCCAAACTCGATTACCTTTTTTGAAATTTATTGCTGGATAATTAACTAATTTTTGTGCTTAATACGACATTTATGTACTCGTATTATTGATTAATATCACTAAGTTTATGTCCTACACTGATTGGGCCTAATTATTACATCTAGATTTAAGATTTAAATACTTATTGTTAGTAGGATTGTTATCCGTCCTCTTTTTCCAGGACAATTTCCTCTTTTTGGCATCTCTGTCCTGGGAAAAAAATTTCGTCCGGAAATGTCTTACTTTTTAAGGACATTTTTTCGCTTGCAAAATAGTATTTATTAGAAACCAAGCCAATAATGAAAATAATTGGTATTGGAGTCATGCAAGGTTTGTGGTATGTTATTTAAAATTAGAACTTTTAAGATGTATTTAAAATATCGATGGAGATTCACATGAAGGGCCAATATAATATAGAGTATAGGTTTAAGCGAGAGTGTATTTCATGTATAAGAATAAGACATTTTAACCCAAAAATTTAAGTTTATTTAAAGTTGTTAGGCCTACCGTTAGACATATTTTGTACATAATCGGTAGAACTTTGGGTTCTCAGTTGATGAATAACTAATTTTTAATTAATTATTGAGCTATAAACCTTTTTTGATAAGTATAAACGACAAAACTATAAGTTTAGAAAAATGTTTCCAATATTTTTAATTATATTTGAAGTGCTATTTCTCTAAGATTATGTATGCAAATATTCTCAAATGTGTATATACTCATGTATGTACATTAATTAGGGTGCCCTTAGTTAAAATTTTCGGAATTTATCTAGTCTCATCCCCCGAACTGGTGACAATAGGTAAAAAAAATATGAAATGCCAAATTTCAAGTCAATGAAAATTAAAGCCTGCCTCAAGCCCACTGACATTTAAAGAAAACAATAATTTCTCTGAAAATCTTTTTTAATGCATTGTAACTTGAAATATATTCGTTTTACAACAAAGTTGTGTAAGAAAAAATTGTTTGTCATGAAGTTTACAACATACATATGTTACTTCAACCAGTTTTAAAAACTTAATTGAGAAAAATTGATAAAACCATCAATTAAGACCATTTTTATATCATAAAAAATTTTATTTCTTTTCTTCTTTAAATACATATATACTATGTGTATATGTACTTTTGGTGACATTTTATTAATATTTAAATAATAAAAAAAATTAGCAATTAAAATCTGGTTTTTCGTTGTTAGCTCAGCACGTCTAGATGCATTTCGTTGCTGCTTAAACAACTCATTAGTATACTTTAACCACAATTCCATATATACATAGCTTACAAAACCTTAATGCTTATACATGAAACTCAATATAATGAATTTTTTCTCGGTTCGCTGAAAAAAAATCTTATTACAAAGTTCACATATGAATTTTTGAACCAAAACTTTCCTACTCATTATCGCCAAAAATAAAATCTTAACGCAAATTCTGACAACAGTGTTTATAAAGAATCCGAAGAGGACAAAAAATTCTTCCTTATAACTATTGATTCGTTGTACAGTAAGACTTGGATATAACGAAACGTGAACAAATACGAAAACAAATTCATTATAACTATAATTTTAAAAAACCCAAATTCTACATATTTTATAGGAAAATGTATAGCCTGTAATATTGGGTTTGGCGTTGGCTGAAGTAGTAAGAATGTTGACTTCAAAACCGACGGTCCTGGGTTCGATCTCGGTTTTCAGACAGTCATTAAAAATAACGACGCCATGCATTTTTCTGATTTGTATTAGTGTCCCTTTGTAACAGTTGTTTTAGGAAAGATCAAGTGATGAAGGCATAGACACTGGTCACTGAACTATACCGACTTTAGCAGAAAGTAATCCTAATGTAACGTAACATCACAGCACCCTCCTTCGTCGGCATTATGTAGCGGAATTATCGGCGAAGTAAATAAACCAATAAAATTTAATACGGTTCATTGACACAAGAGGCGCTGCAACACTGCATTATTAAAAAAGTGCAGAAAGCAGAGTTAAAAAAGAATGAAGCTTTCCTCTAACTGTTTCTTCAGCACCTGTCTTCTCTATCAATATCCTTTTCCAGGTAAAACCTAGTAACAGTAGAAGGCATTAATTTTGCCTGAGTGTTACTTCTTTCCCTAAAAAAACTTAAACTTATATTTTTTTGCATAATAGGATAATAACTCCCCTTATTAGTGAGGAGGGTCAGCATCAGCAGGTTTCAATGGTTTGACACAACATGCATTGTACTTATGATTGATTTGCCAACTATGCGACTCATATTGCCGTTGCCTCGCCAAAATCAGCTGTGTTTTTTACTAAGTTATCAGGAGAGTAAAAAAACTGTTTTGCTTTGAAATCTTTTAATATTTTTGCAAAAGCTACGAGGGTGGATCAATAAGTCCGTGACTTTTTGAATGATACACATTTTTTTTAAACAATAATTTATTTTTCAACATAATCTCCTTTTAACTCAATACACTTAGTTCCAGTTTTTGTATCCCTTCCAAAAAACAGAATTTTTCGAGGTCCTTAAAATAGGAATGTGTTTGGTCAATAATTTAATCGTTAGAGCTTAATCTCTCCACCGAGCGATTTATTTAGGTTTGGAAATAGGAAGTAGTCACTAAGTGCTAAATCTGGGGAATGGGGCGGATGAGGGAGCAATTTGACGCACAGTTCATGGATTTTTGCCATGCAAACTGCACATGCGCTTGTGTACGATTGTGAGACAAAGGGGCACCTTTCCTGGGGAAAGCTTTATCATACCCAAGTAATCATTCAAAATAGAAACCACTTAATCATGTGGGATGACAATCTCATGCACTTTTACTCTTCGATCGGTCAACACCATATTATGAATATTTTCGACATTTTTGGGTGTACTGACCTCAATTGGCCGTCCAGAACGTTCAGCGTCATTTGTAAACAACTTTTTTAGCATTTAAATCGAACTTATTGATCCCCCCTCTATATTGAAACCTATTTAGCATATCTATAAGTATTTCGAAAAATTAATCTTAAATAATTGTAGACTTGATAGGTATAGCGGAATGGCCTCAAAAACTACACACAACTTATTTTGTTGTCTAATTTCAAGAGCATTTCTAATAAAGTTATTTTTTTTATTTGTTTATTTATTTTTGTTGAATATTTTTTGATAAATATGTAAAATTTACTTTTGCTAACTGCTAAATCATTTAATATATATTTAAAAGATTTGGTAGATGAATGTATAACAAACTAAGTATTCTAATTATGAAATAAAAATTTAAAAAAAATCTACACATAACCGATCACTTCAGAGCAACGAATATCTTTCGGTCAAAATTAGTAATTTATAGGCAAAACGTTTCAATACAAAGTTTGTATACTTCTCGGATGCGTTATTTACATTCGCGTACATTTACAAAATTGCAAAACATTGTAACCATGAAAATCGACTTTGAAACCGATGCGCTGATGCGCTCGACGTTGTTTTGAAGTGGTGTGTATTTGTCAATGTTTTGTTTTACACTTTGCAATGGTATATGCTTAGCTATATCTGACATAACCCCTTTCTTCACTACATGCACTGTGGTTATACCAAAACAGCTGATGCCAGATGTTCTGCCCTATCTAAGGCGAAATCATAACATAATTTGACTGATATTGTTGTTTATGCTGGCAACTCTGTGATGTTAAGTCATTCTTACATTTCGCAGTGTTGAATTTAACAAATTACGCTTTAGGCCGGGTTTACATCTGTGTGCCAAATGCCACACAAGCGTAAAAAAAGCGTAACCAACTAATTACTGTGAAAAACTGTTTGATTCAGACATGTATTTATTAAGTTAAACAGTTTCATACATAATTAATAGACTATTTTATAGAATTCAACATGATTGCAAACTGTTTAAATGTCTGAATCAAACAGTTTTTCATTAGTAATTAGTTGGTTACACTTTTTTGGGCAAATGACACACAAGAAATGCCAGATGTAAGCTCAGCCTTACATTGAAATTCAAATATTGTTTTTAACCAATTAACGACTATACATAATAATACTTAAATTTAGTGTTCAAAAGTTTTCAGTATTCATTGATTTTATTAATGATTAAACTCGTGCTACTTTTCTTTGGGGTTTTTAAGAATAAAAAGAATTTTAAGGTTTTTTTTTTTACATGATGCGATTAAAAAATCTTTAATCCTATATCAGTTTATTTGAATTTTTTTTTTTGTCCAACACGCCCAAAATTAATTTTAAGCAAATTGCCAAAATAAAATGAAAAAAATAATAATTTTTAAATAAAATTAAACTGAACTCAAATTAAAAGCTTATTAAAGTATATAGCGACCATTTAAACATAAATAACTAAAACGCACTTTAAATTCCTTAATATTTTTTCGTTTTGCTGCTATAAAAATAAACTCCAATGGCAAACTTTTCATTGATCATTAAGCAAAATGCAGAAATAAATGTGAATGTTTGTACGAGTATGTATGGATGTACATATACATAAGTGTGTGGCTATCCGCTTGTCCCTCTTATAATGTTAAATAAACTGACAAAGTCGTGCCATTTAAAGAAGATCTTAAGGCCACGATTAAAACGTAAAAAAGCGCACACAGGAAAAATACTCGTATACGCAAATATGCAAATTATACAGTGATGACATTTAAAATCCATAAGATTTTTTTTATACTATGGCTTATACATACATATGTACATATACACACACTGACACATGCAAACGTATTTTCAAATGTTTCAAACAACACACCACGTACAAAAAATATAAAAAAGCAACAGCAACAATAATAATGCACATATCAAATTACACACTCTTAAATGATGGCTTAAACAGATTTAGCCAACAAAAGAAAAAAAAATAAGACAAAAAAAGCAGCAACAAGCGACAAGCTGCAAAAATAATAAAGAAGAGGCTGAAAAAAAAACTAAAACTCTAAAGTTTATGACCAGCCAGGGCCAATATCTTCTGCTTAAAAGTTTTACTCAAGACAGGAAGTCAATGTTTCTGGTTGCTGTTTAATTTTTTCATTCGTACTCATATTCACTTATTTAACAGGCTTAAAACATCTCTGCTTGTTCTCAGCTTTCTTGCAAATTGTTAAGATTTATATAAATCTAATCTTTAATTACCTTTGTATGGTCATAAAAAGCTAAATGATTCCCATCACAAAATTATCTTAAATAACAAACAATTGGGACTTTGTTTTTTTATATTTTTTTTTTGTTACTTCACTAACTCTATTCATTAAGCCAGTTAACCAAACAGGCCATAACAATAATTTTTCATATCATTATTGAGTGCACAAACAGGGTATTTAAGAGAGATTTCAAAAGGAGTCCAACCAACTAACTCCACCTTTGCAGTTCGTTCTGTGTGTGTATGTTTCAAAAAAAAAAAAAAAAGTGTTATGGATGTTTGAAAATGGGTTTCCTTGAGATTTTTTGCTTCATAATCGCCACACTGCTGCCATAATTCTCTTTATTTTAAGTCAAATCTGCTTGTATAAGCTTATTTTTTTTACAAATAAAATGAAAAATACCGAAAAAAGTATTAAAAGGCACGAGTCACTCACTTTACACGGAGTGGAAAAAATAAAATAAAATAAATAAAAAGCAATGCATTTATGTGTGTGTTTTTTCCTTAAAATAAAACCTTGAAAGAGAAATGCATTTAGCAAAAAAAAAAAAAAAACTGTCAAGAAATATATTTTATTTTTAATATGAATACGATTAAACGTTTTAAATGTGAAATATTTAACTTTAAGTTGCGTGCTGATAATAACCAGCAGTAGTCGTTTTCATATCACGAGCAGTAGCACAAAAATAAGACTTTGTGGCATTTATAACAAGAAACTTTCTGGACGGGTTTGTGAAGCTGTTGTTAGAGCTGTGGCCTTAAAGTTGATCACCAGTTTGAAAATTGCTAGTGCCTAGATTTGGTGGCGTAATTTGCACTGCGCTCCAAAAATTCATGATTTTCGAAATTCGGTGTTAGCTCTCCGTTGAGGTTGCAAAAGCTATACAGCAAGCATTACATTGAAGAGCTTATTCTCATATGGTGTTGGTTGGTTCATTGACGTGGCTGCCGGCTTCATGCAGGCATTCCAGTAGAAACCACGCCAC
Organism: Tachina fera; assembly: GCA_905220375.1. Classification (NCBI taxonomy): domain Eukaryota; kingdom Metazoa; phylum Arthropoda; class Insecta; order Diptera; family Tachinidae; genus Tachina; species Tachina fera. Next base: position 61,306,386 of record LR999964.1, on the reverse strand, counting down.
TCTCCAATGTCAACCTATGTAGAACCCTATCCAAATACTCGGATACGGTGAGTGGTACTAGATTCCATCCGTCGCACAGTGGGGTCAAAACCCCTTTTTTCTTGGATCAATTCATATCTCCACAACTAAAATAGCGACGAGAGTCACTAAATTTTATGTGGGTAGCTCTTAAAACAAACTTGATTGTATAGGAAGGGGGAGACCGGTAGCCTCTTACAAAGCAATTATTATTTTTACTATATCTTAAGAACAACAATAACGAGGCTTGCTAAATTTGATGTGAATAAGTATTAAACAAAGCACACTGCATGTGTGGTGTATTAAAGACCTGCACAATAACTTTTAAGATATGATGAATTTTTCAATACATATGTACATACCCTAAAAGAACTCAAATTCATTTGTAAGTACCTTCAAACTGGTTTTTTAATAACCACAACTGGTTGATTAAGTGATTTTTTTCCTTGTCGCCGACTCACTATTTTAACATAGGCATGTCATAGGCAGTAGTCAATTGGCCATCTCTGCATGACTTTTAAATTGACTACTAACTACTTATTTTTCAACCACTCTGAAGTCACTTAATATCTATTATAGTTAAATAAATATTTATGTAAATCTTCATACACATTTGTATATTATATACATACATACATATGTATGTACTATATATAATGAATATACATATGTATATTGATATATAGAAATAATTAGTATTTTTATATTTAAAACAAAATACATACATACATTCATACGAAAGTTTGTCCTGCTCTTAGAAAATATTATACATATTAAGTATTGAAATTATTATATATTTTTTTCAACACAAACATTTGGCATTTGATTTCATGGCATGCTTCTTTTTATTTTTTTTTTATTTTCTTTTCATTTACTTATTTTACTTTTATTTATTTCTTACATGTGCTTCTATTCAATATGTTTGGTTGATATCTGCATGAGATTTAAACCAATTTGTAGTCACTTGCAACATAATTAATTTATAGCTAGTGTTTTTTGTCAATCGACTATTTTATTTACTACAGGGTACCTACATAAATTGTTTGTATGATCTTTTATTTTTCTGCGGCCATACAAGCGCACACATGCATTGACATTATTTGTGTGCGCTTGCTTTAAAAAACCTCCCTTAAACACATAGTAGCTTACCACTACATCTTACACACATACTCAAACGTACAATATGAAAAATAACAAGCATGCACGCATCAACACTACGTCTGTTGATGGTTTGTTATGAACAAGAAGTCTTGGCGACATCGCTTGTTAACTCTCATACACACATACACCAATTCATCCACCGCGCTTTGCATACAATACGACATCATTTATTATTGATTTGTTATTTATAATACATTCCAGGAGAAAACTTTTAAAAAACAAGACGCATTTACACTTTAAAGGTGTTTACGCAGGTCTATATGGTGTATAGAAGGGGGAGGGTCTGGTACACCCCATACAAAGTAATTATCAATCAAATAATAAACATAATGATTTTTTTTATGCAAGAAATTCCGATGCACCAACAAAATGCTTATAGGCGATGATTACCCAAAGCACAGAAACAATCATGTAGTAAAAATAAATCCAAACGAATGTGTAGTTTTTCTGAACATTTATTACGTTTTCTGCACCGTAAACGTCTGTAATAGAAAACTAAATAATTTGGTTAGTTTCGCGACAATTTTCAATTGTCTAAAGTTCAGCTTGTCTAAAGGTAAACGTATTTTCAGAAATATACTATGGGCGATAAATTTTTATATTAATAAATGTACGTTCAGATTCTTTAAACGAAGTGTTCAGTTTTTTTTTTAATTTTTTAAGCAAGTTATCATGTCAAATGAAACATTTTAAATTTATTTAATTTTATATATCACGTACTCCACGTAATCAACTTGCAGTTTGGTCCCATAAATTTTTTCGGAAATGTTCTATCAGATATTTTCAATGATGTTGGTGTTTTTTGCTGAATTATGTATTCTTTCTTTGATTTTTTTCCAGCCCCATTGAAATTGATCGATTTCTATCACATACCAGATGGTTGATTTCATGAGAAGTGAGCCTTAGCACAAAAAATAAATTCATTTAAAAATAAAAAATTTTTTCATGAACTTGTAGCCAATACATTAAATTTTAATATTCTAAAATAAATAAAAAAAAGTAATTTTAATGTATTTTTGTTATATCAACTCCATCAAATTATCTATCTCGATATTGCTACCCGTTGAAAGTAAAATACAACCATGTCAGCTGTGCATAAGTTTTTTACATTTGAACGTTTCGAAGAGGTGCTTCGGTTTATTTTCCTTCAGCCCATATTTATGTTGGGTTTTCGAATATCCCACCCGTGAAGAAAAACAAGTAAAAGCTTATATTACTAAACAATGTCGCAAGAAATTTATTTGAAATTTCAAAACTAAAGGCAGAAGCCGAAAACTAAATATTTTTCGTTACAATTTTTATTTATTTAAAATTTTTTATAATTATTATTATATTATAATATATTTGCCTTTTAACAATATTTTAATGCCAGATTTATCAAAGAAATCATTTGTTTGTTGAAAAATGAGGGCGCAAATTTGAATTTATTGAAAATATTCTCAGATGGCTCTGCGTCTCAGTTTAAAAATAAGTACACGCTCTCAAATATTTGCTTTATGCAAAAGGATTTCGGCATTACTGCGCAATGTTTTTTTTTCGTAACTGCACATGGCAAGGGTGCCATGGATAGTATAGATGCTGTAGTAAAAAGATCTTCGAGATATCGGGTCATACCACGTACATGCAGTATATATACTGGAAAAGATTTCGTTTCATTTGCCAAGAATTGTGTAAAAAATATAAATATTTTGTATTAATCGGAGCAAAAGATCAAGGAAAACTTATTTGAACACTAATGCTAAAATGATGCAATACAAATGCAAATACTTAAAAAAAATATTGGTTTCCAAAAAAAACAGTAAAAATTTTTGTTTTTTTAATTTATTTTATCTACTTATTTCAACAGCAGTAATACATGAGGCCTCTTGGCGTTTAAAAAATATTACAAGTATTTTATTTAATGTAAAACTATTTCTTATAAGAAGTGACGAGTGCTTATCAACAATTGAATTATAGTATGCAATCAACGAAATGTAAAAGTAATATTAACCAACCATTATAATAATACTGTACAAAGTAATTATTATAACAAATTAAATGTATAAAGAGTGTAATTAATGAAAAAATCACTATATCAATAAATTCAATATATAACTACCCTGTAGTAAATAAAATAATTACTTGACAAAAAACACTAACTAATAAATTAATTATTTTGCAAGTGACTACAAATTGGTTTAAAAGAAGCATGCCATGAAATCAAATGCCAAATGTTTGTGTTGAAAAAAAAACTAAATAATTTCAATACTTAATATGTATAATATTTTCTATGAGCGGTTCGTATTTTTATTTTTAGTGAATAAAATAATAACAAAAATTTATATATGTATATGTACATATGTACATATATGTTTTTATATATTTACATAGATATATATAAATATACACATATATGTATGACTATATATAATATATGTAACATAAATATACATATATCTTTTTTTTACTATAATATTAATTAACTACAAATTAGTTGAAAAATAAGTAGTTAGTAGTCAATTTAAAAGTCATGCAGAGATGGCCAATTGACTACCGCCTATGACATGCCTATGTTAAAATAGTGAGTCGGAAACAAGGAAAAAAGTCAGTTAATCAACCAGTTGTGGTTATTAACAAACCACTTTGAATGTACGCACAAATGGGTTTGATTTCCTATAGGGTAACTTCAATTTAGTTTTATAAGATAACAAAGAAAAATAATAATATATTCAACTAGTTTGCAAAAAAATTTTGTAGCTTCCTCTTAAATGAGAATAAATGCAGCGCGAAAGAACGAAGATGAATTGGCAAGATATTCCACATTCGTGCTACTCTAACAAATCATTTTTCATAAATACCATAATAAATGCGAGGTATGATAATTTGAGGGTTTCTAGAGGATCTTGAAAATAATATCATTTTCACGATTTGAGTAGGTGTTTGAGTTTTGATAATTTTAAAGAGATAAATCAATAATCTAAACTTTAGATAATCATCAAAAGTGAGATTAAAAAAATTTTTCAGATGGTTAGAAACATGTTGTTAGAAGTTTTAGGCCGTAGACAAATCGAATAACTTTATGAACAACCGACTTTATTTTTTGTTGTTATTTAAGTTGCAACCAAAATAGACTTCAATACAATAATTATTTTGGGACATAAGCAACGTATGACCCAGAGATTTCTTAAGGTAGATGATATAATACATTTTCAAACGTTTCAACTTGAAAACTTTATCCAAAAACAGGAGTAAGTTTTTGGATAAGGTTTTCAAACTATATTTGAACTTACTAGATGCGTTTCTAGTCAAATTTCTATTACACAGAAAAAAGTATTCCCAAAAAATTTTCAAACAAACGTTTGTTTGAAATAAAATTTAAGTTCAGTAAATATTTTTTACTCCTCCAGTAAAAAGTTGTTTCAATTTTGTTTTAAGCAAAACAAAAAACAGTATGGAGCGAAAAATTTAGTTCATACAATTAATATAAAGTAACATTTGTAACAAAAATGTTATGAGAAGATTTCTGTTCCAATATAGAAATTGCACACTGTACAGAACAGTTATTTGTTTTATTTGCTTTTTATTTTCATTAAAAATTTTTGTTGAATTGTCTGACAATTTGCTGTTTGAAAAAATAAATTTTTTTTTTCAAACATATTATTACAAAATTTGGCATTTGAATTTACAAATTTCTTTGTAGGACCTAAATTGAAAAAATTAATATTTGATTCAGAGAATTTTGTGTTTGAAATGAAAAATTAGTTTTTTCTGTGTACCAAATCGCACGCGTCCCACCCGTGTCGAAAAATGTCCCACCCGTGACGCAACAAAAATTAAATTTTTGTGCAAAATATAAACTTGTTCTTCTTCTTAACTTTTAGTGATGAACAACTAGATACCTCTGCTGCAGTCATAGATTTGCTACATTGCGATAAACTGTATAAATTAGCAGAGTTTTGAGTAAGTGTCCTAGGCACTCGAAATCCATGTCTTTTGTATGTCCCGCACGTGACGAGCCTAACGTCTAAATTTTGCATTAGCAAATCGAAAATAGTCTTTTTCAGTGTAGTATCTTTGAAAGGCAAGTCTGAACTTTTATTTTATAATAAAGTCATGTTAAAAATAGTTGAACATTTTCTTATTTTTTAAAACTAAGCACTTAAACTACTTCCACATGTCCCACACCCGTAACGATGAAATCAGCCAGATTTATTTAAATCCGTCAATACGATACTTCCTCAATAATACATTTGTATTCTTCGGTTTGGTGCATAATTAGTTTTTAAAAGCGACCTTGCCAAAAAAAATATACAAGTGCATGAAGGTGATTTTAAAAGCAATAAATTTAAATTAATCTGAATAAACGTTATAGTGAAAATATTATTCAGAAATTGCAGAAAACTCTTTTTAATAAAAATGTCTTAAATAAAGGAATATATTTTCTTAAGAAATGGTGTAAACATTGAAACAAGTTTTATTGTCTGCCTGTATATACTTTCATTGTTTGCTGCTGCTGTTGTCATCATTGTAAACGTTCTATCTAAATTGCTGTTGTCTTGTTGCAACAATAAACATAAAATATTCTTAATGCCACTTGTTGAGTGTGTGTTCGTTCGCATTCATTCATTCACCAATTCCATTTACCCAATATTAGTTTTATTATCATTGATTGTGTCTCCCCTTTTTTTTATTTATTGTAATGTTATTTGTTCTGCTGTTTATCTCTTCCTTTTGAGGGATTTTTTTAAACTTAGAGCGATACAAATCATATATGTTGGCTTAGTTTACTTTGTGGTTCCTGTTTGGTTTTTCCTTTGCAATTGATCCCTCTTTTGCTAGCTGTCTGTCTCACTCTGATGCCAGATTATGTTTTAATTCCTGTTATTTAGAGGTGTTGATTCTGCCACTCCTTTATCAAGACACCACCATTATTATTTAATGTATTTATTTTTGATTATACGCTTTTTAAAAGTTGGTAAATTGTTATGCTTGTTGTTGGTGGATTTCTTTTTTTATTCATTATTATTATGGAATATTATTGAAAATTGAGGGTATTTGTTGCATGAAATTTCAATAATTGTATTCAGATTTTATATGTATAAATTGCTACGGTTGTCATGTGTTGTTATTTTTTTTCATTTTGAATTTTTATTACCAATAACAAGTATGGAAATTTTTTATGTGCGTGTCTTGTTCGTCAGCTACCATATAATAATAGATATTGAATATTTGTATAAATATAAATAGTTAAGCAAAAAAGGTTTGTTAAGGAGTGGGGAAAGCCTGAAAGGCAAAAAAAGAGAATAAAAATATATAGCAGAATATTATTTAAGAAAGGCAAGGCTTTAGCCAAAACTATAAATATAAACGAAATAAAATATGTAGAATTAAACTAAAGCATTTAAGAAAATAAATGCTTAATATTTCCTGTAAGACTGTTGACTTCCTTTTCAGCTTTTAGCAAAACTAAAATAAATACTCTACCCACATTTCTATTCTCATCATCATGCTCTGACGAAAATTTAAAAGAAATTTTATATATTTTTAAATTAATTTTTTGTTTTTTCTTATAAAATCTGTTTTAACTTGACAGATTTCAGAACTGTTGTATTGCCATTCATACATGCATCCTTCAACTGTTTGTTGATTCATAATGTGGAAATTATTAATTATAAATATTTGTGCAAATTCAATAAACACCCAAACAACTGTTGTGAATACCAATTTTGAATGGAAGTTCGTGTAAAAAATAAAGCTTCTGAAAAAAGCATATTTCAACATCCCAAGCGTATATTTCACGCATTGCATAGTAAGCGAAATATTTAACATTCTCGCATACACACAATTTGAAATGGCAAAAGATTCTCAAGCATCACGAATCACATAGACATATTTAAACCAGAGCTGGTAATCAGCATCGTTTCAATTCAGTGGCCTGGTCTTTAAGATCAAAGCGTTGGACATGATATCGATTATTACGTCCGTGAACATCCGTGAGACCATTATTACCACATCGTCTGAGCACGCTACAACTTTAACACCCAAGGCATCTAATCTGAAAAGTGTTGGCGGTATTCGATGTTTGATACAAATATCGTTGCGTTAGTGCAAATGGCAAACATCGTAGCTTTTCTTTGAACTGTGTGTATTTTGTTGTTGGATTTTAAAGAAAAGCTACGATATTTTGCATTTGCACTAATGCAACAGCATTTGCATCAAACATCGAATACCGCCATTGTGTTAAGCAAAAGAAGCCAGAGCAAAGGTGAGATCAACCCATCGTGCGGTGTCGCTCTGTATGCCCATTTTGACCTCTGGCTGTTGCCTAATTTAGCAGTGGTTATTATTCATTTGCTGATGTAATCCTCAACATCAGCATCCTGGGGCGCATTTTGTAATGGCTGTAACCATAGTGCCTTCCATGTCTAGGAAAGCAGCAGGGTGGGGTGTATTGCTTTTGTTCCATAGATCTCTCTATGGACTTTACCACTTCATGTAGTGCTGTCTCTATAGAGCGTTCCTTGAGGTAGGCATACTGGCGATTTGATATTCTTGCCAATTCTAACAGCCGTTGCGTAATATTAGTCCTTCCAACGTGCTTATCAAGAAAGATAAAAGGGTGATTGGTTGAAAGTCCTTTACATCCGTATGACTTCTTTCTCCAAACTTCTCCAGCTGGTTGGAACGTGGCTAAGAGAGAGACGTAGTTTATTGTATTTGGAAATCCAGAAGATGATGGAGCTTTTCGCGCTTTGTAGCATCTTTGGCATGATGCCATCCAGACCTGGTGATGTAAATGGTGAGACTCTGTCAATTGCCCAAGAGATTATATCTACAGAAAGTATTTCATTATCAAGAGCTTGTTGTTGCCCACTGATAAATCTGTTCGCACTAGAAGCAACCTTACAGCCAGGAAAGTGGGTGTTGAATACTAAAAACTGCATTTTTCCCACTATGAAGATGCAACCATTTTGTGAAGTGGAAATCGTGATGTTAATTGATATATTTATTCGTTATGTTATACTGTACTTTTTTATAATTCTATATCATGTGGCATCTCTGCGTACAAAATGTCAAAACCGACAGCGAATATCGTCAGATTATGTTACTGAATAGCAATAAGGTTGTCGTAATAAATAAATACATACTTGAAGGAATAGTTGATCGCTATTCTCACAAGATCATCAATGGTAAGCTAATTTTTTCAGAATTAGCTTGCATATAAGAGGGGATAGTCAACCGAATTGTCCCTACATACAAGCTTTTTATTATAACAGACAAATCAATGTCTGTGAGTGCATACATCTCTTGGTAACCTTCTCAGATCTTCAAGATACTTTTAAGAGCATTTCTCCAGATGCGATAATTGGTGGCTAATTGAATGTGGCTGTATGCAAGAGGATTCAAAATTTACTACCTTAACATAGATTAAACTAATTTCTATAACCTCCTAGTCTAATTAGCCTTGCATACCTCATAAAGGAGTTCTTTTCCTACGTTTCTGTAATGTATGGCATTATCAACTAGAAGAAAATTAAAATTTTTCTCTAAGAGCTATTCTGCAGTATTGTCTTACCTACCTATCCAGATGGACAGAGAGGCGAGACGCGAGGTTTTTTTTTAAAAGAAGTAAGACTCAGGCAATGAATTCATAATACTATTACTATTACTATTACTATATGTTACCTTCTTTAGGAAAGGGATAGTGATACACAAGACAGTTGGTGAAGGAGAAGATAGAGGAAAGCTTAATTCTCTTGCAACTCTGCTTTTTCTCTTTTTTTGCACGTTTCTAATAATGCAATGTTGCAGCCAGACCCTCTGGTGTCAATGAATAGTATTAAATTTTCAAAGCTATGTTTAGAAGCCATTTTATTGGTTAATTTACTTCGTCGATGATTGTGTCACATAATACTGAAGGAGGGCGCTCTGATGTTGACATTAGGATTAGTACCCGTTGAAGCCCGCGTAGTGTAGTGACCAGTGCCTTCCTTCCTTCATCACTTGAACTTTCTTACAACAACTGATACAAAGAGACACTAATGCATATCAAAAAAAATGTGTGCTATTTTTTAATGTGTGTATGAGACTGGTATCGAACCTTGACCTTCGATTTGGTAGTAAAAGAGCTGGTAAATACTTCCGCCAATGCCTCCCTTGCCGTTAATCGCAACAAAAAGAAATGAATTCTCTTTTTGAGGACGTATAAGATACTTGATTTCCAATCCATTACTATTAACACTGCAAAATATATCTGTGTCATTTTGGAATCCAGGGGTCAAATTGCGGCATTTCATACAATTGAAAACTTTAAAATATTTCAACTGAAATATTTCGTAATTTCGTTCGACAACGAGTGCCGTAATTTACTCTCATAAGTTGTAATATTTATATTCTAGGGAGGGTAAAAAATACAATAATTGCACTCTACCCCTGCAATAATTCTATTCGAAATTTGACTCTCACCCCAAGAATCTGTCACTCAATCTATACACCTACACAGAAAAAAATATCATCAAAATGCAACCAACAAAACAAATTGTTAATAGTTAATTTAAATTGAAATATATATTTAGTCAATATAAAAAATTAAGTTGTTGATATGACAAACACAGAAATTTTTTTCAATAAACTGAACTAACCAAATTTTATGTTATACATGGCGTAAAAACTCAAAAAATTCATTATTGATATAACAAATTAAAATTTCTCTAGTCAATTAAATTACTCAACAAAATTATTTGTTCAATTATATTATAACGGAATACGCACAAGTAGAAGAAACAGAAGAACTCACATTTTGTGTGTATTCATTATTTGCTTATCTACTAACGATTTGCTCTTTAGCTGAGTGGTAAGTACATCAGTCTATTAATCAAGAGATTGCCGGTTCGACGCATCTAAACATCTTTAAAATTTAACAAAAAACAAAACTCTAAAAAAATATAAAAAAATACAAACAAAGAAACAACACGTTAAAATGTGAAAAACAAATTCATTAAAAAATAATTTTTTTCTGTTAACAACTCAATTGTTAATAACACAATATTTTAATTGGAAATAATTGAGTTGATTTTGTTTTCTTATGTTACAAATGTGTGTTTGTATTTACAAAAATCGTTGTAGGTGCCTTTTTAAATAATATTTTAATTGTATTCACAAATAAATTATTTGTATTTACAAATCTTTTTTTTCTGTGTATAGTAGTCGTACTTCCAATATAAGGATGTAGAAAAATAAAATAAGTTCACCTGAATATAAATTATTTGCTGGGTTTTGTATCAGCTTCAAAGCCTACTAAGCTTATTTTTTCTTTGTGATTTTCAAAAATATTATTATTTTATGAATTCTCATATAGTTTTTGAAAGTCTGTGCATAAAGTAAGAGGTTTGTGACTGTTCAAAATTTGTGGTTAAAGTCTACTGATGATTTGGTTCAAGCACCAATGAAATACGTATATCGACATGCTTAACCACCAGCAAATACATTTCAATTATTGTAGTATTTACACTTCTGACAATATGTCAAATAAATAAATTTCATAAAAGATGAAATATTGAAAAAAAATTTTTAAACGCAATTTTTATTAAAAACACTACAAAATTTAATGTTATACTAGATTTATTATTTTTTTTTTTAATTTAGTTTAGTAATGGTCTATCGAAATATGTAAAAATATCGATTTTGAAAAATTATGATTTGAGGCCTTTTCGCATTAAGTTAACGAAGTTAAGTTTGAAAGACTTGCCTCACTGTATACAACTAGCGCTTTTGGAACTTCTCCTACGAATGCATTTATTATGCTTCTACTGCAATTAGTGGGCAAGGAGATGGCAAGAATCTCCGCAATCCATCTTCGTTGTATTTCTATGTGAAACGGAAACGGCGGGATGGAGGATTGGCCAAACCTCTCCTGCTATGCTTCATGAGCATGCCTACAGGATCTGGATGAGATATCGAGAAGCATGGAGAAATTATGCTTCAGATTAAGGAATGCATGATGAATTTTATACTGATGGCTCCAAAATTCAAATGGTGTGCGTAATGTTATTTACTCAGGGAAATTAGGTCTTTGTATTGCAAAGCGAACCGGACCTCTGCTGTAACTACAAGACACAGATGCTTGTTGCGAAGAAAGGTTTATACGGTTAAGAGTGAATGTCACTTTAGGTAACCGTAATTAACTTATATACTGACAGTCTGGCCGCTATCATGGCCTTATAATCTCAGCTTATAAAACAACAAGAGCACTCCAATGCAGATCATCTCTGTACAAGATGGCAGAGTGTTTCATAATCTGGATGCCGTGGTATAGAAGCTATAAGCAGCGATACCACTTTAGTGCCTTTAGCACTAGATTTAGTGCTTTTTAAGTCATAACGGGGCGCATTTTTTTTCAAGTTGATGCTTTTTTAAAAAAAGACACTTAATTGGTGCTTTTTTTACTTTGATTTTAGTGCTTTTAGTGCCTTTTGCAGTTATGCCTAATATTAATTTGTTATAGTTTAGTAGCTTGATAAAAAAATTTAAATTTAAACACATACACACATACTCAATGAAAAACAAGGTGACTGTAACTGCTTCTTTGACTATAAGGTGTTCCTTCTTAATTGTCAAATTTCCTATAAAAACACTGAACAAACATAATAACAATATTCTGTTTGCTTTTCAGATACATATGAAATTTGAGAGTTGGACGTAACGTTTTATTTGTATCCATGATACAATAATATAAATTTTATTTGTTGAAAAATATCTGATAAGAGCCCTTTTAGATACGTAAAGTTTTCTTTGCAAAGTTTTTATTCAATTGGATGAAAGTCAGATAGAGATATGCTTTCTCATACACAGTATGTAAAAATTGCTATCAAAAAAAAAATTATTGAATTTAGTGCTTAATCGCTACATAATTTCAAAATTTAAAAAAAACTGTATATAACGTTAAGAACATATTTCTAGAAATTACAGAGAGAACACATAAAAGAATATAATAACAAATACGGTGAAGAAGTTGAAGAAATACAGAAGAACGAAGGATTACAAATTTAAGGCTACATAAATGGAAAAATTTCCTATCAATTTTGGATTGAAGTTCATAATTATAGAAATCTAGCTAATAATAGTCCATTGCTAAAACTAATTTTTTTGGTCTATTACCATTAACATTACTGAGGTGAAGGACCAAAATTTCAAAACACTTCCACATAAATTTTATTCAATTGTTATGATATTTCGTATATATCAGATGATTTAATTTAATATATAAAAGAGTAAAAATATTATTTGAATTGAAATCTTTATCCTGTACACATGTACATACAAACGTACATAGTTAATGCATTTAGTGCTTTTTAGTGCTTTTATCATGAACGAACAGTGCTTTTTCTCTGGAACTGACTATCAAGTAAGTTCTAGTACAGATGAGCTTGCAATAACGAGGACAACCTTAGAGGTTACACTGCATATGGAATCTGTAGATTAATTATTACTCTCGTGCAAACTCTGACTTAGACGGCAGACTTTGATTTCAGGAAATAGGAAAGAAGTCTCGGTTTAAGTGTCCGTATGGTCCGGATACTATACACATACACAGAAAAAAATTTTCTGCGATAAACACATTGAATTAAAAAACAAACAAAAATCAATTACACAATTTACTGACTCAATTAACTTTTAATCAAATTAAATTTTTAAACAAAAGCTTTATTGAATTAATTACATTTTAACATTTTTGTTTTTTTTTCAATTAAACGTGTTTAATACAGTATTTTTTTTTGTGTAGGCAGGCATACAGTATCCTCCGATTTTTTAGAAAATTCAACCCTGGTGTTATGGAGTCTACAAAAATTTTCAAAAAAAAAATTCTCCTTATTGTGAATGGCGTCATCGATGTCACATCAAGACGACAATACATATTGTCACTTGTTTAATCTTTATAGGCAACAATTAAAAGCCAATTGACAATCTCTCACTAATCTCTAAGGCTTTATAAATTAATGTAGCATATTAATAGTGGTCAATTTTTGTCGATAAAGAGAAGACAAGTGACAATATTTACTGTCGTGTTGATGTGACGTCGACGACGCCATTCACAATAAGGGGAAAGAAAAATTCATCAGTTCAGGGTTGCATTTTTTTCGTAAATCGTGTGATTGTGTAGGATTGTGAGTCCTGGCCTTAAGATGACAATGGGTTTTGTCGCAATTGCGAAGGCATGGATAGAGATAGGAAAGTAAAACATTATCAGTTTCTTTGTTTTCGATTAGCAAGAAAAATAATGTCCAACATGGACTCAGTTTTCTCCCCATGTAATTTTTTTATCTGCAAATAATACGCATATGGACCATACATAATTTATATCTTATATATTTAAAGCAACCCAGCAAAAATAAATCTGTCACAAGTAAGCACTAACACAAGCAGAAGCGCTTCCAAAGTGCGGAAAAGTATACAGTGCATCCCCCTGCCTAACGAGGATGCAATAACTGGCGTATGTAAATGAATCACAAAATTTAACACAAGTACTACTAACTTTGTAAGCTGTTTATACTCAAATTCGCGCTGACCTGGATACAAATTTGGATGCGAATGAAATTTTTACTTTAATTTTTTTAATTGAATTGTGTACGAAAATAAATATGTATGTGCTTCGGTAGTTCAGTGGGTAGTGTTCTAGCCTAATAAACGGAAATCCCGGGATCGTCTCTAGATTCAACGCAAAAAAAAGTATTTGATTTGATATTGTAATAAATATAAAAACAAAATAAAGTATTGGAAGTTAATCTAAGAGTAGATTATATATAAAATTCTGATGTAAGGAGCAAATTTTTTAATTATTTACTTACGGAAAAGGCATGAAATATGGTATTCTTACTGTACATCCTATATGCATTCAGAAGCTCATACCTGGAGAATTAATAAGTGAAACATCACATTTCTAAGCAAGAGTTGCTTGTCCTCTCCCTCTAATTACCAACCTGCTGACAGGTAGACGCAAGAATGATAAACTACAAGATTACGCCAATGCAAAAAAATAGTAGACGTGTGACGTCACGCACACTGCGTTTCTATTGGCTGATAATTTGGTTTATTATTTTTTATACAACTCGTTAATGTTATTTTGACTGCAGGATTGCCAACCGCTATGCAAGAAATGGTTTTGCTAAGTTCGATGAAAAAAGTGGACATATAATGATCCCACTTTTTACTTTTGCAGGTACTTACGAACAAGAAGACAAAACAATATTGTTTTTGTTTTAGGTATTTAACCTTTCTTTAATATTCGCCGTAATTAGATAATTAATTTTTAACCGATATGCAAATTGAAACCAGTGAACTTTTAAGCAATTCGGTTTTTAATGAAATTTTTCTTTATAATAATGCGTGTGTTTTGTTAGAATGTAAACAAAAGTATTTGTAACAACTTTTTCCATGAAAAAAGGAAAATATTTTTTGTATAATTAAGCATTAAACACATTCACCACAGCAGGCTACATGGCTACACGACTACAAGTGCCGCAGGCAACAAATGTTGCCTGTAGCCAGCTACTGAATCATTTTGAAGACGCCAGCAGCACCATAAATATATGTTTCAGTGGTGCCGCTTTCAAATAGATATTTAACAATTATAAAAATAAAATAATTTATTCAAAAATATAAAAACAAATCAGTTTATTTCTTTATATTTTTTTAGTGAATTTTACTATTTATATGTTTAGTAATTTCTTCACTACGTTTAGCAATTTTTCGTTAATTTGCAATTTTTTTTCGCGTTTTTCGCGTTTCTTTCTAAACTTTTTAAATTTTTAATGGCTTTTGCGATTTCTAATAAATGTTAGCGCTTCCTTCCGATTTTGCAAATTTTTGAATTTTTTTTTCAAAGTTCGCAATAAATGCAACTTTTTGCTTTAATTGCAGTTTTGGTGATTTTTCATCAATAGTATGGCTTGTTTACAATTAAGTGTCCGTATGGTCCGGATACTATACACATACACAGAAAAAAATTTTCTGCGATAAACACATTGAATTAAAAAACAAACAAAAATCAATTACACAATTTACTGACTCAATTAACTTTTAATCAAACTAAATATTTAAACAAAAGCTTTATTGAATTAATTACATTTTAACATTTTTGTTTTTTTTTCAATTAAACGTGTTTAATACAGTATTTTTTTTTGTGTAGGCAGGCATACAGTATCCTCCGATTTTTTAGAAAATTCAACCCTGGTGTTATGGAGTCTACAAAAATTTTCAAAAAAAAAATTCTCCTTATTGTGAATGGCGTCATCGATGTCACATCAAGACGACAATACATATTGTCACTTGTTTAATCTTTATAGGCAACAATTAAAAGCCAATTGACAATCTCTCACTAATCTCTAAGGCTTTATAAATTAATGTAGCATATTAATAGTGGTCAATTTTTGTCGATAAAGAGAAGACAAGTGACAATATTTACTGTCGTGTTGATGTGACGTCGACGACGCAATTCACAATAAGGGGAAAGAAAAATTCATCAGTTCAGGGTTGCATTTTTTTCGTAAATCGTGTGATTGTGTAGGATTGTGAGTCATGGCCTTAAGATGACAATGGGTTTTGTCGCAATTGCGAAGGCATGGATAGAGATAGGAAAGTAAAACATTATCAGTTTCTTTGTTTTCGATTAGCAAGAAAAATAATGTCCAACATGGACTCAGTTTTCTCCCCATGTAATTTTTTTATCTGCAAATAATACGCATATGGACCATACATAATTTATATCTTATATATTTAAAGCAACCCAGCAAAAATAAATCTGTCACAAGTAAGCACTAACACAAGCAGAAGCGCTTCCAAAGTGCGGAAAAGTATACAGTGCATCCCCCTGCCTAACGAGGATGCAATAACTGGCGTATGTAAATGAATCACAAAATTTAACACAAGTACTACTAACTTTGTAAGCTGTTTATACTCAAATTCGCGCTGACCTGGATACAAATTTGGATGCGAATGAAATTTTTACTTTAATTTTTTTAATTGAATTGTGTACGAAAATAAATATGTATGTGCTTCGGTAGTTCAGTGGGTAGTGTTCTAGCCTAATAAACGGAAATCCCGGGATCGTCTCTAGATTCAACGCAAAAAAAAGTATTTGATTTGATATTGTAATAAATATAAAAACAAAATAAAGTATTGGAAGTTAATCTAAGAGTAGATTATATATAAAATTCTGATGTAAGGAGCAAATTTTTTAATTATTTACTTACGGAAAAGGCATGAAATATGGTATTCTTACTGTACATCCTATATGCATTCAGAAGCTCATACCTGGAGAATTAATAAGTGAAACATCACATTTCTAAGCAAGAGTTGCTTGTCCTCTCCCTCTAATTACCAACCTGCTGACAGGTAGACGCAAGAATGATAAACTACAAGATTACGCCAATGCAAAAAAATAGTAGACGTGTGACGTCACGCACACTGCGTTTCTATTGGCTGATAATTTGGTTTATTATTTTTTATACAACTCGTTAATGTTATTTTGACTGCAGGATTGCCAACCGCTATGCAAGAAATGGTTTTGCTAAGTTCGATGAAAAAAGTGGACATATAATGATCCCACTTTTTACTTTTGCAGGTACTTACGAACAAGAAGACAAAACAATATTGTTTTTGTTTTAGGTATTTAACCTTTCTTTAATATTCGCCGTAATTAGATAATTAATTTTTAACCGATATGCAAATTGAAACCAGTGAACTTTTAAGCAATTCGGTTTTTAATGAAATTTTTCTTTATAATAATGCGTGTGTTTTGTTAGAATGTAAACAAAAGTATTTGTAACAACTTTTTCCATGAAAAAAGGAAAATATTTTTTGTATAATTAAGCATTAAACACATTCACCACAGCAGGCTACATGGCTACACGACTACAAGTGCCGCAGGCAACAAATGTTGCCTGTAGCCAGCTACTGAATCATTTTGAAGACGCCAGCAGCACCATAAATATATGTTTCAGTGGTGCCGCTTTCAAATAGATATTTAACAATTATAAAAATAAAATAATTTATTCAAAAATATAAAAACAAATCAGTTTATTTCTTTATATTTTTTTAGTGAATTTTACTATTTATATGTTTAGTAATTTCTTCACTACGTTTAGCAATTTTTCGTTAATTTGCAATTTTTTTTTGCGTTTTTCGCGTTTCTTTCCAAACTTTTTATATTTTTAATGGCTTTTGCGATTTCTAATAAATGTTAGCGCTTGCTTCCGATTTTGCAAATTTTTGCAATTTTTTTTCAAAGTTCGCAATAAATGCAACTTTTTGCTTTAATTGCAGTTTTGGTGATTTTTCATCAATAGTATGGCTTGTTTACAATTTTGCAACTTCTTGGATTTTTTGGCAAACTTCGCGATAAATGCGACTTTTTGCGTGTCTTTTAGTTTCCTAACAGTTTTGAAGATCTTAAAACATTTTTAACTTTGTCATCATTCCGCTGTTAGAAACTTTTGCGAATTATTTAAATTTTCGCGAATTTTTTGCATTCCTTACAGTTTTATCGATTCCTAATCAATATTAGGACTTTTTTTTAAATTTTAAATTTTTAGCGAATTGTCCCTTTTTCACTTTGCAAAAATATAATTACTTTTGCAATTAACATTAAATTTTTGTAAATTTTTTTTTTATTTTTCAATAAAAAATATTTCTTGGCAATAATTTGTTTAACATATTTTGCTATACTGTTAACACTGTTTTTGGTTTGTAGCCATAAAAAATAGAAATTAGTTTAATTTGACTACAATGACAAATGTAGCACGGACAACAACCTGTATCCTGTTGCCTTGCTGCCTTTAAAATATTCATTCTCATATAAACAGGTGTATTCTATTTTTGACACTTTGTAGCCGGTAGCTTGCTGTGGCGAATGTGTTTATTGCTTTAACTGCGTGTGTATAAAAATGTTATATTTATATGAATACACATACACAAATATTTTTTATGAATGTAGGTGCGCGTATATAAATTTGTCATTCCTTTTGTAATTCGTATAAGGTAACTGCAAGAAGGGGTGTTATTCGAACAAAATATTGGTGCAGTTATTATTTTTTTACTTGTTAAAATGATGTCTTAAAATTAAACAATTTTACTTTCTAAAATTTTAAACAAAAAAATTATTAAAAATGCTACCATTTTACTAAATAAACAAATTCAGTTTCAACTGCGCTTATATTATATAATAGTTTTTAAAAATATATAATAGTTAGAGACTTTAGTTTTTGTATGTTTCAATTTGGTGCTATGAATTAACATAGAAAATATATTAAATAAATAATAAAATTCAAAATTAAGTGCTTTGTTAAAATTAAAACAACAAGTTGAATTTCAAAAATTTAAAGAAACTCTCAATAACAAATAAAAGAAAATAAAATAAAGTCGAATAGAATTTGATTGTTGCGATTTCTTTGCTTAAATTTCTTAGTTTCCCATACTTATGTTTTAACACTCTTATGCAAAAAAAATATATTTTACTTTAGCTTTAAAGTTCATAGTAGTTGCCAAACACTTTAAGGCTAACATTGCTTTGTTAAGAAATTGTATGCAAAACACAACTTTAATTATTTTGTTATTTAATAATAAATACTGGTAACACCACCGTGTTCAACAACCACTTCACAGCTTATGATGTACAAAATTGAATACAATTTCATTCGGTTATTAAAAAATTTTTTTATTTTATTAAATAAATATTTATTTTCTTGAAGTAAAGCAACCTAATTTATTAATATGAGCTTCTGACATGGTAGGAAAACAGATAAACATTTCTATGAAGTATACGCAAAAAAAAAATATGAGGGACAAAGAAGAATTATCACAATTTCTTTTATTCGAATGAAATGAGTCTTTGAATATCAAGCTTTTTTTTCGATTTGTTTTGATTGTATGTACATCACTAAAACATTTTTGTACAATTGTATTTATTTTAATATTTTTTTATGGATTTTGCCATGTATTTTGTAGCAGTTGGATAATTTGATAATGTTTTCCATTACATGACAGAAATAGTAAATCTAAGCTAAGAGCTAACAATTCTAGCTTCATTTTCAAATGTAACATGAATTATAATTATTGTTATATTAACAAAAATATTTGAGATACAAAATAAACATTTTGGAAATATCAACTTAAAATAGTCTTAACAAACGTGGGGACCTACTTTAGAAATTTGATATTATTTTTTTAGAATACTTTACTTAATATTGCTTTGCAAAGCGATGTTAAGTTTTTTTGCATAAGACCCTAAGTCTTTCATTCGATTTTTCTCAGCCTTTATGGCAACTCTTACAATAGACGTGTGACGTCACGTCTAACGGTAACTCTCCGCTTGGCATAATCTTGTAGTTGATCATTCTTGGGTAGATGAATATTTTTTCCAGAAAGTCTTATATTACTATTCTTATTTACCTATATATGTATGGCTTAAACTTTTTCATAGTTAATTAAAAGAAAGTAAAATTTAATTTTTCTGAAAATGAGTCTTTGAATTATACATCCCTGATATAAATTACAAACAGACATTATGACAAAAACTACGCAAAATACTAAATGCTGCTTGTGTATTTTTCATTTTAAACAAGACCAGACGCCAGAACCACCAATAAATGATGCAAGTTTGTTGAGCTGTTGTTAAATTTTTTTTGTTCAAGCAACATTTTCCTTATTAAAAAATCCTTTTGCACAGTGAAATGACGCCAACTCTATAAAAAACACATGCACTCACATACACAAGCAACAGTTTTGCTAAGCCAAGCCTAAGAAGAACGCACACACACTCGCGCTCGCATGTTTAGACTAAAAACTACTTTTGGCCATATAAGAACAAATAATGGACAGACGACACTATTCTTTCACAAAGAAATAAAAGCACAAGGAAGCCAAGAAATGGCACAGCAAAAAGTTTTCCAACAAGCAAAAAAACAAACAAACAAACAAAACGAAACGAAACATACCAAACAAAACTAATAATATTTTCATGCACACATTCCATAATTGATTTATGAATTTTTAATGCAAAACTTTGTAATTTTTTCCACCAACATTATTATTGAGTCAGTTGGCTGCTGGATGAATGTCTGGCAGAGCCGAGAGACAAAAAATCTGCCTCCTGTACCAGAACGTGCAGTACATTTCTGAACAAACAAAACAATGATCAATACAACAATTATAAGCAATGACATGTATGGGCAACGCAAGAAAAAAAAACCAAGTAATCCTTAATAAAAACTCCACCAGCGACTGACTACTGTTGCTTCAGACTGAAATAATATTGCTGCTTCTGCAGCACTAGCTACACACCAGACTTGTTTGCCAGCACCAAGCAACAGCCACATGGGCCATTGGAGCGCTCTGTGCAGTTATCAACAAGCCCAATGTGAGAATATGTGTGTTATTCATAATAATACTGCCACTTTCATACTACTGTTCTTTTGCTTTACTTGTTTCTTTGTTTTTTTTTTTAAAGGATTTTGGCAAGAATTTTTACGCATGCAAAAACAACTGAAAGAAAATTGGAACTTAAATATAGGTATATATTTTTTTTGCACAAGAAACCTATTCAAAAATTTTATTTGGTAGGTTTTTATTGAATTTTTATTATGATTGCAGTATTTTCGATTATATTTTTTTTGCTATTGCAAGACTCCCCTTAAAGTCGTTTAATATTTATGTCATTAAATTTTTAACTCAATAAAAAGAACGTCGCAATGGTTGCAGCAGCAGAAGAATAACGACTAAATAAAAGATCAACCAACTTGCATTTCTTTGACGATATTTTATAAAAAATATAAAAAAAAATCCACAACTATACATTGTAGGCTTCAGCTATTGTTTTCTCAAAGGTGACCAGTTCAACTTTTTTAACTTCAGGAAGTTACTGGTTTCACAACGATTTTTGAACATAAGGTTGCAACGCAAATTTTCCCCAGCAGGGGTAGGAGTCAGCCTTTCCTAGTCCTTACCGAAGGTCCGCTTCCTTTGCAAATAATAAAACGTAGATGTTGGTGTTTTAACATTCAGAGAACACATTATACTTTATTTACGAAACTAAACTTATGATCAGGAAAACCAGAAATATGCACAAAAAAATTAAAAATATGCTCTAAACACTCAAAAATATGCTCTTAAAAAAACTAATTGTTGAAATAAAAATAATAATAATTTTAATTCAACAACATTAACATATAAAATAATAAAAAAATAAAATAAATAAAAAACGATACAATACAAATTAAAAAAACCATTTGGGTTTGAAGTGTACGTTAAATTAAAATTTCAATAAAATTATTGACTAAGGAAAAAAAATAATTTTTTTTAATGTGGCCGTCAAAATTTAACTTCAATTTAAAAAGAGATCACGATATCAGAATTAAAATTTTAAAACTGTATATTGGATAAATAAGACAAGATTTTTGTTTACAATTGTTATTGCAATAAACAACAAAATATTGACCTAGATTTCCAAATAAAAATCTTTGCCTGTCACATTAAAATAAACTTTTATATATTTGCAATGTTCCTTCAACCACACGCAAAGAAAAGATATGTTTGTAGACTGGTTTAGAAAACAATATTATGTTCTCAGAAACAAATGTTTGGTCGTTGAAAACAAGTAATTGTTATTTTAAACATTAATTTTGTTACGGTAAGCAAAGTAATGTTTGAATTTAATAATTACATTATTATATTCATAAAAAAGTGTGATATGGTTAGATTTTAACAATATAGTTTTGTTCAAAATGTATGACTGCAACATAATTTTTGTTATTTTTTAAAAATAGTATAATGAAAATAACAATATAATGTTATCCAAGACCATAGTATGTTAAGTTTTTTAAAAAAATCTTTTTCAGAAACCACTTTTGTCAGTTCAGTGTTTCGTTTGTTAGCTATCGGTATTGCACGCGTCGTGTTAAATAAATAAATAAAGCACAAACAAACAAAAGCGTAGATAAATAAAAACATATACGTGCATATGTATGTATGTTTATCTCTTTATACAGATTGCCTGTATTTCGTGCATACACACATTTATTAATATACATTTCTATATATACATATATTTTATTTCAATAATATTAATTTATTTTTATTTCGAATTTTAAGCACAGCTGTTTTAGTTAACAAATATATGATTGAAAAACAAAATATTATTATTACATTAAATAATACTGTTGTCGTATTTAACAATATTATTATAAGATAAGAACATGGTATAGGGAGTCTCAATAATATTTTCGTCACATCTAACAATAGTGTTGTCATATTTACAATAATAAGATAAGGTGTAACAAAGTTTATTGCTTTCGTTGATAATATTATTATTAACTCAGATAATAATATTATTAAAAGTTTGCTTTTCTATTGACAATAATATGATTTAACTGCAACCATATAATTCAATCATAGTATGTTGCTGTTTGATTATGGTTACCTCAACCATATTTTTTCTTTGCGTGCAGGGTGACCGATGATGAAATTTTTTAAAAAGTGGCACCAAAAGGGTATTTATCAAAAAAGGGCAAAATTAAAAAAAAAAATAGAAAACAACACTAACCCTTTAATTTTTAATGTATTTTTATATAATTCACTCTAAAAAAGGAAGACAAAAAGTGGCAAGGCCGTCGAAAAAGTTCAATTTGAAAAGTATGCGTTTAAGACTGAAATATGTAAAAACATGTCTCAAAGGGTGACATATGCAAAGATATGCAGTAACAAATCGATGCCAAAATTCATAAAAAGTTCTGAAACGGATAAATATCTTTTCGCCGCATTAATACGTCACACAAGAAAAAACACGAAATTGCATGGTTAATTTAATTATTCTTCGAACTTAATTTGTTTCTATATTTAATGAGCTAAAGTTCGTATTGCCTTGTAAGCCAAATTACATGTGATAATTAAAATCAAAGTTAGTTGTAAATATTCTGATAACAACACATAGTTGAACGGAACAGCTAGCCGTTTTCGAAGGCCACTAAACCTTCATCATCAGCGTTCTTCTGTGTTTGGTCCACTGTGTGTGGTATCAGTTGATGTAGATTTGTGCCTTATATATTCGGTGACCATTCGTCCTTTTTTTAAGAGGACAGTCGTTTTTTTAACACGATGTCCTTTGAAAATTTTAAAAAAAAAAGTGTCCTTTATTTTAATCAATTGTCCTCAATTTTTCTATTATTTTGACTACCAATTTTTTTCCTTAAACTCCAAAATTATAAGTTCAATATAATAGCAATTATAATCATTCAAAACTGGTACATATCGCACAATAAATCATAAACACTCACAATTCAAAAAATTGCGCCATGGCAAAAAACTGTTCTTACTGTGCAAATTAGGCAAGTAGCATAAAAAGAGGCATAACTGTATTTTATATTGTTCAGGAAGACTGTGTTGCAAACTAAATTTCCCCAGTCCTTAAAAATTTCAAGGCACATCATCAATCACACACACCTAGTTATAAAATAACACTAGCCAACAAGGGCTGGACCAACCAATTATCTAGGGTAATATGATGGGCTGAAATCGAATCGGTAATTGGTTTTTCTCTATGACGTCAAGTTTACGAGATAAAAAAGTTTCTTTTCGTTTTTACATTAAAAAATTTAGTTTATTTAAAAATTCAAGAATTTTCAAAAGTGAATAGCGTTCCTTAAACGTCGTTTATGTTTTGTTGGTTCAGTTTGTTTGTTGGTATAAATTACCATCAAACTTTTGAATACAGGGTAAAATTATCAAAGTGTAGGTATATTTCTTGCAGAAAATGTCAAACACGATACAAAACTGAATATAACCCAAATAAAAACATATTTTTAGGATTATGTCCACACGATCCGAATTTAGTTTGGATAATATACATCAGTCTCCTGGCTTAGTGCAGTCACCTTATTTATGCGCATCGATTTAATTGTTATTACATTTCTAAATGTCCTTTATTTTTTGCTGAAAAATATGGTCATCGTATTTATATACGAAACTTTTTTGCAAATGGAGTATGTTAATTTGTTTTGATTCGTTGATGTTTTGATGAAAGCTCAAGTTTACCATCTCTAAATTTACAACAGTCTTACCATTGTCGTTTGTTCTTTACTACCCAGTAAAAAAAATGGAAGTCATTCTAGCGGAAGTACATTTTCATTGCTTCCAAGAAATCGATATTTTTAATTTGACGAGAGTGAGCAAAAAACCATGTAGAAGCTTATTTTAGTCATACAAAACCTTGTAAATCCTCCATAGTGTTAGAAAATACTCACCAGAATTAAAAAAAATATTTTTTTAAAGAAATTTATGAACTAATTTTAGTCTAAAATTTAAAAGTTATTTGCTTCAATTTACATGAATACATTGTTTCGGGCTTAAATTCGCATAAAAAGAAACGGATTGTTAAAATAGGTAAATATTTACCATTTTTCCTAGATGAAAATATTGTCAGAACACAAAAAGGGAATTTTTCTTAATATCGCTTTCAATTCAGTGACCAGGCATCGAAAAAGAGAACTTCTTGCAATGACAACCCTATGTAAAAATCATTAGATCGGATCGAAATTTTCACTACATCCGCATTGCAAACTCTACATTTTCATGACTTTTTGAAGTCTCTTTTTTTACTGGGATGTTTTTATTAAAATAAGCGACTTTGTTATGGCTACTCAATCGTTTACACAACTTTGCTTGTAAGTTGGGATGTTAGAGTATGTCTAGACTTGTTTAAGTTGAAATATAAAATAAACAAATTAATAGCATGTGCTCTAGCATCCGAATTTAGAAGAAAAATTTTATGGAAATGGACGAGCTCACATTTTTTATATTCTCGCTACGTTTTGCTTTCACAAGACTGTCTTCAAGTGAAAAAAGTATGACTTTGATTGTTCAAAAGTGAAAATTCATATAAACAATCGTTTGAAATGAGAAGTAAAACTGTGGAGATTCGTCAAATCCCAGTGAAAAAAATGGAAGTCATTCTAGTGGAACTATATTTTCAATGCTTCCAAAAAATCGATATTTTTAATTTGCCGATAGTAAGCAAAAAACCATGTAGAAGCTTATTTTAGTCATACAAAACCTTGTAAATCTTCCATAGTATTAGAAAATACTCACCAGAATTAAAAAAAATATTTTTTTAAAGAAATTTATGAACTAATTTTAGTCTAAAATTTAAAAGTTATTTGCTTAAATTTACATGAAAACACTGTTTCGGGCTTAAATTCGCATAAAAAGAAACGGATTGTTAAAATAGGTAACTATTTACCTGTTTTCCTAGATGAAAATATTGTCATAGAACACAAAAAAGGGAATTTTTCTTAATATCGCTTCCAATTCAGTGACCAGGCATCGAAAAAGAGAACTTCTTGCAATGACAACCCTATGGAAAAATCATTAGATCGGATCGAAATTTTCACTACATCCGCATCGCAAACTCTACATTTTCATGACTTTTTTGAAGTCTCTTTTTTTACTGGGATGTACTAAATTATTCATTGGTGTACTAGTGCACTTTCCGAGTTTGAATAGTACAAAAAAAAATACAATTATACCAACTTTACCAACCCTGTTACAAACGCACGTAAGATTCGGAAGTTCTCATGCTTCACTAAATACAATTTACGAATACTTGTCTAATTAAATTTCAATATGCCTCTAACTACTTTGTAACAAGAATCGGAAAAGTTCTCGGGCAACTGTTCGAGTGGAATACTCGTAACTGCTGTCAGTACAGAGTCGTTACTTGCTCCCCGATTGCAATCAAAACTTCATGTCTTATATAGTTCCGCTCAACAACTGAATGAAAATTCCAAGTGTTAACAAAAAATGTAAACAAACATTTATGTTGTACTCAAAATTAGTTGAGATCGTATATGCATACCTATTGGTTGTACAGTATGTAACTAAATGTGTATAAATACACTACTGAAAAGTTATGTATGTGTTTTAAATATTTGTTTCACCAGGTGAAAGCAAGAGAGATAGTGAAAACCACAAGCATCTTTCATGGCTCAGTGGCTGAAATTTTGTACAACCAGTTGTAAATGAGAAAAATTTCCGAAAAATGGGTGCTGCGTTTGCTCACAATCGGCCTTATAACGCAAACACGTGTTTGTGTCACAACTAACCAAATACCAAACAGCAGAAAAAAAGTTTATTTTTCGAGGGGAATTGCTGTCTAAAAAGGAAGGGTTTTATTGGTCGCTTTCGATCCACTTTTTTCAGTTTAAGAGTGTGACATTCGCTATCTAACAATGTAATAATATAGTTCGATATCGAATCCCATTATCTCAAACTAAAAAAAACGTGATCGCATCAGCTCGTTATCAAATGCGAGAATTAGACCCCAGGGTACGTTTTTCAGTCAACAAAATTATGGTGACCTTTTTTTAGAATGAACGCGGTATAATTCACATTCACTATCTCTAAAAGGGTTAAATAATCTAAGGTAAATATAATACCCACTCATTGGGTTGATTAAATGAATATTTGAAAAAACGACCTCATTTGCCCAAGAAAAAAATTTCGTTTCCGCCAGGACAATGCAAAGGCGCGCATATGTACAGTTTCCATGGCAAAAGTCCATGACGCTAAAAATTCCTCTCCCATCTGCTCCATTCTCTTAAATTCCTATTCTGAAAATCTCGACAGATCTTTGTTTTTTTCTTGAAGAAAAAAAAAATTGGCGAACCAAAGGAGACTCTTCTATTTAATTAAGACTACGTACGCAATGATTCGAATGAATAAGTAGTGGAGCTATATTTTTTTTAAAGTAAGAAAATAAAAAAACATGTTTATTATTGAGTTCTTGTTTCGACTTTATTATATGTTGAGCTTTTCATATGTTTAAATGAAAGTTTATAACATAATAACATAACTTTGGGTAAATGTTCCCTGATGATCTGCCTTAGCAACAGTAAAAAAGGCATAAGATCCAGCTAAACCCAGATTTAATAAATGTTAATCATAAACTTTCAAAGTTTCTTATAAGAGATATTTACATGATTTCAGTTGTGCATTACATTTTATTATTCATTAAACTTTTATAAACTTCACAGAGAGCGCTGGAAAATAAAATTATTACTACTTACTAACATTTCAGGAAGATGAAGATGGTTAATATTCGCTAAGACAGCGAATATATTTTACCCGGTCGGTATCTTTTGACCGGGTAAAACTAACGATTTTTTTGACACCATTACCAATTCAAGTATTTGGCTTCTGTTTAAATTCATCTAAGCAAAGCACATACAAATTGTTTTCAAAATTCTTAATTTTTCGCATAACTTCTTCATAAAATGAGAAGAGTAGGGAGTTGTTTTGTGCGCCTATTTACAAATCACCTGTATCTAGTTCAGGCGGCCCCAAAAAATACGGCTCATAAGAATGGCGTTTCATAGTATTATGTAAAAATAAGAGGTTAATTTCTAAATTTTTAAGAGAACGTTAGGTGCTTTTAAAATGCCTGACCCAGTGGCAATTTTTGGTGCTTCGAAGTTTAAAACAAGTTACTTTGCAATAGGGCTAGATGCCAATAAGTTATCCAGTTCCCCAGAACACATTTTTCCATATCTGTAATACGAAACAAACAAATTGAATTTGTATGCTAAAAACATGTTAATTCGAAAGAGTTTTTTTCGTTTCGAATTACACGGTAGACTTTCTGATGCGAGTAAAAGACATATGGGGAAAGACAGATATAAATGAGACAGTTTTCCATCTTTAACATATATAAAACATACGATCTTTGTGGTTAGTAAAATTTTAAGAAAGAAGGATTAAGGGTAGGCCTTTATTGGTCCATTAAGTTTCACTAGATCGCCTCTCAATGTAGCATATACAACTATTGTTTGCTTTCAGCTGGCAGCCATAAAAACCTACAACCATTTCACTAACATATTGCTGCCTCTAAAAAAAACTTAAAGCCATCCCCAATTTTATTTGCTAAACATCTGGTCACCTTACATATATATTGCATATTAGAGGCCTGCGTACACAGTCTTGAAATGTAAATACGTCTTGTCTATTAAATGTATTCTCGTGGCATGTATTATACTAAACCAATAATAAATGCTGTCGTATTATAAGCGAAACACGATTGATGCATTGATGTTCATGTATATGAGTGTTTACCACCGATGTCGCGAAGACTTCTTGTTCGTAACAAACACTCAAAAGAAGTAGTGTTGATGCGTGTATGCTTGTTATTTTGCATATTTTACGTTTGAGTGTATGTGTAAGATGTAAATGGTAAGCTATTATGTATTTAAAGGCCAAATTTTGTAAATAGAAAATTTTTTTTGTTTTAAAATTTGTATGGAAAAAATATCTTTTGAAACGAATTTTCGTTATTTTTCCTACAAATTTGAAACGTTTAGAAACTCAAATTGCCTTATTGACCCTAACAGTAATGATTGCCTACATAAATTTGAGTTTTACACTGTATCTGATGATGAGGTATTAAGAGCTGTGATGAGCATTCGTTCCAATGCTATTGGGGAGGATGGTGTGTGTATACTATTCCTAAAAATAATGTAACCGTATGTTGTCGAATTGATTACACACATTTTTAATCATTGCTTCACAACTTCCATTTTCCCAAAAGTATGGAAAATCGGCAGAACTATATCAGTTGCAAAAAAGAACTCTCCAACTGTCCCCAGTGATTTTAGACCCATAAGTATACTTTCTGTTCTTGGTAAGGTGTTTGAAACACTAATGTCCCGACAAATGATTGATTTCATCAATGTAAATTCTCTACTGTCTCCGCTTAAAATCTGGGTTTCGTTCTAAACTTGATGATATCAGACCTGCGTATGATATGGGTGACTTGTCGCTGATGTGCTTATTAGATTTTTCAAAAGCCTTTGTTAGAGTAAATCATTCTATTCTTTGTATAAAACTGGAGTGCATCTTTGGGTTTAAACATAGCGCAGTGTTGCTAATAAGTGACTACCTTTCTGAACGCTTACAAAAAGTAGTTGTTGGTTCAGGGAATCAGCGTTCATATGTCTGAATTCTGGTGACCCTCAAGGCTCAGTCCTTGGACCTTTGCTTTTCAGCATTTATATCAATAATATATTTAATGTAGTTAGTTTTGTCAATGATGATATGTGTTGTTGATGATATGTGGTATAAACTTACCGAAGATCTAAAAAGCGTTAGTATGTGGGCTAATATGAACAACCTTATGATTAATCCCGCTTAATCTGTTCTATTATCCATTAGCAAGAACAAGCTTCATTTCAATCAGCTTCCAGCTGTTAGCTTGGGTGACACTCAATTTGTTACGTAGAAAAGGTGAAATATCTAGGTGTTCACATCAACTCCTCACTATCATGCAATGTTCATATTAATAACATAGTAAGCAGTGTGTATCTGACGCTAAGTAATTTAAGAATAACCTTAATTTATACGCCGAATGAGGTCAAGAAACGTCTGGTATTACAACTCATTATACCTTTTATTAAAAACTATGCAGAGGTATATAGTAAATTGGACTCATGCTCACTTCATAAGTTACAAATCTCTTTTAATAATACTACGCGATATGTATATAGTATTCATAGATTCAGTAGTGTCTCGTCTTGGAGAACTATGATTATAGGTTGCGACATTATGGACTATCTTCGCATGAGGAATCTGTTGTTTTTACACAAACTTATAAATATCAAATCATCACCTTATCTATTTAATAAAATCACATTTGGAAAGTCAGCTAGAAGTGTGACGTTAATACCACCAAGGCACAACTACTTAAGCACAAAGAGGTTTTTCTTCGTCAATGCCATAAAGCTTTGGAACTCATTGCCATCAACTATAAAACTAATAACAGAAAGACAGAATTTTAAGAAAGCCCTTAGAGAATATGTTACTCGAAATATCTAGCCTCTAATTAAATTTTTTCTTTGTTATTTTCTTTGTCCAAATTGCTCATATTATTATTATCCTTTTCTTATTTAAATTTTTATTTATAATTTTCTTTGCAATATATATATATATATTTATATTATTTTTATTTTTATATTTTGTAAATTTTTTTTTGTATTGTGATTATATTTTGTATTTTTTTCGGATTTGTATTTTATTCAAATTCTATATTATTTACGAGTATTATTTATAAATGTAAGATTGGTTGTTAAATAAAAGTACGCATGTTAATATTTTTTAATTTTTTATATATATTTTTTATCATTTTATAATTTGTAAACTAGTTTTAGTTAACATTGTTAATTTGTGGCGTGTTTTATGGACTATAAAAGACTTCGATTCTTAAAGTCCTAGCTAAACGAAATAAATAAATAAATAAATAAATAAAGCTAGGGTCACACGATTGGCACAATGTACCGATTTCCGTCGGCTCACTGAAATAAATTCTTAAGTAACAAGGTAAATTTGTCTTATTTCTCAACTAATTGAAATATAATTACATAACTGCACCGCACTGCATTGGCAATAAAGTCATATAGACTCATTCAAGAACTCATTAAGTAATAACGTAATTTTGGCTTATTAGTTATGATCAGGGAAACCAGAAATATGCTCTAACAAAAGTATTTTATGCGCATTCAATATGCGCTAAAAAATTTAAAATATGCACCGAAAAGTAAAAAAATATGCTCTTAAAAATAAATTAAATTGGTTTATTTGTAAATGAAAATATAATTTTAATTAAAAAATTCAACAACATTTGCACATAAAATAAAACAAAAATAAAATAAACAAAAAAAAAATTAAAAAAAAATAAAGAATAACTGGGTTTGAAGTGCAGGTTAAAACAAAATTACCATACAACTTTTGACTAATAGCATAGACAGGCAGACGATAGCGTTAATTTGCATTAGCAGTCTTAATTCAAATTAACTTGTGAATTATCCCCATCCCAATGCGCATTAGATTTATCGTAAATGCACAAAATGAAACTAATACTGAATTTAGCAATTTCAATATTTTAATACCGTCAAAAGTCAATCAAAATTAAATTTATTTTTATTTTTCAAAATAAAAATGGATTCAAAGCCAGGAAATATAAGTTATTTTAATTATTTTTAGAAAAAGAAAAATAAATATTAACCTCCCTTTTCACAATGTATGATTAATGAATTTCCAAGGAAAATTATCGAAGTGTGTGTGTACGAAAGGGATGCACAAATTTTGTTAGTTGTTTACTTAATTCAAATACTGTCGTCTGTCAGGGTATATTTTTAATTCACATTAGTGAGCTTTTAATGCAAATTAACGCTGTCTTCTGTCTAAAATATAAAACAAATAATACAAATTAATTTTTATTGGATGCTCTCATAAGGATTTAACTTCAATTTCAAAAGACCAAGATTTCAGGGGGCAAATCACGGCATCCGATACGACTCGTATTTAAGAATATTTCCATATAAAATCTATTGAAATATTTTTAAATTACGAGTCGTATCGAATGTTGCAATTTGCCCCCGAAATTCGGGCTTTGGATTTTTTTGGATAAATAAGACAAGATTTTTATTTATAATTATTATTGTAATAAACAACAACTTTTATACATTGACAATGTTCCTTCAATGTCTACTCGGGGCAGAGTCCGTCACAAATAGCAAAACTGAATTTGTATTGAAAAATTTATACACTATATGGAACATTAGAACAGAGATTTAGATGGTGAAAGATAAAAATAAAAATATTGATCAAAATCTTAACTTGTAAGCATATTAAATTAAAAAAATTTATAAAGTATCAAAATATGCATTAAAGCGTAAATTATGCTCTAAAAATTCGAAAATATGCTGAAAATATGCGTGCAAGACTGATATATGCAAAAACATGCCTTAAAGGGTACAATATGCAAAAATATGCACTAACAAATCGATGCCAAAATTCATAAAAAGTTCTGAAACAGATAAATATCTTGTCGTTGCATTGATACGTCATACAAGAAAAAACATGCAATTGCATATTTGTGGTTTCCCTGGTTATGACTTTGTTGCAGTGAACCGACGAAAATCGGTACATTGTGCCAATCGTGTGATCCAGGCTTAAGGGTGATTTTTTAAAACAAGCCCATGCAACCAATGTCAATGCTTATGTGCGCAAGAAAAATACAAAGTCATACACACAACGTGTGTGCGTATGTATAACGTTTGTATACGCGTCCATGTGCATGAAGAAGCATTTTTTTCTTTACTCCTATAGCTGTAAAAACTGAAACAATTGTCTTGCCAAGTTCTTGTAAGTAGTCTTTTGCAGGGTTCTATTGCATATGATCTTTCATTGCTGTTGTTGAAAACCATGAAAAAGAAATCTGCAAAAACTCCGAAAAAGCCAAAACAATAATACTTTAATAAAATGCCTTTTACTCTTTCATTTGGTTTTTGCGCGCGCGATTTCGTGCTCTGCAACATAAATCATAAAATTAATAACCGTAAAGTGACAGCTTCAGGAGTTTTTACTTATGCGTTCTTATTATCGTAGTTTTATTGCAACAGCAGTTGTTTTAGGTTGCCAGCAAAAAACACATACGCACACACTCATACATCTGTACTATGCGGCAATTATTATTGCATGTACAACAATAACCATAACAACAACAACAACATCAACAGCAACATCTCAGCAATTGCAATTCTTTAGAGAGCGGGCGAGTTGAAAATCACAATGTTTTGATAAACTGATAAAGGGAAAAATTAAAGAAGCCAAGATTTCACAGAGCAAAAACTGCAATAACAAAAAAATCACTGATGATCATCAGCGATGATAATTGCTGCGAAGCAGTTTGATAAGCATCTTAAGAATTGTGGAACAATAAATAATTGGTTTTCATAACCTGCCAAAAGGTGCACTTAGTACACCAAATGAAAACCCGGCGGGAAGTTTTAGTTTAAAGATTAATGTTTTTTCAATAAGATTGAAGTAGTAGTAGATTTTTATGTTTAAGCCTAGGATTCAATATCCTACACAATCGTAGGAATTTTTGAGAAAATACTACCCCGGATGTCTACTCTGTAATTCGAAACGAGAGTGAATGCTTTCAAATTTCCAGGTAATTATGATAAAAATTTTAAAGTATTTGCTTTGGTTTAAAATTACAGAGTACACCACCTGGTATGATGAAGCTTATGGAAATTTTCAAAATACTATAAGAATTCATTGGATCAACGTTTAATTTTTTAAAAAGTCTTGAGATTCTGTAGGATAGTGAGTATTAGCCTTTAATAGCATTTCCACATAAGTTTTACTTTCAGGACTTCAAAATATTTCCATACAGAAATCTGTTGCTGAAATAAACTTTTGAAATTATACTCTTTTATATATATACCCTCATACCTAAATAAGAGCGGCAAGCGTTGCGTTAGAAGCAGGGCTTATCGACGTAGACTAGCGACTTCATACACGCCAACAGAAAATAGTTTAGAATTATTAAATCGCACGATATTTGAGGCCAATTCACGGGTTCAAATCGTGAAACTATCCGGTTACCAAACATTTCCTTCAATAAATCAATTTTGACACGAGCTGTGTGACATATTGCGCAGTCTTCTTAAAACCACAGCTCCTGCACATTATGGTTGTTCAATTGAAGAACGAAAAAGTTAAAAATTATGGCTCTATAGCCTCATTATATGCTCTATAGACTCAGTCTTGCTCTACGCTACGCTCTACAACAGTAATGATTTCTTCCGTACGCACTGTCAATGCGTATTATCATTTAGAATAAACGTACCCATTTTTCTGATGTACATTAGTGTGTTTTTGTATCAGTTGCCGTGGGAAAAATTCTAATGATGCAGGCATAAGGCACTGGTCACTAAAACTACACCGTTTTCAGTGGATACTAATCCAAATGTAACGTCAGAGTGCCCTCCTTCGTCGGTATTGTGTAGCAAAATCATCGGCGAAGTAAAATAACCAATAAAATGTCTACTAAGCACAGCTTCAAAGAATTTAATACACCTCATTGACACTAGAGGCGCTGCAACACTGCATTTTAAAAAAATCGTCGAAAAAAAGCAGACTTGCAAAATAATGAAGCTTTTCTATATCTCTTATTTCACCATCTCTATCAGTATCCCTTCCCTATCATCCTCTCTTACCATCTTCTCCTCAACTCAGAGGTAGCACAAAGGAATCATTATGTTGGTCCCAAGTGACCTGGACTCTAAATTTCACCCTTCCTTACCAGAAACCTGCTAACCTAACCTAATCTAGGCGCAATTGATTATTGCTCTGATGGACGATTATGTTGACGGTATATAAAATGGACGTAGTGTCAGATACGTGTTACGAACATAATATTGATATTCAAAATATATTTGCACAATTTGAAAGCTTTATTTAGGCGTCAGTATATACATGTTGAAATTCCAAACCAAACTAAACATAAATCACTTTACAACTTTCAAAATGGTTGACACTTAAAAGTTTTAAACCTCTATAAAAACCCCTGTATATATTTGTAAGCCATAAACAGCTGAATTTTTAAGTGCGTTTTCTCATAATTTCTGCACTTTCGGAAATGATGAGAGTCAGTGTACACATCACGATTCTGGCATCCCCTTCGTCCTCTCAAAAACTGCAAAAATTCGTTTTCCCAGGATGCCACCTGATCTGCTGGTCCTTACCCTAAAATGTCAATGACCAGTCAAGACTTCAATAATAGTTGGTCTGAAGGACCGCGAGAGCTGTTAATACTTCCTACTAATCCAGGCACTATTTGTTTCTTCTTAAACCCAGTTTTTAAATTCCCTGAAATAGTGCCTAATCGGTGGCTTCACATACGTATCTGCTGTTAGAAGTTGTCCAAATTAAGTTTAATATTTTAACTGCACTTTTTCCCAAACTTAATATTTTATTTATTCAGTAAAAATATTAAAAAAATCTCTTAGAACAACTAGAGGTATTCAGGGCAATTATGAATAAAATTTCGAGAGAAATATCTCCCTTTTCCAATTAAAATTT
The DNA here is from genome assembly GCA_905220375.1 of Tachina fera. Taxonomy (NCBI): domain Eukaryota; kingdom Metazoa; phylum Arthropoda; class Insecta; order Diptera; family Tachinidae; genus Tachina; species Tachina fera. The sequence goes on along the minus strand of LR999964.1, from coordinate 61,271,268 downwards.
TTGTCTTCCCTATTAATTGCTATTAGCTGGAATTGTTCCCTGGGAAAAATTCCCTCGGAATTTTATTCATAATTGCCCTAATTATATTAAAGAAATGCGAAGTCTAAATAATTCCAACTATGTTTTTGCAAAGGCAATGAGTAGTTGTTGTTGTTTTTGCATTAGATTTCAATTACATGTCTCTTACAACTACCATTAGAGCTGAAAAAACTCATCGCGCAATAATGGTAAAATAAGAAAATAAATGCACATAATTTATTGAATTAAAGTTTAAAATAATCTCCCTTATTGCAAATGGCGTCGCCAAAGTCACATCAAGACAACAGTAAAAATTGTCACTTGTCTACTCTTTGTCGACAACAATTGACTACTATTAATATGCTCCATTAGTTTACAAAGCCATAGAGATTAGTAAGAGATTGTCAATAAGATTAAGTTGTTGCCAATAAAAAATATGCAAGTGCCAATTTTTCCTGTCGTCTTGATGTGACGTCGTCGACGCCATTCGCAATAAGGGGGAATACCTCACCATTTCTTGGTGAAATCTTTCACCTTGTTCATCACTTTTCAGTTGGGCTTCACAAGGGTTTGATGGGGACTATACAACGCAAAACACAAAACTACCGTTATCTAAAAAACGGTACTTAGAAAAAAAATTACAGCGTTTTTCTTATTCAGGAGGTCCCAATTAACTAATCTAGGCATGTGGCGTTCTTGGTATTTTTTGGCTGTAAACCAGGGGGCAAATTACAGCACTCGTCATCGAACAAAATTACGAAATATTGCAATAGAGTTTATATGGAAATATTTCGTAATTTCGTTCGATAACGAGTGCCGTAATTCGGCCCCAGTGTAATGAATGTTAGAAAAAAAAATTTTTTTATATACATATAACATTATTAATTTTTTATGAGTTCTATATGAAAAAAGCCTAAAAAACTATTGTTTTGTAGATTTTCCCTCGCCCAACATATTTTCTGTGCAGGTGTAGCATCGATGCATAAATGTTGAATGCCCTGCACAAACTGGATTGTTACAGGAATGGCAATAGGCCCTTGTTTTCCGCTGCCGTCCATACTCAGAACGGCATAAGCGACGACATGACGGTCTGTTCGTTCTAGACGCAAACGACGGTGCAGCTCCTTCTGCCGATCTTGATAATATCTAAAAAGAACAAAATTATGTATGTAGTTATTCTGCTTTTGAACATTAGAATTGTTTTTTCTTACCTTTATATCCAATGCTTCTATTGCGTTCCGTATCCTTGGATATGCGAAGTTGTTCAGCGCTTGTTCCTCTATGTTTGGTAGTGCCAATTATTATTTGTCAGCATCAGTAGGAATGACCGTCTCATTCTTTTTATTGGCTTCATGTCGTTGTATGAAATAAATGCAGCTAATGCAGCAATGTCCACCGTATTATAAAACATGGCCAATGGCCAGCGGTTTGTTGAGCGCTTGCATGTGCCAAGCAACTGGTCTATTGTATCAACGCTCGATTTGTTGGCGTTGTAATCCAAAATAGCAAACGGCTTCTTTTTTTCTGTTTGCATTTCCACATCGCAAGTATAATGTTGTGTCGACAGCAAAATTACCGCTTTTTCAAACAACTCAAAAGGAACGGTAACAAAAATTCAAAAAGGGACGTAAAGTTTATTATTTTTCAAGGAAAGGCAAAATAAAATAATCCAAAAAGTTACTAAAATTCAAGGAACACGTTTGTGATGTGTTCCAACAACAAAACAAGCCAAAAAAAAAGTACATTTACTAACGATTTCTTGAAATTTCATTACAAGGTCCCAGCGGACCTTTTCACACGTTCCCGTATTAAACACATTTAAATCTCAATTGAAAATAAACTATTGGTCGGATCGCTTTGAATTTTTTTTAAACGATTCTAAATAAAATTTCCTTGGAATACATGTGGGGGTCGGGCATACTTCCCATGGACCATGAACGAGTTGTTTCAGTTTGAAAATGAAAAAGGTCCCTAGGGACTTTCTCACCCTCCGAAGGGTTAATACAATATGATGATTTCCAATCAAAATTTTTGCATATTGATTATACATTGATTGGTATTTTTGCTGTGTGTAACAATATTTTTTACATGTAATGAGATATCCTCTGTAGGAATATTCTCCACTTTTTTTTATTAACTTGCCTGTTGAGGGATAGAAGTAATCTTAAGGTCGAGTTCGGAATATAATTTAACGAGTATTTATGAGATAAGTATTCGTATTTTTAAGATCCATCGGGGAGCTTATAAGGACTATGATTTGGACTCATAAGCAAGAAAGGTTTTATAAGGTCAGATTGTTCCTTACGAATTTATTGAAGCAGAAATTGCGAATCATCAGCAGTTAAGACCACTAAAGAATAAGTAGAGCCTTTGAAACATTTGCCACTGTAAATTATAATCGTGATTTGCTGAGTGCAATATTTCTAAACTTCCCACTGGGCATTTCTAAACTCTCTAAATGCCATAAAAATATGGGAAGGGTTTTAACTTGTCTAAGTAATATTTAAGTTGGCGTTTTCTCATGTTGTTGTACTCTTTCGTTTAATAAATTTAGTAATAGTTTTTTTTATGCTTTGTACTTAACACAGATACATATACGATATGATATTAAGTACAATAGGTATATATTTTTAGTTAAGATTGTTTTCCCATTAAATTTAGTTTTGCTTCATAAATATTTACTTATAGTGGGGCAATTTCCTTTAATGTTATAATTTGCAAAAGTGTTTTGTACAAATTGCCTTTTGATCTTTAAGCGGCACGAACAAAAAAAAAAGCAAAAACATTCATAGTGAAAACATACATAAACGCTAAATCGAGTGAAATGCGTTACTTAACGCCACAAACATTCATTTACACGCTGATTTAGTGATAAATTCCTAGAATTTTTGACGTGCAGCTTTAACTTCGCTAAAATGACTAAAACGAATTGAAGAACTTCAATGGACAAGGCTGTTAATGAAAGTATATGGAGTGATAAAGATACTCGTAGAAGCAAAATTCTATGGAATTGTTGGTGTTTTTTTTTTTGGAGCAAATGTTACTGAAATTTAATTTTTTAGAATTAGTACGAGTATATCCTAATGTTAATTAGGGGTAAAAGTCCATGGCTGTTGGAACATTTTTTCACTTTTTTTTTTAAATAACTTGCATGAATTCTAATTTTTTGCTAAAAATATTTGGGAAAATAGTATCTACAGTAAAGCTGGACAAATTCTGTGAACAGATCAATATTACCTGAACGTATCTATGTAATTGTCCTGTTTATGAACCTTATTAAGACCACTTAGGAACTTAAAAACGTTAATTTCTTACTTCTATATTCTTTGATATTGTTGCATTTCTTAAGTTGCAGATTATAGTATTTACATTTAAAGGTTTTGTTGTTGCTTTGCCAAGTGTTGGTGGTGACAAGTTATTAATCCTTGTAAGTTATGCTGAAAAAGTAAAAACAAAATGTTCGTTCTATTTAAAAAAAGTGCACAAAGTGTTACTTTACGTCCGTAAAGATGCGCATACTTGATTATACGATTTTGAAAGAAAAAAATTTTAGCGTCGAAAAATTAAAATTTTTAATGTCTGTATGAGCTATTTGTGTGCCTAGACACGTTCAAATTCGCAAAAGCTGTCCAGTTTTATCGTAGCTACAACTTTGCCAAATATTTTGAGCAAAAACTCCAAAGTCCCTGGAAGTTGTTCTGAAAAAAGTGAATAAATTTGTTTCCTTTACTTTTGCAAAAAAAAAATTCACAAAGAAATTGGCTTTTTGGCATAAGATGTTAACAACTTTTCAATAATCATGCTTTTTTCTCTTTAATTCTCACACCTAAAAAGTAAATTAAAAGGAAAATTAATAAATTTTTATTTTGTTATGTGCTTTTCATAAGGTGACAAATTTGATATATTTTATTCATGATAATATTTTTCAGAATACCAAAAATATACAAATAGTCATTCACCTCAATTTTTTTATAATTTTGTCACTGTCACAAAAGTTAGAATACGTGTATAAATCAAACTTTTTGTAATTAAATAAGCACTCAAAAAATTAAAATTCAAGCACTTCAAATTTAACTGGAAACAAAGTTGAACTCAAAAGTTTTTCAAGTCTTATTCAAGTTTGAAGATATTTGGAAATAAAAAGTCAAACAATATACAACATGTTTAAACCTTCTGAAATAAGTAATATATTTTTTAATAAAATTTAAATTATGATGAAAAATAAAAATGTTTTTTATATAACAAAAAGGTGTTCAAAACCGTGAAAACAGTAGTGAAAGTAAATATGCATAAGAAAACTTGTCGATTGTATTTTAAACGCATTGTTTTTGAAGCTTGAAATATATTTGAATTCAATTGTAATACAAGGTTGAGTTACAGCATAATTCAAGGCTTGAATTGAACTGTAATACAATTGAAATGTTCGAATTGAATCATTTCACTGGAGAATGCTATTGAAATAAAGTGTAAATCGAGCATAATTCAACCGTTGACAATTGAATATGGGACTTGAATAACAATTTTTTTACACTTGATTTCAAGCAAAATTGCTTATTGGGTTATGGTTCTTTGGTTTTTGGTAAAATAAACATAAATAATTTTTTTTTCAGTTACCCAGCTAAAAAAATATGTATGGAGCATATATGATATCCCATATATGATTCGGATCCAAAAAATGAGGGTATATGGGCATATATGATTATATATATTCATACATTTTCATACAATTGTCTCCACAGTATGCAAAGTTCATATTCATACACTCTTGACTCACAAAAGCGCACTGCTGTGCAATAAATTAAATTACTAAAATGAAATTTTTTAGACTTGAGAGAGAGGTTGTATTTAATGAAACATTTGTTTGGACAAATAATTCAAAACGAACTAAGTCATTTCATTCATCAGAAGGTGAATCAATTATTTAAAAAACACATAAATCATATTCGTACATAACATTTAGCTTAAAAAATCAGATTAAAAACTAATTCAATTAATTATAAAAGAAAAAATAATCCCTGTAACAATAGTTTTCAATACAGTAATATGAACTTTGTTTCTTATCTAGAGAATATTGTTATTTTCTATAAAATTAATGACTGGATTATCCTTTTGATTATTTGATATATTAAATGGGTCCACAATGTACAAAATCATACAAGAATGGTTTTTTAAACAAAAAGTTTTTCTATTTTAAAAGTTGAACGCGTATAATCTTTGCATTCCGTATGTATTTTCTAATGGATTTCCAATTTAGCAGTGATAAAATTCCAAGCTTTTGTGATTGCAAAAACGATCTTATGTGAGATATCATGTATGCATACATTCTTATATGGCTCCATATATAAAATCTTATATTTATATATGGATCCACATATGAAGATCTTCATAATTAAATTTCCATATATGAGTTCATATATTATAATACATTTCATATATTAGTCCATATATTAGTTCATATATAATAGTTTTGCCATGTATAATTCCATATATTTCCATACATGAATTCATACATATTCATATATATTTATATACATTCATATATTAAAAATATATGGACCATATATAATTTTTTTAGCTGGGTAAGCATATTTTATGTTTTAGGAAGATCTTTACTCAAGATTTTTTGTATATGTTAATTTTTTATATGGATATCTCATATAAATATAAACGTAGGATTTGCGCCATGTTGCTTATTACGCTCTCAGCACATTTATATTTCAAATCAATGGTCTTTCGTTTACAGTTTGTAATGAGTTCTTATTACGTTTTAGTAAATGGAGAGAGAAATAAAATTTATCGCTAAAGAATAGTCATAACTACAATAAATAAAGGAAATGTTCCATTTCATTTCCCTGAAAACGATCCTTTCTGCTAAACCAAATCGTAAAGATTCTTTAGGAATATGAATTGAAGTGATGTTTCAATTGAGACACTAAACAGTTCTGCAACATCAAAGATTATTAAATATGGGAAAATAAAAAACAAGTTATTTTACTTGGTATGGAGGTACAATATTAAGACTATGTTAGGTTTTTCAACATTTTGAGAGCGTGTAAACAAGCCTCAATTTTTTTGGGATTGTATTCATGTGACGACGATGTTGAGAACTGGAATAAGGGTGAATATAAATTATTTCTTAAATACAGAGTGTAGAATAAAATATTGTATTGTATTGTTGTTAATTGTATTGTTAATAAAGAAAATAAAATATTTGGATCAAATTCTTTAGTCGAAAAATATCCAGAGGTCACTTACTAAAAATTGCACTATAAAAAAAAATAATTTTTTTACAAAACAAATATGTATGTCTTTACTTATGTATGTATATGCACATATTTACTTTGGTGAAGGGTATATAAGATTCGGCACAGCCGAACCAAAGCACTCTTACTTATTTTCTGTGTAGTTTCTGTTTGGTGAATTTTTTCGGTTTTTGGCGATTTTTTTAGTATTGGCACTGTTTTTGGGTATAGAGTTTTTTTTCGTTTTGGCGGTTTATTTCAGTATTTCAAAATATTTTTTTAAACATTTATTAAATTTAAGCTATTTTTGGCGCTGTTTTTGTTTTGGGAATTTTTTAGATTTTTGGCAAGTTTTTGGTTTTTTTGGTGACCTTTTTACTTTTGGTTTTTTTTGCATTTAACGATTTGTAATAGTTTTGGTAATATTCTTTAGTTAAGCGCTTTTTACCTTTCAGCGATTTTTCTTTTGGCAGTTTTTTATTATTGGAATTTTTAGTTTTAGCGTTTTTAAAAATTTCAAAAGTTTGCCTCTTATGGTTTCTAAGATACATACAGCAAGTTGTCAAAATTACTTTAACTGATATAATACCCTTTAATTTTGGTATTTTTAAATATTGGTGTTAATTAAAATTTTCAATTTTCTGTATATAATTCTTTGTATATTATATTTTAACTGCCAAATTTAATAGTTTTTATAAATTTAGAAAGTTTTTCGGGTGTCACAAATTTGACCGAAATGCTTAGCTTAGCATGAAGTCTTTGGACAGACATGCAAGCTCAACCTACTACCATATTCTTTTAAATACATTAATTCACCTTGAAATATTTTATTTAAATAAATTTCTATTGAATATTGAAAATATGTTCAATTAACCTTACGGTTTAGGTCCGGAACAAAAGAACATATAACGATTCAAACTTATCTGGTATTTCTTCGAATACGAAGAATGCAGAGTATATCTTTCGATCTTTTGACCAGTATAGCTAAACAACGCATACACTAGCGCTTCTAATTTGTAGACTTGCTTTCAAAAATTTTTAAGTTTTTAGAATTTAATTCCAGAATTATATTTATTTAGGTTCAACCTGCTTGCAAACTGTTTAACATAAACTTGCACTAACGCCTTTAGGCTTGAATATTCAATATTTTCTAATGAAAATCTATAACAATCGTCCATTTTAATCTATAAATTATGTATATAAAGGAAATGTTGCTCAATTTAGGTTATTACTAAGTAAAAGAATAAAGCAAAAAAACCTTAAAACTCATACCATAATTAAAGCGTTTTGTGAATAAAGTAGACCAGGCAGGCAGGCAGGCAGGCGGCTTTCATAGACTTTAACATAAAATACAAAACGTCTCTTTCGGCTTTTAAAGCAATTCAACATGTGTATGTTTGTACTTGTGCAGTTTATTCTAACAATATCCTTTGGTGACCATGTTTTCTAAAATGTCTGCGTTTTAAACTGATTTTAAGTATAATTACACTGGGACATAACAAACTAAAAACTTATGGTAGCAGCAGGCAGCTGTTTTGAGGAATGTTTTCTACAAAGTCGTTGATATAGTTTTAACAAAAAAAGAAAGAAGAAGAAAAGAAAAAATGTGAGGAACCATTGGCATATTGACACTATATATATTGTCATATTTAATCACTCGCTCAAAGTAGACCAGAGTTGTAGAAAGTGACTTATGAAAAGAAGATAACAGATTTCGCTTTAACTATTTTCGTTCAAAAAAATTTAATTTTTACCACTTATTTACAAAAATGACGCAGCGAATGAGACCTCAAAGTATAAAATGAAATAACGGTAAAATAATACTATGCGAAAGAAAAAGTAAAGAGGATTTGATTACTATGTGAGCGAGACCTCCGAAAATATAATTGTCTTCGATCTCGTGACATCTCCCTATATCCTCTGTAGTTAGTCGGTCTCATCAATTCTGAATTATTTGTTGAGCAAAAACTGGTGACAACATTTTTTGACGGCGCACTTGTTGTGGAAATATTTGGAGCGTCGTGAAAAAAATTCACCACCAAACTATCTAAACTGAATATGTGATAGTATCGAATCTACCAGCTTCAGCAGATACTAATGCTAATGTTACATCAGAGCGCCTTCCTTCATCGTTTATGTCTAGCATAATCATCGGCGAAGTAAAATAACCAATAAAAAATTTAATACACCTCATTGACACCAGAGGCGCTGCGCATTATTAAAAACGTGCAAAAAAAGAATAAATGTAAAAGAATAAAGCTTTCCTCAATCTCTTTTTTCAGCACTTTAATTTTCTATCACTATCCCTTTCCTAAGGAATGTAACACCTAGTAATAGCAGTAAGAATTCATTGCCTGAGTGTTACTTCTGTTAAAAAAAAAATATCGAATCTAGTCGTGTGTTTTTCCAAAAAAAAAACAAGTCTCCATTCGTAGCATAGTGTTACAAATTAAATTAAAACCTTAACTTTTTATCACCGCTTATTAGAGATATATTACAAACTATTGTATTTCTATAAAAACTAATTAAATAAATGTCATTATAAATCTTATTTCAACTCAATAGCTTTGATACAATATCTCGCTTCAATTTATAAAATTCACTCTTAATAAAAAATTATATCAGCTATATATAAAAAAGATTTTCGGCGTGTAAATTCATTAAATTTTGTAAATGTCAAAGTCAATTATTGTTTTTATTTCTAAAATATTGTGAATGAAATTATTTTTAATTTGTAGATTTTAGCGCCAACACATTTGATGTTCTTCACATTCCCTTCTTTATCCATTTTCGCAAAAAAAAAACCAAAAGAAATAGTTTCACTCTTAAAATAATGTGAATAAAATTTTTTGCAAAAGCAGCTTTTGAATTTATGTTCCTGCTGCAAGAAATGAAAAAAAATCATTGCATTCTTTCAAACCCCGTTTCGGCAACTTCTTCAAAAGCATTTGTAGTAAGTTTGTATGGTTGGGCAAACGTTCAAAACTATTATTTTTAGCAACAAAAGACGTTTTGAACACCACATCACCACACATACTTAAGAATACATATGTACATGTGTACGAGTATATAGTAAAGTTTAAACTGAATATAAATAAGAGCATAAACATATTTATATTAATTTTTGACATGCGTACATACAGACATATCGTAATCTTAACTGCATAAGGAAAGAAACATTAAAAATATACCGCTCATTTACTAAAACAACGCCATAATTCAAAAAACTACTTTTGCAGAAAACGAGTTTAAAGTTTTCGATTTATATACAACTTAAAGGAAAAAGAAAATATTATTTTTCTCGCAAGAGTTGAGTATATTTTTTTTTTAAAGAACAAACACAACCCACAAAGCGATTAGCTTGTCTGCGGAAAACACCCAGAGTGTATGGTGGGAATCGAACCCACGACCTCTAGACTGAGAGGCTAGCATCGCTACCACTCAGCCACAAAAATTATACACAATGTGAGGATTAAATCGGTACGTTGACGTTTTGTTTTTGCAAATAAGCAGTATACATACATATTAATTTAAAATAAGCATAATTTTTATTTTAGGCAATAATATATTAAACCGTGTTAATTATGCCTTCCACAGACCTTAATGAAGAGCCCCAAAAATACCAATAATTTTTTTAATATTTACAAATAAAAACAACAAATAAAGGTTTTTGTTTTATAACGATTTTTGTTTTTTAAACTTATTATGCTTGTATATTGTGATTCTCAATAAGTTATTAGGAGTCTTACCATGAACATAAGAATTTTTTTTAGCTTTTTCTAAAATCTTTGAAACAAAATGCATATAAACACTGCTTAACGAAAAAAAGAAGCAAAAATTACACTATATATGTGGTAGTGCAATTCTCATTTGATTCATATTAAAATTGCTGTACTGGACAATATATTGAAAACTGCTACCAGATTGGAAGCTTATTAACTAGTTCTGACAAGGTTCTTCATTTATATGTATGTATATGTGGCTGTACAGCAAGCAACAGCAATACAAAAAACAATAATAATATAAAATTTTATATTTATCGCAATTGTTCTTAAATTGCTTTCTTAATACGAAATATAAAAGTTTATTCTTGATATGCGTGAAGATACATTTGAGAATTTATAATCCTAGACAAAAACTTGCCGTTATAAGCTAAATATTGATATTTCCCGAATCAATTCATTTAACTTAAGGTCGACGACGATTACAATGCACAACTTTTTTTTTTAAATTGTCTATACTTTTGAAAATCATTCAATTATGACATAAAGAAATAAATTCAGTAAAGTGCGATAAAAATAAGAAAAACATTAAAATTTTATTTTTTAAATAGTCACATATAGAGCTGTGCCAAATCGTTCATTCAAGTGACCGCTCATTTTCTAAAAAAGAACGAGTTCGTTCATTACGTTCATCCGCTCTTTTCGCGAAATAGAACGTAGTGAAAACAAACAAATAGTTGATTCGGTTCACAAAACATGCACACTGAATTTTGTTATGAATTCTTGTTTAGCAAAATATTCAAAACAAACAACAGAAAATATAATAAACAAAGAAAAAATCAGCAAGCAAGTAAAATATTGACAATATTAAAGTAAAGATTAATATTGCCAAAAGAGCCACATTTGCACAATTTTGAATGAAAATAAAATCTATATATCAAAATTAATTCTTAATTAATTAATTAAAAAAACTATTAATACTAATACTAATAATAATATTAAAACTTCAGATATATGAATGGCAATTTAATTCATTTCGTAATTGCCACAGTATTACTATAAATATGCAAAAAGTCAAATGAAAACAAGAATATGACAACAAATCTCACATGAACAAAGCCCAACAAAACAAAAAAGAGCCAAGTGTGCTCTTTCGTTCATTTCTTTCAATTATACTTTTTATCAGTACTGCTGAGCCAAAACAGCTCAGTAAAGTGATCGGCTCACTTCGTTCATTTTGCTGATTCGTTCAATTGTACTCGTTCGTTCATGAACGACACAGCTCTAGTCACATATGAGCTTTAGCCAATAAAATATATAGTATCGGAATTTTTGTTTCGTTTTTTTTTTGATTTTTTTTCGGTTTTGAGCGTTTTTTCAGGTTTGGCGTTTTTTCGGTTTTGGCAATTTTTTTAAGTTTTGGGGATTTTTAGATTTGGCGCTTTTTTCTCGTTTAGGCGATATTTTTCGGTTTTTTTTTCAGTTTGTCGATTTTTTTTCATTATGGCAATTTTTTCATTTTGGCGATTTCGTCGGGGTTAGTTTTAGAATTTTTTTTAATGTGGCGACTTTTTTCGGTTTTTGTCGATTTTTTGCGTTAGGCGATTTTACAATTTAACGGAGAGCGTAGCGAAAACAATAGGGTTCCTTTTCACCTTTGGTGTAGGGAACCCTAAAAATTAATGATAAATGGGCATATGAAAAATTTTAAAATTTCACTGAAGTCCGTGGTTTATTTTTATAATTTCTTTTTTTAGTAAAGAGAAGTAACACTGTGTCAATGAATGCCAACTACTATTACTAGGAGTAATAGTAATAGTACTAGTAAATTTACGCCGCGAATGCTTATCGGCGAAATTCGTCGTTCGTCTAATTTGAGTTCCTAGCATAAGGAACAAATGTTGTGGTGTTCTTTAAGCTTTTACAAACACCTCCTTGTAGGCGTGTTAGTTAATACGCCAACTGCGATGAGGGTGGCAGTTAATTTGTTAATGTTAATTTTTAGAATTTAAAGTTAAGTTTTTTGCTAAAAAAAAGCTCTAAAATGTTGTTTGTACCACAAAAGCGTTGCATATAGGGTTTTTTCCGGGCATACCCGGGACGGGAAATTTTAAAAGCGGATTTTTTGTGCGGATTCCCGGGAAATAAAAAAAAAATAGTTGACAATTTTAATTTAGAAAACTTTGGAATTTGTGAAAATTTATTGCGGTCAGCGGGATTTTAACAAATTTTACATTTAAAAATATGTTTTGTCAAATAGATTGATTGATGTTTTAAGCAGGGACATAACAGTTTTAAGAGAAATGGCGAAATGTTCTTATTTAACCATTAACGATTTTGTGCAAGCGATAAAATGGATTTGCATTATAAAACCTTCATTTATTAGTTTTCTATCTATTAAATATTATTATTATTGATAATAATAACAATAAAAATGTAAAGTAACAATAATGCACAGATATTTATCGGGCAAACGAAATCCTTCCTTTAACTAAAGGCATATTGTGCAAATGGCCCTTAATAAATTTAAATAATACTTATAATTAATTGTAAGCAATGTAAGTGAGAAATATTTTTTTTTTGTTATAAATATTACCAAACAAGTTTTTTTTTTGTCGAAAGTAATTTTATTTTCTGGTTATCGCTACACGAATACATATCGTATTTTAGATGCAATGGATGCATTTCTATGTGGTTTTTAGGGCAAGATATAATGAAATGTCTTTGGAAAAGATAACAAAACGGGTAGTTTTTAAAATATTTTTGTTAATGCTATAAATAAGATATTATTTAAATTCAAATTCAATAACCAAAAAAATTAAATTGCTTTCGAAAATGGTTATTGGTAATCAAATAATTTTTATGGTTGATATACATATGTAAGAGTTTATTATAACCAAAAAAGATATTTCTTATTCATATACTGTGATTAAAATAATATGTGTATATTTCACGATAATGGTTAATATTAACATACATAAACTAGATAAAGTTTATTTTCTAGTAACATTTTCTTCAGAAAGAAAAAAAATAACTATTATTTTTGGTCCGTGGTTTTAAAGTAATTTATTGAAATCATTATTCTCTTTTTTTTAAATTTTTTTAAATGGAAAACTCAATTTTGTATGGAAGTTTTTTAAGAACAAATCTTCTGATCGGTGTTTTATTTTATGTTTGTTTTTATTAACTATTATGTTATTTTTATGTTCACTTTTATGTAAGTTTTTCGTATTGGAAAATACCTTTAAGGAATTAATAAACTAAAAGTAAAAAAATAAAGTTCTTGTTTTAAAAACCAATTTGAATTAACATACGAGTATTTATATTTATAAGATGTGTTTTATTTAGTGTTTCAAGTTTTCTAATCAAATTTGTGTCAATGCCTGCCAAATTTATTGTTTATTATTTATATGGAGCTGGATCCTGGGATCCCGGAATTTATAGCACAAATTTCCCGCTTTCCCTGGAAATGAAAAAAATCCGGGGACAAAAACTCTAGTTGCAAAATATAAACAAGAACTTTTCTCAATTTAACTGACGTTATGTACACTCATACACACTCAGCATGCACACACGCAGACAGTTACCCACTTGACCTGACATTCGATAAAAACTAATGTTCGCTAAAGGCTGGTACATAGTACCAGTTGTGAAAGTTGTAGCAATTTTTCAGGACCATTGGTTACTTCGCGTGAAAAATTTGACATTTACTAAATGTAGCCCATGCGGGGGTTTTTATAAATTTCTCGATTTTATTGCTTGTTAAAATTAACATTGTTAAAATTCCGTGCGAAAAAGCACTGCTCATGTTGTTTCGCAGCTAAACTAAAATGATGCCAGATTAATTTTGCATGCAGAAACATGCTGACAGAAAGATTTGTTTTTCACAACAAGAACAGAGTACTACTTTTGCGAATTTATTTCGCAAATATTTCATATATGTAGTTTGACAGCATTTCGCATGAAATTGTGAACAGAGTACCAGGTTTAAAGTGAAGAAATTTCGAAACAAAATTTTTTGATATTTCTTCGCTAATCAAAGAAAATTCGAATGTTTGCTAAAATTTCGAGCTTCGAACTTTTCGCGATAGTTTCTCGAATGTGTGACGATAGTCGAGTAGATGTGTGCTAGACTGTTAGTCTCGAGGTACCAAGTTCGATGCATGACACCACCCAGCCAACCTTTAAAATAAACTAATAATCGCTGTAGCGAAAAATTCTTGAAAAAGTCTCACTAAAAAAAATTTTAAAACAAGAAACAATTTGTTTCTCTCAATTTTTTAAGTATTTTGCATTTACAACGATAACGTTTTTTTGCTATTTAAAAGCAATGAAATCGAACTATTAATGACGTTTTTTATAATTACATAATGATATCGCTAAAGGTTGGCTATTGATTCCCGAAACATCGAAATCGAAAGATTTTCTCTAGCAGCACTTTCTCTTTTCGTTTACGATACCCGTTCTCGAGTGTTTTGCCCGAGAAATGTTTACGCGATGTTATTGACGAATGTGTTGGTTAGCTGGGTAAGCACACAGTTTGTATCTGTGTGAAGTGTTTGTAACAAACATTTATCAAAATTTCTAAGTAGCCTTTTTGTTAAATTATAATTTAGATGTTAAGTAGGCTCCCCATAAGAACGTCGCAAAATTCATTGTCTTAAATTGCAATTTATATTATAATCTACACACATGCACATATACATACATATGTACATGTGTTACTACGATACATTAACACACAATTGCAAACGTGCATACACTTGAAAGCCGCATGATTTCCAGCAACTACAGTAAAATCTTGATTAAAGGCTTCGTTTCGTTTTGTAATGCATCAAAAACTTTATAAATTCAATTTTGGTTCTAGTAAATAAAAAAAAATTAAGTGTTTATACTGTTTTACTTTATACTCGTAACTAAGTACGTACATATGTCTAACTGTTATCTATTTATGTATCTTATGTTTGCCTGTGCATTTAATAATGTTTATGTATCTACGAGTAGTTTTGAAAGCATTAGCCTACAAGTGCTTAAAGGAAATATAATTTTACCCACAGACCTGCAAGGCTTTTAGTGTGTAAATATTTGTGTATGTAATAGAACTTTTATAATTTAAAGCTAAATTAAAGCTAAAATTTATTATTAAAATTATAAAGTTTTACAAGCTTTAAATAGACAAGCGTAGCAGAGCACTGCAGTGCACTGTTTAGCCAGTTACGAAATAAATATTAATGTATAAAAAAATTTTTAAGAAACAATAATTTGCTCTACAAATCGCACTTATTCCTCTAAGCAGTATATAGCGGTCATATCTACTCACTGTAAACTTCTTACAGTGGGTAGATGTGATGCACTTTCGCCAAAAAAAAAATCAGTTTTTGCCCTGTTTGTGATATAAGAGTATATAAAAATAAAAACAGTTATTTGCCTCTACGGAAAATTTGCACCCTCGAGAGTAGCAATTGCGCTATTCATGTAGAAATACTTTTTGCTGAATATTACTTCAAAATGCGTCTAGTTTATCAACTCAGTATACTATCGTCCTTAATTAGCATTATAGGAATTTATAACAAACCTTGAAATACTTATGCTAATTTCATTATGAACCGTATGAGAATTCTACAAATTTTTTCATATCCAGTGCACATTAAAATTTTTGATTTTATTTAAATTCAGCGGTTTCAATTATAGACTAATTTGAATTAAATTTCAAATTAATTCCAAAATTCCGAATATCGAGTGTGTACTTCTTATTTAACTATTTTGAAATTGGTAAAAATCAGGGACATATTAATGCGGAGAAAAGATATTTTCTAGTTTCATAACATTTTATGAATTTTGGCATCGATTTCTTAGTGCATATTTTTGCATATTTTATGCTTTAAAGCATGTTTTTGCATATTTCACTCCAACATGCATTATTTTAGATTATCTTTGAATTTTTAGAGCATAATTTACGCTATTAGGACATATTTTGATACTTTATAGAATTTTTTATTTTGATATGCTTGCTTGTTAATCGAAATTTTTATTTTTCGCCATCTAAATCTCATTGCCAATGTGCAATGTAGTATTTAAATGTTTTTTATATATTACGCAATTATTACGGACGTTATTTTCAATAAAAATTCGGTTGTGCTTTTTGTGATTGACTCTGCCCCGAGTAGACGTTTAAGGAACATTGTCAAATAAATAAAAGTTTATTTAGATGTGACAGGCAACGATTTTTATTTGAAAACCTGGGCCAATATTTTGTTGTTTATTGTAATAAGAAATTATAAATAAGAAGCTTAATATAGTTCTAAGATTTTAATTCTGATATTGTGATCTCTATTGAAGTTTTTTTTATGCATGTTTTTTTATTTATTGTATCTTCATATATGAACTAACAATAAGTATTCAAATCTTAAATCTAACATATTATTAATAGGCCCGACCAATGCCAGACATAACTAAGTGATAGTTGTAAATAATACATAAGTGGTGATAAGCAAAAAAAAAATTTTTTTTTCAAGCAACTTCATTCGGAGTGTTTAGTATTAGAGCCCTTGTATCTCTCTTTTTTAAGCGGATGTGTCCAGTAAAGTTCAAAATGTTACGAGCAAGCGGATTAGGATGTGACACGAGTTTAGTTAGATATTTGCCTGCGTATTTTGCAATTTCTTCAGTCACTAGTGGCATATTTAAATCACGATGTATATTTGAATTCTTAATGTACCATGGAGCAGATATTATTAACCTTAAAATTTTGTTTTGTCTTCGTTTAATTCTCTCTACATTGGAAGCAGAAGCAGTGCCCCATAACTGGATACCGTCTATTGAAGTTGAAGTTAAATTTTTACGGGAGTAACAAAAAAATATTTAATATGTATTATTTGCTTTAGTCAAAATTTGTATGGCAGTTTTGTTTCACAGTGCACTTAAAACCAAAATTATTGTTTTTAATACGACAGTTATTCCTTGTTAACATTTTTATTGTTTAATTTATTTGTTTATTTTATTTTTGTCTTATTTTATATGCAAATGTTGTTGAATTTTTGAATTAAAAATATATTTTCATTTGCAAATAAGCCAATTTACATATTTTATTTTTAAGAGCATATTTTTTGATTTTTAGTACATATTTTCATGTTTTTAGTGCATTTGAATGTGCATAAAATATTTCTTTTAGAGCATATTTCTGGTTTCCCTGCTGATGACTTTAATGCAGTTAGCCGACGAAAATTGGTACAATGTGTCGATAGTGTGATCCAGACCTTAGACTTGTTAAAAAACTATTTTGAAGTCATTCAATGGCACGCAGGTTTGTGACTGAATAAAAAAAATGAAGAGCTTTTGCTTGCTTTGTTGGTTAAGCATCGTCTATATGCATTTTGTTCGTGTTGCTGTACTATTGTCTAATATAAAAAAAAAATCATGTTAATTAGTTTTTTTAATAATTACTTCAGAGGGGGTACCTGTCTCGCCCTCTTATACAGCTAAGATTTTGGTGGAAGATGCACTTGGTTTTCCTTCAGCTATCCACATAAAATTAAGTGTATCTCTTTATTGTAGTTTGAAACATATAAGAAAAATAATACATAATTTTTTTTGTATGGTGGGTACCCGTTTTCCCCTTCTTATACCACACAGATTTTGTTGTAAAATGCAGTTTGTTCTTAGAGCAATCCACATAGGATTTACTGAATCTTGCTATTATAGCTGTGCATATATGAATTGATCCGCGAAAAAAGAGGATTTGGCCCCACTGTGCAGCGGTGCTTTTGGTACAAGGTAGCAAACATCCAAACGTACAAACTTTGGCGCTTTGGGATAAGGCCCAAGGAACTAACGCCCAAATAAGAAGATTAAATAAGGCCCAATAAACTAAAGCTTTGTACATACAATTGTTATTACAATATTGTCAGATTTGGCAATGTGCTGACAATGTACTGGCAATCAAAAATACCCAGCACCACACAAATTGCCAGTTCACAGGGTTGTATCAAATTTGTTCTAAAATCCTACAATTTATTGCCAGACGGTTGTATGACATTAAATTCATCTGACAAAATCGCCGGTCGAAAAATTGTCAGTTCACACGGTTGTATTATGCAAAATTCTTAGATCTGTTGTTATGCGTTGCGAGACTTAAGGCATTTATTTGTTAGAAATGTTTAAATGTCAATCGGTTGTGGTTGTGTTAAATGTAACAAGTGAAAAATTATGGACCATAAAGAAGCAATTGCAATGATTTTGTCTGCATATATTTTATTATATATTTTTTCTTTAAAAGCAAACGTGTGCAGTATTGCCCATAGAAAGAATTCTCTTACAAGGACACTATTGTCAGATGCATATACTTCGCACATCTGACAATATTAAAATGTCTCACAAATATCTGGAAATAATTTTACAATGTGTCCACACGACCAATGGTCTACCAATGATTTTTCTGGCAACGACATTTGACAAAAATTGTCAGTTCACACGTTTGTTAGAAATGTTCAGCACATTTTACTGGCAATATTGTAAGATCTGACAACCGTCTGTACATAGCTTAAAGGCCGAGGCATAATGAATCCGGCATACGTTAAACTTTGCCTTTTTCAACTGGCATTAGCGCAGCGACGGAGAAGGTTGGCACAATGAGTACTTTATTGATGGAAGCATTTGTATATTATTCACCATTTTATTTATTAAATACAACTTTTTTATTTATTTCGTTTATTATGTTTAATTTTATTTTTGCTGCCACAAAACACAAATACATACCAAAAAACATTCCATAACAACCAACCAATATCTGTCAAACTACTCAACGTACGCAAAAAGTTAAAAGTTGAACAATTTTTGTAATTTGCGTTGACGGACACGTACTGAATGTAACAGAAAATGTATTTCAACTTAGCTGTCAGTTGAAAAAGTGGAAGTTTAACGTATGACGGATTCATTGTGCCCCGGCCTTAAGAAATTTTTAATTGGGCTTTATATAATAATTTTTTTTGGGTTATATTTCATCTTGAGTTTGGTGGGTTATTACATTGGGATATTTTTAATCTGGCTCTATTTAATTTTTATTGGGTAATTTTTTGTATCATTATTCTCTTGGGCCTTGTCTAATATTTTTAAGTTTTATATAATTTATTATATTATTTCATTTTATATATTATATTATTTAAGTAGTTATTTCATTTCTAATTTGGGCATTATTTCTTCGCGCCTTCTCTTATAGCGCCCAAACTCTTACATTAATAATATTAACCGGGGCTTCTCTCGCGTTTATCTGTATAAAAAAATACATAAAACCCACTTTAAAACTTATTAAACTATCAAACCCGAGAGGAAAACTATACGAAACGGCTTAAAAATTTGTTCTCTGGAAAAAATCCGTACCATATCGTATATTTGACGTAATGTAACTTTCAATTGGTGAAAAATTTTTCAAAATCGATTTAGCGGTTTGGCCGTGGAAGCGTCTTAAAAACAAACAAACGAACAAGCTCACTTTGCCATTTATAATATGAGTATTAGTATTAATAATACATCCTGCATTGACAAATGCGATTGAATACTTTGTAAATAAAAAATAAACTAGGTGACATAAAATTGATTAACTGCCAGTTTATAGAAAAAATTTAAAAATTCTCGTTTGTCTATTTTTGTATTGAAAACAAAAACAAATTTTGAATGCTTTGTTTTTGTTGTCAATATAAAAAGGCAGACGAGAAATTTCACATGGATTATATAAATATCTGCCCACAAATTGTACTCCTATCAGAGCTTTAAATGAATCATTATATTTTATTTTAATTTGTTACGAATTAGTTAAATTTTGAATTAATTCTTTTCACAACCAAAAGGAATTGAATGAAATTTGAATCAATTCAAACGAATTAGGCCGAAAGGAATTTCAATTCGTTTCCAGTTCAGATGAATTTTTAGAATGAGTTGTAATTCGTTTCCAATTCAAATGAATGTGTTAAAGTGAATTGCAATTCATTGCAAATTTGCTTAAATTGAATTAATTTTGAATTCATTCAAATGAATTACAGCAAAGAATCAAATCAAATGAGTTAGTAATGAATTGCTAATTATTTTTTCTAATGCATTTTTAATTTAAAATCAATTTAATACAAATGCATTGAATTGCGTTTACTTTGACAAATTCATTTGAATTAGCAACGAATTGCAATTCATTGTACAAATTCATTTGAATTGAAAATTAATTGCAATTCATT
The DNA here is from genome assembly GCA_905220375.1 of Tachina fera. Classification (NCBI taxonomy): domain Eukaryota; kingdom Metazoa; phylum Arthropoda; class Insecta; order Diptera; family Tachinidae; genus Tachina; species Tachina fera. The sequence goes on along the minus strand of LR999964.1, from coordinate 61,251,066 downwards.
TGAATTGGATACTAATTGCAATTTATTTGGCAAATTCATTTGAATTTGAAATAAATTGCAATTCATTTTAACCAAATTCATCTGAATTGACTTAAATTTCATTCAATTCATTTTTTTGTGTGAAATGAATTAATTCTAAATTTGCTCATTCAGTGCATGAAGGATTTGCGAATTAATTCAAAAATGAATGCTTCATTTACAGCTCTGATAACTATATTTGATGCCAGCTGCAAACCATATAAAAATAAGTACACATTAAAAAAAATCAAATGTATCTCTAATAAATGGATTTTTTTTTGGTAACTGTGTTTATACCTCAATGCAAAAAACGGGTTAATCAACTTACCTGATTAGCCGACGGATAAGAGCCATATCCAAATTGTGTATAAGCAGCCATATTTGTTAAATGTGTCAAACAATAACAGTTGCCAAAATAAAAACTGCTTTTTATATGCAGTCACAAAAATGAAATCCTTTTTTTTTTTTTTTGATCACCCCTACATGTATGGATGTGAACACATTTGGATATCACACACGTACACACACACACATACACTCAACCATAAAGTTTACAAAAAGCGATGTGTGATAATTGTCAACAAAAGCTTTTAGGATTTATGATTTTTTGTTTGTGTTTTTTATTTCCTTTGTTTTTTGTTGTTGTTTGTTTGTTTGTTTCTTGTTGCTTGTGACGTTTTGGTTTTTTTATTTATTTGGATTGTGAAACATCAACACATGCACCCAAGGAGTGTGTGAAAAAAAGCAATCCTTTTAGATATTTTTCTTCCCTTTGCTACTGAAACTGAAGCTGCTGGATTCTTTATATATTGTTTTTTGCCAGTAGCTCTTTTGATAACGGAAATTTAACACAGCGCAGCACAAACGTCCTTTCACAGTATATACACGCACACACACATTAATATGTTTACATCCATATGTATGTTTGTATGTACATATGTATGTTTGTATGTACATGAAGCTTAGCTATAGCAACTGCAACAACACTTGGGCTACAATGACTATAGGCATCGTTATAAAAAAAATATTAAAAAAAGGAAACTGTTTGGAAAAAATCAAGTAAACGACAAATGTTAATGTTTCCGTATTTTGTAGGGATCTATTCGGCTTTTGACTGTGTTTAAACGATGTTAACAATGATGATAATGATGTGTCATCATCTTGCTATGTTTAATAGGTATGTTATTTGTTGGTTTTAGGAAGCAAGTAATTTGTTTAATAGAAAGAAGAAGAAGTGTTAACAAATTGTAGAAAAGAATGTAAGCATACAGAGCAATTAGTAAATTTAAAATTTGTTAAGCTTTACAGCAGGATTCTGTTGTTTTTTTTTATTCAAGTTTGTTTATTTTTCTTCACTGTTGTAACAATTGTTAAGTCTAATCACTCTAGTTTTTTTTTAAATATTATAAATGTTTTAAGGTTTATATTAAATTTTTTTAAAAATCTAGGTATATTTAAATTATTTGTTTTTCTTTTTTTTCATAAACACCGACCGGTATTACGTTCCTTGTAATTGTTTAGCAATACTTTTGCTATTTCTTCCATCCACAAAGTTTAACACACAATTGTTATTAATTTTTGTATGTTTTCGAATTCACTTGTATAAATAACAACACAGCGATGCGTACTTATTCACGTTCGAACACAAACTAGTTGCAGACGTTTGATTTAACCCAAAAATTTTTGTTGTTTGAATATAAATTTCCGAGTGTTGTTGTTAATGCCCTGGCTTCATACAACTTGACAGCAAAACACGCAATCAGCAACAATAACAACACCAAAAGAACATCAGAAGAAAATAAAAAAATAAATATACATATGAAAAAAATTACCGACTAGCGAAACACTACATGTTAGAGCGAGACAACAAGTTAAGTCTTAAAATAAAATATAAAATAATTTAAACCAAAGGAGGAGCAGGAGTTTAATACCCATAAAAATTATAACACTTGGTAAAAAGAGCGTAACAATGTCGGAGTAGTCTCATGCTCTCCACTCGTCGTCGTCGTCTTTGAAATATCAAAAATAAACAAGCATATGTTTACAACTCGTTAATACTGTTATTGCATTTTTATGGCTGAGAGGGGGTTGATTTTCACACTGTTCTCTGAAATAAAATAAAAATTACTCGTTAATTCTCATGAAAAAAAAATACATTATTCCCGTTGCATTTCCATTTCCCCTTTAATAAACAAAAGCAAACAAGTGTGTCAGGGTTTGTTTTGTGGATGTGCTATTCCAGTGGAAATCTCTTAATGGCTTTTATTTATCAAACTGTTTGTTGTTGTTGTTGTTGTTGTTATTATAGCTTACATTCGATTCATTATTGTGCAAATGTTTAATAAGGTGTGTAGTGTAAAATTTGTTGGCCTGGCATACAAGCACACATCCCATCCCCTTCTCTTTGGGCTTCTATATATTTTTTTTTTTGGTTTGGAAAATGTATCAAGCCCAGCACTTTAAGGTTTCTTTTTATTTTTTGTGGTGCAAAAAAGAAGAAAAAAATTTTATTTATTTTTTTTTTTGCTGCAATCAGGTGTGGTTTCATTTTGTTATCTTTTGGTTATAAACACGCCTTCCTATTGTTTTTTTATATACTTCTTTCATATATCATTGCTGGCATAAAACTATTTTGGGTATAAATTGTATTTTTAGTAGTTATTTTTTTCGTATCATGAAAATTTTTTAATTTCTTTTTGGTAAAACAAAAATTCACTCATCTTGATGATTTTGCTATTTTAAATTTAATTTTTCACGTTAAATTATACTAAAAATTATGAGTACATTTCCATAAAATCTTAGGTGTATTCACTTGGTTTGTAACGATATGCCGTTTTGCCGATCCGATACCGATACTCAAAAAGAAAATACATGATTTAGAATGAGAGAACATTCCACTACTATGGTGCAAAGCAAAACAAAAGAAACGTTTAATTTTTCTGTTTAGACTGTATGTTCTGCTTTTAATATGTTATTTCTCTTAGTTTGTATGCAAAAAATCGTTGAAAATTTAATTGTTTGTTCAAAACAGAAAAAAAATTTCAGAAGTAACGCCGTATGGACAATGAAATATCGCCGATATCGATATATCGACAAATCAGAAATATCGCCGATATATCGGAATTGGTATCGATATTCGTTACATCCCTAGTATTCACTGGTTTACATTACGATTTGTTCGAAATAAAAACGTGCATATGTATGAGGGCGTATCAATAAGTTTTTGAATGAAACACAGTTTTTTTTGCAGAAAAAGAAATTTATTTTTCAACATAATCCTTAAAATAGGCAATAATTTCATCGTTGGAAGTAGTCACTAGGGGATAAGTCCGTAGAATATGGTTCATGGGGTACCAATTCGTTGGTCAATTCATAAACACGTTGGCACTCGTGCACTATCTTGATGAAAAATAACTTTTTTCTTGCCCATATGGGGTCGTTTTCGTTTTAATTGAAGGTAATTGATGTAAATTATTCCTCGTGCATCCGAAAAACTGTTGCCATCACCTTATTGGCTGACAAAGTCACCTTGGCCTTCTTTGGAGCAGGTTTACAATGCTGCTTGGTAACCGGAATGCTGGAATCGATCGATGTTTCATCCACAATTACAAAACGCCGCAAAAACTCATTCGGATTACCGCTAAACAACTCCAAACAATCCTTTGGAGTTGTCACACGTTTACGTTTGAGAGCACCCATCTTGCAGACAACTTTCTGAAAACCAGCTGATCATTTAAAATTGAAACCACGCTGACATATACCTATGGCATCAAATTCAATCGGCCAACACCATACCATGTAGACAGTCTTCCAACTTATTGGAATCCTTGCTGAAAAACATTGTAACGTAGAGCTTGCTTGAAAATGTTTGTCATCCACGTAACGAAGTATACATCGTTGTGTTCAACCTTTAATTTTTGTGCATCCCTACCTATGAGACAGTGTCCGGTTAGCACGGACACTAGAATTGAGATTTGTTTGCTTTTCTTCAAAACTAAACTAGCCGTGTTTTTCCTATTTAGATGAGTCAATAACCTTTTGTTTGTTTCATTCTCCGTCGTGCGCCTAAGTCTGAGCTTGCAAGATAGTAGACGTAAACTCACACATTCTAAATCCTGTAAAACCTATAAGGTTGTCTCAATTCGAACAAGGTCATTAGCTCTAGAATTCCCCAGAAAGCCTCTAGCCTCGCGATCCAGATGATCCTAATATGAAACTGCTATTTCATTTAGAGATGACGGGGAGTCGAGGGCTGTTGTTGTTCTTAGAAGCGGGGATTTGAGGGCCGTAAAATCTACTCGACTATCGGTGTATATGTTAAGCAAAATGTCGTTGAAGTGACATTCCTTTTCAAGCAATCCACAACTTTTCTTATGGCAAGGATCTCTGCCTGAAAAACACTGCAGTGATGCAAAAGTCGCTTTGCAATACGAAGACCTAAATCCCCTGAAAATACTCCGTAAGCCATACCTTTTTGTGTTTTGGAGCTGTCCCTATAAAAATTAATATTTTTCTTCTGCCTGGAGTTTCATGCACCCACAATTCTGTGGATGGTATCCAGGTTGTAAAAAGGCGTTCGTGTAGTAGAGCAGGAGAGGTTCAGTCAATCCTCCATACCCAAACCTCATCATCGAGTATTCTACAGTGGCCGGTTCCATTTACGTTCTAGAGAGAGGTATATCGAAGTCAGATTGCCGAGGCCGATGCCATCTCTTTCCCTACTAGGTCCAATGGTAGTAGGTGAATGAGCATCCCCAGTGCATCCGTAGGAGTAGTGCAAATAGCACTGGATGCAAGTCCTTGCAACTTGTGTTAGATGTTTAGATACGCCTTTTTCTCTATAGACCGCCACCACACGATGATCCCATATATGAGAATTGGACGTACTATTGCAGTATAGACCCAATGAATGATTTTTGAGGTAACACTCCAATTCTTTCCCAGTAAAAAAAGAGACTCCAAAAAAGTCATGAAAATGTAGAGTTTACGATGCGGAAGTAGTTCAAATTTCGATCCGATTTAATGATTTTTACATAGGGTTGTCATTGCAAGAAGTTCTCTTTTTCGATGCCTGGTCACTGAATTGGAAGCGATATTAAGAAAAATTCCCTTTTTTGTGTTCTATGATAATATTTTCATCTAGGAAAAATGGTAAATAGTTGCCTTTTTTAACAATTCGTTTCTTTTTATACGAATTTAAGCCCGAAACAGTGTTTTCATTTAAATTTAAGCAAATAACTTTTAAATTTTAGACTAAAAATAGTTCATAAATTTCTTTAAAAAAATTATTTTTTTTTTAATTCTGGTGAGTATTTTCTAACACTATGGAAGAGTTACAAGGTTTTGTGTGACTAAAATAAGCTTCTACATGGTTTTTTGCTCACTCTCGGCAAATTAAAAATATCGATTTTTTGGAAGCAATGAAAATGTACTTCCGCTAGAATGACTTCCATTTTTTTTCACTGGGTTTCCAATGGATTTTTTGGATAGATAGAGTGAAATTGTTGCTTTTTCACTCTCTCTAGAATATAAGTTTTAAATTCAGCTTTGAATCAAGAATAACACCGAGATATTTTGCATTGTTGGACACTTTTATATCCTTATTATTAAGTGTAATAGTTTGCAATACAGGTATAAGATACCATGTCGTCCAGAAGCAAATTACAGTTTTTTCGTCAATCAGACACGGTGACGATCAGATAACCGCCCCATAAATAAATAAATAAAAATATTAGTGGGCTTCGAAAACAGCTAGTTGTTCCGTTCAACTATGTGTTAGTCAGAATATTTACCACTAACTTTAGTGTTATTTGTTCATTAATTATTATCACACGTAATGTGGCTTAAAAAGCAATGCGAACTTTAGCCCGTTCAAATCATATACATATATAAAAATATTGCGTTTTTCAACAATAATTGACGACAACGTGTAAATAAGTAAAAACATTTGATCGTAGCTATGGCAATTTGTTGATTTCAGAGATCGTTCTTTTTTTCTGGAAAGCAAAAAAATCTATCTCATAGTTGTATAACTACAAACATGTAGAATAATTCTTTAAATATCTCGACTTACAGGAATTGTAGTTCTTCCTTTTCAGCTAAATAGAAACAGTAAGCGAAGTGAACACAATAGTGTTTTCACGCTGAAAGTTAAAACCTGGTTTTAACGTTAAACCTATAAACAGCTGACTTTCCATTCACACTGTAAGTTTTTTAAATTCCGGTTTTAACTCACAGAGTGTCTATTAACTTTGCTCAAAATAAAATAAATCTCCTGCAGAAATTTGTGTGTTTGTTGCTGTATTTTTGTCTGCTGTTTATAACACTTATTTGACAAACTGTACAACAACTGTTTTTGTTTGTATTAAAAATTTAGAAATTTTATAATGCGTTGTAAAATGGAAACTATTTGATATATTACAAATAAATATTTTAAAATTATGGAACTAGTATAAAAGAAGAAGTGATGAAGTGCTTCAAAATCAAGTTGTTATATATAAAAGATAATTATTTTTTATCGGCGGATCGATGTCAGTCACATCGCCTATTTTCATTTCCCAGAGATCAATGAAAACATTTTCGTTGTTTTCCTTTCAAAAACTCTTTTTCCCCATAATTTTTTGATTGATGTTGCTGCTGCTTCCATTTTTAAGTTGAAAATCTTTCAAGCAGCATCTATTGTTATTCACTGGAACAAACATTATCAGCTGCTTCTGGTCATTTAGACTTGGCAGCACCGAATTTAACACAGCGAAAACAAGGTTGCATTTCATATAACCAATTTAAAATCAATTCAAAAATAGTTTTAAGTTGGTTTTAACAAAAACAACGTTGTAACGTTGTTGTAACGTTAAAACAGTGTGAAAACATTATAAGTTGTTATGCTTTTACTTTTTCCCGTAGCGCCATCTGTGCGTGAAAACTCTGATCAAAAACACTGCTAATTGCAAATGATGAGTGTGTGATAGACAAAGTGTGTCCAAGGCAGCCGAGAAGAAGATCACATTACCAATCAATTCCATTAGCTATATAACATTTTACATATGTACATAAACTACGAGCTCTATACTTCAGTTCATTTCTTTCATGATTTATGGTAATTTGAAACTGTATGTGTTTATTTCTCAAGTCCATTTATACAAATAAAAATTCCTTAGGATTCCTTAGAAAGAAAAGTGAGAGTTTTTTAAATAAATTTCATACATTTTCAATTAAATGTAAGTGGGTGTTAACCTTAAATACATTTAAAATTATGCTTGCTGCTTAAAGGACATTTGGTTGCATTTCAAATTAAACCAAAGAAGGATTGCAGGAAAGGAAGAAAAAAAAAAAAAGAACCACTTGTTGGCGCCGTTCCAAAATTTAAATATTTAAAAAAAATTTCAAACAAACAAGTTGGTGTTTCATGACAAATCAAAAAAAAAAAAAAAAAAAAGAAAACCATTAAAATTTATTTTCAAATAAATATTTTTTATCTTAAAAGTATGTAATTGTAAAGTGTGTGTTTTTGTCATGCGAGTGTATACACAGAATGCGAGGTTTATTGGACAGATAGAGACATTTAAAGTTCAATATTAAACTGCTGCGTACAAATGCAAACGCATTTAAATTGTTGTTAAGTGAGTGTGTAAGGGAAGGAAGGAGTAAGTGAGTGAGTGACGTGGCTATATTTGTATATAAGTGTGTAAATAAGTATGTATGTATATCCAAATCTGCATATAAATAAGTGCTGGGAATTGTTACACATGTTGTCAAGTATCTTAATAATACTGTTTCTATTTACGAACTACTAGATACTTTAAAATCTTTATGGAAACTCTTAAATACACACATCCATTCATACATACATACATACATACGTGTAAATTTAAAAAGCAACAAAAACAATAATAGGGAACAAGGTGTTTTCAGCACCAATCATAAGAATACTGATGACTACGATGATGACGATGTTCGAGTGAATGTATGTATGTGTGTAAGTAAACCTTTAAGGATTTCATAAGTGCTTTCTGGTAGTGAGGCAAGAGAGGTGTTTGGCTGAGTTGCCTAAAGGGATTCATTCAGATCTCTTCAAAAAGAAAAAAATATTCAAGCAATAAACAAATATGAATGACAGAGTTATGGAACACTGGTCTACTTATCTACGTATATCTCATTTACCCACAATTGTTTTAATTAAATTCCAAAGTTTTTGTATATTTATTATGTTTCATTTTAAAATAATATTTTGCTGTTACATTGCAATCCTTTTTTAAATAACAAATAAATTTAAATGCAGAATATATTGAAGGTGTTGAGGTGTTTGTAAATTTTTTCTATACATATTTAGTTTAATCTAAATAAATATACTCAGACGATATGTTTTAAAATCAATTTAAGTAACATACTTTTATGTAATCTCATTCGTAGTTTTTGCACTGTGGGCCTAAAACGAAGAACAGTGTACATCTAAGTCATTATCAAAACATTTCTTTTCCATTACTTTCATTACAATGAAAAATATGCCCTACACTGCAATAACGTATTGAATTCGATGCATTCCTTTCAAGTTCTTTCGTAGCCTACGCTAATATTAGCAGCCCGGGATCAGCATATAATACAAACGTTATAGACATTTAAAATTATTATTTTAATATTAGTAATACATATTAAATTTAATTGAACTGCAATGAATTTTAATCAAGAATAATTTCTTAATCGGGCTTGAGTATATTGTTTTCAATTCTTATTGAATTCAATCCCAACAAGAATAGTATCAGTCAATTCACTGTTGATTTGGTAGTCATGAAAGATGTATTCATAATTGCGTAGAACAAAATTTCTATCACATTATTAAGGGCAAACTGAATAAAGTGCTGGAAAGTTTTGTGTACGTTTGCTGTTGCATCTCTCTCTAAATAATGAATTTCGTTGACTATATAACCTATATTCGAAACGCTCACTCCACTACTTTTTTCTAATCAATGATAGCATAAAGATAAGTCAAACTTAACTGATCATAATTGACCAATATATGCCTCACAATTGACCACTCATATATGTTTGATATACAGACATGTTCTGTACATCACATTTTTCAAATCACTAGGGACTTTAAAAATAATAATGTGCTGTAGACGTTTTTAAAATCAAATACGATAATTTTTTTTTAGAAATGATATTTGATGTTCTATGCAATCATGCCTAATACTGACAGTACGAGTAAATATACTTTTTATATTATTTTGAATATATGGGCTTGAAGGCCAACTTTGTAAGCCGGACGCACCCCTTAAAACACAACTTATCAGTATGAAATTTGTTTGTATTTTTTTACATAAAACTGAACCAATTTTGGGGATGAGAGTTGAAGAAATAAAAAAATGGCCACCCTAATGTACATATACATAAATTGAAATGTATGTGCTCATTTTTTATCATTGTCTATATCACGACTGAAAATCATAGTACAATTGTACTTTTTATGATACATATTTGACCTTGTTGGTACCGTGGTACTAGCGCGAGTTACTTGGTACAATTTAAAAATGTCACAGTTTCACCATATTGTAAAATTAATTTTGCTTATGTTCTCTTTAATTTTTATGTGTTTGTTTTATTTATGAATGCGATATTTAATATTTGTTTATGTTATTTCTTATTGTACCTATACTGACTGAACTATTACACACATGTTTGTTAAGTTTCTGTTTTTTATTGTAAACTTCTGAATTTTTAAACACAATTGTTTACGTTTGTATTTTAATTAATAAATATAAAAATGGTACCGTCATGGTCTAAAAAGTCCTTTTTGTTGGTACAAAACCCAAGAAGTCATTTTCCCTCCTTGGACTTCAACCACATATTTTGAACAGCCACAAACCTATTATCTTATGCAAAGACTTCACAAAAACTATGTGAGAATTCATAAATAATAATATTTTTGATAATGACAAAAAAAATAAGGGTTGTGGGCTTAGAAACCTTAAAAAAACCCTGCAAATAATTTATGTTCGATACGAATATATTCTATTTTCCCACACTTTTTAACAATTAGAAATCCATTCGATAACAATAAAAGTATTTATAGGGCAAAATTAAAAATTAAATCTTAATTTAACATTTAGAAATTTATTATTTGACATTGGTTAATAAAAGTATTTAATTCATTCGACATTTAATACGAAATACTTTACAGAGCTTTATGTAGTATTTACTATTTTTATGCATTTTTCATAATTTTTTAATTCTTTTCTTTTAACAAATCCAAAAAAAAAACATTTTCCATCTCTGATAAGATATGATAAACAAGTTCCTTGACAATAAAATTTAATTTATGTGGCTTAATGAAAGAAAAACAATAAATTAAGAAAATATGCCTTACATATGTTTGTCTAATAACGAAAAACACATTTTTTAGTTTTCCTTCTTCAGAAATTTTTGAAATAACCCAGCAAAAAAACTATGACAAATCGTGTGTTGAATCATGGGTTCAAGTGATGATGTATTGGCTTGATTCAGGTGGAACATGTATGATTTTTACATAAGCTTGTCATTGGAGATCATGTGTTTGTGAGAGAATTTAAATACTTTGATATCCATTCAAATTAATGAATTTAAACCCATGCAAGTTTCTTGATTCGATGATGTTTTTTCAAAACAAAAAAATAAATAGGCACACTCTCTACCACTGAGCTACTTAACTCTTGTTATTTATTACAGATAAAACTTGTTTTATGAAAATGTAAAAATAAATAAAATAAATATTATAATATAAAAAATAATAAAATAGAACAAAATTAATAAGATATCTCTATGGTTTTTTTTCAATAAGGAAATCTTATTAATTTAATAAGGAAAACCTTTTTTAAAATATATAAAAGAAATCTTGTAGTTTTTATTAGGTTATCTTATTGATTTTTTCAATTTTTTTTCTTGATTTTATTAGGCAACCTAATAAAAAATAAAAAAATCTTTATTGTTTGCACTTATGTATTTTCATTTAAATTCTGTACGATATATGTATGTTTGTATGTAGTATATTTAGATGTTATTTATTTATACATACATATTATGTTATATTCTTATTTAACTAATTCACCATACATACATATTTATTACTTGGAAGGAGAGTAGCATTGAACAAGCAACCTTCTGACTGATAGACAAGAACTCTAACCAATATGCTAACAAGCAGCCTGAATCCGCATTGAAATTATTGTACAAAATAACAAGAAATAACAAGAAACCTAATAAAATCAAGAAGATTTCTTTATTAAAAAAATTAATAAGATGCTTTACACATAATCATAAAGGAACCTAATGAAAACAATAAGGAATACCTTATTGAAAAAATGAATAAGGCAAACGAATGAAATCAAGAAGAAACCCTTTTTGAAAAAATCAATAAGGCAACCTGATAAAATCAATAAGAAATCCCTATAGTTTACAATTTATAAGAAAACCTAATAGAATCAAGAAGATTTTCTCTATGGAAAATAACGGAATTTGAGTACAAAAAGTTGTGAGTAATAAGATTTCTTCTTGATTTTATGTGGTTTTCTTCTTGATAAAATTAATAAGAGTTACCGCATAAAAACAGTTAGGAATCTCTATGAAAAAATCTTCGCTTCTTTCTGCTGGGATACCCCTTAGCCTAAAAACGTTTCATAAAAAAATCTTCTTGATTCTATTAGGCAGTTTTTTCTCTGTGTGATGATTTAATTCCCGGTTTGCATGCCTTTTTCGCTGGGTATTTATTTCAATATATTACCCAGTAATATCGCATGCGTTTGCAATGAGTTAAAAAACTATAGCATTATTTATGACGTGCTATGATATTCAGAATGCATTCGGAGAAACAAATGCTCAAGTAAAAATGAAACATTATTTCATTTTGAACGCGTTCATTAATTTTTTGCTGGGAATCAATTTGTAAATTAAACATACAACAGGTGGTTGGATAATTCTTGCAAGTAAAATTTTTACTAGCAATAATTTGTAAGAATTTTTTTGTCACTCAATTTTTTTTTTCTTTTGATGCTCTCTCCAGAGATGCCAACTTAGCCCTTTTCGGGCTACATTTAGCCCGCTTTCAGTCACTCAAAATGAGAAAAAAATCTTCTATTTCTTAAAATCATAAATTAATTAATTAAATCAAGAAGAGGGTTTTAACTAAAAATTTTTAAAATTTCACTTATTGCTAGAAATCAACTAACAACATCAATATCAATCTAAAAATTTCAACGTATTCCGTTTAATCTTTTCTTGATAAAATTGGTTTTACTTTATGATTTTAATTCCATATGTGTGCTAAATTTTTTTTGGAGTATTACCTCTTTTCATTCCCAATAATTGCAAGATTTTAGAATAAAAACAATGTATATATAATTTTAAATGGAATTTACTTACTACGATGTATTGGGATTTTAAAATTTTCTTAAAATGTAACCACAAACAATTTTTCGTCTCTACTGAAAATTTTAAAATTTTGAGTTAATACCCTCTTGTTTAATAAGTGTGATATATACTTCTATTACGAGTGTATATGTATGTATATACTAAATATTTAATATATGTAAATGAAATGTATACTAGTGACCTGCACAAGACAATTTATAATAAATTTTAAGACATGGGAGATTTTTCAAATGCTTTACTGCAGCGAAATATTCTTAAACTAACACTAAACAACGCTGTTTAGCATACATTTGTTTCAGTTTTTTTGTCTTGCCAAGAGTGTTGTTTAGCATTTATTTTAGAATATTTCGCTGTGGTAAAGCATTTGAAAAACCTCTAATGTCTTGAAAGGTCTTATAAATTGTCTTGTGCAGGACACAAATATGAACCCTATTGAAGCTCTCAAGCTATGTTTGTGTTTATCTCATGATAGTTATTTATTTTCTAATAAATGAATTTTAAGAAATTTGTTTGTTGTTTTTATTTTCAGCAGAAACATTTTAAAAAGACCCTTTTTTAGTGCTTTTTCAAAAAAAATTTCTTTATTTTGTGCTAAACGAATATATTTTCAATTTAGCCCCTTTTAGCTATTATTTTCTCAAAAGTTGGCATCACTGGCTCCCTCCTTGCAAACTTTTTGAGTTAATGAACACTTTCCAGTAACAATTGTTACAAATTCGTAAAATGTTTTGGTAAATGAACAAATATAATGTCAGCAAAAAGTTTGTTGGATTAAAAACAATTCCAGTTTTATTTTTCAAACAAATGTTTAAAAATTTTTGCATTTGAACTTACCAATTTCTTTGTAGGCCTTAAATTGCACAAATTAATATTTAATTCAGATAATGTTTTGTATGAATAAGAAACAGTTATTTCTGTGAAGCTCTATTATATGTAAATATTACAACATTCTGAAAATGGCAAAAGCCTTTGATATACAGCCCCATAGTGCATTTCCTTTTAACACACACTAGATAAAATTTGCTGAATTACAGGCTTTTGCTTAAAGAATATAGTATGTGTATGTGTGTGTCCGTATATTTTGTCTGTCGATTACAACAAGAATTTTATGAACAGCTTAAGTGTTGTTTCGTGTCACCTGGAAAGCATTTTGGACACAGTATAATCTAGTCTTCTTCGTTATATTTTTATTTTTATTATTTTAAATTTTCTTAAACATTTGCATATGGGAATTTCCGAAAAAAAGTTCAGCTTTTGTCATATTAAATTTCTTGCTGAAGTAGCTAGTTTTTCAAGGAAACACTTATATTTTAAAAAAAATTTTGCATGTTGCTGTAGAGTAGCTACGCCCAAGCCATATGCACAACAGGGAAGGTATTTAGAATTTTAAAATTGTACTAACAACTTTAAAAAATTTTACTTTTTTTAACTTAATTGTACTAAAATATTTTTTTCGTTCCAATTGCATATTTTTATTTGTTTTTTTGCCAGCGAATCGTTTTCACAAATTTGCTTGTAAGTTACACTTGTTTAAATTGAAATTTAAAATATAAAAATAATAGCATGTGCTCCAGCATCCGATGATTTGGAAATGGAATAGTTTAAATTTCTTTTTCTAATTTCTTGCTGCTTTTTGCTTTTACAAGACTGTTTTCAAGGAGAAGAATATGAGTTTCATAGTTCAAAAGTGAAAATTCACAGATGCAATCGGTTGAAGAGAAATACGGAGTGAAACTGTGTAGATTCCTTAAATGTACTAAATTAGTCATTGGTCTACTCATGTACTTTCCGAGTTTAAATAGTACTAAAAAAGGTACAATTGTACCAACTTTGCCATCCCTGATGCACAATGTGCAAGCTTTTACAAAAGAGCTTTATGCCTTCACACCGACGACAGCGCAACAGCCAATCAGATCTCTTTGAAAATAAATCTTGTGCAAAGAAACAAGAACAAATTGTAAGAGCTTTTAAAGCTATTTACCTCAAATGCAAATATCAGAGCATGTATTTAGTCCCAGCTCACAGTAGTCAAGTCTTATGGTAGAATTAGTCGAATCGTATCGTGATACTTTTGAAGTGGTCGTATCACTCAATTCTTGATGTTAGTCAGGGTGACTGATGACATTTTTCAAAAAGTGGCACCAAAAGGGGATTTATCAAAAAAAAGGGGCAAAATTGAAAAAAAAGAAAAATACACTTAACTTTTTATTTTTAATGTATTTTTATATAATTCACTCTAAAAAAATGAGACAAAAAGTGGCCAAGCAGTCAAAAAAGTGGCAAAGCAGTTGAAGAAGTGGAAATTTGCCACTTTAGTCGGTCAACGGTGAGGCTAACTAACATTGTTAGTTATTAAAAACGTGAGGTTGCGAGCGAATGTGTCCGCTGTTATTGTATTTCTCTTCGCTTTGTACATGTGTGTGAATGCATGTAAGAGAGAAGTTGACGTAGAAATCTATTTTCTGTAGATTTCTACCTCACATACAATTACGATACATATTAAATAAACAGCAACATGTCTTATAATTGTTACAGATTTTCTTAGCTGATCCGTCAACTCTCGATACGATTCTACTAATTCTACAATTATTCTTTGAACTTTAATTTACGTTTACACAATGCAGGTCTTATATCTCAGCTCATATTTTTTATGCATAGTTTATGCATGTGTGTTTTTTAACATTGCGAATGAGAAAGCAAAACGTATTGACAGTACCTGAAACTGAGTACTCGTTTCTTTTCCCCTCATCTCTCTCCCCATCAAACTGATCAGCTTAGCAATAAGACTTGCATAGTGTGAACTGGGACTTAGTAAAATATTGGAAAAACTCAAACAGCATGGATCTAAGGTGAACTTTTCTGTGGAAATGCCCATATCCAACTCAAAAAATCCTTAGTGTTTTTTTTTGCATATTGAAATTTTTCTTAAAATTGTTCTAACACTAAAAGTATCCTATCCTTCAGTATGTAAGTAAATGTGTGTGTGCATGTGTACGGTAGTGTGTGCTTGTGTTTGATATCTATTATTTTAATGATTTTTCCTGACAGGCTGCTAGTTTTTTCTATGTGTTAGTATTTTAATAAGAGTTCCTACATATCATTAAAGCACTATCACACAAACTTTTTTTATACCAATGCATGTGTATGTAAATTTCTCCTTTCGGTGGCAAACATTTTCTTAAAATTGAAAACTTTCCTTTGGCACTCGTATAAATTTTAGGCATCAATTCACTTGAATGTAATAAAAATCCTTTGAAGCGTATCTTTATTGTAAAAGTGGAAATAACAATAAAAAGGATAAAGGATTTAATGCAAATTATTTTACCGACAAATTTGTAGTTATTAGAAATATTAATGTTGTTTTTAGGGCAAAAGATTTCTGTATTAAGATTTTGAATTTATTTGAATATTGTTTTGGGTGATTTAAGTAGTTTTTAAAAAGTCAGTCAGTAAATTTAATGAAAAGTAATACATACACTCTTTAGTGGCTTTCTAAAGAAAGTTGGTTGTTCATTTCAGAGTTTTTTATATATATTATTCATGACTTGCGCCAACTGACATGCCGTGTGTGGCGCGTAAAAGCTTATTTTGTTTAATTCATTTGTAGAAAATATAATAAATTACATGTTAACCAAAGTGTAAATAACAACAATATAAAACGCATAAATGTTTAATACATAAATGCAACTTTTGAGCATTATGGTAGAATAAATAAAATTAATTAAATCCATATAATAATACAATAAATTTAAAAAAAAAATTCACTAAAGAGCTGTGTTGTAGTCATTCTTACGTCGTACTTGTAAAAACAAAAGTTTTTGTAATTCTGCGTTTTATGGCTTTAAAGCTAATTGTAATTTTCATTTAACCTCCTTAGTAATAAATTAAGCAAACAAAATGCCCTCACGATGGCATGCGTTTTGTTAAGTAGCGTTTGTTTTTTTTTATTCAATTCTAATTTTAAATATGTCCAGAAAATTTAATTATTTCAATTTGAATTAAATAATTTTATTCGTATTATTCCGCACAAATGTTCTTAGGTTATAAAATTATTACAGAGACGCTTCAGTCTTGGAGAATCACGACACAAACCCATGTACAGGGTGACACACCAATTGTGCTACAATACGAAATTCAAATAACCTTTTTTTAATGAATGTGTTTCATTTATTTTTTAACCGACTTCAAAAAAAGGACGAGGTTATCAATTCGTCTCTATTTTCTTTTGGCAGTGTTACTTCATAACTCGGTACATTTTTGACCGATTGTAAATTTTTTTTTGTCTGAGAGGGTATAGCTTTTCATTGGTCGCATTGTAAAAAAAGTGGGCGGGACACGCCAACCAATTTTTAAAAATTTAATTTAATTATATTCTACTTATTTGATTGCTGTGAATCCTATAAAAAATAAAAAAATTAAAACCACAGCTGCAGAGCTGGAAAATATGAAATTTTCTTGGATATTAAAATAACTAAATACAACAAATTTTTTTTTTGATTTTCCGTTTTCTTTATTCACTAAACATATTTGATACATTTTTGACAGAAGTAGATTAGCATAAGGAGTCAGAAAAATATAAAAGGATGATGCCAGGGTTGGAAAATTAAATTTATTTTGTATATAAACAAATTAATTAACAAACAAAATTTAATTAAAAAATTAATATTTGAAAACTTAAATATATCTTACAGTATTCTAGATTTGAAAACACATCTTTTGTTATCACCAGATTATTATAATTAAAAAATAAAAAAATTTGATACCCATATTGCCTACATTAAAAAAAGGTAAAATATACCGCGATTTTCGGGTTTTATACGAATAATTGCAATAAATAAAATAAATTAACATTATTTTAAAATAGTTTCAATTTGAAAACCAAAACATTATTTCCAAAAACGTAGAATTTGTATGAAAACCAGAAACGAAAATATGCATTTAGTTAAATATCTCAATTAGTAGGTCGCAAGTGGTCAAGTTTTATATACCATTGGATGCTGCTGCAAAAACTCTTTTCGATGATACCAAATTTTATTTATTTCGTTTGGAACAAAGTACAAAAAAATTCGAAAAACTGAAAAAATACCTTTTTTAAAAATGGTCCAGCTCACGGATGGTCAACGCTAGAACCAAAATATTTTGGGAATCATCATAAAACATATCAAGCTTTATTTTCAGGGGGGTAACAAAATCACTTTTTTCTCTTCCATACAAGTTGAGTGGCTCTAATGTACATACATACATATGTATACAAATATATAGTATGTATGTATGTATGTATGTATGTAGTTGCATAAATTTTTTCTAGTGATGACACTAAAATAATCGAAAGATGTTGAATGTAACAAAGTGAGATAGGAACATCTTCTGAAGATGTTGAACATTCAGCCGTGTATAATTATTATGGGAAGATGTTATCATCTTGCCAAATTGATGACAGATGAAAGATGTGAGTAAGTGTAAAAATCCTATAACACTTTTTTTAATATACATTTTTTGAAGACAATCGTGTAAAAAATTAGCAGAAAATATAATATAATATCAGAAAAATTATAAGAATAAAGATGTTTTAATTTCTTGCAGACGAGTTTTGGTAGGATCTATTTTTTAAATAATTATTAACCTGAATTAAAAAAAATTTATGATCAATTTGTTAAAATTGAAAAACCAAAAATTTGAACGCCAAACAAGTTGAAAAGTCGCCACGTTTGGCGAGAAATCGTCATATCTGACAGCCCTGGTGACGAGGTATATATGTCTGAAATGTATTTGAATTATTGAAAAACTCAATTTCGTGAAAGTACAAATTAGGGTGTTTTTACTTGTTAGCATCGATTTGTAGCTTAGCGTATGTGATTACATTGTTATATTAAGGTAGGATCACACGATTGCCGCAAATACACCAATCTGACCCAATTTTTATTGTGCTGAATTGATGCACAATAACTAAATTATCCCAATCAAATACGTTGCCGTCACATGATTGTCCCATTTTATAAAAATTTGATTGACGCAGATTGGTGAAGAATGAATTTGGGACAATAATTGCCGCATCCCAGTCACACGATTGTTCTAACTTGCGCAATACAAACAAAATGCTGTTGTGGTAGTTTGTTTTGTTTTACGTACAAATAGTTTTTTTTCAGAAATCGTTTTTTTTTTGGTTTTTTTTTGTACGTAATAATGGTTTGTTCCCTTAAAGGAAATAAAATTGCCTCTGGTTTCTATATTTTGTGCTTATTAAATATACAAAGCAGAGACAAATTTTCGTTCTTTTAAACGAATAAAAACTAAATATATGGGTTAAATATTGGCTCACAGCTCCATGTTAACGTTTCAAATAAGTTATAACTACGAGTACAAAAACACTTGGCGCACACGAAAAAATAAATTAATTTAAGAAATTGTCACGTATTGACTTCTTTGATTGCTGCTCGAGAACCCACTAAATATTGGCGAATTTTTAAAATTTTTATTGGGTCATGGTTGCCTATCAACCGTTCACACGATTGCCGTACCAAAGTTGCATTTGATTGCCGCAATTCATCAGAATATTGTTTTCGATTGTCGTACGGGACAATAAATTGTGAAATCACACGATTGGCATATAAAATGGATCAATAATTGGTGCATTGCGGCAATCGTGTGATCCTACCTTTACATTTTGATCTTTTTTGTTAATTTAAAAATTTAAGCAATCCATGAACTTAAATATTTTTAATATGTCTGTGAGGTTGTTTGTACTTTACTTGCTGTTTGTTAAATATTTTTTTGCACTTTGGTTTAAAAATTATGGTCACCGTAGTAATATAAATATAAAAAAATAAATCTTGCCCTGCTCCAAACAATTGTTAACTGACCTAGTGATGTCATCTTATGCGCCTTGTTCACTACCTGACACGCTATCAAAATCGTATTTTTCATTATCAAAGTGTTGCCGCCCAGTTTACGCTGTGAAAGAAACACTCCAACAAAAAACAAAACATGAATTTTTTTCTTAATAACAACTGCAACCAAACCAAGTATGTAATACTCTTCATTGCGCATAGACTTCATTAACCAAAAAAAATTATTATTTATTTTTAATTGTCTTTATACAAGTTTAATTAGTATCAGGTTCATATTTTTTTCAATTATACGATCGTCTAACAAATGTTTTCAATGAAACAATTAATTTTCTATACACGATCACTCGCTGTGCCGACAGCATAATGTGAAAGAAATCAAAATAGAAACAGCAGCAATAACAACAACAAATAAAGTAAAAGTCCGTGCCGCACGCACTTGAATGGCTGGAAGAAACGACCCGCTCTGCATACAGAATTGACTATGTAACTCTCTTCTAAGTGATGTTTGCTTTGATTATTATTTTATTAATTATTTGTTTTGTTGCTTGTGGCTTTTTCAAATGGGGAGAAAAAAACAATAATAAAATTGAAAGATGAAAAAACACAAACTCAAAGTAAACACACACTACGAGTATTTTAAACTTTATGTTTTTCTAATTTGATTTTCTGCCACAATGTGGTTTTTCTTTTTATATTTATATTTAATGTTGTTTGTGTTGTTTGTCGCAATCATTTGTTCATTCAGTGTTCATTTATAATTATGAAATTGATAATTGTTAACCGTTGCGCCTTTGATAGTCGTCGTACTTTGTTTAATATAATTGTAAAAATTTCAAGTGTTATGTGATAAGATTAATTGATTTTTTTTTGTTGTTGGAATTTTGTGCGCTACTCTTTTGACACCTTGGACCTTTTTAACCGACTGGGGCGACGCAAAGAAGGGGTTTGTGTTTATCAGCCTATGTATGTTTATATGTGTGCTCCTTTGCGGCACGAAAGCGCGGATCGGTTTTGATGAATCTTACATCAATCGATTTTTCTTAATCCTGGAAGTGTCACTAAGGATATGACATAAGTCAAAACTCAATAGGGCGGAAAACAGACACCATTGTGTAAATATGAAAAAAATAAAAAGTCGGCGAACTACATGTATCAAAATGGATATCAATTGATAGTTATTTTTAAAATCATTTCTATATTGCTCTTATGATTTTTCATTTCGATACAACCCCATTTTTAACTTTTATTTGTGAATTATCTAGTTTAGTGAAGTAATTTAGGATATTTCAAGTTCCATTTGCAAAGCAGTGATGCATTTACGAACAAGCCCATATTTTAATTCCATTTACAAACTAATTAATTTAATACACGAAAAATTTCATATGAACAAATTTATTTGTATTGCATGGGTGGTTGGTAGTGGGCGTGGTTGATTTTTATGAAATTCCATTTTGTTACGTTTATGCGTGCACTATTTGCAAATAAATTAACTCACTGTTTATACGGCATTTTTAAATGTATAAAAGCTTGGTAGAACTTCCATGGAAATGTTACTTATGTTTGCAAAAAATTGTGTAAATGTGTAAAATAAAAAATTATAATTTGGTTTTATGGTAATTTCTTCTTCTATCAATTCAATTTTATTTAAATTTATAGTTTTTTATTAGCAAAAATTTGTAAGCGAGGCAACTTCAAGTATTTTATTTGAAAATAGCTAGTGCGTTAAACGTGAATAGTTTTATGAATTAGTAAGTCGCAATAAAAATTATAATATGGCAATAATTTACAATCTTATTTGCAAATAAGCCGTGCGTATAAATGTAGCAATAGTCAATCAGCCCCATTTTGAATTACACTTCTCAGAGAGTTTTTTCCCTTTTCCCTTCTACTATGAATTGAAATTTTCCCGGGAAAAAAGTAAAAATTCTGAATGTGAGGGATAGGGAGAAAAACCCCGTGAGAAAAAATTAAGTATTCTAAATGTGAGGGAAAGGAGGCATTTTTTAAGATGTTTCTTCCCAAAAATGTTCAAGGGAACTAATGCAAAAATTTAAAAATCAAATTAATAAATGTTGTAAAACAATGGTATACAAATTTTTTGTAGAGCAAAAAGTTTAAATTAGCACCGCAATATTATATTTCAGCCTTGTTTGAGGCATTTTTTTTTAAACCCTGCCCACATCAACTTCAAAAACATGAACTACTTCTGCCTTAAAAAAAAAAATAAAAAATAAAACACTTAATTTAGCAGGCCTCCTTTAAGTTCTGATATTAGATAAATGGAGAATTTGAGTCCCTCTTATATCAAGACCGATAAGAAAAAATTAATAATTCCCTTATTACATACCAGTGTTAAAAGAACTTCAGTCGAAATAGCAAAAGTCGTAAAATTGTGCTATTTCTTCATACCTCTGCTACCGAAAATTCAAAGAGTTGGAGTCGAAGTTAACATAATAAACAAATAGCTGCTTTAATTAAATACGAAGTAGAAATGTTTGTGTATATGTGTTTGAATGTGTGTATGAGTATTTCTTCCTGTATGTACAAATATACAGGCCTGTCAAAGAAATCGATGGATTTTGTTCATTCCGAAAAAGCGTCAATTCGATTGTTTTCAATTTAAATGTGACAATATTATGCAACACAAAACAAAAAAACACATAACAGCATAATTGCAGAAAATTTCAATTCCAAATACTAAAACTAAAGTGGTTTCGTTTCGAGCAAATTCTTCGTTTTTCGTTTTCTTAAGAACCTAATGACGGAATATAAATCATTTCGATAGAATTTGGGTTCTGTGACAGGCCGAATAATAGTAAGACAAACAACAACTACATTTCTTCTAGCAAAAATTAAAAGAAAAGAAAAAGCACACTCGAATTTATTTAAAGCAGCAGTCAAACAAACAGAAAACTTTTCGAACATGTTGACAGCTGAAGCTCTTCGTTTGGTATAGCTATTCGTTTACTGTGATAACTTCTACTAAACTCTTGAATTTTCAGAAGCAGGGGTATGAGCATTAACAAAAGAAAATACACAAATGAGAAGTTTGTAAACGCTGGTACATACAGTCTTTAGGAAACCGTAAATGGTAAATCAAAAACGCTAAAACCAACAAATTCCAAAATTATAAAATCGGCAAATCAAAAAAAAATCGTCAACAACAGAAAAAAAACTGCCAATACGAAAAAAAGTGCCAAACTAAAGAAAAAACTACATAAAACAAAAATAAATCACTGAAACCCGAAAAAATTGTCAAAATAAAAAAAATTGCCGAAATTAAAAAAATGCGCCAAAACTAAAAAAACGCTAAAACTTAAATAAATCCGCGAAACCGGAAAAATGCTAAAAACAAACAAAAAAATCCAAACACGAAAAAAAATTTTGAACTTCGTATATTATTACATATCTAGTGTCCGTACGGTCCTCTTTGTGTACGAGTCAAAGTCGCACTTTACTAAGTTTATTTTTTATTTAATCCCTATCACTGAACTCTTGCGTTAGTGAAGAATAAAATTTTTACACATTCCCGTATTTGTTTATTCCCGGGCTACTTATAATAGGATGATGACTCGCCGAGAACAAATGATAGGGATGGGAAAAATTTTCTGGGAAAATTCAGAATTGTGCTGAATAAAATGATAAATGCCAACTTTCAATGACCGCTAGGACCGCTACTTATAGTTTTGGTACAGAAATTTGTGAAGTCATCCCACTGTGCAGGTTCTAGACTGTCTGACAAACTATTTGCGATCACATAATTGAGTTAAGGCTCAGTTTGGACTTTACTTAAGTAAGATAATTGAATTATTTAAAACAGTTAAAGGCTTTAATTGAAATTATCACCCCTATTCCAGTTGTCGACATGGGCGTCACTTTAACACAATACCAAAAGTTGGGGCTTGTGTACCCCTTGTCGAAAACAACTTACTCCTGCTTACAGGTTTATGCTCTTTCCTAGACCATAGGTAACGGAAATAGATTGTCAGTACCACAAAATTTTTCTCGAGAGCGTGTTAACAAGCCCCTATTTTTTTGGTATTGTGTTAAAGTCACGCTTATGTAGACAACTGGAATAAGCGTTTATATATATTTTTTTATTTTTAACTAAAAGTAAAGATATCGTTAATCGTAAAATAATTTTGTTATTTTAAATTTTGGAAAGTGTTTATTTTTTTTATGGTCACGGTATATGAACAGTCACGATGTGCTTATATATTCTGTCACGAAGTCAACCTCTTGTATCGCGATCAAATAAAAACTCGAAGGATAATATTTCCTGAGAACATTTTAAATGATTTTCTAGGCGACTTGAATTTTACTTGATTATCTATTGAGTTGACATATCAAATTCCATAGATTTTTCGCAATACTATTAATTAATTATCAATTGTTTTTTGTTTGTTTTCGTATGAAAAAAAAACAATAAAGAAAATAAAAAAGGCTCTGTAATGCGGCTACAACAAAGGCATCAAAAAATTACTTCAATAAATATTATTTTCTGAAATATTCTCTAAAAAGAATTCTTTAATTAAAATAAAAAATTTGTTATCTTATTGAAAAAAAAATAACTGCCATTAAATTACAAGTTAAATTGTGATTTGAATTTGAACAATAGCAAAAGAAATAATAAAATATTGAAGTTTTGTTGCAAACTTCTTTCTACATGTTATTTATATTAATTGGCTCCAAGTGTAACTTGTTAATTCTTTGTCTATATTTTTTTCTTACCAAGTTTTTTTTTTGTATTATGTCAGACGTTATCTAATAAACCCTTATGTTAAGCAAGTTTGAACAAATGTTTTTTATACCCTTCAATTCTGAATAGAAAAAAAAATATTAAAATTGAAAGGAAAAACTTTTATACGAGTATTCTCATTGGTATTATTATAAAATTATTTTTGTAACGTTTTTGTTGCTGTTGAAAGTTCTATTATTCAGAGAATTGTATTTCTACCTGTTGTTGAATGATGATCATGGGTTTTTGTTGCACTGTGCTTGTGAATGTAATGTTTTTTTTTTCATAGAAACAGAATAAAGTTTATATTGAGTTTTATTAACCTTTTGGCTTGGGGCAATTTTTGTTGAATAATGTTTATTATTATTTTTTATGTTTTTCTCTAATAAGTTGCAAAACTACATACAAACATTTTTATGTTCATTAGAGCAAAAAATATACATATAAAAATAAAGATAAAAGGAGAAAGGAGCCCTTAGAGAAATTTTTTTGAGGGATACTGAACATGTTTGTGCGTAATTTTATTTGAAGAAGTTACATATCTATGGATGTGTATGTATATAGTAATGTTTTATTTACAGTTTAAATACTTAAAAGTTTTTCCAAGTTAAATTTAAATTACATATTAATTTTAAAATAAATGTGGTAGCTTTATTATAATGAAAAATTACATTCATATTTTTTTTAAATTAAAAGGAGTAGATGACCCAAAAATGGTGTACAATATTTCAAAAAAGTGTACAAATTTAAATGCGTAAGAAAGTCTCCTTGTATGCTCAGCCCTTCGATTCTAGAAAATTATTTTCCAAAGGTTCCAAATAATTAATAACCCTACATACACTTGTACGTTATATGTATTTTAATTCAAATATATTTCCTTTGCTGCCATTCAAAATTTCGTAGTACATGGTTGTATATAATTGCTTGAAATACACTGCTAATGTATACTCACACAAGATTATGTCAAAACGAATAAACAAATCTTGTGCAAGGTTTTGTGGATATCAGTTGAGCATAATTACATAAAATATAATCAAAGTTATAACGGCAATTTTTTTTGACAATTGGGAAAACCACAATTTTTCTAAAAAGGTTGAATAATTTTGGATTTTTTTGGAGTGAACAACCATAAATAAATACTTGTACTACGGCACTCAGAACTTTCACCATTTTTAAAGTCTGTTGAAACTTATTAATTTAAAAAAATGTTAATAAATCTTTAAAAAGAATAATTTTCTTATCTATTAAAATAACTTTATTTTTAACCAACTTCAACTTCAACTTTGTCTCTATTTATTTTTTTGGCGGTGCTACTTCATAACACAATTCATATTAGACCAATTTTAAAAATTCTTTTATTAGGTATAGCTTCCCATTGGACCCATTGCAAAAAAAATTGGTTAAGGGCACGCCCACAAAATTTTTTATTTGATTTTATGATATTCTACTTATTTTAATGCTGCGAGAAACCTTACAAATACCTGTGGTTCTTGTAATTAGGCAAATTTTAGTTATAAAAAATCAGGTGGGGTTACGCCCATTAAAATTATTATTATATTTCACGTAGCTTTACTTAACCGATTTTTACGAAACTTACAACACATCTTGAGCTCAAGAATGCATACAATCTTCCATTTGAAAAATTGGGCAGACACTCATTACAATTTAATATTTTATTTTGGGTGGTGCTACTGTAACGATTTTTAAAAAACCTTGCGATCTGAAAAGCAGAAAATCTTGCATTTAAAAAATGGGCGGAGGTACGTCCATTAAAAGGTACGTCCATTAAAATTATTTTTATATCCCATTAATTTGTTTCGAAAATGTTCTATCATTTCTTTGCATTGATGTCGGTTTATTTTTTATTGGCAGAATTATGTTATTTAAATGCTAATGGACATATCAAAAAACAATTAACTTATATTTATGATTTGAACGGGTTAAAGTTAGTATCACTTTTAAAGGCAAATTACATGTGATAATCACTAATGAACAATTAACACTAAAGTTAGTTGTAAATATTCTGACTAACACATAGTTGAACGGAATAACTAGTAAATTTAGAGATGGTAAGCTTGAGCTTTCATTACAAAAAAGCTTTTAGAAATTTGAAATACAATGAATCAAAACAATTCACATATTCCATTTGCATAAAAGCTACGAATATAAAGCAGAAATCTACATGAACTGATACCACACACAGTAGACCAAAAACAAAAGAACGCTAATGATGAAGGTTTAATTGCCTTCGAAAATAGCTAGTTGTTCCGTTAAACTTTGTGTTAGTCAGAATATTTATAACTTACTTAAGTGTTATTTGTTCATTAATAATTATCGCATGTAATTTGGCTTAAAAAGCGCTTCGAACTTAAGCCCGTTCAAATCATAAATATAAAAACAAATGAAGTTCCTATAATTAAAAATTAACTACAATTAATTTTCAAGCGTGAATTAATCATAAATTTTATGAAAATTTTGTTTTAAGGAATAATTGTTTAAATATTTCAATATGACAGCTTATCAAAGCATCGAAACTTATAAAATATATTTTTATTTTTTAGGGTCATAGCAATTTTTTCAAGCCATGGTGGAGTTAACTATAATATATGTAAGGTAAGTGATGTTTTTTTCTTTGTATTTATAACTTACATACATATATACATATGTGTTTATTTATAACTTATAATTATTTTTCATATTTATGCAAAATATTTAAAACTTTGCAAAATCCATATACATAAGAAATATTTAATGTATAAATGATTATGAAAAATGCATGGTTAACTTGTTCAGGTGCATTTCGTTGCTGCTTAATGAATTAAAAAATTTGTTTTAAAAACCTTTTTTAAGTACATAATAGATATATTTTTTATTAATTAGACAAAAGTCTTATGCCCTAATTCTGTTCGACGATTGTGCCGTCTTGTCTATGGGCGGAAAAAAGCCGCAGTTGTGATTCTTTAAAACAATAATTGTTTATTGTCTATGCTGGAAGGATCGTATATTTGCTTTATGATTTTGTTCCTAACATGATATTCAACACATATTTTTTCATTAATTTTTTACAATATTGTACAATACTTCAATTTAATTTTTATGTTTTAAACACATGGTAATAATATTTTTGTTTTTCAGTAGGTCTGTTCATTTACATTCCCAGCAGAAATTAGCAATGAGAGAGTAAGGCAGAAATTTACAAAATTACTCACCCAAATATGAAAAAGTAAATGAACGCTTTACTTGTAAGAACTTGCAAGAAAATGTTATTCATACCAGAACCATGGATGAAAATCATGATACAACTATCCTTTTTTTGAAAAGTTGATGTTAAAATTTTTTTTTAATTGATGTTTAATATGGAATTCTTTACACAGTTTCATATGTTTTTACTATTTTTATGAATTTTTCATAATTTTTTAATTTTATTCCACTAACAAATACAAAAATTCGAGAAACAAACAAAATTATTTGCCATTCAAATTGAATTTATGTGGCTTAATGTAAGAAAATTAATAAATTAAGAAAACATGCTTTCTTTTTTCATACGTATACATGTTTTTTATCAAAGTAACGCATACTTTTTCAAATATTTTTTAAATAATTTATTTGAAAATAAAACAACAACAGCTGGTTGGATAATTCTTGCAAATAAAAATGTTACTAGTAATAATTTGTAGGAATTTGTTTGTCTCTCAATTTTTTTCTCTCTTTTCACGCTCTCTCCTTGCAAACTTATTGAGTTAATGAACACTTTCCAGTAACAATTACTACAAATTCGTAATAATTTTCGGTAAATGAACAAACCTATTATCAAGGACAACAATCATTTTCGAAAAAAATAATTAAAAGAATTCAAACACACGAACTTAAAAGTATTTTCAAACATTTCTACTTACTGAATTAGGGCATTATGATTTTTTCCCCTCAATTTAAAGAAATTTGTAGAGCTGGCGAACAAAACCAGACATGTCCTCAGTACATGATTTTTTTTATATATTTTTTGGGTTCTCCAAGTAACTTAATAAATATATATCTGAATCAAACAGTTTTTCATTAATAATTAGTTGGTTACGATTTGTTTACGCTTGTGTGGCACATGACACAGATGTAAACCCGGCCTAAGACTCTCAATATGTTATTGAGAATCGCAACAAACAAAAAGAATAAATTTTAAAGTCTCAAACAAAAATCATTACATTATGTGCACATAAAGTTTTTTTCAGCTTATTTAAAAAATTTTGGGTATGCATTTCTCTGATGAGTTCCTTAAGTTTAAATGAAATGCATATAGTCGTAGACCATAGTCTACAAAAGTGGCCCACAGTGCTGAACTTTAAACGGCTCCTCATATAAATGAATACACAGACACGAATACATTTTTCTCGGTGGTCAGCACTGATATAGGCCAAGAAAACATACAAACTTCTAAATTCATCAAACACTTGATACATTTATAATTTTTTTGTAAATTCTCGCATTAAGTTTTTTCCAATTCCGTTAAATTTGTTCCCATTGTGTTTAGTTTTAATTCTAGTTTTTTGATTTTGATTCCAATTTACAGCCACACTGCCTATTAAAAAAAAGAATATCATTCAAAATTCAGTTTAAAAAAATATTGTGGTGCTAAAATTCTGGGAAAATCATTTTTTGAGTTACTTTGGTTCTTCGGTATTTCGTTGTACAATTCTGATCGAATGTAAGTTTTTTAAATCCTGCTTGGATCATGGTACTAGCAAAAACTTCGAGAAATTGTAAAATTCTTCGAATTTACTTAATCCATACAGACACGAGATTTTTTTTAATAAGCAGGAAAGAACAGGGTAGAGCATGTTTCTACCTGTTCAAAAATAAAAAAAAAATGAAAGGAAGGATAAATATTTGGATCACATATGTGATTTTCAAACCAGTTCTTTCTGCTACACGCCAACTGTTAGTGTTTTAATGGCCAAAGTGGCACCAGAGTGACGAACTTCAATCGGCTTTTTTTACAAATTCATTTATCTCGATGGCCAGCACTGGTTTTTATCGATTATAGTCGTTCTTCTAAAGCTCTTGGACTTTTTCGTAAATGCATCACTGCTTTGTACCAATTATTTAAATTGCAATGCAAAATCTCGGATAAAACTATGACACAGAGTGCAGAATAGGTTCGTTTCTACTACCAAAGGTTAGTTACTCATAATCAGGGAAACCAGAAATATGCTCCAAAAAAAAGTGATTTATGCGCATTCAATATGCACTAAAAACTTCGAAATGTGCACTAAAAACTAAAAAAATATGCTCTTAAAAATATCATAAATTGGATTATTTGGAAATGAAAATCTAGTCTTAATTCAGCAATTCAATAGATTTGCATATAAAACAAGACAAAAATAAAATAAACCGAAGAAGGAAAAAATTTAACAAAGAATAATTGAGTTTAAAGTGCAGTGAAAATAAAATTATCATACAAATTTTGATTAAAACAAATAATACAAATACATTTTCTTGGATGCTCTTATACAAATTTAATTTAAATTTTTAAAGACCACGATATCAGAACTCAGGCTTTGGAACCGTATTTTGCATAAATAAAACAAGATCTTGTTAGAATTTTAAATAAAAATCGTTTCTGTCTCATCTAAATAAACTTTTACACATTGAAAATGTTTCTTAAACGTCTACTCGGGGCAGACAGAGTACGTCAAAAATAGCAAAACTGAATTTGTATTAAAACTAACGTCCGTAAAGCTGAGTAATATATAAGTAAAATGTATACACTACATGGAACATTATTGATTTAAAAAAATTAATGAAAGCTAAATCATTACTTTTTTGACTTCCATGATTTATAGCGTTGGAAGTTGGAAGAAAAAATTCTATTATAAATGACAAAAATTTAAATCACCATGATTTTCAGAACAGGCCCGTTAGATGCCGAAAAATAAAAATAAAAATTCTTTACTAACCCCATAACTTCTATACATATTAACCCAGACAGCACCGCAAAATTGTTTTCATTAGAACTTAAATTTTTATTTTGAAAATAAAATTTTAATAAGTTTCTAGAAAAAAATTATATATATTTTTGCGGAATGGAGTATCTTTTTAAAAGCTTGCGTCAAGTAGGTTAAAATAAAAAAAATCTAGAAAGTATCAAAATATGTCCTAAAAGCGTAAACTATGCTCTAAAAATTCAAAAATATGCGTTTAATACTGATATATGCAAAAAATGCCTTATAGAGTAAAATATGCAAAAATATGCACTAACAAATTGATGCCAAAATTCATAAAAAGTTCTGAAACGGATAAATATTTTGTTCCCGCATAAGCACGTCACACAAGAAAAAACATGCAATTGCATATTTGTGGTTTCCCTGCTCATAATACTCAGTTTGGCGATTTTAGTAACCAATTTCTAAAGGCCTACAAAGATTTCGAAAATCTGTGCACCCTCAAAATATGGTGTAATCACTTTTTGGTCAACATATAACTCAAACTTTGTCATAGCACTTAACTATGCAAGTATAAGTACACTTGTACATATGTATGTATATATATATATATATATATATATATATATATATATATATATATATATATATATATATATATATATATATATATATATATATATTATAGCTCCCGCCGAGAGACATAATGGATTCTTAAAAATTGGTTTCAAAAAATAATAGGTAATGAGAGCAAAATACTGTTTTATGCAAAACTTACACATTTTTAATGTTCTGTACTCAAAGAGTGAAAATGTAATTTTATTACTGAGACCTCTTTGTTTGTGCGTCCGTCCATTCGTCTGTCCATCCATCACAGTGCTCATTCTCTAAAAAAGCTAAAATTTAGACAAAATATAGTTAGGTAGCCGCTACAACAACAAACATTGAAAACAACAAAACTAGGAAGTCCAACAGGTGTCCCCATAGAAGAAACTGTATTTTGGCTGTGACTTTCAAACCGTTAGAGGTAGAAGAAATACTAAAAAAGTAAAATGTTCTTCAAAACAAAAAAACGTATCTTCAAATATCATTTAATCCATTTTGTAAATTTTCCATAGATAAATACATATATTGCACGGTACTCGTAGTACACAACCATACATATGCGAGCCTTATACTTGGCTCAATTTATTTAATAATTCTGTGCTTAATTCTGATTCATCTTTTGAGCCATTTTTTAAGCAACTTTATTTATCAAATTTACCTAAAACTGAAGTTTGAAATGTTATTGGACAATAAGTAAGAAAACAAATTTATTTTAATTAAAGTTTTTTTCGTAATTAAAACAACAGAATCCAAGTCTTTTTTACAATCGATTCGGGGTAGTTGGGTTCGACTTTCTATAGTCATTGCCATAACGCTATCACGATTTTTTACAATTACTCGTCGTGAGACATGTGTTAGCAACTGTACACACCGCTCGGTTTCCTGAATGTGCGACGGAATTCCTGGATCTGACGGTGGTACATTATCAGATTTAATATACTCCAATAGGTGCTCGTGTGGGATGCTTGCAGTAAATAAATGTTTAACACCACGTTTTTATAAAATGCATTAACATTAAATTTCTACAATGACTAGAACTATTAATAACATTGAATTCTAATTACTCTTTGCTAATAACTTCCATAGCAGATAACTAAATTATAACTTTAAAAGAGAGGAGTGGGGCTTAACAAAAATCATTCTCTTTTTAAATCTTCGTAATTCGTATAAAAATTAAAACATAATATCGATGCAACAACAATGTTCCATATACATATCTTGATCAATACTTAGTGGGAACATAACAATTTATTTGTAATCAAATTAGGTGAAAAAAGCAACTATATTTGTGTTTCGTGCACAGATATACCAAAAGTTGCTACAGTTTTGTTTTTCATAACCAAGCCTCTCGGCGGGAGGTAGGTTTTCATTTTAGACCCATACTTTCTATGGGTAATTTTCTTAGAATTTTGTGTAGATTTTGATTTTGGAATACGCTTGTCACGTTTTTTTCTCATCCGAACAAGTAAAGTAAGTAAAATCTGCTCAAAATTTCTTACAACCCTGTGAACTGGCAATTTTTGTCAGAAGTCGTTGCCAGAAAAAGCATTGTCAGTTCATTGCAAGACTAGCAGCTGACAACAAATTGTCAGACATCTAACAATCGTGTGTACACATTGAAAAATTATTGCCAGGTATTTTTCAGACATTTTAATATTGTCAGATGAGCGAAGTTCATGCATATGACAATGTCGTCATTGTAAGAGAAATCTTTCTATGGGCAACACTGCAGTTGCTGGATTTTAAAGAAAAAAAATATAATAAAGTACATGCAGACAAAATCATTGCAATTGCTTCTTTATGGTCCATAACAATTTATATTTTCACTTTTTACATTTAACACAACCACAAACGATTGATATTTAACAACTCGTAAGAAATGGTTTGAGTCTGGCAACGCATAGCAACAGATCTGACAATTTTTGCATATGTCAACCGTGTGGACTGAAAATTCTATGACTGACGATTCTGTCAGATGAATTCATTATCATACAACTGTCTGGCAATAAATTGTGAGATTTTCTGAAACACTTGATACAACGGTGTGAACTGACAATCTACCTCGTGCTTGCCATTTTTGATTGCCAGTAAATTACCAGATCTGGCAATATTGTAAGAGCTGACAATCGTCTAACAATAGGCTGAGTTTACATCTGGCATTTCTTGCGTTTCATTTGCCTAAAAAGCGTAACCAACTAAGTACTAATGAAAACTGTTTGATTCAGACAGATATTTGTTAATTTAAACAATAATTGCAATCATTTTGGATTTTATAAAATTGTCTATTAATTATGTATGAAACTGTTTTACTTAATAAATACATGTCTGAATCAAATAGTTTTTCATTAGTACTTAGTTGGTTATGCTTTTTTTACGCTTGTGTGGCACTTGGCATACAGATGTAAACCCGGCCATAGCTTAAGACAATGATGTAGCCAAGAGTTCACTGAACAAATTTTATTCACAATTTGCACGAAAAAAAAGGATTTCTTCGTGCACTTTTTGCAGCATAACTTACAGGTACTCTTTTTTTTTTTGCTTATAAGATTACAGTAAAATTGAATAACTTTTGTAAAAATACAAATATACTCTGAACTTGTCTAGACACCCGCAATGCATTATTAAGACCACTTTGTACCCAAGAATGACAAAAGTATAATTTTCAGTACTCTTTGAGTGTTGAAAGTCAAAAAACTGAAATTGTAAAGTAAAAATAAAAACATGAATTTTAAACAGTATAACTTTTAGCATTAAACTACATTGCTACACATCTTTTAAACTACACAGCACAAACTACTGTAAATAAAATTTTTAGACTGTGTGAAGTGCAATGATACGCATTAGTATAAAAAATACTCTGAATATTAATCGGCTACACTTGCGTATATACAGGGATATTTTATTTACTCACATACAAAACGCATGTTTTCAAACAGCCAAAATATATTTTCCACTCCATTTGATATGCACAAATGTGTGCATACGGTAACAAATGATAAATAGATATCCCGGGTACCATGCTTGTTTTTTTTTGTCCGAGTAGATATCCATACTCTGAGTAAAAGTATGACAGACGCTGGATATGCATGTGCCGTTTTAGTTTTAGTCGTAGCGTAATTTAGTTTTCCCATAAACAAAGTAGATATACTCTTGTATGTTTTAATCGGCTATAGCCATATGTCAAAAATTAAAATTTTGTTAATACTTGTTAATGCCATTCTAAACACATACATTAAATACTTTGATTACTTTGTAAAGTCATAAAATAGTTCTTTTTTCAATATGACCTTTACAATTTTTTTTTTGCTAGAAGGTTTGTCATTTTTATATAGGATCGTAATCTGCGCGTATATACACATTATTATTTTTGTGTCATTGAAAGAATTGCCTAATTAAAAGGTGATAAATTAGTTTTTTTTACAACAAGGGTGGTTTATTTAACATAAAACTAAAGTATCCTTGTAATTAAGCGTTCAAATATATTTATGTGGTCTATGTGATCATTAAAGTAGTGATACGTTAATAAAGATACTTTTTGCCCTGGGTTGTTGTGATGCAACTTTTAAAATGAACTCATATTAATAAAGACAAAAAAAAAACTGCGGGTTTCACAATCACAACCGCATGCAATAAAAATAGAAAGAAAAAAATATGCAATGATCTCATTAACGTACAAACATCTGCTAAGTTTTGCTTGAATGCTGTGAAGTTTTGAGGGATGCCAGTAGAATTTTCTTACGTACTCTCTTAAAAAGGGAAATATTTAGTACTTTTAAATTTAACTGAAATTGCACGCAAGTACATAGAAAATTAAAATATGTGCATAAATATGTATGTCTATCACAAAAGGTGAGGTGGTTATAATTTTAACTGCGGGTTTAATTCAATTTCAAGACTTGAGAGCTACACAGTACTCGTATCTTATGCAGAAGCTGGTATCTTCCGGACAAAGTTTTTAAAATGGCATTTGTATGCCATGGACGATGCAATACCTCCTTCCCCTTCTTTGGACGTAATTTTTCGTCAAACTTCCACTTGAGTTGATAGTTCTGTTGCTTAGCATGTTGAGTACTTCCAAAGATTCCTAATCCCACTCCAAAAATTAAATAAATATAGTTTCAAAAAAACATTTTTAAAAATGATATTTTATTATTTAAAGTTTATATTATTTGTAATATTATGAAAAATGGACATTAGGGCATTAAGTTGCCTTGGGGGGGGGGCTGCTCTAGCTGCAGTAGTTAGCACGTTGACTACAAAACCGCAGGTCATGGGTTTAAGTTTGGTCTCCGACAGTCATTAAATACCAACACTACGCATTTTTCTGAATCGCAATATTGTCCATTTGTATCGGTTGTTGTAGGAAAGTTCAAGTGATGAAGGCATAGTCACTGGTCACTGGTCACTGAACTACAACCTCCTCAGCGGATACTAATCATAATGTAATGCCACAGCTCCCTGCTTCGTCGGTAGTGTGTAGCAGAATTATGGGCGAATTAAGATAAGCAATAAAATGGCTATTAAATTTAGCTTAAAAAATTTAAACCACCTCGTTGACACCAGAGGACGTGCAGAACAAAGCAAAGTTATACAATAATAAAGGTTTCCTCTATATCTTCCTTCACTACCTGTCTTCTAATTCACTATCCCTTTCCTAAAGAAGGTAACACCTAGTAATAGTAGTAGGCATTCATTACCTGAGTGTAACATAAAAGGAAAATAAAAACACATAAAAGTGTACTAAAGTATTTACAGCACTGATGTTAAAAAAGTACCCCAATGAGATAAATTTTTTTATGCAGAAAAACCCAGTCAGGCAGAGATTTCAGATTCATTAAAATTGTGCGTATTTTTAAGGTGATAATTCAATTTTGACATTGTGTTTCATAAAATATGTCACAATACATTTCATTCTCATAAAAAAGAAAACTACAAAATAATGTTCTTCAAATGTGTTTGTGTGTATGTGAGTTTAGGATGCGTTCATTTAATTAAATAGTGGTGGCATTAAAAGTCCTAAAAACAATACATACATACATGTGTGCGTACGTGCATTGGCATGTACAGTTTGTCAAGTACGTTGTTGCAGAAGAAAAAATGGGATAAATAAAAAATAATAGTTTAATGTTTTACGACGGAAAACCGAAACATAATTTCGAGAATAAAAAATACTGAAGATTTTATGAAAACTTTAAAGTGATAACAAATTTTTAATTTTCTGCTTAAGTGCAAGCGTTCCGAGAGCTATATTGTGACTTTCAGGCGGAAATCTATGATGAAAAAAAACATGCGAAATTAGTTCAAAC
The DNA here is from genome assembly GCA_905220375.1 of Tachina fera. Taxonomy (NCBI): domain Eukaryota; kingdom Metazoa; phylum Arthropoda; class Insecta; order Diptera; family Tachinidae; genus Tachina; species Tachina fera. Next base: position 61,215,218 of record LR999964.1, on the reverse strand, counting down.
ATTTCAAATTATGATTGCACATATAAATTTTTATATAGCAAACCTGCAATGTTGAGTTAAATCAAGGATGCCCAAAAATATTTTACAGCAATATTCGTGAGATAATTTGATGCACAGTAAAACCAAAAAGTAAGCTTTCATGTTGATATGAAAAGTATAAAATATAATTTTTAAAGCCATTTATATGTTTGATAACATAAAAGACATTGGGCATTACCAAAGGCATTGTATATGAAAAAAGAAGGCTTGCAAAGCGGTACGAACTTTACCCTGACCAAATCATAAATATAGAAATAAATGAAGTTTGAACAATAATAACTAAAATTAATAGTCATGGGCCTGTGCCAAAAATTAAAACAAATATACTTAATAGTAACAAACCAAAAAAGTTAGTTTTAAGTAGAACAAAAATAAGCAAATTAACTAACATGTGTACAATTAGTAAAGAATGGTAAGACTGTTGTAAGTTACAAAAAAACTCTTTCAGCAAATTTAAATACGATGAATCAAAAAATGCACATATTCCATTTGCATAAAAGTTGCATATTTAAAGCAGAAATCTACATCAAATGATACCACACACAGTGGACAAAATACAAAGAACGCTGATGATGAAGCTGCAGTGGCCTTCCTCCTGAACAGGAAAAACGCTGTAATTTTTTTTCTAAGTACCGTTTTTTAGATAACGGTACTTTTGTGTTTTTCGGTATATGGTCCCACTCAAACCCTTGTAGAGCCCAACCCAAAAGTTCGATCGAGATAGATGGCATATCGGTTGAATGTCTTTTCCGTCGATATGCTGCAAATTTCTATCTGACAAGAAATGGTTGAGTTATGGCACCTCAAAATTCAAAATTTGCCTATTTTTTACGTTTGTTTAAACATTTTTAATTTCTTATTTTCGTTTTTTTTTTCTAAGTTATAGTAAAGATCTGGAATGTTTTATTCTTTAACTAAATAATTTATCTAGTTACCAACATTTTAAGCGTAATTTAAAAAAAAATTATGAAAAATAAGGTTTTTGTTAAGGATTTTGTGGAACGACAATATTTTAATTTTCATTGTTCACATATTATATTTAGCGTAAATTCAAAAAATTTAAATTAAAATGACGAGCGACTTGAACTTTTGCGTTTTTTCAGATGGATCTTTGTGAATGATGAACCAACAATAGTCCGCCATCAGTTCTTCTTTTTCAAGCGGATGTGGCCAGTAAAATTCAAGATGTTACGAGCGAGCGGATTAGGATGTGACTCGAGTTTTGTTAAATATTTGCCTGCGTATTTTGCTATTTCTTCAATCACTAGTGGTATATTCAAATCACGATGTATATTTGAGTTTTTAATGTACCATGGAGCCGATGTTATCAAACGTAAAATTTTGTTTTGCGTTCGTTGGATTCTCTCGACGTTAGAAGCTGAAGCTGTGCCCCATAACTGAATTCCGTAGCACCATATTGGCTTCAAAAGCGACTTTTATAATAAAAGTTTGCAGTCTAGGCTGAGTGTTAAATTTCTACCAATCAGCCAATATATCTGAGTTAGTTTAAGTTTCATTTGTATTAGCTTTGAGTCAATATGCTGTTTCCATGTAAGTCGTCGATCAAGGTGTATACCAAGGTATTTTACATGTGAATTCTGAGGAACAACTTGATTGTTGATTCGAATTGGGGAAGAAGTATCTCTTCGCAGGGTAAATGTTACCTGAACACACTTTTGCTCGTTTACATTAATTCTCCATAATTTTAACCATAGTTCCAGTTGTGTAATATGTTCTTGTAGATATCGGGAAGCCTCATGAAGATTTTCGTGCATACTTAGGCTGGCTGTATCATCGGCAAACGTAGATGTATGGATATTACTGCTCAAAGGCACATCACAAGTATAAATCAAATACAAAACTGGCCCCAGTATGCTCCCCTGTGGCACACCGGATGATACAGATTCGGGCACACTCATGAATTCTCCTTCCACAACCGTGAACTTCCGGGTAGTAATGTAACTGGTGCTATGCTGACTTCTAAAACCAAACTGATGGTCTGGGATGCACCCACTACCAATTAGGATTGGGGACAATTTTGACATGAGCAGTTTTTCGAAAAGTTTTGACATTGTTGATAGCAGACTTATTGGCCTGTATGATTCTGCTTTGGTAAGATCTTTGCCCGGCTTTGGAATCATTTTAACTTTGGCAAGCTTCCAGCTGTGGGGATAATACTCTAGTCGTAAAATGGCATTAAAAATGATTAACATGATTCTAAATGCAATACGAGGCAATTTTATTAGCATTTGGTTACTAATTCCATCAATACCTGGCGCTTTCTTTGGGTTGAGTTCAGCAATTAGACTTTGTACATCACATATTTTAAATTTTATGGGTCGAGGGGGTAGCGCAACTACACTCGGGAAATCAACAACACCAGTACATGTGTTTGGGGTAAATACGGATTTTAAATGCTTTGCAAACAAGTTACCTTTTTCAATATCACTCCTGGCCTAAACTCCGGTAGTAGTGCGCAGAGGTGGTTTAAACTCAACGGGTGTTTTATTTCTATTCGCAGCGCGCCACAAAGAATAATTAGATGCTGGTGTGACATCGAGATTTTCCAGATAGTTTTTAAGACAAGCAGTTTTTTCATATGCAAGCAGTTCTTGGAGTCTTTTAGTGCACTCTTTTAAGCTAATTTTATTTTGGGGTGATCTGTGCTGTTGCCGTTCTCTTCTAGCTCTTCTTTTTGCACAAACGAGAAGTTCTATATCTGTAGAATATATTCTGTTAAACTCAGTCTGCGGATGGGAGGAAGTGGCATGTTCAGCTGCCTACTTAATATTTTCGTTAAGATTAGCAATATTAGATTCAATATCGTCATGAGTTCTAAGCTTAATGTTTTCAGTGCAATGACTACTAAGATATTTTTTGAATCGCAGCCAATTAACACGACTGACCATTTTCACATATGGGTGAGGTAGAGCACTTCTCAGTGGGCTACAGATTTCTTTTGACAACTGAAAATTTTCTATCATAAAAATTTCTATCATTAGCATCATTATACTACTTTGTACAGATAATACAAAAACAAATGTTAAAAGCGCAATAATAAATTAGCTCTGCTGTGTTTTGTGCGTTAAATGAAAAAAGAAAACGGTGTTGTGTTGCGTTGTAAGTTACTCTGGTTACGCGTTTTTTGGGCACATGTGTACCAGATGTAAACTCGTGATTAAAGTTGTAACTTTTTCGAGATTGTCTCTGCACATGCCATAACGTACTGTTCACATTATGGCATGTGCTTAGGATGTCACCCTTCCAAGCATAGTAGTTGCAGAGTAGCATTTGAAACTCATTTACATATGCATATGTAAAACTGTATATGGGCATTTCCACAGAGAGGTCTACCCTTTGTCCCGTTACGTCATTATACAATTAATCTTTTATTTTAGAGCTATGCTGTTCGATTGGCTCCTAGTTTTTACCGAACGTAGACCTAATTTTGCTCTCTACCGATATGCAAAGAAAGGTTATAAAACTTTAGTTTTTCTTTAAAAAACAAGGTACATCATAAAGTAATGTAACGTGACAAAGCATCGACTTTTGTATGTCTTTAATTAAGGTTAGTTTCATCTGGGTGGTCAAGGACCTCGCATAGACCAGGATTGATCCTTAGCGATACTAGCAGATAACAAACCTTAGTAGCCTACTCATTTCCATTCCCGATACAAGTTCAAGACTACGAAAAGTGTCATCACCAAGATAGTCATATCTAGTGCGGCTTAGAGCTAGACAGTGGCACATTAGATGTTCTACTGTCCCAATTACCACGCTTCCTTACATTTCCTGCACGTACCGTCAAGTATTTGCTTAGCTATTTAGCTACCGATGTGTAGGTCCAATATATAAGATTAGGCGAAAGGCCAAAAGTCTTGCTTAGCATGCTTATAGAGCAGTAGTAGTATTTCTGGCTTTATCCTCTATAGTGGGTTTCCACGTCAGTTAAGTATCCAAAAAACTCCCAGGTACTTTGTATGTGTTTTGGCCGAGAGCGATATACCATCTAAGTTTGTGTTCTCCACACTCTGACTTTCCTTTTAGTAAAAAGTACGAGATCAGTTTTTTCAGGGCTGAAGATTAGACCTACCCTGGCTGCCCATCTCTAAATACCCTTTAAAGACGACTCCACAATTGAGCTAGTTATGATAATGGCTACATCGTCAGCATGTGCCGTAAACCTTGCTGAATAACCTTTGAATTCCATGAGAATGTCATTTACGACCAGCGTGCAAAGAAGAGGTGAAAGAACTCCTCCTTGGGGAGTTCCTCTGTGAGCTTCCTTATTATACTTTTCTATGGAAATGCCCATATATCAAAATATGCGAGATTTGCCTTTTCTAAATTCTAATTAATATAAGTATTACATTTATTCATATAAAAGGCAATTATGAATGAAATTCCGCCAGAAATTTCTCCCTTTTCCAATTAGAATTTTTTCCCCTATCATTTGCTATTAGTGGAAAATGTTCCCAATAGAGTAGGATTTAATTCACAATAATTTTGAAATAAGTTCTCACCCAAAATTATCTTCTATTTGTCAACACTTCATTGACAAACTGTATGTTTTGTTCGTTTGTGTATAAGATAAATTTTTTATATCCGTATGATTTGTAACTGTGGGTGGTCGTTGTTGGTTTTAGTGATTTTATTTTTTATGATCACTATATCATATTTTTTATGCTATAAATATGTATGTTCTGGTGTTTTTTCTCTTGATTTTATTTTTTTACGATTATGTTGGAAAGTTTTCGACTTACTAACAAGTGTTGTTGTAAATTATATCAAGATTATAAAATATGAAATACACATTTATTACTTCTTTGTTTTTAGTTTTTTGTTGTTGAATGAACTGAATGAAGTGAGTTGGTTTTTTAAGTTAATATGGAAGTTGGTTTCCACAGCACTTTCCGTTTTACTACGCATAATAACATTTGCTGCATTAGAGTGAATGTGTGTGTGAGTGCATTCATATTTATTAGATACTTTTATATATTTGCCGCTCAGTTACTTCTTAAGAAGTGTGTTGTAATTTTTTTAAATGTAATTTAATGTTTTTCGAAAGGTGGAAACAGGAAGGGATAAGTTTGATATATATTTACGTACTTATGTACATGTCTGTATGTATATTTTCTGTGTAAATAAAACAATAATTTTTTTAGATGCAAAAAATTACCAATTAAGAAGAAAATGTGAGAGCAATAAATTTTTTCTAGTAGTTTTAAAATTAAAGAACAAGGTATTTTGCTATCTAATAGTTTTTTCACACTGACAAGGTTTTAATAAAAGTTGGTTTTAACGTTAAAACCAAGTGTTAAAACCTGGTTTTACGATACAAAATGTTTTTGGTAAATTAAAAATTAAAACAATTTTAGAATTGGTTTTATGAAATGAAATTTTATTTTCGCTATGCGGAAGCAGCTGATAACGTGTATGCCCACACAAGACCATTCATAAGACCTTTCAAGACATGAGAGATTTTTCAAATGCTTTACTACAGCGAAATATTCTAAAACAAACGCTAAATAACACTGTTGGTAAGACATTTCTTTTAGTTCTTTGTCTTGCCAACAGTGTTGTTCACCGTTTGTTGAATCTCTCATTTGTAAAATCTCTCATGTCTTGAAAAGTCTTATTAATGGTCTCGTGCAGGACACTAATTCCAGTTAATAAAAATAGATGTCGCTTGAAAATTTTTCAACTTAAAAATAGATGCAGCAGCAATAATTATCAAAAAATTATGGGAAAAAAATGGTTTTTTGGAAGAAAAACACTGAAAAATTTTTTATTGAGCTCTGGGAAGTGAAAAAATACGATATGACTAACATCGATCCGCTAATAAAAAATTTTATTTTTTGATGTATTTGTGCATTTCTTATGTACAATAACTTGATATCCAAGCACTTCTTCACTTTGCATTATTTGTGCCATAATTTTAAAATATTTATTTACAAAATATAAAATAATTTCTATTTTACAACGAACGCATTGTAAAATTTCCGAGTTTTTCATACAAACATAAACAGTTGTTGTACAGTTTGTCAAATAAGTGTTATAAAAAGCAACAAAAAAATACAACAACAAACACACACATTTCTGCACAGATTTATTTAATTTCTGAGCAAGCTTATTAGACAGTCTGTGAGTTAAAACCTGAATTTAACAAACTTGCATTGTGAATGCAAAATTAGCTGTTTATGTTTTAACGTTAAAACCAGCTTTTAACTTTCAGTGTGAAACTATAATGGAGCGTTATTTTTTTGAAATTTATTTGCTTGTGGTTTAGCTCGGTCTATATACGCATTTCATTGGCGCTTAAACCAAATCATCAGTAGACTTCAACCACAAATTCTGAACAGTCACAAACCTCTTACTTTATGCACAGACTTTCAAAAACTATATGAGAATTGATAGAATAATAATATTTTTGAAAATCACAAAGACAAAATAAGTTTGGTAGGCTTTGAAACTCATACAAAACCCAGCAAATAATTTATATTCGATTTGAATCTATTTTATTTTTCTACACCTTCATACAATTAGAAATCCATTGGATAACAATAAAAGTAATTACAAGGCAGAATGAAAAATAAAATCTAAAATTTTACATTCAAGAAGTTTATTATTCGACATATTGTCATAACCACACTTTAATTTGAAATTTATTTGCTTGTGGTTTAGCTCGGTCTATATACGAATATAAATTATTTGCTGGGTTTTGTATGAGTTTCAAAGCCTACCAAACTTATTTTGTCTTTGTGATTTTCAAAAATATTATTATTCTATGAATTCTCATATAGTTTTTGAAAGTCTGTGCATAAAGTAAGAGGTTTGTGACTGTTCAGAATTTGTGGTTGAAGTCTACTGATGATTTGGTTTAAGCGCCAATGAAATGCGTATATAGACCGAGCTAAACCACAAGCAAATAAATTTCAAATTAAAGTGTGGTTATGACAATATGTCGAATAATAAACTTCTTGAGCGTTATTTCTCTAAATAAAAAAATTTGTTTGCCGAGACTATTTATTAACCGACTTGAAAAAAATGAGGAGGTTAACAATTCATCAGTATTTTTTTGTTGGGTGTTACTTCACAACTCTGAGAGGGTATAGCTGTAAAAAAGCGAGTGGGCTACGCCCATTAAAACTTATTATAATATTTCACGCAGTTCTACTTAACCGATTTCTACAAAATTTATCACAAACCTTGAGATCTAAAATAGACAAAATCCTCCATGTTAAAAATGGGTGGAGTCACGCCCAATAAAATTTTGTATTTTATTTTAAGTGGTTCTACTTCACCGATTTTTACAAGACTCTAAAAAACACAAAATCTTGCATTTAAAAAATGGGTGGAGACACGCCCTTTAAAATTTTATATTATACTTCACGTACTTCTTATCTTCTTCTATCAGATTTTTGCATTGAAGTCGCTTTTTTTTGATAGAAAAAATTATTAGTTGTGTTCTCAAGTGCATCTCATAGTTTTGCGATCATGGTTTTTTTCTCTATTTTTATAGCTTATGTTTAATTTTTCCGAAGTTAATTTTTTTTATTGTTCTGGGCTTGGTTTAAATTAAAATGTTTCGAATACACATACTAATTATACATATTAGATCTCGTAACAAAACTTTGTAGATTCTAAAAAAATTCAATAGCTTTGAACATTTCGCAATTATTTATCCATCTTCTGTTAAAATTTAAATCTTGGCTTGACGCAGTTCGTCAACAAACAAACAAACAAAGCTGATAATTTTTTATTTTTTTTTAAGAAATGCAAAAAAGCAACATTTTCCAATGCTGTTTTCTTGCATTTTTAATTAATCGAAGAATGTTGCAATACCATTAAGGATGTAGTCGTTTGTTTTTTGTTTCAATACAATGTATTTGTATAAATAAATTTTCACTCCCCATAAAACAAGCATACAAAAATATTACTGGAAAAATTGACATAAAATTATAAACATTTCCATGATTATGATGTTCCACAAGGAGAAGAAATATAAATTTCTTAGAAACTCATCAATAAAATAAAACTAAAAAAAAAACAAGAAATAAAATTAATTAGATAATTGTGGTGCAAACTACACATGTTGATACGCCAGGGTGTGTAACCAGCGAAAAGTTGTGTTGTACACTAATTACTCTGCTTCCTTGTTAAATGAAATTAAAAAATTTTACCAACTAAATAAAACAGCAGAGAAAAATTAACTTAAGCAAATACATGGCGAGTTATACAAGGTAAAACATCTTTTTTTTTATTTAATATTTTACCACAAAAATGTGCAAACTAATCTGCAATTTATAATGAATATTTTTTTTTTGCTGGTCTGTCTTTTTTTTTTGTAGTTGTATGCATCTGCAAACTTATGTAAAGTTGTCAGGTACACACTTACACGCTGGCATACACGATCTAAAATTGTACTTTTAATAACAAAAATTAAAAATGATTTCTTTTTTGTAAACCATTCGAGATTTATGTGTGTAGGTGTTCACCCTGCATTTCAGATTTAGTTTTCCTGCATGTATATTTTTTAGTTTATTTTATTTTATTTATTTATTTTTTTTTTGCACTGAAGTGCCAAATATGGTGGTTGAATTGGTTGCAGTTAAAAATAAATGAAATGTTTTAATGAAGTTGGTTTTTCACTTCACTATTAAATCCAATTCTCGAACTGTTAGTAGGCAAAAGTTATAGGGCACTTACAGCTGCACGAAATCTAGCGGATTTTAATTTAAATATTTTTATACTTATGTATATGCCGTTTTTACTAAACATTTTTGACATTTATGAATATTTCGTATCCAAAACAAAAACCATTGACTGAAATTTATCCTAAACTATAACCAAACAATTGCAATCAATGTGTCTAATTCACACACCTTTTTATGTACATCGGTTTATTTTAAAGTACACTTTGAAAAAAAAGGATATATTAGCTTCACTAAGTTCCACTAGATTTTAAGCAGATGTCGACAAAATCTAGTGACGAAGTAGATTTTGCACGAAATCTAGTAGAGTTTGTTGATTTAAATCTACACCCTTTACACAAAATTCTTTTAACATTGATCAATACCTACAATTTTTAATATACATAGTTAATTTTCAAAAATTTTTAAGTATATCGGCTTTCTTTAGTACACTGCCAATCACTTGGATAGGTTCATAATTTTTGGCATTTTAATTTCTGTTAACATAAACTTAAAAAATAATTTATTTGAGAACATAAAAAAACAAAAAAATAACTGTCTTCTGTAAGAGCAAATAACAGAAGAAAAAGGAAAAATTAAAGCATTCAAAGAAAGAGGCTAAGTCGTAGGAAAATTTGCAAAAAAAATTGCTCGAAGTCAGAACGTTGCACAGTGGTCCGCATGAAAAATTTAGCGCGAAAAAAAGTCGTAACTCTCTTTTATAAGTACCTGTAAGCATAAAAATGTTTATAAACAAATAGATTATCATGGCGCGATCTCACGACAAAACCGGGTGAATTCTATTGAGTGGGTGTGGCGATTTTCAATTTTGAAAAAAAACATGAAAGAACGAGTTTATCAATTTAAATTAGAAGTGGACAGAAGTGCTATCAGAACAGCTGCCTAAAATTAAAGTGATTCTAATTCAAAAATTTTACAAAAAACGTGTGTTAAGGCTAGTCTAGCTACGGTGAAACGAGTAATTCGAAATTTCTAAATAATGAAAATAAAAAAAACACCCCTACACGCTACTCAAAAGTCAAAACGACTGCAATTTGTATGAGATCACATGTCTTATAAAAATTAATGGCATATTGTTACTTCAGATGAAAAAAAATTCTTAACATGGAAGGTCCAGATAGATACAATTGTTATTTCCATGATCTACGTAAAGAAGGACGTTACTTTAGTCATTTGCACAGCTGTTAAGGTAGTATGGTGGCGTGAGGGCATTTCCACACTTTCCTTCCGCCTTTAGACCTATTTTCTGTGATATTTAAATAGGATAATGCCCCGATACACACTGCATAGATTTTAAGAGGGTGAATTTGAAGCCAGAATGTCGATATATTAAAGTGCGCACCATATTCCCCTGATCTGAATGTTATAGAAATCGTTTGAGGATTGCTTTCTCACAAAGTGTGTGAGTCCGCCAGACAATGCGACTCAAATGAAGCATTAATTCAAGGAATTAAAAATGCTTTGGCTCACATTTTATTATCATTAATTGACAACATTATTAGATCTGTACGAAAACATTCCCCATAAAGGGAAATTTGCAATCGTGAATTTCATGGGAACGTTTGTTCCCGGTATCAATGCGTTGTGAATGTCAAAAATGGGAAGAAGACTTGTTAAGCTTCAAAATTAATTCAAATAAAACTAATTAAGTTTAATAATGAGAGAAACACATATTTTGTGTATCAAATGAAATGTTCTAGAGTGTAAAGTTGTGTTTTTAATTATTTAAGGAGCCGTGCAAAAAAAAATTTAGTATACCACAGCCATAAAATTTACTACATGTGAACCAAAAACATTCATGTTCAATGAAAAAAGGTGTTCCAAAGAATTATTGTTGTTAATCGTGGACATTATTTATTAATAATTATTTATAAATTTTAATCTATAATTGCATAATATTGAAATTACGCAGTGCATTAATTCAGTTCGCCTGCAAAAATAAAGTGAAAAGTGAAAAAATCCATGTGAAAAATATTATTAAGGATAAGGGGAATCAAAAAATGGAATACATATTTGGGGAAAAAGGAAAATATTTCAATGATAGGGCTGATTATAAAAAAAAGCTTTTGAAAATAAAAATAAAAAATTTTTTAAATTAATGGCTTTGAAACTATTGATAAACATATTTAGCCAATTCATAAAGTGTTCTATTTCACCATATTTGCTGCAAGGCATACACTTTTATGACTGTCGTAAAAATCGTATCTTAAATTAATTTTAAATATTCCCCCTTATTCTGAATGGCGTCGTCGACGTCACATCAAGACGACAGTAAATGTTGTCACTTGTGTACTGTTTATCGGAAACAATTGGCTCTTATTGACAATCTCTTATTAATCTCTAAGGCTTTGTTAATTAATGGAGCATGTTAATAGTGGTCAATTGTTGTTGACAAAGAGTAGACAAGTGACAATTTTCACTGTCGGCTTGATGTGTGGTCGACGACGCCATTCACAATAAGGGGATTATTTGCTTTTACCTTGAAAAATGTGTACACAATTCTTCAGAAATAATTTCTTAATCGGGCTTATTTTCAATTCTTATTGAATGAAATGTTTTTTTATTAATTATTGTAATTTTCTAAAGAAGAGAAGAGAAATTAAACTACACTTTATTAGATGGGGAAAATACCGAAATTTTTCTGTGCAGCCAAGATGTTAATAATAATCTCTGCCCAAATAGATACATATGAGTGCTGATGAAGTGCGTGGTTGCACAGAAAAATACGCATTTCCCTTAGCTAATAAAGTACAGTTTAATTTTGCTTCTTTTCTTTAGAAAGTCACATTAATGAATAAAACTATTTCATTAAATAAGAATTGAAAATACTGCTCTTAAGCCCGATTAGATTAGGAGATATAGTGATGAATTAGTAGATCTAGTAACGAAGTAGATCTAGTGACGAATTACAATTTGTTTTGTATGGGAAATCTCCTAAAATTTTGCTTGATGTTTTTATTTATATTTTATTTGCTAACAAATTGGAAAAGGATAAGATAATTTTTGAAAGTATGCATGCGGAGCGATCTACATGTATGTAGACTCTAAAGGCTTAGTTAGCCGACTGTAATGTAATGTAACTGCAACATGGGAAACAGCTGATCGATACTTTTATATGAAAAGTAGGTTACGTTACATTACATCTTTATAACCATTTTCATTACTTGTCACATAACAATATCGATCAGCTGTTTTTGTACTGTTGCAGTTACTTTACATTACAGTCGGTTAACTGAGCCTTGAGCCTTAAATTGTAGATTCCAAACAGTAGCAGCAACCATTTCCGTCCCAAGACTGTTGCTGTTTGTTGCAGCTTTTTCACTGCAAGTAAACATCCAGAAAACTTAAGCCATCATTTGAGCAGCAGTGATGCCTTTTTGTTTTCAACTCATGATTGAAGTATTTTGATTTATACTTTAGAGGCATTTGCTTGCTGTTAGATCATATAATACTACAAACTATTTTATGTGGTGATTAAAAGGTTACATACAAAATCAATTAAATTTTTATACAATCATGCCATTCGGCCTACTTGTGCGACCAATGCCTTGTTTTTCTCGTACTCATGCTGTTTTTTGTTTGTGTTGCAATTGTATTACGTATGTAGGATGAAATTTTTTTTAAGGCAAAGAAGTCATCATACATTCGAACAATTCACTTGTTTGTCTGTCTGCCTGCCGGCCTGATTGCCAGCCTGCCTGCCTGCCTGCCTGCCTGCCTGGTTGTCTGTCATTAGCAGTTTTGCATAAGTGCGTTCGTTCAGTGTTTTACTTGCAACGTAAATAAGTTGTGCATTCACATGCCCTCGAAGGAAAGATGGATGTCAACCAAGTTGAGTTAGTTGCAATGAAATGACAATGAGCATAATAAATAGAGGAGGAGCTGCAGTAAAGCATTTGCCATTTCATCAAAATGATTTATATTTGATAAATCGTTTTGCTATGCTGCATTTGCTGTGCAAATGTTAGTGAAATAGACATGCGACACATAATTTTCATTTCATTTAATGAAAGAATAAAAAAAATAAAATAAAAAGAAAGAATGCTGAATTTAAATCGATGCTGCAAAATAAAAAGTGAATTAAAATGAAAAAAATCGTGTACACTTTGGGTGGTAAAACATGAAAATTGCACTTACAACACTATAAAATACACATGCAGCAACAACAACAACAACAACAACAACTTTATAAGAGCATTTACACTCTATTCTTACAACATCATAAATAAAATGTAACACAAATTCACACAAACTCACATGAAAATGCCAGTGCTAACTAACACTCACATTTCATTTTGATTGCCATAATCTTCTACATTTCATTTCACTTCTGGACCACTTAAAGGCAGAAAGAAGAGTAAGCAGCACGAAACTGTATCCATCTAAAGGAATTTTTCTATACAAAATTTTATTTTTTCTGAATCAAATGAGAATGAGAAAAATAAAACTCTTTGTGTCACTGTATGACATTTTGCAATGTTGCATTTTGCATGCAAGTATTTTGTATAAATAAATTGTATTTATGTTTGTGTCTTACTGTGTTCTGTATTCTGCCCAGATCTGGCGCATAAACTAGGGGCTGTGCTCACATCCATCCAACATCTTGGTGTGTAGCTGAGTGTGTATGTGTCTCTATGTGTTTATGTATGTATGTATGTGTTTGTAAGGAAATTATTAATTATGGTGGCACATCTTATCCGGAGCATTAAGCATGTGTTAAACTTGTAAATGGAAATGTTTAAATGCGCTGAAGAACTTGTCACATTAATTTTATTATGTGAATTATTGTTATTTTGTTAGTATTTGTCTTGTTGTCTTGTGGTTTCCTTGGCTTGCTGTGCTTCTCCTTTAAGTGACAATAAATAGTGCGATTTAAAAGCGAATTGCCCGCAGTATGTACATATATATGGACGAGTATATAAAAATATATTTATCGGTTTGACTTAAGATCATTAATTAATAAAATAAGCCAAAGAAATACCTTAACAATTACAGAAAGTAATTATCACTGGAATATGATGTTGTTTTTAAAAGAAGTATACTTATATTAGTTTTCAAATATTTAAATGAAAACCTTAAATAAAATTTGCTTGGGTTCCACATAAATAATAATACGTGTCAGCAATTCTGTAGCAATAAGGAAAAAGTGCTTAATACCATATCCAAACTAACGTGTTTAATGCCTCATTCATTTTTAACAGCTTAAACACGACGATTTTGAGATGTTTTACTATACATTGACTTGTTTTGTTAAACATCTAAAATGAAATGTTTTAGATTTTAACACTTCCTTAAACACGCAAATGGAGTATGTTCAGTCCGTTTTTTAAATGGTGGCACGTGAAAAATTATTTCTTGTACTAAAAAATACTCAATTATTTAAAAAATATTTGTTGTTTAAAAATAAAAAACCAATAAAAATCTTTAGTAAAACCTTACAAATACAACAATTTACTGACAAAACGTCAACTTTAAACATATCAAATATAATGTGAACGGTTGTGTTTAGTTTTTTTAAAACACTTGCCTTAAACACGCTTAAGACCATAAGTGTGAACGTGCTATAAGTCATATTTTATTTTTTTGCAGGAGAGCACTTTTAAGCGTTCAAGTCGATTTTTAGAAATTTATTTTTTTTTCAGTTAAACTTTGAAATTCTCTGTTAACCTTTATTTTTTTAAATAATAGATTAAAATTTAAATATACCAAAGTATAACCTGAATTAAATTATTATTCCAAATGAGATTAGAAGTGTAAAAAAGATAAGTCGCAAGTCATAACTTCCTAAAAAATCACACAAATTAATTCAGATTTCGACCAGGGATACTTTGGAGTACACAGATTACGGTGGTGCCCTTAATAAGCTTATCTCGACTTGAGCACTTTTACCTTTTTGCCACAGAATTTTTTTCCATTGGCTCAACAGAAACTGTTCGTTCTGTTCTTGATTGCACAGTCTTTTTACGATGTTTTGAAATGTATTGTGATAAGCAGCAGTCATAGTACTTTTAGGCGTAAAAAGTCCATTTTGGCGGGTGCATATCCCCCCAAAAATAATTCTGGTTTCGTCAAGATTTTATTTATTCATAAATAAAAAATATTAAATAGGTTTGAAAACAAATACAATCGCCATTTTGTTTTTAATTCAGCGCATAATTTTTCGTTATTTTGTATTAACTATAAAAAAAGGATATATGAGGACCAAACAACTCCTTGCACGGATTGTCATGAAACTCGCTAGGAAGTTTTAGAATATCATTCCGCAAATAGTGGTTGCATTATGGCCGTTATATTGGCTTAAAATTGGTTTCTTAAATAAACTACACAGTCAGATCCTTGTGCTAATTTGTAAACCTTAATAAATTTTAAAGCCAGCAATTTAGCATGATATTATGGATCCTTAAATGAATTTTGTTAAATAGCTTTAAAAAAGAGCAACCACCAATTTGATTTTAAGTCTGAGAAAAATTGTTCACGGACTGGTATCAACTGTAAAAAAAGGATATATGAGGCCCAAACGTCTCCTTGCAAGAATTGTCATGAAATTCTCCAAGAAGTTGTAAAATATAATCTTACAAATTGTTATTGACGAAATGACGACAAATTTTTAACATGCAGCTAACGATTTTTTTTAAATAGTTTTCAATAATAAGAAATTGCAAATTAAATACTAAAAGCCAGCACTTTATCATGATTTTATGGCTTTATAAATGAATTTTGTTAAATAGCTTTCAAAACAAGGGAAATCGTAATTTTGTTTTTAAGTCAGAGCAAAATGTTTATTTCTTCGGTATTAATTATAAAAAAGGATACATGAGGCCCAAGCGACTCTTTGCAGGAATTGTCATGAAACTCTCCAAAAAGTTTTAAAATGTAATTTTACAAATTGTTATTGATATAAGTTATATTCCGGAAGTCATATTGGCTTCAAATTGGTTTCTCATATAAAATTTACAGTAAAATCCTTGTGCTTATACAAATGATAAAAAACCTTAAAAACTCATTCCTCTTAATTAAAACGCCATAAAATTTAAAGTTAATGCAATAAAATGTATACATATGCATATGAACATATTTCAGTACACACAAAAAAAGGGATATGAATGATTTTGTAATATTAATTTAAAAAATAATTAAATTTTCACCTATAAAATTTAATTAAGTTTTTTCACTCAAATTAATTAATACAATTAAAAATTTAATTGAAAACATTAATTGGTGAATAATTTTTTCTGTGTATTTTACGAAAAATTATATGAACGATTGCAGTCAAGAATGAAATTTGTCACCAAGATGTATATCATATATCTTAACATAGAAATTTATTTTGCTAGACTTCGATCAACATTTTAATTTGCATTGCATTTTTTCGTAAGGATGTAAAGCAGGGAGACATGTCCTTTAATATCATTCCTGTTGGTTATGTTATTATGTTATTTTAATTAACTTTAACAAAAAGAATTTCTAATATTGATTTACTTCAAAATTACGAAAGATGTTTAACATGCAGCTGAAGATTTTTTAAAAATAGTTTTTAATAATAGAAACTGAAAATTAAATACTAAAAGCTATCAATTTATTATGATTTTGTGGCTCTTTAAATGAATTTTGTTAAAAAGTTTTCATAACAAGGGAAATCTAAATTTTATTTTTAAGTATGAGCAAAATTTTTCATGGTTTGGTATCAACTATAAAAAAGGATATATGAAGCCCAAAAGACTCCTTGCAGGTATTGTCATGAAAATCGGCAGGAATTTTCAGAATATCATTCCACAAATAGTTATCAATACTGGTCCCGCATTGGCTGCAAATTGGTTTCTCAAATAAACTATGCAGTCAGATCCTTGCAGGACTTGGAATGAAATTTGTGACAAAGATGTATTTATGTACGTCATATACATGTCTTAGCACAGAAAGTGTATTTTGCTAGACTTTGATTAACATTTTAATTTGCATTGAATAATTTCTTAAGGATATAAGGCAGGCAGACATGTCCTTTAATATCCTTCCTACTGGTTATGTAATTATTTATTGAAAAAAAAATTATAACAAGGCTTTCTACCATTGATTTACTCCAAGAAGTTTAATATTGTTATTAATTTGTTCACATATTGTTATTAATTTTGGCTTCATTCCGGCCATAATTGTGGTTTAAAATAAATTTTTCAAATAAACTATGTAGGCAGATCATTAAAAACCCATTATTCCAAATTTGAAATTTCAATAATGGTATTTCAGTATTTTATAATAATTTTAAGAAAAAGCATTAGAGCAATTTGAACGGTTACACGCAGGAATTGGAAAGAAATTAGATACATAGATTTAATTCATGTTTCTTAATAAAGAAATTTTATTTTGTTACACATTCATCAAGATTTTAATTCCCATTGAATTTATTTTTTAGGAAAGATATACGGCAGACAAACATGTCTTTGCAGCAACTTTGTTGAAAATTTACCACCCATCCTAGTTTTTTCTGCGAGCGAATAATCATCAATTATAAAATAATTTATTACAATTGAAAACAGAAAAATTTTGAAGCTTTATACGAAGGAATTGAAATGAATTAAAAATAGCAACTATATTTTGCTAGATTATGACCGAAGGTCTAGCAAATATTGGGCTTTTTAAATTAAAGCAGCTATATCCTTGCCTTTACTTTGCTAAAAATTTTTAAATTTACTATCAGACAAAATATTTTCCGATTTTGTCTCTCTCGAACCATAAATTTTATTAATAAGGATAATGAAAATCTTATCCACGTCTTGCTCGGATCATAGGTTAAGTTAGCTTGACAAAATGAGCTGTTTTACTTACGCCAGGGGCATACAAATAAGCCAGTATAAACCTGTTGTGCGCTCCAAAGTGGATCAAATCGAACCCCCTAACTTCATTGGCACTCAGTACCAGTACGTAGTCCATCTATTATTTTCCAGTAAATGTGGGTAATGTCCGGTAAAGGAATCATAAAGCTATTTCTCACAAGCCTTGATGATTAATTGCAGTTCCTGAAATGATATTAGAACAGACTTATAGAAACCTAAAAAATCATATAAAATTTGAATTTATAACCATGAACAATAGCCTTGAACATATATTTTGGTTGATTCATTTTTTTTTTCAAGAAAAGATATCTTTCAGCAAACTATCAGCTTGTAAAAATATTTTCCGTTTTGTATATTGTAGTTCTCTAAAGTATATTAAATTTTGATATTAAAATATTTCACTAAAATTAAATTTCCAAAAAAAGGATATAAGGAACCATAACGATTCCTTTGACGGAGTATAACAAAACTAATCACATTTTTAATACATTTCAACCACAATTATGGATGAAATTCAATATTTAATAACAAGCTTTTTACGCCGATTTTTCTCAAAAACTAAAATGTTTTTAACCTAAATAGCAAGAAATATCGTATTTATTTTAACCTGATTTATCAAAATTAAATTTTTTTATTATTCTTGAAATCACAGTTTTATATATTTATTTAATATAGATTTATATATTTTAATTTCTTTTAAGCCTATAAATTTTTGATATAAAAACCTTTCACTGAAAGTAAATATCCAAAAAAAGGATATTAGGGAACATAACGATTTCTTACACGGAGTATAACAAAATTCCGCAAAAAGCTTGAAAACACAATTCTCGAAATAGTAATCAAATTGGTTATAAATTTTTATCATACTTATGGGTGAAATTAATTTTTTTAGAATAAAATTTTTTTAACGGATTTTTCTCAAAATTTAGCAAGAAATTGTTTATTAATTTTAGTCCAATTTTTAATGTTATCAATTCGTTCTAAGAATTTTTTGACATAAAGGATAACACATATCAAAATATTTTCTCACAGCGAATAGAATAAAATCCATGACAGGGGTGTCAGAAACATTATTTAAGCTTATATTAATTTAGTTTCATAAGCTTAAAAAATTTTAAAATTTTAGTCTCCAGTATTTACCAGTTTTGCGGTGATTTAAAAAAAATGGGTGTAAAGGATTAAAATGAATACTGGCAGATTTAACAATTGAAGTTGTTATTATTCTAGAAAGCTCAGTTTCATATATTTTTTGTACAGTTTTTTATATTGTAAGTTCTCTAAGGTCGTTTCAATTATAAAATTAAATTGTTTTGTTAAAAAAATTCCAATAAAAAAAGGATATTAGAGGACATAAAGATTCTTTCCACGGAGTAAAATGATATTTCGCACAAAGCTTTGAAACAAAATTCTAGAAATAGTAATCAAATTTGTTATACATTTCAATAATTTCTATGGGCGAAATAATTTTTTTTAAATAAGCTTCTTTTGCGCAGAGTTTGCTCAAAGACTAAAATTTTCTTCACCTTAATAGCAAGAAAAAGTTTATCAAATTTGATTTATAGGTTTAAGTTTCAGCCTTTTGGCGCTTATTTCTCTCAACGACTAAAATTTTCTACACCTTAATAGCAAGAAATAATTTATTAAGTTTAGTCCAATTCCTAACATATAGAATAACAGAGAACCAAATAATTTGTGACAGCGAATCGAATAAAATCAATGATATTAGTTTACCTTTATAAAATAATGTATGAAAAATATTTAAATTTTAGTCTGCAATATATAATAGTTTTAAGCTTATTTAAAAAAAGAGATATGAAGGACTAAAATGAAGCCCTGCAGATATGAAAATGAAAGTCGTTGCCAGTCTTCAGAACACAGTTTTATATATTCTGTCACTAAATTTTTATATGGGTATAAGCAATTTTACCAGCTTTTGAAAAAAAATACTTTCAATACAGCGCCAGGTGCTGCGTGTGAAACCAGCTTAACTGCCAATTTATATAAGACAAGTAAAAATCTCGTTTGCCTATTTATATTGAAAAAAAGGTTTCAAATACGTTTTTTTAAATACAAATAGACAGAGGAGAATTCTTATTTATGTTCTCTAAAGTGACAATTGATGCCTTAATTCGGCAAAGCGTTTGCTTAGAAATATTTGTGAGTGCTTGTTTTTTAATTCTCTAAATTATTTTCTTCAAAAATTGTTTTATTATTTTAGGAAATTTAGATTATCTAATACTTACGAGAATTAGAGCTAATTCAGCAAAATCTAATTTTTTAGTTTATTTATGGGAAATCTACTCAAAATCTAATACTTTTTAATTTAGTTTTACTATCTTGTACAACATATTTATTTTTAAGGATGATTGAACTAGCTACTGGTCTGCTTAAAAAGGTATGTGAATTGGCTACATTGCAGTTGTTCGGTTGCAGTTTTGGACATTTTTCAGTTAATGGTTTTTGTCTAAGATAAAAAGTCTTGATAAACATGAAAAGACTTGGTGTAAACAATATATATTTTCATTAACATTTTGTGCAGGTGTAAATGTGCTATTATCATGTTTTTAAACCCACATAAATAAAATTAAAATATTGTAGTCCTACTATAGTTTGAAAAATATATGAAAAATTATGTATTCGAACAAAATCATAAATCATATACACGAACCCTACTAGCATAGACAATTAATAATAATTATTTTAAAGAATCACAACTACGGTTTTTCGTCCATAGACAAGACGACACAATTGTCGAACAGAATTAGGACATAAATAAAAATAACAGAAATTTTTACTCACTCTTTATTCAAAAAAAAAAATCAACTCATATTGCGAAATACCTTTACAGCCGACAACCTTTTCAACATCAGAAGATACTAGACTTGTAACGAATTCTTTTTTTTTTGACACAAGCCTATGATCAAACCTATTTGAATAACATTTGTTTGACCATTCGTTTGTGTCAAAAACGACCTACTGAATGAGTTCGATACAAGTCTAGTAGATACACATACATATGTACATGCATATATTATTTCAAATATTAAATTGTGTTAATAAATTAAAATCCTCTTTTTAATTAACAGCAATAATAAATAAATTAATTATCTGTTATTTTTCTTGCTAAATACAATTTCATTGACTTCGTGCTATTTCTATCTACAAAAAAAAAACAAAACAAATAAAAATGTTTTGTAACAACTTCGTTTTATTGGCCAAAATGTTATTTATGTTTGCTTCATGTTGCATTTTTAATGCACTTTGCAACCAAAAGTTTAAAAGTCCATAAATACTTGACCCTTTTTTCAACTCTTAGTTCAGATTTGACTATAAATTTCCTTCTTATCCAAATTGCACAAATATTGCCAATTGTACAATTTTGAGTTCAAATGCAGCAACGGAAAAAATAAAAGTGCATCACATGTGTGTAAAATTGCAGAAATTAGTGAAAGAAGTGTGTTTGCCCAGTGGGTGGGAGAGAGTGAGAGAGAGGGTAAGTAGAGGAAATTGAGTGCAGCAGCCCAATAAATGCAATTCACATTAAAACGTTTGTGCCAGTGCAGGTTTTGAGGGAAAATGAAAAAAAAACAAAACTGCAACGAATTGAATTTAATTACACCAATACTACAGATATCTTAAAACACATGATGTTGCATTTACGAATAAGTACCTAAAAGTACTGCATACACACTTTTGTTACACACATGTACTACGTACATATGTATGGATGTGTGTGAATGAATGCATTTATGTTTGGGAGGATTGTGCTGTTACAAATATTGAACGAATTGAAAAATTGATGATGCTTCTGAATATTTAAACAAAAATTGCAAACAATACAAATGACCAGAGTAAGATAAACTAAAAATCTGTTGTAAAACAAGGCAAGCAAACAAACGCATTCATGCATTTACATTTTCGTACTTATGTATGTATGTACATATATTCATTTTCGTTAACTTCGTTCTTGTACTTTTGTTTGCATTTAAAAGAAGAGCATTTCAAATATTGGGTTATTTTTTTTTTTGCTTTTAAGTAAATGCTATAAAAGATAAAATTGCATTCAAATGCAATCATGTCGATTGCGTAAAAGAATGAATGGCAAGACGTTGTTTCTATATGGTGCATTTGCATTCGCTGTGAAAGAAATTACGATTAGAAGAGGCTGAATGTACATAATTATTCCACTACTTGATTATTTTTGAATAGATTTTTATACATAAATGAAAACGGTTGAATTGAGAAGATTTAAATTTGAATTAGGCCAGATTGTGTAACATGCTTTGCTTTGCAAACAAGTAACTGATCAATAAATTAGATCAAAAATTCATAAATTTTAACGCCTTTTTGCTAATTATTAATTAGATAAATTGTTTTAGCTTTGTGTTCCTTTCCAGCGAAAGTTTTGCTTGCTGTAACACAAAGAAGTTTATATACTCTTCTTTCTTAAGTACCCATAATTTGACTGAATAACTCATTATTTTTATTTGAGATATTCCAAAAAAAGTACCACTTACAAATTTACACACGGAAAAATTTTCATATTAAAATATACAACAATTGAGCTTTTATTACAAAAAAGCTTTCAGCACAGTGAAATACGATGGCGCAGAACAATTCACATATTCCATTTGCAATAATGAATGAGAATATAAAGCAGAAATCTACATCAACTAAAACCACACACATTGGACCAAACACAAAGAATGCTGATGATGAAGCTGTCTGTAGTGGCTTTCGAGAACAGAAGTTGTTCCGTTCTACTATGTGTTTGTCAGAATATTTACAATTAACTTTGGTGTTATTTATTCATTAATAATTATCATATGTATATAATTTGACTTACAAAGCGATACGAACTTTAGCCTGATCAAATCATCAACATAGAAACAAATAAAGTTTGAACAATAATAATTGAAATTATCTAAAATTAACCATATAATATAACATTTTTCAGCAATGATTTTGCTTCGTTTGTGTTTTATGTTAATTTGACATGATTTACATTAATATTTAAATAAAAGTCTTCCTTTTGAAATAACTTTATTTTATGTTAATATAACATTCCACTTGTGTTGAATCAAAATGATGAATTGTGTTGAATCAAAGTTATTTCATGTTAAAACAAATGTTAAGTTGATACTGAAATAGCACGATGAGACATGTTGTATGAAAGTTATTTCAAGTTGAAACAACATGAATTAAATTTAACTTAGACATTTTATTTTATTCCATGATCTAAATCGTGTTCTATTTTTAATGCTTAAGGTCATCAGTGTTAAATCAGATTGTTCTTTAAAATTATTTGAGGTTTCATTAATCAATCAACCCTATCGTGAACAAAATGTGAAATTTTTTTTCCGTAAAATTTTCATTATCCATGAAGGGAAAATTGCAATTGTGAATTTCATCGGAACGTTTGTTACCTCTTTCAATGCGTAGTGAATGGTAAAACTGGAAAAAGACTTCCAAAGCTTAAAAATTAATTGAAAACAAAACAAATTAAGTTTAATAAAAAAAATTTACATATTTTGTGGAAAAAAAACCTTAGCATACCACAGTCATAAAATTTACTGCATGTGAACCAAAGAGATCCATGTTCAATGAAGGAAGATATTGCAAGGAATTGTTATTAATCGTGGACATTACTGGCCCTATGTATAAGCAAAAATTGGCATGAAATTAGCTCCTAGCATGATTTTTAATGTGAAGTTTCATCGCAAAACTCTTCATGCTCAATTTTGCCACTTATGCTAATTTCATGCCAATTCTTGCTTATACATAGGGCCGTAACTATTTATTGATCTTGTCCTAAAAATAATTATTTATAACTTTTAATATATAATTGCAAATATAATATTGAAATTATGCAGTTTATTAATTCAGTTCGCCTGCAAAAATAAAGTGAACAAAACCAAGGGAAAAGTGAAAAAATCCATGTGAAAAATATTATTCACGACAAGGGGAATCAAGTAAAGGAACACATTTCAGGGGAAAAATTATTCACGATTGCAATTTGGGGAATAGGGAAACTATTTCGACGGGAAAACTCTTCAAGATATGGGTGAATGATTTTTACATAAGCAGGTGATTGGCATACTGTATCCTATTCTGATGAACAAACTGGCTGAATAAGTACCACATTTATAGTGTGAACCGCTTATTATAAGAATACACGTCCGCTGGTAGCCGCTCCAACAGACGCTGCAATTGCCTCTCACGACTTGCGCATGCTTGAAGGTTGTCAAGAACATCGCCCAGGGGTCACAACGAGGAGTTTCGTGAGTCGACTTTAATTAAAGTTAACAAGGATTTATCTGGGTACACCAAATCGAATAGATCAGAAGTTTTGCTTATACATCTTACATTAACCTACATCGAACATCGTTGAAAGTGTTACTGAATAGCAAATTCGATAAATTTTAGTTATAATTATTTTAACGATGCGAAGCGCACTACAGATGTTGTTAATTTTTGCGATAATTCATTATAACCTGTGTTCCTTATACCCCAAATCGTCTGTATAATAGAATTCTTTCAAACTATTATTATTGAACCTTATTTTGAAATATCAAACCCATAGTGCACACATATATCAATGACAATAAAAAAAATTTACTTTTTCTCATTTATTCTGCCACCAATAAATGCAAATAATTATTTATTGAATTTATGGTAATTTTGTTTTTGTATTTTGTGTTCTGGAGTGTTCAGGACCGTGCGGATAGTATGAGAGTGCTTATGTATGTGTATGTGTGTGCAAGAGTGTGTGATGCATTTGCTTCGTTGCGTATGAGTATTTAAAGTGCGTGCAAAAGTGTTGGGGTGTTCGAGCCACTTCAAACTACTTATTGGTACATGCATGTTGTTTAAACATAACAAACATGCATACATACAGTTGTGTTAAAAAATATAGGAGTATTGTATTCGAAACAAAGTTTTAATTTTAAAATATACTTAAACAAGGTTAATCTTATCTTTTTGGCAATGATTTTGCTTCATATGTTGTGTTTCATGTTAATTTAACATGATTCATAGTAATTGTCAAAGAAAATGTTTCCTTTTAAAATAACTTTATTTCACGTTGATTTAATATTCACGTACTGTTAAAATCAAAGTAAAGAATCATGTTGAATCAAAGCTATTTCAAGTTAGAAAAACATTAATTTAATTTAATGTAGTAATTTCATTTTATTAATTATTTAACTTACGTTTGGTTGACATTTGCATCAGAAAAATGTTTGTATATAAAAATTAAATTGACTTCCCCAGCCAAGATTTTAACTGAAAACTCATCGTGTGCTTACCCCTGCAGCCACAAAAACTTTAAATATTCTTAAGATTCACACTAAATATGTATGTACCATCTTGAATTAAGTTTTAATTTAACATTATTTCGTATATCATTTAACATTTATCATAAAATATGTATGTACCATCTTGAAATAAGTTTTTATTTAACATTATTTAATATATCATTTAACATACAATTTATTAGAAAAGTTTTAGTTTTAGTCAAAAAAACAAAAACAAAATGCTTTGACTTAAAAAGTTTTAGATAAAAAAAAAATATCAAATACTTTGACTTGACTCGCGGATTCGAACCTGCGATCCTCCGACTGCAAGCCTAGTACACTGCCTACCAGCCAGCAGCAATCTGTCGGCTGTTTAGAAACATAACAAAAACAATAACAATACAAAAACAACCTACACAGCTAAACACAAAAGTGTATTGCATCTATGAACGAAGCAAATAAACACCAACACACTCAAACAAAATATTATTTCTTGTAAATTTAGTGTGATTTGAATGAAATTTGAATTAAACTATTTGCATGGTGATTTTACATTGTTATTTTTTTGTGTGTGTATACGGAAAAAATATCAAAGTACGGGCAGTTCATAGAGCACATAGAAAGACAATAAAAGGGCAAAGAAGTTAGGATAATTCCGATAGTACTATCAAGTACTGGGTCCTAATTCCTGCACTCGTGATCGGAATTGCATTCGAATAGAAATTAATTTCGATGGTAAGAAATTTTCCTATGATGTCACCCGCTACCAAGCGAATCGAGTTTTTGTTTTAGTGTTGGAAAAAGGCAAATATATTTATATATAAATTCATTTCACAACACTGAATAAATTGTAAGCAAAAGCATATTTTTGTATATGTGTATGTGTGCAAAAACATATGTATGTACGTAAATACAAACGTATATGCAGAAAAAAGAAACGAATATACATAAATGTTATTTTTATTTTAATTTAATTAATAACTTCATAATAATAAATTAGTGTAAAGCTAGAGAATAGAGCACTAGCCACATTTTCAATTCTCTTATTGGTTGACTAGAAGCAGTTAATTTGCTATTGAGATGCTCCCAGAGTTGATTGATTTTTTTATTTTCCCAGACAACTCTTAGGCAAAACATTATTTGCCAAGTCAGTGTGTTTTGTTATATTTAAAGTCAACAAGAAATTCTTTAATTTGTATTTTTTTATAAGTACATTTGTGCATTCATTCATTTATAAATAAATAAGTCTAATATTGAACGTACATTTTGTTTTTTATCACTTTTTCTATGTTAAACATGATTTCGAATGCCATTTTGCTTGCGAGTAAAAACACGAACGGTTGCATTCGAATGTATGCACGTTACCGAATGCTGTCATTAGAAATTTCGATATGTGTTACTCGAAACCGAATGCGAAAATTCAAAAAGTTAGAAAACTTGCACATTCGAGCAATAACTCGCTCGCAATCGAATGCGGAAATTAGGCCTCTGGAGTTATACCACACAATAGCCTGGTTTGACTCAAATAATTGGGATAAGACCCTGACCAACGGTCATGACAACAACTAGAATTGTGCGCTGGTTTATGGCTGCAAGATTATAAAATTAAAAAAAATTATAATAAAATATAATATTTATTATAATAAAATATAATATTTATAATATTTATAATAGATTATATATAAAAATATAATCTAAATAACAATTCGTACCGAGCCTACTAATCCTTATGATTGAAATATCTAGGATATGTTAATTTCCAGCAAAAGAGCTGAAATGTTGTAATTCGATAATAATACTCGTAATATAATAAATTTATAGAAAATGCAAACAAATACATGTGGAAAAATAATCACTCTCTGAATGTAAACAAATTTTATTTTTTTCGAGCTCCTCTTTTTTTGAGCACATCTGTACATGTGTACACATAAACCCAACGTTTTTGCTGGTTAAAAAGATCCATTCATTTACAAAAATTTATGTTTTTAAAAGTGCTATTTTGTGCGGGTATATACTATACATATGTATGTATGTATATATGTATGTGTGCATAGGTTTTGCTGTTGTATTCAATACACAATAAAAGTGGGCATGCGTTTAATTGTCATTTAGCTGACATTTGAAATGGCAAATTAGTGTGAAAGTATTAACGTTAAATTACGGCTTAAAAATGGTATCGCATTGTTATCTGCAACAGCACTACTACTACATTTTCGAGCTCATTTAAAGTGAGTAAAAACTCCATTGTTTACCTTTCTCCTCTGGTTGTTGTTTATCCGTTTAAACGTTTTTGGATTAACACACATAAGTAACCCTGTAGTAAATAAAATAGTCGATTGACAAAAAACACTAGCTATAAATTAATTATTTTGCAAGTGACTACAAATTGGTTTAAATCTCATGCAGATATCAACCAAACATATTGAATAGAAGCACACGTAAGAAATAAATAAAAGCAAAATAAGTAAATGAGAAGAAAATAAAAAAAAAATCAAAAGAAGCATGCCATGAAATCAAATGCCAAATGTTTGTGTTGAAAAAAAAATAATAATTTCAATACTTAATATGTATAATATTTTCTATGAGCAGGACAAACTTTCATATGAATGTATTTATGTATTTTTGTTTTAAATATAAAAATACTAATTATTTCTATATATCAATATACATATATTCATTATATATAGTATATACATACATATGTATGTATGCATATGATATAAAAATGTGTATGAAGATTTACATAAATATTTCTTTAACTATAATAGATATTAAGTGACTTCAGAGTGGTTGAAAAATAAGTAGTTAGTAGTCAATTTAAAAGTCATGCAGAGATGGCCAATTGACTACTGCCTATGACATGCCTATGTTAATCAACCAGTTGTGGTTATTAAAAAACCAGTTTGAAGGTACTTACAAATCAGTTTGAGTTCCTATAGGGAATGTAAATGTGTGCATATGTATGTATGTATGTATGTATGTATATACATACATATATCGCAGCAGTAGTACGAGTATGACATACATATGTAGTTACACACTAACAAAATTCATGATCTTCACAAACAGAAATGATTATTGAATTTAAAATATTTTATGAAAGGTAGATATAAATTTAGTGCTTTATGGACCTTTGCATATTTATTTGAATCTTGCGAGTACTTTTAGTAACAACTGGGCTTGAAAAGTCATCATTTGCGATGCGCAGATGTGAAATTTTGGTCTATTAAAATTTAGTTTTATGACCATAATTACTCCTATGATATTTATTATCATTTATTCGTCGTTTGATTAATGAAAATCATGCGTTCAAATAGACTTGGGTCGAACTCATTCACTAGTTCATTTTTGTCACGAATCTATGATCAAACCGATGTAATTTAAATTAGTTTGAATCACATGTTTGTGGCAAAATGAACTAGTGAACGATTTAAATCCAAGTCCACCTTCAATACAGTTTGACATAAGTACATATCTCAGATATTTTGTAAAGGACCATAAGCTCAATTGTAATTCTCTCATGTGAGTATCAGTATTATTTCCTGGTTTATTTTACAAAGAAAAGGCTAGAACAAGCTAAGAAAATCAATGTGAGTCCGATCACAGGGAAGATGTGTAAACATCTAGTAAAGATTTTTCTTTTCTTAATATTGGCTTATAGTAGCTAAAATAAGGTATATAAATTTTTGACTCTACTGTATTTAAAAATCTATGGAAAACTGCATCTATAGTAGTGGAATGATTAATTGTGGGCGTTTGTGGAGAATTGCTAATATGGGCATTCCCAGCCAAAAATTAAAATTTTATTAAAAAGCTTTGCTTGACCGATAGTATCATAAAAAAACCCTTTAACTAATTTGATTGTAATGTATCTATACGCCAACTCAGTTGTAGTGAAGAAAAACATGGCTGCAAAAAATCAATTTCTATTTTTCTAACTTTTAGTAATATTTCATCATTCTTGCTCTTTAATGTTCAAAACATTAATAAGTATGTAGTGATCTTGCTTTTTCCATAAATATTTTCTTAAAACTACAACTAATAGGAACAAATGAAGAGAGAGTAAACAAATATCCTTTAACATTAATCTTTTCCACTTGTTTTCTGTTATCTTTTAATATAACATTCGTTTCCAAAAAGGATGAAATATTCTAGTTACATTTGACTCTTCAGGGTTTTAAGCAAATTTTGGGAACAGAATTTAAATATATTTTGCACATTGCAAACATTTTTAATACAAAAACCTTTATAGATAGGCAAAGTTTGTAGCGTTCGTCATTGTAAGTAAAATGTTATACAAAAACTAAAATTTATAAATATTTTTTTTTTATTTAGTATTTAAAGTTTGTCGAGGTCATAATCGTAAGTAATGCTTGATTTGCAGAAAAAAATATTGTTATGGCTTAACATATCTTTTTATGCAGAAGTTGACTAAAGATGACAATAATTTGCTAAAATTTCTGGCTTCCACATCGTTTTTACATGTTTTCTGGTACGTTCGGATGTTTAAACATAGGCTACGTCTGTTTAAAATGAAATTAAAAAAATACAAATTAATAATAAAATGTGTTTAGAAGAAAACAGTTTGGAAACGGACGCTTTAGAATTTTTTGATTTTTTTGTTGCGTCTTGCTTTCACAAGACTGTTAAGAAGTGAAAAAAATACGAGTATTTTTTCTCAAATGTGAAAACCAAAATATGTAAAAACTTCAAATCGTCCATTTCCAAATTGTTTTTGTTTTAAATTCGGATGCTAGAACACATACTATTAATTTGTATTTTCTAAATTTCAAACTTAAGAGGTGTAGCATGTGTTTTAATATCCGAATTCATAAAAAAACATGTGAAAAAGATGTGGAAACCAGAATATAGAGGAATTTAATTTTAATTTTTCTTCTATTCTTTCGAAACACGCATTAATGAATAAAAATATTTCATACAATAAGAATTGAAAATACTGAACTTACTCCCGATTAAGAAATTATTTTTGATTAAAATTCACTCTAGTTCAATAAAATTTAATATGTATCACTTGCTGAAAATACATAATATCCTGAACTGCATTGTTATTTGTATTAAATAAATACATACATACAATTTTTTTATATCTAGGCGCACAATAGTGCGCCAGGCCAAGTTCCGGCCAATGCACGCAGTGTGTATATTTACAGGAAGCCATTCGAGCTGTTTTTACCAACCCCCCATAACTTTGTTCACCACAATCGTAAAATTATAAAATTTAAACCATAATTAGAATAGAATTTATGTTACCTCATACGCGAAGTTTGAAAGTTTTACAATGAAAGGTTCTGGAGATATGGAGGTGGAAAAAGTGCATATTTTAAGATTTACTCACTGACTACTGACCACTGACCACTGACACACTCAACAAATTGATGAATCACTGCCGCTATAGCTAGAAACCTGAAATTTGTTACACGAGTAGATCTATGTGAGCAATGAAATAGAAAAATCTGAAAACCCAAAAATTTTAACTAGGGGGGTGGGGTTACGCCCATAAAAATTAAAATTTGCGCTGAGTGAGCTGAAATTTCGTGAAATTTTAACCAAAGGTGCGGGGCTACGCCCATAAAGCTCAGAATTTAAAAATCATTTAAGCGATTTTATTGAAATTTGGACACATGTTGCAATAACACAAAACTCAAAATTTTTATTGAAAAATGTGGGCGTTAACACGCCCATACAATTTGTGCCTCCTATTTCATGTGTTTCGGGTCATCACATTTAAATGCACTATTTATGTATTTACTATTATCCGTTTCCAACGAAACTAAACAGGAAAGATAACTACTACCCAAAAAAAAAATTTGGGGTTAAAAAAGTAGGCGGGAAGACTCCCATAAGAATAAAAATTAAAATTTGCACTATTGAGCTGAAATTTGATAAACGAACAGTTACAGATTAGTAAATTATTAGAAAAACCCAAAGATTTTACCTAGGAGGGCGGGGCTACGTCCATAATGTTCAGAATTTAAAAAACAAATCTAATGCGTTAAACTCAAGCGATTTTATTTAAATTTGGCATACATGTTGCAATAATACCAGGCTATAAATTTTCGTTGAAAAAAAGGGCGTTAACACGCCCATACAATTTAAGTCTTCTATTTCATGTACTTCGTGCACCAACAACAACAACAGGCAACAGTACGTAATGAAGTAATGTTGTAATATAATATTATAAATTCTTTATAAAGACTGCTATATATATATCTTTTAAACAAATATTTGACATTTAAAACGCTCTTTTATTTAAAAGTTTATATTTATTTTATACTTTTTAACTTTTTAACAAAATTATCCCCACTTGCAACACTATTACACTTTACAAGCAATTTCTATTATAATTAACATTGCTCCTGAAGGTATACTTTAAAATTCGGTTGAGTGTATTTCTATGCAGATCTTAAGTTTCTCTGTACTTCTTGTTCTTATGATTACAATAATGCACTCATACATAGCTCACACTAATTTGATAACACTTTACTATCTTACTCAAAATTTGTGATTGTAGTGTGAAACCCCTAGCGTATAGATGTTTACACATAAAAAAAATTATGACACTATGTATTACCTTTATGACAACCGTTTCAATGCCCCCATTATGTTTAAGATTTTTAATATTTATTGCAAAATTAGCTTTAACTTTATATTAGTGATGCATTTACGTTGGACTCCATAATAACAATGAATTGAATGTTGCTCACAAATCAACACGTTTGTCACTCATCAATTTTTGGAGATTTGAATAAAAACTCACGAACAAAAAAAAAAGGTTTCTTAAGAGAACGGAGTGTCACGTTCTATGTCATACATAAGTCACATACAAGAGACATGAGTTTTGCGATGACTTGGTGTTACATATGTGAGACACAAACTGGTTTAATATCTATCAATAAAACAGAAGTTTCAAATATGTTATTTGTTAAAAGTTCGCTATAAATATAGTTTATTGGTTATGCCACATTTTTAAAGAAGGATATGGGCATAATTAAATTACATCATCCTTTTTGTCTCTGCAGACTCCACATATATACTTTGTTGCGGTTCTGTTTGAGCTAAATATGCTTTATAATCCCTTCTGTAAATAAAGGATTATCTATCAACATTTGTTTTGTTATGAATCGAGCAGGCATTAAAAAATAATATGTCTATCGCAGGCATTAAAAAATAATATGTCTATCAGTTGAAAAAACAGATACATATACCAGCGTATTTATCGCCTTGGAATACCACTAAAAAACGAAGTTATAAAATAACTGCTAGCACATTCGCAAACCGTGGAACTCGTATACATATATCTGACACTTTTCCAGAGACTAAAACATACAAGAAAATTACCTCCTGCAAACTTCTTTGCAATTAAAGCTAAATTAATTTCAGTAGTAATGCGACACATACGTTCATGTATACATGGCAAGAGTTTTTATGAAAACTTCAATGTCACATATATTTGAGAGGTTAACGATGCATCGCGATGCCTATTTTATGTTTGATATTTTTAAATTTCTAATCGTAGAAAATGGAAATCGGTATTTTAATAAGCCTCAAAGGTTTTAAATAAAAGATAAAGCAGCACATACACGATGCAAGCAGACTTGAACATAAAGTAAACTGTACTAATCGATTAGAGAGAACTTGATATTGTTTTTTTCGTTTTTACCTTTTTTAAACCTTATTTTTGTATGTTCGTAGATATCCATTTAAATAAAAAACTATAGTGAAAAAAGGAGCTTTTAAAACACACAATGTTAAATAACTAGCAAATGAAATAACACGATGTTAACATCGCTATTTTTATTACAAGACTCGACTAATTTTACTGGCTGTTTAGCGAATGCATCACTCTCTTGTGTTTAACAAAACAGTATAATATTAGCAAAATAAAGAAAAACTCAGCACCCAGGCGAATTCATACCAGGTGACCCCATGAAGATTATTTGCTAATTTTTATGGTATCGGCAGGATATTTCACATAAACAGATGTACATGTTTTTTCTGCAGTATTGCACTTTTTATCAAAGTGAACTAGCCTTGCTCAGCAGAATCAACAGCGCATCAATCTCAGCTCTCGATCTCTTAATTAGTTTGTGCTAGACTTCGTGCTGTGGGTTTGTGTGTTGGCAGTTGAATATCATTGTAGTAGCCTTATAAATAGTTGTTGTTGTTTGCGTCTCATCTGCGTTGGCTTATGTGGTTGTGTGAATGTATATTTCTTAACAAGCAGAAGGTATAACATAATAGTTGTTATACTCTGCATGTTTACTTCAAACCTGTCTGTAAAGTTGGTGCGCTTATGTATTTATTTTGTCCTCTTAATAATTTCTGGATCATTGTTATTGTATATATGTATATGTAAGTTTTTGTGAAAAACTAAAAACTCTACGAAGTTTGTTGGATAGGGGAAACAAAACGCATGAAGCACTCACGGAAACGAATTTCGATGCACTGTGCCGATTCGTTACATATATCCATAAATATGGGTGACCTAACGTATGTGGGTGATGAACAGCATAAAGCCGTTTACATTTTTCTGGAAAGTCGGCAGCCACACAAATGGACTTCAGATTTATCAGGGTGTATATATTCCTCCAGAAAACAGTAGAACCGCTCATTAATATTTATCCCAGAATTAAAACTAAACTCAACTATATAACCTATTATGGAGATTTTTAACCAGCAGAAGACTGGTAATCCCCACATATTTTCCCTACGAAAGATGTTTGTATCTTGCGGGTTAACCTTTGACCACTAATTAACATATAAAAAAATCCTAAAATCATGTGTAAGCATTAATTTATTTTAAACAATTAGTGAAACAGCGTCATGCCGTTTTAATATTATTTCTCGAGTATGTGGACTATCTATTGTCTTGGCACTCGATTGCTGTTGCTTTGTCTGTCTGCTGCTTTGGTTCTGACTCATATGAAAAATGTATAAACATCAAAACTTATTTAACATTTCAAATACAATTTTTAATATTTGTTTTAAAATGTTCATAACAAATTATGCTCTTATAGGGCACTCATACAAACAAATGAAAATATCTTCAACACGAGGGTAGTCTGAAAAGCATATCAGCTGGCATGTGTAGAAAGATAGTCTTTGATTTATTGTTGATTGTTGAAAAGTTATTGTCTTTTTCTTACACGCTTGAAAATACCTGGACAGATAGATATTTTTCGAGACGTTAATTGGTCCTAGTTTCTCCAGAGAAAGGGTTACTTACACATTCCTTGACTGTGAAATCTGTGCAAGCAAAAATCTAATGGTATATGATAAGGTTTGCACAGCGATTATAATCGTAATCGATTACGATTAAAAATATTTCCCTTTTTTGAGCAAGGAATTTATGCCAAATTTAAATCTATTGATTCAAATTGAAATTAAAACTTTTAATACAAAAATATGTTCATATTTGGAACAAACATGTCTATATGTTTGCATTTCATTGACGCTTTAACAAATCATCAGTAGACTTCAACAATACTTGTGAAAAGTTTCAAACCTCTTATCTTATCAAAAATCATTTGAGAATTTACATAAGCTTATGGGAAATTCCCATAGAATAAGCGACTGGCCTCAGAAACTTATGCAAAACACGAAAAACTATTTATATTCCATAAGCATCTCCCATCTCCCAATTTTATTTCAAAAACGTCATAATATTTAAAAAATTTCATTATGATTGATACAAATATTTTTCATTCGGTTGGCAATTAAGTGCAGTTTGCTTTATCTTAGGACCTCGAATTAATACAGAAAAAACCTCAAAATAATTAAAAAAGTTTGAAGTTATAATTGAGTATCCGGACGTGATGATTTTTTGTCATAATAATACTGCTTTTATATGAACTTGTTCATTCATTGTGATATAAATTCATCTGATGTGGATACAAAATTAATTAAAAAATAAATTAAGAAATTTGAAATGCATGCACACATATACTTCGTCCTAGAAATAGTTTCCTTTAAAGAGATTGATTTAACACAATTCGTACAGTAATAGAAAACTAACGATCTAATTTTAAAAACAAAAATCTTAAATTTACATTGTTGAAATTTTCACATTTCAATCTGGAAATTTGTTTAGTAATATTGACGTTCTCAAAATTTAAGCATAAATTCTTAATTTATAGAATGCATTCTTAAAATTAAGAATATGTTCTTAATTTTAAGATTATATTCTTAAATTTTTAAGAATATGATGTTAATGTTAAGATTTTTATTAAGAACTAAATCTTGAATTCGATCTTAAAAATAAGATTTTATTCAAGATTACAATCTTAAATGCGATCTTAAAAGAAAATAGGATTTTATTCTTGAATCAAGAATTTTCACATTTAACAGACTATTAAGATTGAAATGATTTGATTTCAAGCAAAAAATATTTATCATATCACGTTTTTCCCTTAGTGTATTGTTTTTGATACTCATAAGCTCTGATTTACGAATTTCATCTTACGTGCTTTACATTTTTCCCAAAATAAAAATATAATATTGAAAAATTAAATTAAAACGCGAACTCAAGACAAAATAAATAAATTTCTTTGTATGGGTTTATACATTTCGACTAAAGCTCATGACGCAGTTTATTTTGGTTTTATATAAAATTATAATAGTATATTTCCTTCATTAATTGCGTTTAATCGATAATCGCGATTAATCGCATATTTTTTAATCGTAATTGCGATTATGAAAATCTGCGATTATTTGCAAACCGTAGTATATGGTATGAGATTTAAAGAAATTTTTAGATTCTGTTTGAGGTTGGATAGTTGATAATATTTCGAAATATATTTTGTATTTTTGATTTGAAATTATATATCGAAACATTATAAATACAATTTTTCTTGCTGTAATTAATACATAAATTGGATTTATACCATGAAACTAATTGAATGAAATTTGTTTCTTTTGCAATAGGGATTTGTGGGCATTTCGTAACTCTCATTAAGTCACACTTTGTTTTATTTTGATTTTGCTACATATAATGAAAGGAAATATTGAATCAAGTAGAGATATGCTAACAAATTTTATGTTGAGTTTCTTGTAAATACAAATACTAGATGATTTAATTTGCAGCAGCTTTAAAAAAAGAGAGAAAATTTAAAAAATGGTACACACAGAAAAAAATACCAATGTAAAATTACCATGCCAAAAAGGTTGATTTAAATTCATTCAAATCACATTAAATATACGAGAAATAATATGTTGTTTGAGTGTGTTGGTGTTTATTTGCTTTGTTCATACCCAGCATACCATATGCGCTCTAAATGAGCTCATAAAGACTCTTTTGTCGGAACGCTGACGCTCATAATGAGTTCATAAAATAATCATAAACAGTCATAAAACGCTCATATTTGAGTGGCTTTTTCCACTAAAGTGGTCACTCATGAAAGAGCTCTAAATTTTATGCATAAAAGAGTAGTTTCCCAGCTTACCATATGCGCTCTAAATGAGCTCATAAAGACTTTTGTCGGAGCGCTGACGCTCAAAATAAGTTCATAAAATAATCATAAACACTCATAAAACGATCATATTTGAGTGGCTTTTTCCAATAAACTGGTCACTCATGAAAGAGCTCTAAATTTTATCCATAAAAGAGTATTTTATGACTCTTTTTATTTTTAATATTACATGCTGGATTTTCTTTTCTTAATTTATTTGAACGAAGTTCACTTATTATTAATTTGCTTTCTTTTAAGCTTGCTATTTTCATTATTTTAATTATGTATTATTTTTATATTTATTATAAAATAACTCACAATTTTGTCTTTACGCTTCCAAAAATATTCACTAATGAATCAATTTGTGTAACTTCTTTCTTCTGCTTAGCTGGAATTTACCGTTATCTGGCAGCGTGCAGAAATTACTCATAAAAATCACATAAAATTTATCGTTTATGAGCTCAGAAATATGCGCGCAGAAACCAAGCATAAAACACTCATAAAATTTACCGTTTATGAGCTCAGAAATTTACACGCAAGAAACACTCATAGGAAGTCATAAAATCGATCGTTTATGAGCTCAGAAATATGCACGCAGGAAACACTCACAGAAGCTCATAAAATCGCTCATATATGAGCTCATATATAAGAGCGCTCCGATAATGGTATGCTGGGTAGCTGCAATACACTTTTGTGTTTAGCTGTGTAGGTTGTTTTTGTATTGTTGTTGTTTTTTTATGTTTGTAAACAGCCGACAAACTCCTGCTGGGGATGGTAAGCAGTGTACTAGTCTTGCATTCGGAGGATCGCAATTTCGAGTCCTGGAGTAAAGTCAAAGTATCTTGTATTTTTTTTAACTAAAACTTTTCAAGTCAAAGCATTTTGTTTTTTTTTTTCTAACTAAAACTTAAACTTTTCAAATAAATTGTATGTTAAATGATATATGAAATAATTTTAAATTATAAATTAATTCAAGATGTTATATATTTAGCGCGTATCTTAAGAATATTTAAAGTTGTTTTGGCTGTAGGGGTAAGGACGTTGACTACCACGCAATCGCGTTGAGTTCCGAGTTCAAATCCTTAAATGTTAATTCAACTTGAAATAAAGTTATTTCAAAAGGAAAGTTTTTTTTGACAATTTCTATAAATCATGTTAAATCAACATAAAACTCACATGAAGCAAAATCATTGCCAAGAAAGGTAAAATTTACCCTATTTTTAACGATTCTTCATTGTTTTATTCTGTGTGTATGAAAAATTTTAATTTTGTAAATTTAGTTCCACCGGGACTTTGCAAGTGCAGTTTCTATTTTAAAAAATCCACAAATTTTGCTCAACCGTCTTATTCGACGCAGTTAGATTAGTTAGTTAGAGTTATTTTCCTCTACCTGTTGCGGAAACTTGCCTCCAACGACGAAATCATCTCACAAGCAACTAATACTTATTCTCATAACCTCGGCTGCATATCTTTTTTTTTTTTGGAAGGTATAACAAAATTTAAGCTTTATTATTGTGCGCCAATACAAAGTTTCAAACTAAAATATTAATTCAATTTTAAAAGGGCACAAAATTTGGTACATTTTAGCTAAAATCTTTATGTAAATCTATGCAGTTTACACCAATTTTTTTTTTGAACATCAAGATTTTTTATTCAAAACCAACGGTGCAGTGGCCTTCGAAAACAGGTAGTTGTTCCGTTCTACTGGTGTTGGTCAGAATATTTACAATTAACTTTGGTGTTATTTGTTCCTTAATAATTATCACATGCAATTTGACTTACAGAGCGAAACGAACTCTAGCAGATTTTAGTTAAAATCTTTATGAAAGTCTATACAGTTTACACCAAGTTATTTGACACTTATCAAGACTTTCTTATCTTAACCAAACAACTGCAATATAGCTAATTCATACACCTTTTTATGTGAACAGGCTGACTTTATTAAAACAAATTCTAAAAAACCCATAGTTGCATCACTAAAGCATGTCGTACACGATATGTTTTTTACGTCCGACATGTCAACTTTTCAACTCATATGTAATTATGAATGTATGTCAAAAATTTTGTTTTACAGAAGGTTTATAATATTGGGTCACAAACGTGCATGTATAAATACGTCTGACATTGTCTGTGTTTGTATTGAACAGCTGATCTGTGCTTAAATTTTATTGAATATATATGTACGAATAATATTAAAAACTTATCTTTATTAAATCTTTATCCATTTTTTTAAACAATAAATAAATGAAATTATAGCCTTTTTTATTATTTCTGTAAATATTTCGCACAGCTTTTGTTCAAACCTATGTCGGCCTCCGTTTCAAAATGGACTGTTGCCGGTACAAAAATGTTTCTTTACGTCGTAAAAACTTCAGTCATTTAAAAAAAAATGTTCTTTAAATTCGAAGAAATCATGCAAGGATATAAAAATGCAACGCTATTTTATTGCATGCACATGCTTGCTATTGAATTAAAAAAACATAAATAAATATATCGCTGTTGAAATATATAAAGTTCAGCCAACTAATGATTCCGTTAGTAGGGGAACGCCGCTGAATGTTTCCTCACGGCATAGATTTTTGACGACATATTTTGCATAACAAAAACAGCTGATGTCAGAAACTTTATCAGAAGAAAATAGAACACGTCTGACTTTTACAGAAGCAAAGTCTTAAGGGTACTACACGACATGTAGATGTTTTATAGTGGGAAATTTGGCAAGTCAGATGTAAAAAACATGCCGTCTATGGGGTTCTTAATTTCTACTAGATGATTTTAAGCAGATTTTGACAAAATATAATTACGAAATAGATTTTGTGTTATATGGGAAATTTACTAGATTTTCCCCGAAATTTCTTAAATTTCGAGTATTAGATTTTGCTCCGATGTAAACGCACTGTAATGGAAAATTTTGAATTTCCTCTAAACAAATTTTCAGTCTCACCACATTTATGCAGCAACAAACAGAAATATTCATATGTAAATATTAATTTGTATGTATGTACATATGTATGTACTTACTTAATGTTTTTGTATGCACTTTTACATTCACACCAATCGTTGGAACATTCCGTACAATTCAACTTTTAAACATTTGTATTAAATGTTTTATTAATGATTGCTTTTAAATTGCGTTGACAAGCGACACTTAGTTTAGTTTTTTTTGTTTTGTTTTGATTTTGTTGCTGTATTTTTTACTGTGTTTGCGTTTATTATTTTGCAGGAGTGTGTGTATATATCTTTGTATATGTATTTGTTTTGTTTGGTTTTTTTTTTCTGAGTGTATTATGAACTAATTTTTCAGACATGTTTACAGTTGTTCGCAATTTGTTTCACATGCTTTACATTACTAAACAAATACAGATAAATACACACAAATATAAATGTTCACTCGCCAGCCATTTGTATTAATACAACTCACATCTACATACATACATACATACATACATATGTACATAATGATACATTTTATAATTTATATAAAATTATACAACAATACAAATAAGTATGTTGAACAACATTTTTAACAAAAGTCTCAAGTATGATGTTTGAAATATGTTTTAATTTGTTGTGCCTGGTTGTTTGCTTTTCTAGTTGCTTCTTCCACGTCTCCTTATTTATTTGTTTATTGGAAATTTTAGTTATTTGAAAAATTTATTTTCTAATTTGTAGATTCGATAGGTATCAATTACTATCTACAAATAAGTTAATAGCTTTTAAGGCAATTAATATTAATACTGTACAACTACAACAAACCCTTTCCAAAACAACCAGGGGGGTTACTCTCTATTGCGATGCGAAAGAAAAATGCTACGAAATCGAACGATTGGTACTCTCTAATGCGTTTGCGCATTTGCTTTCCGCATCTGCTTTTTTTTCGTTCGCAAGCCTGGTATCACCGCACTCTGTAATGCGAAAGTGGCTGTCAAAATCGTTCGATAATCGCAAATATCTTGCGATAGCTAAATAACAAACGCAAAGGGAGAAAAACATGTGAGTACGTTGAAAAAATATTTATATTGGATATTAAAATTATTTTTTGAGTAAAAGCAAACAAAAATTACATTAAATTTTGTAATCACATACATACATATGTACCTAAAAATGTAAAACAAAGGTGAAATATAATTAACCAAACCATAGCATTCATACTGCGCTGCAATTTTCAACAAGTGCTTGTTTTAGGCCTATTTAACCGTTTGTATGTGACTGTAAAAAGCATTTTTGATTTGTGCCCTTTCCGCAGCTAAATCAAATTGGATATGCTTGGAACATAATATTCTCTCAATGCCACGCATATCTCTCTTGCAAGCAATTTGACATTGACTGCTGCGATAGTCTAAGGTATGGTCCTGGCCAATTTGATGTTGGTATCTGCCTTGGCAAAGTAATTTGAATGCGGCGGCTAGTTTTATAATAGTTGGAATTGCTGTGGATCTTCTCTTAGCTAGTGTTGAATAGCGTTTAGAACACAAAGAAATGGTTTTCTTATTCAAACGGAACCCTACAGACTACTCACTATTTTACTTTCAATTAAAAACTCTTCACTTTTTCTTAACTTTCCTTTTTTGAAAAAGCGTTTTTTTATTTTTTTTGACATTTCATTAGTCAATCTTTGCCATATTTTCTTTTGCAAAGTCAGTGTTGCCACTTTATCAAAGAAATTTGCGAAAGGCTTGCGAAAGTAATAGAGAGTACCAAATTGGCATCTCATCGCATTTAGCTTTCGCATCGTAATTGCTTTCGCATCGCAATAGAGAGTAACCCCCAGGCTTCAAGGGCAGCGTTTTGAAAGTTTACCTTAAGGTCTTAAGGGACTCTTCCCTTCCACAACCTTTTTTGCTGATTTTTGTGTCACAAGCCATTTAATATGCTTGCATCTTTTGAAGATGAATGTTGTGTATAAAAATAGTCTTAAATTTAATGAAGAATTTTTGTTTTTCGTTGTTGGAAAATAAAAATTGATTCGGAATCGGATAATATCTTGGGAGTTTTTCTACAGAGTGTCCACCGCGGCCGGGAAGGTATTCCACTTTGTTTGTGTATAATTTTTGATTAAATGAAAGAGAATAGATCTTATATTGATAAATGTTTTATTTAATGTCGGCAATTATGTATGGGACACAATATAAGATAACTGTCCGCCTCTGTTAGCCTCACAAATGTGAGTCCTTTTGAGCACATTTTTCCTCACACATTTCACGCGGTATTTCATTAATAATATTTTATTTGAGTTGCTCAAGTGCTTCTTTGCGACCGAGAAGGCCAATCAACATCAACTTGCTTTGGAAAGAGGGCACCGTCTTGTTGATATGTGTAAAAAGCTCTTGTATCAACTGAATCTTACACAGAAAAAAATATCATCAAAATGCAACCACCAAAAAAATTGTTAATAGTTAATTTAAATTAAAATATATATTTAGTTAATATAAAAAATTAAGTTGTTGATATGACAAAAACAGAAATTTTTTTCAATAAACTGAACTAACCAAATTTTATGTTATACATGGCGCAAAAACTCAAAAAATTCATTGTTGATTCAACAAATTAAAATTTTTCTAGTCAATCAAATTACTCAACAAAATTATTTGTTAAATTATATCATAACGGAATACGCACATGTAGAAGAAACAGAAGAATTTGCATTTTGTGTGTATTCATTATTTGCTTATCTAATAACGATTTGCTCTTTAGCTGAGTGGTAAGTACATTAGCCTATTAATCAAGAGATTGCAGGTTCGACTCATCCAAACATCTTTAAAATTTAACAAAAACCAAAATTCTAAAAATAATATAAAAAAATAAAAACAAATAAACAACACATAAGAATTTGAAAAACAAATTCATTAAAAAAATTTATTTTTCTGGTAACAACTCAATTGTTAATAACACAATAATTTTAATTGAAAATAATTGAGTTGATTTTGTTTTCTTAAGTTACAAATGTGTGTTTGTATTTACAAAAATCGTTGTAGGTGTCTTTTTAAATAATATTTTAATTGTATTCACAAATAAATTATTTGTATTTACAAATCTTTTTTTTCTGTGTAAATGGAAACAGTTGCAAATATTTGTGCAAAATTGTGGCCAAAGTTGTTTTTTGAAGACCAAGCTCCTGAGCACGGCGTCGAATTGAGGGTTGTTTTAAACAATTTCCTGAGAAGCAGTAATGTTTTCAGTCGATTTTGCAGTACGTTGTGGTCCATGCTTGGGCCTATCACCTACAGTCACGTAACTTTCTCATCATCACAGTAATCGATGACTGATTTTGATAAAATGTTTTAACGATGTTTAAAACACGTTGGTTTATCGAATATTTTTCCATAATAAATTTTCCACGTGTTTACTTTACGACTGCCAAATATGAACTTTCAAGACTAATGTTTACCAAAATGGCGGCAAAACAAATTGGTATACCTCCCTGGCGGATTTCCTGTATAAATATATTGCTTCTTCATTCCAATACACACAGCAATAAAATTATGAAAAGTGTGTTACCAAACAGGTTTTTGAAACTGATTTTAA
The DNA here is from genome assembly GCA_905220375.1 of Tachina fera. Taxonomy (NCBI): domain Eukaryota; kingdom Metazoa; phylum Arthropoda; class Insecta; order Diptera; family Tachinidae; genus Tachina; species Tachina fera. Next base: position 61,172,352 of record LR999964.1, on the reverse strand, counting down.
GTTTTATTATTTGCTTTAATTTAAATTGATGAATTTATAGTAAATAATTTTAATAATAGCCCATTCAGGCTGACTCCAAATTAAGAAATTTCGTGACTTCGTTCGAAATCAAGTTGAAATTAGGTAATTTCCCATATATTTTAACATTATCCAAATTAAGTTATTTTACTTAATTTCGGTGAAATTATCAAGAAATTACAATACAAAAATCGGGTTTTTGTACTAAAACTACTTTTATTTCAAATATGATTTATAATTATGAGAAACAACAATTAAAAGAAATAAAAATTTTAACATTCAATATTAAATTAAAAAATAGTTAAAAATTATTAAATTTATGAAAATTTTTGAAAGAAAAATGTGTATAAGTGTAACAAAGAATTTATTCAACAGAAACAAACTACTTCAATGTCTGCAATGTCGACTCAAATGTCATTCGGTACCTGCACAAACGGTTTTCAATTACTTAATTTCGGTTCAGCCTGAATGTGCTATAAAGGAATTTAATTTTCCAATTTCAGTAAAAATTTTGTTTAATTTTTTTAAATTATTTTTGCTGTGTATGCATAATTAAAAAATATAGTTCTACAAGATATATGTACAAATCGAAACTTTATCTGCTCAAAAAGACAAAACATTCATATTGTATGTCGCAGAAAAATTATGAAAATGGATTTCCAATTAAAATTTTTAATTTTCTCTAAATTTTCACATGCTTATTTTATAAGCGAAAATTTTCTTCGTGCGCTACCGCTGGTCACAAAACTACTGCGTCATGGCCGCCGATAATTTCGCCTCTATTATATATGTAATCGAATATCTTATCTCATTTAAACATTTAAAAATATATATTTGTTTCGGTGTTGTTTTTAATTTAAGCGGGTTTTTTTTGTTTTGCCGATTTTTTATTAATTTTTTTAGTTGTGGCTTTTTTCGTTTTCTAGTTTTTTCGGTTTTTGGAGATTTTTTCGGTTGTTTTTTCTAGTTTTAGAGATTTTTTTAATTTTGGCGATATTCTTTATTTAAGCGATTTTTCTTTTTGCCGATTTTTTGTTTCGGCATTTTTTAATTGTTTAATTTTTTGATGAGACATTTTAAGATTTAATTGAACGGTGGTTAATTTTAATCAGAAAAATTTCTTATTCGGGATTAAGTTCAGTAATTTCAATTCTTAGTGAATGAAATATTAAATAATGAAATATAAACAATCATTTCTAATATTAAGTTTCATATAAAATTTACGTTAAATAGCTGATGTTAATAACAATCTCTACCCAATTAGACAGACTAGGAGGCTGATGAAGTGTGTGGCTGCACAGAAAAATGTCCCCCAGCTATAAAGTCTAGTTTAATTGTTCTTCTCTTCTTTAGAAACTCACATTAAGTAATAAAAATATTTCATTCAATAAGAATTGAAATTACTGAACTTAAGCCCGAATAAGAAATTATTTTTATTTATTTTTAAATTTAACATTAACATTTTAAGTTGTTGCCTGTCGTGTTATTTCTTTAGCTCAAAAATAAAAAAATTTCAGCGAGTTTTGAGTCGGTTTCTTAAGTACAATGAAAAATTGGGTTGTTTTTCAAAATTTTTAAGTATAAAGAGAGAAACTGCGTTATTTTATTTATGTTTCTTTAATTTTTTTGAATTGTAGAAAATAATTTCTCTGCCCGTTCTTTTCGCCAAATAACAATACCAATCGCCAATTCTCTTGGAGTTCGTTATAATCGAACTCCACTGTACGTTAACTTTGTCTCTGATATAAACAAAAATAAATTAATTTCAGATATATGTGTATAGCCCATCTTTTAATTACTGTTCTATCCTTTCCATCACTGGCAATCAAATCGTAATTTATAGCTTAATGAAAAATTAAATCCTAGAAAAGAACGAAGCCACCTGTAACGTAAGCCGTATCATGGGTTGTTGTATCTTATCATATCTCTAAATTTTCCTATTAATCATGCGTTCGTTCCTTTGCATTCAAACTTTGTGTTCCCTACTCGCACTAACTCTCACAAATGCAATTTGTTTATGCAAAGACGAGCGTATAAAAAAGTAAATAGTTTTTTTATATTAAAAAAAAGAATAGATATCTTTAGTGGATTTTTTTTTCTTAATTCGCTTTTTATCTTGTAACCGATTTTTTTTAATACATTCTATAGAGATTATGCATTTTGTCAGTTGATTGAAGTTATCTTTACGACGGTATTGTCGTTTATTGTTTTATTTTAAAAATTTTTTTTTTTGTAAGATTTTAATGTTGTTGTATATTTTATTGAATACCTTTGCACAAGATGTTATTAGTTTTTACCTTTAGAGCGAGCGGGTTCAGGTTTATTTATTTTTTTATTGGAGATTTTATTTTTTTAAGCGCATAAAATGTGAGTTTGATTTTTTTTATTTTATATTTTGTTTATAGTGGCCATTTAAAGTGGAGACACCATGTCTGCCCAGGTTCAAGACTATTTCTCATGCTTAATGGAATTTTCATGTTTTTTGGCTTTTTATATAAAAATTATGTATATTTGAGGTTTTTAAAAAAAAAAAGGTTAAGTCAATGCTTGCACCGAGTTTTTGCTGTCCTGTTTGATGGTGAGTGTACGTGTGTGTGTTTGTTTTAAGTTCTAGTTTTTTAGTGGTTTGTTGTTTTAAAGGTTTTCATTTTTAGTTTTATTTCAATTTTTAAATTTTCCTGCTCTTGTTGTTGTTTGTTGTTCGCTGATGGTGCTGATTATTTTAAAATTGTAAGCATGTGTTTGATCAGGCTATAACATGTATTGGAATGATAATGAAATGTGTTAAATGATCAAATTTGTTGTAATACTTGTTGTAATGTTTTTCCCATTTATTTATTTTTTTTATTTGTATTTTTTGCGTTGTTAGAAAATGTTGTTTTCTTTAAGGAGAAACATTTAGTTTTAAGTTAACATGAAATCAATCATTTCATATGATCAAAACATAAAACAAATAATGTTATATACACATATAATATTGTTAACAAAATTCAATGGAGGATAGTCAAAAAATTCTCACAAACCGTTGCTTGAGTTTGGCGAATGAATAAAAAAAATTGTATCTGAATAAAACGGCATATAAAGTTCGAAATTTTTAATCGATCTTATATTCTTATACTACATAAAATAAAGATAAATATTTTATACTTTGAACAAAAGTTTTTTTTCTAAAACTCGAAAAGAGCTAATGTACAAGAAAAGCTTACTTTTGTTGGAATGCCTAGGACACTGAGTAGTCCTGCCTCATTTGAAATGATGTGAATCCTCATGCTATTATCGAAGGATTGCCGCATCCCTTATAACTCATTGTTTAATATGCGTTAGAGGCGAGTAATAGCTCTGGTGTATTCGAACCAGTTGCTTTTTATGGTGACCGGTACAGCATCGCAATAGTCCACTTTCTAGTACGACAATTAAGTGCCCTTAGTGCTAGTCATAATTGATTTATAAAAAGGAAACTTTCAGTGAAGGGATAATTTCGCTCAATGGACCCTTAAATTGGGCTTCAAGATCATGACCTTTTACCTAAATACTGTAAAATGGGGTGTAGAATTGAAGAAATGTAGGTTATTATACCGCTAAAAATTTCGTAGACTTGAATAGTCTACGGATTTTTTTCGTTAAAGAAAATAATTTTCGTAAATAGTTAAATGGATGAAATTTCTTCATTTTGACTCTTATTGTTTCGTTATTTAGTGAGTGATAAATATTACTAAATTTTAGTCGAATTGAGTAAAAATTCTCATTCGTAATAACTAATTAATGTAGTTATTTTGAATATTATTGTATGTACTTTGAAGAAAATTTGTTTAAATGAAGTATTGAAATTATTCTGTATGATTAATTTTTTTATTCATAATGAAGAATTATTATATACTTTAACTACCATATTTTATTCAATTAGTGAGCCGCTGTAGGGACATTTTCTTCCACCACTTAAGAAATCTTTATATAAATTGTAAGCGGTAAACTACTTTACAAATCGTATAAGCAGTTGTGTGTTTGTTTACTGTTTACAAATTATATAAAATTGTCTTAGTTAGTGAAAGATAATGTTATTAACGATACAAAATGTAATAAAGTAATATTGTATTAACTAATTAAAATAAAAACAATATAAATTACAAAAGTAGAAATTTATTATACAAACTGCAATTATATATGTATTGATATACATTTATAATAAATACGTACTTAAATATATAAGTATAAATCAGGATAATAAGTAATTACATATTATGTTATTATGCAAGTTAAAGTTTGCTAGATTGGTCCTTGCTATTCTCTTCAAACACGGAGTGAATTTTTAAGCCAAACGTTTCAAAATCATCATGAGAGCACTCTGTTTTTGGGTATAAACATATATGCATATCTGCCTACAAAAGTACAAAAACATGAATTTCTTAAAAATTTTATTTTATTTTTATTATTAATCAAATAAGTACCAACTTGATACCAAATACCTTTTTGTAATGTGGCCATTTGTTTAGTACCTCAAAAGCATGGGACATTTCGTGGAACAGGTAATTTTTGATTCTATCTTGAAAGTACTAGAATTTGCAGGAAAATAGTTTTTCGATAAACTTGTAAAATATTATTATCAGTGGTACTGAAAATTTGGTCAATATTTGTATCATTTATTTAACTTTAAACACATTTACTATTTTGTCTCTTTTATAATTCACTTTTTAAACTTTTCAAAATTAAATTACAACAATATTTTTTTTTTTAAATGACACTACTTATAAGGAACCATAATATGAAATAAAGTATTCGCCAGAAAAGCTTAACTGTTTTTTATACGAAGAAGAAATTTCTTCACTTCTATGTGTATTTATTTAATGAAAATTAAATAAAATTGTTAAATATAACGAAATTTCTTCAATTCTACAGACCATTTTTAAATTTTTTGTATTTTTAGTTATTTAAATTTTTTTTATTCAATTCTAATATATTAAATTAGTTAAATTTTACGAAATTTGTTCAAATCTACAACTTTTTAGTTCATTAAGTCTTTTTCTTGTTTAAACGAAATTTTAACAGATTAATATTCAAAACAACACTTTTTTGTTATTAAAATAAACCATACATTATTCTCATTTACTTCCTTTAAAGATGTTAATTTAACGCTATTTTAGGTGTAGTTTCGATTACCATGCGATTCTACTATTTTACCACTGTTTTAAATAAAATTTACTTTATTTAACAGAGTTTTAGATATTATTTTAACCAATTTTTATTTAAGCCAACAGATTGTATTTTACTAAATTTTTAACAAAAATCTATTATATGTTTTGAAGAAAACTATTTTATATTAATAAATTTTCTTTAGATTTTAATAAAAAGCCAGTATATTTAACGATTTTTTTCGTTAAGGGTCTACTAAATGTTTTTGTTAATATTACCTACGACATTTGCTTCAGTGTTGACAACATTTTCCACGTTATCACTAGGGATGTAACGAATACCGATACCGATTCCGATATATCGGCGATATGTCTGATTTGCCGATATATCGATATCGGCGATATTTTACTGTCGATACGGCGATACTTCTTAAATTTTTTTAGAGCTGTTTGGAACAAACAATTCAATTTTCAGCGTTATTATTTTGCAAGAGAAATAACATATTAAAAGCAGGAAATTAAAATTTTTTTTGTTTTGCTTTGCACCATATTTAAAAAAAAAATTTGTTTTTTGTTAATTTCAGAATAAATTCAAATATCAATTTTAAATATTAATAATCTCTTACACTATAATTCTGTATAATAAAAGGTTTTGTTAATTTTAACTTGAATTCAGTTTCAATATGCATATCAGTCGGTATCGGCGATATTTCTTTTTGAGTATCGGTATCTGTATCGGATCGAAAAAACGGCGTATTGTTACATCCCTAGTTATCACTGTCATCAGGCCCCCTGCTTAAAAAAAGTTATCGAAAATGTGAGGTCACGTTCAGATTTCATCCGAACTACCCATATGCCCATACGCCAAATGTCATATTGGAATAAAAATTGCAAGGAATTACACTGTGTGTTAAATTTTAATGAAATTGAAATAATAATAATAATCTGTATTAGAAATTTTCCAAACACCCCAAAAATCTTGAGTTACTGATAAAAACCCGTTTTTTCGTACCCGTGGGCACTTATGAACCTCTAACTAAGTTGAATATCAACTGATTTTAAACTTATAATTGAGAGACCATGTATATCTTGTTTCAGTTTGTTTCAGATATATGTGTGTATTTTTTCACCAAATATAATGTTTTTGGTTTTTTTCGAGACATTTCTACTTTGGATTCGTTGTTAGGCAATATTTTTGTATTGGAACCACACTGTTTATGACTTTATTTATAGAACATTATTGATTAGAAGTAATTCACAGATTTGTTATAAAATATTTTATTAGAAGACTTTTTGTTAAAAAAAAAGTACTTACGTGATGTTTTTCTCGTTCTATTTTTGTGCTGTCTGTGTATTTAAGCATCCAGCATAATGAAAGTACAATTAAATAAACGTTTATCAACACAAAGTACTAAATTGTTATAACAGTGCTAGCCAAACTTTTTTATTTCATAGCCACATTTTTCACGTACACCAACCATACATTCAGCTAAATTACACCAAATTAAAATTTATTTCGGCATGTGCATTGTTGTTTGGTATACTGCAATGGAAAATATATGGTATTTTATTTGTATCTAAATAGTACCCTATACGTATAATAACTAATACGATTGGTACAGTTTGATGGCCGCAAGTTTCAAATAACTCTTATACTAAAATCAAGTTAGAGTGGCATCAAAAATTTACAAAAAGAGCTCAACTCATGTAAATATACTATAACTAATCATCATTTTGGCGATTGTTATCGTTGGTATATATAAAAAATGTAGTTCTCAAGAAAAAAAGTTTGGCGACCACTGTTGTTGATAAATGTCTATTTAATCGTACTTTTATCATCCTGGCATCCTAAATACACAGAAAGTGTATAAATGGAACGCGAAATACATCATACAGATAGTTTTTTTTTAACAAAAAGTCTTATAATAAAATATTTAATAACTCAGTCAATTTCAAGGGAGTTAAAAAAAATAAACCAGAAAATTACTCTTAATTAATTATGTTTTATAAATAAAGTTATAAACAGTATAGTCCCAGTACAAAAATACTGTCTAGGAACGAGTCCAAAGTAGAAGAGTATCGAAAAAACCGAAAAAATTATATTTGGTAAAAAAATACAGACACACATACAGACATATATTGTCGGTCCCTTACAAATACTAAACAAAATAGCTAAAATCCATATTGTGACGGTGGGTTAAAATATGAGCTTTCTCTGCCGTTGCAAGTATTATATGTTGTATATAAATAATTGTTTCTGCCAAAAAAACCGACTTCAATGCAAAGATCTGATAGAAGAAGATAAGATGTACGTGAAATAAAAAATTAAGTTTTAATGGGAGTGACTCCTCCAATTTTTTTTAATGGAGGAATGTGTCTAATTTAGAGCTCCAGATGTGTGGTAAGTTTCTTAAAACTCGGTTAAGTAGAACCGCGTGAAATATTGTAATAAATTTTAATGGGCGTACTTCCGCCCATTTTTAAATGCAAGATAGTGTGTGTTTTAGAGCTCAGGGTGCATGTAAAGTCCTGTAAAAGATTGTAAAGTAGAACCACTTATAATATAATATTAAATTATAATAGGTGTCATTCCGCCCAATATTTTAAATGGGTTATTGTGTCTATTGTACAGATCAAGTATCGTAAAAATCGGGTAAGTAGAACCGCGTGAAATATTATAATAAATTTTAATGGGCGCAACCCCGCCCATTTTTTCAACTTTCAAGTTTTGCAATTACAAGAACCAAAAGTGTTTTATAGGTTTCGCTGCAATCAAATAAGTAGAATATCATATATTATATATTTTTTTTTGTAACCAATGATAGGCTATACCCTCTCAGACAACAAAAAGTTTTTTACAATCGGTCTAAAATGTCCTGGGTCATGAAGATACACACCTAAAATAAATTTGACGAATTAAAAATCTCCTCCTTTTTTTAAAGGAACCATAGAGAAATAACTCGGCTTCAATTCCCTGGCCCATTTTGCACAGAAAATCGGGTAGCCATTATGTCCATTTTGTTGGAAAAAACTAATTTGTATAATTTAACAGAAGTCTGTTTTTTAGGGTTCCGTACACCAAAGGTGAAAAAAGGAACCCTATTGTTTTCGCTACGCTGTCCGTCTGTCGGTCACACGGTATTTTCTCAGGAACCGTAAGAGCTACGGATCTGAAATTTGGACAGAGTATGTAGAACATTGGCCACTACAACAACAAATACATGAGAATTAGAAATTAAAGAGTGCTCCAAAACAAGCGACGAAAAATGTTAAAATCTCATGTAATATACATACAATTGTATGTACATATGTATATTGACACTTGAAATTTTTAAAATTAGTGTATTTTTATATAGACTACAACAATAAACATTAAAATATTAAATAATTTAAATTAAAGGGTGGTCCATCAGTTAATGCAATTTTGACAACTTGCTATATCTTGGAGACCGTAAGAGGTAAACTCTTGAAATTTGCAAAAACGGTAAAACTAAAAAATCCGAAAATCATAAAATCGCCAAACCAAAAAAAATCGCCAAAACCTGAAAGAAATCGCCAAAAATTAAAAAAATCGCCAAATCAAAAAAAAATCGCCAAATCAAAAATAAATCGCCAAATTCGAAAAAATCGTTTAAATGAAAAAAAATCGCCAATATGAAAAAAACGCCAAAAACCGAAAAAAATCGCCAAAACGCGAAAAATGCGCCAAAACCAAAATAATTGTTTATGTGAAAAAAAATCGCCAAAATGAAAAAAAATCGCCAAAATTAAAAAAAAAAATCGCCAAATATAAAAAAAATCGCCAAAATTTAACATAAACGCCAAAAGCCGAAAAAAATCTCCAAAGCGAAAAAAATGCCAAATCTAAAAAAATCGCCAAAACCAAAAAAAATCACCTATATGAAAAAAAAAACGCCAAAATTAAAAAAAATCGCCAAAATAAAAAAATCACCAAAATAAAAAAACGCCAAAATAATAAAAATTGCCAAAATTAAAAAAACTTCAGAAACCAAAAAAATCGCCAAAACTTGAAAAAAAGTGCCAAAACTCAGAAAGCTCCAATAAATTCAAAAACCCCCCAACTAAAAAAAACGCTTAAAACCGAAAAAACCCAAAAACGAAAAAATGCCAAAACTATAGTTTATATTGTTCGTATTGAATTACATATCTCGTGCCCGTACGGACCCCTTCGTGCGCTGGTCAAAGTCGCACTTCACTGAATTTTTTATTTTTATTAACGGAGCTCTTGCAAGATCGACAATTTGTGTCTAGGGTTTTATATATAAATTCTGTTTTATAAAGGCTATTTCTATAAAAAAAATTTATGGAATGTATTTATTTAAACCGTTTATAAATCAAAAATATTTTTTATCAATAAGGCACATGTTCCTGTTAAACAAAATTCCATAAACAAAACGAACTTTGTTTAAGAAATTTTGAACAAGATAAGGAAAGTCGTTATGGAAAAAAATCGATTAAAAAACTTACTACATATGTATGTATGTATGTAGAAATATTCTTATGTATATATATATATATATGCATATAAATATAAAGAAATATAAGTATTTCATCATATATTTTGCGTGTATGTACTTGTGTGTGAACATGAATAATATGCGGGTTAATGATCTACCGCATTTTTGTGCTCTCTAAATATTTAAAAGATAAGTTATCAAAAACAAATATCGATGAGATTTTTAAAGTTACAAATCTTTATGGTGCACAACTTACAGAATTCTTTGTGATGGCGAACATTTATTTCAGTTTTTATTTCAACATTCTTACATTCGATGCATATAAATGTCAGTAAAATAATAAAATTAGCTGCCTTTGATGATGATCACAAGATCAGTTCCAATTGAAATTCATTCTTTGGAGTTTGTCACTCATTTGTTGTTTGTTCGTTGCAGTTTGAAAATATTTTTTTTAAGGTTCTCTTAATAAAATTTAAAGTCTATTTTATTTGTATTTCCAAGGATTTGTTTTTTTTTTGGGACACGCTAACGTGTGTCTGTCTGTCTGTATGTCCAATGATCAATAAGTTAAACCATGTAAACTGGTACAAATAAATGTCGTAAATATCGCTGGTCATTTGGCTGGCTGAATTGGTTGTTTTGCCCCGAATGGCTGGCTGAACGTGTTGATTGGAGAGCCCTTTCTTCTTTTATATTCATTAACAACTTTTTTCTTCTTTACTTTTATTGTTAATTTCTGTTTTCGATTCTCGTTTGTGCTGGAGGTTGGCGTATTTAATAAATTTTCAATTTGACATTTCTTTGTTATGTTAATTACACCGCTTTTATAATTTTTGTTGTGTGAGTGTGTGTGTGTGTGTGTGTGTGTGTGTGTGTTTGTGCTTTTCCGTTGACATTTGCTTATTTTATTTGTTGCTTTCCTTGTGTTTGCTCTTTTGTATTTTATTTTTAAATTATTTCACTGTCATCTCTTCTCCTTTACGAGTTAAGGAAATTTGATCATACTTCTAAGCAAGTCGGCAATACAATTCTTCCCGAGCATTCATTTTGTTTGCTTGTCGAAGTGAGTGTGTGTGTGTGTGTGTGTGTGAAAATAAAGGGTTTTTTTAACGGCCGAAACTCATAAAATTCCAAGTTAATTAGATGATCATTTGGTTTTTGTTTGTGATTGGGTTTGTTTTTATTGATTTTAGTTTTTTTTTCATTGATTTAATATTTTTTGTTTAGGTAGACTGCTTGGAGACTGTTATTTTGCTGCAAGTTGTAACATCTTTTTATAGATAAATAAAATAAATAAAAAGTTTTTTTTCTTAAAATTTAATTCATTAGGAAAGTGTTTATTTATTTTCAAAGGTTTAATTATATTTAAATTTTTACTGATATAAAGGCATATTCCGATAGCTACGTCCGCATTTTCCTTTGGGCCCAATTAATGGCTATGTAATTGAGCATATTATATTTATATCAACATGCAATTTTATAGAGTTTTTATGTTAAGTTTTCTTTCTCATTATGTTATTTTTTTTGTATTAGAGAAAAGCCGAAAGAATTTATGTGTTTCTGGAAAATTAAGTAACACTAGTCGGCTCTTGCAATACGTTTTTCTAGTGGTTTTATTTGACGTTGTAAAAACTTTTATTTATTGAACATATTGCTTGCTATATTATATATTTAATTAAGATAGATTTATCCCTCAGTATGCCCGAAATTTCATCATCAACATGTAATGAAAGTTATTAATTCTAACCGACTTCAAGAAAAGGAGGAGGATTACAATTCGTCTTTATTTTTTTAGGTGTGTATCTTTATAACTCAGTACATTTTAGACCGATTGTAAAAAAACATTTTTTTTTTCAAGAGGGTATAGCTTCCCATTGGTCGCAATGTGAAAAAGTTGGCGGGGACACGTCCACAACTTTTTTATATAATTTTATGATATTCTACTTATTTGATTGCTGCGGGGCTACGCCCATTAAAATTTATTATAATACATCAGGCGGTTCTACTTATCCGATTTTTACGAAACTTACCACATACCTTGAGCTCAATAACCCATTTAAAAAAAAAAAGTCTCAGTCACGACCATTAAATTTAATATTTTATTTTAAGTGGTTCGTTCTACTTCACCGACTTTTACAAGACTTAAAACGCACCCTGAGCTCTGAAAAACACACAAGCTTGCACTTAAAAAATGGGCGAAGGCACGCCCATTAAAATTTTATTTAATATTTCACGTACTTCTTCTTATCTTCTATCAGATCTTTGCATTGAAGTCGGTTTTGTTTTGCTTTAAAAATTGTTAAACTCCTTTAGATAAGATAAGTGTAAATACAATAAGTTTTTTGCACCTCAATTCCCAACTCGACAACTGTAATAGTGAGGGTCACTTAATTTAATGTGAGTAGGCTGGGTTAGGTTAGTACGCTGCTGGTAAGAAATGATGAAATTTAGAGTCCAGCTCACTTGAGTTCAATACAATGATCCCTTTGTGCTACCTGTGAGTTAAAGAGAAAGAGCCTGATAGGGAAGGAATAGCGAAAGAGAAGACCGGTGTTGATTTTTATAATGCAGTGTTGCAGCGCTTTGGTGTCAAGTGACGCGTATTACATTTTGAAGCTGTGTTTAATAGTAGCCATTTTATTGGTTATATTACTTCGCCGATGCTTCTACTAAACAACGAAGGAGCCTGCTCTGATGTAACATTAGGATTAGTATCTGCTAAAGTCGGTATAGTATAGTGGCCAGTGCCTTATGCTTGCATCATTAAAACTTTTCCCACAATAAATGATACAAAGGAATATACTGCACATCAGAAAAATGCGTGGCCGGCATACAAAATAAGTATTAATAATTATGAAACACATTTTTTTTTATAAAAAATACCGAAGCAGGAACAAAATACATATTAAGAAGCAGACATTTATGATTTTTTTATTCATACACAGCATGACTTCGGATACGAATTATCCAATCAATATTGCTTTAAATAATTATTCTATACAAATGCAACCACGATTCACGGCTGACTCATGCGTGACTCACACGTGGCTAATGTGTGACTAAAGCGTGACTCACGCGTAACCATGGCATTTGTACATTTCTAATGAAAGAACATAAAACAATGACAAAAACAACATTTTATCTACAGATATTTTCGAATTTTTAATTCAAACTGGAATTTGCATTCCCACGAAAAAAAATTTCTTGTAAGTAAGTGCTGAAAATAATGAACCATCCAATATAATGATCCAATATGTGATCTACTTTCCAAACCAAGGTATGACTTAGCCCGCCCATCTTCGGATCAAAGGTTTACTTTTTTTGAAATAAGAAACATGAATTATTTATAAAGCATATTATTAAACGAAATTATATAAATGGTGATAACTACCGGGAGTGTAACTAAAGATATAATATGGCGTCAGTTGGCCGCCATATTGTGAATACGGAAAAAATATAAAGATATTCGAGAGGTATTTGAAAATCACCTTTAGGTTGTTCTTATTATTTTTCATTTCGAATGATCACTGAGTATCTTGAAGGGCTTAAAGTTGATCGCTCCATACATTTTTATATATATTAAAATTGAACCTAAAACATATTTTAGTAAATTATATTTTGCATGTAAGATGACTCGAAATTTTCCTAAAGCTTTTAATTGTGCGAATGTTTACTGGAAAAACTTGCATAAATTCTTCCAAAAGTATTAGCCTCATGACATAGAAATACCAAGATATTCACCCTTATTATTACCATAGCTTCTTTCTCGATAAAATCTCACAGTTCTTTAAGTAATTTTTGAAAGCCATAATTTTTATTTTACAATTTTACACGTCACCTTGATTTATCACAATACATCAGTCACAAAAATGGTCTCCAAAATAGTAATAAAATTAATTAGATGTATTAGTAAGAGTCTCAATAGACAAATAACGGTGTGACAAACGCCTACCGATAACATTTGGCCACCACGATAGAAATATGTAGAAAATCCCAAAGTAATAAACGAAAAATACCACACACTGTTCACCAAATATTCAACAAATTCCATTCGGCATTAGACATTAAACATATTCAAGGTAATTTTTTTGTGAACATGCCACACATGCGATTGATAACATTGAATGAAAATAATTGCAGCCATTAGTATTAAAATAGTTAAGCATTAAGGGTTTGAAAACGCTTAGCTTTAAATGCTAACAACTATTCAAATAATAAGGTGCCAGACTTAAAATGATTTGTAATGGAAAAGGCAGTAACTTGGTTTTGGATAAAGTTTATTATAGTTGAAGCTATGTAAAAGTGGCAGCCAAAATCTCGTACTAGGAGTAAATTTGGCTCTTTTGATCTGTTGTGATACCATGGAGACTTTTCTTAAGGGAAATCTCCATCTTTGAATAAACTAATATTCAATGTGAAGATACGAGTACTTGGACGTTGCAGTTCAGCCCTTTTAACGTTGGAAAGGTTCCCTGAGTCAAGAGGGCTTTTGATGTGCATATTTCTTGCAAGTCCAAGAAAATGACATAGATAATGTTCTACGTGTTGTTCTTTTTGAATGTGTTGGCAACTGTGGCAAAAATCATTGTATTTAACTTTAAGCCCCTGTTCATGTCTGGCTATGAAACATTGCCTGGTCAACATAGACACTAAAACTGATATTTGTTTCCTATTTTTTGAAACCAGAGAAACCGTATTTTTCTTATTTATGTAACTCCATAACTACCTGCTGCTCATGCAATAATTTCTTCTACCCCACGTTCTATTTTTTCTCTTCCTCAGTCTTGTGTCTAAGCCTGAGTTAACAAAAAAATAAGAGTAAACCAATACATTACATATCTATTGCATCCTTTAGTGTTCTTAGTTTGTGCAAGCTCATTATCCCAAATTTTCCTTGAAAGTCTCTACGCCGGGATCCAGGTGATATTAGTATCCATATGATTAACTGCTCTGCCGCCTAACATAGAGATGATCAGCAACCGAGAATTATTGTTGTTCTGAGAAGTGGAAATTCTTGGATCATGAGAGCAGCACGGCTACCTGTACATGTGATCATTACGATTGCAGCAGTTACATTCACTCTCAACCAACCTGCAATCTTAATCTTACCTCTGCTAGTAAATACTGCGGTGATATGGAAGTATCCTTGAAATACGAAGGTCTAATGCCCCTGAGTACATTTTTTAAACCACACCCACATGAATTTCTAATTATATTCAAGCGGAAATGGAAGGGAAACACTATAGTGACCGAATACGACGTCAGAGCATACACTAATAGATCAAGAATGGTCTACGGTGTGGCTCTGTCGTATTTTCAGACTGTTTTTTTATAAAGAATGCTCCTTTCATCTACCTAGCAAAGTCACATTATTTCAAGCTAAAATTTTAACGGTAGTGGAAGCGTCTAGAGTTCTGATTGATAGGAAGGTACAGAATAAAGCTCGAATCTTTGTCGACAGCCAAGCAGCGCTTCTATCCCTAAGATCATATATCACTTCGCCTATTCTAGTCGCGCAGTGTAAGAGTTTGCTATCTAGATTCAGCACATAACAATTTCGTAGGTAACTAACGAACGGGGGCGAGCTGACAAGAGCTGGCTCTGCTATAAGTGCCTCCAATGCCGAGTTGGTAGCCATACCGTTTGGTGGTATTAGAAGCGGAATATTCAAGCACTACCTCTATTGGACCTTATGTAACTGGCGCAATATATTCACGTACAGGTTTGCTAAGAAGTTATGGCCTTACTTCAATGATAGTCGCTCATTACAATTAACAATTAGGAACCGTAGGGACATCTCGAGGCTCGTTGCAGTCATGATGGGACACTGGACAATCGGCAGGCATGCTAGTAGGATATGTCTGTCCTCTAATGAGTTCTACCGAAGTTGTCGAGAAGAAAACAAAGAAGATACAATCTTACACTTTCTTTGGGACTGTCCAGCTTTGAATCTCTTGAGACACAAATTTTTATGCAGTCTTGAACTAGACGATCTTTCAGATTTATCTGAGATTGGGTTGAGTAACCTTATCAGATATCTCTAAGCCGAGCTTCAGGGTATACTATTCTGTTCTTTGCCGTTTCCGTTCTACAGAGAAATTCAACAAAGAAGGATTGCAGAGATAGTTCCTGTATCCTTGCCTAATAAATCCAATGGTAGCAGGTGTAGAAGCATACTTAATACATCGGTAGAAGTAGTGCTAAGAGTTCTATCAACAGACGCTAAAGCAAGTAGTTGAACCTTGTGTTAAATAAAATCTTCTTCTCCACGGAAAGCTACTAAACGAAAACTACGTACATCCACGTACTGCCATATATCTAGTGGACGATTTTTCCAATAGACTTCTTCTGAGATAAAATGAAATTGTTGCTTCCTTCGCCGTCTCTAAAATATTTGTATTAAAAGTCAACTTTGAGTCAATCATGATGCAAATATTATTGGTTTTGCTGGACAATTTTATCTCTTCGCTGTAAGAATAATGCATTGGAAGTGAGCATTCTTGAAATTTTTCCAGATAAAAGCCAAATCCGTATTGTTTAACGGTAACCTTTCCCTTCTCATTCCACCTTGATAAATAAGAGAGGTCATCCTGTTCGATTTCCCTTAGAATGTATAATTTATTCAGATATGCTTAAGTAACAGTACTGGAAAGACTGGACCCATTTATAAGAGCACAATAATATTGGTGTTTCTGAACTCTTAATTTTTGAAAGTTATTTTAGTTAAAAAAGGTTAAGTTAGGTACACTCATCAATAGTGTAAGAATTCAGTTATCGTCTAAGATGCCTATAAGTAAAAAAGATAGCTAATAGATTTATGGACGTAGAGTATTACTCTCATCAGTCCGCAGGTCAAGAGTTGAACTTTCACCAAGAGCTGTGGTCTGTCGTAAAACTATCAGGCACTAATATGGATCGAAGTATAACACATATAGACTCTGATAACTTCTGAGAAGCTTAGAATTTCACAGGTATTAGTGAGAAACTTTAAAACCTTTCAGACTGAAAAAAATAAATAAAATAAAACAACGAAATTATTCTCCTTCGAAATTCAAAATGGGAGGTGATCTGACGTAAACAATTCGGTTGCGAGAAGAGTTGTATATCCAAAATAAACATCATTTATACTTAAATGCGATAATAGCCTCAGTTATAGTAGGTCCACACATTATAATTTTAGTTGAGCAACTTTTGGGCTCATGAATTCTCGAGGAGAAGATAATGAAGAGGAGATTCATCATAATTTCCTCTATCGCCCATGAACTAAACCAAAACTAAAAGAAAAGTTCAATAGAAAAGAAACCACACCACACGAAGGATACTGTATTTTAATGCTCTAACACCTCCCAGCAAAAATTACTGCTTTGGCCGAAGCAGGTTTTTAAGCAATATATTCTAGTTGTTGTTGCTTCTTCTGCTTCAAAAAGGCATGATTTTCGTTCGCGAAGTCCCACTTGGGAGCTTTTATTTCTAATATACAGCACTTCTTTCACAGCATCGAGAAAGTGCTAAAATCTTGACGATTCCCACAAATTCACAAGAAAACAAGAGGGAGCTTATAAATGAAATGTTTGTGCTCATTTGTTATTTATTTTAATAATCGTCTTAAAAAACCAACCAATTTCGACAAGCTTAAAACATGTTGAGACTCTGATATGCCATCTTTTGCACATTCCCAGAC
The DNA here is from genome assembly GCA_905220375.1 of Tachina fera. Taxonomy (NCBI): domain Eukaryota; kingdom Metazoa; phylum Arthropoda; class Insecta; order Diptera; family Tachinidae; genus Tachina; species Tachina fera. Next base: position 61,155,049 of record LR999964.1, on the reverse strand, counting down.
GCGCTTCTTAAAAATACATTTCGAAAGCATAAACAATTTTTACTGCTTCCAAAAAATGAGTATATTTTTTTGGCTGGGTTAAGTTTGATTCCTTGGATATAATAATATTTTGCTCAAATGCTCGATCTCCTTTAAAGTTTACCCTCGTGAGTTCAAACAAGAGCACACAATTCTTTGGTTCCTTAAATTTTGATCACACGTTCTCCAGTACTTATGAATTTCCATATGCATGAATGTTTTTCAAATCGGCACAAAAACTCAACAGGCTTTTAACGAAAAAGGTCAGTAGCTGCTATAAATGTTATGGGGAAATTGAAATGAATGAAAAGATTCAAAAGACACTTTACACACAGAAAATGTTTAAGTCATTTTTCATAATGACCACAACAAACAACGAACACAAACAGCACTACAATAAGAACAAAAACAAATGTGTTCATATTCTTAAATTGAAAGATGAAGTAGTCGTTGTTTGGAGAAAAGATGAACAAGAATGTGTGGTCATATTAGACGATATAAAACGATAATTTGTGGTAAATGGAAAATGACAAATCAAACACAACACAACACAACACCAAAGGTGGTATTTTTTTCTTTTGAAGGAGGCTCAAAAAAGGAAAATATAAAGGAAATGGAATATATACATACATATACGTGCATAAATATGTACATATTCTTTTTGACAAATGAAAAATGAAATTAACTTTTTTGTAATGAAAGCCTAAGAGGATTTTAAAAACAGCAAACTTTTCTATTGCTTAGTTTGGCTGAAATTCATTCAGCTGTCTTTTAAGCAATTCATTCGTTCTTTAAAATTTAGTTTTGAAAACTTGCTTAGATTTTGTTAGTTTTATTTCTTGCTTTCGATTTATTTCGGTACTTTAATCTACCATTACGTGGCAATATGGAGACATCGCTTAGATCTAGAAAATTTTTCCTCATTATGCTGTTGAAAGTTACAGTGGCTGCAATGTTACATATCTAAGGAAATGATCAAGAAGGAAGGTAGAAAGAGTTATTGAGCAGCAGTAGAGCCAAAACTTTCGAAAAAGAAGAAGTCAAATAACCAGCAAAACGACTACTAAGCACAGCTTTGAAAAATTAATACGCCCCATTGACACCAGCGGCGCTGCAACTCTGCGTTGTAAGTTGTAAGAAAAATGAAGCTTTCCTCTGTCTCTTCCTTCACCATCTGTCTGTTCTATCACTATTCCTTCCTAAAAGAATGTGACACCTAGTAGTAGTAGGTATTAATTGCCTGAATGTTACTTCTCTTTAAAAAAATAAATAAATATATAAAATCTAAGTATTTTATTTTATTTCTACGTTATTTCTACAAACAGGTAATATACCTGAGGTTTTTACCTACGAGTTTGTCTTATAAAATTTAACTTACACGATAGATATCTGTACAGTAATAAATATCTATTCCTAGAAATAACGAGCATTAAGCGATTATAGCTTTTGAATTGCTTGTAAATTTTTTTATTTTTATTTGTCCTGAGACCAATGTAGTTAATTCACTAACAGGCAACTTCTGCCGCATCCTGCAAAATTCCTGCTCGACGCGTCTAAATGGTGCAGTATCATAATGAGTATAATGAGTCAACGTGATCCACAGCAAGAATATTATGGCATTTTATTAACCCATCAAGGACCTTAGTACTATTTAGCTTCCCGAGAACAATGTTATAGTATAATTGCAGTTATTACAGGACTTTGTCTTCTTGGTACTTATATTAAAAGGATAAGAATGCCATATAACGACTATTGTTCAGGAAGTATAAATTAAACAGAAAAGGAGAGAATTTCCTTATCGTGATTGGCTATTTAAACGTCGACTTCGACGTTTTTGTGATTGATTAAGGAATACCGCAATATTATTTATTTAATCTAGAACCAAAATGAAAATAATTCAACCACGATAAGGCCTAATAACTATGCATCTGCTGTGCACTTGAAAGCTAATTTTTGCCCTGCAGGAAAGTGGGGGATCCAGTAGCCTTTTGGAACTATCACCGGTTGACCTTAAAGACCTGATTTCCCTTTAAAGAGCTGTGGGTTGGTTAACCGCTACCTTCAGTGCAAATAATTTCAATTTCAAATTTGTCTCACCTTTAATACGTCCTCTCTCTTGCTTCTTAGTTCTGACGCCCTCCTGTGCATATATAACAGAGTAGAACTTAAATTAAATGGATCAAAGTAAGCCCAACACTTTATATTCCCTCGGCAACCCGTTAAACTGTTCTCCGTATTTTATTTGATGATTGAGAAACTAATTGAAATGCTTAAAAATTTTCTAGCAAACAAATTATGAGAACATATTTAAGAAAGGATATATAAATATCTCATAACAAATTTAAAGTGGTCAGCTCTATTTTACCACTTTCAACGATATAATGAAATTTGATCGGCCCAGTAGGATAAGTCCTCAATGCTCACTATAACTAGAACTTGATTCTTGATGTAGCGACAACGAAAGTCTTTGCTGTGGTTTAATATTCATAATTATATTACTGTTGTGGGAAGTAATCTCTAATTACAAAAACAAACAATTCGTTATTGCGAAAAGAAAGAGACTTAAGTGTAGTATGTAGCCGAGTGATATAAAATGGATTTACACATCATCGGTCAGGTCATATCTTTCGTATAGATGCGTTGGTTGTAGGGAGGCTTTGACCAAAACTCTCATAGAAAAATCTCTAGCTTGTAACCAGACTTATTCTTCAATTCCCATCACCATCGAGAATTACTGCTCCGGCAGTCCCAGACATCCCTTTAAATTTGTTGCCCTTCGAATATAATAGGAACGGTAAGCCAGCAAGAAGCTTGTTAAGGATTTTTCTGTCAGCCTTTGTGTAATACCAAAGAAAATCTGATTTGGAAGCACTAGCAACGAAGGGAAGCAATGCATTGCTTGCTTGATAGCAAAAACTTCAGAAAATGCATCTGAAATGCCCGTAACCTAAGAAAACTATCATAGAAAATTTTGCAAACTATTAACTTTTGCATCTGAGTATTATTACTTCTGTGAAGCACTTTAGTAAGGCAAAAAATTCATGTCTTTATGGAAGCTGAATGTTTTGCTTCCAGCTGTCTCAAATCCATAAAAACAAATTTCTTATGCGCAACAGCAAGTGATACTGTAACATAGTCTTCCTTACAAATACGCTTTAGGGAAGCAGAAAATATTTGCTGGGTACTAGGCCAATGAAGCATCTTGACTAAAATCGGGCTTCGATAAATTGTTTCCAAAAATTCTAAAACTCTCAAACTAATAAATTTTAAGGTCTGTGAGATTGATTTTTGTAGGATACCCTCTCCGATGATACCTTTAATAGACTTAAACAAAATTAGTTAATATTTAATAGAGTGTTCCGGTGTTCACTGATGGGTCTAGGCTGGACGTAGCTACAATCACTGTGTTCTATATTAGGCGAACTAGTATTCTTAAATACTTCAGACTTGTAAACGGCTGTATGCGCTTCTAGGCCATTAAATAATGGACTGGAAATGTAACTGATGGTGAAGCGGTTTCTCTGCATGTTGACAGTCAAAAAAGGTCTTCCAAAGGGCATATTTTCATGTCGAAGCTAATAAGTAACTGTAAGAGAGCAATCAACGCTATAACGAACAGGTATAGCAAAGGGCTATGCTGGTTTGCAGTCTATTGTAGTGATGACTGTAATTGGCAAAATTAGGGTTCATGTTAGATGTATCAGTGAGAGATGCTTCATTGAACTTCATTATCGTGTCTTAAGACAAACGGAAAGTTTCTAGTATCGCAAAAAAGGATTTCACCATCTCAATGTCGTAGTCTAAACATCAAGTTATAGGCTTGCGCGATACTGATAGGAGTTTTGACTGGCCTCTTTTCGGTTAGGGCAAGCATTGAGAGATGTGCAGAGAATAAAGTCCGTACTGATTCGTTAGCAACTTTGGCTGATAAAAAATATCTAAAGCGGCCGCTAAAAGTTTATTTGCTCTGAAGAAATCCGGTGGCGGCTGCCGTCAAAAAAAACCCGTCATTGGCTAGTGAATTTTGGCTAAAAGGCGGGCAGTGTCAGCAATATCTCTAAGTTACTATTAATGCAAAAGCGGGCACATACTTTTCCATAGATTTTAAAAAAGGGACATGTTTTGAAAAAAAGGGTTTTTTGTTTAGAAAAGCAGGTAAGCTGATACTAGTCAAAAATTTCCGTCGGCGGCTGTTAGAAGACTTCCAGTTGATCGGCTTATTTCAATGGTTATGTGTGGAACAATGGAAGCGAGAAATATTACGTGTCAGTGCTCGAGGATGTGAAAACACATATTAAGATGTCTGCCGAGTAGATCCACAAAGGACTAAAAGACGTCCTATAGTATAAATTTAAGGACATTACCCTGATCTTAATGGCATGTAATATGTATTTATACCTTCCTCTTGGTCAGGAAAGAGGGAACGTTTGCCTCAAAAAGGATTCTTAATGGACTTAAAAGTCAAACGCTTATGCGCTATAAATATAAAAATATATAAATATAACCTAACTTCACCTAACTCACACTGTTTAGACGTAATGTTATTATGTTACTAAAGCATGGTTTAGTGGCGTCTAATAAGGGACATAAATGTGATTCATATAATATGCTTTCCTTTATTATTGCCTGCTTGATCCTGGTTTTTTCACATATTGAAATCTAGGGGAGATCGTACAGCATATTGCAAAGATGTGCTTTCGTATTTACTCACATGTACAGTCTTGCGAGCGTTCAGGTTTGTATTTATTTTTTAGTTATTAACCAATTCCCATAGCTCCCAGATGGAACATAGGACCTCAAAGAAATAAATTAAAATTTGGTTTATATAATGCTAAAGCTTTGATTTCACGCTCTTCTATTTAACTCCAAGCTTCAACTAGTCTCCTCCAAGTATTAGCAGGTTTTCCTTTTCTTTGCCTACCCTGTGGTCAAAGTCAAGTGCCGTGTGTGTTATATTGCCTTTGGGTTTCCTCAGCATGTGCCCAATCCATTTCCATTTACGACGTGAGTCGTTTAATGAGTTTTTAATGACAGTTGACCTGTTGGCCAGAATATGCCTCAGATTTACCTCAGATACCGGTTTATGAACACCTGCAGTGCATTTATTTCATTAGTGGCAGCGTGCCATGTTTCACCCATACACCCATACAGAACAATGGATTTTAAACTAGCGTCAAATATTTTGAGTTTTGTGCGCTTAGAAATGAATGCGGGTCGTTAAATTTGATTCAGCATTCCAAACGATCATTTATCATTATATTGTATCAGATAAAATTTTCAATTGAAACTCCCTGTCTCGGTTAGCCTGTCCTAGTTTCCTATGAATCAAACCTGAATTAGAGCGTCAAGCGTTGCGTTAGCACTGTGGTATGTATTTTCAGTACATTCAAATAATGTTTTATACGTTTAAATTTACTGAAAATAAGAACCCCGTTGCTAACGCAACGCTTGACGCTCTAATTTGGGTTGGACTCTGTGGAGGTTGGACTCTATGGAGACTCGGGTTAAGAGGGTGCACCACGTGGTGGTGAGAGTGGGAGGGAGTTGATTGCATTTGGTCTTCAGTGTCTGCTTACCCTGAAGTGGCACGCTCACCCCATTTCCCCTGGGGTGAGGAAATTATTTCTGGAAGAAATTGATTTTTTTTCTTGTGAATTCATTCTTTTCATTTTCTGCCTGCACAAAAATTTAATCTTAAAGATTCTAGTAGCATTTAGTAAAGATTTGAAATATTTCTTTTTTATTACAAATTTTCCATAATTTAATTATCTTTAATTCTCGATAGAATATTTAACAAATTTTTTATATGAAAAATAACTTTATTTGAAAACAGCCACACACATGTGTTTTACTGCCTGCATGTATCTACATACATATGTATGTCTTTAAGATGATTATTTGTATATTTATTGAAACATACATACAAAAAATAAAATAAATATTCACACTCAATTATAAAATTCCAAAGGAATAAATACCAAATTTGTTGAAAATAATTAAAAAGGAAATTCCTTAAGATGCATAAAACAAAAACTTAAGCTCCTTCATCTAATAGTTTTAAGAGTTTAACAAGACAAACAACTCTTAGCAGTATAGAAAGAAGCCAAAGAAAAAAAAAACTATCTAAAACAATGACAGGAAAAGGCAGGCAGGCAGTTAGCAAAAACACAAAAGGAAACTGACAAATTCTTAAAAGAAAAGACTGCTGTCAAATTTTAACAAAGTAGTGTGAAAAAGTAATAAATATGTTGGGCATTTAATTTAAATACATGTATTTATTAGATTTGGTTGTTTAAAATATATTTGAATAAAATTTAATAAATTTATTTTGTGGCTTAATTTGAAAAGCTTAATTAAATTGCTTTATCAGGGGAAAATAAATGGGATGGTAGAATCGTAATAGAGAACTATCACTTAGATATACCAAAAAACTAGTTTATGTACATTTTTATATAAACTAGACTTTTCTTTTACCGGACTTTTAAATTTCCCAGGAAAGTGGGAGTGATTTTATAATATCCCAGGAATTCCTGTTCAGTACATAAGGCTACAAAATATGTTTTAGTTTCATTTATTTAAGAAAAAATCAAATAAAAATGTATGAGATCTATTTTAAACACGTTAGTAAAAAAAATACATATACATAATTCCAGTTCGTTATAAAGGGTGTAAACCGGGAAGGTATAATACTTTGTTTTTCCGCAATTTTGTAAATATTAGTCTTGACAGTTCATATTTGGTAGTCGTAAAGTAAACACGTGGCAAAATTATAATGAAAAAATTTTCGTGTTTTAATCGGTAAAACAGCTCGCCTATGAAAACCCCGACTTTCATGAAAAAATCATAATGAGTGACGAGGCACATTTTCATTTTAATCGATATGTGAATAAACAGAAAAGTCGGTTCTGGGCAATGGAAACCCCTCAAATTATTCATCAGTCACCCTTGGATCCATTAAAAGTGACAGTGTGGTGTGCAATTAATTTGATCTTACTTCTTTAAAAATTAAAACGGCGTAACGGTAACTGTGAATGGGGAGCGATATCGTGATATGATTGCAAACTTGTTAATGCCACAACTGCATGCCTTGGGCTTGATTAAGATTAATCAGATGGTGCCACATCGCATACAGCCAGGATTACAATGGAATTACTGCGAGTAGTATGCCTTACCGGCGGACACCCTGTATAATAACTATGCATACATAAGTATCGTTAGCTGAAATGAAAAATCATGTGACTAAACTTTTCAAGTGACTGAATGTACGTTCATTTCACTCCTCGAGGGAGCATAGGACCATAACAGGGTGATTCTACTAATTTCGATCTTCGGCGCAATAGACTTTTTTGCACTTTATACGCAATCCCGAATGTTCTGTTGTCGGTTGCCGCTTCCAGGTATGCGTCTGCTTCCCTGTGGCTTCCAATCTAAGCAGTTCTTGACAATATGTTCTAGTTTAGGGAGGGCGTGACGTTTCTAATTCCATTTTCGCTTCCTTAACTCCATTCTAATAGGCTGCTGATTTGCCTCGACCTAGAGTTGGTTGTTGGATATTTTTGCAGGCCAAAAAATTAGTAAGATTTTTCGGAGACAGTTGTTGAGAAACACCTGAAGGCATTGTATGTCACGTGGTGCCACGTTCCAAGTCTCGCATCCATATAATTAGAATTAAATAATTTGATTTTGGTTTGCTTGGAAATATTAGAAGATTTCCAAACCGGGTTTAACTGTGTAAATGCACTCCGCGCCTTATTTATGCAACTAGATATATCTGCTGCTGAGCCACAAGTTGTGTAAATTGTGCTACTCAGCGAGCAGAAGGACTTAAGATCAAAAAATGACGATCAGTGTTAATATTGATGTGGAGCGATTTTGGTTTGGATATTTTTATTTTTAGCCCAACCAATTTACAATATCATTGATGGTGGAGATTTTTGACTGCATCTCTGAGAATGAGTGGCTAAGTACTACGCAAAACAATAAACTCCACAAGCATAGCAAAACTTGTTCGGATTGTTCTGGCAAAAAAAAATCACGTATTGCACTATGCACTTTATTTTTATTAAAATGAATTCTGCGTTTCAGGAGAATCAAAACGTTAAGCAAACAATTTAAAATTGTGAACTGTCAATGTTTGTAACACTTACAGCGATCGTTTTTCAAATTCTGTGTAATTATTTCCTTTGGGTTTTTGATTTCAAAAAACCGAAAAGTGGGTTAATTCACTAAATCTTCCGTAGCTTTTTAATTTTTGCACCAATCTGGACCTTTTAGAGTGCAAAATGTTTGCATTTAAATTATTTAATGTCCTATTGCAAAATTTTCAAATTTTGAATTGTTTTGTTAAAAAAAGAAAACTTGAATAAAGCAAAATTTCAAAAAAACATAAAATTTTTAATGAAGTTTGAAATCTTGTGCATTGTATCTCCATAATATCTTGACTAATCTTGACATGCGATTTCTGTTTATTTTAGTAATTTTACTACCTTTTAATGAAAAAAATAAAAAATAAATAAAACGACGAATATTTTTTAAGATATTTGTATTTAAGCCACATCATCTTTTTTGAAACCCCATAAACGGTAATTTGGCTATATTTCAAAAACTGTTTTACTTTTGATGATTTCGACTTTATATTCGGATTCAGCGAACCATTTTACATAAGGAATGGGTATTAGATACTTTTGGTAAAAAAACTGTTACGTATTGTAATTTGTCAACAATAATATTGTTTGAAACAATAATATTGTTAATTTTTGACAAAATATGACACAAAACCATTATAACAAAATATAAGACAATAATATTCATTTATGACCAAATTATGTAAAAATAAGCATTTTCAGCAAAATATGCAAAAGAATGCACTAGCAAATCGATTCCATATTTTTTTTTTCGCAAATTCAATGTTTAGAAAAGATATTTCGTTCTTGCAATTGTGCGGGTTAAGGGAAAATAAATACATTTGCATGAAACCTCTGTTCCTGATTATAAGTAAATGCAAGGCAAAATTATGTTATATAAAAAATATTACAAAATATTTTTTTTTAAATAAGACTTTTGTACCGAATATATATATATATATATATATATATATATATATATAATTTTTTACGCATGAGTCGTTTAGTCACATGTAAATCACGCATGATTCAATTATAAGTCACTCGTGATCATGGCTGTATTTATATAGAATAACGATTTAAATAAAAATACTTTTTTTGATATTAGTTAATTTTCTTAGGCTTGTTAAAAAAATAATTCGTATCCGAACTCATTCAGTTGCAGGCAAATTCATCAGGAGCTTGTGAGAACAAAGAAACATTATTTTTTGCTTGTTTTGTTGGCTAAGTAATTTGTTCCTGCTTCGGTTTTTAAAATTAAAAAAAATCATGTTTATTAATTAATAATTACTTTAATGGGCCCCGGCACCCAGTTCTATCCCACCAAGATTTTGATGGAATTGAAGTTTATTTTGAAGAGGTATTCACATTAAATTTAGTGTGTCTAACCAATGTAGCTATAAAGATATATACGTATATATAGAAAAATAATAATTACTTTTTGTGTTGGGTACCCGTCTCCCCTCTTCTCTACCATGAAGATTTTGTTTGCACATGGAGTTTGTTTTAACATCTACCCATATAAAAGTTGGCTATCCTCACTATTTTACTTGCAGAGATATGAATTGTTTTCCGAAAAAAGGTCCTTTGACCCCACTTGGCATCGTATTCATCACGAAATATGTACGTACAAACTAAATTTGCAATAATAAATTTTAAGAAAATCTCGGGAAATCCCGGACAAATTTCCCGAGTTTTTTCCCGAAAAATGTGGGGGATCCTGGAAAATTTTTTCCTCGAAATTCCGTATGAAACACAGCAATATAAACCAATAAATGAGTTGAAATTGGAAAAGTTCGAAGTTATAAGACGTTTAAAATTTGAAGTGCATATGCATGATAAAACGGAATAGCTCTGCAAAGTCAGGAAAAATTTGCTGTCAAATTAATAAAGGTAGTAACCAAAGAACGAAGCCAATATTGATTTGTCGGTGGTGGCGGTTGATAAAAAATAATACGACGGTGGCTAAAAGTCGACGTGTGCTGAAGAAATATTGGCAGCAGCTGACGACAAATAAATCCGTCGGCGGCTAAAAGTCGGCTAATGTCAATGAAATCTCTTAACTACCATTAATGTCAGAAGCGGCACATACTTTCCCGAGGATTTAAAAAAGGGCTCAAGCCGAAAATTCGTCGCAGAGGTTGGAGGCTGCGAATGCTATTCAAAAAAAATGGCGTCGGCTGTTAGTCGACTCCCAGCCAATCAGCTGGAAAAGAAAATGGGAAAACAGCTCTTATTCTCTTTTCCCTTCTCTCCTACAAAATCAGGACTTCGCAAAGTGAACTTTGCGTGTAAAAAAGACGACGTTTATGTCAATTGGTATTGAAAATGTGTTTATGCTTTATCCTGAACTATGAAATTAATTTGATGCTTTTGTCCAAATTGTCCAAGAAATTTTATAATTTTGCTAAAATGTGCAAAAGCTGCAAGTTTTTAAAGTTTTTGTAAAAAATTTTGAATCTTTTATTACACACTCACAGATACACACATACGTACATAATTACAAATACTATTCCATGTATGTACATACAAGTACATAGACATGCTTTGATTCCTTCATAAAATACACATCCATTTACTGATGCATCTTTCAAGACATTTGCTTATAGTATTAATTTATAGATTCTCAAAATTGTATGTGTGACTGTGATTTTGTTAGAGATTTTTGCTTAAAACAAAAGGCGTTCACTATAAATTATGGCCTGTGCTTGTCATGTTTTGTAACATGTCTACGAAAATCCTTGTGTCATTGTTACCAGTCTTAACAAACAGGCAAGTACGAGTAGTCATACGTACATAAGAACTCGTATATATGTAGAAACCTAAAGGAAAATTGCAACAATAAAGTTCTAAATGAAATCTGACATTTCTGGAAGTGGCAGCGTGTTTGCTACATTTTCAACAAGATTCTCAATATGTCTTATTAACAGCATCTAGTTTTTAGGCTGTACAGTGGAGCAAAACAAATGATATTCCCTGAGAAACTTTACAGTTGTTCGATTTACAAGCTTCGAACATAGTACGCAGGAGAGGATGGTCATTTACCTAGGGGGCAAGCACAGGTAACAATAAATAAGAGTTTAATTACTTTAGAAAAGTCAAAAGAGTCATATAGCTACATAAGACCACTGCAAAAAAATATTTAAAAGAACTTTCAAGACATGAGGGATTTTTCAAATGCTTTATTGTAGCGAAGTCTTCTAAAACAAAAGCTAAACAACACTGTTGGCAAGAAATTTGATTCAGTTATTGCAGGTATAGGAGTAAAGAAGAAAATACTTTGCGACGGATTTGTGATGCTTGTTTCTTCAAACCCATGGGAGCGCATGCAAATGTCATGATTTTTTATTTTTCTGCGCACGTAAAAGCGCACACATGCATTGACATTAGTTGAAACCGCTTGCTTTAAAAAAAACCTCCCTTAAACACATAATAGCTTACCATCTACATCTTAAACAGATACACTCAAACGTACAATATGCAAAATAATAAGCATAAACGCATCGAAACTACTTCTTTTTATTGTTTGTTAGAAACAAGAAGTCTTCGTGACAACGCTTGTAAACACTCAATATTCGAACATCAATACATCCATTGTGTTTTGCTTATTATAAGACAGGATTTATTATTGGTTTAGTATACATAATACAAACATACGAAAATACATTTAAAATCATTACATTTCAAGACTATTTACTGAGTTATACATATCTATCTGAACTTCCAAGGTCTAGCCAATTTCAATTAAAATCTTTATGAAAATCTATATCGCTAACACGAAGTGTTTTGACATTTATGACGATTTTTTTATCCAAAACAGAACTTATTGTCTGAAATATTTCCTAAACTACAACCAAAAAACTGCAATGTACCCAATTCACACACCTTTTTAACCCACTTCAAGAAAAAAAAGAAGGTTAACAATTCGTCTCAATTTTTTTTTTGGTGTGTTTCTTCATAACTCGGTGCATATTAGACAGATTGTAAGAATTCTTTTTTTCTAAGAAGATATAGCTTCGCAATGGTCCCATTGTAAAAAAAAATGGGCAGAGACACGCCTACAATTATTTTAATTAATGTTATGATATTCTACTTATTTGATTGCTGCGAAACCTATCAAACACCTTCGGTTCTTGTAACTATACAAATTGAAAAACAAAAAAATAAGCGGTGTCAGGCCCATTAAAATTTATTATAATATTTCACGCGGTTCTACTTAACCGATTTTTTTGAAACTTACCATACACCTTGAGCGCTAAAATATACACAATCCTCCATTTAAAAAAATAGGTGGAGTCACGACCATTAAAATCTAATATTTTATTTTAAGTGGTTCTACTTTACCGATTTTTACAAGACTTTACACGCACCCTGAGCCCCTAAAAAACACACAATGTTGCATTAAAAAAAGTGGGCGAAGGCACATCCCTTAAAATTTATTATTATATTTCACTTACTTCTTCTTATCTTCTTCTATTAGATCTTTGAATTGAAGTCGGTTTGTTTTTTTGGCAGAAAGAATTATTATGTACAAGCCGACTTTTTTAGTGCAATTAAAAAAATCCATAGTTTCATCACAATGTTCTACTAGATTTCAAGTAGATTTTGACAAAAAGGTAGATTTGGTGAATGTAAATGATATTTTCGTTCTATATGGAAATTCTATTTTCTTAAACGAATTTTCGTTTTCTACACAAATTTGAAAGGTTTACAAAAATTTTTTTTTCAAAATATGCTTAAAAATACAGTGACGCAGTAGATTTTGTTTTGTAAAGGAAATCTACTAGATTTCGCCTGATATGCAAACGCTATATTAGCTTGATTTATTTCCACTATAGATTTATAGACAAAAAGCAACACTTCAAATAAGGAGCAACTACTGCTATTAATACATACTACAACTAAAATTAATATATACATAGATATACAAAACAATATTTCCATCAACTAGATTTAGTATTTTTACTGATACAAAAATACCATAGCAGTTGAAGTATTTTAAGAAGGATGCCGAGATGAAGACGTGCTATCGTCTATTTCAAAAGGAAGTGGTAAATAATTTAAAACATACACACACATACATACGTATTCTTATATTAATACATATTGCACTTGTGTGTTTATGTATGTATGTATGGATGTATGTCCGTAATTCAAGTGTCTTCAAAACAATTCAAGCATGTAAAACTTATAGAAATAAACACACAAATAAATTCTATTGTAAATAGAACACAATACACAAGGATACAACAAAACTTTGCAACTTTATCAATTAAAATAAATACTTACAAACATTTTAGGTATATATATATATATATATATGTATGTGTATATAGATGTATTAATGTATGTATGTATGCATAAATGCATGTATGTATGTATGGATATCCTCACATGTTTAGGTATGCGTTTTAAGACAATAATATCTTAGTGCGTTGTTGTTATAATTTAACATTATTTACATATGCACACTTTTGTGTAGATATATGCTAAAGACCTGCGTAAACAGTCGTAAATACGTTTTGTTTTTTAAATGTATTCTCGTGGCATGTATTTATTATACTAAACCAATAATAAATACTGTCGTATTATAAGCGAAGCACGATGGATGCATTGGTGTTACCAAAAAATGTCGCCAAGGCTTCTTGTTCATAAGAAGCAATCAACAGAAGTAGTGTTGATGCGTGTTTATTTATTTTTTTGCTTATTGAACGTTTGAGTGTGTGTGTAAGATGCACAGGGTAAGCTATTGTGTGTTTAAAGAAAGTTTTTTTTTTTAAAGCAGGCGATCATAACTAATGTCAATGCATGTGTGCGTTTGTATGTGAGAAGAAAAATAAGAGAGCATGCACACAACTTATGTAGGTATGTATGTATGTACATGCATATTTTTCAATCAAGAACTATTTTCTTCTTTACTCCTATACCTGTATTAAGTTAAACAAATAAATTGACAACAGTGTTATATAGCGTTTGTTTTAGAACATTTCGCTGTAGTTACAAATTTGAAAACTCCCTCATGTCTTAAAAGTTTTTGTAAGAGGTCTTGTGCAGGTCTTTAATGCGTACACATACATATTTTGGTATTTATTTCATTAGATACATCAAATTATATCATGGTTTTTAAACATTATTAGGCTGGGATTTTCTGCCAAGATTATTTCGTCTTGGTTTTTTTATAAAGGGTGAAAACTTTTAATGAAGTTTTTAATTTTATTTCCGGTGATTTGCAATGTCTTTATAACAATACAAGTTGAATTTAATTTTCCAAAAAATATTATTTGAAACTAGATGGTATTATAAGCACTACTCTTTGATAAATTATAATTTCATTTAGTTGAGTGAAGTTAAGAGAATCCTTATAATAATAACGTTACAAGATTCATTGTATTCTTTTTAATTGCATGAAATATAATTTCTTCTGTTGTGCGGCATTTGGTGGGAGATGGGTGTCATTTGTCCTGAGGCATAGTGATAGATTTGCATACTTTAATTTTAGTCTGTAAAATCAAAATTTAATTGAAATGAAGAATTTTTCTTTCAAAAGCTTGGCGATATTTTAAACATCTTTTGCGTTTAATTCAATATCATGCCTACACTGAAGGAAAAACTTTCAATTGATCAATAAATTTTGTCATTAGTAAGGAGCTAACGTAAAATTTCATTGTATAAACAAAGAATTTCATTCATATAATGAAATATTTCAATAAGCTAACCAATACAATGAATTCATTAATTCATTACCTGAATAAGGCTTCGCACTGCAATTATAATTGTTATCAAAATCGCGATTAATCACACCTATTAATCGTAATCGTAATCGAATCGCATTAATCTCTCGATTGCGATTAAAAGTTTTACCATTTTTCAAGCAAAGAATTTATGTCAGACATTATAAATTTAATTGAACTAGAAATAAGTGTCATTAGAAATATTTTTATTAATTTGTGCTATTTTCTAAAGAAGAGTTCTCTTCTTAAACTAGAATTTTTAGGCGGGGGCAAAGAGCATTTTTCTGTGCAGCCACGTACTTCATAAGCACTAGGGTTTGGGAAACGGGAAATCCCGGGAAATGTCTGCCTGATATTCCCGGGAATTTTTTAGATTTTCCCGCGAAAACGGGATATTAAAAGTACACGTTATTTCATAAATACATATATAGACTTTTGTGTGTATATAAAATGGCCTAAGTGACAGTAAAATTTATTTTCAATCATTTAAAAAATTTGTTTTATAATCCTGTTTTAATTTAGTATCAAAATGTTCATGTGTTTTTATTAGAAAATTTCGCTTGAATGATTATATGACCAAATTTACACTACTAAATTGTTTAAGTTATCTTTTAAAGTTGATACTGATATTTATACACTGATACCCTGTTTATCGATGTCGAACGAAAGTTTTTATTGCAAAAATTCCATTTAAATCAAAAAAAATTCGAAAATTTTGTTTTTGTTTCAATTGTAACTGTAAGAAAGAAATAATTTCTTCGACACCGATAAACAAGCAGTAAAATACCAATTAAAATTTTTGTAATTTTTAAAAATATTATTTGTGAATTCTCAAGTAGTTTTTGAAAGTCTGTGCATAGATAAGAGGTTTGTGACCGTTCAAAATATGTGGTTAAAGTCTACTGACGATTTGTTACAGCAACAATGAAATGCATATAGACAACGCTGAACCACCAGCAAATAAATTTAAAAATATGGAATTTATACGGAAAGGTCTTAAAATTTAAGTAAAACCATTTCTCCTATTTCGTCTAACTACAAGAAAAATTATTCTTCTATTCGAAAACTACATTCAAGATGCACTTAGTAAAGGCCATTTCAGACTATAATACAAGTATTAATACTTATATGGAAAATGAAACTCTGACATGTTGAGTTGTTTTTTTGTTGAGATTTTGAAAGAGAAATAAAATCAGGGATACATTTTCGTGAAAAGTATTAATTATTACTTGTATTTGAGTCTGAAACAGACTTAAATACTATCTTTTAATTATTATAACATAAGGAAGTGGAATACTTTGTATAAGTATCAATAATTGCAATGATCAAAAGGAAGCTGTAAAAACTCTTGAGTTGACAATACTTTAATGTATTATAAGTGGACGCTATTATTAAAACCCTGATGGAAATATCTTAGGAGAAATAAAATTATTAAAGTTAAAGATATTTAGACAGACTGTGGCTCAGGGTATTTAAAATTCAGTGCAACTGAGTATAGTAGTGTAACTTGATTGTAAAGTAGTTAATGATAAGAATCCTCCTTGAATTTTTTCCAGAATAATGAAAAACAAGCAAGGAAAACTCTGAATAAAATGGTTTGGAAGCCTTATTATAAAAATTTTTACTAATTGCGCTAATACTGTGTAAAAGCTATGTATATTCTATTTGCTTGAATTCACTTAAACATTTTTACAAATTTATATTAGAAGTGCTTTAGTATTATCGTTTATTTGAAAAAAATGCTTACACTACACTGAAAGATTTTTGCTTTATAAATCCAACGAAACAATTTCATTAGATTTTTTTTCACAAATCGAATGATAATTTCACAAATCTAATGAAAATTTCACGAATATTGAGAAAGAATTTCATTGGAATTGCTTAGTTGGTATTCTAGTTTCGTAACAATATTTCATTGGATTTATGACAACAATATTTTAAATTTTCTGCTTGAAATAAACGCATATAGATAAGTACATACCTTAAAGCAATTAATTTAAAGATTAAATTCTTTAAAACTAAAAATAAAATATACAGCAATTTAGAATTTCATTATAGCTATGAAATTTATTAGTTGTCCCAAAGAAAATTTCATTGTAGTCATGAAAGTCTGATAAAATAAATCTATATTAACAGCTGACAACCAAAATCTTGCATTAAAGGTAGTTCTGTATCATTGTTCTTATACTATTTGTAGAGTTACGTACACATACAGTTTCAATTAAGTTATTTCCTTGTTATAATAAAGTTATTTCACTGTTTTTGTGAAGTTATTTCATTGTTTTAATGAAATTATTTCTTGTTGTTTTAATGAAACTATTTCGCCATTTTAATAAAATTATTTCGTCGTTTTACTGAAATTATTTCGTTGTTTCCATGAATTTCTTTCATTGCATTGATGACACTATTTAATACATTTGACGTAGTTTTCATTAAAATAATTTTAATGAAACTGGTTTCATTAATCCAACGAAGCGTGACGTTGGTTGAATTTTAATGAATTTTTTCACTGGATTAATGTCGAAATTCATAGAACTTTTGAAAAAATTCTTACAGTGTAATAAAACACTCGACTCAGCCCTATTGCGACTTACTGACTCTATAGGGGTGTGATTATACAAATTCTTACATATGCATCGGTAGTAGCATGGAAGTCAACAGGAAGAAAGTGCAACACTAAAATTTTTAGAAAAGGTTCAACCAATATGCTGCCTATGAATCGAATATTACGCTATGAAAACTACCTCCATTGAAGTAGTATTCTTTATATATGTATATACATATATAGAGATTAGTATTGAATACGAAACGTCTTAAACCTATGGGTAAATGGATCGGGCAAGTCAACAAGCCATATCAGCAGAACATATGAACGTTACTGGATGAATATGGCAGGAGATTGGACATATCCGACCGGGCGCGTTAGCCAAGGGTTATAATTGAATATAAGATATTGATACCAGGAAGACACTTCTGGTTCAATCAAAACCCTGGAACAAACAATCACTGGGAAAGAACGGGATTAGGTTTCTTCAAAAAAAAATCGGAGACCGAAATTTACTTCCGCTTACCTAACCATAATACTGTCTTTAAGGTGGAAGTTATTACGATCTCGTTCACCTTTTAAAATGGATAATTGTTAATATTATGTCCCCAGATACTCGTATCAACATATTTACTGACAGCAAATCGGCATTTAGAATGGCGTTGGCTGATATATAAAGCACGTTGACTACAAAACTGAAGGTCCTTGGTTCAAACCCTGTATCTAACGGTTTTTAAATAACAATACCACACATTTTTCTTATGTGCATTAGTGTCCCTTTGTATCAGTTGTTGTAGGAAAGTTCAAGTGATGATATACAAGTGATGAATACTAATCCTAATGTAAAATCAGAGATACACTCCTTCGTTGTGTAGCAAAATCAACGGCGAAGTAAAATAACCAATAAAATGGCTACTTAATAAAGGTTTGAAAATTTAATATGCCTCGTTAACACCAGAGGCTCTGCAAGACTGAATTATTAAACACAAACCACAATCAAAAGATTAAACTGTATTACCGTTTTAGAATATGATTAACGTTTGCGAAGTATACGACAATATTTATCTTGTGTGCAAGTAGACCCACCTCGGCGAAGTCGGTAATGAGCGTGCAAATGGACTAACAAAAAAGCCCAAAACTGTACCGACAGTAGTCAAAATCGTATTACTTATTCATTTCATTTGAAGTTCGTTTACATATGTAACATGTATCTGTGGTCGAATCGTGTGTCTTGAATTTCATAAATTTGTTAAGCAACACTTGTGTTTTATTTCTATTTGTTTGATTATAAATTATAAAATAAATATTTCGCTCGATACAAGTGCTAGCAGAAACACGCATAAATAATTAAAATAAAAACGCGTGCATTTTATGGTCTAAAATTTTAATATTTAAAACTCATATTTCAGACATGCTAAATGAGGTCTGCTTTCATTAACTGCTGCAGTTTTATTTAATGCGACTTCTTTTGCATTTCAATGGAAAGAAATGCATTTGTGACAATTGCAACCAAGTGGAAATGCATGTTTTACACGTCTAAGAACATACACAAACACACGCAAACACACCAAATAAATAAATAAAAGCATACTCAACACACATTTAAACACACACACACATATATGTATGTATATATCGTCACATTAAATGCAAAGGGACGTAACTACATTTTTATATTTTTTACAGGAGAAACAAAAAACTTTTCAAAATCAATAATAATAAAGTGCTCTTACAAATTTGCTTCGAAATTTACTTGTTGTATTGATACTTATATGTTTTTAGCCATTTATTTCCTTTTTATATAGATTTAACATTTTATGTTAGTTACGTTCCTTGCAATAAAAAATAAATGCATTCGTAATCACGTCCGTTTGAATTTCTTTAATAAAGTCGTCATGTTTGATCGCAGAGGTCTAAATATTTGCGTGGATATGTGGTTTAATAAGGTGAACCATACTAAATCAAAACTCGATTTAAATTTTTATGTAGTTACGACCGTTTGCATTTAAGGTGACGATATATACATGCACACACTGCTAGCACTGTGTGTACAAGTGTCCAACAACCACGGTCACTTAATAATAACACGCAAACTAGGACAACATTTAACCAGCAGAAAATATATTAAGATCATAAGTACAAGAACAACAAAAACAGGAATAGTAGCAAAAATTAAAAGCAGCAGCAGAATAAAAGTGCTGCAGACAGACAGACAATATTGCAATAACTGCAACATTAACAGGCATCAACCAACACCACATAGAAAAACATGTGCAACATAATGTATAAGGGTTGCGTACAGCATGTTTTCCTGGCGAATTGTCTGTCCGCTGTCCGTCTGTAGGCTCATTCATCCATCTGTCTGGCTGTATGTCTGTCTGCATTGTTGCTTATTAATTGCAAACTTACAAAAAGTACATTTTTATAAGTTTATGCAACACATTCTATTCAGCGCTTTAGAAAAAACTCTGTGCTGAACATTTCTCGGATGGAATAATTTTTAAAGGATACTTTACATATGATTGTATAACTCATTATTTAAAATGCATTTATGTTGCTGAATTGAACATAACTTCGTTTGTTTTAAAGCAACTTTACCAACCAAAGTGACATCAGATATTAAGACACATGGCTGAATGACTTTTTTACTTTTCATATATTATTTATTTCGATTATTTGTAGTGCTGATTTGCTGTCAAGGACATTTTTTTATTATTTAGAAAACTAACACTCAGGCAATGAATGCCTACTACTATTATTAGGCGTTACTTTTTTTAGGATACGAATGGTGATAGAGAAGACAGGTGGTGAAAGAAGAAATAGAGAAGCTCAGTTCTTTAATAACTCTGCTCTTTTGCACGTTTCTAATAATGCAGTTTTTTGCAGCGCCTCTTGTGTCAATGAGGCGTATTAAATGTGTAAAGCTATGCTTCGCAGCCATTTTATTGCTTATTTTTACTTCGCCGATGATTCTGCTACACAATACCGACGAAGGAGGTTGCTCAGATGTTACATTAGGATTAGTATCCGCTGAAGTCGCTATAGTTCAGTGACCAGTGACTATGCCTTCATCACTTGAACTTTCCTACAGAAACATATACAAATGAACACTAATGATCTATTTAGAAAAGGGAAGAAATAAATTTTTTTCGCAACATCTTGTTTGCTCTGTACTAAATCAACTAAAGTTTTGTATGATAAAGTTTTTTTTTCATATATCGCCTTCTGATATTTTTGCAACTATCTGCAAGGCTTATAAAAAAAACGCCCTTCTACCAATAAAAGTGGAGCAATGACAGCTGATTGTCATAGCAAGCCCAAGGCATTCGAATACATTGTAACGAAGAAGTTCACAGGCTAAAGAGAAGGAAGAAACCATCAAACATATCCTCAGTCATTGGGCCAGGTTTGAAGATTTAAGGCGAAAAATTAGTTAAAATAGTAAAAAGTTAAAATCAAGATCATCCTTGCAAATACATAAAGCGACTTTGGTGAAAAGCTTAAAAAAATTAGTTATTTATTTTTATTTTTTCCCCATATTTTTACAAATTCATAAAAATATTCCCGTTTAGGAAATCATAAAAATTTTGTGGAAACAAAAGAATTGCGACGTTTTTAAATAAATAGTAAAGAAAAAAAATTCAATTTTCGTTTTAGGATTTTTTCGGGTTCGAGTGTTTCTTAGTTGTGGCGTTCTTTTTCTGTTTTTAGGTTTTGGCGATTTTTTGAGTTTTAGCACTTTTTAAGTTTTGTTTTTTTCTCGTTTTGGCGATTTTATCAGGTTTTTGCCATTTTTTCATTTTATTGGTAATTTTTTTTAATTTTGGCGCTTTTTTTTCATTTTGGTGAATTATTCTGTTTTTGGTGATTTATTTTATTTTAAAAATTTTTTTTTTTGAATTTGGTGATTTTTTTCGTTATGGCGATTTTTTTGTTTTGGCGATATTTTTCGCACAGGCGATTTTATAATTTTGGAATTTTTTAGTTTAACCGTTTTTGAAAATATCAAGATTGTTCCTCTTACGATACAGAAAGTTGTCAAAATTATATAGTCAACATTACATTAACTGATGGAACACGCCTTAATTTATATTTTTTAATATTTAAGTGTTGTAGCGGCCAAAGTTCTACACCTGTTCACCATCGGTGCACAGAACCCTAAAAAGGAAATTTTGTAAAATTTTGCATGAAAACATGACTATTTTTTAAAAAATCTGGTCTCCTGGCCTTACTTTGTAGCGGGCGGATAACCGTTAACGTCCTTATTAATGTTAAAGCGTGTTGTTTTCAGAGTGTCACAACTTTGAGTTGGCACCACTGCTCTATTTGAACACCCATTTAACAGGTGATAGTAGCTTTTTGTTTAGTGTGCTTTGAAATTTCATTATGTATCGACTTACACCAGAACAACTCGTGCAAATTGATGAAAGTTGTAATCAAAATAATTTTTCTATTCGCCAAACTCTTTGTGCACTTCCTTTATTTTATGGCGTACATAATCGCTGAAGCCCATTTCTGGTTAAAAGAATTGTCGCATTTGAAATGATGAGAATCAACAAGCTTTTATCAAAATTACCATTACATCCACAGAAAATTAATGTTTGGTGCGCTTTATGGGCTGGCGGAGTCATTGACCCATATATTTTCAAAAACGTTGATGGTCAGCATGTTATTGTCAATGGTAAACGGTATGGGAACATGACTTGATGACAGTGGGTGCTACAATTTATTTACTCAAAGAAATTTTGATGAAAAAATTATTTCACCTAATGGCCCATTGGACTATTTTCTTTGGAGCTATGTTAAGACACTTGGTACGTCAATAGACTATTAACAATTGAACATCTGGAGATCAACGGTCGAAGAGTTTTCGACCAAATACGGCCGCAAATGCTGCGAAAAGTTGTTGAAAATTCGTGTATCAGATTGCGCTTGCTACGCGCCAGTCGCTGGGGCCACATGGTAGAAATCATGGTAGAAAACATTAATTAAATACAAGTTTCTTTCCAATAAATCCCGTTTCATTGATATTAAAAATATATTCCCTTGTTTTATTATGATTTAAACTTGTGTTGTACCAGTGGCATATGTATGTTCGATGTTTTTATGTCACCTTAGGCCCCGTGAGATATACCACATTGTTTGCTCTATGAAGAAAAGCTTTTTAAAATTAAATATGCAATTTATAAACATTTAAATTAAACTATGCAACAGTAAAATATCCGCATAGTAATGACAGAATAGGTTCGACAGTACTACTAAAGGAAAGTAAGCCCCTATACACAGTTTCTCAATTTTGTTGACCAATTAATGTTTATGAATCTTCAAAGATTTCGAAAAACAGTGCACCCTCAAAAAATGGTGTTATCAAATTTTTTTTAGCCAATAGCTAATTCAGACCTAGTGATAGTGCTTTACTATATATGAAAATAACGTAACTAAGAGTCCACTAAATAAATCTCTCCGGCAATTGTTTGAACAAGTCGAATACTGAAAATGCTCTCCGTTGTGTATAGCTTATCGTTTTATGCGCTCGCTTTGACTGCGACTGCTTACATTCTTAGAAGCAGAAGCAAAATCAATTACACAAATCAGAAGTTTTTAAACACTGCATCTCAATACCTCTTAACTAGTGTACGCTCTGGTTTTGTGAATAAACTTGTAAAATACACTTACCCATTCTGTTGTTAAATCTCAAGAATGCACAATAGTGTACTCAAGCGCTTTAGAATATTATCATAAAAATCTAAAAAAATGTATATTCCACCGATAAATTAACGAGTAAGGTCAGAATTATGTTAAAAATTTTTCATTGATACAAGTATGTATAAAGCAAAAGTAATTCAAAAAAATTATCAATTTCAATTTTGGGGTTATTAAAATATTGCCGCCCCTAAAACCATGCTGCCTGTGAAGCCCGGGCCTATATGTAAATTCAGCACTGGTTCATACGGAACTGTTCATGCGTGAGTCTAAAGTCGCACTTAACTGATTTCTTTTCTTAATTGGAGTCATTGCGTGTTAACGAATACGACTGCGACTAAAATTGCAATAGAGGCATCCATAAGCGATCCAGCCAGTTCGTCCGTCTGTTTTTTATTGAGTATGTTGATATTAACTTATACCCAGATCAAACAGCATCTGTCTGAGGGTTTAATTTATGTAGAACTTACTTAAATTTACCAACTTAATTGAATTCAGGAAGATATCACATCATTGGAGGAAAAAATTCTGATTTTCCCTTAAGTATTTCTTTCGCCCATTTACCTATCAACCTTCCTTATGACCAGTATATATATCTGAAACTTGTTTGTTATTAAATAAACCTGATGGTGTTTTAGTTTAAAAGTATTTGTAAAAGAAAATTGTGTCTTACTTTAATATATTCAGCTCTCCATACACATTTCTCTTAACGTATCGTTTTATTTAATCAAAAAAGATCCTTTTATTAAATATCAAAATCTTTTGAAGTTACTTCGTTTGTAGGAGAGTACATATATTAAAAATATTTAAATTTTTATAAAATTACTTGGACTTTAAGCTTATGGGAGCAATAACATGAAGATAGTTGGAAAACCACCAACAGCAGCCGCAATAAGAACAACTGAGATAAAATATAAAAAAAAAATAATAATTAAAACATGCTAAACAGCGTGTTCTGGCCGACTGGCTGGTTAGCAGTCCTGTTGGTGGGTACTTTGCTCTTGCATTTTTTTTCCAGTTTTCCTACCAAGAGTAAAAGCATTTTATTATGTAGACCACGTTGGTAGGTGCCAGGCAACATTTTTGCAATGCGGGCTGGTTTTTTTTAGTTTGTTCCTCTCCTTGTTCTCTAGTTGTCTTTTATGCTGAAGTTGTTGTATTCCTATTTAATCCTGCAGTTGTTAATTTTTTTAATGTTACTTTTTTTCTCTGCTGTCTTGCTGTTTTGTAGCTGTTAATAAGAGTATGTTGCCCTAAAGTGCAAGCAAATGAATTTTCGTAGAAACCACACTTGGGCAGCGCAATTCCCTTTTGCTCGTTTTCACTTAAAGCCATTGATCCTTTTTTGTTGCTGCTGTTGTTGTTTTCCCTTACTCCTTTTACGTTGCGTATTTATCAGATTCTTTTTAAACTACAGTGAACGAACTTTAACATTTTTATAGCGAAAATTTAATTTTTAAAGTGGTATTAACAAATTGCAAGTTACTTTTTCTTCGGCACTCTTGTTGTCTTTTATAATTTACGCTGCCTTGGTGTGCAAGTAGTTGGTCCTTTTTTATTTAATTTATTAATTACTTGAATGTTGTTTCATAACTTGTCTCAAACTGTGCTGATAAAATGTTTGTTATTTCTGGTATTTATACTTTTCGGAAGAGAATAAATGTGCATTTATGCATACGTGTTTTTTTTGGGTCCTTTTTTATTGCTGCCGGGTTGTGAAGAAAAAGGAATAATTTGTCCATCTTAGTGCAGTGTTTTTGAAATTAATAATGGGGTTAAAAACGCAAATTGCTACAGGTGGCACATAAAAATAACATCATTGCATACTTATGCTACGTGTAAACAAAAAAAAAGAGAAATGCAGAAAAATCGCTTACTAATAAATGCAGTGGACAGTTTTATCTGACCCACAGAGTTCTGATCGATATAGAATTTTTTTGTACATATAACAACTGTGAAAGTTGTCTTATAGATTTTATTCAACATATACATGGCTATTTCAATGTCGATCATTTGCTGCAAGAGAGTTATAACAAAAAAAATTGGTTTCTTAGGTAATGTTACAGAATTAATCTTCATATCGTTCTTTAAATTGTGGGAAAATATAATATAAATATTTTCTATATCTACTCACATCTGGAAAGAAAATTTACATAATATTTTTTTCTATAATAACTATGTATATACAAATTAAAGAACAAGGCGAATTGAATTAATATCAGGTGGTCGCACACATGACTATTTTCGCCACTTGTAAAAAACAAAAAAAAACATTACAAAACTTAAAAAAGTAATGTCTTGTAACATTAAATGCCCAGTATGCAATAAAATTTACCCGTCAATCAATGCATGTGTGTGAGTGTCGTACAAATAAACACTCCAAGCGCAAATTTTATTAGATTTCCGTAAACCAAACGTAAAAAGGAACCTTTTTTTACACTACGACGTCCGCCTGTCATGAGCTGTTTCCTCGAGAACCGTAAGAGCTACGGACCTGAAATTCTTACAGAATATGTAAGACTTTGGCTGATGCAACACAGAAAAAAGTATTCATTAATTAATATTTTCAATTAAGAATTTAATTGTATTGATTACATTTTTAATTGTATTAATTAATTTGACTGGAAAATTTTAATCGATATTATCAAATTGCTTATAGGTGAAAATTTAATTAATTTTTTAATTGATAGTACAAATATTTTAATTAATATTACAAAATGGTTCACATTACTTTTTTGTGTGAACAACCAGTATATGAAAGTTAAAAATTAAAGAGTGTTCGAAAGCGAGCACAGAAAAATTTTTAAATCCAAATATAATATACAGACGATTATAAATAGACACTTTAAATTTTCAAGGTTGACGTATTTTGATGGAGACTACAACAATTAACATTAAAATTTACAAAATCAAAATTAAAGGGTATTCCAGCAGTTAATATAATTTTGACAACCCTCTGTAACTTGAAAACTGTAAGAAAAAAAATTTTAAATTAAAAAAAAAAAAGCTAAAACTAAAAAATCCCAAAATAAAAAAAAAACGCAAAACGAAAAATCACCAAAAACTGAAAAAATCGCTAAGACTTAACTAAATCGCCAAAAACCAAAAAACAAGACGCCTTAAACAAAAAAAACGTCAAAACTAAACAACACCAAAAACCAAAAAAAGCTTCAAAAACTAAAAAAGCGTCAAAACTAAGAAAACCCTGAAACTAAACCAAATCGCCAAAGAACCGAAAAAAATTATTTTAAAAATACGAGTATCTACGAGTATTAGATATTCAATGTCCGTACTGAATTTAGTTTAACTTCATACGGTTCGTATCAAAACAATATAAATTCTCTATCGTTATAACAAGAATCTCAAAAAAATTCTTTTTTTTAGTTTTCAATCAGAGCTAAAGACAGTAATCCGCGTCAAATAAAAAAAATACAATACAAATTTCGTTACCATTGTACAAAATTATTTTCAGATTTTTGTTATAATTTTTTGTTATTGTCAAAAGTGGGAAGGAAGCTTTTGCATCTGATAGTCGCAGCACTGTCAGACACAGTGTTGCCAAAACGGTGGTTTTCCCGCTATATATGACGGAATTTTGTTGACATTAGCGGGAAGTCTATTTAAAAAACCACCAGTGGGAATTTTAGCGGAAAAATTTCTTAGTTGACGGATTTTCAGCGTTTTTCTGAAACTTATAAAGAATAGATATTGAATCAAAATAAAGTATTTTTAACGCAGCTTTGTGACACATATCCTGGTATTTATGTTGAGTTTTTTTCCATATCAACACGTACAGCGAAAAGAAACTAACGTCACTTTTTTTGTATAATGTATAATGTGAAAGAAAGAGAAAGAGGTTAAAAATAAAAACATATGGATGTATATACATACATACGAGTATAAAAGGGAACAAATCTAATTTTTAGTGAATAAATTTTAAATCGAGATTAAAATTGTATTACAAAAAAATTTAATCATTCTTTACGTTTAAAAAAAAATAGCAAAATAAATCTTTAGACAAACGAAAAACAAACCGAAAACTGGGCGATTGGACCAGGCAGTATGACGAAAACATAATATTAACCAAAATAACTTTTTCTGAAAAATTTGTTTTTGATTAGAGATTTTTTTATTGAAATTTTCATTCGAAATTAAACTTCAATTCAATGTGAGTTGAGCCACAGAGTTTATTTTATCAACACTATTTTTTAAACAAATACTTCAAGCAAAATGGCTAGATATTATTCCACACGTGTAGAATAATTAAGGTCTATCGAAAATGAAAAAGATAAAAAAGAAAATGTTGAAAAGATACTTAATCAGCTTAAACATTAATATTAATAGATGGAATAGTCCCTTGGATTCTAATTTTTCCGGATTCGATGTTCGTGTATGGAAAGTCTGCAGGAAATAAAATACCTACTTAAATAGTAGCCTGAGTTTTGCTTACAAATATTGGGGAAATATGAGATTCCGACATACACAAATCTATGCATATGTATACATATTTTATAAAATTTATCTTATTTTGCCAATAAACCATAAAAAAGGCATTTGTTGGTTATAAAAAATTCAGCGGCTATATTAGCGTTTATTTTTATTAAGCTTGCTGTTTTTAGCGGGTTTTCAGGGGCTATATGGTGGGAAATGCCTATATCATTTTGGCAACACTGGTCAGACAATTCCCTCTATTTGCAATACTGAAAAAATATAACAAATTATATGCAGTCAAAATCATTGCAATTGCTTCTTTATGATCCATAATAATTTATATTTGCAATTATTGCAGAAAAGGATTGTTAACACTGTTCTGCAAAAAATTAAAAAGAAGTCGGTAACAAGATGTTCATTTTGTTATTGCATTATTGGACTATTGTGTCTGACCTTCGAGCAATTTTCATTTAAGTAATTAACAACAGTCTTGTTAGTTAATTTACTTATTTTTGATCTACTTAAGACAAACTTTGTTACTATTAGATATATTTATTTAATTTTTGCCACAGACCCATGGCTATTAATTTAACTTAGTTTTAATTATTATTTTTCGAATTTAATTTATTATTATATTTATTATTTTTGGAACTATTAAAAATTTTTATATTTGAATTTACAAATTTTTTGTAAAACCTGAATTGAACAAATTTATATTTGATTTAGAGAATTTTGAGTTTGAATTTGAAAATGATTTTTTTCTGTGGGAATAAAATCAACATTTTTCTTTTTATTTTGTTTCTTTCATAACTAGCTTTCCGAAAAAAAATAAAAATATTTTTTCTTTCGTCCCTTAGTTTCGAATAATCCGAAACCGTTGCAAAACGGAATAAATATATCTCAATTTGATTTAAAAACAGTTTTCTTTCGCATCTTTAAGTGTTCAATTTATTAAAATTTTAAAATCGAACAAACCGTTATCGAGTTATATTGAAATAACTTAACGTGACCGGCTTGTAACATTAACCACTCCCATTAAAAAACTCTGCACGTCATAGACAAAAACTGAAATCAGATTTGAATTAAGGGCGTAAATGCTCATATAAAACACATATTTTTATTGTAAAATTTTTTTTTTTTGCAGAACAATTTAATTGACAATTTCTGTCAAGTGCTTTGCATCAGGCGGTGCATACATATTTGATGCAACCGTGTGGACTATGTGTTATCCATATCATAATATCTATTACGTTTCTTAGCAATATAAGAATTAATGTTTAATGTTTTGTAATGAAAACTATTGTAAAGAAAGTTTGTCTTCTATATAAATCCTAAATTAAGGCTTAGAAAAAAATATTAAAGTCCGTCCAATAGTTTTTTTTAGATTTTTTTAACTATGCAAGTAGTATAGTAATTTATCTGGTAACGTAATTTTAACTATTTTATAGTATTAACCATATATTTATATATAGAGACCGATAATTATATTTATGTTAAATGACCCAAACCTAATAATAAAACAACAATTTTGAAGCATTATTTTATTTAAATTAATTTGCCTGCTGCTGTCTTTTTATATCTAAAACATTCCAGTAACTTTTCCTAATTGTTGATTTTTATTAAAACCAAAAAAATCTATGAGAATAAGTATTTATGTATAACATTTCCCCAATGGAATGAATAACATAAATGCGCGACAAGTGTTTAAGAGACGTTTTAAGTGGGGCTACTTGTTTTTGTGCTGGTGTTTGTGGTTTTTATATTAAATTGAAAATCATCAAAATGATTAATTTGTTATTTGTGTCTTTTATGGTTGTACATTTTGTATCCAAAATAAAAAAATATGTATATGTATAAAAATAATATAAAAAAAATTAAGTAAACAATTGAATTGATTTATGGCCACGAGACGTTAACTAGACATAAGATTATGTAGTTAATGTTTAAGAGGATATTGTGACCACAAATGCACTCAACACATACTACACACAAACATACATTCATTCAGTCTCCTGAAGACCCATTCGAACACACCATTTTGGCCGAACAAGAAAAGAAAATGCTCAAGCAGTCAACGGGAAAAGCAAATCATTTGTTTGTTTGACTGTTTCTGTGTGTTTTTTTTTTAATTTTTTTTAATAAGAAGGTATTAATGTTGCTGTTTACGATCATACAAAAGGTGGTCTGTGTGATCTGCAATTTGAAATTTTTCAAAACTTTTATAACTTTTTGGCTCTCACGGCTGCCTTGCACAATGAAGCATAGTGATGTGTACATTTAAATATTGAGTGCCGCATGCAGAGTGTGGCCTTCTGTAGTCGCTGATTAAATATGGTCTTAAGAAACTAAATAATAAAACTAAATGTATATATATTAAAAAATAAGAACCGTTAAGTTAAACAAACGCCTTAGACAAGGATTAATTTGTATGATTTTATATGTATGTACACAAGTATAATTATTATTCAGTTTCGCTGTATATTTTAATGGATACTGAATGGAAGTTGCTTAAAAGTCACTTAAGTTCTATTGTTATTCAATTATTTAGGATCCGAGACACGATCCTGGTGCGAAAGGCTGTTGCACTTGATCTTTTATCTGTTATTCTAATCAACCTTTAATTCGTTTTTTTTACGATTACTAGAGCAGGCATTTTTTTCATATAATTTAATGTTGTTAAGCATTGCCTTTTGTTTCTGCTAAAGAAACTTTTCAGTAGACTTTAACCCAAAACTTTTGAAATAAGCTCAAAAATAAATTCATATTGCAAAATTTACTGCAATAGTGTCGCAACTCAAAAATAACGCTTTTTTTGTTAATAATGAGGAATAGCATGTGTATGAAGATAAATTCATTGACTTTACATTTATTTTTAAAAAATATCGCATGCGATATTTTTATTTTGGTACGAATTTTGCACTGAAATTAAGAGGTTTCTTCATAAAAACGTTCACTGTGGCCAAACCCTTCTTCCGCAGTGAATCAAACCTAGTGGAAAATGAAAACAACAAATCATACTAAAAACTGCATTTACTGTTTATCTGAAGTCATATTTTTAAAAGTTTTCTAAAAAATTTCATACCATTTCTGCAAAGCAAGGTGTTTTGATTTCTGATACTATTGTAGTAAATGAGCGATATGTTTATAGAAAGACTTTTAGGGCCGATTTGTCGATGTCGACAGAGTTAAATTTGTCACACACTTACCTTTGAAACAAAAACAAATTTTGAAATAATTGTTTTTGGAATACAGCTACGGTCACACTTGCCAAACATTTCCCCCAAAAAAACCGTAACCACTAAATACTAACGAAAAACGTATTACTTCAGACAAATGCATATTAAGTTAAACTGTTGCCAATTATATTGAATTCTATAGTACTTTCTATTAGTTATGGAAAGGGTTTCAATATCGGGGACTTTTCCAATTCCCGGGATTTGAGAATTAAAATGTCTTATTCCTGGGAATTCCCGGGAATGTCAAAAACATATGAATTTAATTAAATAAAAAACATAATTTTAAGCAGCACAACATTTAAATTGATAATTTAAAAAAACCCAAATATACATATCTAAACGCAAAGAAAAAATATGTTTGAGGTAACCATAATCAAACAGCAGCATAATATGATTGAATTATATGGTTTTAGTTAAATCATATTATTGTCAATAGAAAAGCAAACCTTAAATAATATTATTATCTGATTTAATAATAATATTATCAACAAAAACAATGAACTTTGTTACACATAATCTTATTATTGTAAATATGACAACACTATTGTTAGTTGTGACTAACTAAAATATGTTGTCGTATTTAAAAATATTAAAATAATATTTTTAAATACGACAACAGTATTATTTAATATAATAATAACATTTTGTTTTTCAATCATATATTTATTGGTATATCTCTTGTTTAAAACAGGTGTGCGTTAAATCCGAAATAAAAATAAATTAATATTGTTGAACTAACATGTATATAATAGAAATGTATATTAACATACGTGTGTATACTTGAAATACAGACACGTCTGTATAAAGAGATAAACAAATGTACGTATATGCTTTTATTTATCTACCCTTTTGGTTGTTTATACTTTATTTATTTATTTAACACGACGTGTGCAATACTGATAGCTTACAAACGAAACACAAAACTGACAGAAGATGTTTCTGAAAACGATGTTTTTAAAAACTTAATATAGTATGGTTTTGGATAACATTATATTGTTATTTACATTATGTTATTTTGAAATAGTAACAAAAATTATGTTGCAGTCAAAATTTTTAAGAAAACTATATTGTTACAGCCTTATTTATAAAACTTATTAAGGCTTTACAGAGGCTTAATAAAAAAATTTGTATGAAAATTTGTCTTAAAAACCCTTTATAAAGTCTTCAAAATTTTTATATGTAAATAAGGGCATTAAACTCTAACAATATCACATTTTTTTCTCAATATAATAATGTTATTATTAAATTCAAACATCACTTTGCTTACCGTAACAAAATTAATGTTTAAAATAACAATAAATTGTTTTCACATTTGTTTCTGAGAACATAATATTGTTTTCTCAACCATTCTAAAGCCATATCTTTTCTTTGCGTGTAGAGAAGATATTTTCTTCAAACAAAGCTTAGAACCCTCTCGGCAAGGTCACCTTTCAAACAGAAAAAACTTAATCAAAATCGGTTCAGCCGTTTGGCCTTTACGTGGACACGGACAGACATAGAGATATATAGATACACAGACGCACAGACACACACATGCACAGACGCACAGCCACACAGCCACACACTACAAACTTATAACATCCCTTTTTTAAGTCGGGTGTTAAGAACAAAACAACTTTATTCGTTCATTTTAAGAACAAAAATATTTAAAGAACAACACAAACAGAAATCCTTGCAAACCAAACATCTATTATTTAAAAAAATTTGGAGTTTTTCAACGAAATGCATATAAATGGAGCTTAACCAAAAAAAACAAATGTAATATGTTATTTGAATAATATTTTTATAATTTTTAAATAATAGGTCTGTTCATTTACTTTCCCAGCAGAAACGAGATATGAGAGTAAGGCAGAAATTTATAAAATTGTTCTCCCAAATATTACACTGAAAGAATAATTTTATTAATTAATGTGAGTTTCTAAAGAAGAGAAGAAAAATTAAACTTAGACTTTAAGCTGGGGGAAATACCGATACTTTTCTGTACAGCAAACAAGCACTTCATCAGCACCCTAGTCTATCTACTTGGGTAGAGCTTCAGCTATTTAACTTAAATTTACAATGAAACGGAATATGAGAAACGATTGTTGTGTATACAATTGATTTAACTTTGGTAAACACATTTATAAGTATCACTATTAATTTTCTGTTTTTCCATTTAGTGCCATTTTCTCAAATTGCCTAGAACCCTCATTTATTATTTTTTTTTGCCATTATATATTATTATTATTGATAATAATAACAATAAAAACTTTAAGTTGTAATAATGCAAAGATATTAATCGGGTAGGCAAAATCCTACCTTTAACTAAAGGCAATGGCCCTTAAGGTATGTACTTATCTATATATGTTTATTTCAAGCAACAACTGTAAATGTTTCTTAATATAAAGGGCTTTCTTAATAATTAGAAAATATTGTTGTCATAAATCCAATTAAATATTGTTACGAAACTAGAATGTCAACGAAACCATTTCAAGGAAATTCTTTCACAATTTTCGTGAAATTTTCATTAGATTAGTGAAATTATCATTCGATTTGTGAAAAAAATCTAATGAAATTGTTTCTTTGGATTGTAAAAACTTAAAAGAAAATTTGAGACATTTTTGATTTTAATTGAACGTAGTGAATTTTAAGCAGAAATAATTTATAGTTAGGCTTAAGTTCAGTAATTTCAATTCTTATTGAATGAAATATTTTTATTAATTACTGTGAGTTTCTAAAGAAGAGAAGAAAAATTAAACTTAGACTTATTAACTGGGGAAATACCGATATTTTTCTGTGCAGCCACGCACTTCATCAGCACCCACGTCTATCTACTGAGGTAGAGTTTTGTTATTAACGTCAAATATTTAACGTAAATTTACTATGAAATGGAATATGAGAAATGATTATTGTGTATACAATTATTGATTCACCATTGGTAAATACATTTATAAGTATCACTATTAATTTTCTGGTTTTACAGCTAAGAATGTTTAACTATTCTTGCTTATCTTTTACGATCATCACATTAATTACTTTTACTTATTTGATGTACCGTCGGTACATACATGTAAGTATTATTATATTATTATTGTAGTGGCTTTACGTTATTTTATTTTTGCTTTCAATAGTTTAATTGGCTTTTCAGCATTCTGAAACTGTAATTGCCAAGTGAACTGTGATTGTCAATTGAACATATTTTTGTCAGTGATAATGATACTTATAAATGTATTTACCAATGGTAAATCAATAATTGTATACACAATAATCATTTCTCATATTCCATTTCATACTAAATTTGCGTTAAATAGCTGATGTTAATAACAAAACTCTACCCCGGTAGATAGACGTGGGTGCTGATGAAGTGCGTGGCTGCACACAAAAATATCGGTATGTCCTCCAGCTAATAAAGTCAAAGTTTAAGTTTTTTTCTCTTCTTTAGAAACTCACATTAATAAATTAAAATATTTCATTCAATAAGAATTGAAATTACTGCACTTAAGCCTGACTAAAACTTATTTCTGCTTGAAAGAAACTTTTATTCATATCAGAACCATGGATAGAAATTATAATACAATTGCATTTTTTCTGATGTATTTTATTTGTAATATTTTAAATTTGCAATTTTTTTTTTAAATTTACATTTAATATGAAATTCTTTACACAGTTCCATGTATTATTATTATTTTTATAAATTTTTCATAATTTTCTAATATTTTTCATTAACAAATACAAAAATTTCACTTTCCATCTCTGACCATATATGAGAAACAAACAAAATTCTGTGACATTAGGTGTGTTCATTTACTTTCCCAGCAGAAACTAGCAACGAGGGAGTTAGGCAGAAATTTACAAAATTCCTCTCCCAAATATGAAAAAGTAAATGAACTTGAAGACTTGCAAGAAAATTTTATTCATATCAGAACCATGGATAGAAATCATGATACTATTGTACTATTTCATATGTAGATATTTTGTTTAATAATATTTTAAATTACAAAAAAAAATTTTAAAATCGTCATTTAATATGAAATAATTTACACAGCTTCATGTATTATTTACTATTTTTATGCGTTTTTCATTAATTTTTAATTCTATTCTATTAACAAATATAAAAAACCCATTTTCCATCTCTGAGAAGAGAGCAAAGAAAATTGCTTGACAACAAAATTGAATGGGCTTACTAAATAAAGAAATGCACATTTTTCAGTTTTCCTTTTCAGATATTTTTCAAATAATTAATTTGGCAACAAAACACACAACAGGTGGTTGGCTAATTTTTGCAAGTAAAATTTTTACTATTAATAATTTGTAATAATTCTTTGTCTCAATTTTTTTTCTCTCTCTCTCTTGACGCTCTCTCCTTGAAAACTTTTTGAGTTAATGAACACTTTCCAGTAGCAGTTGTTACAAATTCGTAACAATTTTCAGTAAATGAACAAACCTTATATTTAAATATTTCTCGAATAATTTAATGTTTACATTTACTAATTTCTCTAAAAAGGCATAGAAAAAATCTTTGTATTTAAAACCAAAAAAGTTATCTCACATGTTTTTCTGATACATACTCGTATGTATTTAAAAACAAATCACAAGAGCAAACACAATTATGTATAACTATCAAATGCAATTGAAGTCATCAATATGATCGTTGCTGTCTTTTGAACTTGTCATTTGACAATTAATCACTAATAATAATTTAACCTTCAAATCCAACAACATTTTATGTCAAATAATAATTGCTTAACAATTTAATTCCTAAAACTTTCAATTTGTTTACACAATGTCGTATAGTTGGCCTCCCTTCCACCCACTTATTCAGCTATTTAGCGCAATTGCATGACTGGCTGGTCATATTCGTACATACATACGTGGCAATCAATAGTTTTGCAACCTGGCAAAGAGCGATATCGCCATTATTGTCTGCATAATTCTAATTTATCAAAGTTTTAGTTACAATTGAATTGTGCTGTGTATTGAACAATTTGTTAAAATTGTACATTTGGACATGACAACAACGATTTGTACTTTTTAACACTTTTGCCAATTTGCCAATCGCATGGAATTAGATAAAAAGAAATAATAAATGGTAAATAAGTAAAAAAAAGTGAATAAAGTTACAGTAACGATGTGTTTTATTTTCTTCTAACGGTGGCTTTGTGTTTTCATTACATTACAGTGTAGCCAGATTAGAAAAAGTTTAATATGTCATTCGAGGTTGGAATATTAAACTAAGGATCGGTTATTTTCGGGAAAAAGACTAGCTTTGCTCACTGAAATAATTAGGAAATACTGTTATTTGAGATTGCCCTTTTAGGGTTCCGTATACCAACGGTGAAAAGAAACCCTATTGTTTCCACAATTTTATATTTGATGGTGATACTTTTTGAGTTGTACATCTACTTTGGTTAGACCCCTTTGGAAGTTGAATTTCAAAAAATTCCCTTTTAGTGGATATATCTACACCAGAGAAGAGCAATGAGTAGTGAAAAAGTGAGTAGAGTTAAATCGTGACTTATCATTTTTTCTGCGTATGCACACTCATACTTATAGCAGTGTTCTTTACGAGTCAGATTCACTAGAAAAATTGAAGTGCGCATCTAACTCATACTTAGCAACATTTACGAAGTTGTTGATTTCGACTCTCCTTAACTCATTGCCTATGACCGATGCAAAATAAGTATGAATCACAATACGAACATTAAGGTTCTCATTATGAGCTTATGTGTTTCTCTGTTGCTTTTCTTTTTGTTTTCTTTTGCAGGAATTGAAAAACAGCACTATTTACTGATTTTATATAATACTACTTGCAAACTATTTAATGACTATAATAAGTATACATGCATGAGTTAAATGATCTAAATCATAGTAGTATAAGTATTTTCCAGAAATTAGAAACCAAACTGAGGTGCTTTTTAAGTCTGAGTATGGTACGACGTCACAATCATATTTATTTCAACCCATATTCATAAATCAATTTTATTATGAGTGTGTGTACATCAGAGTAGTTGAATTTAAACGATGTTCACGCATTTATATTTAAAATTTCATGAGTCAGTATGAATAACAAAAAAAAACGATTCATTGCAGATCACTGATCTACATGTGTATATGTACATCACAAGGAGGACCTACCTACCTACATACATGCAACATTGTAAATCTCTAGTTTTTAAAAAAAAACGAACCAGCGCTTTTCTTTTACTTGCTATGCCGCATTGTTTAGAGATTTTGAGAAAAGTGAAACAAACCGAAAATCATCTGGCATCCCCCAAAGTGACTCCAAACAAAAAAAGCCACAAATTGAATTGGAATAGATATGCCACTAACAAAACATGAAGTAAAACAAATGATGGCGATAAAGAGCTTGCCTTGGCTTACAAAGTACCCACGCAATGCAATAAATTGGATGAGGTGCCAAACAGGTAGATAAGTAGCAAACTGTGGACGAACGCACATTTTCCTGGCAAACAAAAAATATATTTATGCAAAACAATAAAGTAAAATGGTTAAATGGTTAAAAATGTTAAGCGAAATTAATAAGATAAACCAATTATAGAACCGCAGAGTCAAAAGTAATTAATTCTGAGTCATGTATTTCTTTTATAACATTCATCAGTTTTTATTTAATAAGCGCCCGGTGTCAAATAAACTGTTTATGCTAAGATAATAAGCGAACCATTTAATTAAGTGTGAAAGTTATTGAATTGTAAAAAAATTTTAACTTATAACGACTCCTTTTAATTTGAAATTATTTTCTTGGACAAATTAAGACATACATGAACATGGAAATAATTTATAAACTAAATTCGGGCTTGGTTTAAGCAAAGAATTATACTTACGTATATATGTATGTACATGTGTCTATGTATATACATCTGTAGATGATTACATTTACTACATCTTCTGCATAAACACGCAAATTAAAGAAATAGTTTCACTAATTTGAATTATCTACATACATACATATATCGCGATCTGTATTTAGTATTCTTTGTGATAATGATCATTTTTCTTGACTCAGATAAGTACGTAGTAGGTAGATAGGTAGCAAATTCGTTTTTGGGTAGTTAGGGAACATTTCCTTTTCTAATTATGCCTGATGATTGCCAGTTAAGTCTTTTCAAAGTTAAATTTAGCCTTTCCTGCCTTAAGGGTTAGCTGACTGCAACCGTAGGAAACAGCTAATCGATATTTTTATGTGAAAAGTTTTGAAAATGATTATAGATATGTAATATAACTTAAGCAGAATATAAGGGCTCAGTAAGCCGATTTTAATGGAATGTAACTGCAACGTAGGAAACAGCTGATTGATATTTTTATATACAAAGTAGGTTACGTTACATTACATCTCTATAACCATTTGCATTACTTTTCACATAATAATATCGATCAGCTGCTTCCTACCAAGGCAGTTACATTCCATTACAGTCGGCTAACGGAGCCTTTAGCCTCGAAATTTATGTTTTAGCTCTAAAGCAATTTTAAGTCTTTTTTTTAGACCCATCACCAAAAATTTTCACAATATTCATATATGCGACTCCATAAGTTATACATATATTTATATCCTATATCGTTATGAACATGAAATCCGAATAAACGATGTCCGTCTTTTCGTCTGCATGTACGTAAAATCCGTTTTCCGAAGCCCCACAAAATCTCAAGACTTCAGTCTTGGACTGATATGCCAGACTAGGTTCTAAAAAATTTCTGGAAAATTTTAATTTGTTTGCTATAAAAAAGTAAGTAATCAGGATAATATTTTATTTTAGTTCAAAATATTTCATATTCTATATTCTAAGAACAAGATTGTTTACTGATATTCATTTGCTTCATAGCCAAATTCAAAAGCAAAGTTTTTGTTTACTTACACCGGAAGTGCTTCTGGAAGTACTTACTCCGGTAGTGTTTCTGCGGAAGTTATCCCGAAAGCACTTCGGTGTAAGTATTTTCAGAAACACTTCCAAGGTAAGTAGTTCTGGAAGCACTTATGGGGTAAGTAGCTCCAGAAGCAATTCCATGAAAAGAAGTTTCGGAAGTACTTCCGGGGTAAGTAGTTTTGGAAGCTCTTCCAAAGTAAGTAGATCCGAAAGTACTTCCAGGGTAAGTAGCTCTGGAAACACTTCCAAGGTAAGTGATTCCGGAAGCACTTCTGAGGTAAGTAGTTCCGGAAGTACATTTGGGGTAAGTTGTTCCGGAAGTGCTTTCATGGTAAGTAGTTCCAGAAGTACTTCCAAGTTATATAGTTTCACAAGTACTTTCAATGTAAGTAGTTCCGGAAGCACTTCCGCGGGAAGTAGTTCCGTAATCAATCAAGGGGTAAGTACGACGCCATACACAGAGTTAGGTATAGTACATCACAGTCAAAACTGAACTTGACTGAGACTGAAAATGACTGAGACTGAACTTGACTGAGACTGAAGTGGATGCAAACAAAATTTAACTGAAATGAAAGACTGAACTTGAGAGAGAAAAACTTGACTGAGACGGAACTGGATTAAGACTGAACTTGACTGGAATTAAACTTGACTGAAACTGAATTCATTCATTAGTCAACTTACCATCAGTCATTAGCCATTACTCAGTCATTATCCTTCATCAGTCATCATCAATCAGCATCCTTTCTCAGTCATAATCAGTCATCAGTATTAATCAGTCAGTCATCAGTCAGTCACCATCAGCCATTAGTCATCATCAATCATCATCCTTCATCATTCATAATCAGTCATAAGTCATTATCAGTCATCATCAGACATTCATCAGTCAGTCATAATTTAGTCATCCGTCAGTCATTAATCAGTATTCAGCCATAACCCTTGACAAAAAGCTTGTGCTTGTGTGTGTTAAGCTATAAATATTCGATTAATGCCCTCCCAAAGAACTTTTCCATTAAATGAGGCAATTGGGACGGAAATAAATAATGCAAATTCATACACAATGTGTTATTTTGTTATTGCCCATGAATCTGTTTCTGGAAGACATAAAATTTGAACCAAATATTGTCAAGTCTTTAACTTGGCATTTTCTAAGCGATACGTACTTTTTGTTGGGAAGGAGTCGATGCGGTAGGACAGAAGTAGTAACCTATTACGGACCTTATTGCACTCTAAAAACGTGCATACTCAGAATTTCAAGAAGTTCGAGGTTTCAGGAGTTTTTCGAAAAACTTAAACTTACTCTATTATATTTACATTTTCCAAGATTTGACAAAATTTGATTGTATTCTACAATGTGGTCCATAATAGGTCACCCCTTTAGTCCGCACCCATCGACTCCTTCCTGAAAAAATTGCGTACCCCTCAGGAAATACCAACTTGAAAACTTGAAAATATTTCATTAAATTCATGTTTTTCAGAAATAGATTCATGGGCACTAATAAAGTAACACTTTTATAAATTTGCATTATTTTTTCCGTCCGGGCTGCCTCATTTAATGGAAAAGTCCTTTGGGAAGGCATTTGGCGAATATTTATAACTTAACAGAGCTATGTTAGAATGTTAACAGAGCTCTGTTAAAGCAAAAGCTTTGTATCAATGGTTATAAATTTTAAAAAAAATTTGTTTGTTTCCTTCTGGAATGAGACATATTGAATTGATACTTCTTTCTTCCTTCTCAAATATTTGTTTATCGTTTATTGTCTATTTAATTGAATTTGCAAAAAAATATATATACATACATGCATATGTATGTACATATTTTTTTGTCAACGTAAATTTGTTTTTCTGTGCCTGTAATTAATTAAGTTTTCTTTTAATATACACGTTTGTTTCTTTTGTTTTATTTCAATTTGCTGTAGGCTGTCTCTTCTTTCGTGTTTTACAATTTTCAAACAAACGAAATTTTCTATTTATTTGTCGTTTGTTGCATAAAAGCAAGCAACAACTACGGCAGCATCTTTCGTACATCGACTGCTTAAGTTTTGCTAATTACCAACTAAATAAGAAGCTTTTTCTCGTTTGACACTGAACGATGTTTTTTCAAATCTTACTTTGACTATTTTAAGTTTTGTTTCTGTCTTTTACTTGGGCTCTAATTTCGTTTCCTTCTCAACAACATTTTTATTGTTTTGTAATTTATTTATTTCTTGTCGGTATTAAAGAAGACAAGACAAGAAGTACTAGTAAGAACTTGATTTTATTCCTTAAAAATTAAAACACAAAGTGATAATAAATAAAATGTGAATCTTCTTTGTTTAGGAGACGAGGACATGACATTTGTACTCGTAACAAAAAAAATCAGTTTAAATTTATTCACGTTTGGCATTATGGCAAAAATGTAGTCAATAAATTATTTAATTTCATTTTTTTATTCAAGAAACTTTAACAAAGTTTGAGGATGTAACTTGTTATGTCAGAAGATTTTGGCTTGCATGTTTCTTGTGTATTTGCACGGCACTTTGCTTTAAGAAAAATATGCTGGAAATTAGTCGAATTATTTGTCAGCAAAGTGTGCTGTAACACAGTCAACTTTTTAGTAAGAAAATTGTGGTACGACGCAGTTGAGTTTTCTATAAGAAAAGTGCGTTGCAACATAGTGAAATTTTTGTTAAGAAAACTGTGCTGTGACCAAATTTTCTATGAGAAAAGTTTCCTGTGACACAATAGAATTTTCTATAAAAAAGTGCTCTGTGACAAACATATGTTCTATAAGACATAAATGAAATTTGACTATCTGATGAACTTAAAAAGGTATGTGAATTAGCTATACTGCAGTTATTTGGTTGAAGTTTAGGAAAAATTTCAGCGAATGGTTTTCGTTTTGGATACGAAAACTTAATTAATGTCAAAAAAACTTGGTGTAAACGGTATAGATTTTGATAAATATTTTATTTCAAATCTGTTAGATTTCGTGCAGGTGCAAATATTTTATATGCATAAAATTTTCAAGAACTTTATTTAGTGATTGTCTTCAGCGCTATGGAAATTATATTTATTCATTAGATTGTTTTAGGGTATGTACAAATGTAAAAACGACCCCTATTGTTTTCGCTACGATGTTTGTCCATTTGTATATGCTTCTGCCTGTCACGGGCTCTTTTCTCGAGAACGGTAAGACCTACATACCTGAAACTTTCGCTGAATATGGCCGCTAATACAAGTATATTTTTTTTAATACATGTTTTTATTTATTGGATTTTCAAATATGAACTAACAATAAGTATTTAAATCTTAAATCTAAAAATATATAGTTATTAGGCCTGACCAGTGTCGGACATAAACTTAGTGATAGTTATAAATAGTACATAGTTAATTATTTGCCTGCGTATCTTGCAACTTCTTGTGTCACTAGTGGCATATTTAAATCACGATGTAAATTTGAATTTTAGATGTACCATGGAGCCGATGTTATCAAGGGTAAAATTTTGTTTTGTCTTAGTTGGATTTTCTCAAAATTTGAAGCTGAAGCTGTGCCCCATAACTGAATTCCGTAGCACCATATTGGCTTTAAAATCGACTTGTATAGTAAAAGTTTGTAGTCTAGGCTGAGTGTTGAATTTCTGCCAAACAACCAATGTATGAGCCTTCGATCAAGCTATATACTAAGGTATTTTACTTGTGAATGTTGAGGGATACTTGGATTATTGATTCGAATGGGGGAAGAAGTATCTTTTCCTAGGGTAAACGTTATATGGACACTCTTTTGTTCATTTACTTTACTTCTCCACAAGTTGAACCCACATTTCCAGCTGAGTAATCAGTTTCTGGAGATTGTGGGATGTCTCATAAGGGCTTTCGTGAATACTCATACAGATTGTATCATCCGTAAATGTAGGCGTGTGGATATTATTGTTCACAGGCATATCGCAAGTGCATATTAAATACAAAACTGGACCCAGAATACTACATTGAGGCACACCGGAAGATATTCGGATGACTCGGGCACACTAATGAAGTATCCTTCATCAACAATGAACTTTCTACCAATAATATAACTTTCCAAAAGTTTTTGTACATTTATTGGCAGATATGTCTTCAATTTTAAAAATAGGCCTGCGTGCCATACTTTATCAAATGGCTGAGAAACATCAATAAAAAGGGCAAAACAATACTTCTTTTCTTCAAATGTTCTCCTTATAACTTGAACCAATTTATGCGATTGCTCAGTAGTGCTATGCTGACTTCTAAAGCCAAATTGATGGTCCGGGATGCACCCTTTATCAGCTAAAATGCTAACCAATTTAGTAATGAGCAGCTTTTGGAAAAGCTTTGAGATTGTAGATAGTAAGCTTAATGGCCTATATGACTCAGCCTTGGTAAGATCTTTGCCCGGCTTCGGAATCATTTTTATCGTGGCAAGTTTCCAGTTATGTGGAAAATGCTGTATTCGTGAAATGGAATTAAAAATAAATGCAATATGAGGCAAGTTCATCAGCATCTTACTTAAACAAACGCTTAAACAGAAAAAATCCCGAAATTAAAAAAATTAAGAAACGAAAAATCGTCAGAATGAGAAAAGCACTTGAATGAAAAATATCATCAAAAATAAAATAAATCGCTAAAATATAAAAAAATTTATCAAACTCGCCAAAAAAAACTGAACCAAAATCGGCAAAACTAAAAAAAAATTGCCAAAAACCGAAACAAAAAAATTTTAAAAATTTCTCCATCAGATAATATATTTGATTATATAGGCTTATGTTCGCACGGAACCCTTAATGTGAGTGTCAAAATTGCACCTTAATTCAGTCATTATATTAGTTTAATTTAATTTAAGTTGACTTTACTTCCAATTTCAGTTAAAATCATATTGGGTTATCCATTTTTCGGTTTCAAAAGTAAAGCTTAATAAAACTTGCATATAATTTCCATTTTATATAATATATATAATGCGATTTTGCGGCGAAAGTTAGGCTTTTTGTACTAGATTAAAGAAAACTGTAGTTTGTTTTCTTAAATCAACTACAAATAGTCAAATTTTAAAACGAAAAACGCCAACCACGATAAGTGCCACTTTTTCTTACTTTTCGAGCAGTATCGGGGCGATAGCTTGACAAATATTGATTGGTTCTCAAACACTCCAGGGTTGCGATATTATACGTATAGACACGGTCTTTGACGTACCTCTACAAAAGTCTAACGGCGTCCTGACCTTAACGGTCAATTGCCTTCGCCAAAATATGAAATTAGGCATTCTAGAAACTTCCCATGCAATGAAGCCAAAATCGGTAGTGTTGCGTTCCTCGTGGCATCATCTTGTTGAAAACACATCGTTGTCTACTTCATAATCTTCAACTGCAGGCAAAAAGACCTTTATTTATATTTAGTTTTTGCAATAAACATCAAAATATTGACCTAGATTCTTAAGTAAAATCATTTCGTGTCACATCTAAATAAACTTTTATCCATTGGCAATGATCCTTCAACGTCCACTGATGTAATCGGAGCAGAGTCTGTCATTAATAAATTTATATATTATATAAAATGAGATGTGATGGCGAAAAATAGCTTGGTATATATGCATTTCATTATTGCTGTAACAAATCATCAGTAAATAAATTTCAAATTAAAATATAATTATGACAATATGTCGAATACTAAATTTCTTAAATGTTAACAGTCTGTTTTTGCAACATAAGTTTTTCTATATTGTACGTCAAATAACGAGTGAATTGAACTTTTGGTTTTTGTTCATTTTATTTTGAGTAAAACAAATAAGCTTTTAGCTTTCGTTTGAAAAATTGGTTCACGTATGTACGACAGAAACAAAATCAACTGTCAAATTAAACAATCAGGAAAAATTGAACGTGTTGGTGAATTTTTTGAATTTTTACAATTAATATTTAAAATAATGGATGTTTTTTACCAAGAAAATTTAAATATTTTTCAGCATAAAAAAACTAATCCTTGGCAATTTAAAGTGTTGGTCCAATCAAGTCAATTACCACCTCCGAAAGTTTTGATTTCGACATGTATGAAATACACTCCTTTCTGGCACAAAACTGGTAACCACCAGTTGCGATAAATTTTGGGAATGTTGTCACTTTAATTATAGCGAGAACGCTAGTGATTCTACTGTTTTGCTT
The DNA here is from genome assembly GCA_905220375.1 of Tachina fera. Taxonomy (NCBI): domain Eukaryota; kingdom Metazoa; phylum Arthropoda; class Insecta; order Diptera; family Tachinidae; genus Tachina; species Tachina fera. The sequence goes on along the minus strand of LR999964.1, from coordinate 61,110,260 downwards.
CATTGCAGATTCCATTTTCTCCAGCAGTATTCGAAAAACTTCCTTGTTGGAAGTGGTATATAATCATTTAATTTATTGAACTGCTCGTTTGGAAACTGTAGCAAATTTGCTGTGTCTCGCAATCTTCTGCGTTTTCTGGGTCGCTATAAAAAAATCCAAGTGCAACGGATCAAATCATTGTTTTTTCAATAAACGCGTATTTTTTGTATACTTTAAGCAAACAATTTTTGAAAACTTTACTTTTAATTTATTTTTACAATTGATTGATAGGGTTGCTTCCTTTTCATTTTTAAAGAAACTTTTAATTTTTTATGAAAAAAGCTCTAAGAATTACAACTAAATGAGTAATGGAAACGTTGTTCTTAGACGTTTAATTACAAACAAAAAGAGCTTGTATTTTCAAACGAAAAAAGAAAATGAACTCAATTTCCAACTCCATAGCTTGCCTAATAATCGCTCGCCTTCTAACGTAAGGCAGTTCGATGAACATGCTGTAAATTTTAGATTTTATTTTTCATTTTGCCTTGTATTTACTTTTATTGTTATCCGATGGATTTCTAATTGTATAAAGGTGTAGAAAAATAAAATACATTTATATCGAATATAAATTATTTGCTGGGTTTTGTATAAGTTTCTAAGCCTACTATGCTTATTTTTCTTTTGTGATTTTCAAAAATATTATTATATGTGAACTCTCAAATAGTTCTTGCAAGTCTTTGCGTAAGATAAGAGGTTTGTGACTATTCAAAATGTGTGATTGAAGTCTACTGATGATTTGTTACAGCAACAATGAAATGCATATAGACCAAGCTGAACCACCAGCAAATAAATTTCAAATTAAAATATAATTATGACAATATGTCGAATAATAAATTTCTTAAATATCTGAATTCATAATAATCTGAAATCTCCGCATTTACACGTCACACAACAAAAAAAACATGCAATTATATATTTGCGGTTTCTCTGGATATTACCAATTGCTAAAAAGTCCGTGGAATTGACAAATTCAGATTTTCAATTACTTAATTTAAAAAATTAAATATTTTGGGGATTCTAAAGGTAGTCTAACCCCTAATTAATTGTAATAATAGTAATTAGGTAATCTTTACATAAAATTAAGTTGTAATTAAATACGATTTAATTTTTTCAGTGGTTAATTAAAGTTCTTATTAAATAACGTTGAAAGTACGGTAGCACTACAAAATTTCCCACTACTATGGAAGGCTTTTCAAACAACAGCGGTTTAATATAAACAAAAAAGTTAGGTTGTAAAAATGCAGAAAATTAAATTGCACAAAACACATTTTATGAAACCAAAGGAGGATCAGGAATACATTTTTCTAATTATTTATACCATGATATAAAAGTATGAATTGTATTTGTTATATATTCATGAAAATTAAACTAATTTTTTTAATAAGACCATATGATGTTCATGTACATGTTTTCAATGAACACACACAAATACAATAATATATGGTATGCTCGTAAAACTTAAGTGTGATTTAAGTACACAAGGTTGAACATTTAATTATTATTTAATTATGCACTCAAAAATTTAATTAGAACTTAATTTAATTTAATTAGAACGAATTTAATTAGAATTTAAAAATAATTACGGTTTGATTAACAACTTGGAAAATGGGCATAAGTGTCATAATACGAGTATTTTAAATTATTTTAATATAATTATGCTTTTATTTTTTTTCAACAAAATTTTTTTAGATATAAGGACACTATTGACACGTAAGACTACCTTTTGAATCCCCCAAATATTTATATTGAATTAGGAGCTGCTCATTCGTAAAAATTAAAAAATATTATATCTCTTCTTCAAATCAAGGCATCGGTCCTGTTCTCTAAACCGATCGATTTGAAACTTCACGATTTTAGAAAACTAACCCCAACAATAGAAATATTTTTTCAGATTTTTTTTAATTTTTATTGTATAGATTCCGAAATATCACACCTGAAAAGCAAATAATCGTGTATGATTTTAAACACGTCAGCAAGAACATTATTAATTTTTTTGAAAACGAGACATTTACTCGGATGCGGCTTACCGAACAGTGTCACATGTTTTAAAAAAACCTGCCATAATTTTTTCTTTGTAATAATGATTTTTTTTCACTCGAAAGGCTCGTACGTTCGTACTTAAAAAGCACACACAAAAAATATTTCAAGTGCCGGCGAAAAATTAATTTACAATTATTTTTAATTCAACATGATTTTACTTGTATGCATGTACACTTTGCTTTTGTTTAATTAATAGAAAAATGTTAATATTTTGTTTTTCAAAATTGTGATTATTAAAATACTTTTAATGAATTGTTAAAAAATTTAACATGTTTTTAATTATTTTTTCTGTCCTCTATAATTTCGTCAATCTGATTTTTTATTTATTTTTTTTGTATGATTAATAGGAAAAATTATATTTTGGCATGAAAAATGAGTGTGACATTTTACGGACTTTAATTGCAAATTATTGTCTATAATAAAAATAAAATCAATTTTTTATTTAATTTTGCTTGCATGTGCGGGTATAAAATTGATGTAAATGTACAGTAATACATGCAAGAATACATACATACTTACACACATACATTAATAATAAAGTCACAATTATACACATTTAAACCTGCTTTTAATACATGCACTCTAAAGCACACAAAAATACACACACGTACATATGTATGTATACACCGAACATTTTATGCTTATAAATAAATGAAATAACTGTTCATTTGCTAATTATCCATCAGAGAATTAAAATGAAAACAAAGGAAAAAAAACTGTGAAAATGGGTAAAACGTGTAAACATCAAAATATAATTACCGACATGTTTGTCCTCTGAAAATTGGTCTGAATGTGTTCAATTGTCGTGTAAATTGTTAGCTAGTGTTTGTATGATAAAAGTTGAGCAGGCATTTTATCGTGTACATACATACATATGTATGTACACACATACATACATACGAGTACATACACCTACAACTTGGTAATGCTACATGGCCATAGACAGAGGCAAATGCGTGTTTGTTTGTAATTTTAACCAAAAAACCCAAAAGTTATGCGCTGACCGATGAATCGAACAACCCAGCCGACGAACAAGTAAACAAACGTGGAGCCACTAGTTAATAGTATTTACACAGTTAGTCAAGTCATCAGTTTAATGGTGGAGGAGTAAATGTGAGAAGATAGAAAGAAAACTTTTATGAACTATTGGCATTGGAAAACTTCGCTGTGATTATAATCGTATAAATGCATTTAAAATGAAAATTTTATATAATTATGCACTTATTCATACATTAATGCTTCGGTTGGATGTGTCATATACAGACGAGTACATGTGTACATACACATACATACATATATGCATATATATATAAAATATCTTTGGATCTTCCGATTAAGGAAACTGTGCCATTTCATTTCTCGGAAATTTTTTCTTTGTGCCAAGCAAAGTCGAACATTTCTAAAAGAATAAAATGTTTACCTAATATCGCGGTATGCATAAGTGAACGTGCAGTATTGGCAATAGGATTAAACAGTTTTGGAATAATTAATTTTATGAAACATGGGAAAATATAAAACAAGTTAGCTTATTTGGTATGTACATATGTGCAATACTAAAATTATTGTAAAAGTACCAACTACGGATAGTAACACGTTTATTGAACATCATATGTTATCAACAAAATTATGATGGCATCTATTTTCCCATTCCTGCTTTAGTTTGTGTTGCTTTTTTTAAAAAACCAAAAAAGTCAAATTTAATCAAATGTTAAATGGTACAGTATTTGTTACTCAAATTTCAATTTAACAATAAATAAATTCGGTGAAGTCCAACTTTTACCCGCGCACGAAGGGTTCCGTACGAACACTAGATATGTAATTCAATACAAACTTTAGCCTATATAATAAAGAGTTTTGGGATTTTTTTTTTGCATTTTTTCTCGTTTTGACGATTTTTTACAGTTTGGCGATTTTTTTCACATTGGCGATTTTTTTCATTTTGGCGATTTTTTTTCATTTAGGCGAATTTTTTAGTTTTGGCACCTTTTTCGCGGTTTGGCGATTATTTTCAGTTGTTGGCTTTTTTTTATATTGACGATTTTTTCATTTTCGCGTTTTTTTTTCATTTTATCGATTATTTTGGTTTTATCGATTTATTTTAGTGTTAATTTTATTTTTAATTTGGTCCTTTTTTGGTTTTTGGCGAATTTTTTATTTTTTTTTTGGTTTTTGACCATTTTTTCTGGTTTGGCGATTTTATAATTTTGGGATTTTTTAATTTTACCGTTTTTAAAAATTTCAAAAGTTAGTATCTTACGGTTTCCAAGACACAACAAATTATCAAAACTACATAGTCAAAATTGTTATAACTGATAGAACACCCTTTAATTTCAGTTTTTTTTTGAATTTTAGTGTTTATTGTTGTAGTCTGTATAAAAAAATACTAATTTTACAAATTTCAAGTGTCAATGTACATATGTATGTACATACAAAATTGTATATGTATTACATGGTATTTTAAAATTTTTCGTTGTTCGTTTTGGAAAACCGTTTAATTTTTACTCTTAAGTAGTTTAAAGTTGTAGCGGCCAAGGTTCTACATACTCTGTCTCGTACGACTTTTGGAAAAATAGCCTGTGATAAACAGACGGATAGGGAAGCGAAAACAATAGAGTTCCTTTTCACCTTTCATGTACGGAAGCCTAAATATACAAAGGATCTCTCTCACACACACACTCACATACAAAACGAAAAGTAGAGCATCAAAAAGAGATGCATGCAAAACCGAACGCACTATGAGCCGTTTTCGTAAATTGTGCAGCCAAAACATGAGGAGCAATATTTAAATACTGGTCATAGAAATTAATTTAATTTGTGTGTAATTATTTTGTTTATAGATATTCCCGCTTCCAAAAATTGTTTTATTATCATTATGGATACTTCTTTCATTTAGTTTAAAGTATTGGAATTAATATGGCAGAGGCTGACAAACATATATTTTTATTTATATATCTCTAACCAAAGCGATAAAAGCGTAATGTGGAGTACTCACTATGGCATTTTATGACATCTCAAGCAAAAATAAAAGTGGAAACGTGTGTAATATCAAAACTTAAAAGACCAATAACTCGGGAGATATGTGTCGCAACCAATTTTTTTGTTTAATCTTTTTGTCGTATGTTTTAAATTTCTATCAAATACGCTATTTAAAAATTTATTTTTTGAAATTCTTCACAGCTTCTTATAAAAAGCTCAGAGCCCATAACATATTTAATTTTTATTCCTTATTTTTGAGTTTTCTATCCCATTTTCTATTTATTTTTAACTGCTTTACTGAACTGCCTTTGTTCCAAATATTTATTTCTATGTACTTCAGAGACAAATGAGACGAGTTTTTTTAAAACCAAAAATGGTTTTATAATCATTATGGATAATTTTTTGATTAAGTTTAAGGAGTTGGCTTTAGTGTAGTAAAGTCTGACATACATAAACGTAAGTTCAAAAAACATGGTTTCGAGAAAAAACACTTCTAAGTTTAAATTTTTTTTAATAAAAATAATATTGTAGTGAAATAAAATATTAAAGAATGCGCCCAAGATTTTATGAAAATTTAGTTTTTAATATTTTCTGACGCTTGTTATAAATTTTATTGATATTTAATTAAACCTGCCCATACATTACACAATATTATTGCATGTGTTGTTGCACATATTATTGTCATTTTGACCTATAAATGGCACAATTTTTTCAAAGAAAATATCGCTCAATTTTCCTGCAGTGAAAAATTAAACAACACTGATCAATGTTTCTTCCACATTACACAATAGCCTTGATTGTACGATAAAAATCAAAGGTTTTTTGCTAATATATTGTGCCACCTTCGAATATGACATATGTACATATTGGCGATATTATTATACAATACGAAAAATTACTCAAGTATATTGCAAGTGGCTGGGCCGCTTAAGTTTTTGGTTAATATTGTTTTGTTTATATCTGTGTAATAAACTTTGATAGATGTGCGTTTAAGTCTCGTTTCTAGAATTTTGTAGTATATGTAAAATATATGTATAGCTCAATTTTGTCTTCAATGGACTTGTGCTATTATCGCCTTACTGCACATTTAAATTACTTTTAGATATGTGTGAATAAATTTCTGTCAGAAAAGAATTAAGAATTAAAATTATTAGCATAAATTACAGGTATACATGCAATCAGCCTTATTTATAAATATTATCAAGACTTTACAAAGGCTTAGTAAGAAAAAATTTTTTATGAAAATTTGTTTTAAAAAACCTTTATTAGCCTTAATAATTTTTATAAATAAGGCTGAATGTGTTTAGTATTTTACATCAATTACACAGTGTGACAAAAAAATAATACCTGCGAAGTGTTACTATTTTTCTGGTAGGTATTGTCGAGTACGTATAATCTGTAATTGAAATTTTCCAAACACCTCCAAAATCTTGAGTTACGGGTAAAAAACGGGTTTTTCGTAGCCGTAGGCACTTATTAACCTCTAACTAAGTTAAATATCAACAGATTTTAAATTTATAAACGCATTCAGAAAGAACAATATATATATGATTCGAAAGGTCTTAGTCTCTTCCTACCAAATCCCGTAACTCAAGATTTTGGAGGTGTTTAGAAAATTTCAATTACAGATTATTGTTATACTCCACAATAACTACCAGAAAAATAGAAAGACGTTCCAGGTATTTCGATTTCATTAAAATTTGTCACATAGTGTTATTTATTAGAGCTGAGCACAAAATGTTTGTTTTCTTAGTCTTCATGATGTACACTATTGAATTATTCTCTCTTTTTAGTGTTCTTGATTTAATGAGAACACATTTTATAAAAAGCATGCAACATCATTTGCTTCCCTACCAAGCGAGGGCATTGGTTATTGTAGTGTCGAAGCATATTTCAATAGTGCACACCAAATGTAAATTGAACAAACAAGTGTAAAAAACAAACAATGTAGATTATTTGAACGTGTTAGCTGAGTATTGTAAGATTCTTTAAATTTTTATCGAATGATTCTTTTGCAACTTTACCAATGTCTCATGTAAGATTTACATTGAGGAGCCTCTAAGAATTTTTAATGTTTTTCATAAAAGATTTGTAATCAATCTCAAATGATTGCATTTACGATTAATAAAAGTTCTACCGTGGGAGGTATCTTCCAGAATTAAAACATGTCCTCACGTGTGTTTAAAAATGCCTTGCATACGGGTCACAATAGGCTCTTCTGCGATTGAGAATGTGTAATGCGCAATTTTTATTTGAATTACATTAGGCCGAGTTTACATCTGTGTGCCAAATGCAACACAAGCGTAAAAAAGCGTAACCCTAATTACTAATAAAAAACTGTTTGGTTCAGACTTGTATTTATTAATTTAAACAGTTTCGTACATAATTAATACACAATTTTATGAAATCCAACATGATTGCAAACTGTTTAAATCAATAAATAGATATCTGAATCAAACAGTTTTTCATTAGTAATTGGTTGGTTACATTTTTTTGAGCAAATGACACACAAGAAATGCCAGATGTAAACTCTGACTCTAGCTGATTATATGACGTTTCATTCATTAGTTTTATTTGTTTTGTTTAAATAAATCAATACTTTTTTTATAAAGAACAAATATTATCTTATTTGATTGGGAATTCCGGTACTGTTCTGATTTTATTAATTGTTTCATCTAATATTTTTAAGATTAATTTCATTTGTTAAGGGAACATACTCGTATTATTCCCAATTATATACTTTTGTTAGTTACAAGTACTTACAACGTTCCTCCACTAAATGACTGTTTGTAATTGTATTTTGACGGCAAATATTATGCATAATTTCAAATGGTTTGATGTTTGAACAACACAAGAGTGTAATATTAATGTTAAACTGTGAATAAACAGGTTTTGCAAAATGTGTCGGTTACAACATTATTCGCGGCTTTGCTGCAAATGTTTGCTAAGCGACCAAACTACATTCATACTTACCACATCTAAGAACATTTATTCTCATACAGAAAACACTTTTGTAAATATTTTTCAATTGATTTGCTTTATTCATTCGTTAATTAAATTAAGTATTATTTTTCACTCACTTTATTTTAAAACGTTTTATCATTAAAATTAATTGCTAATTAAATAAACTAATTGGTATGATGATACAGACACAAAACGTCACATTCATTATTGATTGAATGCATTTACTATTCATATAAATTATTTATTATATTAATATATGTATTAGTTATAAACTATTTTGCACAAGTGTTTTATCTCTAAAGTGATTTGATATTATAAAAAACTTTTTTTTTTAATTTTATTGCATAACTGTACATAAGAAAACGTGATTGAAATTGAAAAAGTAATTCGTATGGATCTTATACATTTATATACAAATCATCAGAATTTAAAAAAATATATAAAAAATTAAAACAAATTAGGAATTTATCACAGTAATAAATTTACTAAATGCTAATTTACACTTCCATTTACACACACTTTAACACCTGACGTAATGCACTCACACATGCATGACTTACATACATATGTACATAATTTTTCATGTGCAAAGGTGTATGTGTGCAGGTGTGTGTGTGAAGTTTACATGATTTTGTAGGTATTAAAATAAAAACTGTTGATTTCTTGCAATATTGAAAAATCTGGTATTAGAACTAAAACATTTAATAAGACTTAACAACTAAATAAACTTAAGTCGATAATCGATAATAGAAACTTTATTAAATTACTAAATAAGAAGTATACGTATTTGCACTTAACCCCTTAGTTTCAGTTTTTGAAAGTATGTTTAGAAGTCTAGTCGATTTTTGGAAACTGCTGCAAAGAAACATAACGAGAAAATTAAAATAGAACTGATGCTAGATAGTATGTACAAACATATCGCTCCTTTATTGCAACATAATCATATTGCAATAAATAAGCTACACATAGAATATATTTACTTTTATATGCTAAAAAAATTATTGACATGATAAAAATAACTCTGTGATATTTTTACTCGACTGCGAAACGCCAACTGGAATTCGATAAAACGAAACAAAATTGTTTGCTATTTGTTTGCTAATCTAAGAAAATTCGATTGTTCCCTAACCCGTCGAGCTTCGAACTTCTGTCGATACTTTTTCGAATGTGTGACGCTAGCCGAGGGGATGATTGTCATCTTGTTAGTCTAGTCTATGTGCAATAATTGAACAGAAAAGAATTTGTCACGATAGTGGGTGTGTGTTAGTCTGTTAGATTGGAAGTACCAAATCCTGCAGCATAAGTTTAGGTATTAAAAAAATAAATAATATAAGTAAGTTATAATAAATAAATAAAATCAATTTTTCTGCTGCCTTTTTGGAATATCGAAATTATTTTTCACGATAAATGTCCGAGATATACTCGAAATCGATATCAATAACAAAATTCTTGGTCAACTGGGGCAAAGAAGGGTATTGTGTTTATCCGACTTTGTATGTAAATATGTATGTATGTGTGTTCCTTTGCGGCAATATATAAACCGAACGCATATACCGGTTTTGACTGCTGTAAATTTAGAGATGGTTAAATTGAACTTTCATTACAAAAAAGCTTTCAGGAAATTGTTTTACGATGAATCAATACAATTCACATATTCCATTTGCAATAATGGCTGAGCATATAAAGCAAAAATATTCATCAACTGACATCACACACAGTTGACCAAAACACAAAGAATGCTGATGATGAAGGTGTAGTGACTTCGAAAAGAGCTAATTGTTCCGTTCTACTTAGTGTTTGTCAGAATATCTACAATTAACTTTGGTATTAATTTGTTCATTAATAATAATCACATGTAATTTGGCTTACAAAGTGATATGAATTTTAGCCTTATCAAGTTATAAATATAGAAACAAATGAAGTTCAAACAATAATAATAAAAAAACTACCTAATATAAAATGTAATTGTGTCAATAAAAATAGTTTGAAGGTTCACTGATTTTCACCAAAATAGCCAAACTGAGTATAGTACTATCGAAACTATAGTGTCAAGTCCGTGTGTTATTGCAAAAGTCTTCATTTTTTGCATACTTTTATTAGTTAATTTGATTGTTTTCTTATAAATGACTCATTTTGTGTTAATTTGTTTCAAGTTTATTTGTAAAAAATATTTAAAATATTGAAAAAAAAGTTGAAAAATAAAAAGTAAATTTCTTATACACTTAGAAAAATTTGTCATGCAGGATCTTCATAGGAAGGAAATAGCGTCAGACCAGTTTTTTCCTATGTTTTTGTGGTATCGTGGGTGGCAGTGAGAAAGGAAAGTCATAGGAGATTACTAGCTAAGGTTTAGAGGTGTGGCTCGCTTAACATCACAGGTGCTCAAACGAGCACACCTCAGGCTTTCTTAGACGTCATTCTGCATCTGTTTTCTATAGAAGACTTTTACTGAGAAAGGCGACTAGAAGTCTCCTTGGACTCGTGGAAACAGGTTTGGTGGGGATAGGAATAACAGGTCACAGATCAATTTGAACTGATATCAGTTTTAGTGATCAGGGATCCGTATCCGCTGAGTTTACGGACTATAAGGTCGCTGAAATTGATTTTAATAGAACACCCTCACTTGTAATTCCGGATAGGGACTATTTGGTCAAATCCAATAAGCTATATGAGGCTTGTGCATTTTCACAGACGGATCAAAAATGAGGGAGGCATAGGGGCTGGTGTCTATATCTTGGGAACGAACGTTCGTAGTTCTTTCAGACTGCTGAATGAATGCAGCGTTTTCCAAGCTAAGATCTTGATGATCCTCAAGGCCACGGAACTGGTGGCCAGGAATGTAGCTGAAGCTGAGAAGGCAAACTTCTATGTCGATAGCCAGGCAGTGCTAAAAGCATTGAAGCTTGTTAGTGACTGTATGAGAGCCCTCAACTTGGTTATGGATAAATATACTGTCAGACTATGTTGGGTTCCTAGCCCACAGCAGTGTTGAGGGAAACGAGGAGTATGATACAGACCGGAGAAATTTTATATATGTCACTTCTATAAGGAACTCAGTAATTGGGTAGAAATGGTTAATTAGAGAGAAATGTCGAGTCTCTAGGGCTGTGTGGACAAAACTTGACTCAGGAAGATCTAAACTGCTACTAGAAGGTGATGTGAATCATGATAGGCGAGTTGAGTGTTCACTGCAGGGTCAGAGGAAGAACCAGCATATGGAAAACTTCTGTAGGAAGTATGGGTATGAAGAGGAAGCAGGAACCATTGAACATATTATCTGTCACTGAATGAAGCTGCAACGTCATAGGGTTAGATGGCTGAGCAGGCATTTCCATTAGACCATATTGGGAAGTGTAAACTAGAGCATATCAGGCGCTTCGTTATAAGAATTCAGTGGCTTAATGATGGATAATAGTGTTACTTTTGGGTCTAAGTGAGGGTAAATATTACTTTTAATGGGCAATAGAAGGGAATCACAATTGACTCAATTGAGTCTTCGAGTGGAGGTGAATTTTTGACACTACCATTCCTAACCTAACCTTACCTTACCTAACCTTATCTAATCTAACCTAACCTAAGCTAAACTAACCTAACCTAACCTAGAAAAATTTCTACAAAAATTTTTTTTTCGAAAATCATTTCCAAAAAAAGATTTTTTTTAATATCTTTGATTAAAACTATTAAATAGTTTTAAAACGAATTTTTTTAATCCTTCAACAAAGGATTAAATCGCAAGGGTTGAAGCTGTTAGTTGGAGAAAAATCACTTAAGTATATTTGAAATCTATGTACGTTACTCACCTTTTTTAAAACATTCACTTTGAGTGTGAATTATTAGCTTTTAAGCTCGTGTTCAGCTCTTAAACTGGTGGTACAAAACCTGCTGCTGACAATTGTTGGCTATAAAGATTAAATACCAAGTATGTATGGTGTTAATGAGAAGTACTCGTAGTTTAGTAATAAAACTATTTAAATAAAATAAAATCTTATAATAACTGGTTAAAGGTTAAAAAGTAATTCTTTTTAACTTCTGAGCACTATAAAGATGTCAAGGAGCAAACTCCTTTCACCCACAATTTTTTTTAATATTTTTACCATTATCTTGAGTTCACTTAAAAATGGAACTTGTGGCAAGCCAGTAAATTTGTTTCTTTTTTCCAAATAAAAATTTTGTTCGATATAGTATAGAAACTTTATAAAACAATTATATAATTAAATTATACTATTCAATAAAACAATTAATTTTTTTGCAATAAATTTGTTAATTAATTTAAAAAAAAGTTTATTTGTTGTTGGTTAAACATGCCTATGTTGATGTGTTTCATCACTTAACTTCAAACACATTTCAAATGATCTTATGAAATGCAAATGCTTATAGAGAAACTCACAACAAATGACTGAGAGATACAAAACAACCACATTGGGTTAAAAAGCTTTTTAAAAAACTAAAAATAGTCTTACTGCCAAGGAATTGCTTTCGCCTGCTGCTAAACTTAATGCGGGCATTTAACTAAGAGTTTCAGTCATAATACAAGTATAGTCTGTAGCTTAACCGAAGTAGAGTTTCATTAATTTTATTAATTAGAAAAATGAAATTTTTGGAACTTCCTATAACTGATACCTTTTACGATGGTAATATGTGCAAAATTATCTGAATATGATCTAAAAGGCAAAATAGAAAATAAAATATGAAAGAAAGTTTCTTACGTTAGTAAGAATACCTTGATTTAATTTTTGTGAGAAAAAAAATCTTCATAATCCTATAACTATAAATATTACACATGCGCGCTAATCGTTATCAATGTGATAAGTTTCCTATTACAACAAAGTTATGAAGGATATTCTGCATCAGCTACGTCCAAGCGATATGCATAATGTGCAAACTTTTTCAAAGAAGCTTTTGTGCTTTGCTTTAACTTTGCAAAGAAAAAATAATAAATTTAAGAGCTTTCAAAACTATTTAACTCAAATGCAAATATCAAAGTATGTGTGTTTAGACGTAGCTGCTCGGCATGTTTAAACTACCAAAACTTGGCAACTCAAAGAATAAGAAAATACGGATTTTAGATATTTTTAATTTACCTTTTGAAAGTCTCTTTATATGGCCGATGATCGTCGTCATGGGATGAAGCGGAACTACAACTACTGCCGCTCGAGTTCTCATCTCTCGGTGAGTAGTCATAAGAACGGGAGTAGGCCAAATTGTAAGGGATATTATTGCTGTGGCTATTGATGTGATGGCGGTGGTTGTTGTTGGTGGTGTGGGTGTTGATGTTGTGGCAGGTAGCGGTCATATGGGCTTGCGTAGCGGTAAGCAGAAGATTCGTGGCCAATTGGACGTTCGGGACTTTCATATTCGGTGGAGTTTGGGGTGGAGTATCGGGTTGGGCTTCGGGAAACCCCATCCCCTGCTGTAGAATCGAGGAGTGATGATGTTGCTGCTGTAGATGATGATGTTGCTGTTGTTGCGTAAGATGACAGTTTGGTATTGGGTTTGTTAAGGAGGCTGCCACTACTGCTGCTGCTGTAGTAGGTGGAGTGGTGGGGGTATGTTGCTGAGATATGCTGCTGTCGTGATGGCTGTTGTGAGAGCCGTTGTTGTTGCTGATGCTGCTGTTGCTGTTGTTGTTGTTGTTGTTGTTGTAGGCTGTGATATTGTTGGTAGCCATAACTCCTAGAAAATTCTCGTAAGCTGTAGAGTGCCCCCGTGTATAAGGATTTATGTTGTAATTTCCAGTCATCATATTGCTGCTGTTGTTGTTGTTGCCGTTGCCGTTGCTGCTCGGTATTAAACTGCTCATTTGTTGCAGCTGCTGCATGGGATGCTGTAGCTGCTGCTGCTGCTGGTGATGTTGCTGCCGCTGTTGCTGTTGGGCCATGAAAGCTGCCGAGTGTGGTGGTGGTGTTTTGCTGGCGACTGTGTCGGCTAAACTCCAGATTTTCGGCTTGCTGGCTGGAATTGGTACGCCACAGTCCCGGCTCATGGGGTTTTTTGACTCATTAGCATCATGTTTGTTGCCAACTAAGCTTTCGGCCGCCACTTGGGCATAACCCGAGGAAAACATTGTTTGCTGGTGCTGATAATAAGCCGGATGTTGATGGTGATAGGGATGATAACCATGCGGGTGACTAGAAGCGTGATAGCCTGAGCTGGGGAAGTTTAAGCTCATTCTTAAATCACCCGCATGATTGGGGCTCTTAAGATGTTCATCTTCATCGTTTTTGTCCAAATCTGGTTTTATATGAAATTGAAAATAAAATATTATTTAAAGAAATTTTTTTTGTAATTTATCACTGTTTTCAAATTGTACTAATTAGCCTCTACTGACCTTTTCTGTTAGCCAAATTCATTTGACCGCCCATTTGTGAGCTACTGCCATGCATTTGGGTGGGTTTTCCCTCATCTATATCCTTATCGTCTTTATCGTCATCGGAATTCATACCGTCATCATCATCATCCGTGCGATTCTTTGGCTCCCAGGTCATTTTATTTTCTTTTTTTAAACGTCTTCGGGCATTGGCAAACCACGTTGATACTTGTGTCAAAGTCATTTTAGTTATTATTGCCAACATAATCTTCTCTCCCTTGGTGGGGTAGGGATTCTTCTTATGCTCGTTTAGCCAGGCCTTCAAGGTGGCAGTGGATTCTCGTGTGGCATTTTTGCGTCTAGCAGCCAAATCGTAAGAAGCACCATAACTAAAAAGGAAGAATAAGGTTAAATGTTTCTTGATGCTTTAAATCTTAGAATAAAAATTATTTAAGAATTTAAATAATACTCGTATCCTTTAAATCCTACTGCTGCCGCAGCACTACCGTTTTTCAATGAACCTTCTTTTAGTCTTTATTTCAAAAAAAATCTTGTTGTTTCTTTTATTTGTTGGTTATTCTCTGTGGTTTTTTATTTAATCCTTCTTTTTTTCAGCAGATTTTTATAGCCGCTAGTTGCTGCAAGCACTTTAAACACCGCAGTATGTGCACTGAATTTAACAATCTTGTTTAAAGATGTTATTTGCTGTAGCTGCTTTATTTTCAGTTCATTATTTTTTTTTAGCAATTTTTTATGGCTTATAATGTGGCAATAGTAGCAGTGCAATGTGAGCAAGGACGTTGCCCAGTTGGCTGGTTATTATGCGTTTTGGGTTTTAATAATATTTCTCTTTAGATGTGTTTTCCCCGGTTGCTTTATACTTTTTTTACAAAATGCATTTAAAATGGAAGAGTGTTGTTTTCAAGTCTTTATCTTTATGATAAAAAACATTGTAGCAAGAATATTAATTTATTTTTATGTGCAGTGCAAGAGAGTGTGATAATGTAGTTACATGCAACAAAAGATTTTATAAATTAAGCTTTAAAAAAATTAAACGTTTTTAGGTAAAGGTTGCGTATGATTAATAAACGTTAAAATGAATGAAAATAACAATCATACGCTTCCACATCTGTTAACAAATTAAATTTACAAAAATTTAATAGCCTTAGTTGCGCATTTAAAGTGTTAACAAAAAGAAGTATGAGAAGTTCTTAAACAGGATAAAAATAAATCTCTCTCTCTTTTCATGAAGAGACGGTGTAACTACGAGAGTCACAAGATCATTTGCCTAAAAGTATGGATTCATCAGGGAAACTTTTAAACTTTTTGTTACAAAGAAAACGAAAATTTAAAAATTATATTCATTTTCTTCGAATAAATAGTACAGCCAAGAAAAAAAGTTTCTAGACCAAGAAGTAATAAATTTATTTATTTTAAGAACGAATTATAAAATAGAGCTAAATTTTAACAGCTTAATTTATAAAAATTATTAAAGCTTTAAAAAGACTTTTTAAGCAAATTTTTTATGAAAACTTGTTTTAAAAATACTTTATAAAGCCTTAATAAGTTTTATAAATAAGGCTGTAAATTGTTTAGATTTCGAAAATTTTAAATTTTTATTTCAAACGTCGGGCCTAAACTTTCATACTTCTTAGTATGAAACTCAATATTTTTGGCGTTGTTACTTGGTAACTCGGTACATTCTACACTGATTGGAAAAATTCTTTTTTCAGTCCCGATGAAAAAAAGTGTGGGCGGCGAAATTTTTAAAATAATATGCTAGACTTATTCCATATAAAACCAACCAAAAAATCATAATTTAAGGACCGACCCCTTCCAAATCAAACCAAACTCCATATGGTTGTTAAGTTTTGAATAACTAAAATTTTTACCAAATAACATCAATAACAATAACATAACAATAACATAATAACAATAATATTGCCAGCGGTTCCCAAATTATGATGCATACAATGTACGAAAAAATAAAAAAAATTCTTAAAACTGCCTTCATATAAATTGTTATAACTTTTTTAATATTTAGGGTAACCGAATGATTTATACTTTATTTGAAAGGTATTATGATAGTGCTTCAACGGCTGTAAAAATTTTAAAAGGTCATCACAATTATAGATGTTGTTTTTTTGCAGTCCACGATTCATGATGCTGTAACTAAAAAAATTGTACTTTTGAAATTATTAAAAAAGTATGAATTATTGTTTACTCCCTTCGCTATGTCATCACCAAATCTTTACATGGTACTCTTATAGGCTTTTAAGATATAAATACAACTTTCAGCAAAGTAGGATAAATATTTAAATTTTGTATTTATTGAAAATATACATGTATTTATTTATTTTTTTTTTTGTAACAAAATGCTTAATAAAAAATCAAGTTAAAACGCAGATTTGATAACACAATTTTGTAAAATCTTAGTAATATACATTCCCAACTTAAAATTTTTCATCTTCCGAGTAAAGTTTTAACGTTATTTAACGTTTCCCTTCGGGAAAAAAGCAATAATATTTTTGTGTTCCATGCACGGTTTCCAGAAATGCAGATTTATCTGGATTTTGCAGATTTTTACCCTCCAAAAGGACGAAATCCAGATTTGAAGATTTTTGGCTTAAAAACGCAGATTTTTAACTCCAATTATGATGAATTTTTTTAAATTTTTCCTATTACTGTTACTACTTTTTGTTTCTTTTATGTATGAACGACTGAAAGTTTAGATAATTAAAGTTTTTGAACTTAGAAGACATAATTGAAGAAAAAGAAGAAGTAACTTTGGCAAGCTTCTGGAATTGAATACCTGATATAAAATGAGCTTATTCTGAATATGATTTTGCAGCTCTAAGTTAAATTAAAATGTAATTTCTTTACCACATTCGTTTGCAAATGTCGAAAGAATTTTGAGTCAAGTGAACTTGAATAAAACAAAACTTCGAAGTCTTTTAGATATTTATGCAACAAATTAAATAATATTTTGTGTAATTTTTTATGTATATCCGAATTCTTTTATCATTTATTTTATATTGTTTTCACATAACTATGAATAATTTTTATATGTTTGTTGGTTTTATGCATTTCGTTTCTACTAAATAAAGACGGCTTTTCCACACAAAAGTTTACTTTGTAAAGACTAAAGTTTGTAGGAAAGAAGAGAAAACAGATCTTATTCTATATTTTTTTCTTTAACAAACTCAAGACTTTGCAAAGTAATCTTTGCGTGTGGAAAAACCGTCAAACTCATCAGTACACTTCAACCAATGTCGCAAAATCTAAGATGTTATCTTGTAAAGATTTTTGCTTGAAGCTTTTAAGCTTTTTCTGCCGTATTAATAAAAAATAGTTTTGGTTTACAAAAGGTTTACAAAACAAACTGTATGGAAATTTTTTTGTTAAACGTTTTGTAACCCAAAATAATTTTTGTGAATATTACCTTTTATATTTGTGTACGTAATTCTTAATAACATTGATAGTCGTTCTATAAATATGTGAAGTTATTTGCCTTATTTTTGGCTTGAAGTCTGCTGATGAGTTTCTTAAGCTTCTATTCATAAAAAATAAAATCTGATTCAGTTATTTAAAAAAAATTGTCTAAAAAATTTAAATAAAATACATTTTAAGCCGAGTTTAAATTTTATGAATATAGGTTACTGAAAAAATATGCATCCATATTTATGTAAGTTTTTTAATATATATAAAAAAGTTGTTTTAAAAATAGCTTTGAAGATTTTTTAAAGATTTTAAAAATAAAATGCAGATTTTGAAGATTTTCTCATTCAAATTTGTTAAATTTTGAAGATTTTAGCTTTAGAAATTCTGGCAACACTGGTTCCATGTATTCTTTTATTTTATTAAAGCGTTTATAGAGAAACTGGTCTTTATTTTTATGGTCTTTGTCTGATAAGAACTTGAAATTATAGTTTACGAAATTTTGACAGCACCAGTCATATAAATGTAGTTGTAGTTATATGATTTTCTAAGGGCTGGTTACAAAAAATGCCAGTCAGCAGTACAACCAAAATCTTCTTCATGATGGCATAGACTTACAAAATTATTTTTGTTTTTGAATTGAAAAATATATAATATGTACTTTGTGGGGCGCTTTCAAATTTATTTTTTAAAAACAAAATCAGCTAAATAGTTTTTTTTAATAAAATATATTTTCAATATACACAAAATTTAAATATTTTTCCTACTTTGCTGAAAGTTTTAATTATTTCTCAGAAACGCGTAAGAGTACTATATAGATATTTAGCTGTGACATAACGAAGGGTGTAAGCAATAATACATATTTTTATTTAAATTTTAAAAGTAAAATTTTTTTAGTTACAGCATCATGAATCGTGGATTACAAAAAAATTACATTTATAATTGTGTTGACCTTTTTGGTTTTTATAGTCGTTGCGGCACTATTATAATACCTTTCAAACAAGACATACATATATCATTCGGCTACTCTGGATATTAAAAAAGTTTTAACAATTTATATGAAGAAAGTTTTAAGAAAATTTTGTATTTTTTCGTACATTGTATACATCATAATTTGGGAACAACTGGAAATATTATTAAAATTTGTTGGTAAAAATTTTAGTTGTACGAAAATTAACTATTACATTGAGGTTGGTTCGATTTGGAAGGGGTCGGGCCCAATCACTCGTTGGTTTTATATGGAATTAGTAACTATTTATTTGATTGCTGCGAAACCTATAAAATACCTTTGTTTCTTGTAACTACACAATTTAAAAGTTGAAAAAATGGGCGGGATTACTCCCATTAAAATTTATTATAATATTTCACGCGGTTCTACACAAACCTTGAGGTCTAAACGACACACAATCCTGTATTTTAAAAAATGGGTAGAGTCACGCCCACTACAGTTTAATATTTTATTTTAAGTGGTTGTACTTTACCGATTTTTACAATTCCTAACACACACCCTAAGCTCAGAAAAACACACAATCTTGCATTTAAAAATTGGGAGGTTCACGCTCATTAAATTTTAATTTTATATATCACGTACTTCTTCTTATCTTGTATCAAATATTTGCATTGAAGTCAGTTTTTTATTGAAAAGCTGTTGTTGTTATTTACATAGATATATTTTCTTTACATACTTTTTACATTTACAATTTGAGCTGAAAACATGTCAGCCAAAGTAGTAAATTAAGAAAATAAAAAACATGTTGATTATTGAGTTCTTGTTTCAACTTTGTTGTTTGTTGAGCTTCTCATTTCTTTAAATAAATGTTTAACATAATAACTCTAGTTGTTCTAGAAAATTTTTTGGGTAAATGTTCCCTAATGATCTGCATTAGAAACCGTGAAATGTGCATAGGGACCAGCTTATCCCCTCAATAATCAATTTCAATGTATTTTTGATAAAATAAAAATATTTTACTAAAGAAGTAAAATAATAATATGGGATTGTTAGTGCGTTAATAAATGTTAGACTTAAATTGTAAAAAATCCCACAAAAACACTTAATAAAAAACAATAGTTTTTTATAATTTTTATACTAAAATACTTCATCCAAATTCTCGATGTTCATAATATGAATTGAACATTCGATTTTCGATGTTCGAAAGCCAGCGAAGATCGAAAATCGAATGCAACTTATAAAAAGGGCCACATTTTTAGTTTTGAAAATATGATTTTTAAATAACGAATGTGCTTATGAGAGAATTTTGTTTCTTATATTCTCTCCCCCAAAATAGTTTCAATGTTATGTAAGAAAAAATTACAAAAAAATTTAATATCTAGAAGTTTTGTTTTATAAGGTGCGTCTGCCCCTCAAAAATGGCCCTCAAGCCCATTTATTCAATTTATTAATTAATTAATTGGCGAAGAATCTTCACCGAAGATATGATAGAACATAAAAAAAATTTGAAACCAAAAAATTTTTCAAAATCCGTTGTGCCTTCGCGCATTTTTCTAAATGCAAGGTAGTAAGTTTTTTGGAGCTCAGAGTGTGTGTTACGTTTTGTAAGGAATCGGTACAGTAGAATCACTTAAAACAAAATATTAATTAATATTAATATTTTTTAAATGGAAGATTATGTCTACTTAAGAACTCGAGGTGTGTGGTAAGTGTCATAAAAATCGGCTAAGTAAAACCACGTGAAATATAATAATAAATACTAATGGGGGCAGCCCCACCCATTTGTTCAACTTTAGATTCGTGTAATTACAGGAACTAGGGGTGTTTGCTAGGTTTCTCAGCAATCAAATAAGTAGGATATCATAAAATTACATAAGAAAAAATTTTGGGTGTATCTCGCCCACTTATCTACAACGGGACCAATGGGAAGCTATACCCTCTTAGACGAAAAAGAGTTTTTTTTACAATCGGTTTAAAATGTACTGAGTTATGAAGTAATAAATTTAAAAAAAATACAGACGGATAAAATCCTTCTATTTTTGAAATCAGTTGAAAATGAATTTGTACTAAAACTCAATCTTATATTTGGTTACTGACACTGACGCGTTAAGATGTGAGCCATCTCTCCAGGATTTCTAATGTGACGATGCAGAAAAAAATAAATAAAAGATGAAGAATAATTGAAAAGTAATACTTGTGTAGATTGGGTTGGGGGTTAGTATGGGTTTCATAGGCGGTAGGTGTGGACGATTTCGATAAAACTTGGAATGGGAATTTTTTATTCTATAACGCCTATATATGTAAGTACTAAATTGAAAGACTTGAATAGCATAATTGTTATGCTGTAGTTAGGCTGATTCAGATGAAACTCGGTATGCGTTTTTATTTTATTTTGAAAAGTGTATATATTAAATTTGAAAATTTTAGCTTTAGACAAGGAACATTTTGTATGAAAAAAATAAATTTGGTTTTCATGGGCGGCAGGCAGTCGGTTGAGCTGATTTTTATAAACTAGCAATAGGCCGTTTTTTATTTTAGGAATAATATGTACCCAATTTGAAGACTTCTGCTTGAAACAAAAAATTATGTGAAAAAGTCGACTTTGATATCACGGCCGGTAGGCGGTTGGCGTATCAGATTTTGATGAAACTCGGCATGTGTTTCCTTTATTGCGGAAAGTGTTTGTAGCCAATTTAAAGACTTCTGCTTGGATGGAAAACATTTAATGCGAAAAAAAAATTTATTTTGATATCATGGGCGGAAAGCGGTCGGCTTGACCGCTTCGACTTGCTTGTTTGTTCTTATTTAAAAAAGTGTGCGTACTAAATTTAAATACTTTCCCTTGAATAGGGAAAATTTCTTGCGATAAAATCAATTTGGTTTGCATGGACGTTAAGCGGTGGACGTGGTCGACTTAGTAAAATGCCAATTTTTTATTATTTTTTAAATTTACACAATTTTTTGCCAGTCAATAACTTTCAATTATCTAAAAACGCTTCTTATAGTTGTAGCATAAAAAATTTTGAAGCCATTCCACTGTGTCGGCCATTAGAATTTCGACATATTAGAAAAAGTTTGATTTTAATGTGCAGTGTAATCATATATAAAACCAAATCTTTTAAAATATACAAGCCTTAACATAGCAATACCGAAATGTTTTCCATAAAAACTAATTTAAATGAAAAATTGCAATATTAATTATAGAGGAAAACACACACGCATTTTTGTTTGCCTTAAAAGCTAATAAAAGTTTATGTCTTAATATTTAGCATCAACCATTTATTACAATGGATGGTTAGCAAAACAGAAGATATGAAATCTAAGTTAAAATAAAGGCATGCACTCTGTTTTCATTAAAGTGCATTTATGTTGCAGCCATTGCAAATAAAAAGAAGAAAAAAAATTAAAGATTGCATGTGTGACATTCATTTGTATGAAACGAATGCGAATCACATGAGTGATTGAATGAGCGAACGAGTGAACGAGTTAATAATACTAATTCTGTGTTGTTGTAATTGCTTTACTGCTGCACGAAGATGTGTGTGTGTATGTGTGTGTGTGTGTGCATTTATTTAGCTATTATTATTGTTATTTCAACTCTGTAATTTGCTTATGAAGCAGACGAAAAACAAAAACAACAACAACAACAAAACACTGAATGCACAATATGGCAACAATACCTAAAGTGGGTGGTAATTGTGTAAAATTATTAAAACAAAAACTACAATTCTAAAAAAAAAGAAAAACAAAAACAAAATCAGTTTCAAAAAAATTTTACACGGCTCTAAAAGTTTAAACTGTGTAATCTTGTTAACAAATCAAATACTTGTTCACACAAAACTCAAAACATAAAACAGAGCAAAGGCGTCTAGATCCCAACGAATGGAAATTATTTAGCAAACTGAAAAAGTAAAATAAGCAACAGCCAACAAACAAATAAAAAATAAAAAATAAATAAAAATCAAAGCCGGTACAGTACGGTTTACTAATAATAGACTAGACTGTTGGCAATCGCGATCTATGGAAAGAAAATTATGCACGACTAATGACAACGTATGAAAATATTTACTCAAAATAACTGAAAACCTATAATTACGGGCATTTTCAGTTTTCTATGAATTTTTCCATGCATTAGCGTTTGTACGTCAGTCAGCATGCGGCCGCTAAGCCCTTGTCGATGGTTTGAAAGCGCACAAAAGATACGCATTAGTTTTGTTAACATTATAAATAATTAAATTAAACAACTGCCATGACAAAACCAAAACATACACTTGTTTGAATAGAACAACACAATTCCCTTAGGGTGGTCACTGTTATCGTGACTTTGTGTGCTTTGCAAGAAAATTGTAGCTTTCTGGTTTTTTTCTCCCTAAGAAAAAACTGAAACAGGAAGTTTTACTTTCTAAACAATTTTAAAAGTTTGAAACAAAGTAAATAAAATCAAAGATATAAATTGTTTTCTTTAACTCAGCAAAAATATGCCGCAACAGTGCATTTTGTTGACAAGCTTTTAATTCGGCCGATCATAAATATATTTACATACTTCTATATGGAAAAGAAAGGTGTTCTGCCATTTGTGTTCTATTTGATAATATTATGTTGAATTTGTGGAATAATAATATCATAACTTCTTCTTTATTTTCTCTAACGCACAGAAAAAAATAACAATATTAAATTAACATGCAAAGATGTTGATTGCAAATCATATTAAATTTATTTGAACTAACATATGTGTTGTTTAAGCGTGTTAGTATTTATTTGCTTTGTACCTGGCTACAATCCACTGTTTTGCTCAGTTGTGTGATTTTTTTTCTTTTGTCTTGATGTTTGTAAATAGCCGAAAAACTTTGCATTACCAGCGGAAACCTCCTGCAGCAGCTTAGAATCTTGCAGACAAGTCCAAATAACTTCGCAGTTTGTAATTCTTATGCAAACTTTTTTTATATTATGTTAATTTAAAATAAATTTCATAATAAATACACAATGAAATAATTTTGAGTTAAATTTAATTCGTGAAAGGTTTTATATAAATTTATTTAAGGTTGTTGTGCCTGCAGCGGTAAGTTCGTTTACTATCACTTAATGAGTTTGGATTCAAATCTTGGCATTGCAAAGACAAGTATACATTAGAGGCCTACGTAAACAGTCTTGAAAAATAATTACGTCTTGTTTTTTAAATGTATTCTTGTGGCATGTATTATACTAAATCAATAATAAATGCTATCGTATTATAAGCGAAGTACGATGGATGCTTTGCTGTTCATGTTCATGTTCTTGTTCATAACAAACAATCAAAAGAAGTAGTGTTGATGCGTGTATCCTCGCTATTTTGCATATTGTACGTTTGAGTGTTTGTGTAAGATGTCGATGGTAAGCTATTATGTTTTCAAGGGAGGTTTTCTAAAGCAAGCGCACACAACTTATGTCAGTGCATGTGTGCGTTTGTATGTGAGCAGAAAAATAAAAGGGCATACACACAAGTTATGTATGTAAAGTGTGTTTAAATTTTAAGGCTGATATTGAATATGAACCACACCTAAACTTCAAGTTTTTTTCCGCATTTCATTTGACATTTCTCAAATTCAGACTAACTCAATTTTAACCATGGAAAGATACACAATCGAGAAACTCGTTAAAAGTATTCAAAATCAACATCGGCCCTTAAAATATAATCACCCTTTACATGCATGACATGTACATACGCGCCCCTGCGTATAAAGAAGCAAGCATCACAAACTCTTCTGTCACGAAGTATTTTCCTCTTTACGCCTATACCTGCAATAACTGAAACAAATGTCATGCTGAGAGTGTTGTTTAGCGTTTCTTTTTAAGAATCCCTCATGTCATAATAGTTCTTATAAGTGATCTTGTGCAGGTCTTCTGTATACATAGAACAATTTTTCTGAAACCCGTGCCAATGCACACAATTACGTAAGCTAACCAATTAACAAAATAAAAAGACTTCATTAAATTCAATTCATGTTATTTTAACTTGAAACAACCTTGACTCAATAACCCTATTTCAATATCAAATTCACACTGCTTCAAATAGAAATAACTTTGATTAGAGATGATTATTGATTTTTTTGCAAAAAAAAAACTGTGTTTCATTTAAAAACTCACGGATTTTTTGATACATTCTTGTATATAACAAAAAAAAGTAAGGGCTGGGACTCTATCCAACAAAATTGTACCAGTTGATCTAAGAAACTTTGGGTAAAGTTTTCCCGATGATCTGCATAAGAAGCACTGAAATGCGCATAGAATCCAGGTAAACCCCTCAATAATCAATTTCAATGTATTTTTAAAAAAAAAATGTTTTACTACATAAGTAAAATAATAATTTGGGACTATTGCTGTGTTAAAAAATGCCAAACTTAATTGTAACAATTACCAATATAAAAACACTAAAAATTGCACGACATTTAAAAAAATATAACACTGGTGTAATGAATTCTTGTTAAAAAAAGTTTCCGAAAATATTAAAAGGAGATTCTTCAATGCTATATTGTGTAGTGTGCGACTGCAACCTTAATAAACCAAAATTTTATAATATGTTCGAAATAAATAACCTGTCTGTCAAAGACTAACGAAGTGCACTTTGTCCTTTTACAGCTTTTAGCGGTGTCTGACTGCCCAGCGATGTGCACCTGTGACTCTCCTACCTCAATGCCTCCCGCTTTACCTCATAACCATAAGAAATAACCTGACTGCCAAACGATGTGTGAACCCAGTTTACTAACTTCGGTTGCACACCCCATTTCCTTCTTATGGAGTTCCCATATGAATAGTAGGCATTGAGCCCTTTGAAGCATTTATGGTTAAATCAGAGTGGAACTCAAACAACTATTTAAGCAATATGAAAGAAAAACAATAATTCCGAAGAAACATATTCCCCCTTAATGCGAATGTTGTCGCAATTTTTTTATATTTATGATTTGATTTGATTTATGATCGTATCGCTTTGTAAGTCATATTACAAGTGGTAATTGTTAAGGAACATAAACACCAAAGTTAATTGTAAATATTCTGACAAACACATAGTTGAACGGAACAACTAGCTGTTTTCGAAGTCCACTTCAACTTCATGATCAGCGTTCTTTTGTGTTTGGTCCACTGTGCAGTGATGCCAACTTTTTTACTCTAAAAGCACATTTAATTTAAAAAAAAGAACAAAAAAGCGTAATTTTGAGATCTAAAAAGCTACAAAGAACTAACAGGAACAACAAGTGAAGATTCAAACGACTGAAGTTTAATAATGTATAATATTTTCTAAGCTATTCTTTATTTCTGCAATAGTTCATCTTTGATGAAATATATCAAACGAAAAACGTATGCTTTACACTAAAAAAATATATATGTACACCAATCTTTTATTAAAGTAATTTTAAGAAATGCACAAATTTCTTAAAAGCACTATTTAGTGTTCTTTCTTAACTTGGCATTAATGTTCAAAATTTGGCGTTTTGAGTTTTCCAAAACCAATAAACTTCGTGCCAAGAGCACCAAGTTGGCTTCGCTGCCACTTTGTGTGGTTTTATATGCTGCTTTATATGCTCAACCATTATTGTAAATAGAATATGTGAATTGTTTCTATTTATGGTATTTCAATGTGCTGAAAGCTTTTTTTTTGTAATGAAAGCTCAATTTTACCATCTCTAAATTTACAACAGTCTTGCTGCCATTGTTGTTTGTTTTTTACTAATTATGCACATGTTAGTTAATTTGCTTATTTTTCTTCCACTTAAGACATACTTTTATTTTTTTTGCCAGTTTTGCGCCATTTATCGTGGCATTTATTATACTTTTTCATGTCATTTTGCCAGCAATGTTGTAAGTTTTCTGTTGCCATTCTAAACTTGCCCTTCTTATAAGCACTTTTAATTAATTTTAATATTAACATTGAATTAAAAAAAATTCTTTGTTGTTGGCTTAGTACGTGAAATATTAAAATTAACACAGAATTTACAGTTGAAAAATGAGACAAACTCACCCATAAGCCGACATTGGATCATATGAATAATATCCAGTGGTGGGCTGTAAACCTGCTGATGTCCAGGCAGTCATCTCAGAACCCGTTGTAGAATCTTTCAAGCCATAAGGGTTGCTCTGTAATATAATATAAGAAACAAAACCGCAAAATTAATAATTAATCAAATAACTTAACTAAAAAAATCATCAATTCAAAGATCATGTAAAATTCAAGAATTAATTTACTGTCAATGTTTAGCAAACGAAGACATGTGTTTATTTCTTTTTTATTTCTATATAAGTTTTTTTTTCTTGATGCCATAAAAAAATTATATTTTCCCACAGTCTTTATATGGGCAAATGGCAGCAGCAACTTTGTACTTTGTACATATTTATTAATATGATTTTACAACAACATTCAATAGTTATTTATTTGTCACAAAAATTTTGTTAAACATGTTGTTTAACTCGTACATATAAAAATCCAACAAATTATTATGAACATTCAATTTAATTTCCATTTCCAGCCTAAACATGTCTTTTTTCTCTCTTTGGCTGTACGTCATCAGCTATTCATTCTCTGCTGGCATAAACTGGAATGGCTAGGCTAGATGAAAAATACAAACAAACAAACAGATAGACAGACAGACATCAGTATAACTTAACAGCTTAAATAACTTAACTATATAAAGCTTGACAAGAATACTAAATTTATATATGTACAAACGTACATATATATGTATGTATGTATTTATATATAAAAATAAGAAATACATGTGTTCATACGTTTGTTTTCTATTTTTTTCCTTAAGTCATCTTTTTTTTCAAATATGAAAAAGGTTGGATGAAAACTATTTGAAAATAATGGATACAAGACAATATGATATAATAATAGCTACATTAACAACAGTATTAGTAATAAGAATATCAATAGGGAAAAATGTTTGGCAGCTTAATTAGACTGATAGGAAATAACAAATTTCACTTGGAATAACATAAAAAAATCATTTTGGAAATTTTAAACACAATGATTGCTTTATGCTAGCTTTTTCATTTAATTAAATTGCAGCAAACAGCAACTACTCCTCGACTGTGCTCATGTGCAAGAACTCCCTGACTACATTACGCTTTAGTAGACAGTAGGGACCTGAGTAAGCAGTCTTAAAATGTAAATACGTCTAGTATTTTAAATGTATTCTCGTGGCATGTATTATACTAAACCAATAATAAATGCTGCCGTACTATAAGCGAAGCACGATGGATGTATTGGTTACACGTACACCAAGTGATTGTTAACAAGCGATGTCGCGAAGACTTCTTGTCCGTAAGAAACAATCAAAAGAAGTGCTGCAGATGCGTGTATGCTTGTTATTTTCATATTGCACGTTTGAGTGTGTATGTGTGTGTAAGATGTACAGATGTACATGGTAAGCTATTATGTGTTAAAGGGAGGTTTTCTTAAAGCAAGCGCACACAACTAATGTTAACGCATGTGTGCGTTTGTATGTTCGCAGAAGAATAAACGAGCATACAAAACTAGATATGTATGTATGCACATTTATGACATTTGTATACGCGCTCCTGCGTAGAAACAAGCCCCTGCGTAGAAGCAAGCATCACAAATTTTTCAGTCAAGAACTATTTTCTTGTTTACTCCTATAACTGCAATAAGTTAAACAATGTATTGGCAACATTTTAAAAATCCCTCAAGTCTTAAAAGTTCTTATAAGTGGTCTTGCTCATGACCTTAGTAGACATGTACATATTTTTTGGGTCCGTGGATATATGGGCATTGAGGTTAACCAAAATGTCGATACACTGGCCAGAAGGGGATTTAATGACCGGTGGAGGAAAGTGTTTAGGTTCGAATACCAATACAACATCTGAAAGCAACCATAGACTCTAAAATGAAATATTATGCTAGGATGGGTGCAAAACGTGTAAAATCATGTGGAGCTCCAATGATCCCAAATCGAATAAATTCCATTTTTCACTAACTAGAAGCAACTGTAGACTTTTAGTCGGGGTATTAACTGCGCAGTGCTGGACGACTTGTATTATTTTCAAAATAGGCAAATACTCTATGATACCTGCAGGAAATGTAAAGAAGCTGAAGTAGACAGTCGAACATCTAATGTGCCATTGACTGCCCGCAGGATTATCTCCTTGGATATTACGAGTGTGAAAATCCCGCGGACCCTATTTGGGGTAAAATAGCTTTCGTTGTAGCATACCTTTGGAGGTTTTCCCATAAAACTTATGTGCTACCTCCCAATCTCTGAATTAAGAGAGTAAGGGTTATGCGCTTATTTATAAAAGGAAATAGCTTGTTACGCTGCCTTAAAGATGCTGTGCCACCTGGTGAAACCTTTAGGTGTAAGTTTGAGTTCTAACAGTGGCTTAATATTAGCGCTATGGGTACTGATGGCCTGACAGTGGATCTACTCTGGGGGTTTAATGCGTGGTGATGTGTCCGCCTAATTTAGTTTACCAAAATCTAATGCTGGACGTAGTGTAACCCTACGGTGTTAATTATATGATGCTCACCACAGCCAGTGGGTAGTAGCGAATGGTTTTCGGGGCATGCATTTATCCAACCTGAATATAAGTGGTGACATTGTGTCGGTAATTGGTGTGGAATTCTCTTGGAGAGCACGCTGTGGTGTTTGCAACCACACTCGCTGTGTGTTATGACGGAGGATCTTACGTAAGGACTGTGGTTGCTACAAAAATCACTGGGAGAATAGTCTTGGTTCCCCAAAGTTTAATCAATACTACTGATTGCTGCGGCAGTGCTAAAAGCTTTGGAGGGATACAATGTCAAATTAAAACTTGTTAGTGACTGTAAGAGAGCCTTCATGAGGGAGAGCGCTAGATGAGGGAATGTGTGAAAGTTCTGTGAAATTACCGATAGATCATACTATAGGTAGCTCAGTAATTTGTTAGAGAGCAGGACCAACAATTCATGCGAAAGTGGGGAGGATGATAGTCTCGAGGGCTACACTTAAAAAGATCAAAACTGCTACTGGGCACGTATAGAAAGGCAATGCGAACCAGAAAACACTGAACATAATATCTGTCACTGCCTGAAGCTGCAACGTCATAGGCTTAGATGGCTGAGCAGACGTTTTCATGAAAACATTACTGATATCGGAAAGTGTAACGTAGAGGAGGAGAGGCTTCATCATGGGAATTCAGTAGATTAATGACGGATAGTAGGATCACTTCTATGTAGAAATGGGGGTAAATATTACTTTTAATGGGCAATAGAAGGAAATCACAATAAACATAGCTGTGTCTTCTAGTGGCGGTGCATTTTAGCACCATCCTTCCTAACCTAAACTAACTTAACATGGCCTCTTTTCTCAGTCTACACAATTTAACTTTTCTACGGAAGCCTCGTCCTCTCCCTAACTTTTGAACATGTATCACAAAGAGTTCACACTCTTCAATCCAAGCGAGCTGGATTAATTTGTTTCCTATACCAGCAACCTCATAATATATGTTTAGACCCTAACTTAACCTAAACCTTAAAACAATATTTAAAACCAATCACACAGAAAACATAATGTTAAATCACCATGACAAAATATTGATTGACAAACATATAGAATTTATTAGAAATAGTATGTTATGTAAGCGGATTAGTGTGAGTTTGATTTGTTCAGTTTTATGTCGTGTTTTTGTCGTGCTGTTATTGGTTTTAATATTCGCAAATAGTCAGCAAACTTCGTATAACCAGCAAAAACTTCCTGCTGCTCTATAATCTACTAGTCTTGTAGTTTGTGTTTTTTTACTACAACCTTAATTTCAAATAAATTTTATGTTAAATGATCAATTCATTCATGCTGAAATAAAATTTAATTCATTTCGATATTTATTAAGTGTTTGTCTAAATAATATTTAAGGTTATTGTGGCTACAGTGGTAAGCGCGTTTGACTACCACGCCACCAAATATTGGCTGAGATAGCCAATGATACTTATCATGTAGGTTAATTACTTAACCAAATAAAGATGACTACATTAAATTAAAATCATGTTGTTTGAACTTGCAGTAATTTTTATTCATACATGATTCTTTGAGTTATTTCAGCATCAAATTCGTGTTGTTTCAACTTGAAATAACTTTGATTCAAGATGATTCTTCATTTTTATTTAACAGTACTGGAATGTCAAATAAATATGTAATAGTTATTTTAAAAGGAAAAATTTTCTTTGAGGGTTATTGGAAATCATGTTGAATTAACATGAAACACACATTAAGAAAAATTAATGCCCAGAAATCTACGACGATTTTAATGTGAAATCGAGGCTTATAATTTAACATAAAAATATTTCAAAGATAAAAATAAAATATAATTTCTGAGAATGTGCTTAAGATTATAGCCAATACTGTAATAATTCCAAGCTATTGTCAGTCAGCAATTTTGGTGATCTACATAAATAATCTATAAATTAATTTTTACAAAATCGTTGACATATTTTGTTGATTTGAAATTTGTTATTTTTTACATTAACGTTAACAATTTTCATATTTAACAATGACATTTGTTAAAACAATAATCAAAGCTTTGTCGAGTTTATGCCCTTTTGCCGTATTTTTAAAAAAATCCATAAATTACTTACACACACGCATACACGTATTGTTGTACGAGTATTCATTCATCTCCAACTGCTGGTAAATAAATATTGATTTAACATAAGTTTAGCTGATCATATTTGTAAAGAAAGAAATACTTGAAACGTTTGTCTGTAGAATTATTTCTTTGTTTGCCTTATTTGTTAATGCCAGCACAGTTTTACGATTGGTCAATATTTGTTTAAGTGTGGGCTGTTCTCCTCCATGGAGCAACATCTGAAATACTTATAAACAATTCAGTCCGCACATATTAATCAGTTTCAGTCCAACAATAGAAAGAAACATTTTGTATACGTTTTAGTTTTTGTTTTTGTTTTATTCATAGTTTGGCTTTTTTGTATATTTTATCTATTGAACATTATTGCTTAACAAAACCATTTTGGTAAATGCTGATTTAAGTTATTTGCTGGTTTTATCGAATTGTTGTTGCTCTAATGGTTATTTGGTTGATTTTTCCAAAAACCTGTCTGTAACTTGAATGTCTATAATTTGCCACGATTTAGCTTTATAACGAATATCAAAATTTTTGTGTGAGTGTGTAAGACTGACTGTATGTATTTATTTTTTATTAAATTTATATTCATTGTAGCATTTGTTAGTTGTAGTTAGTGGTGTTACGATTTGATTTCTGCTGATTATTTTTCTAGTCATCGGTTTATTAGCACTCTGTGATTTATGGTGCATTATTAACATTTTTAATTATTTTAACATGATGTTTCAAATAAATGTTTTATTAATTTTTAAAATCACCTCATCTTTTTCGCTCGACTCCAAAGCCACTATCAATTAAAGTTTAAAAATTATGTCCATGTTCGAAAATAGTGTATGTTCATAATTTTTTTTTTTCTGATACACCAATCTTTAGGATTTTTTTTTCTCACGTTAAGAGTTGCTTTGTTTGAAAATATTTATGTAAATGATTTCTTAATAAATTTTTTTATTTAATAACTGTCAAATTTGCACAATAGCTACAGGGTGGCCCAGAAAGACCGAAGTGGTGTAAATTCCTTATAACTTTTTATTTAAGACATATTTTTTTAATTTTTTGTTTTTTAAATACAGTAAATTTATAGGGAATATTTTTAGATTAGTTGTTAAAAATGATATCCCGCAAGTGGAGGCCATTTTCTGCTTCGCACAAATGATCTCTTTTCAACACATTTTCCATGACCTTTCGCAAAACTTCCGGTGTTATGTTGTTAATTTCGTCTGGAATATTGGTTTTTAATTCCTCAATAGTCCTAGGCTTATTAACATAAACTTTCCCTTTTAAATAACTCCAAAGGAAACAGTCTGGAGCGGTTAAATCCGGCGAACGCGGAGGCCAATTAAAATTGCTTCTACGCGAATTTATTCTTTCCCCAAAGATGTCGCGTAAAATAGCCATTGTGGCCCTCGGAGTGTGCGCTGTGGCTCCATCCTGTTGGAACCATATTTGCGGATGGTATTCCACGGCTGGCCTTACAAAATTTTCCAACATGGCCCGATATCGATCACCATTGATGGAAATGGCGACATCTCTTTCATTTTCCAAAAAATATGGACCAATGATCCTTTCTGAAGAAACACCGCACCAAACAGTACACTTAACTGGGTGTAATTGTCGTTGATGAAGTACTCTCGGGTTTTCCTTAGCCCATATCCTAAAGTTTTGCTTGTTAACAAACCCATTTAATTGGAAATGGGCTTCGTCACTCATAAATAAGTTATGAATAATGGAAATGGAAAGAGCACATTTGTGCGAAGCAGAAAATGGCCACCACTTGCGGGATACAATTTTTAATAACTAATCTAAAAATATTCCCTATAAAGTTACTGTATTTAAAAAACAAAAAATTAAAAAAATATGTCTTAAATAAAAAGTTATAAGGAATTCACACCACTTCGGTCTTTCTGGGCCACCCTGTATTTGTGGCTTCTTCGTATCTGTTTCATCTTAATTCGAATCAGATTTTATTGCGGAACTTTTGAATGTTTAATTGTTGTTTAAAATAAGATGTTCTTGAAATTATAATGACTTACAACAACTTTGATACATCACAGGCGCAGCTAGCAGCCAGCGTAGAAAAATTACCTTAAAGAAGTAATTAAATATAGTTTCAGTGAATGGGAAGTAGTCCGCATTCATTTTTTATTCAAGGATTTCAACGTAGTTTTGCTGCTGAAACGAATTCTCTTGTTTTAAAATATTTTTTTTTAAATCCGACGTCTTATTCCAGAAATTTTGATATTTTATATATATTTTTAATCCTTGCAATGGAATTGGAATTTATAATAATGTATAATAAAAGCTTTATTATGCAATTTTCTATTAAAATATTCTCTGAGTATAAATAAAAGAAAAGTTTACCTTTGTGATTAAAGTCTTTTAAATTGTTTGAAAAAATTTGTTCCACTTCTGCACAAGCAAAGTTTGCTTTGGCAAATTTTCACTACGCCACACAGTAACTTTACGTTCATATGGAAAATAAACGAATGAAACAATCGAAGAACAAAGCAACTTTGAGTGCAACTAAGTCTGAACTCATCACCATTATTTCCCGTCCTTCACTGCAAAAACTCAGGAACCTGCGAAGTAAGTTTTGTGCATGAGAAAGGGGTCTCTTCAAGTATATGCATAAGAAAATTGAACTTAATGGCCGTGTTAAATTAAGTGCAACACATAGAAACATTTCAATTTAACTTCTACGTAAACAAGGTTAATTTAATTTTTTTTCGGCATTGATTTTGCTTTATATATGTTTCATGTAAACCTTACATGAATTACAGGTAATTTGCAAAGAAAATTTTTTCCCTCTTGAAATAACTTTATTTCATGTTTTTTCAACATTCTCGTACTGTTAAATCAAAATGAAGAACCATGCTGAATAAAAGTTATTTCAAGTTGAAAGAAAGTAAATTCGCTACTCAAAGAACACGAAGTACTATGTCGAATTAAAGTTATTTCAAGTTGAAACAACATGAATTTAACTAATTTAATGTAGTACTTGTATTACATTAATTACACTATGCAAAAAAAAAATTTGTCTCTTTGCCATAAACTCAAAAATGATATTTTAGAAGTTAATTTTTATTTTGTTGCATAGTGTTATTTAACTTACATGTGTTTATTGGCACTGGCAACAGAAATATATTTTTATGTATGTGTATTTGACAAATTTCCCATAGAAATACGTCAAAAAGGCGCTTGATAAACCTTAAATATTTTAAATGAATACGATGGTTAGTGTGTATCTAAAAAATATTTAAGGTTCTTCTTTCTGAAGCGGTAAGCGCGTTGACTACCACGTGGTAATATATACCATCATAAATAATAATTAAACATAACTTAATTGATCATTTAACATAAAATTTATTTGAAAAGTTTTAGTCAAAAAATAAAAAAAAATTTGAAAAAATTGCAAGATTCGATCCTGCGACTCCCCGAAATTTGCCGGTTACTTACGAACATCAAAATAAACAACAACAAAACAAAAATAAGTCACACAACTAAGCACAACAGTGTATTGCAGCTATTAACAAAGCACATAAGCAGCAACACACTTAAAAATAATAATATAATCACCCCTATCGTGAAAATTTTTTCCCTCAAATTATATACAAATTTTGCCAAATTGCAATCCTGAATAATTTTTCCGTTGAAATTTTTTCCCTTGTTTCGATTCCCCTTTTCTTGAATAATATTTTTTTACGTGAATCTTTTCACTTTCGCCTTGGTTTTGTTCACTTTATTCTTGCAAGAAAACTGAATTGCTGCATCGAATAATTTCGATATTTTCCTTCGAATTATATATTAATAGTTATAAATTTATAAATTTATAAACTTTTAGGACAAGATTAGTAAGTAAAGTTCATGATTCTTAAGCTACGGTCACATTTGTCAAACATTTGCCCAAAAAAGCGTAACCAACAAACACTAATGAAAATAGTTTTGATCCAGACACTTTTTTATCAAATTAAACAGTTTCGAACACAACTAATAGATAATGTCATAGAATCCAACACTATTGGCTACGCTTTAACTTGACAAACTTTTCTCTGAATTGAAAGATTTTTCATTAGCATATAGTGGTTACGCTTTTTTTTGGGCAAATGTTTGACAAGTGTGACCGTACCTTTAACAATAATTCCCTGCAACAAATTTTTTCATGGATTATGAAGCGCCTTGGTTCACACTAGAGGTGAGCGATATTTCGAAACCTGTCCTTTTTCAC
The DNA here is from genome assembly GCA_905220375.1 of Tachina fera. Lineage (NCBI taxonomy): Eukaryota > Metazoa > Arthropoda > Insecta > Diptera > Tachinidae > Tachina > Tachina fera. The sequence continues at coordinate 61,074,722 of LR999964.1, read as the reverse complement.
AGCGATTGAAAAATCATTAATTACAGCTGTTGCTGAATTTATCAGCCACAGTTGTTTTGGACATATAGTTTTTTCATACAAACTGTGATGGTTCTTATATGTTTACTTAACACAAACCACATGAGTTTTTTATACCTTCAGCTTTTTTCGATAAAAAAATCGTCAAATCGTGTCAAATCTTCTTTTCTGGCAACAATGTATAGCTCTCACATTTTTTTATTGTCTCTCTGCCTCTATTACGACAATATTTGACATTTGGAAGGGTTTGATTGCTAATTGTTTGTTCTTGTCACTCTTCTTATTAGTATTTCAAAATACTAATACTAGTAAACACTTTTAAAGCAGAAGTGCTGAAATGCGTTAAAATCATAGTTACTGTTTAATTTCTCTGCTGCTTATATTAGATTTTTTCAAAATAACAGACTACAAATAAAATACTGCTATACTGTTATCACAGTCACAGTTTAAAAGAACAGCGATTTAGTGTTGATCATCTCTAGTTCACATACAGTAAATTTCATGGTGTTGTACTGTGGTGGTACGAGTATACTAAAGATTTTTATTCCACTGCATCTAGAATATTTAAAACACAATTTTAAAGCCAAACAAAATAATTTTATTTCTATTTTTTTATTTTTTTATTTATTTTAATTTAACTTTAATTTGTCTGATCTTCAATTAATTTTTTAGCTTTACTTATCTTCTTTCCTATTTTACACTCACTGAAACTAATAGCGGGGGAAAAATTTCATGGGAGAAATTTAATTTTTCCTTTTTAGGGGAATGAAAATTTTATTTGAACCGGAATTCTACTTGTTATTCAAGATAGAGTGATTATCAATTTCTTGTAAATTTAATATGATTTGAAATCACACCTTTTTGCATGCAGATTTTACATTGTTGTTTTTTATATGTGTTCGATTTTACTTTTTTACGTGATATAAGTACATTTTAAATATGTTATTTTATTTTTGTAAAAGAGAAATGCTTGAAAGTAGCAGCTCTAAAATATTTATTTACACTTTGATATCAGCTGCTTATGATGTTTCTATCATGGTAGCCGACTACCCGGCGACTATAGCAGTAAAAAGGATTTGTAGTCATGTTTATGTATAGCCTGTTATGGTCTATGTGTTTAATGTATAATAAAAACAAAGCTTATAGCCAATAGTTGAATTAAAATATTTCACCAACTTCTTAGTGTCCGTCCATTCAAGGTACGTCCCAGCAGAAGCAATTATTTAATTGATTTGCAACGATTATCCGTTCTCCCGCGTCAAATTTAGTTTGCAAACATATCGGTTTCCGATATGTGCCATATCCCGTGTTCACTTGAATACTTTGATGTCTGTTTTTTTTCTACAATATTTCAAAACTAATGAAACAATTCATCTCTCTTTCAATCCTTAGAAAATTGTGACAATAGCCTTCATAATTTTGACATTACTAATACAAAATTCTGCAGTTTTGTATTTTTAATCTATTTTAATGCGTTTAACTGTTTGATATGGCTTGACTAAAGTGATTTTGCATTTCCAAAAAATTATTCTAATTCATTTAGACATTTATTTACTTGCACACAAAAAAGTAAAAATAAGATTCAATTAAAAAAAACCAAGATTCAGTTAAAAAATTAATTAGTTTTCAACCAATCACGGAAATTGTAGTATTAACTCATCCATTTTAATTGAACATATTTTTGATTTTTTCAATTAAAAAATATTACATTAACTAAAAATTTAATTGATAGTTTTTGAAAGATTTAAGTAAAATTTAATTGAATTATTTTTAAATATTTAATTAAAAAATTAATTGAAATATTTTTAAAATTGAATTGAAAACCTACTTAAAATTTTTTTAAAAATTCTATTAAAATAGTAATTGAAATATAGAAAAAATCAAATAGTATAAAAATATTTATAAAAAATTATGTTATGTATGTATGTATGTATAAAAAATTTACAAAAATGGAAATATTTGTGTATTGTACCAAAATCCTAACTGGCTTTTGAATTTCGAAAGGTGCACAAAAGTACAATGGCCATATTCGTTGTTTGAGAATCTTGCGTAAAGGTTAATGCCGAATATCGTAGCCTTACTTTGAATTGTGTGTGTAGTTTCTGATTGGATTTTAAAGAAAGGCTACGATATTTTCCATATACTTCACATATATACATACTTACGCAAGACCATTTGCATCGAACCCCAAATATCGCCAATATACTAAGATTACCATCCACATTTGGTCTATATTATAGACTCTATAGACTCTATAACCTTTTGTTTCTTATTGTGATCTGATTGCTAAGAAAAAAGGGAACAAAATAAATTTCTGTTTTTTTAATATTTTATTTTTATTCCAAGCATGTCAAAATTACTATGAATCAAAAACAAAATAAGCTTAGTAGTTTTTTTTCTCCCATATAAAATATCAAAACCAAATAAAAGATTAATTGGGTAATTTAATTGAAAATATATTTTCAAAACAATTTGGCATGCTATAAAAAACAGCTAGATTTTTACATTTAAAAACAAAAGTTATAATATTTACATACAATAACTCTTAATCCTTTCATACTATTTAAGAGTTAAACTCTGTTGATAACATTTTTTTGATAGAGCAGTAAATTCAATTAAAATAAACATATATTCAATTAAAATATTAACAAAAAATATTATTTTTTCTTACCAATCACTTAATAGAAAAAAATGAAACAACAATTTTTTCTGTTTGTGTATTAAAATATAAGAAATACAATTACAACTTGTAAAGTAACTTATTTTTACGAGCATAGTAACATCGATATTCAGCCTCTGTAGGGAAGTAGACTACAGTATCTTCGTGTCCCAGAGTGAAATTACTCACTTATCTAACGCGGCTGCCTGACCCTGATTCTTAGGGCGACTTTTTGGGTTCGAGATTAAGATTAGTTTATTTCTCTAATTAGCTAATCCGAAAATTAACTTAATCTCATATAATTGAGTTTGAGGTTTTTGAGTGATAGTTTAAACTTCTTGTTATGTGTAGTATTACCATACTGAGGAACAAAATAGTGGCAAAATTTTCTTTGCAAAAGTCGTATATGTTATCAAACCACTTTGATTTTTGTGCGAAGAAGAAGAAACTGTCATATTTTAGTATTTACAAGTAAAATATTGCGCGTGTTAAAGGAAATGTATATATAATATAAAATATATATATTTATTTAAGTGTTTTTAAATTATTTTACCATATAATTTTTACAAAAATTTATAGGTTTCACAACTGTTTGTTGTCAATACTAAAGTAAGATTAAACCACCACAATTGGCCGTTTAAGCTGGCAAGTAAAACCATATAATCGACTACCCAAAAATCACAAATGAAGATTAAGGTTAATTTAATCTCTAATCTTGAACTCAAAAATTGGCCTTATTGTTTAAAATCTCTTATAGGGTTTAGCTAATTCGTTGTACTTCCCTTCTTTTTAACATCATCAGCATTTAATTATAATCTCTTAATTGAGCTGAGTGCAAGTTTCAATTTTATATTTGAACAATCCGCTTTAATTGTTATTTTATTTTTTTTTTATAATAATAACAAAACTTTTCCCAATACCCGAAGCAATTAGTTTTTTATACGTTTTAAAATTGCTAAAGTTTTTCTTCTCTTGATGAAACTTGTCTTCGCGCACAGATAAAGTTTTAACTTTTAACAAACTGTTAGTGTTTGCCATTAGCAGTCATTAAGGTAAGTCTTCATTAAGGGATTTCTTAAAGGAAATTTAAGAAGTTGCTTAATGATGACATTTTTTGCTTCTCCCTTAAGCAACGCAGATGCACACACATAAGTTTAAGCAATTAAATGGGCGGCAATATATTGATTTCTTAAACCGTTTAAAACATTCTTTATTGTTTAGTTATTATTAAAAAAAAGTATTATACACAATTTATATTATGCATATACTTATACTTGAATTAATAAATTAATAGGCTCAAAAAAATGTATGAAATGTGAGCTTAAACGTTATAAGATTTTTTGAAATATGATAAGGGTGGAGGTAACTTTAAAATCTTCAAATGAAATATGAAATATACTAGTACCACATTCTGTCCTAAAATACGAGTCAATGGCAAGGCAAGGTCATTTGTCGCAATTATGAATAAAAGTCCGCAAAAATATTTTTCCCGGGGAACAATTCCAAATAATAGCAAATAATAGGGAAAACAAAAAATTGTAATTGGAAAAGGTAGAAATTTCTCACAGATCTTTACTCAGAATTGTATATTTTTGGAAATTATTTGTTTCTTTGGTTATTGATCGACTAGGCTAAAGTTCATATCTCTCTATCTCTCTCTAAGCCAAAAAACATGTGATAATTTTTAAGAAATTGCATTAAAGATAATTGTAAATTATTATGACAAACACCAGCAGAACGGAACAAAATGCTGTTTTCGAACTAATTAAATATTTTTCGGTGCAAATGCTATATGTGAATTGTTTTGGTTCATTGTAATCCAATTTGTTGAAAGCTTTTTGTGTAATGAAAGCTCTAACTTGACATCACTCATTTACAACAGTCTTGCCGTTGTGTTGTTTTGCTCTTTACTAATCATGCACATGTTTATTTATTTCCTTAGTTTTGGTTAGTTTTAATTATTATTGTTCGAACTTTATTTTATTATATTTATGATTTCATTAGGCTAAAGCTTATATCCAGGGTTCGGCAGTATTTGAAATACATGTATTTCAAATATTTTGTATTTTAAATACCGCAAGCCATGTATTTTACCCAACTCTGCTTATATCGCTCTGTAAGCACGGTTGCCAGAAATGCAGATTTATCTGGATTTTGCAGATTTTTACCCTCCAAAAATACGAAATGCAGATTTCAAGATTTTTGGCCTAAAAACGCAGATTTTTCGTCTCCAATTATTGTGAATTTTTTAAATTTTTCCTGTGTGAACGACTCGTAATTAAGAGAGTTACAATTTTTGAACTTCGAAGACATCATTAAAGCAAAAGAAGAAATAACTTTGGCAAACTTCTGGAAAAGAATCTCTGATATAAAACGAACTTATTTTTTGCAGCCCTAAATTTATAAAAAGCAATGTCTTTACCACACTCATTTACAAATGTCGAAAAAAATTTCAGTCAATAAAATGAATAAAACAAAACTTCGAAGTCCTTTGGATATTTATGCTACAAATTAAATTACAAAATTAAATATTCCATTTCTTTTTTCATTAATTTTGTATTATTTTTACATAACTATAAATAATTTTTGTTTGCTTGTTGGTTATATCTATTTCCTTTCATCTAAGGAAAGGAATGGAAAGACAGTTTTCCACACGCAAAGTTTACTTTACCAAGTCTTGAGTTCTTAGGAGAGAAGAAAAAATAGATCTTATTCTGTATTCTTTTTTCTTCAACGAACTCAAGACTTTCCAAAGTAAACTTTCAGTGTGAAAAACCCGAACAACTCCTCAGTAGACTTCAACCAATGTGGCAGCTAATTGTAAAAAGGTAATGAGAAAATAAAAGTGGATTCAAAATCGAGGATGTTAGCCTGAATCTTTTAACCTTATTTTGCCGTATACATAAAAAATAGTTTTTGGTTTACAAAACAAACTTTGTATGGACATTTTTTTGTTAATCGTTTTGTAAGCCAAAATAATTTTTATGAATATTACCAAGGTGTATATATCCAGGTGGCAGCGCTGATAAAGCTGATTAATTTTTGATCTATTTGCTTTGTAGCTGACGAATTACCAAAACTTCGGTTTGTTTTTGTTTTAGTACAATTATTTTTGTGCTTTTGAAGTTCTTTAGTTCCTTAAACAGCTTTGGTTGCCGTATTTTTGTATAACAAATCCTTACGCAATCACCTGTATAATTACACTATGAATATTACCTATTAAGCTTCTGTACGTAATTCTTAAGGCCCACTCAGACTATAATACAAGTATTAATACTTTTTATATTTGTTTCAAAAATTTCAAAAAAAACAATAACAACAACATGTCAGAGCTGCATTTTCCACAAAAGTATTAATACTTGTATAATAGTCTGAAATAGGCTTTAATAACATAACATATTGATAGTTTCAAAAATTTTTTTGTTCAAATCTGCTGATGAGTTTTTTAAGTAGAAATGAAAGTCTTATATTCATAAATAAATAAAATGTGCTGAAAGTCATTTTAAGAATTTTTTTTCTAAAATATTTAAATAAAATACATTTTAAGCCCAGTTTAAATTTTGTGAAAATGGGTTAATGAAAAAATATTTATATTACACATATACATTTTTGAATAAAATATAAAATAAGTTGTTATAAAAATTGCTTTGAAGATTTTTTGAAGATTTTAAAAATAATATGCAGATTTTGCAGATTTTTTCGTGAAAAATTTTTACATTTTGCAGATTTTAGCCCTAGAAATTCTGGCAACACTGTCTGTAAGCTAAATTATATGTGCTAATTATTAATAAACAAATAACACCAAAGTTAATTTTACGATTAAATATTCTGACAAACACTAGCAGAATTGAACAAGTAGCTGTTTTCGACGGTCGCCGGCCCTACATCATCAGCGTTCGTTGTGTTTGTTTCACTGTATTTTTTATTTTTGTTTAACTTAAGACAAACTTTTAAGTTTGTTATTTTTAAATATGTAGGTATATTGGCTTCAAAACTTTTACATTACAATAAGGACACTATAGTCTAATTTTTGCTTAAGAAAAAAAACTGCGAGAACCATGAAAAGTTACTAACGCATTTCTTGAATTAGTGTGTATCTCACCTTCAAAATATTTTTAGCATTACAAGTCAATTTGAATTTAATTTCGCATTTAATAAAATAGAAATTGGGACAAGTTTAGACAAATTGGAATTCAAAATTTTCACTTCCGGCTTTGATGTTTGTAACGTATGTACGTATGTAAGGAAATTTTTATAACTTTTAAACTGGTCTAATTTTGGAAAAAAAGACGTCGATAATTGTAAAAATTTTAAATATATTATTTTTTAAAACACCAGACGAATTTGTATTAGAATCACATATTTAAATTTATTTTACATTATTTTTTATTTCGAAACCATTAAAAAAAAAATATTAAAAAACGGCAACACTTTAGTACCCTTTAACTCTATTTGTCATAAAAAAAGATCTGTATATGTAAAGGTTTTTTTTATAGGCTGACACGAGTTTAAATCATAATAAAAAAGGAAATATCAATGAAACGGACTCTATTGGAAAGAAATATTTATGAAATTTATGTTTAAATATGATTTCTGCCATTTGGCCGCCACAACTAGCGCGTGGAAGCCTTTATCCAGAACACCAATTTTCAAAAACTTTTCGCAGTATTTGCGGCCGTTTTTCGCTATTAACTCTTCGAATGTTAATTTCCATGTGTTCAATTCAGTAATTTGTAGTTAATCGATGTAGACAAGTGACTTAACATAACCTCCAAGAAAATAATGATATAGGGTTTAAGCACACGATACATGATCTCGGGCCATTACGTGAAATTATTTTTTCATTAATAGTTTCTTTGTGTAAATCAATTGTAGCGCCTGCGGTGTGGCATGTGGCTCCGTCCTGTTGGATCCACATATCAGCAAGGTTAATGTCACGTAGTAGAGGTACAAAAAATTTCGAATCATATTCCTATACCGTTCAACACTGACAGTAACATTCTGGCCATCATCGTTTTTGAAGACATATGGTCCAATAACTCCTTCAGCCCATAAAGCGCACCAAGTAGTAATTTTCTGTGAATGTAATAGGTTCTATTCACTCCAAATGCGATAATACTTCTTATTTACATACCCATTCAACCAGAAATGGGCTTCATCGGAAAATAAATTTTGAATGGAAATTTAAAATTAATATCAATTTGTGCTTCAGCCCATTTGCCGAATTGGCGGCGCATACGATGGTGGTTTGAAATAATAATAATAGAATTTTAGCAGAATTTTTTTTAAATTCGTACCATTGTGTGAAATAATGAGTCCTAGCATGCGATGATTACAATTTTTCTTTATAATTTTAAATAAAAGACAGTTTGCAGGAAATTTATATTTAAATTGTAGAGCTGGCGAAAAAACTAGACATGTCCTCAGTACATGATTTAATTAATCAATTAATTTTTTCAGGTTTTCCAAGTACACATTTATGATGACACGAAATATTTTCATTCAAAACAAGTTCGATCCGAGCTTAAAAAAAAGGAAAACTAACTTGCTAGTCTCTATCTAAGTAGTTCAGTTATGTATTTGCCTCTCCTGTAAAAAAGAGTTAACGAGACTAGTCTGGTTTTGTTCGCCAGCTATACAATTATATTTGACACATCATAAGGACTAAGAATGGTGAATTTGTATTTGTGTAAATAAAATTGCTGAATTGATACTGAAACAGAATTGGTGAAATAAGCTCTAGAGGAATAATATAAAAAATTTTTTATTCCAGATTTTGTTTTGTTCTCAGTTTTACGATTGCAAAAAAAAGAGCTTGCTACAGGTAGACAATTACACTGAGCTGCATTTGGACTTGAGTATCCAGCTGTGGTCAATGTGTTCATTGCATGAGTTTCTGAATATGTTGCCATGAAGGAGTGATATGACTTTTCATTAACCTTCTGATTTGCCCTCGTATTTTAAAATCCACTCTAAATATTATTTTTCTTTAGAAAAAGAATAATAAATAACCATTATAATAAGGGTTTCTTACCGCTGATACCCGTTAAAATTTATATAAAAAAAATTCAACTGAAGGCATTTTAAATAAGTACAATGCAACAACCATTATGCTTTTACCTTAACGTTAAGCAATAAAAAGTAAAAATCTAAAACAAAAAAGAAAACGAAATGACAAAAATATCAAATTTCATTTGATGATGGAAACAAGACAGCCATATCGGCATTAGCAGAAAGCAAGACAATCAGACGGACGGAAAAATAAAAAAAAATACACACATGCATGCATGCACACGAAGCTTATATTATACTCGTAAGCATATTGTTATGCATGGATTCTAATTTGATATGTTTACACAGAGGAAACTAATTGGTAAACGGACAGACGAACGAACAGACATATTTGTTCGAGTAAGTTTTGAGTGAACTGCAATCGGCCATAATAATGATTCGATTTGCTAAAATAATGTTGACATGCGAAATAATGGTTGCCATAAGCAAAAAAAAAATAACGAAATTGTAGGCAGCGCATATGCACAACAAAGGCAATTAAATGAAATAAAAATAAGTATTTAAGCAAATGTACTTAAAAGCTTAATACAGCCTTAAAATTAAAACTAAAACATTATATACTGTTTTATTATTTATTCTTTATTCTTATAAATGTAAACATACTTCTGTACACATGTATTTCGTTTAAGGTTTAAGTTTTCTTTAACCTTAAGTTCTTTTTCTCTTTTTAATTTTATTTTCATTTGTGTTTACAGTTTTCTTTTTTTTTTTTTTTGGTGTGGCTTTTCTTATTCTTACTAAAAATGCAATGATATTTTTTCATACCCTACACCAAAAATGGTATAGCTATGCTATATAGGTTTGTCTTTCCATGTGTAATTGCTACAATATTCACATGCCACCCTATAAAGCACTTCAAATAAACGTTGTCGGTCTGTACGTGAAATCGGCTTTCCATAGCCCCAGAAAAGCGAAAGACTGATGTGTCAGAAGTTGTCCAAAATGGATTGGAATGAAAAATCAGTAATATTGCTCCAGCGGCTGAAAAATGTAAACTTTTTTCTTAATTAATTAAACGTATTTCGTATTTAAGAAAGAAATACATAGTTCCAGTGTTGGAAAATTAAAAATAACTATCAGAGACTAATTTTTTCTTTACTAGTAAATAAAAATAAATTGGTATTAAAAATCAGAAATATAAAAAAACGGTCCCAGGGCTGCAAAATTAAAACTTTTTTTGATATATAAAATAGCTAGGACTATTTGCTTTGTTAATTATTGGTATTGAAAATCAGCAAAAACCAACAGATGGTTGCAGGGCTGGAAATATGAAAGTTTTTCACTAAACATAGAGCTTCCGAAATGCTATCAAATCGCAAAAAAAGGCTTGCAAAAGTTTTGTTTTCTATATTTTTTTTTTGTAAATCAGAAGCATACGAACGTACATACGTTCGTGACTCCAGGAAATGATCATATATAAATTGAGATATTAAACAAGTTCCATCCATCCCTGCAATAGTTTGTGATGGTTTTGATAAAAACAATAGTTAAATTTAGTCAAATTGAACATGCATCAGTTTTTGTTGTTATAACTTTGATTCTATAGTGCGAAAAATAGCAACAGGTATACAAAAGTTATATAATATTTTGTCTCTCTACTCTCCTCTCTTTCACACAAAATCAAAATTTGAGTATCCAACCGGTGCACTATGAGCCGTTTCCGTAAATTTTACTTTTAAAACACGAAGAGCAATCTATAAATACAGGGACAGGTGAAACACATATTATATAATTGGGGTATTCACAAGGGTGTCTTAAATGTCCTAAGTGTCATAATGTCTTAACATTTTAACATAGTTTAAAAAAATTGTTGTTGCCAAAAGAAAAAGGTCATAAAGTAGTAAGACTTTCTCAGCTATGTTTATTGTTTGTCATAACTACATATACTACGGCAAACGATTGCCGCTGGGATGTAGAAATGCGTGAGAAATTGAGAGAGATAGAGAGAGAGAGAGTAAGCAATGTACAAAGGTGCTAAAACCAAAATACAAATAAGCACAATATTTATAATTGTAAATTATAAAGGTTCACAGCAGTCATATATTTTCGATTTATTACTTTAAAACGTGTTAATATAAGAGTACCTTCTGAATACCCCTAATATGTTTAACTATTTGAGGTTGCTTACATTTGTTTTAAAACAAAAAATTATGCATACTAAATTTCATTGGATTTTTGGTGTCGGTAAATGCTGGTAAGGTTTTTAACTTAGAAATGGTTGAATAAACTGCCTACTCCGTTACAAGGAAAAATGGAAAAAAGTGTAAAATAAAATAAAATTCAAGTATTGCTAATATCGAAAAGGAAATCTTTGTTCCAATTGTTTGTATAGAAAAAAGCTCTAAGGCATGTACTACTTTTCTTTCACACAAAAAATATGTATTTACTTATGTAGTATATACTCCATACGTATTTTGATTAAGGGTACATAAGATTCTGTACAGCCGAATATTGCAATTTAACTTGTTTTAGTGTTAGTTGTGCGAACCAAAAAGTAATAACATTAAAAAAAACAGCACGAACATCTAGCCAACAACAGCAACTAGAAAGCGACAGACATGTTTAACAAAAATTTTTATAGCAAATGGATGCAAGTTTTTCGAACAATATAACAATAACTGGAGAGTAAACCAATAAAGATGTTAATTATATATATTTATTAGTGTTGTCAATTATTCGATTAAAAGAGAGATTTTTTTAGAGTTTTCTCTAAAAACATTTTGAAAGAAACTAAACGATCAAACAGAATAAGAATCTGAACACAATGTAACGATTATTTGTTGCAGTGCGGTTTTCCATAAAATTTAGAAGTAAAAATCCGCAGTGCGGGACGGAATAAAATTAAAATCTTTATTATTGCATTGCGGACTTTCTTATTCTCTCAATTTTTTAAACTATTTTTCTTGCTGACGTTGCCGAACTTTCTGAATAATTGGCTGTGTTCACAACATTATTGTAAAAAAATGATTTTGAAGCTCAAACATTTTTCTCATAGATTATAAAAGTTTAAAAAATATATCAAATATATCTGCGAATGTATAAAATGTTAAAAAAATTTTTGTTTTTAGTTATAAATATGTACACACAGAAAAAAATACCAATGTAAAATCAACATGCAAAAAAGTTAATTCAAATTCATTAAAATCACATTAAATTTACTATGTTTTTTGAGTGTGTTGGTGGTTATTTGCTTTGTGCTTAGTTGTTGTTGTTGATTTTGTATTGTTGTTGTTTTTTTGTTTGTAAACAGCCAACAAACTGCTGCTGGTTGGTAGAAAGTGTGTTAGTCTTGCATTCAGAGGATCGCATGTTCGAATCCTGGAGTCAAGTTAAAGTTTTTTTTATTATTTTTTTAATTAAAAGTGCTCAAGCCAAAGCATTTTGTTCTTTTTTTTAACTTAAACTTTTCACATAAATGATAAAAAATAATTTTAAATTATAGTTTTATTCAAGACGGTACATATTTAGTGTGTATCTTAAGAATATTTAAAGTTGTTGTGGCTGCAGGGTTAAGCACGTTGACTATCACGCAATGAGTTCCGAGTTCAAATCTTGGCCGGGGAAGCTAAATTTAATTTGTGTATACAAAAATTTTCCTGATGTCTATGTCCACCACAAGTAAGTTAAATAATTAATAAAATACAATTACTACATTAAATTAAATTCATGTTGATCTAACTTGAAATAACTTTGATTCAACATGATTCTTCATTTTGATTTTAACAGTACTTAAATGTAAATTCAACGTAAATTAAAGTTATTTCAAAAGGAAAACATTTTTTAGTCAATTACTATACATCATGTTAAATTAACATGAAACACGCATGAAGCAAAATCATTGCCAAAAAATGTAAAATTAACCCTATTTTTAACGATTCTACATTGTTTTTTTTCTGTGTGTATGCACGAAAACATTAATAAAAATTTAAACAAACAATGACAAGTATTGCCGTCGCCGTCTTCCGTTGTACTATTTTTATTTTTCTCTCCCGCAACAAAATCTCGCACCGCACCGTAAACATAGTATTTAGACTCCAAGTCCGCAACTTCAGCAAAAATCGTTGTCAAATTAACAAAGCCCATAATAAAATCTGAGGCATTAACTTCAAATGCTCTCTAATTTTTATTTTATTTTCTCTTGTGCTTATTTTATTTTGTAGTTTTGTTTATAAAATGTATGAAATTTATCGAAAGTATGGTAGCATTGTTGAGAGAATATTTATCTATATGTGAGAACATTTGAAATAAATTCGGTGAAGTGCGACTTCGACCCGTGCACGAATGGTTCCGTACGGACATTAGATATGTAATTCAATACGAACTTTAGCCTACTTTATACATATAAAATATAGTTTTGGTGATTTTTTGGTTTCTGTCGTTTTATTTTTATTTTGGCGATTTTTTTAGTTTTTACACTTTTTTTCTCGTTTTGGCGATTTTTTTTCATTTAGGCTCTTTTTTAGTTTTGACACTTTTTTTCTCGTTTTGACGATTTTTTCGGTTCTTGCCTCTTTTTATTTTAACGTTTTTTTAATTTTGGCAATTTTTTTTTAATTTGGCGATTTTTTTTCATATAAGCATTTTTTTTTAGTTTTTACACTTTTTTCGCGCTTTGCCGATTTTTTTTGTTTTTTGGCAATTTTTCATTTTGGCGATTTTTATTCATTTGGGCGATTGTTTCGAATTGGGTGAAATTTAGTGTTAGAAATTAAAAAAAAAAACATGAACTACCTCTGCTTTCAGAAAATTTACTAAAACTATTTTTAGTTAATTCTAGGTATCTACATTAAAAAATTTCCCATATTACAAAATATACAAGGAGATCGGTTATCAAAAAACATATTTAACAAACGTACATAATTCAAATAATCAAGTCAAGTGGTCCTTGTATCTTGGATCAACAGGACACTTACCAAAAAGCTAGTTTCCTAAGGTTGAAAGTACTTATAAGTTGGACTTTCCTTTAAACTTTGCTTTTGAAACTTCACAAAAGTCCTAAAATTCATGTACATACGTAAAATCATGTATTCTTTTTTATTTTAATGAATTTCAAAAGCACGTGTGGATACTGTACGTTTGCTGACGACAACAAGCTGGTATGTAGTTTCATTTTTATCATCGCAGTTTTAGTTGTTAAACACATGCATAAACAAGATTGCATGTTGTCGGCCATTTGAGGAACATCGAAAACAGGAGGAGGAGAGTAAAAGCCTAATGGCAAACTAAGCGACGACCTTTTTGAATTTCATTTTGTTGTCTTTTATTTTTTTTTTTGCATTATTATTAATTTTCAATACAACAAACTATATGTATCGTATAAAAATTACAAAAAGTACAATATAATGACGACGATAAACAAAACAACCTAGACACCACAATAACCAACCATATAAATTATCATGCCACTCAAATACCACACAAGAGCACACATATAGTACATACTTATAGAGAAGTGTGTGTAAAATAGTTTGTTACTACTACAGATGCAGTAAACGCACGCATCTTGCCATAGTTGTCATATAAATTTCCTTTTCCTGTTTGCTGTTTTATTTATTTTTTATTTTTAATTCTTCTGATGGTCACTAGAACTACGAGTATAAGCCATGTTAAATGGTTTAAAGAACTCATTGATGTGCCTTTTGTTTAAAATTTCATTTGTTTGTATCACTTACCAAAGGCGAATAGAATGCTGAACTATCTACACCAATACTTTGATAAGGATTTTGTTCGGTGGAGGGATAGGGTGTACCATAGACTCCAACACTGGCAGCGGGTAGGCGAGAATAACTCGATAAGGCCAGGCGAGCTGAATCGTATTGACAAGAGCAAACGGTTTGGCCCGATACAGGATCTGTCATTATGGGTCGTCCATTTTCACAGCATGAACCGGAACCACCAGCCGAACCGCCGCTATTAGAGCCTAAGGGCGTGTTCTCCATGTTTGTGTTGACAGAGGGATTGTTGGCTGCTGCAACATTATTCGAATGCTGCGATAGAGCGTCGGGACTAAGAGCACCTGTTGAAACCTCTGCACCCGCATTAATAGGATTACCGCTGCTGGCATTGCCAGTACCGGGCACGGTAGCTGTAGTTGCTCGACATTCTTGGCCAGGACTGTGAGCAGCCGCATTCGGGCTGGTCATCGAAGACTGACCGGTGGGAGTGTCACCTGTTTGTGGCGATTGTGTAGGATTTGTTGAAAGTAACTGTAAGAACATTAAGAAAGAAAAAAATTTAAATAAATTTCAAATTGAGATAATCAGCTGTCATTATTCTTAATGCGCTGCTATTCTTTAAATTCCAAATTGAGAAAAAAATATTCATTTGAGTTCGTAACAATAAATGATTTTTATTACTTTTTTTATACAAAACATAACATAATAATATATAGACATCTTACCAATTTTTATGCTTTAAAAGCTGAATATAAAATGGTCTCGGTGACGGTATTTAAATTTCCCCCATACCTTAAAGAGATTTAATAAATTTTAGCGCAAGAAACTTAAAATGATTTTTATCAAACTAAAATTTTTCACACAACATAAAGCTACCGTATCATAATGTGGCCTGATCATTGAGAACTGTTATAAGAAATCCACTCACTATCTGATAATGTTTGATAAATAATTTATTGCTTATACTTTGCATAGTCATAAATTAAAGTTAATTAATTTTGGGATTGTTATCTAAGCTGGCAATAAACACACACACACACACACACGTGTTAATTTTTAGCCACGATTTTCTATGCAAGTTTTATCTACCATATAAAATGTGTTAGATCTTTTAATTAATTAATTTCTAAAGATTTAAAAAAAGCAAATAAAATAAATTAAATAGCAGCCATTAGTTAAATCTTAAATCGCGCAAACTTTTAATAAGATAAAAAGTAGAAGTTGTAACATTCGCCAATGAAAAATATTTCGCAAGTTTGTTTAACTATTTGTTACAGCAGTTCGATCACAAGCAATTTAAAATCCATTAAAAAGCTATTTTAATTTTATATTTTTTATTTATCGACTATAAAGCTTGAATGTTTTTAATGTTTTTGAAACTATGCTATTAGCTAGGACGTGATTTTCGTAAGACAAAAAATAATCGACCTGTTTAAGTTCAAATTTAGAAAATACAAATTAATACACCCAGAAAATAGATTGGTTGGAAAATGGTTAGTCCAATAAAATATCGTTTGCATAAACTATATTTCAATTCACGCTATCAATTTTCTATTAATGCAAAAAACAATTCAAGTTCATTGCCATCAGGACATAATTGTAACAAATATATGATTTTGACAATTCTTAAATTGATTGCATCAACCGAGCGTATGATTTTGTCATGACTAATTAACTTATTGGTTAACACAACGGAATAAAAGATTATGAATTGGATTTTACGACCAACTTTTGGTATTGGCAACTAAAAAATTGTCGTTCTATATTAAGGTAAAAATAAACACTCTATCCTATCCGCTACTGCAACTGACTACTTGGTTGAGTTTACTATCATAGTTTATAGCAGAAAATTAAAAATTAACTTTTGTGATTTTCAAAGGTATTATGATTTGTGAATTCTCAAATGGTTTTTGAAAGTCTGTGCATAAGATAACAGGTTTGTGGCTATTCAAAATGTGTGCTTGAAGAAATTCATATAGACATGGTTCGCCACCAGAAAATAAATTTCAATTAAAATAAACTTATGACAATATTTCTAATAATAAATTTCTTAAATTATGTATTTTTATTTGCGTCTATTGTTTATTTTAATTTGAAATTTATTTGCTGGTGGTTTAGCTTGGTCTATATACGTATTTCATTGGCGCTTGAACCAAATCATCAGTAGACTTCAACCACAAATTTTCAACAGTCACAAACCTCTTACTTTATGCACAGACTTTCAAAAACTATATGAGAATTCATAGAATAATAATATTTTTGAAAATCACAAAGACAAAATAAGCTTAGTAGGCTTTGAAACTCATACAAAACCCAGCAAATAGTTTATATTCGATATGAATCTATTTTATTTTTTTATTGTTTATTTTTATTTCAGTAAGGAAGGCCAATTTTTCTTTCACAGGAACCAATTATGATATTGTTTTACTTATATTAACCATATTTTCGGTAGCACGAAAAAATTTTATTTCAAATTCCATACTGTTAATCAATTTTATCTGTTGTTGCAACTATTGGATTAATGGTTACAATTAAATATATTGTGGTACCACAAAAACATTGATAGTTGGTGCAACCGCCAAAATTCGATTGGCAACAAATTCGGTTGTCTCAACGAATCTGTTTTCTCTGTGTAGTATGTGTTCTAGCATCCGAGTTTAGAAGAAAACAATTTGGAAATTGACGATTTTAAACTTTTAGATTTTTTCATTTTTATTTTGAGCAACAACTCGTATTCTTTTCACAAGACTGTTAACAAGTGAAAATAACATGAGTTTTTTTACAGTTGTAGAATGATTTTTTGAAACAAAAAATTATCTCGAAATGTAAGATTATCCTATATAACAAACCATAACAACTTTAACATTAACATTAACTAAAATATATTGATGCTTTTAAAAAGCTACACTATACACTATCAATTAAGCAACTACTAAAGTATTCAATCGGTTAACCGTTAATCGGTTAACCGGTTAATTGCTATCCGATTAACTGATCGGTTAATTTAAAATCAGTTTTTTTGGTTAACGGTTAAACCGGTTAATTTCAGGCGATTAACCGATTAAACGACGTAACAAATTTTTTCATATTTTTTAGTATTACAACTTATTTTTTGTGTGAATAATTATTTGTTTCGTCTCATTTACAAAACGTGAGTGTTTAGAAATTATTTTTCACACAAACAAAGAAGTATGTTCAGTGATCCTAACGTAAGTAAAACTTCAAAATCCTTGGACATGGCTATAAAAGAGATTAACTAGAGACTGGTATTCTAACTACAGGGAATTATTAAGTTTTTATTTAATAATTTAATAAAAGCAAATAGTACTGTTGCCAACGATTTAATTAAGGATTAGATTTAATGAGAGACAGTACAAAAACGAAAGCTAAGAAATTCAGAAATAAACTTTTTTGCAGAATATTCGTCGCTGAGCTCTGTCATTATGAGTCAGATGATTACCAGCGAACAGAAGGAACTATCGATAGTATTACAAGAAATGTTCTAAAAAAATTAACCGAATTAGTTTAAGAATTATTATGTGTGTTTTTGGTTTTACTAATCAACTCAAATCAGTAAATATCTTATGCACTTTTATTTGTTGAAAACACTTGATTTATGGAAAAACTTTATTAATCGGTTAACCGGTTAATACCAAAATTAACCGATTAAGCAAAAACCTCGATTAATTAATCGAGCGATTAACCGATTAAAGCAAAAACCCCGATTAAATGAATACCCTAGAAACTACTTTTGAAAACTGCTAATTCCAACCAAAAATCGAATAGCAAATTTAGTAAAAGTTTGGTTAATTTACATTAACTGTAAACTTAACAACTGAAATTGGTTAGATAAACCTTTAAGATTTTTTTCTGTGTACAGTTGCTAAATATACACACACTGTGGTGCTGTGCTGTCAGAAAAAGTTAGTACAAGTATTTCACCCTACAGATTTAATATATTTTAATGTAGGCCACATTATGCTTGATGTTAATCATTAATATGATTGCGGCTAAATTTACAAATTCAACAATTCTGCATTTAGTCACATAACATGCATAATTTAAATGCAAAACAAAAGCAAAAACAGACCAGACGTTTACGCCTTACATTCAATAATCATTTATATCTGGAAACTCTAGATAATATTGGAAAGATTGTGGTGGCCAACGCTTTAAAAAAAATATAGGGCAACGTGTATACAATCTACCGAAAAGCTTCTGAAATTTTATGGCTCTTAGCTCTGATCGCATCGCACAGGAATGAAACAACAAAATAAAGAAGCTCTTTGCCACAATGTTCTTGCATAAAATTGTAATAAATGCCACAAAAATATAATGGCGTAAAATATAAAAAATATAAAAAACAAAAAATAATTTCCCAAAAAATGAGCAGATAAAAAAATTAACTTCTACAAGTTTTTCCTTAAAATGTTAAACCTATAATTAAGATAATTTCTTTCGTTTATGCACATTTTTTGTTTTTGCAAATATAACAAACGAATGGAAAAAAGCTGCGCTTTGATCGAAAGCTGTCGATTTTAGTTTATTTTGTGGGGAACTTATTCATTGCGTTTCCTCTGCTCCTCTCTTTCTTGCTTTCCTTACTTTGCTGCAAAAGAATTCCATTTGAAAAATAAGTTAAAAATTATTAAAATAAAACAATGCCTTTCAACATTTCAAGTGATGTGTGATGTGATGTGATGCGAAGTGATGCGATGTGAAGTGCTGATGTGTTGTTTGTTGTTCGTGCCTTTTAAAGCACAACAAAATTTTATAATAAAAAGCTGCCGTTTCTGCTTTAATTCAACTAAAAATTCTTTTAAAAATCCCTTCCTTTTCTTTCATAATTTTGTTCTATGCTTAAGGCTTAATTAGTCTGCAGTTTGCTGAACAAAATGTAAAAAAAGAAAATCATCTAAACGTTTAAAGCTCGTCTGGCAAAAATTTTGTATCTACTGCTAAATACCACAAGGCATGCGGAGGTGCCTTTTTAAAAAAAATTATGATAATTATCATTAACTGTTGCAAGATACTATATTTATTAATTATTATAATTAAATGAATAGAAAATATCATATATGGAGTTGTGGAGTTTTTAAAAGTCAAATATTTCAGAAAGCATATTTGGGTGTGTGTGTGTGTGTGTGTGTGTGTGTGTGTGAAGCGGCAGAATTAAGTTTGAAGCCATATGTGTGTTTTTTTTTGCTCCATAGGAAATATTATTTATTAAAAATAATGAAATGTTAAACTATTTTACTAAATATTATGATAACATATAAAATTTTTTTTATACCTTTTTACTCCTTTTGTGTTTGTATATAATTTGCTGGAATTCAGTTTTAAAACTCACTGACTTTTTCTTGAGCCATCATTATTTCATGCACTTTAGCTATTGGTTATTCTTTCACATAAAATTCTATTATAAATAAATATCTATGAGATAAATTGTTTGCTTGAAATCTTCTTCGCATACGCATTTGTTTTTTTTTCAAATGCAATGGCGTCTAATTACAGGTCTTGAAGACTTGTTTCTCTTTTTTTTTTCTTCAAATAATAATTTTTGATTTAATAACAATAATAATAATGGTTTGTTTCCTAACATTTTCCCATATTTTTCATTATAACAAAACTGCCCACTTTGGAAAAAAAATAAAAGCACACAAGTGTGTGGAAACAAAAAATACAGCAAAACCTTTAGGCGTTTTAAGCTGCTGCTTTTGACTTGCCTTTAACTTGTAACTCATAAGGCTACTGGTTGTCTGTCTACAAAATGAGGAAAATCATCAGTTTTTTTTAGCATACACTACTTGTAATTTATATAAGTGCAGCTAATTTTTTATTTATTACAATAAATTTGCTGCCAATCGAGTTTATTTGTGAACATACTAGAAAATAGTATAAAGAATATTTTCTCGATTTATAAAAAAAAAAATTATTTTATATATTATTTTTAATTCTTAACATAATTCAATTAATTAAATTCATATTCATTAAAAAAAATAATGAATATGACTTTACTTAAATACGAGTAGGATAGAAAATGCTTCGAGTAGGACAAACGACGAACTTCGCACAGTACGACGAAGTTTCCGGCAATAATTCGTCAAATGAGACACATTTGGTGCTAGGCAGCCCCGGTATTCTGTAAGTCGCTAAAGCTTAATCTCTATCGCTAAACATTTATATAGTCGATTTTTCGATTTTCGGCTACAAATGCAATTTTGAAACGTGTATTGCTAAATCAAGCAATGACTAAAATGTAATGTACTTCGCCAAAAATTTAACGTTTTATGTCATCGCCAAAAATGTTTAATTTTCTATTTGTTCAGTATTTTAGCGATAAAATTTAACTTTAGCCAGAAATAATTCTTATTCAGGCTTAAGTTCAGTCATTTCAATTCTTATTGTATGAAATATTTTCATTAATTAATGTGAGTTTCTAAAGAAGAGAAGAAAAATTAAACATAGACTTTATTAGCTGGGGGAAATACCGATACTTTTCTGTGCAGCCACGCACTTCATTACAAAATAAATTTTTTTATCGCGGATCAATGTTATTTATATCGTATATTTTCACTTCCCAGAGGTCAATGAAAATATTTTCGTTGTTTTCCTTCCAAAAAATTCTTTTTTTTTTATAATTTTTTTATTATTATTGCTGCTGCATCCATTTTTAAGTTGAAAGTCTTCCAAGCGACATCTATTGTTGTTCACCGGCATAAACATTATCAGCTGCTTCCGGTCATTTTGACTAGGGAGCACTGAATTTAGCTCAACGAAAATAAGGTTGCATTTCATAAAACCAGCTTAAAACCAATTCTAAAATGGTTTAAGTTTGTTTTAAAAAAAAAATTGTGCATGGTAAGACCAGGTTTTAACAGTTGGTTTTAACGTTAAAACCAACTTTTATTATAACCATGTCAGTGTGAAAACACTATAAGAATGCACTGTGAAATAGCTGAGCTTTTCATACAAATAAAAACAGTTGTTGTACAGTTTGTCAAATAAGTGTTATAAAAAGCAGAAAAAAATATAATAACAAATACTCACATTTCAGCAGGAGATTTATTTTATTTTGAACAAAGTTATTAGACCTTCTGTGAGTTAAAACCCAAATTTAACAAACTTGAAGTGTGAATGCAAAATCAGCTGTTTAGGGTGTTAACGTTAAAACGAAGTTTTAACTTTCAGCTTGAAAATGCAGAGTATTCCTAAATACTCTTATATATTGTGCCCTACAAAGATTGCTTTATATTGGTTGGTTTAGTCCCTTGATTACTGCAATTTTAATCATTAAAATTTGCTAGACTTATATTTGTTGCAAGAAGGAAAAAGTACTTGAGTCATGTTTTACAATTTTTGCTGTATAGCACTTTTAAAGTTCCAAGTTAAAGGGTATCGTTGGCTGCAGTCGTTAGCACATTGACTACAGAACCGAAAATCTTGTGTTTGAGCCCGATATCCGACAATCATTGCATACCAACACCACGCATTTTTCTGATGAGCATTAGTGCCCCTTTGTTAACAGTTATTGTAGGAAAGTTCAAGTGATGAAGGCATTGACACTGACCACTGAACTACGCCGACCTTAGGGGATACTAAATCTAATATAATATCAGAGCGCCCTCCTTCGTCGCTATTGTGTAGCAGAATCATCGGCGAAGTAAAATAATAAATAAAATGGCTAATAAACACAGGCTTTAAAATTTAATACGGCTCATTGACACCAGAGGTGCTGCAGCACTGCCTTATTAAAAAAAACGTGCAAAAAGCAGAGTTGTAAAAGAATGAAGATTTCCTCTATTTCTTCCTTCGCCACCTGTCTGCTCTATAAGTTGCCCCCAGGGGAGTCTATTTTTGACTACGGGTGTTGGAAATCCCTGGGCCCCAGCTGAGGTGATATAGCTTTTACTGTTGGCGTACCTTTGGTACATTACCCATAAAAACTTATGTGTTACTACCCGATCTCGGGCAACAGAACAAAGGATGTGCAAAGCATATTGTGCACGCACATATTTATAAAAGTAAAACAGGTCTGTTTATATCAACCGGGTGCAGCGTCATCTGGCACTTCCCTGAGTTCAAAAGACGATAGAAGTGAAGCCCTTGTGGTGGATCTTCGAGGTATCACCAAATGCTTGCCTCTGGTACCACGGGTGCTGGTTGCCTGACAGCTGAGCTACTCTAGGAGTTTAGGTATGTGTAGCGGTCATCAGGATCCTTCGCTAAAAAGTCGTTTTCCTCCTACGCCACTTGGTTAAAGGTATGATATTTAACTGTGTGGAGTAGGCACTGGATTTTTTGGCGAGACAGGCATTCGTCCGGCTCTGATGAGTGATTGAGCTGTGCAATGGTTAAGGTATTCTCTTGGGGATCTCGTTGTGCTTGTAAACACACACATTGCGGCGTGAGAACCTTGAGAATTAAACATTGGTGGCTGTAGTTGCCACCAAACACGCCGGGAGAATAGAATTGGCTTCCCAGTGTCAAGTCGATGCTAGTGATTGGTGACGCGGTCAGCCAGACACTATTCTAGGCGTTGTTGCCGTGATAAGCTCACGGGCATAGCCGCAGAGTTAAGGTAGCTCAAAGGGTATTAGCAAGGTGCAGATATAGTACACGGATAACTACTATGATCGAAGATTGCTACCTATATGCCTAGAGGAATGGGCACAAGGTTCATTATAAAAAGTGCATGGGGGCGATGTTTTGGCGTCCAACCAACACCCGGTACATAGACCACCCGTGAAATAAGGCACATCTGTCTACTCTATCAGTATCCCATTCCTAAAGAAGGTAATACCGAGTAATAGTAGTAGGCATTCATTGCCTGAGTGTTAATTCTCTTAAGAAACGATTTTCAAAAATGTATCTCTTCTGCACTGAAATTCGGTATTCACTTGAATATTTTTTTAGAAAAACATGGCCTAGAATAATATATATAATATATTCAGTTTGAAATACACCAATATGCAAGCCAAATTAAGCTACTCGTATTGTTCCATAAGAGCAAAGCTAAGCAACAAGTAATTGCTCTGTAACATCCTGAAAAATTTCACAAAATAATTGAGATTTTGCTCAGAGGTACTTTTGAATATGGCAATTATAAGGATGCTATTAACTCAAAATCGGCTCATCTCGACTTAAGCACCATATTGCCACACATTTATAATTTTTGTTTTGGTGTATATGTATGCTGCCTATTCAGGCATAATTACTTACATTTTTAAGGGGATTTTTATATTTTTGCGTGTCGGAAAAATGATTCTTGGTATTCCCAATCTTTAAAATTGGTATCACATTTTTCAAAGTGTCTCATAAAGAACTAAAAGAAAAAAATATTAAAATTGCGGTTTCCTAAGATTTTATTATTTTACTTTTTTTTAATTTTAAGAACAACACATAATTGCCGGTATCTTCTGTTTTTATATGTATCATTATTTATTTATGAAATTAATTTCTTTAATTTTCAACGTCTTGTTATTTTGCTGATGTTGTATTTATTCTTCATATTTTCTATCTAATTATTTTGTTAAATTTTAATGTAAATAATTTTTGTAACTGTTTTATTGTTCACGTTTTTCAAAGCAATAAACACATTTCTTTTCCAAAGCAATTAATTTTGTATTAATTAGTTTTTATAGTTTGTAGTTTTGTTCAAATATGTGTACATAAAGCTCAGGTATGTATCTATGTATGTATGTATGTATATAAGTGTGTGAATGTGTGTTGTATTTAAGTTTTTATGTTTGTTTGCCAGTCAGTCTGACGATTTGTTGGTTGTTGTTGCTCTAATAAAGATGCTGTTTGCGAGCATTTTAACTATTGTCTTGTAAAACGTGTAGTGTTGAGGTTTTAAGGCCATAAAATTATGTATGAAAATGTTAAAACATTTTAAATTGTTATTTTTACGCCAATTAGTTTAGTTTAATGAATGTTTTAGGTAAAAAGTATATAAAAAACATAAATAAAAAATAATATGTTAAATTATATGTATGTAATAGTAAAACATGTCTTGCTTGCACTTAGCACAGCAGGTGATTATTCTCACCAGTAATAATACATATATGTATATGTATGTACATACATATGTATGTATGTATATTTAATTAAAAGCTTGAATTTTGAACGCTTTGATTTTGATAATAAGGAGCACACACACATTTTATTTATTACATTAGTTAGATCAAATTTGTCATTCAAAGCATTTTGCTCAACAAAGTGTTTATGTTTTCATAAGATTTCATAATATTTATGTAATTCGAATTTTATTTGCTTAGATATTTCAAAAATTTTAATATAAAAAAGTTAACATCCCATGAAATTATTTAGTACTAAAACTTTTTCAACGATTTTCTTTGTATCAATATAAATATTTCGTTTTTTATAACTGTTTAACGGTATTAGTCTACCAAATTAAAATAAAAAAACTTACTGTAGATTAAACCATTAAAATGATAAACTTATTGATCATAAATAACAAATAATTAAAATATCTTATGCATGTGTACATACACAAAAGAATACATGACAGCAAAATAAAATCAATAATTTACTGCTCTAAAAATTTAATAGACAAGAAAGAAAAAAAAAACAAAACAAAATAAAATTTAATGAACTCAAATCAAAATTCAATTAAAAAATTTTTGTTATTTTGTGTTTTGTTATATTTAACGCTCCTAAAGGTAGGATCACACGATTGCCGCAAATACACCAATCTGACCCAATTTTTATTGTGCTGAATTGATGCACAATAACTAAATTATCCCAATCAAATAAGTTGCAGTCACATCATTGCCCCATTTTATAAAAATTTTATCGACGCAGATTGGTGAAGAATGAAGTTGGGACAATAATTGCCGCAGCCCAGTTATACGATTGTTCTATCTTGCGCAATACAAACAAACAGCGTTTGTGGTAGTTTGTTTTGTTTTACTTGCAAATATTTTTTCTCTCTCATTTTGTACGTGAAAATGGTTTGTTCGCTTAAAACAAATAAAGTTTTCTCTGTTTTCTATATTTTGTACTTATTAAATATACAACTCAGAAACAATTTTCGTTCTTTTAAACGAATAAAAACTAATCATATGGATTAAAGATTAGCTCACTGTTCCACGTTAACATTTCAAATAAGTTATAACTACATGCCTATTAATTAAGTTTAAGTTTACTGTACTTTCGAAAACCCTTGGCGCACACGAAAAAATAAATTAATATAAGAAATTGACGCGTATTGACTACTTTGATTGCTGCTCGAGAACACAATAAATATTGGCGCATTTTTAACATTTTTATTCGGGTATGGTTGCCTATCAACCTTTCACACGATTGCCGTACCAAAGTTGCATTTGATTGCGGCAAATCATCAGAATATTTTTTTCGATTGTCGTATGGGACAATAAATTGTGAAATCACACGATGGGCATTTAAATGGATCAATAATTGATGCATTGTGCCAATCGTGTGATCCTAACTTAAAAGCGCACAACAAAAGGAGTGGATGTAATAGGAATGGACACACACACACACATACCCATGCAATCGCAGTCATACACACCAGGGCTGCCCATCGAGAGAAACACGAGAGTAATGTATTCGCGTGTTTGAATTCATTTTTACATATAAGAATCCGATTAATGTTCGGCACTCTGGTACCAGCTTGAACAGCCTGGTATTAAATAAATAAAAAATTAATTGGCACCTTTATATAACTAAAAAATTATAAATTTTTATCATATAAAAATTCTATAAACAAAAACTCAAACTCCGTACGCCCTCGACAGCAATAAATAATATTAAACCAATAAAAAGTCAATGATTTTCTTAAGAGACACCAGAAGCTTCAATAAACAATAACAAAAATAGAAAATGAGCAAAATAAACATAAATCATAAAATTCATAATCGTAAACTTGACAGCAGCGCGCGCACAGTGGGATTTTGGTGCAAAAAAAGTGATTTTTCTTTTTCTGAGTATGTATAGAGCAAAATAATAAATAAACGCGTTCAAAATTAAATAATGTTTTATGCATTCTGGAGCATTTGTTTCTTCGAATACATTCTGAATATCATCGTAAATCATTAATAATGCTATAGTTTTTGAACGATATTACTGGGTAATATATTGAAATAAATATTCAGCGAAAGGCATGCAAAAACGGAATTAAATCATCACATTGCTACATTTTCATTAAAAAAGTTTTATATCCAACAAATACAAGAGTACAGTAGCTCAGTGGTAAATAATGTGCCTTGAGAGTGAGCAGAACTCGGTTTGTAGCCTGCAACAAAATTTTTTATTTATTTGTTTGTTTTGTATTTACTTGAAAAAACATCTTCGAATCAGGGCACTTGCTTGGGTTTAAATGCATGCATTTGAATGGAAATCAGAGTATTTAAATTCTTGCCCAAACACATGATCTCCAATGACAAGCTAATGTAAATATCATGCATGTTTCACATAAATCGAACCAATGCGTCATCACTATAATACACGATTCAACACATGATTTGTCATGTTTTTTTTTTGTTGGGTAATTTCAAAAAACGGAATGATGCTGATTTATAGAGAACTGTTTAATAATGCATGTGTTTTCTTAGGAAATGTTCATTTTATTTTTGAAAAATTTAAGCTATTGCATTCACACAATTCAATGGTCCATATATTTTTTTCATTTTATAGTATCTTTGAAAAATATAGCATTTCTCTATAAGTTGAAAGAAAATTATAGGTATATAATAAACTGTTCGGTTAGGTTAGCAGATAAGGAAGAATGAAATTTAGAGTGCAGCTCACTAGCTGTGAGGACACTAAAGGCACTACAATAAAGCTTTCCTTCATCCTTTCCTTTACTTCAGCACTATTCCTTTCCTAAAAAAGGCAACACCCAGTAAAAATAGTAATCATTAACTGCCTGAGTGATACATCTCTATAAAAAAAATTGAGTTTATTTTAACACGTAAACTTTCACCTGACCTGTAATATTTGTGTATACATTTTAAGATTGATATGTACAATGGCAGATGTATAAATATTATACACCATTGAATTGAAAATTTTTTCTTCTACTGTGATTATATCGCAAAAATTAAGAAACATTTGAAGCAAAGAAAATCAACTCAACCTCGCCCGATGTGTTGAACCACTAAGAAGGGATTTTTGGAAATTTGGGTGGTAAAATGGGTAAAATCGGAATTTCTTCTCCTCCGGAACTAATAAAACTGTCCCCAAAAATCCAACTTAATCAGAATTTATAAAAAAAATACATGGGCAAGTGTGTGTTATAATTTTGAATTTTTGTACTTTTAAAGGGATAAAACGAGGGAAATCCCGGAAACAATATGCACATAAATTAAATTTAAATAGAAATGTAGTCCATTTAAAAAAAAAATTAAAATGAATTTTGTAACTTTTTTAAAATTTTTCAAATTGATACCTCTTTTTGGTACTTTTCTTACAAAAATATTTTTTGTGTACGTTAATATGGTACAAAAAAAAATAATTTATTTGTTTTATAAAATATTGAAATAAACTTATATTATACATAGCAATATGCCAAAAACGACTTTTTGCGAAAAAGAACTTTTTTATTTTTGAAAATTGTTCTTTAGGGCTTCACTTTTGTTTTGTGACTTTTTCATAATTCCATTATTTACAAAATTACCGTTATTTTTAGGTGATTGAAGAAAATCACAATTTTAACCTTTAACTTTCCAGAATTCGACCAAATTATGTTTGGCAAATTCGTACAATATCCTTTGGCGAGTATTTTTGCTGAACATATGAACTCATAGTATTTGCAACTACAGGGTGCTTTGATATATTTTTCAATAAAAATTAATTTCGCGCCATCTAGCGGCATTAACTACATTCAGCAATTTGAAAGGTAATTTGAATACATTTTCATTTTCATTAAAAAGAAATAAAATTAAATTAAAATCGGTTGCAAAATAGCAGAATGAGAAAAAGAAGAGCTATAAGATAATAAAATAGTTTCAAGCTTATATTAAAATATGTACGTTACTTTGCATTTACACATGTAAGTAAATGCTTGCAAGAAATAACCGAAAGTCTAGCAAGTTACTTGAGAGTTTACACATTCAGTTGTAAGTTCAATTTAAAAACGTTCTCGAAGCGTACACGTCTTATGAAATTAAATTTGCTTTTGAATGAAAAAATATATTTATTTTAAAAATATATGAACCCAGTATTGCCGTATTCCCGATATCATAAAATTACTGAAAATAATACTTTCTTCAACAACTTTTTTTTTCAAAATATATGAAATTCATATATAAAAATATGTTTAAGATGCCTTGTTGTATAGTTATATTAGTTATATTTTTTTATATATTATTTTTTATAAATACGTGGGAAATCTGCAATAAATATTACTTTTATTACACGAAGTACTAATAAATTTATTCAAAACTCATTCTAGGTAACACTGTTTCTTCATTTGTCATTTTATTTACAATAATTCACCTACAAGAAAATTGTATTGTAAGCTGGGCAGTAACCCGCTTGTTCGGCAAAACTGTTATTGACGTTTTTTCTGTAATAAATTCGTCACTCCCAATTGGCAGTACCTACTTGGTGTACCAATATATTATATGAATTCGTTGATCGTATATAAGCAAGCGACCAAAATTCTTTTTCTGTCATATTCTAGTGTTTACGTTGAAAAGAAAAATTTGTAAAATAGTTTTCTAGCATAAGAACAACCGAAGCGTCAGCGTCAGGAAGTACAAAAAATGTAATTGTGTTTCTATGGTCTTAATTACAAATATACATATATTATTCATTTCACTAGCATAAATTCCCGTTTCTTTTAAATATTCACTCTATTTTTGTAATGATTGAATAAAATTTGCCGAAAATAGGCTTTAATGTTTTTTGTATGGCACAAATTGGGCTGAATATTATGCCTTGAAATTCAACATAGTTGTTGATAACTATAATATCTAAAATTCAGCGGTGGTGCTCGAAGATTACATTCCTACTTCAAAAGCTATATTTGAGTGAAGGTGAAAAAAACTAATATTTTTTAATTTTTTCGTTTATTCCGAATTTTCTTGTAAACAAAAAATGCGATCGTCACGCACCACCAGCACCAGCATTTTAGAACTTGAAATCATTAACAACTGTGTTGAATAGCAATACATAATATTCAGCCCAATTTGTGTAGAGGTAAATGTTAGCAGTAGTATTTTCTTGCTTTCAAGTTTTGTTGTTGCCATTTCTCCCAGTGTATTGTTGCAACAATATCCGTAAATGGAAGATTACTACACAAACTAACTATGACAAAAAATAAAAACATTGATTTTGTACAGGGTGGCTGATGAAAGCCGCTACCAAGAGAAAACTGAATTGTCTTTTCATGTCTGATGAGGCTCATTTCTATCTGAACTGTAATGTAAACCAACAAAATTATCGCATATGGAGTGGTTCCAACTGCATGAGGGGGAATTTCGTCCAATTCGCGTCAGAGTGTTGTGTGCAGTTGCTTCACGTTTTATTGTGGATGTATACTATTTTGAAAAAAACGGACACAACATTACGCTTGATGAAGACCGTTACTTTAACATGCTAAAATAATTTTTTAGTCGGAACTATGCCGAAAGAGAACTCCTTTCAACACTGTGTGGTTTCAACAAGATTAATCAACTGCGACAATAACAGCAATTCCGACATCAATTTTGCGGGCAGTGATGAACAACGTCTTGCTATGATGCCCAAACTGCATCAACGAGCAGGGCGGGCATTTAAATTCAATTATCTTATAGAGTAATTCAATTCTTCTTAATACAATTCAATGGGCTTTGAAATTAAAAAAGATTGAATAAATTCCTTGCATTACAAAAAAAATTATTCCAGTTTCTTAATGTAGCAAAATTCATCAGCCACCCTGTAGCTGTTAACGTAAATATTGCGTTTAATTCATAAAAAGTTAAAAAATTCAAGTTTTAATGGACACCCTAAAATTCCGTCTTGGACTAGTGAGGGACACTCTAATTACCAATTAAGGTAGCTGACTCTACCCCCAAAGCATTAAAAATCATTTGGCATTTATAGCTTAAAAATTAAAAAGTACACATATAAAAAGTGTACAAAATGTAGCGACTTACCAGCAGTAGACAGAAAAAACTAATTTTCCATTTCAAACACAAAATTCTCTGAATCAAATACTAATTTTATCAATTTAGGTCCCACAAAGAAATTTGTAAATTCAAATTCAAATTTGTTTGGAAAAAAATCCCGATTTTTTTAATCAACAGATTGTCTGATTCAACAAAATTTTTTAATGAAAATAAAAATTAAATAAAATAAACAACTGTTGTGTACAGTATGCAATTTCTATATTGGAACAGAAATGTTCTCTTAACAATTTTGATAAAAGTATTACTTTATATTAATTGTATCAACTAAAGTTTTTCACTCCACATTGTTTTTTGTTTTGCTTAAAACAAAATTGAATCAAACTATTTACTGGAATATTAAAAAATATTTACTTAATCAAAATTTTATTTCAAACAAACTTTTGTTTGAAAATTTTTTGGGAATAATTTTTTCTGTGTAACTGAATATCGTTAATATCGATTTATGCGCTGATTAATGACAATATATTCCATATAAATATATACTACACATATTTATATTCATATTGGTACAATAAAATTACCGGAAAAAAATTATTGTAATATAATTGTAAATTTTTTTTAATTTATAATACCAATAATGTGTTACTTGAAAAAAAAAATTACAGTATGTAGAAAAAACAAAAAAAATTATCTTGATAATCATGAACTTGTTTAAATATATGTACATACATACATACTCTAATACAAAAAAAGAGGAGTATGAGAAAATATCAACTACTATATAAGTAGAAGCATAAAATGCCTGTAAAGCAAAATCATAAATATGATGGCGCTTGTTTAATTTCATAAATACAAGTTTGTATTGCAAATGAATTAATGTTTTATATCTGTTGAACACGGTCAGCAATATTCTGCACTCAAAACAGAAAACTTAAATGGTATTTTTTTTTGAAGATTTTGCCTTGTAACATTAAAAATAAAACAAATGTAAGTATGTATGTTGGAAATTCTAAACTTTGTGACAACAGTAGCATTGAAAATGATATTATCTCAAAAAATTATAATGAACAAAAAATATGATAATAAAAAAAGACGGACAGAGATCATCAAATGTGGATAACGATGGAGTAAGTGAGTGGTTGCTGCTGCTTGGCAGAGATGGGACTAGTGGCGGTGGCGTTGACGATGGCTTAATGTTGCTGATAGCATTGCATATAAAGATCTTGATGATCATTACAATTATCATGTAAACTTTTGTCGTCATCTTTCAACCATTTTTTTTGTTAGTTTTTTTTTCTTGAAATGGTATCACAAGTTTTTTTTTCGTTTCTTTTATAAGTTGTTTCCTTATTTTAGATGTTTTTTCGTTCAGTTAAAGTTTAAATTTCATTTCCAGCTCTTTTTGTTCTCGGTTTCATGGGATATGCATGATGGGAACAAAAAAAAGAAAAGAAATCTTGTATAAATAGGCTTTCAAAACGCTACGCATCTAATTTGCGATGGCACATCTTGATAAGCTTTAAGCAACATATCGCATATTTCTTGATTGCAAAAAGCATACTAAAAGCTGCGGAGTTTAGCATTCCTTTTTGATTTTTAAATTTTAGTTTATTTTGCGCTTGTTCTTAAATACCAGTTAAGCAAAGGAATTGATTTTTGCTAGGAGTCATAGGAACTCTGTCCAAATGCTTGTGTTCTGGTACTTTTTCTGTTTTCGATAGACTTGGAAAATTTATTTATAAAACAATGTTGCTAGTTAAGGAGGCTTATTTTTTTTTGAGGCAAATTTGATGCGAGAAATTCTTGTCGGCAAGTTACGCGAAAGAACCAAAAATTCAAACTTGTAGAATATCCTTTCTTTGCTGAATACCTTAATAACCACTTATAACTATGTTGTACAATAAGCTATTGAAAGATAGTAGATAATAACCATTTACTCTTAAAAAATAATAAAATGTGCACTTATTTTTGCAAAAGTGAATAATGTGGAAAAAAATTTGTCTTAAACGTGTGAACTTTAACAAAAAAAAATAAAAATAACCGATTTGAATTTAATTGTGTCAAATATTTTTTTAATTGATTGAATTTGTATGCAAAAGTATAATTGCCTCAATTAAATTTTTAATTAAACTTTTAATCAATTAAATTTGTAAACAGTAATTTAATTGGCTGAATTCAGTTTTTAATTAATTAGTAGAGAACAAAGTTAGACGATTAAACTTCCAAACAGATTTTATACCATATGGTGTGAAAGCAATCCACAGCAGCTTCTACAGACTCCATTACATTAAAGAAGAAAGTACGATTGGGTAGAGTTTCCATGCTGTTGACATCAGTAGATCTTATTTTTCAAAAATGAAGGCGAAGCTCGCGTTACGTCCAACGCCGATCGTTACCGCATCATGACTAATGATTACTTGTTTGAAAATGTGGATAATATTGATTTGGACGAATTGTGGTTTCAATGATATGACCTGCCATGCCAACCATCGACTGAAATGAAATCAAAATTTGGCAATATTATGAATTCGAGACATGTAACTAAGAATTGCCCTCCAAAGTCTTGCGATTTGACATCGCTTCAGTACTTCCTGTAAGTTAACGTGAAGTCAATGGCTTATTCTGATATAAACCAAAAACAATTGATTGTTCATGGCATAGAATCCACAATGCTCGAAAAATTTGTTTAAATTGGATGCTTAGAATGCTTAATTTTTTATATCATAATGATATGTACTCACCAGTCTGTATTTGTGTAATTTTTTACAATTTAAAGTTTTATCGGACTTGAAAAAACCGCGATATATTTAGCTGAAGTTAGCATTAATAAGCACGAAGGCCAAATGACAATAAACAAGCCTCGTCGCACTTAAGAAATAATTACAATTACGAGAAACTTGCTCTTGAGCACAGACCTCCTTTACAACTGAAATCTTTCTGTTTCTTTCTCTTTTACTATTGTGAACAATTCCAATTTTAATGAAATTCACAATAGAAACTACCAGAATACCAAATTTCATTGCTGTTAAAAAAGGTAAACTTAACACTTGTTAACACTTTTTTGGTTACGGTTAATTTTTAATACTCTGTCGTTTATAAGCAATACTTTTACTTTCTATGTGGTGTCGTCCAATACCTTTTATTTGTAGGTTTTGTCCAAAAGACAAGCCGATCGGTTCGACTAGCTCCGGGTCAACATTTTAGACGTGTCACTTAAACTTTTTAATGTTAAACTTTTTTATTGCACGATACTCACTCGACCACTGCGACATCGTGACTAACAAATCCGCAAAATCAATAATTTCACTGGCGCCACCTTCGCTCCTTCCGCACAGTTTATTGCTTTTTGAAATAATCGTATTTAAAATTATAAATTTGCCACCAGACACAATGTTTTAAAAAAAATATACAAATTTAATGAAACTATTTTTTTAAGCTTTAGGTCAATTTAATATATATTGTTTTTTGTTTATCGATATTTCGTTAACCATTGGCTAACTTCTTCAGGATATTTCTTTCTTTTATATGCAATTTTTTATATTTTGTTTTAAATTGTTTTTGAATTAATTTTTTCGTTTTCAATGACAATTATTTTATATATACATATATCTAAATAACAGTGTGTGTCATAAATATTTTTATAAACATTTTTGGTAAGAAAACTTAATAGGTATATATGTCTACAATATGTGTTCATGTTAATAAAATTAAAATATTTTAAATATTAATTGAAGCAAAGCTTTTTAACATGTAAAATTTCGAATAGTTTTTAACAAATATAAAAAATATTTGTATTACTTTTACATAACATTTTGTACGATTATCTTGATTTTCTTTAAAATTTTTTGAAAAATGGTAACAACATTGGTATAAATTTTTAATATTTCATAATGGTAATGAAGTTTTACAAAATTTTAATTAAAAAGACTATAACATACATTTATATTAAAAAATAATAATTTTTAACAAATGAAAAAATTTTTGGTACATAGTTTTTAATACTTTAATATAATAAATAGTTAAAATACGTATTACGAATATTTATATACAAGAGTGTACTAATTATATTTATTAATTAAACAATCTTTTTTATAAATTTTTATATTTTTTTAAATAAATTTTTATAAAAAATAATAACATAATCAAACAAAATATGTAGTAGTGTATTACTTTCTTAAACCCTATTCTTGTTCTTATGTAATAAATATCTGTAACTATGAGCTACATTAGCTGTATCTGTCCTAAAATTCATTCTCTGAAAATATACAAAAATAAAAAATTTTTCACAGCACTGCGTTTTTTGCAAAATAAGAAAAAAGTTAATCATCTGCCGACTTTCATATATTGTATAATTATTATTAGATATTGTTGTGTAAAAAACAAAACCATCGGCTGTCAGCCGTCTGAAGCCAGATTGAAGTAGCCGCCGGCATTTTAAGGCGGCTTGTTTCTCTGATTGCGCTGTAACTTATTAATAATATTTTTACTACCTTCAATTTTTATTTCCATTAGCCTTTAAAACTTTTAACTCCTTTACGACTCTGCTTTAAAATAAAAAAAGGAGTAGGTAAATGCGAGCTAGTTCCTTTGTTAGTTACTAAATACGAATATGTTCTTATATTTATTTCAATTCATTTTGGTGTAGGCTTTTCCTCGTTTTCCTTTATCTTGTTTTTGTTTTATTAATTTTTTTTTGCATTCTGCAGTACCATAAACTTTATATTTTTAGTTTTTCTATAATGTGAGTGTTTTTTATGGTTTGTTTTTATTGTTTCTTTAACTGATGTTTTCTTTTCAATCATGAATTATTAATTTGCAGCATTGAAACTTACCAACCAAAGAGCCAACCAACCAAGTGTTGCCTTAAAAGGATAAGTTTTTTTATTTACTTGCTGGCCGTTTGCCTATCAGATGCACTCTGTCATATTCCTCATAATTGTTTTTGCTAAATTCTAAATACATTTTTTTCTATAAGTATGATAATTTTATTTTTCTTCCTTTACTTCACTCCGAAATGGTAAAAATTCCCAGGCTTATTTTTATTAGGAAAATTTTTATTTTAAGAATTTTTTAAAATTGTTCAAGTGACTGGGCCTGCTCCAAAAAAGGATTTTATTTGTTTGCTAATGAGTTTGCAATAGAACTTAAAGAACATGTTGCAACTCATATCTTTCACGGCAGTTTGCAGAATATGTGTGCATTACAAAAATAAACGAAATTAAAAAAAGTTCAGTTTTTTTATCTGAAATCTGTGGAAGAAGAATATTTTTAAATAGAGATAAAAGCTTTAAAATTATGGAAATGTAAAATAAAAATGAGTCTTTCTTGCTACTCATGTTAAGGCTGAATAAATATGCTGGTGCTTTGAAAATATAATATAACTCTTATTACTCTTATTACCACCAATCTAGCACAGTATGAGTTCACTTTAGCCAAAAAATCATATTCCAACTCTTGCTTAGAATAGTGAAACTTTGAGCACTGTCTTCTTAGCTGTTCCTTAAAAACTATCAGTATAAACATATTATCACAGGAGTTATAGATGCATTAATTACACGGTGCGACAGTCCATAAAACCTGGGATCGGATACTATTTTTCTTGTAGGGCTTGTCGAGTGAAACAAGATTCCAATAGTGAAATGTGCCAGACACCTCCAAAATCCGGATTTACGGTTAAAAAACCGCTTTTTTACCTTTGCGCACTTATAAGCCTGTAACTTTGTTGATAGTAGTTACAGGCTTATAAGTGCGCATATTTCACTATTGGATTCTTTTTTAAGTCGACAAGACCTACAAGAAAAAATATATTACTCTCCAGGTTTTTCTATTTCATTCAATTTTGTACCACTGTGTTATAAGCGAATTATTGGAAAATGAGTATTAGAGATGGGTCCTACGCGTTCGAACTCGTTTAGTCGGTCGGTTTAGACGCAAACATATAATCAAACTAGACTTGTATTGAACTAATTCAGTACCTTATTTTTGACACAAACCAATTATTAAACCCATGTAATTTAAATGGGTTTGATCATAGTTTTGTGTCAAAAACGAGCTACTGGATAAGTTCGACAAAAGTCTACTAAAATGAACTAGTTTGAATGAGTTCGATACAAGTCTACTTATTACTCGAGCGAATCGGTTAGTTCAAAATCATTGTTTGACAAAATTCTTGATGGATAATAGCTAGACTGGGTCGAACTCCTTCACTAGTTTATTTCTGACAATACAATTTGGCAAGAGGTAAAATTGCCCGATGAGTGGCTACACGCAAAGAAAAGATATGGTTGTAAAATAGTTGAGAAAATAATATTATGTTCTCAGAAGCAAATTGTGGTCGTTGCAGATAAGCTATTGTTATTTTAAACATTATTTTTATTACGGTAAGCAAACTAATGTTTGAATTTAATAATTACATTATTATATTCATAAAAAAGTGTGATATGGTTAGAGTTTAACAATATAGTTGTGTTAAAAATTTAGACTGCAACATAATTATTGTTGTTATTTAAAAATAATATAATATAAATAACAATATAATGTTATCCAAAACCATACTATTTTAAGTTTAAAAAAGAAACTCTTTTTCAGAAACATCTTCTGTCAGTTCAATGTTTCGTTTGTAAGCTATCGGTATTGCACGCGCCGTGTTAAATAAATAAATAAAGCACAAACAAACAAAAGGTTAGATAAATAAAAACATATACATACGTAGATATGGTTATCTCTATATACAGACGTGTATTTTTTTCGAGTATACACACATATGTAAGTATACATTTCTATATATACATTTAATTTAAACATTATTAATTTATTTTTATTTCGGATTTAACGCACAGCTGTTTTAAACAAGAGATCCACCAACAAATATATGATTGAAAAACAAAATATTATTATATTAAATAATACTGTTGTCGTATTTAACAATATTTTTATAATATAAGAACATGGTATTGTGAGTCTCAATTATAGTTTAGTCACATCTAACAATAGTGTTGTCATATTTACAATAACAAGACTAACAGAGTTAATTGTTTTTGTTGATAATATTATTATTAACTCAGATAATAATATTATTAAAAGTTTGCTTTCCTATTGACAATAATATGATTTAACTACAACCATATAATTCAATCATAGTACGTTGCTGTTTGATTATGGTTACCTCAACCATATTTTTTCTTTGTGTGTACAAGGAATACTTATTAAAGTACCAAAAAAAATAGAATTTGTCTCTATGTTAAAACTATAGACTTATAATGCTCTTGTCAACCCTGTCCAAAATTGTATGGAGAATACTCTTATGCTCTAGTTCTGTTCAACGATGGTATCGTATTGTCTAAGGACGAAAAGCAGCCGCAGTTGTGATTCTTTAAAACAATTTCGATTATTACTTATTGTCTATGCTAGAAAGTTCGTGTATGTGCTTTATGATTTTTTTTTCATATATTTTTCGATACTATTGTATAAAACTTTAATTTAATTTTTCTGTTTTATTTTTCATTGTCAAAAACAACAACCAATTTTGAATAAAACAATTTAAAGAATTCAAAACCAAGAATTCAAACGTATTTTCAAACAAAAACGTCCTAATCTTCTTACTGAATTAGGGCATTAAATATTTTAAAGAAATTCAAAATATTATCAGCCTTATAAAAATTAATAAGGCTTTATAAAGGCTTAACAATTTTGTATGGATATGTTTTAAAAACCCTGTATAAAGCCTTAATAATTTGTATAATTCAGGCTGTATAAATACAAGATTATAAAAATTAGTTGTAATAATTGTCAAAGAAAAAAATTTCTGCTTAAACACATTGTTCCTCTTTGGATTGAGTGGGCTAAATGAAAACAAAAAAAATGCGAACTTTGAACGATCCGACAATCATAACGATTGTGCACTACTGTAGTGCGATTCACTAACTTTTTTTTTAAACGATAATCGCGTCGGTAAAACAATTATAACGAAAATTTATCAAATTTGCTATTCAGTGAAATTTTTAACGATATTCGCTGTAGGTTAATTTTATCGACAAAAATCAACAGAAAATATCAGCTGCGTCCTATCGTTAAAAATAAGTTTCAGAATCACACAATCGTTTTTTGAGCGACAAAATGTATAGACAAAAGTTACGATTGTCGGATAAAAGTTACTGAATTGCACTACAGGTATCCTCAGTTCGACAAGAATTCTTGCAATAACAAGAACCACATGCACTTTCTTGGTATAAATTATTGGGCCTTATTACGAGTGCAGTATGTCGACTACGACTACGACAATTTTGTATTAGATTAAAAAAGAAATGTTGCAATGTTCTTTAGTCTAGTACAAAATCGTTGAAGTCGAAGTCATAATATGACACTAGTAATAAGGCCCATTAAACCCATTTG
This sequence comes from Tachina fera, assembly GCA_905220375.1. Classification (NCBI taxonomy): domain Eukaryota; kingdom Metazoa; phylum Arthropoda; class Insecta; order Diptera; family Tachinidae; genus Tachina; species Tachina fera. The sequence goes on along the minus strand of LR999964.1, from coordinate 61,035,807 downwards.
CCGATACCAGCTGACATTGTCAGAGTATATGCATCTTGAAAGAAAATTTTTTATAGCGCTTGACGGTGATAAAAAAATCAGAGTATGGTATCTCCAGAGCTGTAAACACGCCTGAGTTTTCGCGCTGGCCTGAATCCAAATATTACAAAATTAATTTCTCATTTGCTTTTTCAATGCAGCCAAACATAATAATGTTATATGTAGGTTTATTGTCATTTTGCTTTTCTTTAGTTGGTTGAGCCTAGAAGAATCAAAGTATTTTTACGCACTGCAAAGCCACACAATTTTTATTATTTTTATTTTAAACATAAAATTTATTCAATTATGCAAACAAATTTGTGTAGGATGCCTTAAGATCAATCTGGCATGACAATACTTTCTCATTTTATATTATTTTAATTTAATTTAAAAATAAAAAAATATGTCAAATCATTAATTAAAAACATGATTAATGATTTCACACATATTTCATATTTTAAGCACAATTATTTTATTTCTTCGTTTGTTTTTGTTATTTTTTTTTCTAGTTTTATAACAAATGAGTTTAAGAAAGTTAATTATACTGACATGAATGCGTCATAAATGTAGATATTTATACTCGTACACATGTTAACAAAGATATTGCAACAAACTTAAGAAACAAAAAAATAAACTTTATATATATTATATGAAATTGTGAAATATTTTTAAAGGAAAACCAAAAATGTTTAGAAATGTTTAAAAACTAACTGAAAGATTATTTTCTTAATCAAAAGCAAAATTAAATACATCAAATATATAATCAATTTTATTTTGCTTTAAGTTTTACAAAATTCAGATACATACACACCCAGCAAAAAATTTTAAAAAAGGTAATCAAATAATAAGGTACTACTGAATTACCAACTTAATGATTTTAACAAGGCGTGAGACTAAAATAATCGATTCTTGCGAAGTTCTTATTTTTTTATTTGGCAACTGGTACACGTAATATATTTAATCTAAAAAAATCATTCTCCTCATTTAGCAACTTGTAGATCATTTGTTTAAATAAAAAATAAAACAAGATTTTTGTGTATATTAATAATATAGAAAGTACTTTTAAGCTTACAAAAATTGTTGTAAACTATGCAAACGCTAAATGTTACTATATCTTGAAAACTAGAGCTGATAGGTATAAAATCAGATTCTGAACTGAGTAATGCATTATTCTTCATCAGTATTACTAATACGCACTTATATGCAAAATAGTAACTGCCCAGCTAAAAATAATTTAGGGCTATCATGCATAAAATTCCGCGTGAAATTTCTCTCTTTTCCCATAAGAATTTATTGTTTTCCCTATTAATTGCTATTAGTTGGAATTGTTCCTTGGGAATAATTTCATGAGGAATTTTATTCATGATAGCCCTGATTATGTATGGTCCATATATTTTTAATATATGAATGTATAATGTATATATATATTATTTATATATATATATTATTTCATGTATGAAAATTTATAGGATTATATATGCTCAAAGTATTCATGGCAATTTTGAATAAAATTCCTCGTAAAATTTCTCCCTTTTCCAATTAGAATTTTTTGTTTTCCCTTTACTTGCTATTAGTTGGAATTGTTCTCCGGGAAAAATTTCACACGGAATTTTATTCATGATTGCCCTGATTATAAATTGATATGTCCCTACAAACATTTGGAAGATATCTTACTCAGAAGATAAAAATAAAATATCTTATTTTTATGATTTAGAAGAAAATCATCACAGCAATACTTTTTTAATATCCCAGAAAAAAAAGAGACTCCAAAAAAGTCATGAAAATGTAGAGTTTGCGTTCTGGAAGTAGTGAAAATTTGATCCGATCTAATGATTTTTACATAGGGCTGTCATTGCAAGAAGTTCTCTTTTTCGATGCCTGGTCACTAAATTGGAAGCGATATTAGGAAAAATTCCCTTTTTTGTGTTCTATGATAATATTTTCAACTGGGAAAAATTGTAAATAGTTACCTATTTTAAAAATTCGTTTCTTTTTATACGAATTTAAGCCCGAATTAGTGTTATCATGTAAATTTAATCAAATAACTTTTAAATTTTAGACTAAAATAAATTTTTTTTTAATTCTGGTTAATATTTTCTAACACTATGGATGAGTTACAAGGTTTTGTGTGACTAAAATAAGCTTCTACGTGGTTTTTTGCTCACTCTCGGCAAACTAAAAATATCGATTTCTTGGAAGCAATGAAAATGTAGTTCCACTAGAATGACTTCCATTTTTTTCACTGGGATTAAAATATTTTCATTCTGGTAAAACTTTTTGAATGAACAGTTCAAAATGTATTGACTATTTATTTTTTCCTTCAACAAGGTGTTGAAGGAAAACTGAAATATGTATATACTTAGATGGCCATTGTAGATGAGAAAGGTAACAAATCTACTTAGAGGACTAGGTAATAGATTTGTGTACAATCTTAAGTACTCTAAGGCACTTTTAACAATGATCTACAACAATTTCATAAAGTTCAAATAAACTTAAAAAAAATCTATTGGAATTATTATAATTATTACCAAAAGTCGCAAGCTTTTATCTCGTAACATTCCCGAGATATCATCAAAAAAATTTGAAGGCGTTTATTTAAAAATTGGCTTTTTTTGACTCAACATGTTTTAGAATGGACCCGTCGGTATGTTCCATATATATTTTATAGCTAGGTGGTGAATAAATAAATTTGACAATAATAACATATTTGAGGTTTTAAAACCATTAAATGGATAACTTTGTACACAGAAAAAAATATTCCCAAAAAAATTTCAAACAAAAGTTTGTTTGAAATAAAATTTTGATTCAGTAAATATTTTTTACTCTTCCAGTAAACTATTTATCCAGTCTTTTTAAGCAAAACAAAAAACAATGTGGAGTGAAAAACTTTAGTTCATACAATTAATATAAAGTAATACTTGTAACAAAATTGTTACGAGAACATTTCTGTTCCAATATAGAAATTGCTACTATGCACAACAGTTATTTATTTTATTTACTTTTTATTTTCATTGAAAAATTTTGTTGAATCAGACAATCTGTTGATTGAAAAAATCGGGGTTTTTCCAAACAAATTATTACAAAATTTTGCATTTGAATTTACAAATTTTTTTGTAGGACCTAAATTGATAAAATTAGTATTTGATTCAGAGAATTTTGTGTTTGAAATGGAAAATTAATTTTTTCTGTGTACAAGGGAAAATCATTAAAAAGATCTAGGTCAGGCCTATGAGAGCATTTGGATTATTTTTTGTTTAAATAAAGAGAAGAAACACTCAGGCAATGAATGCTTACTACTATTAGTAGGTGTTACCTTATTTGGAAAAGGGATAGTAATAAAAAAGACAGGTGGAGAAAGTAGAGATAGAGAGAAGAAAGCTTGATTATTTTACAACTCTGCTTTTTTGCACGTTTCTAATAATGATGGAATGCAGCGCTTCTGGTGTCAATGAGGCGTATTAAAATTTTTAAGCTGTGCTTAGTAGTAATTTTATTGGCTATTTTATTTCGCCGATGATTCTGCTTCATAATACCAACACAGGCGCTCTGATATTAGTTGTTATTATGTGTTGTTGTTTTAATGACTGTCGGAGGCCGGGATCGAAGCCAGGACCTTCAGTTTTTTATTTATTGTATCTTCAAAAATGAACCGACAATAAGTATTCAAATGGTTATTTTAGATATAATTATTAGGCCCGACCAGTGTCGGACATAAACTTAGTGATAGTAATAAATAGAGTACTACATAAATATCGTATTAAGCACAAAAATATTTTCAAAAAGTTTCAACTGAATAAATTAAAATCAAATTCTGATAATTGCCTTGAATATAACTTTATTCCAACAAGTTTGAAATAATATGCGACACATAACCAAATTTGCTGGCTACAAGGAAATTCATTAGGAGTGTTCTATTTTCAAGCTACGGCTCCTTTTTGTAGTAATGAGGGATTCGTCACTAACATTAAAATATTTGCCGTATCGACATATAATCGCAAAATATAGTTTAGAGGAGTTAAGACCGTAAAATTATTTGTCCAGCAAACATTTCATTTAATAGTGAGAAAGCTCACTGCTAGATTAAGCAGGAGGAAGCAAAAAATTAAAAAAAAATTCCGGTGTAGTAAAGCCCCGTTCAGACTATTATACAAGTATTAATACTTTTGTGGAAAATGCAGCTCTGACATGTTGAGTTGTTATTGTTTTTTGAAATTTTTAGAACAAATATAAGACCAGCGATGCATTTTTGTCAAAAGTATTAATACTGGTATTATAGTCTGAGTGGCCCTTAAGTGACTATTTTTTTCTACAAATTGATATATTTTTATAAGTGCTAGTTGCCTGCTTATTCTATTAACTATGATGAATGAGGCCTTCAGATGGAAAATTATTAACTCAGTCATTCACATTCGGAGAACTTTTTAGTGTCAAATTGTGTCTCAAAGGAAGCTTTTATTTATTTGATCGAAATGCGTGAACGCAATGAATCTCACAGATGTAGAGAATATGTCGGCCATGTATTATGTGTATTGAATAATCCGCCACAATATCATGGAAATGGAATTTAAAAAAATAAGAGAAACCCGACATCAGGGAGACCAAAAACATGAAGAACCGCGTAAAAAGTGTTTAGCATTCAGATTGTCGCGACAGCAATCAGTGCTGGATATACGTATAGGCCTGGTAAGCCGAGGCCTAGGGCGACAAAATTTAAAGAATACCAAAAATTAACATTTTAAATAGTTTAAAATTTATAATGTTTGTAAATTACTTTTGAACAATTTAGATTATTCTGACCTTACCCGTTAATTTATCGGTGCGGTGTAGTTTTTTTAGATTTAAGTCATAGTATTATAAAGCGCTAGAGTAGAACATTGTATATTTTTAAGATACATATAACGACAGTTCGGATAAGTGTATTTTACATGTTTATATACCTGAGCATACTCTAATTAGGGGGTATTGAGAAGCAGCGTTTAAGAACTTCTGATTCATGCAATTGTTTTTGCTTCCACTTCTGAAAATGTAAACAGTCCCAGTCAAAGCGAACGCATAAAACGAAAAGCTACACACAACGGAGAGTTTCAGCATTTGACATGTTCCAACAGTTGTCGGTTTGCCTAACTACTCTTTTAAATAAATTCGGATGTGTAATTTTTGTTTTTTAGTAGACTATACTTTTTTTGCAAACAGTGTTAGTGAAACTCAGGGGAGAAGTGTGCATTAATTATACGATTTTCGAAAAAAAAAATTGTGAAAAACGACAATTTTTGAGTTAAAAAGTAGTTTATATGATCTGTTAGGGTGCCTACACAGGTTCAGATTATATTGCCAAATATTGTTAGCAAAAATTTAGGAGTCCGTGGTAGTTATTCTAAAAAAAATAAAAAAAAATTACTTATGCAAAAAAAAAGTGCATGAAGAAATATTTTTTTCGGTGTAATATGTTAATTAGATTTTATTGAACTCTTAGCTACATTATTTCCATATTTAGTAAAGCGGTATCACTAAGTCCGAATTAGCTGTTGGCCAAAAAGTTATAACACCAAACCGTGTATAGGTGTTTACTTCCCTTTGGTAGTACTATCGAAACTATACTGTCTGGACCATGCGAATTTGTTACTGTTGCGCAGTGTAATTTAAATATTTATAAATCGCATATTTAATTTTAAAAAGCTGATAGAGCCCATAGAGCAAAGAGGACGACATATCTCACGGAGTCTAGGGCGACATCAAACATAAATCCGCCACTGACAGCAATACTATAATTAATCCAATATTTAAAAAAGGAGATAACCAGCTATGCCAGAAACACCGGACTAGCTTGTGGAGGAACAGTGTGGTTTTAGACCAAGTCGTGCAACACAAAAGCTAATCACCCTTATTCCATCTGTCGACGTCGACATCACTTTAACACAATAGCAAAAAATTGAGACTCGTGTACCCGCCTAACAGGCCTTGGTTTAAATTCACTGATCATAAGAGCAAACATTCATACATACATAGTTTGCGATTGCATTTGTATCAACTATGTTTTTTCTTTGCGTGTATCTATTTGAATTACTTATACGCACTTCTTATGATTTTTCTTATTAGACACATATAATATTTACCAATTGGAGTATTTTGTTCTAGTAATTCTATGACAGATTCTATTTCAGCAAGAAAATATATTTCAGTAAATTTTTTCTCACTAAAAACATTCAGGGCTATCATGAATAAAATTCGTCGTGAAATTTCTCCCTTTTCCAATTAGAAATTTTTGTTTTCCCTATTACTTGTTATTAGTTGGAATTGTTCTGCGCAAAAAATTTCACGCGGAATTCTATTCATGATAGGCCTGAATATGTAAAAAAAAATTTCTCTCAACTTTTATCATCACAAAAAGTAAAATGAAAATATTTTGTAATATCAATTAACAATTAACTTAATTTTCACCTCTAAAAATTTGATAATATGTATCGATTAAGTTTTTCCAATCGAATTAATTAAGGCAATTAAAAATAGTTATATTTGAATCAATTAGATTCCTAATTAAAAATATTACTTCTAATTTGGTAATAATTTTTCTTTGATTATTTTACTTGCTTTCATTGATATTTGTGTTGAAATATATTCAGGACAATCATGAATAAAATTCCAGCAGAAATTTATCCCTTTTCCAATTAGAATCTTAATGTTTTCCCTATTACCCAGCAAAAAAAAAATCTGATTATGAAGCACTAACAGCTAAGGGAAGCAATGCATTGCATACTCGATAGCAAAAGCTTCGAAAAATGCTTCTGAAAAGTACTAAAGTAAGCCAGGCTCTCTAACAAAGTAGAGAATCATCAAAGAAAATTTTACAAACCAGTAACGTTTGCATCAGAGTATTACTTCTGTGATACACTTTAGTAAGGCAAACAATTTATGAATTTTTGGAAGCTGAATGTATTGCTTCTAGCTCGTTCATCTCGAACAAAAAAATTCCTTATTCATACGCAACAGCAAGTGGTTCTGTAACATTGTCCCCTTGAAAAAAACGCTTAATGTTTGCTGATTATATGTTTTGAAATTGTTCGCCGGAGTAAATTCTTCGCAGGATTTTATTCCTGATATCCCTCATTGTATGTAAATAAGTACATATTTGAGTACTTATATGAAATCGAATTATCTTTTTTTTCTGTGTACCAAAAATGTGTCATACATAAATTTCGTTGCTGTGAGAGCATCGATAACAGTTGAAATATGAACAAATTGTATGCAGACATTTGTCGTTAGATTTGATGCCAAAAATCTATTGATAGGTCGTACCTATATAAAAATTTTGAAACACTCTCACTCACCTGTGAAGCCGACGGATAACCGCCATATCCAAATTGTGCATAAGCTGCCATTTTCAATTATTATAAAATATATATTATTTCTTTTTTTGTAATATTGCACTTTTATTGACAATTTATAAATTAAAAATTCAGTTAATTATGTACATATGTACTTTCAAAATACTTATTTACATATATCTGTTTGTTATTCTATGTTGTTTTGGCAAACACTGTCGTCCATTGCAATTGTTTGTGTTTGTAATATAATCCTTGCTTTCTTCTGATGTTGGGATTCTTTTATTTTTATTGCCAAAAGGTCAAAACATCATACACCAACATTATAAGTACATACTATGCACACAATATTGTTAAAAAACTTCACGTACCTGCATACATATCAATGTAGGTGTCAAAAAAAACAACAACACATTTGTTAGTTGGTTTGAATATTTTAACTCCAACCAACAAAACAACACAACACAAATTGTTTTATTGTCAAATTCACGTACAAAACACTGTTACCATGATGCGTGGCGCAAAAAACATGCAGTCGTGTTAAAACAATTTTGGTGACCATCCGTTAAATTACAATACTACAGTGCTCACCGCTAACAGGTCAAACACAAACTCTTCTTCAAACGTACAAGGTTACAACACACACACACACATACACACATAGTTTGACAACATGAAATCCTTTGTTTATATTTTTTCTGTTTGCTTTCTGTGCTTCTTATTTTTGCTTTAAATTTAGCATTAGCCAGCTAACAAATAAGCTATTTGAGCGAAAAAAAATTCCCGTGGAATAATATTTGCACCGCAAAATTCCTTTAGACGCACGTTTTTAAAGTTAAATGTTTATAAACCGTTTACGTACGACCAGGCATTGGCTATAGCTTCTGCGCACTAACGATGTTAATCAACAGAACGTCCAACATGAACTGGTTGCATTGTAGTCACAAACAATAAGAAAATTCCATTAAACTAGAAAAACAACAAAGCATCACACATACAAGAGCTAATAAAGTAGTAAGTGCATATATGGCTTGCTCATTTTCGCGCACGTATATTAGCATAAAATAAAAAGAAATGCAACTATATATAAGTCCAATAAGAAAGAAAATTTCCTAGTAGCCTCTTGCAATTTCAGGTCCAAAAGAAACTAGTTTAAATATTTCCCCTCGTGTGGTTAACAAAATAAACTCCACCCCTGAGGCAAATTAAAATTGAGAGAATTTGTATATACACGCTCCAACTCGCTATTTAGCCAACGAGTAACTGTTACTAGCGAATTAAATTTCTCATACTCTACTCTTCTTGATAACTTATTTTTATTGTAATTTAATTTTTCCACAAAATACACCCTATCTCAGGCTCTCTCACACACCCAACCCATTTTCACCCACTGCACGCATTTGTTGTATAGCAACAATTTAAAAACAAGAAATTCCCCTCTTAAATTTGTGTGTGTTGGTTTTTAAGCATAAATTTACTGGAACTGTCTTCATGCTTTTTTTGGGAGTGTGTGTGCGTGTGTGTTTTAGTCAGCCAATGAAATTGTTCTATTTTACCGTTTCTATAGGCAGGTGTTGTTTGGCTGTTGTTGTTTTACTGTTGAGTTATTATTATTACAGTTTATCTTTTTGTTTTTTCTTGTAGTAAATTTTTTGTTGCTGTGTTTGTTAGCTTAACAATGAAGGTTTGTGGTCTAACAACCATTAATTTATTTTTTGTAACGCACAGCAACTTTTTGTTGTTATAATTATTATAGGCACAAGTTGTTGTTGATTTTTGTGTCTGTTTCTTGTGAATAGAAGGGTAAATGCTGTTGTTTATACATATAACCAGTGCATTTTATTATTTCCCTTTCTTTTCTGCTAGACACGCCCTTCTTGAGAAAAGGTTGCTGTATGTATTTTTTTTCATTATTTTAGACAAATTGTTTGTAAAACTATGCGCCATTTAGGTCTTGAACGAAAAAGAGTTTTGTTTATTTGTTCAATTCATTTTGTTAATGCTTATTCGTTCGGATTTTCATTTTAGTTTGCCTGCTGCTTCTTTTAATTTTTACAATTGTTTACCTTTCGTTATGCGGTTAGTTTTGTTACAATTTTCTCTTTGTGTTTCAAATTTCATTTGGCTAGAAAAAAATATACATATGTATGTACATACATATGTACATATGTATGATTTAACAATTTGACCACTATTTGTGGTAATGTGGCAAGAAAAATAGATATACCTATACATACATATGTAGCATGTACAATATCACAAACAAAAACACCAACAACTTTTAAAAGAACACAATAATATTGGATTTCAAAATGAATTAAAACATTTGTTACAACAGAAATGTTTAATAAATTACCCAGGTTTTGTTTGTGATAAATGTTATGGGTATTTGAGTTGAAGAACTCTTCCATGCAACATTGTTGTAAGTAATAGATTAGTTTGCCTAAACATGTGTTTGCATTGCCAGAATCAGTGTGTGGCTTTATAATAATTAATTACATGTTTGTTTATTTAAAATTTAGAATTTTACTAAAGCAATTAGGAAACAGAAACAAAAGATTTAAGACACATACTCGATGTTAGTTAACTTCTCTGCAGTTTCTTCATTCCCGTTGAGAAAGTCATGCCATGATTTAAAAATATATTAGTTATTTAATTTATTATGCAATCATGTATTCTACTTTTGATGATATTACATTTAAAATTCAATTAGTAAATATTTTATATGGATTTTCTTACAGCAGACTAAAGAATAAACACTTGTGGTTTAGGATTTAAATTAATTTTACTGTTGATATGAATAATGCTTTTAAATTAGGGTAATCAATCACAGAATTAAGCTAGGAAAAACTCTGCAAACTAGTTGTGAATATTTTTCATATGTACAGAAATTTTTAATTCAAAGCAGAAGTATACATTTTTCCTTTTACTTAAAAGTAAAACAGTAGAGGTGCATAATAGATACATATGTACATACATATATGTATATGTATGTGCACATACATGGTATATATGTACACACATATGCGCTTTAGAGCGGCTCTTTAAAAACAGTTTTTGTTATCCCTTCAAATTAAAGTCCATTTTGGTAGTCTTTTACATATTTTCGTATATTCGCTCAAGACAAAATATTCAAAAATTCATATTTTTTGCAAGCTGCGTCTAATGATACATTAAACTTTACCATTTTTACCATCAGCAATGCGCTATTCCATAAGCATTTTTATAGCAGGTGCTACTTATATTAAAATAAATTCTCTTATTCTTTAAGTTTTACACAATGTGAGTCGTTATAACTTATTTCTGTTGTGACTTCTCGCAAAAGTTCGCAGGAGAATAGAAAAAAAAAAATTAAATCAAAAACAACATTACTCTCTTTGCGTTGTTCAAACATCAAACCATGCGAAATTTTGCATCTTATAGCCGTCAAAGTACAATTATCATCGTCCCCTTTTTAAGATGATAGTTTTAAGTTAAAGCTTCAGGGCAATATCAGCGTGGCCCCTGCCACTCCTGTTTGTTTGTCATCTTGACCTACTTCCGTATTAAATTTCAGCTCTCTAGTGCAAATTTTTTTGCGTAATTTAATAAAATGTTCTTGCGTATTGCCACTAGGGTTTTTTCCCGGACTTTTTCATTTCTCGGGAAAGCGGGAAGTTTTTTTAAATATTCCGGGATCCCGGGATCCCGCTCCAAGGAAATAATAAAAATTAAATTTGCCAGGCATTAACACAAATTTAATTAGAAAGTTTTAAACACTAACTAGAACATATCTTATGCATTAATAACACATAAATACTCGTATGTTAATTGAATTTTAAGACAGGAACTATATTGTTTTAAATTATAGTTTTTTAATTCCTCAAAGGTTTTTTTCAAAACGAAAAACATTGTTATATGAGATCCAAAAAGTAAAATTACATAATTAATTGTGAAAGTGGTCTAAGTCATATAAATATTTGTTTCGAAATATGAAATAAATCTTAAAAAACCTTCAATAAATATTTAATAAATATTATATTACTGGATACTAGTAGGAGTCTAAATTAAAATTTGGCATAATATAAACATCATTTTTGATTTGTTCATATGTAATCTATTAAATATTTCGACCAATGAGATATATAGCTTACACCACTTTATAATTAATGGCACATGTACATATAAGTGAACATAAATATAACATACACTCAGGGAAAAGCTGCAACTTAAAAATAATAACGCGTCACATTAATTTAAAAATTTTCAACATAATAAAAGATGTATGTTATGAGATACTTAAAAATAACTAAAATTAATAAATTAAAACTGTAAATTAGTATTTTTCTATATTGAAATAAAAAATTTCAAAACGGCTAAACTTTCGTAATGTTGAATTCAAAAGTTCAATATGGGTTTTATTGATTTTGAGCTGTTTTTCCCCTGGGTGTAGTAACAGTTAATAAAAAACAAACATAAAATACATTAAAATACATAGATCATTAGATTTTTCTTAAAAAACGTCCATACAATTGAGTTTTCCATCTAAAACAATTTTACAAAAAAAAATAAAGAATAATGATTTCAATAAATTACTTAAAATATCAATATATTTGACAAAAAAAATTTTAAATTTGTTAGAAAAACCGCTATTTTCACAAATGCCAAAGTGAAAGCAGATGAGTTCTGAATGTAAAATAGTCAATTATTTCTTTTATTATTACCCGTGATCCCGCACAAAAAATCCCGGGAAATCAAGAAATTTTAAAAGTGTAATTCCCGAGAATTCCCGGGACGGGAAATCATACGTGTCCAGTTTTTTTGGAAACGGAGAATAATATCTATATAAATAGTATATTTAGATCTGCTGTTTCGAACATGAAATAAGGGCTAATAAATCAGTCAATGATTATATATATATATATTATTTTTAAATCTGATTTAAACACAAAATTTTGTTTTTCACTTAAGTGTTGTTTAAGTTTTACAAACATCCCATATGTTTTGTGCATGTGTGTGTTTTTTGTATGCATGTACTCACATGAAAATCATGTGGTCGTATTAAAAAGAATTTCGTTTAATTTTCGCAAATATACAACAAATGTAACAAATATTTTTATATCATGGAATATATAAATAAAAAAATGCTTTCTGATGCTCTTCTTGTATCATAAAATGTGTTTTTTGCTACTTCACTTTTCTGCAAATTGATTAATCAACTGCGGTTCTTTGGAAAGCTTAAATAAATTAAAATTTTTTTTTTGAAAATTTACTTAAACTATTTTTAAATATTCACTGATTTATTAGTTTTACGAGGCTTAAATCTTATGGACATGTTAACGCCTACTTATTTAAAGAAAAATTTATATGTATATGATAAAAGGATCATTGAAACATGTATGCAAAATTTCAATAAAGCTGCTTTCTCCAAACGCTTTAAATTTTATTTTTTAGTTGTAAACTTAATGTGCTTAGTCCACAGTCAGTCAGTGGAAGAAATTTGTAAGTAACTAACAATATCATGAAAATGAAATTTTCGAAAATAATTGATAAATGTAACAGAGTTACAAAAAGAAAAATTAATGCTAATTATCATTGTTTTCCATAAGCTAAAAAAATTAAATTAAAAAACAATCTTGCTTTAAAATACGTTTTTTGGATCTCGTGAAATATTTTTATTTTGTTATTTACAACCTTATTCGCGGCTAACCTTCAATTGTTACAGTCATAAGTATTAGCGTACTATTATCACATGTTTGTACTGTTTACAAAAAGCTTCTTTAGTCCGCGTTCATACTGTGAAATATTTGCTGCGAAGCTGGATGAGAGCTCAAACAAGGTACACATACTTTGTTTCATGTACATGGTAGTTATTAATATCATCTCTTTTCATGAGGAAAGAAAAAGAAAGGTTTAAAATATATTAAAGAACAAAACTAAAATTTCACTGTGCGAACACACATGCATTTTCAAAGGAGAATTTAAAAAGGTTTCGCAGCAAATATTTCCTAGTACTTATGGACAAGGACTTATAGTGTAAGTAGCCTCACTAGTTTTGAATATTTCTTTAACCATTTTAAGGAAATGCGAATTTTTTTAATAATAATTGATAGGCCAGGACATACATATGTGCCCTTAATTATGAAAGTAAAAATCATATATTTCTTTAGTCGAGATATTTAGTAAATTCCATTTGAACACATCAGAGTACATTTTAATTTAAAGATGTACTACCCCCCCCCCCCTTCAATTAGGTGATTTGGTCATAATATAAAAGCGTAGGGAAAATCGCACAGATTTTTTATATTCTCCAAAATGTAGCGATTTTTCCGCAATTTCGCATTATTTATGAAATAAATGCAGACATAACGTTTTTTTAATAATATTTTCTTTTTCAAAACGTTAAAAAAAAATTATTTTCATTAAAATCGCTTAAAAATATACTTCCAGAGTTGTTTGTGGTTTAAAAAGTAGAATCCATATACCAAATGGTGTCAAGCATGTAACAACAAAATCTGCCTAGTATTTTCTTACAATGAAAATTCACAAATCAAACTTTCTACAAATTTTACTGCAATGAAATTTGACAAGCTAAACTTTTTTTAGAATTAACTATTTATTTTCGATTAAGTTATTTACAATAATACAGTACACCAACTGGTACTTGAATTCGCCTTCTTCTAAAATATAAATATTATTCAATGTTGAAAGATGACCTAAATTTTCCCTTTAAAACTTTATTTGAAAAGAACTAATGCTTCAAGCATTAGTTAACAACCCATGAACACGTTAAAAATATGTTTCTGAAACCCAAACGGCATTCGCCAACATAAAAATGAGCTTGAGCACTTCCTCACGGAAAAAAATATTGATATAATGTTGGTTTCTGATACTCATTTGACTTCACGAAGTCTATTCAAAATTAATGGCTACATTTTATATGATTCAAAGGACCCAAGAGGAACAGCTTGCGAGGGATTAACAATTTTAATAAAGTCAAGACTCAAACATTACATTATTGACAACACTTGTGAAGAATATCTACAGGCAACGAACATTTGTGTCGAAAATTTTTGCAAAAATTTTGTGATATCATCAATTTACTGCCCTTCCAGATTCGCAATTACTGAGGATCACTACGAGGATTTCTACAAATCTCTTGGCCCTTGTCTCGTAGCAGCTGGCGACTATAATGCAAAACATACTTTCTGGGGTTCGCGTCTTATTGCACCCAGAGGTCGAGCGTTGTTCAACACAATTTCAAAAATGGGCTTGGACGTCATTTCGAATGGGGAGCCCACTTACTGGCCTACGGACATACATAAAATTCCAGATGTTATAGATTTTGTCGTCATCAAAAATTGTTCTAGGGAATTAATTCACGTTGAAGCTTCCCTAGATTTCTCGTCCGATCACTCTCCCACGATCGTTATAATCTGTAGCCCACTGAGATGTGCTTTACCTCACTCATATGTGAAGATGATCAGTCGTGTTAACTGGCTGCGATTGAAAAAATATCTTAGTAGTCATTGCACGGAAAACATTGCACTAAGAACACCCGAAGATATTGAAGCTAACAATTCCAACCTTAACAAAATAATCACACAGGCTGCTGAACATGCTACTACCTCCCATCCACACACTGGGCTTAATAGAATTTATTATGCGGATATTGAACGTCTCGTATGTGAAAAATTAAGAACCAGAAGGGAATGGCAACAGCACAGATCACCTCAACATAAATTCAGATCTAAAGAGTGCACTAAACGGCTCCAAGAGTTGCTTGCATCGGAAAAAATTGCATCTTTTAAAAATTATCTGGAAGGTCTTGATATCACACCAGCTTCTAATTACTCTTTGTGGAGCACTGCTCGAAAGATTAAAGCCCCCGTTGACTTTAAACCACCTCTGCGCACATCTACTGAAGATTGGGGAAGAAGCGATACTGAAAAAGGTAACATATTTGCTGATCATTTAAAGTCCGCATTTACACCAAACACATGTATCGGTGTTGCTGATTTGCCGAGTCTAGTTGCTCTACCCCCTCGACCCATAAAGTTTAAGACGCGTGATGTTCAAAAATTTATTGCAGAGCTCAATCCGAAGAAAGCACCAGGTATTGATGGAATCAGTAACAAGATGCTCAAGAACCTAAATTTTCCAGAATTTTAGCCGATAATGGGTGCATCCCGCACCATCAATTTGGTTTTAGAAGTCAACATAGCATTATTGAGCAAACGCATAGATTGGTTCAAGTTATAAGAAGGACATTCGAAGAAAAGAAGTATTGTTCTGCCCTTTTTATTTATGTTTCTCAGGCATGTGATAAAGTATGGTACGAAGGTCTATTTTTAAAATTGAAGACATATCTGCCAATAAACATACAAAAACTTTTGGAAAGTTATATTATTCGCAGAAAGTTCATTGTTGTCGAAGGAGATTTCATTAGTCTGTCCTAATCTATATCTTCCGGTGTGCCTCAAGGTAGTATTCTGGGTCAAGTCTTGCATTTAATATATACTTGTGATATGCCTGTGAGAAATATTATATCCACACCTCTACATTTGCCGATGATACAGCATGTATGAGTATGCAGCCCTTACGAGGCATCCCGCAATCTCCAGGAACATATTACTCAGCTGGAAATGTGGTTGAACTTATGGAGAATTAAAGTAAATGAACAAAAGTGTGTCCATATAACGTTTACCCTAAGAAGAGATACTTGTTCCTCCATTCGAATCATCAACAATCAAAATATTCCTCAACATTCACAAGTAAAATACCTTGGTATACACCTTGATTGAAGGCTCACATGAAAACATCATATTGACTTTAAGCTAACTCAGATGAAACTTAAGTTATCTCAAATACATGGGTTGATTGCCAGAAATTCAACACTTAGCCTGGACTGCAAACTTTTAATATACAAGTCACTTTTGAAGCCAATATGGTGTTACGGTATCCATGTATGGGGCACTGCTTCAGCTTCAAATGTAGAGAGAATCCAACGAAAACAAAACAAAATTTTAAGATTAATAACATCTGCTCCATAGTGCATTAAAAATTAAAATTTACATCGTATTTTAAATATGCCACTAATGACTGAAGAAATTGCAATATACGCAGGCAAATATTTAACAAAACTCGAGTCACATCCTAATCCGCGTGCTCGCAACATTTTGAACTTTACTGGACACATCCGCCTAAAAAAGAGGGACACAAGGACACTCCAGATGGGACTGCTTGAAAATACTTTTTTTCCCTTGATTTTCACTACTTATGTATATTTATAACCATCACTAAGCTTATGTCCGACAGCGGTCGGACCTAATGATTTTATTTTAGCTTTAAGATTTGATTACTTATTGTTAGTTCAATTTTGAAGATACAATAAATAAATACATGTATTTAAAAAAAATATAAATTTTTAAAAAATTTGTAAGTTTTAATTGAATTTAATTAAAAGTACGTGTGTATGTGTTATTCTTTGTTTAGTTTTTTACTTATTTTTTTACCAAAGCTTTAATAAACATATACATATGTGACCCGGTCTATGAAAAGGTAGCTTATGACTCAAAAAATTATTTTTCACCGAGAAACTGAAGAAATACATTGTTTACCTTTAAGAGCTGATTGCTTGAAATTTTGTTTTTGAGTCATAAACCACCTTTTCATAGACATGGTCACATATTTGTTTTTATAACTAATGGTTTTATTACAAAAATGCCTAGTGATTTTTGTTGGAGAATTTTTTTCAACGTGTATGGAAAAATCGGATTTTTTTTAGCATGTACAGGTATTTCTTCGAGAAATCCATTGGCATCACTGGTTGTACTAGTCTCGATTAACATAAGTTTATTTAACATTTATTTAATATTTACTGAATTTTTTTAAGATTAATTTAATATTTCGAAGCAAAAATTCATGTGGCTTTATTTAGTTTTTAATAATTTTTTTAAATGCCTTGTAGGGCATTTACACCTGCACAACAAAATATATACCGTTTACAACAAGTTTTTTACTCTATCAATATTCTATATCCAAATCATTATCATTACTGGAAAATTTTCCAAAACTACAACCAAACAACTACAATCTAGCCAATTCATGCAACTTTTTTTGTAGTACAAAATTGAAGAGAAAAAAACAGTTGTTCTACTAGATTTTAAGTAAATTGGGGGTGGCGTTGGCTGAAGTAGTTAGCACGTTGAATCGAAGGTCTAGGGTTCGAGCCCGATTTCCAACAGTGCCTGTGTATCAGTTGTTGTAGGAAAGTTCAAGTGATGAAGGCATAGATACTGAGCACTGAACTACACCGGCTTTAGCG
The DNA here is from genome assembly GCA_905220375.1 of Tachina fera. Classification (NCBI taxonomy): domain Eukaryota; kingdom Metazoa; phylum Arthropoda; class Insecta; order Diptera; family Tachinidae; genus Tachina; species Tachina fera. Next base: position 61,018,164 of record LR999964.1, on the reverse strand, counting down.
GATACTAATCCTAATGTAGCTACTAAACACAGCCTTGAAAACTGAATACGCCTCATTGACACCAGACGCTGCTGCACTGCTTTATTAAAACTACTCAAACTCGGAAAGTACAGTCGTATACCAATCATTAATTTAGTACATATGTGTAAGGAATCTCGCCAGTTTCACTTGGCATATCTTTTCAAACTATTGCATATGTCGATTTTCACTTTTGAATCATGAAACTCATATTCTTCTCACTGAAAAACGGTCTGGTGGAAGCAAAACGCAGTGAGAAAATCAAAAAATGTGAACTCGTTCTTTTCCAAATAATTTTTCTTCTAAATTCGAATGCTATATCACATGATATTAACTTTTATATATTAAATATCAACTTGGACAGGTGTAACCATATGCTTTAATATCCCAACTTATAAGCAAATTTGCGAAAATGATTCGAGAGCCAGAACAAAGTCTTTTGTTTTAATAAAAACAAATAAAAATATTTAATTTTAACTAAAACAAGTAAGAGTGCTATATTCGGCTGTGCCGAATCTTATATACCCTTTACCAAAGTGCGTTTACGTAGTATAGAGATACATACATACCACATAGGTATGTAGTTACATATTTATTTTGTGAAAAAATTCATAATTTTTGCTCTAGTGCAATTTTTAATAAGTTGAATATCTTTGCCTTACTTTCTAAAAGAAATACAAGTTTTCAGGAGAGCAAAAAAGAAACGTTTCATCTCTTTATACTTCGGTGTTTGGATAAATATATGCAATTATTAAGGAATTGATTACATCTAGATATATTAGTAGTAAGTAATTATGAAGCGCATGTATTGAGATGCGAGTTTGGTGTATTAAGAGTAATAATAATTCTTGATACTTGATGAATAAATTACTCGTTTGTTGCACTTATAGCTAAACAAACAAACAATGCCGTTATATCAAAAATATCCAATGAAAACAATATTTAATATCCCACTTGACATGAGATTCGATATAATGTTCGCTAAAGCTTCGAACTTCGAAAATAGTTTTAGTATTTTACCCCCATACCTAGTAAACTATGTAACTTTTTTATTTAATAATCTTTGATTTTGCAAAATTGTTACTTTCTTCAATTTAAACATTCCGTAGTAATACTATATGAACTTTAGCCTATATAAAATATAATTTTGGCATTTCTTTCGTTTTTGGGGGTTTTTTTCGGTTTTAAGCGTTTTTCAATACGGTTTTCTTTAGTTTTGCCGTTTTTTTCGTTCTTGACGTTTTTTTTTAATTTAGTGCTTTTTTAGTTTTGGTGCTTTTTTCGTTTTACCGATTTTTTTAGGTTTTTGGCATTTTTTTTAATTGGTTTTGGTGATTTTTGCTCGTTTTAGCGATTTTTTAAGTTTTTAGCGTTTTTTTAATTTGACTGTTTTTTGACATTTTGGATTTTTCATGTTAGTGATATATTTAAGTGCCTGATTTTTTCCAATTTAGTGGTTTTTTTGTTTTTATGATTTTTTTGGGGTTTGGCTTTATTTTTTAATTTGGTGCTTTTTTAGTTTTGGTGCTTTTTTCTCGTTTTTAGGTTTTTGGCATTATTTTTAATTTGGTGCTTTTTTAGTTTTGGTGCTGTTTTGCTCGTTTTAGCGATTTTTTTAGGGTTTTGGAATTTTTTTAATTTGGTGCTTTTTTTAATTTTGGCGTTTTTTATTTTGGCGATTATTTTTCATAAAGGCACTTTTTTTGTTTTGGCGATTTTTTCGGTTCTTGGCGTTTTTATTTCTTAGTGGCTGTTTTTTTTTTGTTTTGACACTTTTTTCTCGTTTTGGCGATTTTTTCGGATTTTTTTTCATATAGGCAATTTATTGTCGTTTTGGTGATTTTTCTGATTTTGCCGACAAAAAAGATTTCTGCAAATGTAGTAGATTTGTTTTATATGGGCAATCCAATAAATTTTGCCTTAAATCTCGTAAGTACAAGTTTCTGCTCAAATGTAATCGCACTAACCCATTAATTTATTCTATTATTTTTATAATATTAATTATTAATATATTTATCTCTTGCAAAATTGCCATTCTAAATGCCCTTCATATATTGAGAACTACTTTATGTCGAAATAATAATTTATTGCTATTATCGCTAGTTGTGTGTTGCCTAATCCCTCCCCTCTGAAAGTATAAATTGTTTTTATTATAAAAAATATTTTGACATGACAACAAACAAATCATTTTAAATGATTTTTATTTCGTTTATTAGCCAGGACAGAATATTTTCATTACACAGCCACTCAAACAAATTCAAACTAATGCATTCCATTCAAAGGAGAAAGCAGTGGCACTAGATTTGAAGGCTACAAATGAAATGAAGATGAAGGTAATTTTCATGGAAACCACAGTGACAGATGTTGCAATTAAAACTGTATAAGAATGACTCAATTTCGAATGGCAGCACTGCTACGATTCAATTAAAGCGGCAACAAAATAACAACAGAAAACATACCCTGATCTTGAATTTAGGACTTAAATCCAAACGTACAAAAACTACAATGAGGGTTTGCAGGATTGTGGAAAATTTTATAGTACGACAATTTTAAATGGATGTGTGACAGTTTTTATTTTATATTAATATTATTATTGTTGTTGTTGCTTTTTGCTTTCCATATTTTTCGGTTTTGTGGCGGACATCAGTTAAAAGGTTGTAACAAAAATATGGAAACAATTGCTGCGGAGGCAATGCAAGCAGGCATCAACAACTACAAACATATCGCCGACATTTGACAAATGCAAAACAGTTTGAGGAGGGAAAGAGGAATGAATGAATGTTAACAAAAATCATTGTATATATGTAACTGTGTTTGGGCTCAAAAATTATATACCAGCCTAAAAGGGATGAGCTGAGTGTTTGAAATCAGGTCGCGTAACATGACAGGCATGAAGACAGAATGCATAAAAATAAATGTCATTTTTTTCTCTGACACATGACACATCAGTTGTCAAAATATAATTAAAATCTAGCCAGTGATAGTTATTTTTTGTTTGTTTGCATTTGCTTAAATTTTGACTAAATCTCAAAATGACAAGTGATTTTTGTTTATTTTTCTATTCACTTAAGCACTCGGTGGGTGTTGCTGAATCTTTTTAAGTGTAAAATGGCTGATGTTTAATTTATTTCATCTACTGCAAAAAGGTCAACTAATCAGCCATATGTTAAAGAAAAAAATAAAAATAAAAATCGAAAATGTCAAATGTTTTACTACCAAAACAAAAATTAAAAACAAAAACACTGTTCTTACTCTCATCACCTCTCGCCAGGACATCGCAACCACAAAAAATAAATAAGAAATAAGGAAAAAAACCAAGAAAAGAAATTATTATCATGGTCGTCATGCAATGAAATAAAATCTCATAAAAAATCATAACAAAATCAACACTGTTGAACTTCACAGCTGGATAAGTTTTGTGTTGTAACATTTATTTCTTGTTGTTTGATATTTTTCCCCAGATTTGTGTTAATATTTATTTTTTTTTTCTCTCTTTATGTTGTTTATAATTTTTAACTGTTGTGTTTGAAGGAGAGATGTCCTTGCGGAAAGAAGCCAACACTTTTTGTTTGTGGTCATTTGTAACATGTTTAACACTTATAATGTTAATGCTCGTGAATATAACAATGTATGTATATGGATTTCAAAGGCTGAAATATTAGGGAATCTCCCATTATTAATTGAAAATTGTTAGGAAATCTTCCTTAGCACTGCTGCTAATTTCAGTTGGCCATAATTTTAAAGCAACATTGTGCGTTATAATTGTATGGCTACAGTCGAATTGTTCGATTATGTATATATGTATGTATATTGTGGTTTAACATAATTCTGCTCCAATAATACTGCTCTGCATGAAAATCGGCCCTGTTACCGCTTCAGACCAAATATGACCTCCGTTTCATTCCACCACCCATTATTTTCATGGGTTTACTCCTTCACATTTCTTCAGCCATTAAGGTAATTTAAAATTTATAAATTTATTGATCAATACTTTTTATAATTTTTTCACAAATTCTTTTTATATGTTTCAAAATATGTCGGATCAAAAGAATTCATCTTCACCTTCGTTCGCAAGCAGCGTTTCTCTAGGACCTTGAAGTTGGAATTTCTCATACTAGTAGTCGACTTTCCGGAAAATCTTTTCTCAAACTGAGTGATGTCTGGATGAAATTGTTCCCCATGTTCATCAGCAGTTGCCCCTAAATTTGCAAGAAAAACGTACAGATGTGAGTGCAGGAAGCGCACTTTAAGTTCCTTATACGCTGACAGCAACTCTTCAACATGATCGAGATAGTCATCACTTTTTTTGTTACCCCAAAAAGTTTACACAAACACGTTTTGGAATGCAAGCCAAGCTTGTTTTTTCTTTTATACTCAGCAGTTCAATAAACGTTGAGTCTTAGAAAAGTTGTGTGATTTGGATTTGGGGTCCCACGAATTTTCCTCCTTTGATTTTAGCGTTAGTTTTATTTTCGAAGTCTGTTCTGGTTCTAGTTTATGAGTTTTTTAAGGCACTGAAATTGGCAAAGATTCGTTGTGAGGAACTGGGGTCTAATCGTCGCTTTCGATAACTAGCTTATTCGATCACGTTTTTTCGATCTTCGACTGTAGTCGAAAGTGCTGATCGAACGAATTTTCTTTTGGTATTATGACGAGCATTCGACAAAGAATGTCATTATTGTAAATAAAATCGGCAAAAATAGCGTACAATTTGTCTTTGTGTACTTAAAAATAAACATAGTTTAACACTTTAAATTTTTCATATTAAAATACTTCATCGTAAGCTAAATTCTGTTTGATAGAAAATTCGTTGCTCAACGAAATTTTCGATGCTCTTAATATGAATTGAACTTTCGATTTTCGATAGCCTGCGAAGATCGAAAGTCGAATGTAACTCATAATAAGGGCCTCAGATTATGGCATTAGCTATCGAATGCAGTAATATTAAACTAAAAAATGTGAACGAATCAGTTCGTTATCGAAAGTGATGATTATACCCTTGGTTCCTACAGCTGCAAGAATATTTGAATATTGAATAGGGTTCTTAATTTTTTCAGTGATCCCGTTGATGGAAATCATACAATAGTAACAATCCGTGAGATGACAACTAGGTTCGCGCCATACCACGGTGACAGCAAATGGCATTGATTTACTACTCTCTTTAAGCCATTTGGTCAAGCTACTGTAACATTACGATCGATGCATCTCACACTATAGAAAAATTTAACAGCTAAAATATGTTTTTATAAATTCTAAATTGAATACAGGGCCATAAAATCATGGAAAATAGTGCGGGATGCTCCCTAATATATGGTGGATGATGGGGGAAAATTGAGGTCATATTCGGATCTAGGAAGAACCAGATGAAATGGTGTCACGGCTCTTTCACTTTTTTCTTTTTTGCAGCACAGTGTAATCAAATCAAAAATTATTAAGAAATATACAGCCACGCAAGCATATAAGCCAATGCAGACGCCAGACACAAAAAACTTACTTTGTATAACAGTTCAAAAATGTTATACTACTGTCAACGTACATAAATACAAACCAATAGAACGAATTATGTCACATAATTAAAAGCTATCTAGTATCGTTGAGAGACTGTTGAGTGTACTGTGACTTTCTGGATATTGCTGTTGTTCTTCTGGAAAATTTTATTTGTTACTGAAATTAATTTCTTATAAGATATTATAACTAGCTGGTTTAAAAGTGTTTCCAGTTGAAATACCATAACATCTTCGAAAAGCAGATATAGAAATTTATGTAATTACAAAGTTTTTTAAAAAAATCAAGAATTTTCAAGAATTCAAAAATAATTCGAATGTTGATTTCTTCTTATAAAAGTGTTATAAAGCATTTTCTTTAATATTTCATCGAAGTTTCGAATTATAATTCAAAATAAGGATTTGGTATTTTTTACGAAAATTGTGCCATGCCATGCTGCTTTTCTATAAGAAAAATGTGCTGTGACACAGTCAACTTTGCTACAAGAAAAGTAAATTGTGACATAGTCGACTTTGCTATTATAAAAGTGTACACAAAAAAGTATTTTGAATGATTTTGTAATATTAATTAAAATATTTGTAGTATCAATTAAAAGATTAATTAAATTTTCACCTATAAACAATTTGATAGTATCAATTAAGTTTTTCCAGTCAAATTAATTAATACAATTAAAAATTTAATCAATACAATTAAATTCTTAATTGAAAATATTAATTGGTGAATACTGTGTACTGTGATGCAGTCTAATTTTCTATGAGAAAAGTGTACTGCGACGCAGTCTAATTTTCTATAAGAAAATTTGCTATAAGAGAGTCAACTTTTCTACAAGAAACTTATGATTTGAGACTGTCGACTTTTCTATTAGAAAAGTTTTTTATGATAGTCTTGTTTTCTATAAGTCTAGTTTTCTACAAGAAAAGTGTGCTGTGACACAGTCGACTTTTCTGTAAGTCTGGTGTGGCATAATTAATTTTTCCTTAAGAAAATGCTGTGCTGTGTGTGACACAGTAAATTTTTCCATAAGAAAATTGTAGTTTGACGCAGTCATAAACAATATCGTCTGCTTAGAGTGTAAACCTGCTAACTCACTTCCAGCAAATTTTACAAGAGAGACAAAATACTGTTAACGGTTTCTATACAAGGCTTAAGAAATTAGCCAAATACACTAAGTTTCTTCTACATATAGAAGAGGTTCAAATTAAAATAACTATTTTAGCAGGTTGTTGTGGCGTCTCTTTCTCTTTCGAACGGCAGTAAAATGTCATATGGTATAAAAAGTGGATTTAGCAGGTTTACACTCTAAGCCGACGATATGTGTTATGATATAGAAAAGTAATGTCGCACAGACAGTCATATTTCCTGCATTAATAGTTTACTGTCACACAGTCAACCATCTTTTCTATAAGAGCTTTGGACTTTTCTATAAGAACAGTCTGCTGTCATACAGTCAGTTATCTTTTCTGTTCTATCATGTTTTCTATAAGAAGTATGTGCTGTCATTAGTAATTTTTTCTATAAAAACAATTTGTTATAAACAGGGAAACCAGAAATATGCTCAAAAAAAAGTGTTTTATTCGCATTCAATATGTACTAAAAACTTCGAAATATGCACTTAAAAAAATCACGGTGATTTAAAAAAATTAATGAAAGCTAAATCATTGCTTTTTTGTCTTCCATGATTTATAGCATTGGAAGTTGGAAGAAAAAATTCTATTATAAATGACAAAAATTTAAATCACCATGATTTTCAGAACAGGCCCGTTAGATGCCGAAAAATAAAAATTAAAATTCTTTACCAACGCCATGACTTGTATACATATTAACCCAGACAGCTCCGCAAAATTTTTTTCATTAGAACTTAAATTTTTATTTTGAAAATAAAATTTTAATAAGTTTCTAGAAAAAAATTATTTATATTTTTTCGGAATGGAGTCTTTTTAAAAGCTTGCGTCAAGTGGGTTAAAATAAAAAAATAATTAAAAGCGTAAACTATGCTCTAACAATTCAAAAATATGCTAAAAATATGCGTTTAAGACTGATATATGCAAAAACATGCCTTAAAGAATAAAATATGCAAAAATATGCACTAAAAAATCGATGCCAAAATGCATAAAAAGTTCTGAAACGGATAAATATTTTGTCCCCGCATAAGCACGTCACACAAGAAAAAACATGCAATTGCATATTTGTGGTTTCCCTGGTTATAACACAGTCAGCCATATTTTATATAAGAACAGTCACATAGTCAGCCATACTTTTTATAAGAACATTTTCCTGTCACACAGTCAGTAATTTTTTCTATTAGGACAGTCTGCCATACTGTCATGTTTTCTATAAGAAGAGTCTGCTATCACATCTTTTCTGTGAAAACAGTGTGTAGTAATACACTCAGAAATCTTTTCTATAAGAATAGTATGCTATAACAGACTTAGCCATCTTGTCTGAAATAATAGTTTTCGGTTACACAGGCAGTCCTATTTTCTATAAGAACAGTGAAGCTACAACTCAAGCTGTCATATATTCTATAAGAAGAGCCTGCTATCACATATTTTCTTTAAGGACAGTGTTCTGTAATAGATGGTGTCCGATTACACAGTCAGTCATCTTTTCTATAAGAATAGTGTGCTTTAACACAGTCAGCCATTTTGTCAATAATAATAGTGTGCTGTCTCAAAGTCAGATATTTTCTCTATAAGAAAGGTCTGTTACAACAGTGTGCTGTAACACAGTCAGCCATCTATCCTACTAGAACAGTATGCCGTTACACAATCAGCTATATCTTTTATAAGAAAAATGTTCCATGGCACAGTAATCTTTTCTACAGCTTCACCTTCAGTTTAAAAAATAACTTTGCTTTCTGGAAATATTTCAAGAATTGCCAATGGCAGGATGCCCTTAATAATTTCCCACTGCTGTTATTTTTTTTTTTATTACCTTTGTTTATACTTTTTCACTATTTTGCGGCTTTGTTAAAAAATATTTTTATTATTTATTTTGTTTAACATGTTTTCTCATTTGCTTTGGTATAACGAAAACCGTGAAACTTTTTTCTCTCTATTAATTTTTACAAGCCTCCCTCTGCCACCCAACCCTAAGTATGTGCATATGTACCTACTCAAGCCACTTTTCATCTACAAACATATTGGAGTACATTTTTAATTTTTTGTGGTCGCAGTTTTTTTTTCTTCTTTTTTTTTTGTTTCATCTAATGGCCCGCCCGCATAGAGCTTGTGGTGCACATACATATGACTTTTTAACTTGTTTAACGAATGTGTGTATGTAGATGTGAGTGTGTTTTAATACTAACGTTAATTTTACGCACATTTTTACACTTTTTTTTATAGGTTAATTCGTTTTTATGCCAAATAAATGGTTGTCGTAAAAAAACCGACATGAGTTAAAGTGACACTACTGTGGAATTTCGTTTTTTATGAACTGTTATAAAAAAAAAGTAAAGTAAAAGAATTTGCTCGTAATAACGTTAATAGTTTCTGTGTGCTTCCATATGCTAAAGAGGAGGAGGCTGTCTATTATACATTTAGCTTCTTTCCATAAGCGTAAATTTTGTGCTAGAATACATACACACATACACAAGTGCATACATATCAAAGCTCATTTATAAAGTGACCCCACCACGGTTGCCAGAAATGCAGATTTATCTGGATTTTGCAGATTTTTACCCTCCAAAAAGACGAAATCCAGATTTTTGGCCTAAAAACGCAGACTTTTCAACTCCAATGATAGTGAATTTTTGTTACATTTTTGCAATTACTGTTATTACTTTTTGTTTCTTTTATGTGTGAACTACTCACAGTTTATAGAGTTAAAATTTTTGAACTTAGAAGACATCATGAAAGAAAAAGAAGAAGTAACTTTGGCAAGCTTCTGGAATAGAATATCTGATATAAAACGAGATTATTCTGAATATGATTTTGCAGCCCTGAGTTAAATTAAAATGAAATGTCTTTACCATATTCATTTGCAAATGTCGAAAGAATTTTGAGTCAAGTGAACTTGAATAACACAAAACTTCGAAGTCCTTTGGATATTTATGTAGCAAATTAAATCACTTGAAGCTTTAAGCTTTTTCTGCTGTATTCATAAAAAATAGTTTTGATTTACAAAAGGTTTACAAAACAAACTTTGAATGGAAATTTGTTTTTAAACGTTTTGTAACCAAAAAATAATTGTTGTGAATATTACCTTTTATATTTGTGTACGTGATTCTTAATAACACATTGATAGTCGTTTTTTGCCTTATTTCAAAAATTTTTTGGTTGAAGTCTGCTGATGAGTTTCTTAAACAGAAACAAAATGAAAATTCTTCGAACATTAAAGGCTTCTATTCATAAAAAAATGTGATTGAATTATTTAAAAAAAAATATGGGTTAATGAAAAAATATTTACATTACACATGTGGGTCCATATTTATGTAAATTTTTTGAATAATATATAAAAAAGTTGTTTTAAAAATAGCTTTGAAGATTGTTTGAAGATTTTAAAAATAAAATGCAGATTTTGAAGATTTTTTCGTGAAAAATTTTTAAATTTTGCAGATTTTAGCCTTAGAAATTCTGACAACACTCGACCCAACTAAGCCGGGTGAATTTTGTTTATTAACTAACCCAATTATCAAAATTGGTTTATGTGAATACAAGCCCAGAAATATGCTCTTGTTTTTTATCACTAAAAACCAAAAATCACGTGCCAAATTAATACGAATTTAAAGAACTCACTAAATTGCGACTTTGACTTCCACAAGAAGGGTACATACATACATATGTAAACTCTGCGTAACGGGAATGAAATTATTACGTTGAACCCCTTTCATTAATACAATAACAAATTTCATTAATAAAATTAAACATTATATTATATTGATGCGAATTTCATTAATGGAATGACACCTTTCTAATGCTTTATAATTTACATTTCGTAGTATTATTAATCTTACGAAATAATTTTCACTCCCGTAATGAAAAATTTAAATACATACTTCCTGATGCTGGCTAATAGGCAGTGTGCTAGCCTTGCAGTCGGAGGGCCGCAGATTCGAATCTTGGAAACAGGTCAAAGTAGTTTTTTTTTTACTATAACTATGCAAATAAATTTTATGTTAAGCTTTCAATTAAATGTTGAATTTTGAAATTTTATTCATGATGGCTTATATTTAGTGTGTATCTAAAGAATATTGAAGTTAGTTGCGCCTGCAGCTGTAAGCGCGTTGACTATCACACGATGAATTCTAAAGTCAAATCTTGGCCGGTGAAGCCAATACAAAAATTTTAAAACAAATTAAACAATCAGTAAGCTTCAATGATTACATTAAATTAATGAATCGTGATTATAAAAATGACTTATGTTTTTAATACAATGTTACGATATCATCAAAAATTATATGTTACGTCTCAGTAATAAAATACTGTCATGATATACATGAAAAATGTTGCTAATTCAATTAAACAGTTCATTAACAAAATATAAAACTAATGTTACATTTTGTCAGCTGATGAAACAATTTTTGTAATGTGAATGAAGAGATGCATTGGTTGATAAATAATGACAAAATTATAATTATAATAAAAAAAATCATATCATTTACGAAGGTTTTTCTCATAGTGTACTATACGAATTTTAGCCTATATAATCGAATATCTTACCTGTAGTCGCATTCAGTAACTTTTATTGCGATAATCGTATTTCTATAAAAAAAATATAACGAAAATTTATCGGCTTTGATATTTAGTAGCATATATTAACGATATTCACTGACGGTTGAAGCAAAAAATTTAAACCACAAGCTCATTTAGTTTTTTTCTTCATTACTATCGTAAACTTTTTTTCAAATGTTTCAAAGTGCTTATGTGAAGTCCTCTGCTGCAATAACTAATCATAATAAAAATGGTTCATATTTGCTTCATTTTTCTTACTAAACAAAAAACCAAATATTAATGATCGAATATTATTTTTTACCTACTGATATATGTATATATTTTTTCTACTATTTTTTATGAAGAACAAACTTTTCAAATCGTTTGGTAGAATTTTTATTGATTGTGAATCTGAAATCTGAATATCAATGAGAGTCACTGTAGCTGGAGACATAATCCATGTTGTTTAATTTTGCATGGAATTTTAGCGAAATTAAGTACGTATGGTTTAAAAAGTGAGTGACTGAATACAAATTGTGAAAAATTTGAGAAACTGCGAGTTGAGAGTTAGTTCACTTTCAAGAGATGTGAACATAAGTGACTTGGATTTCAGGGAAAATGGATACAGGATGGGATACCTGCCTAAAATGAGTACAGGATGGGATACCTGCCTTATTCGTTCTTTATAAAATAAAATCACTTATTTTAATTCGTTTTGTACTTACATTAATTACAAATTTTATTCAGTGATTATACTTATTAAATTTGGGTTTCCAAGATGGCGATTTTTTGAGTAGGGTTGAGTGATTGATGCCGATACAAGGTGAGATACGTGGTTCTTATGCCCGAGTTGACCAAAGAATAATCGGAAAAATGATACGACTTCAACCCACCTCAAACCTTTCGTTCTCAGTCCTTCGTCAAAAAATCGCTACCATTACATTGGACATATTTCTGTTCCTTACAATTCACAATGGTTTTTTTAAAATTCAGGTATGGGATTAAGTAATTCAATGAAACAAATTAAAAAGTTTAAACTGCTTTAAACACATGTACTATTGTAGGCTTATTTTAAATGTTTGTTTTAGCGTTTTTGTAATATTAGCGCTTTTTTCGTTTAGAGTTTTTTTGCGATTTTTTTTTGTTGTTGTTTACCTTAAACGATTTTTTAGTTATGGTGCTTTTTTGGCTTTGGTGATTTTTTTTTCAGTTTTTTGCGATTTATTTGTGGTTTTTTTGTCTTTTGGTATTTGTGTCATTTTAGCAATTGATTTTATTTTTAGTTTTTTAAATATGTATATTTTTATTTTTTAAATATGTATATTTAATTTAAGCGCTTTTTTCATTTGGACGATTTTTTAATTCGATCTTTTTTTAATTTTCGGATTTTTTAGTTTTACCGTTTTTAAAAAATTTCAAGAGTTTGCCTCTTACGGTTCCCAACAACCTGTCAAAATTACATTAAGCAATAGAATACCCTTTAATTCTGATTTTGTTTAATTTCAATTATAATTTCTGTAGTGCGTTTACATTTGAGGAAAATTCTAGTGATTAGAAGATTTCGGGCAAAATCTAGTTGAAATCCCATGCAAAACAAAAACTATTTCAGTGTTTTTTTTTTAATATTTTACTGAATAAGTAAATTAATAATTTGGGATTGTTAGTGCGCTAATCAAAATCTATTTAAGATCTAGTATAACTCAGTGATGCAACTATTGGTTTTTTTTTAATTTGTACACTGCAGTTGTTTGGTTGTAGTTTTAGCAAATGTTTAGTTAATGGGTTTTCCTTTGGATAAAAAAATCTGGATAAATGTAAAAAAAATACTTGGTGTAAACGGTATAGATTTTCATAAAGATTTGAATTCAAATGTGCTAGATTTAGTGCAGGTGAAAATGTCCTATAACTTTGAAAATTTCAAGTGTTTATGTATAATTATCTGTATATTCCACAGAATTTCAACATGTTTCATTGCTCGTTTTGGAACACCCTTTAATTTTTAACTGGCATATATATTGTTATAGCGGCCTAAGTTGTACATATTCTGCCAAATTAAATTTGTGTAATTCTTAAAATTACTTTAATAAAAATACCTTTTTCGTCTGATATATTTCATTAAAGATGATACTATTCCAGAAATAGAGAATTCCTTAGAAAATATTAAACATTATTACTTCACTGGTTGGAGTCTTTACTCGTTTTTCACGTTAGTGCTTTTTACGCTTTTTAGATATCAAAATTACGTTTTTAAGTGTTTTTTTTTTAATTTTGATGTGCGCTTAGAGCCAAAAAAAGTTGGCATTACTGGTAAAAATTAAATACATATCTATCTCACTCACAGTAGAACACATAATTAAAAAATAATTCATAATGCAACTGCTACATGCAATTTATAGATTAAAAAACTTCTATAATACTGAATTTCTTAACAAGTCCAAACAATAGCACGGAAATTATGGTGACATAAAAATTATACTGATATTTATTTTATTTCTTTCAAACAGGTGTTTATTTTTTTCTGCCTTGCATACAAATAAATATTCATTTTCAATTTAAACTTATGTTCAAATAAAAAATCCCGTTCAAGGACTCGGAAATATGTGATGTTATTGAAAATAAAGTGTCAATCAAAATAAATCGCACACATAAATGCAAATGTCAACTGAAAATGACATAATCCCACTTGGGAAGTAAACTAATCTCAGCTAAGCTGCTGAATTTTCAAAACAAAAAAAAGCGTGAAGTACTCGCAAATTTCTTTGAGATTTAAACACTATGACCGCATGAGGGAAATTTTTAACGAAAAGCAAAAAAATATAAAAACACCATAAGGTTACCAAATAATCGCTCAAGCAAACCATAAGACAAAAAGAAAATAGGGTGAAATAGCAGAAAAAAGAACAATATTAAATCTCTTCCACAAGGGTAAAAACTCTATTAATTTCAAATTCCCTGCTTTTTCAATTTCTAAAGGCAACTCAAGGGCAGAGCAGTAAATTGCATTAAACGGCTCTGGTTGTGCCATATTTTGATTATTTATTTATGATGGTTCATTGACACCACATGCAGCAGCCAACGTTATTGAATGTTGCTTAATGTGTTGATAATGATGTTTAAATGTTTCTTGGAGGATTTTGGCCGATAGATTAAAACAAAAATAATAAAGGAAGGAAGAGCTCATCTACCCAGCAAACACGCAGGTTGGCTTTTGAAGAAGGAATGATTTCAATTAAAAAAAACTCCAGCTGAAATGAAAAACATTTGAAATTGTTTTTATCAAAATATGAAACGTGTCTATGTTGCAATTTATTCTCAAGCAATGAACTCGAAAAGAGTGTTTCGTTTTTAGGGTTCCATACAGCAAAGGTGACAAGGAACCCTATTGTGTCCGTCTGAGGTTGTTTTCACGAGAACCGTAAGAGCAACGGACCTGAAATTTTTACAGAATACTTAGAACTTTATTTGCTACAACAACAAATATATATAACAGTTAAAAATAAAAAGGTGTCCGAAAAGTAGCAACGAAACATTTTAAAATCCTAATGTAATATAAGTGTACATACAATTATAGACGCAAAGAAAAAATATGGTTGAGGTAACCATAATCAAACAGCAACATACTTTGAATGAATTATATGGTTGTAGTTAAATCATATTATTGTCAATAGAAAAGCAAACTTTAAATAATATTATTATCTGAGTCAATAATAATATTATCAACAAAAACAATGAACTTTGTTACACCTAATCTTATTATTGTACATATGACAACACTATTGTTAGATGTGAGTAAAATATAATTAAGACATGTTCTTATATTATAATAATTTTGTAAATACGGCAACAGTATTATTTAATATAATAATAGTATTTTTTTCAATCATATATTTATTGGTAGATCTTTAGTTTAAAACATCTGTGCGTTAAATCCGAAATAAAAATAAATTAATATTGTTGAAATAAAATGTATATATAGATATGTATACTTACATATGTGCCCAGTGAAAAAAAAGGAAGTCATTCTAGCGGAAGTACATTTTCATTGCTTCCAAAAAATCGATATTTTTAATTTGCCGAGAGTGAGCAAAAAACCATGTAGAAGCTTATTTTAGCCACACAAAACCTTGTAACTCCTCCATATTCTTGCGTTTATATGGGAGAATGAAGAAGAGTTCTTCTTTCTTTGCAAAATAAACCTTGCATGTGTAAAATCCTTCCAAATGTATCGTTGGTACATACCCAGTGAACAAATTTTTCCGATTTCGCTAAAAATTATCAGACACTCTGCATTACTTGCGAAGTCGGTCAGAAATCACACTGAAATCCATTTGAGTGCTTGTGAAGAAATCGGTTCCCTTTTTCTGACGAAATTCTTAAAACTTTTACGATATGTTTCATCTAAATGCTAACGATAGCTTCGATCGAATATTTATATTGAAAACAAAAACAAATTTAATTTTTTTTTTCTTTGTTTTTTTTTTGTTTCTAATATAAATTTTCGATCGAAGCTATCGTTCACATTTAGATGAACAGGCTCTAATTTTAGTAAATGGTGTTAAATGTCTTAATAACAAATACCTTTAGAATTGTCTTCCGTAAATTGTTGAAACATTATTAAAAGTAATATATGTATGTTCAAACAGTATCGGGCGAAAATTTAATATCTTACCAGTCTGATATTATTCTAGTGATCTTCATAGAAAAAAATGTTTGAGGGAATTTTAGGCAATTCGGCTGGTTCTTTCACAGAGAAGACAGATTCGTTGATACAACCGAATTTGTTGCCAATCGAATTTTGGCGGTTGCACCAACTATCAATGTTCTTGTGGTACCACAATATGTTTAATTGTAACCATTAATGCAATAGTTGCAACAACAGATAAAATTCGTTAACTGTATGGAATTTTAAATAAAAGTTATTCTTGCTACCGAAATTTTGGTTAATATAACTGAAACAATATCATAATTGGTACATGTGAAAGAAAAATTGGTATTCCTTGCTAAAACAAAAATAAACAATAAACGCAAATAAAAATACAAAATTTAAGAAATTTATTGTTAGACATATTGTCATAAGTTTATTTTAATTGAAATTTACTTTCTGGTGGTGAAGCATGTCTATATGAATTTCTTCATCCACACATTTCGAACAGCCACAAACCTGCTATCTTATGCGCAGACTTTCAAAATCCATTTGAGAATTCCCAAATCATAATATCTTTGAAAATCACAAAACCTAAATTGCTGCAATAAACTATGATAGTAAATTCACCCTCTAGTTAGTTGCAGCAACTGAAAGAAAGTTAATATAGAACGACAATTTTTTAGTTGCCAATACCAAAAGTTGGTAGTAAAGTCCAATTCATAATATTTTATTCGGTTGTGCTAATCAATAATTTCATTAGTCATTACCAGGGAAACCGCAAATATGCAATTGCATGTTTTTTCTTGTGTTATATATCAATGCGGAATTAAGATATTTATCCATTTCAAAACTTTTTATGAATTTTGGCATCAATTTGTTAGTGCATATTTTTGCTTATTTTACCATTTAAAGCATGTTTTTGCATATTTCAGAGCATAGATATTTGTCGTTTTTAGGGCATATTTTGATACTTTTAAAAAAGATTTTATTTTAATATTTAAAAAATTTTTTGTGGGTAAAATTTCTACTTTTCTGTTATCTACTTTTTTGTAGTGACAGAAGCAGTAGTATAGGCAAGCATACTACTGAAGTTAGACTTTAAAAAAGGCCATTGTGTATATTCTGACTTCCGAATCGATTTCACACGTTTTCTTGTAAGTTCTGATGTTAAAACACATGCTACACGTGCTTAAGTTGAAATTTAGAATATACTAATTGTTTTTATGTGTTCTAATATCCAGATTAAAAAAAGAAAAAAATTAAAATGAACGATTTAAAAGTTTTTAATTTTTTAATTTTCACTACTTATAAACAGTATTGCGAAAGAAAAACGAAACAAGAAAATTAAAAAATTTTAAATAGTTTATTTCCAATTTTTTTCTACAAAATTTTAATGCTGGAACAAATACTATTTATTTGTATTTTCCAAATTTCAACTGTAACAGGTGTAACACGTGTTTTAACATCCTCACTGGACGTTAATTTCAATAAAAACTTGGTTTGGTTGAACAGTTGATGTTTAAAAAGAACATTTTCAATGTATAAAAATTTGCTTAGATGTGACAGGCGGCGATTTGAATTTAAAAAGATAAGTGAACACCCGTAGTTTTTGTTTATTGCAATAACAATTATAAATAAAAAGCTTGTCTTATTCTTCAAAACAAGGTTTTAATTCTGATATCGTGCTCGTTTTTGAAGTAAAAGTTAAAGTTTTGTTCTTAATTAATTTTTTTATTGTTTCCTTTTTCTGTTTATGTTATTTTTGTCTTGTTTTATATGCAAATTTTATTTAATTGTTGAATTAAAATTATATTTTCATTTCGAAATAATTCAATTTATGTTATTTTTAAGAGCATATTTTTTGAGTTTTTAGTGCATATTTCGAAGTTTTTAGTGCATGTTGAATGCGCATAAAACACATTTTTTGGAGCATATTTCTGGTTTCCCTGGTCATGACAAAATCATACGTTCGGTTGATGCAGTCAATTTAAGAATTGTCACAATCATATTTTTATTACAACTATGCCCTGATGGCAATGAACATGGATTGTTTTTTGGATTAATAGAAAATTGATAGTGTGAACTGAAATATAGTTCATGCAAATGATATTTTATTGGTCTAACCTCTTTTTTCTGGGTGTTGCTACGATATAAACTTTTTTTCTTTAAAATATGTGTTTGTTGGGTGGGTGGTAGCATCATGAAAGCAGAGTGGCTTTTGCGTTCTATTTAATGCAGTTTAATAGATTTGAAACATCATGTGTGTGGGAAAAGGGGGAGAGGTAAACAGTTAAAGATAAAGATTATATGCCTAAAAGGTCGTAAATTGTCTGTGGAAAATGTAACACCTGAGTCTAAAAGATTTTGTTGTTATTTGCTGTTAATGCCCCCTACCTCTGGTGCTATTAAAGCATTAACAGAAGCAGCAGCAGCAGTAAAACATAACAAGTGTATCAAATTATAATTGGTGTAACAGATTATTGGATTAACAAATTAACAATTGCTGCATTAATAAAAATTTATAAAACTTATTTTATTATTAATGCGTAAATTTGTATATAAGACAAAGAAGGACATAAATGAATAAGGAAATGTTGTTGTGTTTTTTTTTAAATCCTGCCATAAATGTTTAATTTTTTATTTGGTTTTATATATTTTAGTCTTTTTAAGCTCCTGTGCTAACGAATGTATGTATGTATGTGTTAAGCGTGTTTGTGGTCTGTGTGTTTTTAAGGAGATGCTGATAAAATTTTACAAACATTTTAAATTGTTGGAATAGTCACACTTCTTTTTTTGAGTACAGAAGCAATACCTAGAGATTTTAACACGTGATTTTAATTCTTTCCTCTAGTACTATTTTACTAAAGATAATTGCCAGTTATTCAGTCAAGTACAAGCATTTAGTGGCAGACATTTTTAAACTTTAAGTCATTCATTGATCACATGACTTGGATCATTTAATATCCGTCGAGCAGTTAAAAGCTGAGGTGGGTCAGCAAAGTCTTTTGCGGGCCTTTGTTCGTTTGTATTCTATATATTCACACAAAAAACTAATATGAATGATTTTGTAATATTAATTAAAATATTTGTAGTATCAATTAAAAAATTAATTAAATTTTCACCTATAAACAATTTGATAGTATCAATTAAGTTTTTCTACTCAAATTGATTAATACAATTAAAAATTTAATTAATACAATTAAATTCTTAATTGAAAATATTAATTGGTGAATACATTTTTCTGTATGTGTTGAAAATTCTGACTCCTCAGATTATAATCAATAATTATTGAACAAACTTTAAAAGGCAATATATTAACCCTCTCTAAAATGGTGAAAATGCTGTCAAAAAGTCATATACATATGTGTAATTCGAATCCTGTTATTATTTAGGGTCACTTATTGAGTTCAAGATTGGAGATTAAATTAGCATTAATCCTTAATTAAGGTTTTTGGGTAGTCGATTATATATGTTTGCTTGCTAGTTTAAGCGGCCAATAGTGGTGGTTGAAATAAGAGAAATTTTTTTAAATTATATTATAACACAATTTAAAAATAATCTTCCCACAAAAAATCAAATAACATTATTAATTTTGCCCAGAAAGTTTTGCTACTACTTTGTTTGGTATTCTGAACGCAAGAACTTACACTTAAAAAAATTAAACTCAATTAATGTTAGATCAAGTTAATTTTTGGTATTACCTAAATGAGTTTAATATCGAATCCAAAAATTGGCCTTTAATGTTGAAATAATACTATTTTATAAAGTTTACGTGAGATTCCATTTCTTAAGTCTAGAGTTGAGAAAGATTTCTCACTCCAGCATTTTAAAATTGCAGGTCACAAAAAGAAATCCAAATAAAGAAGAATGATGATGATAAAATAAAATGTACTCGATGTACTCATTTCTGGGTGCTACATGGACAATTGCCATTTCTCACCATTGATCATTTTTCTGTCCAGTCGTTCATTCGTATGCTGTTGCTGATATTTTTTTATTACTTTTTTTCTATTTATGTAACTTTTTATTGGCCAAACATGAAATCCAAACGTAAGGCTAAATGAAAAAAAAAAAAATAAATCAAATATCCAAGAGCGCCATTTTAAGACAACTCGTTTAAACTTGTTGGATATCATTGCTTTGTTTTATTTATTTTATTATTTGTTTTTAAGCTAAAGTTGAGGTTTTTGCTTGATTTGTGTACTTAATTTGATTTGTTTCGTTACTATCAGGCGCCAGACCATGTTGAGATTTTTTTCAGTTTAGTTTTATTTTAATTTTTTGTTTGCTTTTCTATATAATGATTGCTTGCTTTATTTAGTTAATTCCAGTCTAGTCTTCGATACCCGTTTAGACTTATATTATACTTATACATTTACTTTCTTGAGTTTGTAATATTTTTTTCTGTACTGCGAATGTAACATGTCATAGAAAAATAAAGAAATATACCCGCTACATTATTGAAATTTTTTAATTTTGATGTTTTTTGTTTTTTCTAAAATGTACTTGTTTTTGTTAAAGGAAAATGTATATTGAAAAATGAGTTGAAAAATTGTTTTTCAATATATTTATTTGTTAAAGTTTGAAAATATGTGCATTTACTGCAACAATGTCTTAACTCAAAGAATAGGATTTTAGTGTTAAAAAATTTAGAATAGTTTGCCATTTTGTATTTTCAATTTTATGAAAAATGTATTCAAATGACTTGTACAATCACCACTTTTGAGAGCAGAAAATTTTTATTTGTTGTTGTACCTTCACTGAAATGTAAACCTTTATGAGAGGAAGCAGCAATCTTAAAATTTAGTACCTGAACTTTCTACGAAAAAAATACGCATGACGAGTTTCATCAACAGTGACCACACCCATCGCCCATAAAACCCATACAAAAATTATATAATCCAATACCTTGTCGTTTCGTTTTGCGTTTTTTCGAAGTTGGTTCGCTGCTGAATTAGTATTAATTTTCACTGTGTGTCGTTAGATTTTCGAAATTGCGTTGTATTGGGTTCGAGTCTTTAATTTCTTTTTAATTTTTCCCCAATTAAAAATTCGTTTTGCAAATATCTATGTATTTCATAATTTTAAATGTAGAATGCATAGAATACACAAAACAATAAAACATTTCGACGTCCCTGACAGAGGAAGGAGTTTTAAAGTGTCCCAGGCGGCAGCTAAGAATATCAATTGGTACAAGGAAATTTATTTTACACTGAAATAAAAAAGGTGTTCAGCAAACATGGGACCAATTTTTTTGTGAAAGAAAGGCAACATACGACAACAGCCACTATAGACTCCTCAGAGAGAAATTAATTTTTATTTTGTTTTTTTTTTATAAATTAATTGAATTTGTAAATAAATTAATTTGAAATTGTCTTTTAATTGAATTTATTTTTTTTACGTTTGTATCCAAAAAAAAACAATGTAGAATCGTTAAAAATAGGGTTAATTTTAAATTTTTTGGCAATAATTTTGCATCATGTGTGTTTCATTTATTAATGACATGATTTATAGTAATTATCAAAAAAAATATTTCCTCTTGAAATAAATGTATTTCACGTTGAATTAACATTTACGTACTGTTAAAATCAAAATGAAGAATCATGTTGAATCAAAGTTATTTCAATTTAGATCAACATGAATTTAATTTAATGTAGCAATTGTATTTTATTAATTATTTAACTTACGTGTGGTTGACATAGACATCAGAAAAAATTTTGTATATAAATTAAATAGGCTTCCCCGGCCAAGATTTGAACTCGGAACTCATCGCGTGGTAGTCAACGTCCTTAGCCCTAAAACCACAACAATTTTAAATATTCTTAAGATACACACTAATTATGTACCACCTTGAAATAAATTATAATTTAACATTATTTCTTATAATTTAACATACAATTTATTTGAAAAATTTTAGTTTTAGTTTAGAAAAAACCAAATTCTTCCGCTTGAAAAGTTTTAGTTAAAAAAAAATACAAAATACTTTGACTTGACTCCAGAATTCGAACCTGCCCTCCTCCCACTGCCAGACTAGTACACTGCCTACCAGCCAGCAGCAGTTTGTAGGCAGTTTACAAACATAAAAAAACAAAAACAACCTACACAACTAAGCACAAAGGTGTATTGCAACTATGAACAAAGCAAATCAACACCAACACACTCAAACAACATATTATTTCTTGTAAATTTAATGTGAATTGAGTGAATTTTAATCAACATTTTGGCATGTTGATTTTACATTGGTATTTTTGCTGTGTGTATGTAATAAAATTTTATATTATTTGTTTTAATATTTTTGTTTTTTAAATGTTTACTTTGTTCAATTTGCATTTTAAAAAGAAAAAGTAGTATTTATGTAACCCTGATTTGCTATAGAAAATCCTAATTCACTTTGCGTCGTTTCAATTTGCGTAGTTTTTTTTTAAGTAACCACGACGAAAAGTGAAGTATTGGTTACACATATTAAAAAAATATTTTGTGTATCATTCAACCAAATAACTTTAGTTATTCAGGCAAATTGTAAATTTTTCCGGGAATTTTTTTCTCTTCCTAATTATTTGTTCCCGGAAATAATTCTTAAATTCTAAATAACTGTAGAATAGGCAAATATGGGAGAGAGAAAAATCTGGACCAGCTGTTTAGTGATTACATTTTGTTCTAAAATATCGGAACAATTTATATAATTTATGTTAATATGAATATGTATATCGTTACCTCAATATAGAAAGGCCCTAATTCGCTATTTTTGTGAAATCGAATTTTTTTGTATATTTTGATAGAAGAACATCTAATGTATCGAAAAATACAAAAAATAATGAGTTAGGGCCTTTCTATATTAAGGTAACGGTATTTTTCTCTTAAATAACAAGTAAAGTGAAATTTGGGCCAGGTGCAGATGCAAATGGTTTAAATTCACAATGATTATATGTGCAAAAAAAGTGTAAGTTTTATTAAATTTTTCCTGTTGTCAGTCTTTAAAATAATCAGAAGAAGTTCATGTTTTTGAAGCGCGTGCTTGCACTGATTGTGTAATATTCCGGTGCTTATTTCAACTTTTTGTTCTAAGCAAATGCTTATACCATTGCTTTACAGCAGTTTTTTTTTTTGGTACGGCAAAAGGTATTTTCGGATTTTTCGGGTAGAAAAAGGGGACAGTTTCTTTGATTGCAGAGTCCACTTAAGTAGAACTTTTTTCACCCTGGCCTAGATTTGTGTAATATCCGCATAATAATATTGTGTTAATTCTGGAGGCTATGTTATTCTTCTATTGTATACTAAAGCTCTGCGTAAACATTCTTGATATTTATTTTATTTATTTATTTTATTTATTTGTTCATATTGTAATACAAAAGCCCAGAGGCAAAAAAAAACGTACTACATAGTTCAATACTGAGTGAAAAATAAACATTATTAATATACAACATATTAATATAATATATTCAATAAAGATTAATTAAATATTTCAAATATAATAATAAACAATATTCATAAAATTGACTTAAACTAACTAAAAAAAATTTCAGATCACATATAATTATGTTACCAATATTTATAATTATTTACAAATATTACATTTATTTACATTTGGTGGCTCCCCAGCCGTATTAATAAATATATTAAAATTTTTCAAAATTTATTAAAAAAAAACAACAATTTCCGGGTATCATTAATGACAGCAAGACATCATCAAAAAGAGAACAAATTAGTTAATTGAAAAAAAATCATTCAATTTGAGCCGAAAAACATTATTAGAGTGTGAAAAAACACGTCTTCCTTTTTAAATGTATTGCCGGATACACTAAACCAACAATAAATGTTGTCGTATAATACGCGAAGCACCTTGGATGTAGTGATGTACGTGTATATGAGTGTTTAGAGGTGCTTTCGCGAACACTTCTTGTTCATAACTCTAAATACCACAATAGTGTTATAAATACTGGTAACAACTACATAGCATGATGGTGCACCCACTGCAGATTTTTTAGATTCTCAGTGTTGTAGTAATTTTTGCGGGGAAGTGCCGGGGAACTCCTGTGATTTTGGGAGTTTTTGGCTTAGTATTTGGGAATTTCCAATATGGTTGTATCTTTATAAAAAAAATCGTGACTTGGATAAGTGGTTCGAGGTAGTGCCAGCTGAAGGTGTCTCTGCTAAAATTAAAGAGCATACACGCAACCTATGTATGTATGTACATTCATGACATTTGTATACGCACCCATGCGTAGGAAAAACCATACATCAGAAATTTTTTCGTCACGAAATATTTGCTTCTTTGTTTATATACCAACAATAAAGGAAACAAATGTCTTGCAAACGGTATTGTTCAAGGTTTCATATTGAAGATTTTGCTACAGTACAGCATTTGAAAAATCCCTCATGTCTTGAAAGTTCTTTTAAATGGTCTTATGCAGAGCTTTATTTTGTGTATATGTATATCTGCCGTTGCGCTGCATGTAAAGTGGCTAGCTAAGAAGTCGAGTACTCATTTAGAATAACTTCTCATATATTCCTAAGATATTGCGCAAATTTGGGTAAAGTGTATAAGAAGCCGGAAAAATAGATTTACTGAAAAATAAAAATTTTCAGTAGAACTCAAAATAAAATAATTATTATATTTACCAAATTTTTTGCTAAGCATTTGCTATTTTATTTTTATTAAATTAATAATTTTCAATAAGTTTTGCTCAACTTTTAGCTTCCCCTCGAAAAGCTTTAACTTTTTTATATTATTTCCTTTTCGAAACAAACAAACAATTTTATCTATTAAATGAGAAATGCAATTATTTTACTGTAGATGCAATAATTCATTTGCATACTTGGTTTCAATTCATCTATTGCATCCATGCATCTTGCCATGTGAAACAGACAGAATAAAAAGATTTGTCTATGAGATGGTTGAGATGCTACAAACGTATTCGTTCGTACATTTGATTATTGCTAGAATGTCTGGTTGGTTTGTTAAAGATGATGACAGTTGTTATTGTTGCTTATACGATTGGTTATAAAGTATTTGTACAGTGTCTGAAATATATATGCATACGTATATGTGTATGTGCTTGCATGCATGTGTGTGTATATAGACATGACGATGACAACACATGCCATTTTGCAACAACTTGAAATGCAACTGAAAGTTACAATTGCAATCAATGAATGCAGGAGACATACACACACGCCCGCCTACCATGCACATTATATTTGACTAGAAAAGTAAAAAAAAACGTTCTTAAATACTCATACATACTTACCTAAATAAATAATTGGAATTTGGAATAAAATATAATTCGAAAGTATCTATTGTCCTTTACTCATACCAGTCTTTGAGAATATCATTAATTACTTGCACACTACTGTAACATGTAATTTTATTTGGTAACGCCGCAAATTTTGGAAATTCACTTAATTTTAATGTTATATAGTATTTTACTATTATCTTATTTAAGTTAGATTGATAATTACTCAATATAGATATAAAAAAAATTAACAAGGCAAAGGAAAACAAAGAAAAAAATACGCGCATCATTGTTTTATCAGTTTACGTCTGAATCTATTATAAATATTCCTCTTTTTGTCCACTGTTATGGTGTATAGCAAAGCATAACATCCTTGTAATTCTTCTTTATAAGGACCTTTTTCGACCACTCGGGAAAAGGGTAAAAATATCCTTGAAGTAGGATATAATATTCTATATAAATATTAGTCATAAATTTTCAATGCAGAAAATCTCTAAATTTCCCTGATTCACGAGAAATTAGTCAAACCTCAAATACAGTTAAGTATAAATTTTGCACAATTGTATTTTATGTGTTAAATTCGATTTGTAAAATTGTAACGCAGTTTTTGTTTCCAGCTGTAGTAGGCGTCAACCTGTCCAGGTCCTTAGCAAAGGTCTGCTTCCTTTGCAAATAATAACACGAAGATGTTTGTGTTTTAATATTCAGAGAACACACCATATATTTATTTAAGAAACTTAACTTAAATTATGCTGGTTTAAACTCAATATACAATTCTTTTGTGCCGTCTGGGTGACTCCTTTATACATTGCCCTTTTAATTGTGAAATTCCTTCGGAAATATTGTTACCTAGTGTGAATAACTAAACGAGGATAGACGAAATATTCGAAAAGGCACGGTTACGAATACACGAAAAATTCGTGTAGTCGGTTAAACTACGAGTTATGCTAGGAACACAATTGGAACGAACGACGAATTTCGCCCAAGTCGACGAACTCGTCGATAAGCATTCGCTGCGTAAATTCGTCGCGTGAAGCACAATAACGACGAATTTACTCACCGAATTCTTCTCTCATATTTGATAAAGTTGGTTGTTGTGTGTACAAAAACAGAGAGAGAAGGAGAGAATTTTCTCTAAATTTTGTTTTTTCGTTGTTCGTCGGCGTAAAAAATAGAAATAAATCAATCTAAGAGTTCGTCACGCACGACGAATTTCGTTGTACGGCGGTGTTGTGGTCATTTACTTATGTCTACTAACACACGAAATATTTGGAGGTTCGTATGCTTTACTAAATATAATACACGAAAGATTCGGGATTTCGTGCAATCGGCTAAAATACGAGTTATGTTTACTAGCTGCAACACATACGAAAGATTCAGAAGTTCGTATGCTTTGCTACATACAATACACGAAAGATTCGGGAGTTCGTGTTTTTATTAATACAGTTATCAACTCTACTAGGTAATATATATATATATGTGCACTTAATTATGAAAGTGGTCTAAGTCATGTCCATTTTTGCTTCGAAATATCAAATAAATCTTTGAAAAACTTCAATAAATATTTAAGGATTATTAAATAAACTAGATATACCAACGGACGACACAATCGTCCGTATTCTAGAATCTAAATGTAAATAATTTTAATAATATTCAAAGAAAATTTATCTAAACGTCATACAAAATGCATCAAAACACAGCCACCCACATACTTACATACATATGCATAATTAAATAGTACATGAAATTAAAAACACAAACGAAATCCTCCCTTTAACTAAGCTAATTCAATAATATTGAAATCTCTTCGTTTAAGTATTATGGCTTTCATACAGCCATGCCAACTTAGCTATTTTAGAGCTAAATTTAGCTCCTTTTGATTGCTTCTAACTCGAAAATTTTCGCTTTAGCTCTTTTCAATTGTGGAAACGGCACGTTTGGCACTTTTTGGATCTTATAGTAAATTTTCCCGCTTTAACCCTATTGTTTCTGCTTTGGGCATTTACATTTTTGGCAACTATGTTTTTGCAAATGCAGATACTTTTTTTCGCAATTATGTAAAATACATATATTTATGTATTTTTAGGTATTTCAAATTGTAAAACCCCATTTTTATTAGAAAATTTTCCACAAATTATTGAAATGGATTCTTATTGTCAAAAATATAGGAAAGCTTGGAAATCAAATCCCGCGTTTAAAAAATGGATTAAACCAATAAAAGATCCTTCTAAAGCTAACTCTTTTCGAAAATGATTGTTCTTATTTTGTAACTTAACGTATATACAAGTATATGTAAATATGTATGGTTATATTGTTAATGCAGATAAATATTTGCATCAATTGCTGTGAAATGATTTTATTTTAAATTATTATTTTTTATTTTTTCTTACTATTATTTTTATTAATGTAAAAAAATCTTGAAGTGCAAATTGAATAATAAATATGTACATTCATAGATTTAAACGGAAAAATCTTGAGTTTTTAAATTTAGCTCTTTTTAGCTCTTTTTGGCTACTCTGTTGGCTCGTTTTGCCTTTGAATTGTTGGCATCACTGCTTTCATATAATACCAAATAAGAGAAAAAAATTTTAGATCAAGAGAAATAATACAAACACACACACAATCTCATGTTTTGTTTCTTGTTTACTTGTAAGCTAATAAATGCGTGTGTAATATATGTGCATGTAGTAGTAGCAACTTTAAACGCTTATATCTCCCAAAATCCTAAATCGATTTCAATATAGATTCTGCACATCTGTACTGAAAACCCTTTAAAACCATATAAATCTTTTTAAAATCGGTGCAGTAGTGCCAGCGTAATAGGAATTACAAAAAATATGTTTGCCTATTAATTATATAGATTTATATAAATCGAGACTAGTACATCTCTAATTTAAAATGCTGCATAATATAAAAGCACTTTTTGATTTGTTCAAATGTAATCTACTGAATATCTCGGTCAGAGCAATATATGACTTAGACCACTTTCATAATTAAGGGCACATATGTATATCGAAACAAGAATCGACAAAGCTCGCGGATGATAGTTCAAATGGCCTTCTTGTACGGTGTCGTGCATTGCTCCCCGATTGCTTTTAAAACTCGATTTCTTATATAATTCCACTCCACAACTGTATGAGATTTCCAACGTACATTCCTCAACTTCAATGTTAATAAACAATGTAAACCAACAATTATGTTGTACCCTACATTAATAGAGGTTGTATGTACCTATGCGTTGTGTAGTATGTAACTATACGTTATATCATTTGTTACAAAATCGTTACAAAATCTGACGAGAAACATGTTCCTCTAGCGTTTTTTTTATAAGAAAACTTACTTTTTAAGTTTAACATATTTATAACGCACTAGTAGTCCCAAATAATTATTTCACTTTATAAGTTTAACATATCTTAACGCTTAATTATTCAGTAAAATACTTTTTTAATAAAAATACTTGTACATTGAAATTGATTATTGAAGGGTTTAGCTGGATCATAAGGGCATTTCACTGTTGCTAATGCAGATCATCAGGGAACCTTTACCCAAAAAATTTTCTTAGAACAACTAAAGTTATTATGTTTAACTTTCATTTAAACTAAAAGAAGCTCAACAAATAACAAAGTTGAAACAAGAACTCAATAATCAACATGCTTTATATTTTCTTAATTTACCATTAATATATTAGCGGACTTTTTTCAACTCTAATTGTACTTTGTATGAAGCATGTAAAGACAATGAATGTAAAGAGAATAACAACAGCAATAACTAAAACAGCATTTTAACCCTCAAACTCTTCTCCGTGAGGATCTTCTAATTCATTGAATTAATTGCCATGAAATTCGGTTGTAAGTTTCTGGAAGGAATTAAAATGTAGAATACGAACTAGGGTTAATTTTCCCTGTTTCTAAAATTCAGACGATTGACCTGAGTCAAATTTACACGAAAAGCACTAATTCTATAAGAAATTAGAATATGTTTATCTAAAATTTAAAAAGCTTGGACGCATATTCATAGTCAAAACACAGTATACCTTAAAAATTTTAAACCAGTACTACCTTAGAAAATACTGGTCTTAACCTCTTGAAGTATACAATATAAGACCGATTGCAAAAAATTTTTGGTTGTCTGAGAGGGTATAGCTTCCCAATGTTCCCATTGTAAAAAAAAGTGGGCGGGGACACGCCAACAATTCTTTATGTATAATTTTATGATATCCTACTTATTTGATTGCTGCGAAAACTGTAAAACACATTTGGTTATGGTAATCTCATAATTACAATTTATTATGCTATTTCAGGCGGTTCTACTTAACCGATTTTTACGAAACTTACCACACACCTTGACCTCTAAAACAGACACAATCTCCCAATTAAAAATATCGGCGGATTTATTTAATTTAAATTTAATTGAGACATTTGTAGATTTTTAATTGAACTTTAGTGATTTTTAATCAGAAATAATTTTTAGTCAGGCTCAAGTTCATTAATTTCAATTCTTATTGAATAAAATATTTTTATTAATTAATGTGAGTTTCTAAAGAAGAGAAGAAAAATTAAACTTAGACTTTAAGCTGGGGGAAATACCGATACTTTTCTGTGCAGCCACGCACTTCATCAGCACCCTAGTCTATCTACTTGGGTAGAGATTCTTATTAACATCAGCTATTTAACTTAAATTTACAATGAAACGGAATATGAGAAACGATTGTTGTATATACAATTGATTTACCTTTGGTAAACACATTTATAAGTATCACTATTAATTTTCTGTTTTTCCATTTTTTCATTTTTCTATTTAGGTTAGCACGAAATTATATTACTCTACCTCAGTATGTTTAACTATTCTTGCTTATCTTTTACGATCATCACATTAATTATTTTTACTTATTCGATGTACCATCGATACATGCATGTAAGTATTATTGTAGTGTCTTATGTTACTTTGTTGTTGCATTCTACAGTTTTTATTTTGGATATTCCAGCATGCTGAAGGTAGATAGACTAGGGTGCTGATGAAGTGCGTGGCTGCACAGAAAAGTATCGGTATTTCCCCAGCTTAAAGTCTAAGTTTAATTTTTCTTCTCTTCTTTAGAAACTCACATTAATTAATAAAAATATTTCATTCAATAAGAATTGAAATTACTGAACTTAAGCCTGACTAAAAATTATTTCTGATTAAAAATCACTAAAGTTCAATTAAAAATCAACAAATGTCTCAATTAAATCTTCTTCGGTTTTTTTTGGCAGAAAGAATTGTTTTTGGCAGAAAGAATTATTTTAACCTAAAACTTCTAAATTCTAAATTTCTTCGTTCATAGATTCGATATTCTATGCAATAAAAGCCAAAAAGATTTTCAAGAAAAAGGCATTTCAAAGATGCCAAAGTATAATATTTCTTAAAAGATTTGTAAGTGACATAAAATCCTGCTTGTCAATGGCAACTTTATCCATATTTACATATGTATGTATGCAAATATGTAAGAAACAGACAACTTGAAAACAAGAATAAGAAAATGTTTGATTCTTCAAATGCAAAACCCAAAGGAAGTGTATCTGCTTGCAATACAAAATGACTGCAATTGAGTGTGGCAGTTAAATGATGAGTACTCATACGTACGTACATACGTAGTATCACCACTATTAAAGAATTCTTTATGTTATAATATTTGCTATTTTGTTTTAAGATATTTGTGCAAATGATAAATGTCGACATCTCAACAATTTTCACATTCAGAGTGAAAACAAACCAAACCAAAATCGTACACATGTGGCAAATCGAAAATGAAATTAATACAAGTTTTCAGAAGATGATTCGAAACCATAAGACATTTTAATTTTTTTAGAAATAAATAACAACAGATTTTCTGTTGCATCTGTTTGTGACTAGAAATTGTAGTAAGTTAAATATTGAGACTGCTACTGCTGCTGACAATGGATGATGCTGGTGATGGTGATGGTGATGGTGATGGTGATGGTGATGGTGATGGTGATGGTGACAATAGACAGCACAGATATTGTTACAACATTATATAAATATTTAGATAAGGCTGTACATTTTTAAACGACATTTTATTTATTAAATTAATACATTTAAAATTTAGAAGTTGTTCGAAAATCCAGCATCACAATTAGTGTTGTTATTCGAAAAATATATATAGAATATATATAGAATAAAGAATTATTCCAATATTCAACTTTTGTTGAATATTCGAATATTCGACTTAAATACATTTATAATTGATTCTTGGTTTTATTTCCAATTAAAGTTGTTTATTGCAGGAATATTTTTTTCTGTGTAGAGTGATATAAATTAGTGCTAATCTGAACATAAAAATAAAAAAATGGAAAAAAATAAAATAAAAAGTTAACCAAGACAAACTCATCACAGGTATTCTGGTTTCAGGAAATGGTAATCAGCTGCTAATTTCTCTTGTGCTAAATGAGTTAAAACGTTCGGAAATATTTTGACAGCACTAATGGCTTCGTTATTCAAATCGTATCGTCTTCCTTTTGAAGTTGTCGTATCGTTTAAGTCTTGATGTAAGTTAGTAAAAAAACGTAAGGCAGCCAGCGAATGTGTCAGCTGTTAAGCATCAGTTAGACGACTGTAAAGGAATGAAACTGCAACGGTAGAAAACAGCTGATCGATATTGTTATGTGAAAAGTAATGAAAATGTTTATAGAGATGTAATGTAACGTAACCTACTTTTTACATAAAAATATCGATCAGCTGTTTCCCACATTGCAGTACCATTCCATTACAGCCGGCTAACTGCTATATGTGTGTGTATATATAGGTTAGCCAGAAAAAATTGACGTTTACTACGTAAAAATATATTTTCTCTAGACTATTACGTTGCAAACGTTGCCAACACAATATAAATAAGCATCAACATCCCAGAAAAAAGTTTGCTTCAAAAAATCAGCTTATTACTATTATAAAATAAAAGTAGTGCTGACAAACCTGCTGATATCGCTGCTGGTTTTTGTATGGCGAGTTCTCGGTTTGGAGCACTACATTTTTGATCACTATTAAATCGATTTTTTCCAGTAGTTTGCTTCAAATAAGTTTACTGCTTTTTAACAAGCTCGTATTTTAAAGCGAAGTATGATGCGTTTTATTGCCCTATTGCTTCAAAACACATGAAATTTTTTTACTGGGATACTTATTAAATGTTACGGATTTTGTCAGCTGATACGCAGCACCACTATACGATTTCAGTAATTCTACCATAACAATTATATATGCATTTTCTGCAGATAGCGTGTTATGAAATCGCCTTGAATATCTAATACTTACAAATGCATTTAGCGATGGTAAATTAATAAAATCCAATAATTTTGTTGACAATCAATCGTTTCTCGTGTTTCATTTGATTAAAAATTAATGTTAAATAGCATATGATAACAACTTATCTCTGCCCAAATAGATATAGACATGCGTTTTCATGAAGTGCAAGGTGGTATAGAAAAATGCCGGCATTTCTCCCACCTAAAAATCTACTTCAACTATTTTTGTCTTTTTTTTTTAAATCACAGGAATGTGAACGAATATTTTATTCGACAAGCATCGGAATTGCTGAACATGAGCACGATTAAGATATTATTCCTTCTTAAAATGCATTCTAGTACAATTAAATAACAGCACGTATTTATCACATCATTGTTTTAATTATTCATATAACTTGAGTTTATTTTTGTATTCGAACGAAGTCTCAGGAAGATGGTAGTATGTGAATAATTGAAAATCACTACGTTAATTCATAAAATCCTTGCAATTGATATTTTCCTCGAACTTTTGTTTGAATAAAATATTTCGAATAATCGAACATACTTTATCTAGCGTAAACCCTACTTAATTTACTCATATGTGACAGCGCATAGAGAAAAGGACCTAAGGGTAAAAAAATCAATTTTCACTTTTTTTTCATGTGGAAAACATCTGAGCATCGAATGAGACCGATCCCATGCAACGAAAGTGTTCTCTCCCAGAGATATGCTCGTTTTTTCAGTGATGGCTCTCCTGAACAAAACCGGTTTTTACCCTTAGGTCCCTTTCTATTTTGCGCATCACATATACATACGTGTGAATGTATATGAACTGTATATAAATTTTTCTATTTACATATAAACTAGCATTTTTGCGTCTTTGAGCAAAATTTTGTTATTCGTAGTTTATTATTATTATTTTATACTTTCATTTTATTTAAAACAAATTGATTTCGTAACATGTTATTGACTCAGTCAGTACAATCCCAAAAACACAAACCGATACACTCTTATTGTATGAATGAAAAATACATATGTATGTATGTGTAAGAAAAATGAATTTGAAAATTTTGATTGTGATTAAAATGTTTGCAATTTGTAAATGTTTGTCAAGTGGAAAAACTAAATTAAATTCAAAACAACGATAAGATATATGGATTTCTTATAAATGTGTCGTGTCATTTCTTTATGTCGTTTTCTTAGACGATTTCTTGTGGCAAATTCATGTTACAAAAGTAATTGAAAATCAAATTAAAAATTATATACAAGAAAACATTTATGTACGTATATATAAATATATATGTACAATGTACATATGTACATGTTATATTATACATATGTCACTATTATATGTGTGGCAAAAAGGAAAAAGTCACATTTTACTGTTTTGCACGAGAGCACTTTTAAGCGTTCAAGTCTATTTCCAGAAATTTATTTCTTTTACAGTTAAATTGGGAAATTCTCTGTTTAATCTTTATTTTTTTAAGCAAACACACAGAGAAAACAGTGCCTAATAAATACCTCATAAAATAGAACAAAATTGATAAGATATCTCTATGGTTTTTTTTCAATAAGGAAATCTTATTAATTTCATAGAGAAAATATTTTTGAAAAAATCAAGAAGAAATCTTGTAGTTTTTATTAGGTTATCTTATTAATTTTTTCAAAAAGATATTCTTCTTGATTTTATTAGGCAACCTAATAGAAAATAAAAAAATTGTACTTATGTATTTTCATTTAAATTATGTACGATATATGTATGTATATATGTATGTAGTATATTTAGATGTTATTTATTTATATATACAAACATACACACATATTATATTATATTCTTAATTAACCATACATACATATTTATTACTTGGGAGGAGACTAGTTTTGAACCAGCAACCTTCTGACTGATAGACAAGAACTCTAAAGGCCCAACTATAATAGGAATAAACGAACTTAAGCAACTGTGCGGTTACATATAAAACGTATGTGGCAAACTATAATGTACTTATGGAACTTTTCGTCAAGTTTCGTCAAATGTCATTTGCTTAAGTTAAGTGCCAAACTGAACGCACATTCCGTACGGAAAACACTGTTTTTGCATTTTTTTTAAACTCAAGCAAACAGCAGCAGAAAATATTCATTGATTTTAAATATTTTTTTATTGTTTCTTATTTTAAACACAGAAAAAAAGCAAAAATTTTATTTTCATTCTTTGTTTTACAATACACACATACACATGAGATTATTTATGTATGTTCACTGTTGTACTTTTTGGTAGGCAAAACAAATAAAACAAGTAATAAAGTGGTGGATATAATTACACGTGAATTTTTAATAGATTAGGACATTCCAGCAAATGAATTTGATTGAATTGCATTCATTTAGTAGTTATAAGAAGAAACAAAATTACTAAAAAAATTTTAACAATACCTATATGTGCAACTGTGGCTAAGGAATACTTAAGTGCATGTTAGTACATTGTGGCCACCTAAAAGTCACATTTGATTTGCTTAAGTATTTGACAGACTTATCGTTCAATTCTGGCATTAGCTTAAGCCAGCTTATTCATATTATAGCTGGGCATTAACCAATATGCTTACAAGCAGCTTGAATCCGCACTGAAATTATTGTACAAAAACATGCTTATACAAGAACGAAAAAGACACTCAAAAAAATGAACTAAAACTTTGGAAAATTTTCTAAATTTGAATAAAAAAAGTTGTCGTATGGCGCCAAAGCTGTTTTTTACTTGAAACCAGTAAAATATTAAGTAAATTTCTAGTTCATTAATGAACTAGTTTATAGTAATTATATTTTCATATTTAAGTAAAATTTTCCTAAAATTAAGTAAAATTTTCCAATAAAATTCGGAGATTTGCAAAAAAAAATTTTTCGTCTTTGATCTCAAATTTAGTAAATTTTCCTATTTTTATTGTCTTTAATTCTGGTACTTATTTTTTTTATTTTTAATTAAATTCTATACCACATGGTATGTTATTTATTATATCTTCATATTATATTCTTAATTATAATTCACCATTCACCATACATACATATAATACCTTCTGATTGATAAGCAAGCACTCTAACCAATTGCCTAACAAGGCAGCCTGAATAAGCATTCAAATAATTTAGTTTTAAAATTTTATTTTATTTACAAAAATAATAAATTTCAAGTTCAAATATTCCTCGAAAATATGAAAAACTTACTTAGATTTTTTGCTTATTGCAAACAAAATATATATTCTATAATTTAAAGGAAAAAATACTTAAAAGTGGGAAATATTTTCCTAAAATTTAGTATACCTTTTTACATCTTTCAAGTAAGTCAAATTTCATGAACTAATCAGGAGTAATTCATTTCCTAAAGTTTATTTTTTGATTTCAGACGAAATTTACTAGTCCTTAATATAAAATTTCCTTCAGTTCATAACCATTTTCCTACTCTTAGCAAATATTTTCTTTAAGTCAGTAAACATTTCCTGAAATATGAGAAATTTATTGTGTATTTTTATGAACTATTTTTGAGTATATGAACTTTTTATTTTTTACTCATATTAAGTAATTTTTAATAGATTTTTGTAAAAATTTACTTAAACTTAGAAAAAATTATTAAAACTTAGAAATTTTTTTTACTTGAATTTGGGAAAAAAATTTCTTAATAATAGTACATGTCTTTTTTTTGAGTGGAGCATGAAAAAAATTGTCTATATGTTTATTTATAGATATGAAATAACAAGAAACCTAATAAAAACATCAAGAAGATTTCCTTATTAAAAAAATTTATAAGATGCTTTACACATAATCATATAGGAACCTAATAAAAACAATAAGGAATACCTTATTGAAAAAAATCAATAAGGCAACCTAATGAAATCAATAAGGAAACCATTTTTGAAAAAATCAATAAGGCAACCTAATGAAATCAATAAGAAATCCCTATAGTTTACAATTTATAAGAAAACCTAAAAGAATCAAGAAGATTTTCTCTATGGATTGTTTTTTTTTGGTGCCAAAAATAACGGAAATTGGGTAAAAAAAAGTTGTGAATAATAAGATTTCTTCTTGATTTTATGTGGTTTTCTTCTTGATAAAATTAATAAGATTTACCCCATAAAAAAAACAATAAGGAATCTCTATGAAAAAATCTTGCCTTCTTTCTGCTCGGATACCCCTTAGTCTAAAAACGTTTCATAGAGAAAATCTTCTTGATTCTATTAGGCTGTTTTTTCTCTGTGCAATTGTCTTATGAACATTTTTTAAGGATATAAACTAAAAAAAATCACACTAATAGAGAAGTCCTACGTGAACAAGGAATATACCAAGGTACTCCCTGTTACATGGACTACCTATAGATGCAATGATTTCTATTTTTTGATTTTTATTTATTCCTCACAAAATAAGAGTTATTTTGTGAGTTTTATTTATTCCTCACAAAATAACAATTACTTTCTGATTTTTATTTTTTTGCTCAAAAAAATTTAATTTTTAAAATGAATAAACTATAAAAAAGTAAATTTAATTTAACATATAAGAATTTTTTTACAGACCCTATCGATAAATTCAAAACTTACGCTTTCTAAATTTTAAAAATTAGGCAAAAAACTCACAAAATAACTCTTATTTTGTGAGGAATAAATAAAAATTAAGAAATAACTATTATTTTCTGAGGAATAAATAAAGATCAAGAAATAACGATTAAACAATGATTTTTAAAATAAAAATTATAACCGTTACGGTCCCTGACATAAACTATTTATTTTTTTACTCATATTGAGTAATTTTTACTAGATTTTTGTGAAAATTTACTTGGACTTAGAAAAATTTATGCCCTAATTCAGTAAGAAAATTTAGGACGTTTTTGTTTAAAAATACTTTTGAGTTGTTGTCTTTGATAATGAAAAATAAAAATATTAATGACATGTTTTTAAAACTAAAATTTAAATTAAATTATGATAAAATAGTTTGAAAAATATGTGAAAAAAAATACTTGTTGGAAATAATGTTTAGAACAAAATCATAAAGCAAATACACGAACCTTCTGGCATAGACAATAAATAATAATTGTTTTGAATAATCACAAATGCAGCTTTTTTTTCGTCCACAGACAAGACGATACAATCGTCGAACAGAATTAGGGCTTTATTTAAACTTACAAATTTTTTTTATAATAGTCTTGTATTTTGAGTGTAGTTAATTCGCTCATTATAGTAAAAATAAATGGTGTGCCTTCCATAAGATGGTTTAAATATGCTTACTAATTAATAGGTATGCAAAAAAAATTATTTCGCACTGGTTTGTGTATTTTTTTTAAGACATATTTTAGTTTATCAAAAAACAAATATTTTTTTAGAGTTAGCATATTTTTTTGAAAATAAAAACACTATTTTTTAAATATATTTTTTATTTAATAAATTTTTGAGATCTTTTACTAATACGGATATAAAAATTGAAAAGCTACAAGAAAAAACTTAAGAGAAAAAAAAATAAAATAACTTAAACCTGACTGAAAGCCTCTTCCATCTCGAGGTGGTCATCTTCGGCACTCTCTATCTCAATCTCTATTCTAACAGGGTCACTTCAAATATGCAATTTCGAAAGTTTATATCATTGACTATAATCGGCCCATACATAATGTTTCTATTCGATTAAGAGTTCAAAAGTTATACATATATTACCATTTTTTTATCGGAACCACTATTTACTAATATTATATTAAAAGTGACCATATCTCAAAAACTAACCATAGGATATGAAAATTCTTACCTGATTCGTGCTCAGCACCCCAAATTCAATAAGATATGTGGTAGACTTACAATAGTTTAATTATTTTTTAAAAATTACACTTTGATAAATAGCAAAATAAAAAATATTGATACAAAACGATAAAAAAAATTTTTATTTGAAATTTATATTACAGATTAATATTGCAGAGGGAAGCTATTTGCCATCGGAAACCCATTTTAATCAAATTTGAGTTGACATATTTTCAATAAAGGCTCTCGATATAAAACAAATAATGAGTTTTAATGCAGAACATAGAAATTTTTAATTCCCACGCCCCCCTCCACTGTAAAAGGCGCTATGTTCCACATTATTATTATTATTTATTATTTATTTCTTTTCGATGTCCCATACACAAGACTTAAGTCTTATATTGCAGTATGGAACTAAGCATATGCAAATACAATAAATCAAATAAAAAATTTTATAAGTCTTAATTAAGTAATTTTGACATAAATTGTAGGTAATTTTAATAAAATATATAATAAAATTTAAAAAATAGAATTTAAAATTTAATAAAATTTAATGTTATAAAGCTAGTGAAAAGTTAGCACACAAACAAAAAACGTTTTTATTCAATCATAATTTTTATATATTCAACTTGAAAAATGAGAAAAAATATTTTTCCTAAATTGACGTGCGTTATTCAAGATTTGTAATCTATGGGGGATTCCATTCCAGAGACTGATGCCGTGAATAAAGAAATGGTATTTAGAAATCAGTGTGCGATGGCCAAATGATAAAATTCTTTTGCATCTATTAAGTGTAGAGAAGCTTAAACGTTCATGGAGATGTACGGGCTGCTGTGTATATATAATTTTGTGCATAAACAATAAAATACGCACTCTTACATAATCATAAAGACTAATACCGTAAAGCAATGATACATAGGGCGAAACATATGCATATCTTCTTATACCATATACATACCCAATAATATTATTAAATGCTACATTAAGTTTTCTTTTGCTTTCACTATCGCAGCTGGCAAATAGTTCACAGCCATACAACAAGATAGGTATTAAATACGATTTAGCAAGAAGTATTCCAATTTTAATTGGAGTACAATATTGCGTTTGCCGGAGATTTCTTAACATTGAGAACATTCGACCACATGCAAAGTTAACATGATTAGACAAAGTAAGTATATTGTTAAAGTATATGCCGAGATTTTTTACAGAGTTTACAATATCTATGGACTGGTTATTTAAAGTTATAATACGATTGCAATCAAGCTTTAATAGCTTCTTTTTAATAATCAAGCACTTGGACTTGGTAGGATTAATTACTAGCCCATTAGCGGTGGCCCACTCATAAACACGGCCAAGCTCCTGGTTTAAAGTCCTTACACATTCATCAACCACTGTGCTGCTACAACTAATGTAAAGCTGTACATCATCAGCATATAATCTAAGCTTACGGTACTCGAGTTTGTCCTGAAGATCGTTCGCGTATATAGAAAAAAGTAAAGGGCCTAAGATCGAGCCCTGTGGAACACCCCGAACCAATGGCAAAGAGCTTGAAACTGAGGTAGGTGTTTCAACATATTGAAATCGATCAACTAGATATGAATATATGAGTTCTGTTGCAGTTGATGCAAATCCGAACATATGTTTAAGCTTAAGACACAACATGCTATGGTCAACAGTATCAAACGCTCTAGAATGATCCAAGAGGACTAAAAATGTGACTTTACCGCAGTCTACTTGTTGTATTATATCTTCAGCAACATCTATGAGGGCTGTTGTACAACTATGATTTTTGCGAAAACCAGATTGGCGGTCAGTGAGCATATTATTGATTTCAACGTACTGTGTAACTTGTATATGAATTAACCTTTCAAAGGCTTTAGCATTATTAGCATTATTATTTGGTTTAAGTGTATACCAATCATGAAACTATTTAAATTAGTTAACAGAAGTCTAGACTAATGAACTTAATTTGTATATTAATATAATATATAACATAAATAATTTTTTTTCTGAATGGTCATTCTGAAAATCTAAAGATTGTTTTCAAAGAGTTGTCCAGGGTACTATTTTTAATCTAGTTCGCATACTTGTTATTGTAGCCCCTGTATCGACTAAGTTTCTACTATGTGACCCACCACTCCTGAAACTGAATGTTAAATCCACCTTTGTATATGCTGATAAAGATAATCACCCTTATTCCATTATTCAACACCAACGTCACTCACGTCAATACAATATCAAAAATTTGGTGCTTATTTACCTCTTCTCGAAAACAGCTGACTGTTTGTTAATAGAGCATGATATTTTCTATATCTTACATAGTGTCTATACCTTATATTAACTCTGATATAATATGAAATAGAACGTCGGAAGAATTAGAAGAAAAATATATTTATATTAATATTAATATCTATGTAGGGGAAAACCTACTCTTGTAAATATCATAATATTTCATAATTATCAGGCAGCCGCGCAGCGAACATCTTCGTTTATTTTAATATTACTATGTGTTTTATAAAAAAATGTTGCATTTTTCTAATACATCGTGTATAGTTAAAACATTTTAGCATTTGTTTACCAAAAAATATTCATTTTAATGCAAAAATTTCTCTTCTCGTATCTATGACTTAAGTATGACTTACAATGCGAACTTCGCATACGAACATTAAAGTTCTCATTATGAGGTTGTGTGTTTGTTTCTCTATTGCTTATTGTTGTTTGTTTTTTTTTCTAAATATATATTATGAAAACAATATTATAGTATCTGATATAATATTAATATAATACTAATATTGCAGTCCACACGTAATATGACTCTCTCTGCTATGAAATTTGACGTTTTCTGATAGAAATATATTTGATATTATATCAGGTATAGACGCTAAGTTATGGAACAGAAGTATCCTTCCAATGGCACAAAATTTTTCTATAGAGCGAATAGACAAGCCCGTTTCATCGAAAACAGCAATAAAATAAAATAAAAAATGGTTTTAAACCTTGTTATTTTTACCTGTGTTGTACAGGGTTATTTAAACGAAACCCCCTAAATTTTTTAAAATAAAGGGGCTTATACCATCTACAAAGTAATCGCTTTATTTATAAAACTATTATTCCATTTTTAGGGTTAAGTGCAGCAATTGTGATAAGGAACCCTATTGTTTTCGCTACGCTGTCCGTCTGGCCGTCTGTCCGTCACACGCTATTTGCTCAGGCACCGTAAGAGCTACGGACCTGAAATTAGGACAGAGTATGTAGAAAAAATTAAAGGCTGTTCCAAAACGAACAACGAAACATGTTAAAATCTTATGTAATATACATTGAATTGAAATTTGTAAAATTAGTGTATTTTTATACACATTAACAATTAACACTAAAATTTAAAAAAATTTTAATTAAAGGGTGGTCCATCAGTTAATGCAATTTTGAGTATGTAATTTTGACAACTTGCTATATCTTGGAAACCGTAAGAGGTAAACTCTTGAAATTTTCAAAAACGGTCAAACTAAAAAATCCGAAAATTATAAAATCGCCAAAAATTTTAAAAAATCGCCAAAACGAATAAAATCGCCAAAATGAAAAAAAAATCTAAAATTAAAACAAAAACGCCAAAAACCGTGTCAAAACGAGAAAAACGTGTCAAAACTAAAAATAAATTTCCACAATGACAAAAAAACGCCAAAAACTGAAAAAAATCGCAAAAACAAAAAAAAAAATTGCCTATATGAAAAAAATCGCCAAAAATTAAAAAAATCGCTTATATGAAAAAAAATCGGCAAAATCAAAAAAATCGCCAAAACGAAAAAAAATCGCCAAAATTAAAAAAACGCCAAAAACCGAAAAAAATCGCCAATACGAGAAAAAAGTGTCAAAAAAAATTCCCACAATGACAAAAATCCGCAAAAATCGCCAAAACAAAAAAATGCTTATATGAACAAAAATCGCCAAAAATTAAAAAAAAATCGACTAAATGAAAAAATATCGCCAAACTCAAAAAAATCGCCAAAACGAAAATAAATCGCCAAAATTAGAAAAAAATTCTATCACTAAAATAAATCGCCAAATTCGAAAAAATCGCCCAAATGAAAAAAACCCAAAACCCGAAAAAATAGCCAAAACGGGAATAAGACGCCAAAACCAAAATAGTTGTTTATATAAAAAAAATCGACGAAATGAAAAAAACGCCACATTGAAAAAACACCAAAAAGCGAAAAAAATCGCCAAATTGAAAAAACGCCGAAAACCGAAAAAAGTCACCAAAATTAAAAAAACCGAAAAAATCGACATAACTACAAAAATAGCCTAACTGAAAAAAAAAATCCCCAAAATTAAAAAAAATTGCCAAAAAGAAAAAATCGCCTAAATTAAAAAAACGCCAAAAACCGAAAAATTTCGCCAAAACGAGGTAAAAAGTGTCAAAACCAAAAATAAACGCCTATATTTAAAAAATCGCCAAAATTAAAAATCGCCAATATAAAAAAAATCGCCAAAATTAAAAAAACGTCTACCAAAAAAAAATCACCAAAACGACAAAAAAAGTGCCAATAAGCGCAAAAAACCCCAAAACTAAACAAAAGCTTAAAACCCAAAAACGAAAAATATGCCAAAACTATATTTTTTTATAGGCTAAAGTTCGTATTGAATTACATATGTATCTCATGTCCGTACGTAATCCTTCGTGAGTGATTCAAAGTCGCACTTCACTGAATTTACTCTCATTTTAAATGTAACACAATATACATACATGTGTGTATGTATTTATTAAATAAAGAGAACTCGTGCATGATAATTCACCAAATAATCTCCCCATGTTTGCAATGATTACTAAGAAATTTCATAGATTTATCACTAGGGTGATAAATTTGTATGACTTTTGTTTTATAAAACTGAAAATTAATATCGATGCAATTATTTAAAACGAAAAAAAAAAATGCATGCAATGCATGATTTGCTGTGTAATTTTAATTTTTTAAGTGCATGATGATTAAGTTTTCGATGTGACAATCTTAATGCCAAACGATGTCGGTCCAATTATAGAAATGGCAGCATGATCGAGATTGAAAATGTGTGTGGCAAAAGTTGTAGCTATTTTTATAAGCACAATGTGGACCCATAATGTCTATCTGGTAGTTAGAGAGTTTTTTTTGTCTGTGGCAAAATAAATAATGAATATATTTACATTGAAAAATTAAGTAATTTACAAGCAAAAATGCATGTCTTCTTCTGTTTAATCTAATAAAATTATGATTAATTAAACGGAAAGGGGAAAGGAGATGAATTTTAAATGAAAAAATCTTGACTGATTGACTGAAAGTAGTAAAGAAAATGAAATAGCAGCGTAGCTGTTTTTAAGTGTGACGACATCCGCTAAAAAATTACCAAACTAGTTTTGAAGTTTTTTTTTCAAAGGAGAAAAAAATTAAAAAAAAAAATCAATTTTTACGTCTGAAAATCTTACTAGCAAGATTCTTAAAAGATATGCGTAAAAATACCCTTAAAGGGAAATATGTCGGGTTAAAATTAAAATGTTGTTCAAAGTAAACTTTTTTTATAATTCTCTAAAGACAGCAAATTTTCAGGTTAAAAATAAATAAAAATTTAAATTAATCCAAGTACACATTTTTAGTACTGCATTGTAACCGTACTTAGGGTTACTTATATGACCCCTTCTTTTGAAAGGGAGAAAAAAGACCCACAAGAAAACGAGTAAAGGTATATATACATTTCCAATATTACTATAAGTGGAACAATATATTAGCCCAATTCACAATCTTGTGCAAATGGTCTTGCATTGTAGCATGTGCAAAATGGTATAGTATTGGGTGTTTTTTATTGAGGTATAGAACTTTAAGTTGGCATCACTTTTTTAACTGGCGGCCATTTTGTCAGCTGTCAAGTGATTAATATTTAGTTTGGTTTGCCATTTCAAAGAACAACGCTTGCAAATCGTGCAAATTTATTTCGAAAATAATGGTTCAGTTCGCGAAGTTTACCGCAAGCTCCGTCCATTTTATGGTCGACATAATCGTCCATCAGAGCAATTAATTCGGTTAACCATGGATCGTTTTCGCACTACGTTTACTCTATGTGATAATACGCATCCGCAGAGACGTCGAACAGTGCGCACCGAAGAAACAATTGCCGCTGTAGAGCAAAGTGTTGAAGAGGACCCGAATGAATCGATTCGCCACCGGAGACCAGTATAGAGCCATGATAACCGACTATTTTGTTCCCGAATTGGATGGCATGAATGTGGATGAGTTGTGGTTCCAACAAGACGGCACTACATGCCACACAGCGCACGTCACAATCGATTTATTGAAGGAAACATTCGATGAGCGCATAATTTCGCGGAATGGACCAGTCAATTGGCCACCAAGATCGTGTGATTTGACACCATTGGATTATTTTCTTTGGGAATATGTG
Source organism: Tachina fera (assembly GCA_905220375.1). Classification (NCBI taxonomy): domain Eukaryota; kingdom Metazoa; phylum Arthropoda; class Insecta; order Diptera; family Tachinidae; genus Tachina; species Tachina fera. The sequence goes on along the minus strand of LR999964.1, from coordinate 60,973,665 downwards.
AAGTCGCTCGTCTACGCCAACAAACCAGAAACGTTAGGGGACTTGGAAGCCAACATTCGTGGCGTTATTGCCAACATACGGCACCATATGCTCGAAAAAGTGGTTGAAAATTTGACCTGTAGAATTGGCTTTATTCGAGCCAGCCGTGGCGGCCACATGCCCGAAATGATATTTAAACATTAATGGCATAAAATTATCCTTCCAATAAAGCCAAATTGATGGACATTAAAACGATTTTCTTGTGTTTTATTTCAATTCGAAGATCTATACCTCTAAATAAAACACCCTGTATATTGATACTCACCACTTAACAATTCTTAGTTGTAAGTATCAATATACTATACCATTTTGCACATGCTACGATTCAAGACCATTTGCACAAGATTGTGAAACGGGCTAGTGTGTAAAATTTAATGCATTTTGCCTCACACTTTGCAAAATTGAATATTTTGTAATGTGTTGGCAAAATTGTATAATAATGATTTTGCACCACTAATGCCACTTAAGCTTAAGCATATGCAATATTAAAGAATCTAAAAATGTCTCACTATGCAATATTATTGTGCAATAATTGATATTAAAGCTTAAAGGTGCCCATGCATTTGAAATATTATTGCGCAAGAATTGATATTATACAATAAAATTGAATGAGTGTGCATTATATTACTAGGTGGCGTAGTATATTGAATAAAATCAAATAGTATTTGATTTACATACATATATTGCACAAAATATTTTTTTCAATGTGTAGACAACATTATACAATTATGATTTCACATCACTCATTTCACTAAATATTGTTTTTCTATATTTTAAATTATGTTATTGCAAATTGCTCAAAGTTTCCCATACATTTGCAGTATTATTGTGCAATATTAAGTTAGTACGTGGCGCAACATATTGTGGCAAAGCAAATCTATTTTGATTTATTTTGCGCCTCACGAAATATTTTTAATGCGTTGAAAATATTGTACAATAGTAATACCCTAAGCATTATGTTTAATATTTTAAATTATAGAATAGAATATGTATCACAAAAATGTATTGTTTTGTTTACCTTTACATATCGCTAATTTATTCAAATTAATCCTCATATTGTTCTTCATATTGTGTAAAAATTACACAAAAATATCTTGTTTACTCAACTCTTGAAAGCAAAATAAAATGTTTTTCAATTAAGTTGTAGTATGTAAATTAAAACCTTCAAACTCGTTTTCTGAAAAACTATTTTTTTTTTAGCTATGACGTTGCTTGAGTATGTGAGCGATATATTGTAAGAACAATTGCTCCATTTATTTTTGATTTTCTTATTGTGTGACATTAATAATAGCAATAAAGTACTCAATAATATTGTGTAGTCTGTGTAAAAAACCTTGGTAGCAATTGAAATAAAAGTGCTGAGCAGCGTCCCATACATAAAATCCAAATTTAAATAAGCTCGAAATGAACCCAAAACTAATTTTAAGTTTTAACTAATATACCGGGGGCTTATATTCAAAAAGTGCTATCTGCAAGGCTTGAAAATTTTAGAAGAGCGCAAAAACTGTTATTTTCTCAAAGTGCAAGGGCTAATACTAAATTTTGATGAATAGTACCATTTACAGAAGACATCTTAATTCTACTAATGTTAATCAAATACAGTAATTGCTCTTGGACTTCGAGAAAATAGCAGCTTTATTTTGTCTACTAAAATATTCAAGAATTGCAGATAGCACTTTTTGAATATGAATCCTCGATATGCTGTTTAAACTGAATTTAAAATTTTTCTTTATTTAGTACCTACCATATAAAAATAGTTAATATGCAAGAATTTAATCAAAAATGTATAAGTTTGAATACATTTTTTTTATAATTATAATTTTGTGTTCCCAACTACAACAAAAAAAATTAAAATCAAGAAGAAAAAAAACGTAATCTTTATGAAATAGCACTAAGGGCCATTTTCACAACTTCCCTATAGTTAAAGGTAGGATTTTGTTTGCCCGATAAGTATTTTTGCACTATTTCAACTTCAATTTTTTATTGTTATTATTATCAATAATTATAATATTTAATGGATGAAAAAAATAATAAATAAGGATTTCACAATGCAAAACCATTTATCGAGCAGACAAAATCCTACCTTTAGCTAAAGTTTAGTTGTGAAAAGGGTTTTAAGAATGTTTTCTGTTATTTTAAAAATGTTCATTCTTGTTTTAAAAATGAAAAAATTTTGAGATCAAAAAATAATATTTTTTGTTTGAAAAAGACAACAACCGTGATATAAAGTTGAACATACTCAAATCAAAAAAATAATATGTTTTTGATATATATTTATTATTTGAACGGGCTAAGGGTTCGTATCGCTTTTTAAGCCAAATTACATGTGATAATTATTAATGAACAAATAACATCAAAGTTAGTTGTAAATATTCTGACAACACATAGTTGAATTTTTAAATTAAGAATGAAAGGTCCTAAATTATTAATGAGGCATTTTTGAATTAAAAATGAAACGTTCATTTCAGCATTTTTGTATTAATAATGGAAAGTTTTTATGTTAAAAATGAAACCTTTTAAATTAATAACAGAGAATTTTTAAATTACCAACGGTTCGTTATAAAATTAAAAATGTTAATTTTTTTGGAATCAAAATGCCCTGATTATGAATAATTTTCGATCGTATTTTCTTTTCTTTTATTTCGATCGACTGTAGTCCAAACCTCTAATCGTACGAATTTTCATTTGGGTTATGACCCAACATTCAACAAAAAAACTTCGCTATTATAAGCACCATGATTTTTAAAATTTTCAATAATTTTAAGATATTCTGCTCTAGGATCATACAGGGTAAAGGTAAAACTACCGCTGTCGCTTCGAGCCGTTGCCCATTACATAAATTTTTATGTCCCTTAAATGTAGTTAGACTGTGAAAAATGTATTTTTTATTTTAATTTCCGAAAAATTTTGCATCCTATATGTGTATAAAGCAGAGCTGTTACGATTACTAAAATCTAAAAGTAATCTGAATTACTTGAAATTACTGCAAAATAATCTAAATGAATCAAAATTAATCAAAAAGTAATCCGATTACTTTCAAAGATTACTTTTGATTCTTTTTGATTATTTTCAAACATTCTGAATTAAGATTACTTTATTTTGAAAAAGTTCTAAAGAAATTTATAAATTAAATGTTTTTTGTTTAAGAAATTCTTAATATATTCGTTTTTATAACAACATTAATAATATCAATCTGAGCAAAAAAATATAAAGAAAAACATAAAGGGAATTTTTTTGCTGGTGGTTAAGCATTGTCTTTATGCACTTCATGGTCGCTTCCACAAAACGTCAGTAGGCTTCAAACCATACAATTTGAACAGCCACAATCTTCTTATCTTATTCACAGACTTTTAAAAAATGATTTGAGAATTAACAAAGCATATTTTTGAAAATAACAAAATAAAAAACAAAATAAAAAAAAACACATACACGCCAATTTTTTGAAAGACTATAAAAATGTATCAACAGATACCTTTCAAGCTTTCCTCAAAATTTTGCTCATTTGTCAAATTATTAAGTATTTTAAATTTTAATATAAGTGAAATGCAATAAACTTAGAAGTAATTGGATTATTTTTTTTAATTCTTTTAATTATTTTTGATTATTTTGTAGTAATTTCAAGTACATAATTCAGATTACATTTCCATTATTAGTAATTGTAATCACGATTGCTAATTACGAAACGGAATATAATCAAAATTTAATCATTACTTCACCTTTAAGAAAAAGTAATCAAATTAGTAATCATTACGATTACTAATCATTACTTAACAGCTATGGTATAAAGCTATATAATTTTCTGCTACAAGAATATTGTTTTATATAAAAATCTTTTAAAAAATTTTGGTAGCCGACGGCTTGTAGTAAAATTTTTTGCTTCGCCGCCGCAGAAATTTTTTCATCAGCTTCTCTCTATGCCAAATGGAATTTGTCAAAATTTTACATTGGCAAAAAAGATATCATTTGGCACAGCAGAAAAATTAAATTTTCTCCCCACAGGCACACTCCCATAATAATAAAATAATTTTGTTTTTTTACTGGTTAAAAATACATTTTCTTTTTTTTATGATTTCAAAAATTATAATTTTTATTTTAATAAGAAAACAATATTGTTTTTGAAATTTTTAAATCGAAAATACACATTTGTGTTTTAATATTGCTTCGTTATAAAAATAAAAATTTTATGTATTATTGTTATAACAAACATTCTTATTTTAACAATTATTTTTAAAAATGGCGCATTTCTAAAACGAAAACGCAAAATTCTTGTTTTAAGAATGCTTTTTTGGTTCAGTGTACGAATTAAAAAAAAAGAAAAGAAAAATTTCCGAGTACATATGTATGTAGATGAACGCAACAAACTTAAATTTTCTGAAAGAACTTCGTAGTGTTAACCGTTACAAAAAATTCTATATGTCTGTAGTCTACTTTGTGATTTTTTTTATTGTACATAAATATGTTTAATTTTTTTAATCATCTATTTTGAATTAATTTTAATTTGCCTCTTTCAAGAATTGACATAAACATTTTCTGTGCAATAAAATATAAACATACATACATAACAGACAAAACTTATTAATAAAATCTTCAAACTGTGTTCTTTTACAAATCACAATACAGTACATCCACTTTGAATAAAACGCACACATCTCGCTGTTTGCTTACTCGATGTTAAATCATTTTTTCTTGTTTACTCGTTACATTTTCATTGCTCTCGCTCATTTTGTACAATCTGACATTTTGCTCAGCTGTTTTGCTTAGTTTTTTTTGGCTTTGTTTTATCAGTGCTTAAAGAATTTGTGAAATTTATTAGTGTTTTTTGTGGTGTAAATTAAATTGTTTTTAATAAATAATTGAAAAAAATGGAATTACCAAAAGAATTATCATTGAGTGAAATACGTAAATACATGTTAGAAAATGGTTGCAAAGTAACTAACCATGCATTAGTGAAGCATTTTAAACATTTCCTAACACATCCCGAGACACAAAGTGAGTCATGTTGTTTGTGTGCGCAATGCAAAATATAAACAAAACTTGTTGCTGCTTACGATTCCAGAAAAAATGTCTAATGGAAATTTTTCTTAATTCATTCATGTATTTCAGATGAAGCTCGTAAAGAATTTAAAACTTATGTGAATATATTGGCCACTATTAAAAATGAAAACAATCAAAAATATTTAATTTTGCGTAAGAAATATCTAAATGAATGTCCGTCTGACGATGTGGTACAGCGTGGTACCACACAAGCCAGTGGCTCGGATTCAGTGCCCAGTAGTCCTGGAGGTGTTTCTCTCAGTTGTGAAATATCTGCCGGCTCTCCATATCGCCAGCCGCCACCATATAAACCACCGCCAGAGGTTTCTTCACCTTTGTCTAAAGTTGCCCAAACACCACTTGCTACTGGTGTTGGCGTCCATGCGGAAAATGTGGACAACTATCGTGAATGTGTCAATGAATTTACTAACGCTATGTCACGTATTGCTCCGAAACGTCTTGAGAGACAAAAATCGGACAATGAACCACAGACTCCTACTACACCAGAGGAAGAGGATAACAACCGAAAGGAATTGAAAACAAAAGCAAAACGTGATAAAAGTGTTCAACGGGCTAACTCTATTGATGAATCTGCTGATAATAAAGAGAACATACCACGTTTTTCCTTCTCTTCGGGATCGTCGGCCACATCGACTGACTGTAGTGGTGATAAATCTTCTGGCCCGGATGTGGATATTGAAAATCCCATAAGTGTCAAAGAAGCGACACGTAAATTTAATCGCATGGCTTCGGAAGAAGAGGCGAAAATTATTTCACCACCATCGAAAAAGAAAGCAGAGAAGGTAAGTGGAAACATTTTTGCATTAACATGGAAATATTGAATACTTTATTGGAAATGAATAAATTAACATTGAAGAGAAGAAAATATTCATTTTAACATGAATATACCGTAGCTGTTAAGTAATAATAATCGTCCTGATTACTAATTTGATTACTTTTTTTTTATTAAATCACGATTATATTCAGTTTCGCAAAATTACTAATAATGGAAACATAATTTGAATTGCTTGGAATTACAAAAAATAATCCAAAAGAATCAATAGTAATTAAAAAATAATCCGATTACTTTTAAATATTACTTCTAATTCTTTTCGATTATTTATTAATAATCAAAAATAATCTTTGAAAGTAGTCGGATTATTTTTTCATTACTTTCGATTCTTTTTGATTATTTTTTAATAATTTCAAGTAATTCAGACTACTTTTCGATTATTAGTAATCGTAATTAATTATTTAACAGAAATTCTTTTAAAGGCAATTATATAATCAGTACAATTCTTTTTAAAATGTAATGTAATTGATTACTAATCGTAATAAGATTTAACAGCTCTGGAATATACATATGAATACTAGGCCTCAACCTGCTTTTGCACAAACTCCCTTATGAAAGGACTGACGGACGTGTTCAATAATATTTTTCGAAGTAATACTCTTTGTCATATTAAATATTTTTCGTTCTCTCTGCACTTACCATAATAATTTATTTGAGAAGAAATATAATAAAATGCAAACTTGTTAAGAAAAGCAACAAATTGTCATGGTTGGTACAGACGTAGCATCGTGTTTATGCAACTAGCAAGTTGAATTGTCGGTCGGTCGCATAGTGTCTAGTCTTGTTCATAGTTGCATTCGAAGTTTAAAAAATATGAAAATGTTTTGATGTTTATAGGGTGCATTGACGGTTGCATTGTATGTTGCAGTGTCTGTGTCAATATATGCAACATGTAATAAAAACGTGTTGCGTAAACACGTTGCAAAGTGTATACCCACTATGAAAATAGCTGTTAGAAATCATTAGAACTGCAACTGGTAGTCGGAAACGTCTCTCAACATTATACAAATTTTAAAATAAAAAACAGTAAACGCAAATTGGAAAAAACTGTTTCGAATAAAATATCCTATCAAGGCGAATCCATACTAGGTAGTCGCAAGGGATCAGGTGATTATTTTCGCCGCTTGTAATTTGAACATACCTGGGATGTCGACACATTTTTCAGTACACTTTTCTGACATTTCAAGTATAAATTTCTCAAAGCAAATTGAGCTGAGTATACCTTATATGAAATTGTCTTGATGTCCTATAAACAGCTTTAAAAAAGAATTTAAAAAATTTACAATTTTTTATTTCTTGCATGAGTGTTGTGATTGTTTTTTTTTTTATATGTAGTTTCTACAAGTGAGGCAGACGACTCGTCTAGAAAATTTGTATGAAAATCACTCAAAAATATGAGTGCTTTCCATATAAATTTTATACTCAAGTCGTCCATCTAGGTTGTGAAAACAGGGGGTTAATTTCCATTTTTACTTACTGCTAGTTTATAGAAGGCATGTAAAAATTCTCGTCTACCTATTTCTATTGAAAACAAAAACGAAGCATTCAAATTTGTTTTTTGTTTTCAATATAAATAGGAAGACGAGTATTTTTACATGGCTTCTATAAACTGGCAATTAATTTTTATGGGAAAATTCATATAAGGTTCAGCACAGACTTATGTGTAGTTTCCACAATGCAAGCAAGCGACTTGTCTAGAAGAAATATATGAAAAGCAATCAAATTTTTGAGTGATTCCTATACACATTTTATAGACAAGCTGCTTGCTTGCATTATGGAAACTACACATTAGTAGTTTAAAATTTGTTAAAAAAAACTGTATCGTAAAAATTTCCTTTTCGAAAATTTTCGAAAACTCCCGAACCGAATCGATTCCCTTTCTTGCGCAGAGATAGTAATTGTTATAAGTTTTATTTTAAAAATTAAACTTTAGTAATTTCTAGATTCATATTTTTCGGTTAGAAAATAAAAGTTAATTTTCTGAGTTATATAGTTATAGTTATTTGTTGAATTTTATTTGGTTTTTTGCCCAGTCGACTCGTACAGAAAGTTTTTTTATGAAACTCCCTAAAAAATTAGTGCTTTTCATATAAATTTTATGCTCAAGTCGACCGTCTGGCTTGTAGAAGCAGGGACATTTATGTTCTGAGGAATAAATAAAAATCAGAAAATAATAGGTAAAGTTGAGTTTTGCAATAGAAATTGAAGAAATACAAATTAATTCATCTAAAGGTAGTCAATGTATTATTAGAATTATCATCTCTTTTAGCTTGATTTATTTAGATTAAGTTTAAGAAATAATCGTTTTTGCGGTCCCTAGAGGTAACTTCCTATAAAAACTTACCAGAAAAATGTAATAAAAGTTTGGGGATTTTAGGGATTTTTAGCTTAGTTTTTGGGAATCTGCAATATGGTTTGTGTCTTTAAAAAAAAATTTACAAAAAATCATAACTTTCCCGGGGTCACCGCTACAAGGGTCAAATGTATGATCAGCACCCATTAATTTTCTCCGCCAACAACATCAACAACATCAACATCTTTTTCAAACACACCGACCTCCTAGCTCCTCTCCTTAAAGGGGCTCCCTTACAAAGGGGAAATTTGTATACAATTTACTCGCAGGGCTCTAACTGCCCCTAGGGCACAACTATCGAAGTCAAATGTATCACCAACTTCAAATATTTTTTCAATACAAAGATTTTCTCCATTAAGGTTGTCTCCATATAAAAAATTACTTTTTTAAGAAAGCTGCTTGTTCCGCTTTTATGGTGCCTCCCAGGGGGCTAAAATGTAAGATGTTGTCTTCAACATTTATTATGCATTATCGCGACTTCTTAAGGGGTTCCCATACAGCGACGGCGTAGATGATAATGAGGCAGAAGACGACAAAATGAATAGCGAAAGTGGAGAGGAAGGTCGTTCTCGCCCAGTCATTGGCTTCATAGATGTGAAGTGAATTACCTTAGCTTCCACAGAAGTACACCTAGAAATAATAAAGGATTTGAGCCAATAAGTAACACTTAGGAAAGCAAACTTGTTTCACGCTTTGGATTACCAACAAGTTTTTTTAAATAGCGATCCAGAAACCTTGGGACTACGTCAAGTCGTTGCCCAAAATAAAAAGATATATCCAAAACAGGCCAAAAATAAATTAATAATTCAACACAGAATTCTTTTTTTGTATGGGGACCACCTTAATGGTTGAAGATAGATGACAAGTATGCTTAGAGTAAATATTCGTATTGAAAAAATATTTAGGGTCGATCATACGTTTGACTTCGATAGATACGCTCTAGGGGCAGTTAGAGTCCTGCGAGTGAATTTTATAAAAATTTCGCTGTTGTATGGGAACCCCTTAAGGAGTAGATATGGCATAGGTGTATTCGGAGGAAATATTGAAGATAAAAAATCACTTTGGGTCGCTCTTACATTTACCCCCTTGGGAGGCACCATAAAATCGGAACAAGCAGCTTTCTTAAAAAAAAAAGTTGTTAAAAAAATTATTTTTGGCATGGGGACCGCCTTAATGGTTGAAGATAGCCTATGAGTATCTTTGGAGAAAATGTGTGTATTGAAAAAATATTTGAGGTTAGTCATACATTTGACTTCGATACGTACGCCCTAGAGGCAGTTAGATCCCTGCGAGTTAATTTTTTATAAAAATTTTCTGTTTGTAAGGGAGCACCCTTAAGGAAAGGAGCTAGGCGGTCGATGTGTTTGAAAAAGATGTTGGTCCTTGTAGTATGATTTTTTGTAAATTTTTTTGCTTTTACCCTCAACTTTGAGCACGAAGAGGTGAACTTTGCCCCCATCTGACCGCCAAAATTTTTTGGCTAAAATATTTTTTTCCGAACCTCACAAAATGAGGGTCGAAATCGAAAAGTGTTCCACTATGCCATACCTAATGTACATACATGCAAGATGTTTGTATAAGCGGCCATGCGTAGAAAAAAAGCAAACATGACAAATTCTTTCCTCACGAAGAATTTGCTTCTTTACTTCGATACCTACAATAACTGAAACAAATGTCTTGCAAACAGTGTTGATCAGTGTTTGTTTTTTAAGACTTCGCTACAGTAAACCATTAAATCCCTCATATCTTGAAATTTCTTTCAAATGGTCTTATGCAGGGCTCTATTGTGTACTTAAGTAATTTTAAAAGAATTCTCGTCTCAAAAATTTGTTGCGTTGCCTTAAATACTTTCGATCTTACGATCAAAAATCTAATACATACATACATCTTTGAATTCTGAATTGTTCTGATCTGATTAGAATATTTGTTGTAACTCACTCATACTGAAAGTTTTTAATAAAAATTTCTTTTAATTTAGGGTACATATGTACTTCTAAATACATATTTATCAATGTTGTTATTTACTAAGTAAAAAGTTATTAATTATGCTCTTCCTTTCCTTTGTTATTTTGCAATTAATTCAAGTTGCACCAGCACTTTTATTTTATATGTTTGAACTTAAAAGTTATATGCATTATGATGACAATAAAACCATTATTTACTTTAAAAAAAATAGCAGACAAATTCTGCTGGTCTAAAGTCTTAAGACGATTTTATTTTTGGTCATACAAAAATTTCTATCTCCCTGACGCTGATGTTAGTCATCCAGTCCGTCGTTTTAGTTGACGGTTTTTGTTGTTGTCGTTTTTAGCTGATTTAACTGTGAGTACTTGTTAACTGTCACTTGATGTCACGTAACAATTTAAAATTGTTTGGCTTTTATTATTGCCACACATTTTCATCTTTCAACTGTTGGCCTCTACTTGAAAATTTCTTCTTTTCCTCTATAAGTTGTGTATCTTTAGTTTGGCTCATTTTGTCAAGACTACAACAGAAGGAAAGCAAAACCAGCAGTTTTTCTTCTTGTTTTTGGTGGAAATTGTCAACATTTATTATTGCTAAGCTCTTTTTTGTAGTTTTAACGTGAACGTACTCGTATTAAATAAATCCATTTATTTTATTAGCAGACAATAAAAATAATGTTCTTACATAAACATTAACATAAATACACATTTAAAGATACTGATATACTCAACATTTGGCTTTTGTATGTTTGGCAATTTATGTGCGACTGTGTATGCATTTGTAAAGGAAACTAATTTGCAAGTGCTTTCAATGTCTTACTATGAACATGAATATAAAAATATTTTATTTGAATAGTTTTCCTTTGATTTATGTACTCTTCACGACAAAAACTTGAGGCGAAGCTCTTGATGTACAACGCGGACGGTCGACTTGAATAAAAAATGTACATATATGAAAATCACAAATTTTTTGGAGTGATCTTTATAAAAATTTTCTAGACGTGTGTATGTGTCGCTTGCCTGGTTTGTAGAAACCAGGCTCTGTTTTGAGCCAACTTTTAAACAAATTAACACCCTGTTTCTATAACCTAGACGGACGACTTGTGTATACAATTTATATGGAAAACACTCATATTTTTGAGTGATTTTCATAAAAAATTTTTAGACAAATTTATAAATGTGCAATTTTCACAAGTCAGGTAAGCGACCCGTCTAGAAAAATTTTATGCAAAACCACTAATTTTTTTGAGTGGTTTCCATACAAATTTTATACTCAAGTCGACTGTCTGCGTTGTAGAAACAGGTGGCAAATATATTTATTACCTTTGTTTCCAAATTGATTACACCCATTTTTCATACGTTGATTGAGTCATTGAAAAGTTTACATATACATATTACTCTTTTTAACTTATACATAATTTAAATTTATTCATTTAGAAGATATTACATATTTTCTAGATATATACGGGGTTTTTAAAATATTTAATTTTTGTTATATTATTGTTAAGGGTTTTCATGAGAGTGTTCAAAAGTCTCGCAAACTGTGCAATTGGGCATTTTTACACTCTGGTAAATAAAATGTCAAAAATTTTATAGGAATTTATTTAATATTTATTTTTAGAAATATGTTTTTTAATTAAAAATTGCTTTAAATTTTATTCACCCTTATTCCAGTTGTCGTCATCGACGTCACTTTAACACAACACCAAAAAATTGGGGCGTGTTTACTCGCTCTCGAGAACAATTCTGCGCAACTGAAAATCTATTTACGTTCCTTAAGGTCTAGGAAATAACATAAACCTGCAAACAGGAGTCAGTTGTTTTCGATAACGGATACACGAGCACCAATTTTTGGTGCTGTCTTAAAGTGACGTCGATGACGACAACTGGAATAAGGGTGATTATTTTAATTTTATTTAATTCATTTTTTGACGTTTGTTTCAAATTTACATAAGTTGTTTGCACAAAAGGTTAAAAGGGGCGTCATGAAACAAGTCTCGCAAGTTTGCCCAATTGCACAAATGGCAATTTTAAGAGTTCCTATGAAAACCCTGATTATTTTTAAATTCTATTTAATTTGTTATTATATTTTTATTTTTTTTTTCTTTATCCTGATTAATAAATAAAAATCAAATAACTAACTTTTATTTTCTGAGAAATAAATAAAAATCAGGAAATAATCACCCTTATTCCAGTCACTTTAACATAATACCAAAAAATTGGGGCTTCCCTAAGGTCTAGAAAATAGTGTAACCTGCCAACAGGAGTCAGTTGTTTTCGACAACGAGTACACGAGCCCCAATTTTTTTGGTATTATGTTACAGTGACGCCAATGTCGGCAACTGGAATAAGGGTGAATTTTTATTTGCTGAGGAAAAATAAAAATTAAAAAATAATCGGTAAAGTGGTTTTTTTCAATAAAAATCATTCCTTGTGCATTAAAGCCCTGCACAAGACCACTTACAAGAACTTTTAAGACAAGAGAAATTTTACTACAGCGAAATCTTCTAAAAAAAGCGATAAAGAACACTGTTGGCAAGACATTGGTTTCAGTTATTGCAGGTATAGGACTGAAGAAGAAAATACTTCGTGACGGAAGAATTTGTTATGCTTGCTTCTTCATACGCATGGGCGCGTATACAAACGTTATCCATGTACATACTCAGTAAAAAATACCAATGTAAAATCAACATGCAAAAAGGTTGATTCAAATTCATTCAAATCACATTTAATTTACAAGAAATAATATGTTGTTTGAGTGTGTTGGTGTTTATTTGCTGCAATACACTTTTGTGTTTAGTTGTGTAGGTTGCTTTTGTATTGTTGTTGTTTTTTTATGTTTGTAAACAGCCAAAAGACTGCTGCTGGCTGGTAGGCAGTGTACTAGCCTTGCAGTCGGAGGATCGCAGGTTCGCATCGTGGAGTCAAGTCAAAATATTTTATTTTTTAACTAAAACTTTTCAAGTGAAAGCATTTTGTTTTTTTTTTAACTAAAACTAAAACTTTTCAAATAAATTTTATGTTAAATGATAAATGAAATAATGTTAAATTATAATTTAATTCAAGCTGGTGCATATTAGTGTGTATCTTAAGAATATTTAAAGTTGTTGTGGCTGAAGAGGTAAGCACGTTGACTACCACGCGATGAGTCCTGAGTTGTAATATTGGGGGCCAACTTAATTTATATACAAAAATTTTTCTGATATCTTTGTCAACGACACGAAAGTTAAATAATTAATAATGTACAATTACTACATTAAATTAAATTCATGTTCTTCCAACTTGAAATAACTTTTATTCAACATTATTCTTCATTTTGATTTTAACAGTACTTAAATGTTAACTCAACATGAAATAAAGTTATTTCAAAAGGAAAAATTTTCTTCGGCAATTACTATAAATCATGTTAGATTAACATGAAACATACATATATGAAGCAAAATCATTGCCGAAAAAGATTAGATTAACCTTGTTTAAGTGGATTTTACTTTGAAATTTTTCTATGTTTACGCACACACGTTGTGTGTATGATCTTTTATTTTTCTGCGCACATACAAATGAACACATTTATTGACATGAGTTGTGTGCGCTTACTTTAAACAACCTACCTTAAACACACCAGCTTACCATCAACATCTTACACACACACACTCAAACGTACAATATGCAAAATAACAAGCATACACGCATCAACACTGCTTCTTTTGATTGTATACACGAACATCAATACATACATCCTGCTTCGCTTATTAAACGACAGCATTTATTATTGGTTTAACGAGAATACATTTCAAGACTGTTTACGCAGGTTTTTATTGCGCATGTAGCACTTTTCTATTAGTTTGATCATTTTTAGCTTAAATTTGGAAAACAATCGGTATTTGCTGTCCCTGGTTAAATTAATATTATTTGAGTGAAATTATTAAAAGAATGATTTTTTGGTAAAATTCAAGTTTAAAAAAATATGGCAACAAGGAATATAATGGAACTTCCTTTTCCACCTTTAATAATAGATACAGACTAAACGTTAATAAATTTTGATTTTGTTTGGCAGTGTTTGAGATAAACAACGAAAAGCCAACGAAGAAAATGTCGCATTATAAATGATAAAGCTCTTAAGCTGCATGGAAATGGCCTGTTGCTTCTTAGTAAAACCATGAACAGAATGCAGAAAACGTTAGATAGAGAAATTTCATCTCATCCTACTCATTCTTTGGACATAGCGCTTGGATAAGACTTGCAGCAAAGTTAATATCGCACTTAATCAACAAGAGGGTATTAACTCAAAATTTTAAAATTTTCAGTAGAGACGAAAAACTGTTTCTGCTTACATTTTAAGAGAATTTAAAAATCCGAATACATCATAGTAATCAAATGACATTTTGAAATATAATTACATTATTTGTATGTAATTTCTCGACCTTATTTTTAATATCAATTAATGTAGTTTTATAGATATTGTATCTATCCTTGAAAGCCTGAATAGATACAATATCTATAAAACTACATTAATTGATATTTACATTGTTTTTATTTTAAAATCTTGCAATTGTTGGGGACGAATATCTATGTTTTGAAAAAGTCAAAAAGCTCAAAAAAAATTTGAGCAAGTTTATCATAAAAACGGTCACGTTACGAACTAAAATCATAAAGTAAAACAAATTTTATCAAGAAAAGAGTAATCGGATTACGTTGAAATTTTTACACTACATAGGATATTGATGTTGTCAGTTGATTTCTTGCAAAAAGTGAAATTTCAAAAATTTTGAGTTAATACCCTCTTGTAGATTAAGGGCCATTATTATGACTTAACGATAAAGTTTCGGATAGTTATTCCTAACTTTAGCAAAACTGAACTATAAAGTGACCTTTAAAATTTTCCATTATTACAACTGTCCGATAAAAAAAAAAAAAATATTTGGTTGGTGGCAACATTTGTGTGGATATTGTGGATCTTGTTGCTTAAAAATGATAAGTGGCAACTTGCTTTTGTTTATTTGTCAAATTACAAACATAATGAAAATATTTTTGTCAATTCTTTTGTTTTTTATTATTCTTATGTGTTTTGTGTTGTATTGCTTTTGTTTATGCCATATTTTGACCAAATAAATTTGATTTTGTTTTATAAAGTAGAAAGTGTTGCAAGTGGCGAAAATGTGGCAACTTTAAATGACTATACCTCACAATAAAAGTTACAGGTAGGATCAACTTGTCTTTAGTTTATCGCTCACTTTTTGTTAAAATGAAGTTGTAATAATGAAAAAGTGTTTATCCATCCAATAACATCCTACTTTTAGCTAACGTCAAGTTATAATAATGGCCCTAAGTGCGATATGTATGTATTTAGTTAAGTGGGTTTCTGATTTCATCTTTACGATATCTTTTCGTCATTGAGTGTATAAAATTTTAAATATGTATATGTGTGTGAAGTTAGCTCCGTCAATTAGCTTCGTTCTTAGCATCCCTGTCTTACTTTACATATGTATATATCTCGCTCAAACACTGTGAGGTAAGAACAAATCTCTCACTTGTACACTGTTAACTTAACAGAGCAGATATTTTATAACATTTTCAAGCAAAAATATTAATGTACAAATTCTAACTTATTTTGGTGGTCAAAATTTCGGCCATTTTGGGGGTTATACGGCTAATTGCGGTCGAAAGCCAAGTCTTCAAATATTTCAGAACTATATAGATTGTATTCAGAATCAGTATAGCTTTAGAGAAATATGACTTTGAAAAATGTGTAATAATGCATTTTCATATGTATATGGAAGCTTTTTTTGGTGGTCAAAATTTTGGCCAAAATCGAAATGGTGGGGTTATACGGCTAATTGGGGTCGAAATTGATTGTATTCAGAATCAGTATAGCTTTTGAGAAATCTGAATACAATCTATCTTCTGAATACAATCTATATACATATACATATATGTATATTCACACACATAATGTGTATATAGTTAGATCGAACGAACGCTAGTGGACAGAGATTTCATTTGTTACCGCAGAAGTACTGGAAGCATACGTAATAAATTCGTAGACCATAAAATATTTACATGATGATGATGAGGCAGTAAGTTTGAAGTCCAGCATGTATGGTGGTTTTTCATCTGTAGTTTCCCCTCTTCCGGTTGGCCTAATTCAATGGGAAACACTGTTGCATTCACATTAATGCTAAGTAGTGTTTTGGTTTGTTTATTTTCTTTTCTTTATTATTATGTTGTTGCTTTTTATTGTTGTCAAAGTTGTTTATTGTAATGTTTCTAAATGCTGTTGTTATTGTTGTTGTTGTTGGTAGTTGTTTATTTAAAACTACAATTTGAAGTATACAAAGAAATAAACATCTAATCAATGGTTGTACAGCCACTTGCCTCTTACCAATAACATCCAAACAAAGTAATAGTGTTTCCACGGATGGCGCGGCTTGTCTTGGTTACAGAAGAAAAATTTTATTTGCTTGGTTGATTCACGTACTCCATTTAAATGAGTAAAAACTAGAATTTGTTGTTAGAATTGTGTCTTTTATTTTTATGTACACACATATTTTATTTCGGTGACGGTGGCCCCACCACCAACCTGCCAACACGAGTTACTGCAGCAGCCTTGAGTGTCATCTAGCCAAAAAATAGAAGAAAAAAATGTGAACAACAACAAACTACTGCTGGCTGCTACAACAAACAACATTGATGTAATGTTAATGTTAAGTACATTATTTTCGCACTTTTAAAATTTTGTGCCATATTTTTTTTCTATATATTTTTATTGGTCTGACTTTGTTGTTGTTTGTTTGTTCCTATTTGTTGTAAATTGTTAATTTGTGTTTTTTAGCTGTTTTACATGATGTACGTGTAGTTTGTCTACCATTATATTTTTTTTGTTGCACATTGTTGTAATTTTTGTATTATGTTTCGTATTCGTATTATGTGTATGTTAGTTTCAATGTTTAGGTTGTAGTTAAACATGTTTTAGTTGGTTGGTTGAATGTTGTTGTCAAAATTTTGTAAATAAGTTTGTAAATATACATACATACATACGTATTTATTTTTTTTTGTGCACGTTAATTTATTTGTTACACAATTGGCGCAATTACATGATGTCAAGTTGATAAGTAGTTTGAAGTTTTTGCATTTTATAAAATATTTTATCAAAATGATAACGGATGGAGAAAATTGTACAAGTTTTTATTTAAAGATGATATGCAGTTGCTAAATCATATTCAGGGCAATTATGAATAAAATTCCGCGAGAAATTTCTCCCTTTTCCAATTTGAATTTTTTGTTTTCCATATTACTTGCCATTAGTTGGAATTGTTCCCCGGGAAAAATTTCTCTCGGAATTTTATTCATAATTGCCGTCATTGTCATATCGTTCATTTACTAAAACAACGTCATAACTAAAAAATTTGAATTTTTCATATCGTTATTCTTGTTGTATGAATACTTTTTCCATTAAGTTGTGTTTAAATTGAAAACTTTAAACTCATTTTCTGGCAAACTAGTACATACGTATGTACATACATACACAATATTTTATGGGAGAAGTTTTTATTTTATAAAGAGAAGTAACACTCAGGCAATGAATGCCTACTACTACTTCACAGAAAAAACTAAATTTCTTTTTCAGATAGCAAGTTCGTTGAATCAGTAAATATTTTGTGTAAATGCGGACCTACAAGGAAATTTG
Organism: Tachina fera; assembly: GCA_905220375.1. Classification (NCBI taxonomy): domain Eukaryota; kingdom Metazoa; phylum Arthropoda; class Insecta; order Diptera; family Tachinidae; genus Tachina; species Tachina fera. Next base: position 60,955,738 of record LR999964.1, on the reverse strand, counting down.
TAGATTCTGATAACAATGAAAAAAATTTTTATTTTTACTTAACTTATTATGGCATTAGAGAAACAAGTTAACTGAAACTCAAAATATTTTCAGTCAAATATATTAATAGGAAAAGCAAAATATTTTTACAGATTTTTTTGTGTTACTCAGCAATTTGTTTTTTTTTTATAATTTACAAGCACATTCACTAAAATTTTTTTAAATATCAGAAAATAAATTAACTGAATCAATAACAATTCCTACTAAATTTTTCTAAAAAATATTAGTAAAAGTTTTATTTGACACTACAAAAAAAGTTTGCAAAAATTACTTTAACTATTTCAGAAAAAAATAACTGAATAAAATAAAAGGGTCAACTATTATTTTTTACTTTCAAAAATTAGCTTGTTTTTATGGTTAAGCATTTCGTTCCCGCTTTTGGAAATCGTCAGTACACTTCAACCCAAAAAATGTTTGAATTTAGCTAACAAACTCCGTATGTTTATAGTAAGACTATAAGGCCCCTTTCACATTAGGCAACTTTACTTGCGCAAGTCTTGTGTTTGTGGGTGTGAGAGGAAAGGTCGGTTGAACGGGAAAGAATTGCCGAGATTTGAGTACAGACTTGCTTGAACTTGGCAATTCTGCCACAATTCTGTTTCAGCTGTCATTGTTGGCTTGGGATATTGATTTGTTTTTGACATTGTCATTTATTTCTTATTCGGTGTGTTGTCTAATTAATTAATTTTGTGTTAAGAAAATTTTATTTGTGAATAAAAAGTTAAAAAATAATTAACAAATTAAGAAAACTCGAGCATAAAAAAATTAAACTTGCTCAACAAATGAAGTGAATGTGAACATAGAAGCAAGTTCAAAAGAAAATAAATAAAAATGAAAATTATACTTGCGCAAGTAAAGTTGCCTAATGTGAAAGGGGCATAATACTATATTGAGAAATTTAAATATGAAAAAAAATAAATCTAAAATTTTTTTTACAAATTTACTTTATATAGATAATTTTCATTCTGTACAGTTTTTTTATATAAAATAAAATTTAAACGAATAATTTACTGAAACAGTAAAAAATATTTACTGAAACTCAATTTTATTTCAAAACACACGTTTGTTTGAAAATTGTTTGGGAATAATTTTTTCTGTGTTATAGGTGTGTGTTACCTTCTTTAGGAAAGGGAAAGTGATAAAGAAGACAGGTGGTGAAGGAAGAGATAGAGGAAAGCTTCTTTCTTTTTACAGCTCTACGTTTTTTGCACGTTATAATGCAGATTTGCAGCGCCTCTGGTTTCAATGGGAGCATTATGTTTTTGATGCTGTGTTTACTAGACGTTTTTATTCGTTATTTTACTTCGCCGATGATTCTGCTACACAATACCGACGAAGGATGGCGCTCTGATGTTACATTAGGACTAGTATCTGCTGAAGCCGGTATAGTTCAGTGACCAGTGACTATGCCTTCATCACTTGAACTTTCCTACAATAACTGACACAAAGGGACACTAATGCACATCAGAAAAATGTGTGGTGTTGTTATTTTAATGACCGTGGGATAAAGGGATTGAACCCAGGACCTTCGGATTTGTAGTCATCGTCCTAGCTACTTCAGCCAACTATTATAAGTTTTGATGTACAGTAGAATCTCCATAATTTGAAATTCAGGTGACCAGAGAAAAATATCAAATAATCGAAATTTTAAATTAGCAAGAATTAGCATTAATTAAAAATTTTGATTGTTTATTTAAAACCTTCTTATGTCATATACATACATATGTATCAGAGATCAGCAGTGAGTAGTGAAAAAGTGGGTAGAGTTGAATCATGACTTATAATTTCTTGTATTTATGCGCGCTCATACCTATTGCAATGTTGTCTATGAATCAGATTCACTCGAAAGTTTGCAGTGAGCATCGAACTCTTACTTAGCAGCATTTATGACGTTGTTGATTTCTACTCTCTTTAACTCAATGCAAATGGACGATGCAAAATAAGTATGATTCATAATGAAAGTATACCCACTAACAATAAAGTTCTCCTTATAAGGTTTTGTGTTTCTCTCTTGCTTTTTGTTTTTTTTTGCAAGAATTGAAAAACAACCCCTTTTACTATTATTGTATACTACTTGCGAACTGTTTAATGACTAAATTTTTTAATAAACATACATGCATGAGTTAAGTGAGCTGAATCAGTGTGAGTAGTAGAAGTATTTTCCTGAAACTGGAAATCAAACTGAGGTGCTTTGTAAGTGTTAGTGTGGTATGAATATGAATGTCAATGTCTCATTCATATATGTATGTATATTTCAACCTATATTTATAAATCAATCTTATTGTGAGTGTGCGTACATCAGATTAGTTGAGTTAAAACGATGTCTACGCATTTATATTCAAAATTTCATGAGTCAGTATGAATAGCAAAATAAATTCAGTTAAGTGTGACTTTGACCCGCGCACGAAGGGTTCCGTATGGACACAAGATATGTAATTCAATACGAACTTGAGCATTTGGCATTTTTTTTCGTTTTTAGCGTTTTTTTTAATTTTGGCGATTTTTTTTATTCTGACGATTTTTTAATTTTGTCGATTTTTTTTATATTGTCGATTTTTTTTTTGGTTTTGGCGATTTTTTCGGTTTTGGAGTTTTTTTCATTTTGGCAATTTTTTTAGTTTTGACACTTTTTTCTCGTTTTTTGCGTTTCTTTTTTAATTTTTTAGCGTTTTTTTCGTTTTGGCGATTTTTTTTTTGGTTTTTGGCATTTTTTCAATTTGGCGATTTTTTTTTTAATTTTGGCGTTTTTTTTAAATTTTGGCGATATGAACAATTATTTGTTTATTGGCGCCTTTTTCGCGTTTTGGTGACTTTTTTCAGTTTTTGGCGATTTATTTTTTTAATTTTGGCGATTTTTTTTTTCAGTTGGACGATATTCCGAATTTTGCGATTTATTTTAGTGTTAGATTATTTTTTTTTTAATTTTGACGATTTTTTTCGTTTTGGCGATTTTTTAAAATTTTTGGCGACTTTTTTTTGGTTTGGCGGCGATTTTATAATTTTCGGATTTTTTTGAACATTTCAAGAGTTTACGCCTTACGGTTTCCAAGATATAGCAAGTTGTCAAAATTACATATTCAAAATTGCATTAACTGATGGACCACCATTTAGTTTAAATTTTTTAATATTTTAATGTTTATTGTTGTAGTCTATATAAAAATACACTAATTTTACAAATTTCAAGTGTCAATATACATATGTACATACAATTGTATGTATATTACGTGGGATTTTAAAATTTTTCGTTGCTCGTTTTGGAACACCCATTAATTTTTAATTCTCATGTATTTGTTGTTGTAGCGGCCAAGGGTCTACATACTCTGTCCATTTCCATTTCAGGTCCGTAGCTCTTATGGTTCCTGAAAAAATAGCTTGTGACCAACAGACGGACAGCGTGGCGAAAACAATAGGGTTCCGTTTTTCACCTTTGGTGTACGGAACCCTAAAAACGATTCATTGTCGATTAATGGTATACATACATATACTATGTGACTGTATTTTAATAAATTTTTTATGACGTTTAGATAATTTTGTTTTGAATTTTAATAAAACTATTTACATCTAGAATACGGACGATTGTGTCGTCCGTTTGGTATATTCTAGTACTTATAAAATTGTAGGAGAAAGACAATAGCTTCTCAAAAATTGGTAAAACTATTGGGAGAACATACGTTTCCGTCCACCGCGACATACATACATATGTAATGCCCAAAATATAGTAATATTAGCCTCTACGCCTCGATCCGGACTCCCAAAAATATTATCTGTACAAGAAGAATGCAAAATATCCATTTTGCTCACTCCTATATAAATCGGCCTTCTTACATTTGCACACGCGAGAAATTTTTGGATGATAGTAAATTTTGTATTTTTGACATAAAGGCCGTCAATTAGTCAGGGTCTGCTCTTAGGAAGCAAAATCTAGTTGCTTCAAATTAATTAAATGGAAATATGTATGTATACATATATTTTTGTTTTTCTTTAACCTATATTCAGTAAAAGGAAAAAATAAATATTAAAGAAAGTCAATTCATTTAGGAGTATGTCGTATTTTACTCCATAAAAAAAAAGTAACTAGCAGCATTCAAATAGTTCACAAATAAATTCCAAGTATTTTCACTAATTAATCAACATGTTTTTAAAATAAAAAATTCTGCTCTTGGCTGTTTTTCTTTACTTGTCTTGTGTCTACTCCTGTTGTCATTGTCTTGTTTGGGAGGAAAATGATATAAAAAAAACTCTGATGATGTTTATGATTTAGCTTAACAAATGGCAACTGGAAAAGGCAAAAGAAACTATTTTGCATTTAAAACGAATCAAATGAAATAAATGAAACAACAGACGTTGTTATAATTATAAAAATGAGGAATATAAGTTCTCCCACACATTTATGTTTTATTACGTTTTGTTTGTAAAGTTTTTGCCTCAGAAAAGTAAAATAATGATTGTGTGTCAATATACTTTAATAAAAAAAAAATACGTTCAGCTGTTGTTGTGACAGCAATTACTTTCTTAAGTTTTCCTTTCCCTCCAAGCCAGCAGAAAAAGTAGTTAAATTGTTATTGTACTTATTGTACTTGGTTGAGGACTTAAATTAATTTGATTTGCATACTGCAGTGTAGAGAGCAAACCGATCGTTTTTTTAGTGTTTGGAATTGACCTAAAAACGTTTAAATATGGGTATGAAAATAAAATAAGTTGTATGCTTAAGTATGTAGAATATAGCGAAAAGTTTTCCATCAAACATGATGGTTTGTTTTTTTTTCTTCTTTGGAGTTGTTTATAGGAATGTTAATTATAACATTATGCAGGTTAACTTCTTCAGTTTCTATAAGTGAATATCTATGAGAAAATCATTGTTTACGACATAAACTATTGACCTTCTAAACTACAGACATAATTATTTAGCTTTAATCCCAAGAGAAAAAGAAGATTCATAAGCCGAAACTTAAGGTACGGTCTCAATTGGCAAACATTGGCCCAAGAACCGTAACCACTAAATACTATTAAAAAACTATTTGATTTAGTTATGTATTTTTAAGTTAAATAGTTTCGTATATACATAACTAATAGACAATTTGATAGAATCCAAATTAATTAGAAAATGTCTGGATCAAAAGATCTTTCATTAGTATTTAGTAGAGGTGAGATCAAGGCATTCAAGACCGAATTTTGTTTGTAGCATTAATTGAAATTGATCTTAAAGCACATTTAAAGAACAATGAAATAAAAACGCACAAAATCGTTATACAACAGTTGAATAGACAGCTCGTCGCCTCAGAATTAGTTTAGCCCATACGCCACAAAGTTGAAGTTTATAAAAACTTCAATGGAGGTATACACAATGGTTTTATTATGTATTTACACCACTTTTTCCGGCACATGTTTTGTAGAAAAATTTAGATTTTTGTGAACTTTCATCAATAAAGTTATAAGTTAATATTACTTTATTCTAAAAGTAATACTAGGTTTTGTACCGCATACGCAATTTATTTTCAAAAAGTAGGTTTTCGTGCTCCATACGTATTTAACTCCCGATAGCATTGCTTAGGCTAAGATCTATTTATAAAGAAGATTTAAAAGCAACTCCAGCTGAACTAACATATGGTCAAAATATTCATTTACCCGGAGGAGTTGTTATTGAACAAAGTCATTTTGATGCATCTTATGTTTTATTTAAGTTGAAAGATTGCTTTCAAAATGTAAGATCAAAAATGGTTCATCAAACAAGCTCCTAATCATGTTTTTACTTTCCAAAAGACTTACAAAGTTCAAAATTGTTATTTTTGCGTGTGATAAATAAAAGGTCATTACAACAGCCATATAAAGGCCCGTACAAAGTTATCAAAAGGGATAAAAAATGTTTTAAAATTGAGAAAGATGGAAATATTATAACTGTCCCTATTGATCGTCTTAAGCCCGCTGTTACAGAAAATGTTAGTGGTAAAGACCTAAACAAGAAGAAAAACCAGTAAGTGAAGTGTATTTAATATAAAAAATGAAATTAAATAATTTCTGTTGTACTCAAACATGGATAATTAAGGTTTATTTTATTTTAGTGCTTAATAAGTTTATACTAAAACATGCAATCGGAGACATCTTCTTTCTTTATTATTTATTTCTTATAGAAATGAAGTAAAACAAGAGTTTAACTTTACTTCGTACTTTTTTGTATGAAGAATTTGACGCAATCGCCAAACAGTAGCGTGTACAGGAAAACAATACTTAATAAACCAAAAATTAGTGGATATGGAGCAAAATGAATGCTTAATATCTTAGAAACCATAATAAATCTCGTGAAACGCGTTTTTGATTCAGAAAGAGGGTACTCAAAATATAGATATACATATCGAGGGCTTATATTCAATACCCGCCATACACCAATTTTTGGAAAATGACTTTTTGATCGCAAATTGTTCACTGATGCCAGCTTAATCTCTGACAAAAATTTTCGAAAAAAATTAATATAAGTCCTTTTTAGGGTTCCGTACACCAAAGGTGAAAAAAGGAACCCTATTGTTTTCGCTACGCTGTCCGTCTGTCCGTCACACGGTATTTTCTCAGGAACCGTAAGAGCTACGGACCTGAAATTTGGACAGAGTATGTAGAACCTTGGCCACTACAACAACAAATACATGAGAATTGGAAATTAAAGGGTGCTCCAAAACGAGCGACGAAAAATGTTAAAATCTCATGTAATATACATACAAGTGTATGTACATATGTATATTGACACTTGAAATTTGTAAAATTAGTGTATTCTTATATAGACTACAACAATAAACATTAAAATATTCAAAAATTTAATTTAAAGGGTGGTCCATCAGTTAATGCAATTTTGACTATGTAATTTTGACAACTTGCTATATCTTGGAGACCGTAAGAGTTAAACTCTAGAAATTTTCAAAAACGGTAAAACTAAAAAATCCGAAAATTATAAAATCGCCAAAACCTGAAAAAAATCGCCAAAAATTAAAAAAAAATCTCCAAATCGAAAAAAATCGACAAAATTAAAAAAAATTCTAGCACTAAAATAAATCGCCAAATTCGAAAAAATCGTTTAAATAAAAAAAAATCGCCAATATGAAAAAAACGCCAAAAACCCAAAAAAATCGCCAAAACGCGAAAAATGCGCCAAAACCAAAATAATTGTTTATGTGAAAAAAAATCGCCAAAATGAAAAAAAGTCGCCAAAATTAAAAAAAAATCGCCAAATTTAAAAAAAATCGCCAAAAACCGAAAAAAGTCCTCAAAACGAAAAAAAGGGCCAAAACTAAAAAAAAATCGCCAAAACCAAAAAAAATCACCTATATGAAAAAAACGCCAAAAATTAAAAAAAAAATCGCCAAAATAAAAAAATCGCCAAAATTAAAAAAACTTCAAAAACCAAAAAAAAAAATCGCCAAAACGTGAAAAAAAGTGCCAAAACTCAGAAAACGCCAATAAATTCAAAAAAAACCCCCAAACTAAAAAAAAACGCTTAAAACCGAAAAAACCCAAAAACGAAAAAAATGCCAAAACTATAGGTTATATTGTTCGTATTGAATTACATATCTCGTGCCCGTACGGAACCCTTTGTGCGCGGTTCAAAGTCGCACTTCACTGAATTTATTTTTAAATATTTGTGATATCGTTATCAACCGCACGATTTTTTGTTTAATGCAATACCCGCCATACGCCATAATTGAGAATACGGAACGAATAAATTTCCACTTGTTCCTTCTCTCATAAATTTTTCATCATACTATATCACTTGAAAACACATTGCTCATCAGATAATTTACCAATAATAATTTATTCAGATGGTTGCGATTACCAAAACCGTAACCAGTTTTTAGCAAATGCCTTATCTATTTTCGCTATAGAAAATAATAAAATAATCGAACAAAAGTACTTGGAGAAAGGTCACACACAAATGGAATGTGACAGTGCACATGCTAAAATAGAAACCAAACTTAAAAATCAACCAATATACTTGCCAATAGACTATATCAGAATAACCAAAGAATCACGAAAAACAGTAAAAATTAATGACACAGTAACTATTAAACCATTCGATGCCATGTATTTAAATTACAGTTTTCTTTTTTAAACTCCAATGATGCCAAACTCATTCGCTTTTCGAGCATTAGACCTGGTCGAACAAAAAATGATCCAACAGCTTCTCAATTAAGATCACTAAAGTATTTGCCAAGTGGAGAAGTTCAATTTAAAGTTAACTTTAATGAAAAATACAATAACTTGCCCTACAGAATGAAAAAGTACACAGGATATACTGAAGCAAATCCTTTTGCTTCCAATCCAGTCTAGTAAATGGAAGAATCTGCAAGATTTGAAACCGGTTATACCTCTAGAATATCATTACTTTTATGATAATTTAGTTCAGATGGAGTCAAAGTAATAAGAAGCAATGTGACAATGTCCAATTTGAATTACCTTTTCTTTAATTATGTTTATTTTTTTGCTATTGTTTTGTTATTGAATTCCTTTATGTTAGAAAAACGTTAAGCAAATGCTTAATTTAATAAAATTACATATTAGAGCAAAAAAAAAACATATATTTTTATTACTGTGCAATAACCGCTATACGCCATAAAAATATTTGAAGATTACTGTTGCAATACCCGACATCAACCATATCGCTACGAATAGAGTAAAAAGTTCTATTTTTTTTATAAGGGTGACTCAGTAGTCATATTTAAAAAATATTATTGAAGAAAGATTAATTCATTTCTTAAGAATTTTGAAATGAAACAGTTTTTTCTCTCTCCTGAAAAATAGTGTTTTGGCGTATGGCGGGTATTGAATATAAGCCGTCGATATATTCCATACTTAACTTATTTTTATAAGAATGGTCGGTTGAGCAAAACTATTCTGGGTCAACGAGTTATGGCAAGTGTACAATAGTTTTATTGTACATTTTCATACTTTATTTTACAAACTCAAAATTTCATAAAATTTTAAGTGATAATATAACAAAACTTTTTACAAATATATCCATGATAACAGATGTTCCCCCTAAAAGTGATTGGCGTATTTCGACTTCGACTACCACGATTTTGTAATAGATTACAAAAGACTTTCACAGCTTTTCTTTAATCTATAGTACCAAACTGCCGTAATCGTATTTGAATTATTTATTTTATTTATTTATTTTTTTAAGTTTTAAATTAATAAATTATAAAAATTAGAACATTATCATATGCGAACAAACACGCTCAAAGAATATATGTTATTTGTTTTTTTTTCTCACACATACACATATTGTCACACTACCCCGCTGGGAACTTAGAAGACCTTCTTAGTTCAGGCCTGCTGGGGAGTTTTTTCGATTTCATATCAAACTGCTAAAGAATGCCTTATAGAAGGCCTCGGCCTTTCCGCATGAAAGATGAAGTACACATTCCACATTCCCTTCTATGAGAAGGGAGAATGGAAGGAGTAATATTTTGTTTTCTTTTTTGGCAAAAACAAAAGCAAACGAATTCATGTTTTTGAGTTACAGAACAATAAAGCAAAAGAAAACGTAAATTATTTTAGTTGAGTTTTGTACGTTGAATAAGACAGTTGTTTTGTTCGATCAATATTATGTATGCATATAAATAATATATGGGTTCTTATTTTCAGTAGTTTCCTTTCAATATGTTCGACCCAAAATATATATCAATACAACATATGTATGGATGTGTATATTGAATACCTCGGGCCTGTTTCTATATTATATTTTATATATATTTTCACAACTATTTTATTTGTATTTCAAAACTTGTAAGTTTTCAAATACATGCCCCATCAGTTGAAAACCTTTATTAAACCCCTTTCAATATGACATTTATTTGAAGGCCTTTTTACAGCCATTCTCTGAAAGGTCATGCAACAGCTCTTCTATGGAAGGCCTTTTAACAGCCATTCTCTGGAAGGCCTTTTAAAATACCTTCGAAAGAAGCGAGATCGGAAGGCCTACCTTGCAATGACAACGTGTGTAAAAATGATATGAAGATGGGATGGGGCGAGCAGGCCTTGTACATCCAAAAGAAGGAGTACAGAGGCCTTTTAAAAGGCATCCGTACTCCTTCTTTTTCCCGCTGGGTATAAACAATATTTCATTTCACTTAACACTACTGTAAATCGGTATACAATAGTGAAATTTGCTTCAACATTACAATAAATAATGCCCTTGCTTGGCAGATAAACAAATGCTGTTGCATACTTTTGATAAAAAGGAATAACAGCAAAAAAAAAGAAAAAACTCAATAATATACACCATGAAGTTTAAGCAAGCAAATGTTTTGTGCTCACCTCTAGTATTTTTGGTTTGTTGCGCTTTTTTGAACAAATGTTTGCCAAGTTTGAGCGTACCTTTAGCACGGTTGTAATATGAAAATATCCAAAATCGTTCATTTATACAAATATTTATCGTATTTACTATCTCGTCTTAATATTTTTTTTATTTCTGTGATACAAAAACAAATAGAAATAAAATCAGAAGTTGTATTCTGTTGTTATTAAAGTAGAACATGTTTCAAAAAATTTGTCAAGCGTTACGTGAAAATCTTTTCAGAGATCAGTATTAAATAAAAATATTCGTACAAACAGGAAAACACGGAACTATGCACGTATTTAGTTTGCAGCGTTACAAATGAAAATGCATCCAGAGTGTAAATGGTTTTTTATTATTTCTTTGTCTGTGTGTGTGTGTGTGTGCGTGTCTGTTTGCCCATTACCCAATGTTGTGTATTGTCAAACAATTGTTGTCAACCACTCAGAGCTGTCAATCAAATGCGTTACAAGTAAAAAAACAAAAACAACATTAACAGAAATGCAACAACCAAATAAAAGATAGATGGATGATACATGAGACCAAACGCACACAAAAATGTATTGCACAAATTAAAGCCTTAAATCGAAATGTATTTGTGTTGCAAGTCTTAAGTATAGTTAGTGTTAGAAGAATTAAAAGATGAACTGTATTAAATGAGTCACAATTTTCGATCCTTAAAAATATTTTGTAATATGAAAAGGCAGATATTTAAAAGATTAAAAATCAAAAAAATGCCATAAGGACACTAGAAACGGGTCGAATTGGCGGTCTACTCTGTAATTCGAAACGAAAGAACACGCTTTCGAACTTGCATGTAATTAACACACAAATTCGAAAGTATTTTCTTTCGTTTCGAACTGCAGAATATACCCCCTGAGTCAGCAAGTATATTGAAGAAGTATTTCTCTGTAAGGGGTTATTCACATATTATGTAATGCTCCAGGGGTAGGGGATGGGGTTAAAGATTTGTTACGGTTTAGAAAATGTATACCGAAAATTTTGTAAAAAGCTTTACCAAGGGAGGGAGGCTGTATATGTGAATAGCCCTTAAGTATATAAACTGTAGCACTTTTCTAGATATCGCAAGACTATCAATGATATCAGTCTATATTCATATCATATCAAGCCTGTTTCGAAATTTAATTTCTTAACAAAATTTTCGGTTCTTTTTTGTTTGAGGAACGTCGATATACATTTCGTTGCTGCTTAAGAAATGTTTGGGTTGAAGTCCATTAAAGAGCTTCTTAAGCAGAAACGAAAGCATATAAACCTGGCTTAACCAACAAAATAAACATTAATTATTAATACATTAAGGACTGAATGTTAAGTAAATATACATACTTCGGTATTCTTATATTTACACACAAAAAAGTAATATGAATGAGTTTGTAATATTAATTAAAATATTTGTAGTATCAATTAAAAAATTAATTAAATTTTCACCTATAAATATTTTGATAATATCAATTAAGTTTTTCCAGTCAAATTAATTAATACAATTAAAAATTTAATGAATACAATTAAATTCTTTATTGAAAATATTAATTGGTGAACAGTTTTTTCTGTGTAAATTCCCATACCGGCATTATTAGTTCTTTTAACCAGAACTTACACTCAATTCCCCATAAGTTAATATAAAGGGTGGTTAAATTTTAAGGGCCACTGTTGGTTTTGAATGAAGCACATTCAGGAAATTATTGTAATATCTTTTTGTTATGGTATGGTTTAATTATGTACGGAACAAAATATCGGCCAAATGGCCGCTGCGATCTCCGCGGCACACCTCTATCCCATAGTCCAAATTTTCGCTGACGCTGAGGCATAATTGAGGTTCTATGCAGTTAGTGTACAGAATTATTTTATCCTTTGGCTCTTGAATTGTTGCTGGCTTATCGATGTACAACTTTTCTTTCAAATAACCCCAAAGAAAAAAATCCAACGGTGTCAAATCACATGATCTTGGCGCCCAATTGACATTGCCACCACGTGAGATAACACGGCCATTGAATTTGTCGCGCAAAATAGCCATTGTTTCGTTAGCTATGTGGCAAGTGGCACCATCCTATTGAAACATATCGTCCACATCCATATCCTGCAATTTGGGCCATAAAAAGTTCGTTATCACCTCACGATAGCGAGCATCATTCACAGTAACTGCTTAACCGGCCTCAATTTGGAAAAAAATACGGCCCGATGATGCCGCCAGCCCATAAACTCTTTGTGGGTGCACTTGTTTTTAGACAATCACTCTTAGATTATCATCCCAGCAAAAAAAGAGACTCCAAAAAAGTCATGGAAATATAGAGTTTGCGATCTGGAAGTAGTGAAAATTTCGATCGGATCTAATGATTTTTACATAGGGTTGTCATTGCAAGAAGTTCTCTTTTTCGATGCCTGGTCACTGAATTGGAAGCGATATTAAGAAAAATTCCCTTTTTTGTGTTCTATGATAATAGTTTCATCTAGGAAAAATTTTAAATAGTTACTTATTTTAACAATGCGTTTATTTTTATACGAATTTAAACCCGAAACAGTGTTTTCATGTAAATTTAAGCAAATAACTTTTAAATTTTAGACTAAAATTAGTTCATAAATTTCTTTAAAAAAAAATAATTTTTTTTTTAAATTCTGGTGAGTATTTTCTAACACTATGGAAGAGTTACAAGGTTTTGTATGACTAAAATAAGCTTCTATATGGTTTTTAGCTCACTCTCGGCAAATTAAAAATATCGATTTTTTGGAAGCAATGAAAATGTAGTTCCACTAGAATGACTTCCATGTTTTTTCACTGGGATTCGCCCAAATGCGGAAATTCTGCTTATTGACGAATCCACTGAGCTGAAAATGTGCCTCATCACTTAAGATGATTTTTACGATATTCATTTTGATTTGAACGCCTATTTTCGTCATCATCCTGCATAACCTTAACGCGTTGCTCGATTGGGTATCTTTCCGTGGTTCAAATTGAGTAAGTCTGAAATTGAGAAATTTCAAATGAAATGCAGAAAAAACTTAACGTTTAGATGCGGTTCACATTCAACATCGGCCCTTAAAATTTAACCACCCTTTATAATCTATTCCGTAATCTGAAATTAAAATGTTTAATTAAAATTGTACTCTTCGTTCGCCGACATTCTATTAGTTTTTTTTTTCTTTTTTAACTTCGCACTCGAAAATCGAGTTTTCATCATGCTTTGATATTTCGCGTGATGTCCGTATATGTTTTTGTCTGTGTATGTATGTATGTACACACTGGTCAATAGATAGTAAGCAAATTTACCTTATTCGCAAGATGTTGAGCTCACTCATTGATTTTGTTCGATTTCGAATATTTTCGAAATTTTAATTTTCACAAAACTGATTTTCTTTTTTGTAAACAAACGTCTGTGTTCTATTTTCCGAATAGTTTTCAGAGTTCGGATGTTAAAATACATGTTACACCTGTTGAAATTAAGAAAATACAAATTAATAGCATGTGTTGTAGCATCCGAATTTAGACGTTTCAAAAGCCAGAGCATAGACGAATTTGTAAACTATGAAGCCGACCAAAAATGAAATGTGGATTTTTTGGCGTTTTATTTTTTTGCAGAAAATAGTGGGTTTATTATTTCCCTATTGTTAAAAAATATTGCAAAAATACCAACCCCATAGTTTTATTGATTCAAAAGAAATATTAATAACAAAAATTAAACATTTTAAAAACCCCCGAATATCTTCTAAGCGTCCCGATTTTCTTAAAACATAGCTAAGAACCTTCTCGATCAAGTCACCTTTCAAACAGAAATCACATTTTAAATCAAAATCGGTCCAGCCGTTTGCTCTGTACATGGACTCGTACAGACACACAGATACACAGACACACACTACAAGCTTATAACACCTCTTTTCTTGGTCGGGAAGAAATTTTTTGTTTAAAATTTTCGTCATTGAAAGAGCCAGATCGTTTCGAAATAAACATATATGTACATATACATATACATATACAGTAAATCACTTTATACTAAAGTGATTTGAAATCACTGAAAAGGTGTTCTGCACACAAAAATTTTTGAGATGTCGTGATTTGAAACCGGTCAACCAACTGCCTGACGATATCAAATCACTTGATGGTTTTTGAAGCATTTTACTTTGAATTCGGTAATAAATCAATTATATACACACAATATGATTTGTTTTTGTAATAAAATTAATTATTTTACACAAAAGAACACTAAAATTTAAAAATTTTTTGAAAATGCTATATTTTTTGTGGACTCTTTATTATTTTTCGTCATTTACTTTTCCTTTTCAGTAGTCAGTTGATATTGTTTATCAAAAAGGCATTTGCGGTTGCCAGAGCAACAAAGTTTTAGAGTCGTGTAGCATATGACTAATTTATTCAACTAAATTAATCATTAAGAATAAAACTTGATCTAATTTGTTCAATTCTAACTATAATTATGAAATTCGATTGGTTAATATTTAATATACAATCGTTAAAAATAAGTGCAAATGGCAAAAATAAGTACTAAATACTGTGGCAGCACAATAAAAGCTTTTTGCTCGTTGTTTAGCACAACGAAAATCACTACTAAAAACTAAAAATCTCGTGATTTTCAGAACACCCAAAAGTCACTTGCGTGATTTCAAAATCGTGAGTGATTTGAAATCAACGTGATTTCAGAACATGCCTGATAAATATCAAATGTAAGGCCTTTTTCTCAAATTCCAAAAGCTGGCAATAAAAAATTTATCGTGCTACCTTAAGACATAATATATTCTTAAATATTTCCAAAAATATTATCTGCGCCCGGTGAAAGATAAGAAAAATAAAGCAACAATACTGAAAAATCCATTTTCGGATCATACGATTTGTTTTTTTTTTGGGAATTGGCGGGAACTCCAAAGCAAATTCTATTTTTTTTTACTTTTTTGATACACTGCATCGACTTTTTACAATTTTTTATTTATATTGGGGATATTTGACTAAATTGTGCTTTTGATACCAAATTTGTTTTTAAATGTTAAAAATTTTGTTCTTAATAAGTTTTTTTTTCTAAATCGAACAAGATTTGACTTCTTCATTAGCAGAACAGTCGACCAAAGTTCGTAAAAAACCCAAGTTTAATTTTTTTTCTCGAATATTTCCTAACCTGTAAGTGAAAACCCATAAATGCAGCAGACTCTTTTTAGCTCTTCTATAGAAAAATCCACTTGCAAAAAAAAATCTTTTTATCAGATCTAAAACATCAGCTTGCCATCGCACATTAGGTCAAATGACTACTTTTTCTGTGCAAAATTAATTACGACTACATTTTAAGAGTAATCGAAACAGTTATTATATGAATTATATAATTATATAATTATGGATGGTTCCAATAAAAAAATGGAGTTTAACCCATAAGTGACCAAAAATAAACCCTCTAGAATTAATTAATTAATTAGAATTAATTAATTTGTTTTTTAATACTAAAATATTTATTAATTGTTTATATCCAATTCACTTTGTAAAATTAATTCAAAGGAGGCTTCTTCACTTTCATTATTTTCGTCATCTTGTTCGTTATGGTGAAGTTCTTCTGTTGGTTCGCAGCAACATTACTTCAGGTGGTAACGTGGAACGTGTTCTTTTTTGAATGCGTCTGTTTAAAAATGTTGTGGAAATTAATGGATCTGAAGTATCCATGGCCCTATTAAATACATCTAGAAGGTTATTGATGCGGGTGTTTCTAAGCGCGTGATAGCGTAGCATAACAAATAGGGCAAGCCTGGTTTGATTTGTTTCCGGTTAAAACGTTCAAAATTTTTCCGTCAATTAGTGTCAAAAATAATTTGAAAGTAATTTCGACGAATTTTCCATCACCAAGTGATACTTCCAAGTTTCTTAAATTGTCAATTTCAAAACAAAATTTTAAGGTTAATAACATCTGCTCCATGGTACATTAAGAATTCAAATTTGCATCGTGATTTAAAAATGCCACTAGTGACTGAAGAAATTTCAAGATACGCAGGCAAATACTTAACAAAACTCGAGTCACATCCTAATCTGCTTGCTCGTAATATTTTGAACTTTACTGGACACATCCGCCTAAAAAAGAGGGACACAAGGGCTCTATTACTCAACACTCTAGATGGGAATGCTTGAAAATACATTTAATTTTCCTTTTGGATTATCACTACTTTGTATTATTTAAACTATCACTAAGTTTTGGCCGACACTGGTCGGGCTAAATAATTATATTTTAGCTTTAAGATTTGATCACTTATTGTTAGTTCATATTTGAAGATACAATAAATAAATATATGTATAAAAAAAAATTCTTTTTGTAGGTCCAAATTTTCCTTTAAAACCACTTCTTTCGTTTCTTTTGTGAACTCCAGTTTAATAGGACGACAAAATCTTACACAATGCAGTGTGCGATTATTCCAGATTGGTTTTCCCGATTGTAGCGCTAATCTTAAGGGATTAACTGTGGTAGCAAAAAGGGATGCGTCACAGCTACTTGACAAACTTTGTTCACTAAATGCTTGCTTAAACTGGGCTTGACCAGTACTACTATCAAAGCCGTAACTAAATATTAGTTCTGTGCTTAAAAACTCAGTCTTCTCCTCTTCCATTTCAGCAATAAAAACTTCTTTTTGCATTTCTACAATTCTTTCTGCTGTATGCGCTAGAATAGATTGAAGAGGAACATTCACAAGGTTCTCTGCTGCTTTTGTACCCTCAGGACGGCATTTCATTTTCGCGGCAGTTATTTTACTATAATGAGGATATATATCACAATTCCTTAATTTGCTTTCCTGGCGTATTGCATTATACTGCTCTTTAGACAAATTATGTTCAAGGAGGAAGGCTAAAGCCTCATCCGCAGTAAATGGAATTGGCTTCTTAGGATGTTCATCACAAATTTTACGCATTTTTGATGGTCTTGTTGGACTTTGAATACTTTCCTTTAGTATTGCAGCCAAATCGGTTTCACCTTGTTTACGTGCTGATGTTGCTGCTGCACGAACGAGAAGACTTGTATAGGCTTTCGCATTTGAAAGCTCTGCAGCTTCTTTTCTTTTTCCAAATTCCGATTTTTCGCTAAATGGTACACGAGGACGTCCAACAGCGCCACTTGTTGCCCTTTCTAAAATGCCATCTGCCACAATATTTAATTCAGCATTTAGCCATGCCTGGAATACATTTGTCTTTTTATGACACTTTTTCCACTTTTGTTCTAGTTTCACGCAAAACAAATTATTTTTTTTGGTAATTTGTTTCACCATTTCATCAGAAATTGACGAGATTTCAAGTTTGTCATATACGTGTTTCAAAACGGCATCAACTTTTTGTTTTTTTGTACTTTCCTTTCGCCATACTTCAAAAAGATCAATCTTTTTTATACAGAGGTTACCTAACAAAAAGAGGCATTACTCGCAAAACGCAAAAAATCGCAATTTTTGATAAATACCAAATAACTCACTAGATAATATTCTAATTATTTTGTGCAATTTGAGAGTGGAGAAATGGGGTATATTTTTTTAAAAGCTTTCAGAAAATAAAAATTTTATAAAAATTTAACTATTTATATATGTTTACGCTAATGAGTTATTTATTAAGTATAGCGACATATATATAAAACGTTTAAAATTAAAAATATGTCTACTCACTTGGCTCTTTCTTTTCCATTTTACTCTAATAAATTATCACAAACACAGTCCGAGATATACGCACTTAAAGTTGACCACGCACTACTTAACTTAGGAACACAATTATAGAAAAAATTTAATCAGTTGACTTCGACACGCTGCTGTATAACGGTTATTAATATTTAGTCAAAACAAAAATCACTTTTTTTACTCTGAAGTCTTAAGAATTAAAAAACAACAACAACAATAGTAAAACTGAAAGTTGATTTTTGGACTTTCGCACAGAAAAATGTGTCGTTTGACCTAAAGTGCATCGGTTTGAATTTTTTTCTAACCAGAAGTTGCCCACTTTGGGGCATTGTGGCTCCACCCCCTTTAGAGATATATATTCCAAGTTCCAGACTTTAGCTCTGTGACAACTCCTCAGATGCTGTATGCAATTTCATAACAATCGGAAACTTCAGAATTATTTAAATTTTTTTTTAACAAAATCCCCCACTGTGAGACTGTATAATTTGAACATCCCTGATTTGTCAACATAAATATTTTTTGATCTGAATTTTTCAAATCGAATTGAGGCGAGTCTACCATGTAGGAATATTTGTTGGGCAAACTTTTTATGCAGTATTGCCAACTTAAAATTCTGTAACTCTAAAAAATAAGCTTTATAATTAAAATTTGGTATAATATGACTTAAACTAATTTTTCCATGCCTTTATTTTCCGTATGACTTTTGCACGAACACTATTTTTTAGACATTCATTATTATCAAATAAAAAAAAAACCTAAGATTTAATTAATATTTTGATCTTTTAAATATTCTTGCCCAACTCTTGATTATTTAAACTTCTATTGTATTAAATTTGCACTTTTACTGTGGCACCTTGAGTATTTACTTCCAATACATTAACTTGTATAAAACTTGTATCACAAATCGTCTCTATTTTGAAATAAAATATAAATTTATCGTAAATACTCCTTTAAATCTCTGCTGTCTAGATATACATACATGAACTATTAAAAATGTCTATGAGTTGTATTCCATTTTATTTTTACCACTTTCTTTCCGACTCTTACTAAATGAGGAAAAAGAGCAACAAACATTCTTCATGTTTTCTCACACCGAAAGGAGCATAAAATGTAGAAATAGGAATGTGTCAAAGTCAACTTGTCATCTACATGTCAAATTCTTCAAATTGCCAAAAACAACAACATCGATAGCAACTAACAGCAAAGTACATGCTATGGATTGACATTTATCGCATGATCTATAATATGTATTATAACAACAGCAGCAATAACACTTAAATAAATATCAAATGAAAATGCCGACAAAGACAAACTAACAGGGAATCATTTTTAAGGAAACAAAGACCAGTAGCATATTTTATTAGCTAAATGTTCATTGATATTTTAGATATAACAAATTAAAGTCGCACATACATACTTACTCATGACATACTAATTTTTGAACATTATTCCCATTGAAGTTGTATGTAATTTGAAAACTCTCACGTTTTTCATGTTTTTATATTTGCGTTGGATTTATATTTCTTTTTTTTTGTTGATAAAAATTACACAAAAAAGTATTTAAATGTGATCTAATGAATCCACAAATTGTCAATGTGTTTAACATAAAATAACGCGTGCCATTTCCTGTCATATATTCGTATGAGTATTTAATGTTCTCTTATGTGATGCGTATTAGTGGAAATATTCAGCTGGACGGGACTGATTGTTTTAAATGTGTTTAGATCAACTTTATAGTTATATGTATATATTTTTTAACCCGAATATTGGAACGTTTTTTAAATTACCAAAAATAGTCCAATAAATATATCTTTTCCACGTTATGGTCAACGTGAAAGGCTCTAAAAGCACATCAGAATTTAAATAAATTCAGTGAAGTGCGACTTTGACCCGCGCACGAAGGGTTCCGTATGGGCACGAGATATGTTTCGGTTTTAAGCGTTTATTTTTAATTTGGGGTTTTTTTGAATTTATTGGGCCTTTCTGAGTTTTGGCACTTTTTTTCACGTTTTGGCGATTTTTTTTTTGGTTTTTGAAATTTTTTTAATTTTGGAGATTTTTTTATTTTGGCGTTTTTTTTATTTTGGCGATTTTTTTATTTTGGCAATTTTTTTTAGTTTTGGCGTTTTATTCATATAGTTGATTTTTTTTAGTTTTGGCACTTTTTTTCGTTTTGAGGATTTTTTTCAGTTTTTGGCGTTTTTTTTAAATTTTGGCGATTTTTTTTAAATTTGGCGATTATTTTTTTTTAATTTTGGCGATTTTTTTTCATTTTGGCGATTTTTTTTTC
The DNA here is from genome assembly GCA_905220375.1 of Tachina fera. Classification (NCBI taxonomy): domain Eukaryota; kingdom Metazoa; phylum Arthropoda; class Insecta; order Diptera; family Tachinidae; genus Tachina; species Tachina fera. The sequence continues at coordinate 60,935,444 of LR999964.1, read as the reverse complement.
ACATAAACAATTATTTTGGTTTTGGCGCATTTTTCGCGTTTTGGCGATTTTTTTCGTTTTTTTTCATTTTGGCGATTTTTTTCATTTAAACGATTTTTTCGAATTTGGCGATTTATTTTAGTGCTAGAATTTTTTTTTAATTTTGTCGATTTTTTTTCGATTTGGGAATTTTTTTTAAATTTTTGGCGATTTTTTTCAGGTTTTGGCGATTTTTTTCGATTTAGCGATTTTATAATTTTCGGATTTTTTAGTTTTACCGTTTTTGAAAATTTCAAGAGCTTAACTCTTACGGTCTCCAAGATACAGCAATTTGTCAAAATTTCATTAACAGATGGACCACCCTTTAATTTAAATTTTTTAATATTTTAATGTTTATTGTTGTAGTCTATATAAAAATACACTAATTTTACAAATTTCAAGTGTCAATATACACATGGTCATACAATTGTATTTACATTATATGAGATTTTAACATTTTTGTCGCTCGTTTTGGAGCACCCTTTAATTTCTAATTCTCATGTATTTGTTGTTGTAGTGGCCAAGGTTCTACATACTCTGTCCAAATTTCAGGTCCGTAGCTCTTACGGTTCCTGAGAAAATACCGTGTGACGGACAGCGTAGCGAAAACAATATGGTTCCTTTTTTCACCTTTGGTGTACGGAACCCTAAAAAGCACAAAAAGCGTAATTTTGAGATATGAAAAGCGTTAGCACTAACGTCAAAAAGGAGTGAAGGTTCAAACGAGTGAAATTTAATAATGTATGCTATTTTCTAAGCTGTTCTCAATTTAATGAAGTTTATCAGACGAAAAAGGCATTCTTTACACCATGATACAATAATATAAAGGAAAACCCACATTTGACGTTTAAAATTAATTATGACGTTTTACCCAAATTATTTGAATACTTTTTTTTTAAACAGAGAGGAAAACGTTGCCACATACATTTTGTAATGGTAACTTTTATTTAGGAATGCTTTTTGAAATGTGTAATTTGAGTTTAGAAATTATAGTTTAATACATATTTTTTTAATTGTTGTATCAATTAATTAAGGATAACGAAATTTGCAAAAGTAAGCAAATGTTTGATTTGCAACATCATTCTTAAAAACATCGATGTTTGAAAATATCAAAAATTCGGCAAAAGAAACGAGAATATTAGCAAAAACTTGCTAAAAACATCATAACATAATATGTTTTGGTTAAAATTGCCGAAAACTGTTAAGCAGAATACTTGTAAAAAGCTCGCTTACTTGGCATGGCGAACATTGCAGATTCACGAGAATTTGCAAAATCGGAAACATGCCTTAAAATCTATTAAAAATCGCATATTCTACAAACCAATAATGGGCTGACCGACGAACTGTTAAAAAGAAAACTTTTCCTTTGTTAAAAAGAAAACTTTTCCTTTGTTAAAAAGAAAACTTTTCCTTTATTTCCTACGACGAATATTCGTAAAGAAAAATTCTTCGTTGGTCCCAGTTGTGTTTACAGCAAATTATGCAGCCGTTGCGTTTGAGCGCCTAACGTCAAGATTTTCATCGTCAACGTCTTACACAAACAGGCTGTTAGTTTTTCTTAATAATTTTTTTTATGTTAAGATACTGCAATTGTCGGTTACCATCAAAATTTTGTTTGCAAACATAGGGCCATGTTACAATTATTAAATTTCTTTAAAAAAAGGACCAAGTAGTCCAATTATATTTGGAGGGATGCTACAACCAGTACAAATCTGATAATAATGCAAGTCGTGGTATAGAAACACCAAACACACATACTCTGACATTTGGATTTGAGTTGAAAAAGTTTTAAAAACTCTTAAATTTGTTCTTGGTTGGCTTGGTTGGTTGCGTTCTAATTTCCACATTGTACATATGACTTAGACGTAGCACGAAGACAAAGTTCCGATTTTGATTGGGAAGTAGCGCAGAGGCTGTTCAGATTGAAATTTCCTTGAAATTACTCCACAAAATATGTAACCTCTGTATACTTTGTGATTGCTGTTGTATCTTTGCTGCTGCCCTTGCTGGTGCTGCTGCATTTTTTCTTTTTTTATGAAATAATTTAAATATTTAAATATATTGAATATTTAAAAAACTCCAAAAATTAATCAAAAACTCGGATTTCATAAATTAATAAGGTAACATTAATTCTGAGAGTAAAAAATAATTGGGACAAACGTCAGAAGGTTAATATGGCGACGAAAAGAGAGAACGGTTTTACCTTTATATTGGGTGTTTTTTATTGAGGTATAGAACTTTAAGTTGGCATCACTTTTTTAACTGGCGGCCATTTTGTCAGCTGTCAAGTGATTAATATTTAGTTTGGTTTGCCATTTCATCATCAACAGGTTGACAAAAGAACAACGCTTGCAAACCGTGCAAATTTATTTCGAAAATAAAGGTTCAGTTCGCGAAGTTTACCGCAAGCTCCGTCCATTTTATGGTCGACATAATCGTCCATCAGAGCAATTAATTCGGTTAACCATGGATCGTTTTCGCACTACGTTTACTCTATGTGATAATACGCATCCGCAGAGACGTCGAACCGTGCGCACCGAAGAAACAATTGCCGCTGTAGAGCAAAGTGTTGAAGAGGACCCGAATGAATCGATTCGCCACCGGAGACCGGTATAGAGCCATGATAACCGACTATTTTGTTCCCGAATTGGATGGCATGAATGTGGATGAGTTGTGGTTCCAACAAGACGGCGCTACATGCCACACAGCGCACGTCATAATCGATTTATTGAAGGAAACATTCGATGAGCGCATAATTTCGCGGAATGGACCTGTCAATTGGCCACCAAGATCGTGTGATTTGACACCATTGGATTATTTTCTTTGGGGATATGTGAAGTCGCTCGTCTACGCCAACAAACCAGAAACGTTAGGGGACTTGGAAGCCAACATTCGTGGCGTTATTGCCAACATACGGCCCCATATGCTCGAAAAAGTGGTTGAAAATTGGACCTGTAGAATTGGCTTTATTCGAGCCAGCCGCGGCGGCCACATGCCCGAAATCATATTTAAACATTAATGGCATAAAATTATCCCTCCAATAAAGCCAAATTGATGGACATTAAAACGATTTTAATGTGTTTCAATTCGAAGTTCTATACCTCTAAAAAACACCCTGTATTATTGTATCATGCTTTACACTGAAAAAATAAATACACCAAGCTTATATTAAAGTAATTTTCAGAAATATATAAATTTGTTTGTTGTTGAATTTTTGAGCAGTCAAAACATCGAACTGAGTCGTGACTTGCCACCCAATGACTTCTTCTTGTTCCCGAATATCAAACGTAAACTGCGCGGTCACTATTTTGGGCTAACATTTTATTCGGTTGGGAATATCAATAAAGTATTTCATTTTCTTTTCTTTTACATTGTATATAGAACATTGGAATACATAAATAAATATTTGTTGCTCCAACAGATTTTTAAGCAATCTGTTCTCTCTGTGTTTGTATTTTTTTTGTGTTTGTTACTTCTTAATAACTCGTTATCTTTTAGACCGCTTTTAAAAATTCCTTGTTTGTTTGTCTGTTTCATTTGGTCCAATTGTAAGAAAGCGAACAGAACTCGTTCGCTATATTATTTATTTTATATTCACTTGGCACACACCCTGAGCTCAAACAAAAAACACAATCCTGCATTCAAACAAGTAGGCGGGGTCACGCCCATTAAAATTATATATTATATCTCACGTGTTCTACGATTTTTATGAAACTTGACAGACACCTTGAGCTTTTAAAAAGACACAATCTTGCGTTCAAAAAAGTGGGTGCGGCCACACCCATTGAAATTTAATATATTTCATGTGTCCTACTGTACCCACGATTTTTATGAAGCCTAGAACCAGTGATGCCAATTTAGCCATTTTTCATCCCATTTAGCCGGACGAAAAGTGAGTTTAGCTATTAGCTATTAGCTATTTTTTTAGCCATTTTTATTTTAATCCAGCTATTTTTCTAGCTATTTTTAAAAAACATGAAACTTTTTGTGACTTTTCATAAAAAAGTTCAAAGGAACATTTATTAACTACGAAAAAACACAATAGAGTACATACATAATATGTTATTTTTGTCGCATTAATATCAATAAATCACGGTTAAAATTTGCCATTTTTGTTGCAGCAATATAAAAGCGCATATATGAAAAAGATAGCTAAATTGGTAACAATAAGATTTGCCACTCCGTTCTTATAATCGTTGCAATGTTGTTGTACATAAGTTGTTGGGTCTAATTGGTGGTTTATGATATCAATCAAAGAAGTGTAATTTTTGTTTTACACGAATGAAAATAAAAAATAAATTTAAGTTTAAAAAATAGAAAAAATTATAAACCAAAAATTTCACATAGAATGAATTAGTAACCCAAAAATTTAAAGGCTGAATAGCAAAATGTACAAATGAATAGAAGGCGTACTGCAAGTATTGCAAGTTTGCACTATAAATATACGCAGTTGCTTGATTACCCGAAAAAAATTTTTATTTATTACTTCAATTTATTGTTTTATTTACTTTATAAAAGTTACCGATTTGCTTTAAAAAAAAAACATATTAAATACCTTCTTATTTTTGCTAAATTTAATGATTTTTGCATTCTTATGTAATTTCTCGACTTTATTTTTAATATCAACCCAGTGAAAAAAAATGGAAGTCATTCTATATTTATATAAAATATATATTATATTATATTATATTTTTAATTTGCAGAGAGTGAGCAAAAAACCATGTAGAAGCTTATTTTAGTCACACAAAACCTTGTAACTCCTCCATAGTGTTAGAAAATACTCACCAGAATTAAAAAAGAAGGAAACTAAAGAAATTTATGAATTATTTTTAGTCTAAAATTTAAAAGTTATTTGCTTAAATTTACATGAAAACACTGTTTCGGGCTTAAATTCGTATAAAAAGAAACGAATTGTTGAAATATGTAACTATTTATAATTTTTTCTAGATGAAAATATTATCATAGAACACAAAAAAGGGAATTTTTCTTAATATCGCTTCCAATTCAGTGACCAGGCATCGAAAAAGAGAAATTCTTGCAATGACAACCCTATGTAAAAATCATTAGATCGGATCGAAATTTGCACTACTTCCGCATCGTAAACTCTACATTTTCATGACTCTTCGAGTCTCTTTTTTTACTTGGAATTAATGTAGTTTTATAGATATTGTATCTATTCAGGCTTTCAAGGTCATTCAACTTCTTCAAAATGTAAATAAAAGACGTTTTCTATTTCATTCTTAATGTATCCGACGTTTACCTATAGTGCTATTCGAACTCGTTGATAAAAAATAATGATAAAGAAACGCATAAATATGTATCTAAATATAGAATTATCTAACCTGATTAATATCGACTTTTAACAGCACTACATGTATGTATGTACTAGTGATGCACGAATATTCGTATTCGTATTCGAATTGTCGAATATTCGGCCATTTTCAGGCGAATACGTATGTATTCGTATTCGCCAAATTCAGTCGAATACGAATACGAATATTTTTCCAAAGAAATTAAATAAATAAATGCACAAATCCTAAATGAAATTTAAATAAATGACTAAAAATTTTACTTGGTACAAATAAATTAATTTTTTTTATAGAAATTTGTGCTTTGTATCATTTTCAAATATTATTCAATGACGATCATTAAAATTTTGGGTACTTTTTATTAACTTTAAAGTACGCCAGCAAGAGTGTGAAGTCCTTTTTCATAAGAATTTTTTAATATATCATATTGCATAAAATAGTCGTATTCGAATTCGTATTCGCGACTATCGTTTCATATATTTCGTTTCAAATATTCGTATTCGTATTCGCGAATATCGTTTGAAATATTCGTATTCGCGAATATCAAAAATTGACATTCGTTACATCACTAGTATGTACATATGTGTCTTTTATAAACAAGCAAAAAGTGGTAGGGGTGGTACTTGCACTTCCGAAACAATTAAACCAATATTTTTACTAAACGAAGTCTGCTGAAGCTAGTTATTAATCTATTAGTAATATTTGAAAATTTTAACAACTATTTAACCCAATAAATTCTGATTCATTTTTATATAATTTTCTGTGTAATTTTGGATATAGTATGTATTTAATTTTTTTATTAACTGAGTTGTATTGGAAAGATATTTTTGGCTTCCATTGTTGGTTGTTACATTTAAGACAAACAGTCTTAAAACTCCTTCTAAAACTGTTGCAGGGTGGTACATCACAAATAAATATAAATTTTTATTATCTATTAAATCTGTAGTTATTTTTTTTAGCTTATTAGCATTGCATTGTATGCATGCTAATTACTCTTTATTTACATGTTTAAATCTCTGTTCGCATCCGTGTTTGTGCTTTTATATTTTGATTTTATAAAATTTAGAATTTATTGAAATTGTATCTGTGTCTGTGTCGTAGGTAAGTATGTGTGCACAAATAACATTGACCAACCACATGAGTACATGTCATGTCAAACATGCGATAGAAGCAAATTTCAATAAAAAATAATAAAAAAAATTATATAATAAAAGCACAACTAAAATAAAATCAGTTTGGAAAAAAAAAACTCATTACCAGTATCTGCGATTGTCCTTCCCCTTTGCCGAACACACAAACTTGCAAATTATTGTTGTTGTTCTTCTTCTTCTCACCATGTAGGTGGATGCGTGTGTTTTTTATTTAAAGCATAGAGTTAAATATTTAGATAAAAACAAAAATCACACATACATACATATGCACAAAATCTATGCCAATATTTTAGTTAAACAATTTGTTGTTGCAGTTGTTGGTGTTTTTTGTCGCATTATGTTTGTTGCATTATTGACCAATAAACCAAACCCAAACTAACCGAAAACAACCAACCGACCGCCACCTCGCGTCATGTAACCAATTTGTACGACATTAATTTGCTGTTGTCAATTCATATAATAGGAGCAACAACAAGCATAACAACAGCAACTACTTACATATACATACATATGTATGTGTAATAATATCGACATCAACTGCAGAAGTAGCAACAGCAGAAATAGCAATAGCAACAATGTCCACATTAACGACAATGAAAACAACAAGAACAACGACAATAACTATTTACTGGTAATACGTGTAAATATCGTAATAGTTCTTGATATTTTTTTGTTATTGCACATTTAATGGGTTGTTGTGATAACTCTGCAACAAATAATAAGCGTATTTTAATTATATTTACTTCGCATGCACTAAAATTAATGCGTGAAATGTGAAATGCCCTACAGTGTGGCATTGTTACTGATATGTTGACCCATAGGCGGGCAACAAGTGTAAAATTATAATTAAACAAAATTGTAACTCTTTAGGCACTGTGAAGGATTTGTATTTTTACGGCTTTTAATTTAAAAATAAAACATCATGGACTTCTTTTGCTGAATAAGTTAAAGTTCGTATATTGAGGAAGCCAAATTGTAAATATTTTGACAACACTAACAAAACGGAACATCATGCTCTTTTCGAATGCTGCTACATCTCCATCATCAGCCTTCTTCTGTATGGTCCACTGTATGTGGTGCCACATGCATAAGTAGTAAAGAACAAACAACAATGGTAAAACTGTTGTAAATTAGATATGATATAGCTTTCATTTCAAAAAAGCTTTCAGCAAATTATAGTACGATGAATCAAAACAATTCACATATTCCATTTGCGCTGAAATTAGTTGAAATTTGCATCAATTGGACTAAACACAAGAACGCTGATATGGAAGATGTGGCTTCCTTCGAAAACAGCCGGGCCTGTTCTGTAAACAGATCGATTTGAAACCGCTAGATTTTAGAAAACTAACTCCGACAATATAAATATTTTTTTAGATTTTATTTTTAAATTTTTTTATTGTATAGATTTCCAAATAAAAGAAAATAAATAAATAATAATAAATAAAGAAAGAAAATTATCGGGTATGATTTTAAACACGTCTGCCACAACCATTATTAATTGTTTCAAAACGAGGAATTTACTCGGATTCGGTTTACAGAACAGGGCCGATCATTTTATTAATTAACTTTGGTATTATTTGTTTATTACATAGTGCCCACACCTGATGAATTTATATCATGATGAATGTCAAATTAATATCATGATGAAAATTCATTACGTATAGACTCAATATATTAATATTATGGCAGCGTTATGATATAATCATCTTGATATCAATTGTCATTTTATGTGTTATTGTGTATTTAACGTTTATTTATTAAACAATTTTCGTTTAAAAAAGGTGGCACAACAATTATTTGTGAACAAAAAATTAAAAAAAACACGTAAATTATTTATTTTTGGCAAGTATTTTTCTAATATTTGTTAGATTAATCATAATATAAAACTATCAACGTCTACCCCTTTGTGTTGATATTAATGAAAAAAATTACAGTTGCTCTGCCGGCGTCATATTACGAGGTATGATATAAAATCATCAGGTGTGGACACTATGTTAGGAATTATCAAATTGGGATACCATTTTAAATTAAGGAAAAACGACTTTTTAAGATTTTAAAAATATATTCAATTCAGTTTATTACAGCCAGGTTCCGATTAAACACGGAAAAATTATGTCGGTAAAGTGACACAACCTACTCGCTTAGCAGGCTCACAACGTTTTACCAAAATTATCAATCACGTTTTTCAATAAACTGTTTTCAATGGTTTATATCTGCTCTATAATGTTGGTTTTAACCTCTTGAACTATCATGGGATTATTGCGGTACAATTTTGATTTAAAAAAGACCCCACCAAAAAATTTGGAGATGTCAAATCGCATGATTTTGGTGACCAATTTAATCCTCCTCTACAAAAAATAGTGCAATTTTCTTACTTTTCTTTCAAAAGATCTATTGTTTCTCTTGCTGTGTGACAAATGGCACCATCCTGTTGAAACCACATATTCTTTACGTCTAAACCATACATTTTCCACCACAAAAAGCTTCGGATCATCTTCTTGTAGCGATTTCCATTGACCGTAAAGCTTCTGCTCACGGCTGCTATATTCTCGGTTGAACAACCACTACATTGATAAATTCTGTTTCTGTTATCATGTTTCTTCAAATTTTTCAACCATCAGCTTGATGGCACGATTTGTTGAAGCATTTTCTCTACCAAATTTTGTTCTAAATTTCCTAATTACATCTTAAAAAATTTTGCCATTTTTAAAAAACTTGTTAATAATAAAAATACGCCATTCCTTTGTGTAACGTTCCATATTAACTAAACGGAATGTATTTAGAATTTGAAAATAAAAATTTGGAGTAAAAATTACAAGTAGAACAAAGATTGTAGGAAAATTAAAATGTTACCTCAATTTCGGATACCTTTAGTTTGGGTTACAGAGTGATACGAAGTTTAGTCTAATCAAATCATTAATATTAAAATGCATTTACACTTTCACAAAATTTAGCAGATTTTATTGAAAATCTCTATGAAAATCTATACCGTTTACAAGAAGTTTTTTTTTGACATTTATCAGGATTTTTTTTATCCAAAACAAAACCCATTAACTGAAACATTTCCAAAACTACAACCAAACAACTACAATTTAGCCGATTCACACACCTTCTTAGGTAGACCGTAGCTAATTCACTAATCTTGTATATGAATATGTTGTACAGGGTAGTGAAAATAAAATAAAAATATTAGATATTGAGTAGATTTCCTACAAATCTACTGAAATATTACATTTCGTTTTGTATGGGACATCTAGCAAAAAGCAGCTAGACTTAGCTTGAAATCTCGTAAGTACCAGATTTTGTGCAGGTGTAAATGTCCTATTGAACAAAAATAATTATTTCGTTGCGAAATTTCATAGACTTTTTTTATCTTGTTACCAATTTTTAATGTTTCGACGTGTTAAAGATAAAAATGTTTTACTTTAGGTTTAAAGTTCACCGTGTTCAACAACCACTTCACAGCTTATGATGTACTGTTGTATTCGAATTCATTTTCATTTGACTATTCAAATAATTTTTTATTTTATTAAATAAATTTTTATTATCTTGAAGTAAAGCAATGTAATTTAAAAAAAATATGAGCTTCTGACATGGTAGGAAAACAGCAAAGAATTTCCATGAACTAAAAGTAAAAAAAAAATATGATGAACAACGAAAAATTATCACAATTTATTTTATTCGGATGAAACGAGTATTCGAATGCCCAACTTTTTGATTGCATGTACATCACTACAACATTTTTGTATAATTGTATTTATTTTAATATTTTTTTTATGGATTTTACTATGTATTTCGAATCAGTTGGATGATTTGGTGATGTTTTCCATCACATGACATAAATAATAATTTTAAAATAAAAGCTTTAAGTCTTAGCTTTATTTTCAGATGTAATGTGAATCAATATGTGTTATATAAACAAAAATATTTGAGGTACAAAATACACATTTTGGAAATATCAATTTAAAGTAGTCCTAACAAACGTGGGTGCCTACTTTAGAATTTTGATGTAATAATTTTTTTTATAATACAGCTTTACTTAACATTGCTTGCCATAGCTTTGTTAAGTTTTTTTTTGCATACGACCCAAAAACTTTAAATGAATTTAAGTGCAATCAAACATATTTCTTTAGAAAACTCTACAAAGTGACTTTTCCCTGTAGATTTACGTGTGAAATTCAAGCAGAAATGGGTAACATGCATTAAAAGATGACTTCTTGGTTTTATGATTAAAAATGGTTGATAAATAAATTGACCTTGAAAATTTTAGTTGTATATTATCATCATCCTTGGGTTGGGCCGAATTGATAATAGTTTGCCGAGTTTTGGCATCGGCTTAAAAGACGACTTTGTTCAGACACTTTGAAGGTATTTACATTTAGGGTCGTGGTCCTTAGTCAAACGATGGTGATTTATATTGGAGAGGCGTAGAAAAGCTTGCAATGTACACTTTGTCGCACGAACTCAAAATCGATGTTCTTCTTCATCTACATTTTCCTCCCTTTTCTGTACTTTTCTTGTTTAATTTTTCTATGAGGCTTAGCAAACTATAAAATTTTTCAATATTTATGATTTGATCAGGCTAAAATTCGTATCGCTTTGTAAGCCAAATTACATGTGATAATTATTAATAAACAAATAACACCAAAGTAAATTGTAAATATTGTGGCAAACAACAAGCCACTACACCTTCATCATCAGCGTTCTTTGTGTTTGGTGCACTCTGTGTGGTGTCAGTTGATGTATATTTTTGCTTTATATACTTAACTTTTATTGCAAATAGAATATGTGATCGACCTTCGATGTGCCGCTTTTGCTTAGATATCGCTGCAAGTATAAATATAACAGAGCCTATGTTCTGTAGCTTTGGTGGTAACTTCTCACAACAGAAAGATGTGAAACAAAATATTCCACCGTTTCTCAAAAAGTGTATGTATAACCCAAAGACGACTTAAAATCGCAGACGTTGTGAACGCTTATCAAAAATGTCTTTGACGGCGACCAAAATCCACTAAAAGTCGAAAACTTTCAACCACGGCGCCCAAAATGCAACCGTCGGCTATACCAAATAAATTATAATGTGACTTTGATGATTGTTGTTTACAAAATTGTTGAAAACATTTTCCTAAAAAATTAATAAAATATGTTGTTAAAATAATTTAACAATGGGTAGTATGAATAATAACAAAAATTAAAAATTTTAAAAACCCCGCAAATATCTAGAGAAGCTGCGATATCTTCTAAACAGCTGGGCCGATTTTCTTAAAACATGGCTAAAAACCTTCTCGATCAAGTAAGTCACCTTTCAAACAGAAAGAACTAAATCAAAATCGGTCCAGCCGTTTGGTCTGTATGTAGACACGGGCAGACACACAGATACACAGACACACATTACAAGCTTATAACACCCCTTTTTTAGTCGGGGGTTAAAAAAAAGTATTTGCTTTTTACTTAAAAATTTGTTTAAAAAAAAACAAAAAACACATAAAAATTTTTGTTTTTAAAACAAATTTTTAAGTAAAAAGCAAATACTTTTTTTTGTTCATATCACCCAATGAAAGTATCACTTCAGAACAAAATGCATTTTGAACAAGTCTTTTTTGTGAGTATATTTGACAGTACAAAGCCGAAACTTTTCTCACGAAAATTTTACAGACACTTTTCCCGTAAATTGTCGAGTAATTTCCTTACGTGACGCTACTACTCTGCAAATAAAGTTACCGACACATTTTAGTGAGAAAAACAGCTGATTGTTTCAATTTATGACATTTTTGTTTCATTTAACATGTTTCAAGTGAAAAATTTCTTGTGAAGAGAATTGATATTAAAACAAAATGAGCAAGGGCAAAATAATAAATTCTAAATCTGGCTAATAAACTACATTCTATTTACATGCCCAGTAAAAAAAGAGACTCCAAAAAAGTCATGAAAATGTAGAGTTTGCGATCTGGAAGTAGTGAAAATTTCGATCCGATCTAATGATTCTTACATAGGGTTGTCATTGCAAGAAGTTCTCTTTTTCGATGCCTGGTCACTGAATTGGAAGCGATATTAAGAAAAATTCCCTTTTTTGTGTTCTATGATAATATTTTCATCTAGGAAAAATGGTAAATAGTTGCCTTTTTTAACAATTCGTTTCTTTTTATACGAATTTAAACCCGAAACAGTGTTTTCATGTAAATTTTAGCAAATAACTTTTGAATTTTAGACTAAAATTAGTTCATAAATTTCTTTAAAAAAATAAATTTTTTTTAAATTCTGGTGAGTATTTTCTAACACTATGGAGGAGTTACAAAGTTTTGTGTGACTAAAATAAGCTTCTAGATGATTTTTAGCTCACTCTCGGCAAATTAAAAATATCGATTTTTTGGAAGCAATGAAAATGTAGTTCCACTAGAATGACTTCCATTTTTTTCACTGGGTGTTTATACATTTGTTGCAAAAATGTAGTAAAAATATTTATAATATCCAGTCTGCAATTTTTGAATTTTAGGCAAATGCTGCAAATAATTAATAATCTCATATACATAAACTTAACATTCGATTTTTCACTCATTTAAAATACAACGTCTAAACAAAATAGCCGACTTAAAATTTTATATAATTTTTTTTTGCGAAATTTGCTCATCTTTAAAATATATAAAAAAAATCTTAAGGGAAAAGTAATATAAAAAAAAATTATAAATAGCGTTTAAAAAATTTATTAAAACTTAAGCAAAAGCAGTTGCAATCGCGATTTAGTGTGAGTAACAACGTAGGCAATAAAAAATAAATAAGAAAACCGTAGAAAAGTAAATTAAAAAACATTTCTTCGTCAGCATTTTCTATATATAATGGAAAATATGAATAGTAATGAAAAAACTTATAACGAAAACAACAACAATAATAATAATAATATGATAATTTCAGAAAACATAGTTGTAAGTCATAAACTGTAAACATTGAAAACAGTTAAACAAACATCAGACGAACAAACTCACGCAACACATCCAATCCAATCCAATTCATCCATCCATCCATCCAGGCAGTCAAGCAACAATCAACTTGATATCAGTTTTTATATAAATACACATACTTACACGTACTATGTGTATATGTATATGTATTTATTTTTTCCATTAAATATGAAAAAATAAATAAATTACTAAATCATGCAATGATCCTCACAATAATCATCTAAATGAAAATTTTAATTTTTTTTTCTAACAAAAAAAAAAAAAAACAATAGAACAAGCCAACTAACACGTACAATTTTTGTAAAATTTTTAAATGCTTCTGTCTGAGATAATCATTGCATGAGAATATGGATTTCCATGAATATTTTTGGCGCCATCACAGCGAAAAAGTCGATCAATTAAATTCGTTACGATCGTTTGTAATTAAACCGATGATTTGCGATTTGTTATTATTTCGATTTATATGATTTTTGTTTTCGAATAAAAAGGAGTAAAAAAGAAATTTTGAAAGCTATATCCATATCTACATACATACATATGTATGTACACGTGTGTATATGTTTATAAACATACTAATGTATTTATGTATGTACGTCTGTGCACTTTTCTTACATTGATTGATTAGTTTATTAAACATAAGAAAGTTAAAGAAATACAAAAATTAGAATTCTAGCACATATGTATATATATTTTTGATATACATATCGCACACTAAATCATATAAAATACTGTTATTCTTGTTTTACTGCCTGCCCCACGATGTCGAAAGAAAACTTAAGAGAACGAAAGTAAGTCACTCATTTTCTTCTATAAAAGTGTTCCACTATCTTTCGACTTATCGTTCGATTGGCTTTACGTTCTAACGTAAGCCGTATATATTGCCACATCAACAATTTTACACATTCATCGTCAAATGGGAATAAAAAATCGTTCAAATGTGTGAATTGTGCTTTAAAAAATAAAACTCTTTTTTAATTTAACCTGCAACAAGTGGCACTCAAAAATAAATTAAAATAAACTTAAAAAACCAATTTCTGTTAATGATAAAAAGTTTTCAGAATTACTCAAGGGTTTTTATTTATGCAAAATAAGGATAGAAAAACCACTAGCTATGTAAAATTTTGTGAAGAATCAATCACCCAAATGCAAAAATGACCAACAGCCCATTTAATTAGGTTATTGTCATTTGGGTGATTGTCATTATCTTTAGGTCTTCTAAAAATACCAACAGACCCAGAAAAGTTGTTCTATCTTGCCGGCCTTTGGACAGGTGCAATAATTTTCATCTGTGGATACATACATATATACATATATACATATGTCTATATGTATGTATGTATGCGCAACTGCGACTTCGAAGTTTTTTTTATAGCTGGCCCTCGTCCGATCCTAAGGACTCTCTTCTCTACGTATGGACATATATATGTAAATACATATACATATGTACATACATTATTTTTGCATTTATGTATGTATAATACACTGAATACCGGCTCCATTTAGAAGAGTTTTCTGCATAGCCGGATGGCTTAAGGATTTTCACCTCTGTGATGTGGAACAACTGCTTAGATGAATAAATACGGCCTGATGTATAAGAAAAAACTGGCGCAAAGTAAGTGACATTGCCCTAGGTGCTAATGAGTTCCTCCATACAATTTGATATTAATCGGCGCATAATGTTTTAACCCACTATTAAGACCCAGCGTAATTTATACTAAATTCTTCACCGTTTTTTCTTATACATAAGAACTATAGTTTCTTACCAACTTTCATTATAACTAACGGAAGTGGTGCTAAGCAGAAAATCTTTATTCATCGAAGCTGTTGTCGAACACATACATACCTAGAGAATAGTATCACAAAGACCAGCCAAAGGACGCAAAACCGCTGCTTATAAGCTCAGGCATGAGGAGACCACCAAAGACGGGTTAGGAAACAAACCCATTTCCATCGAAGACGGTATTATATTTGCTCATTAGCAAAGCAAAATATTTTATTTAAATATTATATTTATTAAAAATAATTTAATTCATTTTGTCTCAGTCGACAATAAAAATACAAGTGCCTGGTTTTGACATTTGAGTTCGTACAAATGACTAGAAAAAATTTTATTGGGGCGCAAATTTGTATTGAAATGCTTACGTTATCGTTCGCATTCATTTTCTTTCGACTTGTCGTGCCAAAGGCTTTTAGTGGAACGCAAAACAGCTGTTTGTCGTTTAAAATGCTTGCGAACGAAAGTGAGTGATATCCTGGAACAGGCAGTTAATGTTACATACTTGCGCCATTTGTACAGTATCAACAGTTGTTTGCCACAACTCAGCATCTGAAATTTTTTGAATTTTAAGTCTTTATAATTTAGTGTGCGATATGTACATACATACATATAAGTAGTTCCAGAAAAAGTAACCAAAATAAATTTTTTGTTTGCTCAAAAATTTTTCTTTTGTTTTAAATAATAAAGCATAAAAGTCTATACTTTACAAATGTAAAAGTATTTTTAATTTTTGAAAATTTTTTACCAAAATATGGGCCTTTTAAAAGAAATATTTTCTTTTCTGAGCCTTTTTTAGCGATTATTTAAAGTAATTTGTATTATTTTTCTTATTTTGTAATTTGCAAATTTTCTACTAACAACAACCTAGGCCGGGCTTACGTCTGTGTGCCAAATGCCACACAAGCGTAAAAAAAACGTAACCAACTAAGTACTAATGAAAAAAAATTAAAAAAAATACATCATGGGCACGTGACAAAATATGATCACTTGGCAATCACTGTTCACTTGGTTATCACAGTTTCAGAAGGCTGGAATAACTAAAATAAAACTGTAGAATGCAACAACAAGTAACATAAGACCACTACAATAATACTTACATGCATGTATCGATGGTACATCGAATAAGTAAAAATAATTAATGTGATGATCGTAAAAAGATAAGTAAGAATAGTTAAACATACTGAGGTAGAGTAATATAATTTCGTGCTAACCTAAATAGAAAAATGAAAAAATGGAAAAACAGAAAATTAATAGTGATACTTATAAATGTGTTTACCAAAGGTAAATCAATTGTATACACAATAATCGTTTCTCATATTCCGTTTCATTGTAAATTTAAGTTAAATAGCTGATGTTAATAAGAATCTCTACCCAAGTAGATATACTAGGGTGCTGATGAAGTGCGTGGCTGCACAGAAAAGTATCGGTATTTCCCCCAGCTTAAAGTATAAGTTTAATTTATCTTCTCTTCTTTAGAAACTCACATTATTTAATAAAAATATTTCATTCAATAAGAATTGAAATTACTGAACTTGAGCCTGACTATGAATTATTTCTGATTAAAATTCACTACAGTTCAATTAAAGAATCTAAAAAAACTGTTTGATTCAAACACGTATTTATTAAATTAAACAGTTTTATATATAATTAATAGGCAATTTTATAGAATCCAACATGATTGCCAACTGTTTAAATCAATAAATACATGTCAGAATCAAACAGTTTTTCATTAGTAATTAGTTGATTGCGTTTTTTTGGGCAAATGACACATACGAAATGCCAGATGTAAACTCAGCCCTACGCATTAGCAGAAAAGAAGGAGAATGGAGTTCTAATAAGGGAAGTTGTTTGAGTTCCCTAAATACACCACATAAAATCAACATTTATTAATTTTTTTCAGCAGTATTGTTTATTTACATTTCAATTAAAATTCAATCAACAAAGTTACTGCGTTTGGAAAAAATGTAGCGTCCGCCTTGTCGCGTCCGCATTTGTACTTTAACCATTAAAAAAAATTAAAACGAAATTTTCATATTTCATAACTTACAAAAAAAAATTATTGATGAAATTTCGCTGAATTATGTTTATTTCTATAAGTGCACAAAAATAACTTCTATTATCTATCTATCTATTCTATCTATATATTAATCGCGTCCGTTTCTGGCTAACATCTTTTTACTATATTAATGATATCGCCCAAAAGTTTTTCTTAAACATACTACTCCTTCATTGCTTTAAAAAACTTAAGATATTCATATATTGGATCTTTCCATTCCTTTCTAGTTTTTTGTTCAAATAAAAGTGTACGAATGTCGCGTCCGTCGCCTGGGAAATGCCTATATGTACACAGAGAAAACAGATTCGTTGAGACAACCGAATTTGTTGCCAATCGAATTTTGGTGGTTGCACCAACTATCATAGAATCTGGTATAGCGACCAGTGATGGGAAATGAGATTTGCATTTCGGTATCAAAAATAATTTTTTTTAGTACTTTTTTGATGCCGAAAGTACCAAAAATTATTATTTGTTTTATTTATATTTTATTAACAAAAAATAATTTTAAATTCATTACAAATAAATAAAAAGGAACCACAAAGCATGTACATATGCAAATACATATCTAGGCAGGAATAGTGATTTTGCGCCAAAAATGTGTACAACCACAACACTATAATACGACTTTCCCAAAATTTTTGTATCACCACAGTAGTGAAAACACATAAATATGACTTTACGTTTACAAGTATGTACTACTTTTATAGTAATCCTGTGCCACTACAACACTGTATATACAAAAATTCATCGTTAGTTTTCCAATACCCCGTTTACAATAATTCTATACCGTAATTCTATACCGTTACAGCACCGTAAATACAAAAATTTTACTTTAGTTTCCTCCCTGTTACAATAATTCTATACCGCTACAACAGTTTGGAAATTTCTATTGTGATGACGTTATGAATTTTATAAATTTGTATTTAGAGTATTGTGAAAACAGATTTTAGACTTTAATAAATCTTTGGCCTGGATAAGACTTTATACTGATGTTCTTTTGTTTTGATTTCATGAGATTTTGGTAAGACAAAATCCTTTCGATATTTACAGAAGAGTGAGGTAGAGACAAAATTCCGTAAGCTTCGCTCGATTGATCAAGAAACATGTATTCATCTAATGTATTTTTAGTTATAGCCACTTTAGACCAGAAACTGCACATATTTTCTGTTGTTAATGGGTCCATTTGTTCCATATCAGCCAATGATCTATATTGGTTTGTTGATGTTTTAGAAATTTTACTTTTCGCTTGGAAACATTTTAATTAAAAGGGTTGGGGGATACTAACTAAACGAAACTACCATTTCATTGTCAAAGTCCACTTTTGCCCTCAGAAATTTACAAAATTTAATATAAACTTATTACAATTTTCTCCAAAATGATTTAAAACATGATTTATGTTTATATATGTATGTACCCAGCAAAAAATTTTCCCTACTAGAATGCAAAAAAGTGTATGTACTCCCCCGTCGTAAGTACTTACAATTTGACTGAATAACCCATTATTTTTGGTTGAGAAGTATGCGGTACCCTATACTTTTTGCCTACAAACATCCAAAGGTTAATAGATTACTGATTGCCTAAAAGTATTCAAAATATAATGGGTTATTTTTTGCATAAAAGTATGCAAAAATATTTAGATTAATTTTTGTTTAAAATTATTCAAAAGTTAAATAGCATTTTTTTCTTTGTTGTCTTCGAAGCTCATATTTCGTTATAAACTGGAAAGTACTACAATATGTACTTTCGCGTAATGGTATAAATAAGTTGTTATTTTATTCATTACAGGACAGTCATTATTATACATATAAAATAATTAGATAAATATGTACCACTCATTACTTTGTAAGCCATTAAAAGAGTACTACCTATTACAAAATCTTGAGAAATGTTTGCTGGGTATGTATGTGTAGATCAAGTTCTGTGCCACAGAAAATATAATTGAATAAAATATGGTTTCGTTTATATTTAATAATTATTGGTTGGTTATATTTTTCTAGAATATCTTTACTAATAAGGTTTCGTGCCATTTTTCGAAAAAGAAATTTAATTCTTGGCAAAAATATATGGATACGCGCGTATCGTGAATACATTTCTAAGCTGACCGTGAGAGTATCAAATGTATTGCAGGAGTACTGCGGTACTTTTTCATGTCAAATAGTATCAAAAAAAGTACGATCGTACCAACTTTCCCATCACTGATAGCGACTGCAATTTTCTTGTGATACCACTATATTTTAATTATAACCCTTAACCAAATAGTTGCAGCAATAGAATAAATTGGTTTACAGTATGGAATTTGAAATAAAAGTTATTCTTGCTATCGAAAATATGGTTAATATAACTAAAACATTATTATAATTGGTATCTGTGAAAGAAAATTTGGTCTCACTTGCTGAAATATAAATAAACAATAAACGCAAATAAAAATACACAATTTAAGAAATTTATTATTCGGTATATTATCATAAGTTTTTTTTAATTGAAATCTGTTTCCTGGTGGTGAAACATGTCTATATGCATTTCTTCAACCACACATTTTGAACAGCCATAAACCTGTTATCTTATGCACAGATTTTCATGAACCATTTGAGAATTCATAAATCATAATAAATTTGAAAATCACAAAACTTAATTTTTAATTTGCTGCTATAAACTATGATAGTAAACTCAAGCTCTAGTTAGTTGCAGCAACTGAAAGAAAGTGTTTATTTTAACGTTAATATAGAACGAAAATTTTTTAATTGCCAATACAAAAAGTTGGTAGTAAAATCCAATTCATATTTTATTCGGTTGTGTTAACCAATCAGTTAATTAGTCATAACAAAAGCATACGCTCGGTTGATGCAATCAATTTAAGAAATGTCAGAATCATATTTTTATTACAATTATGCCCTGATGGCAATGACCATGGACATTAATCCATGTTTTTTGGATTAATAGAAAATTGATAGCGTAAACTGAAATATAGTTTTTGCAAATGATATTTTATTCGCCTAACCAATTTCCCACCAATCTTTTTTCTGTGTGTATGTACATATGTATGCTGACCAAGAAACACTAATGAAAAAAATTTTGATCCAGACACTTGTTTATCAAATCAAACAGTTTTGAAAACAACTAAAAGACAATATCATAGAATCCAACATTATTGGCGGCTACTCTTTAACTTGAAAAACTTTTGTCTGAATTGTAAGATTTTTATTGGAAATTTTTAAATTCGTTGCCACAGCATGTGTAAGAACTACTCAAAGACTAAAGCGGCGGGAGTTGGCTCTTAGCAAAAATCTGTTTCCTCAGCGACTTTCTATCTTAATTACACTATTCAACAAATTGATACTTTTGGAAAAACAAAAAGGCTCGATAGTACTACTAAAGGGTAGTAAAAGCCTTTATCCAGTTTGGCGATTTTTATGGGCCTCCAAAGATTTCGAAAATCAGTGAACCCTCAAAAAATGGTGTAATAAATTTTTGGTCATCAGCTAATTCAGACTTAGTGATAGCGCTTAGCTACATATATATACTAGGGTATTCAATCTGTTAACCGTTAATCGGTTAACGAGAGACAGTACAAAAACGAAAGCCAAGAAATTCGGAAATTGGGTTTTTTTTTGCAGAATATTCGGCTCTGAGCTCTGTCATTATGAGTCAGATGATTATCCGCCAACAGAAGAAAATATCGATAGTAAAACAATAAATGTTCTAACAAAATTAACCGAATTAGTTTATCAAGTTAATAAATAATTCAAGCACTTTTATTTGTTGAAAACACTTGATTTATGGAAAAACTTTGTTTATCGATTAACCGGTTAATACCGAAATCAACCGATTACTAACCGATTAAGCCAAAACATCGATTAATTAATCGAGCGGTTAACCGGTTAAAGCAAAACCCCGATTAATTGAATACCCTAATATATACCCTCTACTCAGCCTAGAACCATATGTCTCTATGTCAGCACTCTCTTCTCTAGCGACAATTGCATTTATATTTTTATGATTTATTGACAATTGCATTAGTTGAAATGTCAAATTGAATAGCAAAAAAGCTTTTTTGTTGTATTCAAATATAATATATAATTGTGTATTATTTCGGAACTTCAAGCTAACCCTGAACTATCAACAAATTTGCTGGTTTTGCAATGTTTAAGGATACAAAATATTGAAATTCAAACATATTTTACGCCTAAAATCGTTTCGTGTTTTATGGTGTCAATTTTGCTCAACACAATACGACCCGAACACGCACGAAATCACATTTGCGTGTTCGTGTCACGAAAATAAAACACTATACGAGCCCATATCTAATAGACATACACTCGTATGTATGTAGGTATCGTTACCTTAATATATAAAGGCCCTGAGTCATTATTTTTTTGAAATCTAGTTTTTTGTATATTTCGTTAGAAAAATATCTAATGTACCGAAAAATGCAAAAATCTCGATTTTAAAAAGATGATGAGTTAGGGCCTTTCTATATTAAGATAACGATATGCATATAGAGTTAGAATGGCCCATGAAACATTTTATGTATTTCAGCGAACTTTTATGAATTCCAATTTCAAAGCTAATATATTAGATCAAGTGAATGTAGACAAATGGCATATAAGTATTAACTATTTAATACTTACTTTAATCCATTCATTTTAGACGACATAAGCAAATATGGGCTTTCAAGTAAATAAATATTAATTAACTAGAATAGGGTAGGATACGTTAAAAAACATAACCACATTTTCTTTTTATATATAGAAAAAAAATTAAAATATGTGTATTTAAAAGAAAAATTAATCCAGTAACCACTATCCCCCTGTTTCTTTCTTTAAATGCGAAATATTCGATCGAATATTAATATTGGAAACAAAAACAAATTTCAGTTTTTTGTTTTTGTTTTCGATATAAATGTTCGATCGAATTTATTGTTCGCATTTAGAGAAACAGGCCCTATGTTTTAAAAAGTACCGCACTATGCGTAATTAACACGTTTTCATAAATTTTGTGTAGCTGTACAGAAAAAAACATATTTTGTCCCAGTAAAAAAATAGACTCCAAAAAAGTCATGAAAATGTAGAGTTTACGATGCGGAAGTAGTGCAAATTTCGATCCGATCTAATGAATTTTACATAGGGTTGTCATTGCAAGAAGTTCTTTTTTTCGATGCCTGGTCAGCGAATTGGAAGCGATATTAAGAAAAATTTCCTTTTTTGTGTTCTATGATAATATTTTCATCTAGGAAAAATTGTAAATAGTTACCTATTTTAACAAATCGTTTCTTTTTACACGAATTTAAGTCCGAAACAGTGCTTTCATGTAAATTTAAGCAAATAACTTTTAAATTTTAGACTAAAAATAGTTCAAAAATTTCTTTAAAAAAATAAATTTTTTTTAAATCCTGGTGAGTATTTTCTAACACTATAGAGGAGTTACAAGGTTTTGTGTGACTAAAATAAGCTTCTACATGGTTTTTTGCTCACTCTCGGCAAATTAAAAATATCGATTTTTTGGAAGCAATGAAAATGTACTTCCACTAGATTGACTTCCATTTTTTTTTCACTGGGTTATTAATGGATACGTTTCATAATAAAAAAATTTTACCACTTATATGTACATAAAAAGTATTTTTGTAAAAAACAACCGAAAAGAGGCATCAATTTGACGCCTTATACTTTCAAGTGCGAAAATTATAAATTTAATTTCTGTGCTTTATGCTGTCGGGAAAAAATGAGGTAAAAAATTAGAGAAATCTTGGTATACCATCATTTTGTCCCTTGAAAAGCTCAAAAATCAAAAGCACCAAATACCTGGTGACTTATTTTTTGCATCAATTCAGATTGGGTGTGAGTTTTGGTGCTATTTTTATTAGGTGTAACGATGTAGAGAAACCAATTTTACCCGTTTTAACCTCCCTTAAATTTCGAATTTTAAAAAATTCATATCGGAAGAGGTGCATACCAGAGAAGAGCAATGAGTAGTGAAAGAGTGATTAGAGTTAAATCATGACTTATAATTTCTTGTACTTATGTACAATGTTGTATATGAGCCAGATTCACTCGAACTCATACATAGCATCATTTATGACGTTGTTGATTTCGACTCTCCTTAACTTAATGCCTATGAACGATGCAAAATAAGTATGAATAACAATGCGAACCTCGCATACGAACATTAAAGTTCTCATTATGAGTTTATGTGT
The DNA here is from genome assembly GCA_905220375.1 of Tachina fera. Taxonomy (NCBI): domain Eukaryota; kingdom Metazoa; phylum Arthropoda; class Insecta; order Diptera; family Tachinidae; genus Tachina; species Tachina fera. The sequence continues at coordinate 60,911,984 of LR999964.1, read as the reverse complement.
TTCTCCGTTGCTTTTTTTTTGTTTTTTTTTTGTTTTTTTTTTGCAGGAATGGAAAACAACACAATTTACTACTTTTGTATACAACTTGCAAACTGTTTAATGATTAAACATTTAAATAAACATACATGCATGAGTTAAATGAGTTGAATCAATTTGAGTAGTATAAGTATTTTTCTGAAATTAGAAATCAAACTGAGGTGATTTATGAGTGTGAGTATGGTATGAATGTGAATGTCGACGTCGCATTCATATTTATTGTAACTTATTTATAAATTAATCATAAGAGTAGTTGAGTTTAAACGATGTCTACGCATTTATATTTAAAATTTCCTAATGCAGTTCTTAAGAGTCCTCCTTCACAAAAATGTTTTTTTAATGAAACAAGTTTGTTGGTGCACATTGGCCGGATGGCTTCAAAGTCTATAAAAGGCATAAACAGAAATTTTTTTGCGTTTTATTTATATAAATAGATAAAAAGATTTTATTAATTAATAAATAAGAAACAAAAAACTGATGTTAATTTTTTGTATGTAGTCACATTTTCGCTTTTGATCTCCTGGGGGCAGATTACGACACTCGTTATCGAACGAAATTACGAAATCTTTTCATACAAACTCTATTGAAATATTTCGTAATTTCTTTCGATAACGAGTGCCGTAATTTGCCCCCTGTTCTTTAAAGTCTTAAATAATGAATACTTATACTTCGTCTTCAAACAACTTTGGTGGTCTTTGAAAATTTTTATTCGAAAGTGATCAATAAATTACTGCATACACTCTGAAAGAGATATGTACATATAATGTATGTAAAAAAAAACAGTAAGAGAAGTTCCATAAATCTCAGTCGCTTTTATAAATGTGGTTGCTTTTATGGTCAGTCATACATACTCATATAAAGGCCTTCACAAAGTTGTTAATTCGTTAGTTTTTTTGCTCTCATGTAAAAATGTATCTATCTACTTTAAATACATAAATAGTTTTTTTGTGAGCTTTTAACTTTGTTCCAAAAGTTCGATGGATGACCACGCGGTGGTTGAAACTAAAAAAATCTGTGCTGAGATAACAAGATTTTGACATATTCGTTGATTACAAAAATAAATGATGGATTGTTAAAATATTGATGAATCAGTCAGTTGTCAGTCAGTCTAATGCAACATAACAATTCTTCACTCTTATACATTTGGCTTATTTCTGAGTGATTTAAGCTTAAATGAAAAACAAATACAGCATTTAGAAATCTAAGCTAAATAAACATATGTATAATTTAAATTATTGGAATTAAAATATTATTTTCAGGATATAGAAATTTTTTTTATTTAAACTGTTATAAGCTTCCTTACGAAGCTTCACTTATAGTATAAAAGCGTTCACAATCCTGCTTCTAGTTCTTCAAAGTGATTGAAATCGAGAAGCACATTTTGTCGAAAGTTTTTTTTAACCCAAACTCATAGTTTGGCATGCCTTTTCTTTTCTTAGACAAAGCAACAAGCTTAAAAATATTATTCCCCAAACTCTTGTAACAGCAATAAGTTCATAGCAATAAAAAAAACCCAAGTCTCTTGAATAATTTCACATTGTGTCCTTTTTATGTTTTACTGAAATCCTTTTTGGTCATATCTCTCCTTTTTTATGTAAAACAACCACAAAGGACCCAATTAGAAATGTTGCTGCCAACAAAAACCAGCAGCAAAAAGATTAAAAGCTTTCGTGAAAACCCCTGCTTTTTCTGTTATGTTTGTTGTTAAAAAGGCAAAATATCCTCGGTGCTTGTTGCTAGTGTTCTGTGTCAAGTGTGACCCGAAGCATTTAATTCAAACAACAAAATATTATTAACAACAAAACGAATAATTAACAACAAATAACAATACAAACAATAAAGAAGAAAACATGATAAATATAGAGAAAACATTTTTATTTATTTATTTATAAGGGCCAGAAAAACATTATTTTAACCAAAATTATAAAGGTCTTTTTGTTGTAATTTTTCAACCACAAAATGGAATTTTATGCAAAAGGACTGAGTAAGGCGAAATAATACTTGCTATGTTTACACGCCACAGTGTTGCCAGATTGCGGTAGTTATAACTCATATTTGAGGTTTTATTTGGAAGATGGTCTTGACAAAATTTATTTGGAAATTAATATTTACCACAATATTGTCATCAAATAGATATACAAAATATATCAGAATTGATAATGATATGAACTGAAATATCATTCTTGTACCAGGAATAAATATCAAATATGTAGTTATATATTTAAAGCTTTATTTACAAAAATTAAAAAAGCTTTATAAAAGCTTTTAAGAAAATTTTTTTTATGAAAATTTGTTTTAAAAAACTTTTTTAAAGCCTTAACAAGTTTTATAAATAAGGCGTTAAATAATATTACTTGAAAAAGTACTTTCGACTATTTTTATTCGAGTAATTGGATTCGAATAATGTTTACTTCAACACTGCTTTAACGTTTTTAGATCTTACTGTCATACTTTAATTCCAAATTGAACTATTTAAAAAGTAAAATAAACTAGAAAAAAATTTTAAAACTAATCTATAAATATAATGTTCATAATATCAAATGATTTTTATTCGAGTAAAATTATTGCTATTAAGGCAAATTTCAATTCAATAAAAGATTTCAATAAAATGCTTCAAACAACATTTATAAAATAAAATTATATGTATATTTGCAGGGAGTTGTCTGTCTTGATTTCTATTTTTGAAACGTGTAGAGGCCTCATTAGTTTTTACTTTTCGTTCCGTACGGTTCTTTTTTGTATAAAATATTTTGCAATTACTTTTACTGTGAAAGGAATCAGCTGGCAACCTATAGAATTGATTAGACTTATACGAAAAATATCACAAAAAACTAAAGTATAAAAAGCTTTTGGCTGTCAACGTTGAATTCCAGTTTCTATGGGGGGCAAATACGGCATTCGATACGATTCGAAACTTTAAAATATTTCAATATAAACTCTATTGAGTGCCGCAATTTGCGCCCAGATTTGTCCACAACAGCACAGAATGAAGAAAAGAAAAACAAACCACACATACAGATTTTTAATTGAAACAGCTGATTCAGAACAGAACCAGAGAATTGCAATAAGTACTCAAAAAAATATGCATAAGTAAATAGTCTTAATTTGAGTAACTGCGTATAATCATAATTGCAGCGTAAACAATTCGTGCGCTCACATATATTCTCTCAAGCAACAATGCCTATGGCCGATTCCAACACACAAGAGTGAGTATATCTACTACGTTTATTCAAACAAACTAAAGTACGTTACAACCAAAAATAAAAAGCTACATGCATACATCAAACTCTCTGTCTCTCTCACACTTAAATTCTGAGTATTTAATAAGGCAAAAAATAAGCATGATACTCGGGATATTTATTCATCATACGCCGCCGTATACATACATGCATTTATTTATATAAAATGGAATGGAAAAGGTGTGGGGTTGTGTGTGACTTTTTGAGCATATGCTTTATGCGTTGTGTGTAAATAAAATAGCCCTCTATATACGCATGTGTAGCTGATTAATAGTCAGAGTATTTTTATACTCATGCGTGTGATTGTGGCTCACACAGTCTATAAATTTTTCTTAAAGTTGCTTGTGCTTTTTTTAGCCACATCCAATTGAAGTTGATAAAATAATTATTTTCCCTAAAATACTAACAAACGTATGAATGCTCGTATAAGGAAGAAATTTTTTAAATATTCATTTAATTTTGTTTTGCTTGTTAAATGTTTAATGAAATTTACATTTTGTTTGCCTCTGCGTTTTATTATTTTGGTCAACTGTCACTGGCTAGTTGAGAGCTTCTGTTGTTGGTTGGTTCGTTCTTGTTTCGCTGATTGTTGTTAAAAAGGGGTTGTTTGTTAAATGAATGGCTGCAGTAGTAGAATTGAATGGGCTTTTTTTTCCTTTAGAAAAGTGATCTGGTAAAATGTTGTAGTTGCGCTGGCTTTTGTTCACCATTAACATGCCCATTTTGCCAAAAGGGTTTATTAAAACATACACAAATTGATGAAAACATGCACACAAGTTTAACATGGTCTATACTTTTATTTAAAATTTTCATTTTTCTTTCATTTTACATATTCAAGTGGAAGAATTTTATGAAAATCATTTTAAATCAACAATCGTTTTGGCATTCAGGAATTATTTATGTAAATATTGCTGGCGACAGTTTTGTATTTCAATTTGGGTCTTTAATACCCACATCGATTACCACACTCCTAGAATAAGAATATAAAAAGTGAGAAAATAATATTAACTGATTTAAATAACTTTAGCTTATGATTTTATCAGTGATCTAAATATGCGAATATAATTTTTTTATATACATATGTATATACCCAGCGATAAAACTCAGAAGACCTTCTTGGTGCAGGCCTCATTAAAGGACTCTTTCACATAAAATGTATGATACACATTCCACACTCGCTTCTATAAGAAAAGAGAAGAGAAGGAGTAACATGTTTTGTTTTGTTTTTTTTTTTACCAAAGCAGAAACAAAATCTATTAGTTTGAAGGCCTTCCAGAATCTCTGGCGAAAGACGCAAGATAGAAGGCCTGCTCCGCAATGACAACACGTGTAAAAAAGATATGAGTATGGAATGGAGCGAGCAGACCTTCTACATCCAAAAAAAAGGCATACAGAGCCCACCTAGAAGGGTAGATATCTTGCCAACCATATAAAACACATACATATGCACAACAAGTTCCTTCAAGTATATTCTTAAGTTCATTTTTGAAAGCTGGGTTTTTGCTAGTTCTTACTTAAAAACTTATTAAAATTACACACAGAAAAATTTAATTTTAAAATCTACGAAAGCAAGGTTAATTAAAAAATTTTCGATAGTAGTTTTGCTTCATTTGTGTTTCAAAGAAAATTTTTCCTTTTGAAATAACTTTGTTTCATGTTGATTAAATATTCCAGGTACTGTCAAATCAAAATGAAGAACCGTGTTAAATTAAAGTTCTTTCAAGTTGAAACAACGCGAGTTTGATGCTGAAATAACACGAGGAATTATGTTAAATCAAAGTGATTTAAAGTTGAAACAATACGCATTTAATGTACGAGTTTTAATGTAGTAAGTCATTTCATTACTTATTTAATTTACGTGATGTGTATTTAGACAGGCATAAGGAAATGTGTGTTGTTGTAGCCGTCTCCCTCAACCAACATTTAAACTCCAACTCACGCTAAATAAATATCATCATGAATTAAATTTAATTCAACATGGAATTTATTTCAAATTGAAAAAGACTCAAAAAGATAAGTCGCAAGTCATAGTGCTATAACTTCCTGAAATAACACAAATTAATTAAGATTTTTACCAGGGGTTCTTTCAAATGTGATGATTTCGACTTAAATACTTTTTCCTTATTGCCACAGATATATATTTAAAAAAAAAACTCAAACTGCGAAGCTACTTTGGATTGTCTGCAGAAAGTTAGAGTCTCCGACAGGACTCGAACCTGCTACAGCCGACTTTTACACCAGGAGTCTAATGGTCTCTTTCGATAACGAGCTGATTCGATGACGTTTTGTCAGTTTATGATTATGGCATTCTATATCGAATTATATTAGTAAACTTTTTGATAGCGAATGCAATATTCTCAAACTGAAAAAACGTGATCGAAGCAGCTCGTTGTCGAAAGCGACGACTTGACCGCAGTACACTGGCTACTACTCAGTTTGTCGGCAATTCACACAACACGAACATCAAAAAAACCAAACAAGTGTCTTGTAGCTTTGCACAAAGCAAAGAAACACCAACACACTGAAACAACATATTATTTTCAATAAATTTCACAGTATATTTTACAATTACTTCTTAAATGATGCTTCCTTGGAAGGAACTTTTTGTAAAAGGAACTTTTCTTAAAGTCACTTATAAAAGATATTTTTTTAGGATTTACCGATAATTTTCTAAAAGGTACTTTTACACAAATTACTTTTACAAAAAATACTTATTAACGGCCTGGCCCACGATGTCGACAAGAAATTATCTTTCGCTTACTTATATTGAAAACAAAAATAAATTTTCTTATTTTGTTTTTGTTTTCAGTATAACTAAGCGAAAGATAATTTCTTGTCGACATCGTGGACCAGGCCGTAAATGTAACTTTTTTAAAAGATGCGTTTTCAAAATGTATTTTTCTATAGTACTTTTTAAAGGTATTTTTTTGAAAATATACTTTTTGAAAGGTACCTTTTCTTTAAATTACTTTTTTAAATGTACTACTATAAGGTTTAGTTTTTTGAAAAGTACTTTTTTAAATATAACTTTTTCGAAAAGTACTTCTGTAATTTTTTTTAAAGAAATTTTTCTAATTCGTAGTTTTTGAAAATGTACTTTTTAAAATGCTATCCTCTTTTTTAAAGTGCACTTTTTGAAAAGATACTATTTAAAAAGTACTTTTTCAAGAGGTCTTTCTAAAAGTTAATTTTTTAAATTGAACTTTTTTAATATATACTTTTTAAAATGTACTTTCTTAAAATATACTTTTTCAAAATATACTTACTTACTTTCTCTTTAAAATGTACTCTAGGAAGCTGGTTAACTATTTATTTTAGAAATTAATGGCCTGTTTCCCACCTGCGAAAGAAAACGTTCGACTTACAATTTATATTGAAAACAACAATAAAATAAGAAAATTTGTTTTTGTTTCAATATAAATTGTAAGTCGAACGTTTTCTTTCACAGGTGGCAAACTGGCCATAAGGGTCTTATTTTGTGCAACTCTGCAACGTTAGGAAAAAATTGTAAATTGCAACAAGAAATCACAAAACAAAATTTTCCAACACCCAGCGTTTCATATTACAACATAGGCAGGGCTAAGTGTTGTTTGTTTTAAAAATATTAGTATGCGTTTTTAGATTTAATAAAAGTTTTTCTAAAATCAAACCTAAAACATTTAAAATAATTTGTCACGTTAAAACAATTATTTCCCTCTAGTTCAGTTATATCTGCAAGGTTTTGTAATTTTTTTTTTTTTTTTTTTTTTAAGAACAAACACAACCCGCAAAGCTTGTCTGCTTGATCACTACATTACCTTTTTAAAAGATATTTTTTTAAAGGTCTTACTAGCAAAAGTAATGTGCACGCTCCCACATAAAAAAATCTCTTCACTAATAACTAATAATATTTTTCTTATTTAATTAATAACATAAACTTTGTAAAATAGAAATTATTCCCATGCTCTACATTTCTTTGTTTAGCAAGAATATATAAAAATATGAGCCTATAAGAAAAATGTTAATGTTGCTATACTTTTTTTTTATTAATTTGCACCGGAAGCCACTTCTGCAAAAGTCAAGTGGCGTAAATTTCCGCACGTGCTTAATGGAGGGCAAAGGGAAAAAACCTGTACGTTAGCATTACAATTTTACCCGTTTTTTTCTATGTATGTATGTAAATACAACGTTTTTCCATCATTAACAGTAAACGACGGTCACAACATAAATTTCGTTGTTAAAAGTAGCAAAGTAGTAAACAACACGTGTAACATCTTTCTTCTATTTTGTATTGCTGCATTGTATTTGATTTTATTTATTCCACAGTAGGTATTGTTGTATTCATATTCTGCTACATAATGAGTTGTATTTGTAAAGAAAACTAACATGTTTAAATCTCATATTAATATTATTTATTAGAGCGCTAATTGTTGTAGTTCAAGAAAAATAAGCACAAACGCACACTCTGCGCAGTAAACGTGGTCTAAAAATAAAGCATTACACACACGCCAACACACACACACACACACACCCTAAATTTAAAAACATCCTTATGCAGCACCGTGTGTAAAGTAGCGTTGAAAGGTGTTACAATTATTTACTACTAAATACAACACACACTCATGCTGGTGTATGTATGGGAGGGCTAATACTTGTATCTTTGTTTTTTTTCTTTCATTGTTTTCTTAAGAACACATTCTAACATTATGCCGAAATAATTAGTTGCCCCTCGACAAAAGAAGTAATAATTTTATCATAAATAAAAAAGCACACATGTTTAAAAAAGTGTACAAGCAGGAAGAGAAGTAAAAATCTAACTAAAAGGGAAGTTATGGTTCATTAAGCCTGAATATTTAATGCCCTACAAGTCTCTAATTACGAACATAATACATACAATTATTTTGATAGAAATATATATTAAAAAGCTTTCTGTACATACATTAACTAAATTAATTTTCAAATTCGTACAAATTGAATATATATATAAATATATATATATATGTATACAGTCGACTCCGCTTTACTGGTAATAACCAAAACCCAATTTTTTTAATAATAAAAATTACTATAATTTAATTTTTTCGGGCGATTTTTAATTTTTTTGTGTGATTTTTCATTTTGAAATTTTGGGCGATTTTTCATTTTCATTTTTGGGCGATTTAGTTTTTGGCGATTTTTCATGGAACCATTTTTTTTTAATACGGCCGTAGATATTTACGAAGGTTAATCTTGTATTTGAAAGTAGGGTACCAAAACAAAAACTTAATAAAAAGTTAACTCAAATACCTGCTTTCGTTATCAAGAAATATTTACTACAAAGAATATTGTTTGTTTCCAAAACAAAACACAAAACGAAGCAAAAACTCGTGTAACTCGAATATGTATAAAATATATATGTGTGTTCATTGTTCTATTAAGGAAAAACATGAAAAATCTTTTCTTTTAAGGGTTGCACATCCTTTCGTTTATATTTATGTATGTGTTTGTCGTATGTGGTGTCTCTCATATGGCGGATTTTCTTCATATTGGTAGTGTACTCGTATCGTATGTTAAAAGAGTTGTTGTTTTTTTATTTGTTTTATTTTTTTTTGCTTAAGAGGCCTAATAAATTAAAAATATTAAAATTAAGACAACATTCAGCTGCAAGATAATTATAATAATAATAATAAAAATACGTTAATGTGTTAAAGTAATATTTTTGAAATACTCTAGGGGTTTTTCAAATTAGACTAATGATTTATTTCTGTTTCTTTTTTAGCAGTTTGTTGAGGAAAGAGAGTTGCCCGAAGTTACTTTGGCACATCCCAAAGCCAAAGAATGGATTGTCTCTATGGCCAAGGCCAATTATCAAGAGCTGGCAAAGTTGGCTAATGAATATCCTGAATTGGTGAAATTGCACGTAAGTTTTTTTTATCTGACTATTTTAAATTTTCTTTACAATGAAAAAAATTTTATTGAGCGTCAAGAAATTATGAAATATTAAAAATAATACTTGCTAAGATTTTAATTTTTTGTATATGCTAAAATGATAAAATTTTTATGCTACGAAAAAAAACATGTGCTAAAACGGTTTTTTTAAAATTTAAATTTTTTACGAAAAACAAAAAATATGTTCATATATGAGAGAGAAAAACCGTATATGGGAATTAACAGATTAATATTTTCTATAAAAATATTTGCCATATTATACAAGAACAGAATCACATCTTATTAAGGGTTAATTTTACATTTTTTGGCAATGATTTTGCTTTATGTCTGTTTCATGTTAATTTCACATGATTTATAGTAATTGTCAAATAAAAATTTTCCTTTTAACTTCCCAGTGAAAAAAATGGAAGTCATTCTAGTGGAACTACATTTTCATTGCTTCCAAAAAATCGATGTTTTTAATTTGCAAAAAAACTATGTAGAAGTTTATTTTAGTCATACAAAACTTTGTAACTCCTCCATAGTGTTGGAAAATACTCACCGGAATTAAAAAAATTTATTATTTTAAAGAAATTTATGAACTAATTTTAGTCTAAAATTTAAAAGTTATTTGCTTAAATTTACATAAAAACACTGTTTAGGGTTTAAATTCGTATAAAAAGAAACGAATTGTTAAAATAGTTAACTATTTACCATTTTTCATAGATGAAAATATTATCATAGAACACAAAAAAAGGGATATTTTCTAAATATCGTTTCCAATTCAGCGAGCAGGAATCGAAAAAGATAACTTCTTGCAATGACAACCCTGTGTAAAAATCATTAGATCGGATCAAAATTTTCACTACTTTCAGATCGCAAACTCTACATTTTCATGACTTTTTTGGAGTCTCTGTTTTTGCTGGTTTTATTTCCCGTTGAACTAACATTTAAGTACTGTTAAAATCAAAATGAAGAATCATGTTGAATCAAAGTTATTTCAATCTAGATCAACATGAATTTAATTCAAATTATTAATTTAATTTTATTAATTATTTAACTTACGTGTGTTTTACATGGACATCAGAAAAAAATTTTGTACATAAATTAAATTTGCTTCCCCGGTCAAGATTTGATCTCGGAACTCATCGCGTGGTAGTCAACATGATTACCCCTGCAGCCACAACAACTTTAAATATTCTTAAGATACACACTAAATATAAACCATCTTGAATTAAATTATAATTTAACATTATTTCTAGATATTTTACATATAATTTGTTTGAAAAGTTTTAGTTTTAGTTAAAAGAATCCCAAATGCTTTGACTTGAAAAGTTTTAGTTAAAAAAAATGCAAAATACTTTGACTTGACTCCAGAATTCGAATCTCTAGCAGCCAGCAGCAGTTTGTTGGCTGTTTACAAACAAAAAAACAACAACAATACAAAAACAACCTACACAACTAAGCACAAAGTGTATTGCAGCTATGAACAAAGCAAATAACCACCAACACACTCAAACAACATAGTAAATTTTATGTGATTTGAATGAATTTGAATTAACCTTTTGGCATGTTGGTTTTGCATTGGTATTTTTTTCTGTGTGTATGGTGTGATTGCCGATTCATCATGACAATGTTCAAAAGCAGAGTATCTTGAAATTTTTTTTTTATTAAATTCAAACGTAAACGCAAAATATGTATTTTTTAACCGACTAAAAACAGTAAAGAAGTCACTTAATTGTTCCTTTAATTTTATGTAATCGAATAGCTACGAAACTTAGCACCCATCTTACGCACTTGAAATGACACAATACTAAACTTGAAAAAGTGGGCGAAAACACACCCATTAAAATTAATTATTATATCCCACGAGCCTTAGAGGCTCCGATTCTTAAGAAATTTTACACATGCCCACAATAATATATTACTTCTAATTATCCGATCCCAATGAAACTTTTCACACAGTTTGGGATTCTAATTCTTCATAATTTTCTGCTTAAAAAAGTGGACGCGGGTCATGCCGATTAAAACTTACTTGTCCATTTCACGTGCTTCTAGTTAAACTTGACTAAACCCTTAAATATATATGTATATCGAATATCACTATATATAGATAACGCATATAAAAAATGTTATTTACCTGAAATCTGAATTATTTTTAACTTAGCGCTTATTTTTGAAACCGCTTCAATTTAAAAGAAAAAGTTTTTATTTGGTGTCCACTGTATCCACTGTCAGAATTAGTCGTTGGAACCACTTTTTTTTGGAAAAAAATTATTTTGTTATACAGCGGTGTACTTTGCTACCCCTTCCCAATTTAAAAAGAAAAAAACTAAAAAAAAAACTAACTTAAACTTTGAAACATTTTCTAAATTTGAGTAAAATAAGTTGTCGTATGGCGCCAAAGCTGTTTTTTACTTGAAATCAGTTAAATATTTACTAAATTTCTAGTTCATAAATTTTTTCTAAAATTAAGTAAAACTTTCCCATAAAATTCATAGCTCCGAAAGATGAAAAAAAATTTTTCATCTTTGATCGCAAATTTAGCAAAATTTTCAGTTTTTTTATGTCTTTAATTCTGGTACTTATTTTTATTTTTAATTAAATTCTATACCACATGGTATGTTTTTTTATTATATTTTCATATTATATTCTTAAGTAATTCACCATACATACATATAAATTCCATGAGAGGAGACAAGTATTGAACCGAATACCGAATTGCCACAGGGCACCCTGAATAAGCATTGAAATTTTCGAGTTTTAAAAATATATTTTATTTACAAAAAATATATTTTAAGTTCAAATATTCCTCGGAAATATGAAAAATTTACTTAAATTTTTTGCTTAATGCAAATAAAAGATATATGTATTCTACAATTTGAAGAAAAAATACTTAAAACTGGTAAATGTTTTTCAAAAATTTAGAATACCTTTTTAGATCTTTCAAGTAAGTCAAATTTGATGAACTAATCATGAGTAAGTCCATTCCAAAAATTGATTTTTTAATTTAAAACGAGATTGACTAGTTCTTAGGATACAATTGCCCTAAACTTTTAAACCATTTTCCAATATTTGGTAAATATTTCCTTTAAGTAAACTTGTACTTTAATGTGAGAATTTTTGTGTGTGTTTTTAAGGATATGAAATTTTTATTTTCTCTCATATTAAGTAATTTTTACTAGATGTTTGTAAAAATTTACTTAAACTTAGAAATTTTTTTTATTTAAATTTAATTATAGTATATGTCTTTTTTTAGTGCGGTAAACCTTTTTCATAAGTCATCAAAGTTTTGAAAATTGGCCCACGCATGAAAAATTTTTTTGATAATAAAAAATTTGTTCCCCCCCCCCTTTTAAAAAGAAATTAGTGGACCGTTTCCATATGCAAAAATCGTTTTGAAAATTGGTCGATAAATGAAGTTATTTTTTAATCAATTAAATATGTTCCTTTCACTCCTCGAGAGAGCATGGCGTCACAACAAGGTGATTCCAATAATCCCGATCTACTGTCAGTTGCCGCTTCCAGGTATGCGCTGGTCTCCCGACTCGTCTGCTTACCTGCGGGTTCCAATCTAGACACTTCTTAGCAATATCATGGTCTGGTTTCCATTTCCGTTTACTTAATTCCATTCTAATAGGCTGCTGATTTGCCTAGACCCAGAGCTGGTTGTTGGATATTGTTGCAGGCCAGAAAATCCGTAAAATTTTGCGGAGGCATTTATTGGGAAACACCTGAAGACATTGTATTTTACGTGGTGCCATATTCTAAGTCTCGCATCCATATAAGAGAGTGGATTTTATACCAGAATTAAATAATTTAATTTTGATTTATTTCAAAATATTGAAAGATTTCCAAACCTGATTTAGCTGTGCAAATGCACTCCGCGCCCTATTTATGCGATTAGATATATCCGCTGCTGAAAATTTTAAGCAATTTTTTACAATTAATATCTTATTAAACTGGGTGCGTGCACACGGCATGATTTCAGGCAACATAGTCGCGGATGACCCTACTAAAAGAAGTCGTTATCGACAATCTCTGTGGTCTCCCACTCTCTTCCTGCTGGACACGCTTCGATGTTACCTTTCTTGAATTAGCCCCAGACAGATGGCGTAATGAAAGCACTTGTGCAATAGCTAGAACCCTCTGACCTCGCCTAAACTCCCATTGAACGGAAAATCGCATGAACTTCAATAGGAAGCACTTGAGAAACCTCGTCGCCATTTTGGCCACTGGCCACTGTACCTTCGGAACCCATGCTAAACGTATGGGTCTCCCGCTTAATGACTACTGCTAGAGTTGCAATGACAAGGAAGAGGAAGAAAGTGTCCTGCATCCCCTCTTTTATTGTCCCGCTTTGGAGGATCTCCGTTTGAAACTCCGCAGCAGAATATCCTTCGGCAGCCTAGCATTAAAAAGTTGAGTCTTTGTATTAGGAACAGTGGTTGGTATAGCCGCTGACTCCCTCCCCTCCTATCCAATTTTGATGCACTCTAACCTCCTCCAAATTAACTAATATATATCTTCTACTTCTCACTATCTTCCCTCCTCCCTCTGTCACGTATGAGTTTATACGTGACGTTAACTTTGTTCGTGAACACCCGGACTTTGACTTCGGTCTTAGCCTTGGTTTCATGCTGACGGGGCATGGGTCCTTTAATGGGTTTTTGTGTAGGAGGGGTCTTTCCGTGACATCGGACTGTGGGTGTGGGATGGGACTTGAGGACTGGAGGCACGTACTGACAGCGTGTCCTTACTATGATGACATTAGGGATTTAGATAGTATGGGTGTGGGTTGGGATGGCGCGCGTTTGGATGTGAGTAGGGTTTTGTTGGACGATCGGACGTTTCGGAGGTTGAGCGAATTTGCGCGAGGCGTTTTTAATAGGAGAAGGACTAGACTTAGTGGAGTTGGCTCAAGCAGGCATCCGTAATAACGGGTTCCTGCCGCCGCACGCCTTTCCTACCGCCGTGCCTGCTTTTCAGCTTCCAGTTACTACCGTTTAGTCTTTGTATTGCCGCTGGTGGTTTGTTGACCATCTTCTCCTCGCTGTATTCTGCTGATGCTGTTACTTCTTTCTGCTGGACTGTTTCTGTTTGCATGTGCTGTTATTGCTGTATTGCTGTTATTGCTGTTCTCCCTTGCTGCCTTATTTTTGTTTTGTTTGATTGTTGTTTTTGTTTGGTTGGGTCATCACCCTGCCCATTGCGTCGCTCGTGAGGGCGGCATTGTCATTGTTTTGTTCGTGTTGTCCTTTGCTGGTGCCACATACGGCCTTCGCTCACCCGTGAGGGTGATTGTTAATTGTTTGTTTTTTCTGTGTGTTTTTGTGCCATCATCGATGGCGTTGTTTTCATTTTTATTTTTTCTTTTTCCTCTTGATTTTTTGTTTCTTTCATTATTTTAATTTTTTATTTATATTTTATGCATTTTTATTTTATTTTTATTTCGCTTTTACGGGTCACCAGTTCCCGGAACCGTTTGGGGTTTGCAACTGGTAGTAGTTTCGGCTACGAAGTCTGACCAGAGCCTATAATCTGGTAACACGGGGTCAGGAGCCCCAGAAACTTCGGTTTCTGCCTGACTTGGGTCGGCCCTTCTGGGAGATTCGTGGTGGCTGTGGTTTGTACCCAAATATACGCGGGTAGAGCGGTTCGCTCGGTGTGGAGTTGCATTGCGACCGGGTGCCTAGACCCATATCTAGAAAGGAGTTTTAGATAGGCTCCGCCCCTACCCTGGGGCGAGATCATGTCCAAATGCATGTTCTCGGACGGTACTCATGCATAGCTTGTCACACAATTTGTTTTCGGACTTGTTGTGTGACTTGCTATGCATGGGGGCGCTGGTTGGCGCAGGAAAGCAACCCGGTGTTGAGACCACTGTGGGATTAGGCCGTAAAGGCAGGTACCCACAATAATCTGCAGCATATCTCTCCTCCCTCTCTATCTTCTTTTCAACTTACAGGTAGCACAAAGGGATCATTGTAATGGATCCAAGTGAGCTGGACTCTAATTTTTTACTTTTCCTTGCCAGCAGCCTGCTAACATAACCTAATAAATTAGTGGGGTGGGCAATTAATGAACTTTTTCATATGCAATTTTTTTTTAAATTGTTCCACAAAATTCGGTGTTATGCTCGTTAATATTATCAAATCTGTTAAATAATATGTAAAAGGAGTCACATAATTAAAACAAGTGGGCGTGGTTGAAAAAAGTAGCCTATAAATCATTCCAGTGTCCCAGTTTAATGTTGTGAAAATTTCAGGAAGATCGGCTCAGAGGTCTGGTCTGCTATAACGTACAAATAAACAAACACACATTCCGTTTGATATTCCGCTTTACTGGAAATAACCAAAATCCAATTTTTTTTTCAATTATCCGATTTTTTCTCTAAAACGTAGTTCGGATTACTGAAATTTGTTACAGTTAAGCGTACTGCTTAAAATCAGTAAATTATAATAGAAAAATACAATAAAGTACGTAAGAACGAAAAGGACAAATACATTTTGCCATTTAATGTTTCAACGGACAAACATGCAACATTTTTTCAGCCTTAAGTTATGCCATCGATTTCTAATAAATAAATTTGCCATTGTTTATTTTTTCACTAAAGCGAAGTAAGTTTCATGCAAAACATAGTTGTGGGCTTGCTTTTGGTTTTCAGTAATACGATATTTTCAGTCAAGCGAAGTTTCGCTAAAGCGAAGTGAATAACCCTAGCTGCGTTTAAAATCAGTGCGGGGATTTATAACGCTTTCACTAATCAAAATTGTTTCAGCAAAGCGTGTTGCGCTAAAGCGGATTCGACTGTATGCATATAGTTAGTATTTTTTTCAACCCTCTTCGAAGTCAAACAATTTTACATTCACCACTTCGTTTCAATAAATTATAAAAGTTCTTTTAAAAAGTTTCTTCTCTCAATATATTTTATTTAATTGGTAAATTGTTTTTAATGATATTATTTAATATTCATGTTTCAAAATATCCATAAAAGAGGACACCTTTTTTTAATGATTTTTTATTATTATTAAAAATCTGAATATTATTTCCAGAAAATTTTTTTGTAAATATCTTAAATGTCTATAAATCTTTTTACACATACATAAAGTGTCATAATAATGTAACCTCGCCTCTTGAATTTATTAAATGAAATCAAAACCAAAAAATCTTTGTATAAATTTACTTACAATCGACGGCGCGTCGTTGGTTCCTTTTTTATTATTTATTTTTTTTTTGTTTTGAATCTCACACGATCCCCAGCATCCAAACAACCAAACACTTGAAAATTTTGTCTCTCAATTATAATTTTGAGTTTTGAAACTGTGCGCTTTAACAAGCGCATAATTCATTTTTTATGCCCACATTTCAATCGTCATCATATTTTTTGTGGTGTGGTCGGTCGCCCTTAAAATGTCGCTCTTGTTATACTCGTTCCCTATTTTATGTAATTCTTTTTTTCTGTTTTTTTGGTGCTGGTATTTATCATGATTTATAGCTCTTTAGTATGGATCTTTAAGGAATTTCTTGTGGAGTTTTTTTTTTAATGGTGGGTAATTTTTTCTTTTAATTTTTAAGTATGAACAACAGTATTTGGCTGCTGTTGCTGCTTTCCTCATGTGGGAAATTAGTTAATCACATGAACTAATTGGATCGAATTATTATTTTGCTTGATCGTCCGTCGCTGGCTGTATTCCCGGAAATATTTTGTTAACTCCAAAAGACGTTGGTTTTTGTTGTTGCAAGATTGTGCTGTAATTAATTTGTATTCCAAATAATTTCTCTTTTTCACTTGAAGCAGGCAGCAAAAGTGAAATAAGAAAATGAGGCACCCACTTATTTGGCGCTTGCAAATTCATCGTTTCATTTGAATTTGCAACGAAACGGAAATGTATATAAATCAAATCACGTTAAAATATTTATGCGTCGAGGCATACCGTTGAAATTGTGGCAAACTACAACATGAACAAATGTATGCATTCGCCTTGTTGGGACGTTCGTTAGTGAAGTTAATTCCTTGGAGTTGCCAACATAAATTCCTGTCACATGGATTTTTTTTTCTTCGCCCATCATAATCTTAATTTTCATTGGTTTGGCTGCTGCAGATTATTACTAAAATTTGTTACATGTCATGGAACTGCTAAACAGATTGATATACATACATGCGTGCATATGAGCATGCAGGATTATTAATGGTGACAAAATTGTAAAAACATAATGTGTTTCAAATATTTGAATTCTTGGAAAATGTTAACTAGCAAAAATCTTAGGGAAACAAATATGTATGTAAATAGTTGGAATTGCATAAGTTTTCATGAACGTTTATTTCTTTAATCGAGTTCAAAAAAAAACGATAAGATTTACCATTCGTCTGTATTTTTTTTAGGTGTGTATCTTCATAACTCAATATATTTTAGACCGATAGTAAAAAATTTTCTGACAGGGTCCCATTGTAAAAAAGTGAGCGGTGAGACGCCCACATTTGTTTAATATAATTTTATGATTGATATTCAACTTATTTGATTGCTGCGAAACCTATAAAACACATTTGGTTCTTGTAATTAAATAATTTGAAAGTTGAGGAAATGGGCGGGGCTACGCCTATTAAAATTTATTATACTATTTCATGCGGTCTTACTTAACCGATTTTTACGAAACTTACTACACACACTGAGCTCTAAAATAGAAACAATCTCCCAATTAAAAATATGGGTGGAGTCACGCCAATTAAATTTTATATTTTATCTTAAGAGGTTCTACTTTACTGATTTTGACAAGTCTTAACTTGCACCCTGAGCTTTAAAAAAAACACAATATTGCATTTTAAAAATAGGCGGAGACACGCCCCTTAAAATTAAATTTATATTTCACGTAATTCTTATCTCCTATCAGATCTTTGCATAGAAGTCGGGGGTTTTGTTTGCAGAAAGAATTATTTATTTTAATTTTAATTTAACGCTCAAGCTTTTGTTGACTTTTTATTATCAGATAACATCAATTACACTGCGCAACAGTGGTTTTGATGTTCAAGTAATGGTGTACGATGGTGTCATTCGTTTTTTCCTATCAGCTCTAGTTTTAAAGATATGTATAGTGATATTTAAAATTTGGATAATTTTCACCACTTTTTGTATTATTCCCTTAATATTACGAAGTTTGTTAACTAAATTCAAAATCTGTTGGGTTGAAGTCTACTGATGCGTAAGCTGGAACGAAATGCATAAAGGCAATGCTTAACCGAAAAAAAAAACAAAAAAATTTCAAATTCAATTGTCACTATTTCAAATTTCTCTAAAATTTCGTGTACTGCTCGTAGTAAAAAAAAATATATAAACGAATTAGTTGTGTAATTTTCAATATTTATCTGTTTGTATAGTCAGGCATATTTTTTCATCTCTGTATTTTAATTTCAAGGAAATTATTTGACTTTGAAGTCTGGTATTTTTTTTAAATACTTATTTATTTAAGAAAAAATTGGTAAAAAAAACTCAATGTTATGACAAATTGGGTACAACATTCATGTTTTGAGCAATGTTCAACATCTAAGGAAATTATGTTCTAACAATAATTAACAAACAAATAACAAGATAATAAATATTCAACACGAAAAAATAAAAAAATAAATGACAATAAACAAAAAATAAATTATGAATGTGTTTAGTAACGAATTTATATATAAATTAGCAAAAGCTTTTTAAATCTATTGCAATACATAATTGTAAAAATAACACTGTACAAGACAGACAAAATAACAAGGTTGTAACGTCTCATTCTGGCAGTCGTGAGTAATGGGTATCGTGTGGGATAGATACTCGTAGATACTTAGTACTAAAGATATTTACTTGGATATTTACAGAGTTGTATTTTTGAATAAAGGATATAAAACAAGTCTATACGAAAATAAAATCATTTGTGCGTTATAAAATTAGCTCAACTTGGAAAAAGAAAATTGAAGGTAATAAATACTTAAAGGAAAAATAGATACATTGCTAAGAGTTTTCTTCAATATAGTCATAACTCAAAAGAACTTTTTTTGCAGAAAATGAAAAGTTTTGAATTAAGTTAATTGCAATTTTTTTAATACATTTTTTATTTATTGTATCTTCAAAAACGAACTAACAATAAGTATTCAAATCTTAAATCTAAAAATATAATTATTAGGCCTGACCAGTGTCGGACATAAACGTAGTAATAATTATAAATAATACATAAGTAGTCAAAATCAATGGGGAAAAAGTATTTTCCTGCAGTCCCATCTGAAGTGTTGAGTATAAGAGCCCTCGAGTCTTTCTTTTTAAGGCGGATGTGTCCATTAAAATACAAGATGGTACGAGCAAGGGGATTAGGATGTGACTCGAGTTTAGTTAAGTATTTGCCCGCGTATCTTGCAATTTCATCAGTCACTAGGGGCATATCTAAATCACGATGTAAATTTGAATTTTTAATGTATCATGGATCAGATGTTATTAACCTTAAAATTTTGTTTTGTCTTCGTTGAATTTTCTCAACATTTGAAGCTGAAGTAGTGCCCCATAACTGAATTCCGTAGCACCATATTGGCTTCAAAAGCGACTTGTATATTAAAGTTTGCAGTCCAGACTAAGTGTTGAATTTCTGCCAATCAACCAATGTATTTGAGATAACTTAAATTTCATTTGAGTAAGCTTAGAGGCAATATCATGTTTCCATGTAAGCCTTCGATTAAGGTGTATACCAAGGTATTTTACTTGTGAATGTTAAGGGATATTTTGATTGTTGAACAAGTATCTTTTCTTAGGGTAAACCTTATATGGACACACTTTTGTTCATTTACTTTAATTCTCCATAAGTTAAACCACATTTCCAGCTGAGTAATATGTTCCTGGAAATTGCGGGATGCCTCATAAGGGCTTTCGTTCATATTCATACATGCTGTATCATCGGCAAATGTAGAGGTATGGATATAATATTTCTCACAGGCATATCACAAGTATATATTAAATGCAAGACTTGACCCAGAATACTACCTTGAGGTACACCGGAAGATATAGATTAGGGCACACTAATGAAGTCTCCTTCGACAACAATGAACTTCCTACCAATAATATAACTTTCCAAAAGTTTTTGTATGTTTATTGGCAGATATGTCTTCAATTTTAAAAGTAGGCCTGCGTGCCATACTTTAACAAATGCCTGAGAAACATCAATAAAAAAGACAGAAGAATACTCCTTTTCTTCAAATGTCCTTCTTATAACTTGAACCAATCTATGCGTTTGCTCAATAGGTCTATGTTGACTTTTCAAATGCACCCATTATCGGCTAAAATTCTGGACAATTTAGTCATGAGCAGCTTTTCGAAAAGCTTTGAGGTTGCTGATAGTAAGGTTATTTTCCAATATGACTCAGCCTTGCTTGGCTTCGGAATCATTTTTATCTTAGCAAGTTTCCAGTTATTTGGAAAATACTGCATTCGTGAAATGACATTAAAACTAAATAGCAGGGTTCTTATTGCAATATGAGGCAAGTTCATCAGCATCTTGTTACTGATTCCATCAATACCTGGTGCTTTCTTCGGATTAAGCTCAGCAATTAGTTTTTGAACATCACGTGGCTTAAACTTTATGGGTCGAGGGGGTAGAACACCTAGACTCGGCAAATCAGCAACACCGGTAGATGTGTTTGGTGTAAATACGGATTTTAAATGATCAGCAAATATGTTACTTTTTTCAGTATCGCTTCTTGCCCAATAATAATAAGGAATACCTTATTGAAAAAAATCAATAAGGCAACATAATGAAATCAATAAGAAATCCCTATAGTTTACTATTTATAAGAAACCCTAATAGAATCAACAAGATTTTCTCTCCAGATTGTTTTTTTTGGTGCCCAAAATATCGGAAATTGAGTAAAAAAAAGTTGTGAATAATAAGATTTCTTATTGATTTTATGTGGCTTTCCTCTTGATAAAATTAATAAGATTTACCACATAAAAACAATAAGGAATCTCTATGAAAAAATTCTTAGCCTTTTTCTGCTGGAATACCCCTTAGCCTAAAAACGTTTCATAGAGACAATCTTCTTGATTCTTTTAGGCAGTTTTTTCTGTGTCTACAAATACCAAAAAAATGCATGTGTTATTTTCTATTGTTTGCTTTTAAATATTCGTGTAGTAATGGTTTACTTTTTGAGATTTGAGTACAATAAGGGCCAATTTCACCAACTCTATTTAAATCGTGAATAACAAGTGAAATTTTTGTTCAATGATTCTCCTCGAAGGGAAGAGTGTTATCGTGAATCTCTCGTGAAATTTTTTACACATATTTTAAGTTTCAAATAATTTTTTTAACTTTAAAATTGTGTTTTTAAATATATTAGGTGCAGTGGAAAAAAACGAAAGCGGTTTATACCTACTCCATGAAAAAATGTGTTGCAAGGAATTATTGTTAAGAATCATGAACTTTGCTTACTAATCTTGTTCCAAAAATAAATATTTATAACTTTTAATATATAATTCAAGGAAAATATCGTAATTATTCGATGCAATTATTCAGTTCGCCTGCAAGTATTCACGATAAGGGAAATCAAAACAAGGAAAAATATTTCAAGGGAAAAATTATTTACGATTGCAATTTGGCGAAAAGTGGAAATATTTCGACGGAAATAATGTTCACAATAGAGGTGGATATATCAATAAGCTGGTGAATAAGACTCTAAGTAATTTTCATTATATTTTAAACTTAAATTTGTTGTGATTGTTATCACAATTTTACAAAAAACATATCTAAATATATTATAAAAAATTTATAGTTAGCTGAACGTAAAACAAAAGTTAATTTATTGAAAATTAAAGTACGAATCTTCTTTGTTTTCGAAGTTCATTTCCGCGATTAATAAATTTTTGGAAAGTACTTAAAAATAACTACTTTCACTTAATGATATAAAGAAGCGATTATTTTATTAATTACGGAACATTAATTATTATACACATAAAATAATTAGATAAATAAGTACCACTCATTACTTTGTAGTTAAATAAGTACCACTCATTACTTTGTAGTTATTAAAAAAAAGATTTTTCTGGTTATGTTCCTAAAAAAAGAATACTCTAGAAAAATACATATTTGCCATAAAATTCTGCTTGAGTTCTGTTCAGAGCCGTTAAAGTGCGAAAGTTAGCTTAAACGCCAAAAATTAATAAAAACTAAAAATTTTATACTTGTTCACACGCACAATGTAGCCGTGTTTTAAAAGTTAAGTAAAATTCCACGAGGAACATTTTTGTGGATACTTTAACCCTTTCACTCACCTCGATAAGGATATTTTTCCTCCTAGCCTAAAAAAGGAGCACATGACCGCCCTAAACAGATAATGTGTTGAAAGCAATTTTTTTGCTCTTTTCGATGAGGTATAAAAATAACCCTTGTAGCGAAAAGTTAGAGTGTTAAAATACATACATTTTATAAACAAAAAGCAAACCTTTCATGGTTTTCTGTGTCGATTTATCAAGGCAATTCGATAGGAAAATATGTTTGCGCCTCTTCTGTTATTGCAGCAGTTGGTAGCAAATATCGAACCATTGCTGTATAATATACTTACGAGTACAGTAAGCAGAGTAGCAAGCCGTACCGGCGCGGCGGGCGGCTAGCCAGTCAGCTGATTTTTTTTCGACAAGCCAAGCCGCCGCCGAACCACTCGGCTTATCAGCCGTTTTGTATTTTATTTTTTATACTTTTTCAAATTTCGTATTTAACATGATAGCGAGCGTCCCGGAAAGATAATTATTTTTTTTTCTTCCACATAAAAAGAAAATGTTTATGTGAATAGTAACGTAGCTGCCACAACACTTACGTTCTTTTTTGGAGTCCGTTCTTAAATACATGGACGTTTACATAGACTTTTTTGTTTAAGCAATCAGGCGACTTTTTTATAATTAATCGTTCAAAGCTTTTTGTTTGCTGATCCGTAGCAGTTTTCCAATAAAGTAATTAATTTTTAATTCAATCGGAAAGCTTAAATCAAATTTATGTAGAAGGCAATAATGAATAAAATTCCGCGAGAAATTTTTCCCGGCGAAAAATTCCAACTAATAGCAAGTAATAGGGAAAAAAATTCTCGCGAAATTTTATTCATAATTACCTTGATAGTCTAGAATATGTTTCTATGGTTTAACAAATAATTTACGAAGCTAGATATTTTTTAGGACATCAATTACTGCAATATTCAAACTATTGCAAAATAAATAATGTTACAACGTGGTGATTCAATAATTCACGTATTTGTCTAAAAACTGGGTTAAAACTTTTTTTTTCAAATGCCTAAACAAATCGGCGTTAAGCCGTTCAGCCGCCGCCGCCGAAAATATTTGTCTTTCAGCCGCCGCCGAAATTTTTTGCTCGGCTTTCTACTCTGACAGTAAGGGCTGGGCCAAATTTTTATTTCCAGAATTCATTCTCCAAACAACAAGTGGGTGGTAGCTATAATTTTTTCTTTCCTTTTAACTTTCTTCTAAATAACATATGCGAGCAAAAAATACAATAAAATTTGATTACTCATGGGCACAACATATTGATGTTTTATTTCTTTTTTTTTCTCTCTTTTTCTGTGTCATTTTCACATAAAAAACGTTTCGGCTAAAAAATGTCCATAAATTAAATTAATTAAAATCTTTGTCTTTAGAACCAAATAAAAATTAAAAATACGGTCGATGGAAATCAAAACACTGTTCATACATACATACTTATGTACATATGTATGTATGTATGTAAGTATATGCAATCACTGAAGAAAAAAATTCTGCTGGTCTAGTGATATGGCAGTTCAGTCATTGTGTGACTGTTAGAACATGTGTCTACTATTTGTTGCAATAAAAATTCAACATGCCATACAAATGTTTTCAGTTTTTCTTACTGATCCTCACATTTCATTTTACAAGTTTTTTTGGTGTTTAATATTGTAACTTGTACCAACAGTAATTGCAAGTCGATCTATTTGTAGTTTTAGGAGTCGAGTATTCAAGGGATATAAATACATACAAACATTAAGTTAAAAAATATTTAAAAAAAGACACGTGTCTTGGGTACTTTTTTTATGGTTTTTGTTCAGTCAGACATTTTCTCTCATGTTAAACATTTTGTTTTACATTTTGTCTCCCACAATTTTTATATGCAAACGAAAAGAAGAAAAAAATCCGACTAAAATCAACCTACAAAAATCCTCCATTTAAACAAATAAATAAACAAACAGACAGGAATTAACAACAACAAAATAAGAAAAAAAATTTACAATTAAACAAAATGAAAAACACATGTTTTACATTGCGATTGTATTGTTACGAGTATTTTTTATTTGTTGCACAGAAGTACATACATATTTGTGTTCTGTTTTCCTCCTTGTTAAAAAGAAGCCAAAAAAATGTACGAGTATTTGAAAAAAAAGGAGGCAGAATTTAAATTAAAAATCACAACAACAACACCAAAAGTAAATAAAGAATATATATATATATATATGTATGTATATGTATGTATGTAAATACATTTGTAAAATGTAAATAAAGTATCTCTAAGTATCTCTACTTGAAAATAAGTTAATGAGAATATAAAATTATTTTCCATGGATCTTTTTAATTCACTACCACGAGCATGACTGTGTGCTTCTGCTTTATTTTCCATTCTAAAGAATTAAATTATTTGTAAGAAGTGGGAGTTTTCCTTCTTATTTTTGTGGAAATTGATGATACCTCCAGGTAACGCCCATCCGACATAAGTAAGAGGAAACTTAAAAGCAGAAGTTTTATGATCTATTTGAAGTATTTTTAGTTCACTTTGTTGTTTTTTTTTCTTCTTATAAAGGGTTTTTCTATAAAAGCAGGCAGGTAGTCTGGACTCTAGAACGAATTTGTTGTTTTGTTGGAGGCATCTGCAAAATCCCTCTAAATTTTTTTGTTTTTGTGTTACTTCATAACTCGGTACATTTTAGAGCGATTGTAAAAATTCTGTTCTTGTCGGAGAGAGTATATCTTCCAATTTGTGCTATTGTGAAAAAATGGGCGGCGTGTCACGCCCACAATTTTTTTTATTTGATCTTATGATATTCTACTTATTTGAGTGCTGCGAAACCTATCAAACACCTTTGGTTCTTGAAAATACACAATTTAAAAGTTGAAAAAATGGGCGGGGTTACGCCCATTAAAATTTATTATAATATTTCCCGCGGTCCTACTTAACCGATTTTTACGAAAATTACTACAAACCTTGAGCTCTAGAAAAGACACTATCCTGTATCTAAAAAAATAGGCGGATTTACGCCCATTAAAATTTAATATTTTATTTTAAGTGGACCCATCTTACTAATTTTTACAAGACTTAAAACACACCCTGAACTCTAAAAAAACACACAATTTTACATTTGAAAAATGGGCGGAGGCACGTCCAATAAAATTTAATTGTATATTTCACGTGCTTCTTCTTATCTTCTTCTACCAGATCTTTTCATTGAAGTCGTTTTTTTTGGCAGAATTATTTTTCTTATTATTTTAGTCAATGATGGCAAACCATTATGATTGTATTTGGATAAAGCATAAGTGGAGGTTTAAAAATTAGGAAAGAATATCGTTCGATCACTTTTTGCTGCTTAAATGATGTTGTCTTCTACCTAGGATATTCAATTAATCAGGATTTGGCTTTAATCGGTTAATCGATCGATTAATTAATCGAGGTTTTTGCTTAATCGGTTAGTAATCGTTTAATTTCGGTATTAAGCGGTTAACCGATTAATAAAGTTTTTGAATACATAAAGTGTTTGCAACAAATAAAAGTGCATAAATTATTTATGAATTTGAGTTTATTAGTAAAAACAAAAACGCACATAATAATTCTTGAACCAATTCTGTGTTAATTTTGTTAGAACATTTCTTGTTTTACTATCAATAGTTTCTTCTCATCATTATGGTCATCATCTGACTCATAATGACAGAGCTCAGCGACGAACATTCTGCAAAAAAGTTCATTTCTGAATTTTTTAGCTTTCGTTTTCGCACTGTCTGTCATTAAATTTAATCCTTAATTAAATTGTTGGCAACAGTACTATTGGCTTTTATTCAATTATTAAATAAAAACTTAATAATTCACTCTAGTTAGAGTACCAAAGTCTCTAGTAAACTCTATTATAGCCATGTTCAAAGATTTTCAAGTTTTACTTCGATCACTGAACATATTTCTTTGTATGAATAATTAATTTCTAAGGACTCAGCTTTTGTAAATGAGATAAAACAAATAATTATTCACACAAAAATAAGTTGTAGTACTACAAAATATGAAACAAATTGTTACGTCGGTTAGTCGGTTAATCGACTGAAATTAACCGTTTTAACCGTTAATCGAAAAAAGCCCATTTTAAATTAACCGATCAGTTAATCCGGTAGTAATTAACCGGTTAACCGTCTTCTGCATCACTCGTCCGTGACTCATCGGCGTCAATCAGAAACTTCACTTACCTCCACAGAAAATAGTTCAGCGGACTAACTTGAGGGCAAATTTACGGTTCTTTTACTGAAAACTATTCACTCATCGAACGTTTCTTGCAATAAAGCAACTGTAATACGTTATTTTTGCATGGCTGCATCGTCTTGCTTAAAAAAGACTGCCTCCACGTCCAGAACATTCAATTGTGTTACAAAAAAAAACTCAGTGATTATGTTAGGGACATAATCACCACTGATGTTTTAACAACAGATTTTCGAAACTGATTTCAAGAGTTACTATTTTCAGTATTTGGTTTGATGAATTTATAATAAATTATTTTAATAAAAATAAATGTGTGTGTATTGCTTTCTATTAAATTGTAGCGAATTTTAGTTTTTTAGTTTTACGAATTTTGTGGCAGGTCCTATTTCAGTAAAAATATTTCCGGTTCGCGATTGCGGTTACCGATTTTATGATGAAAATCTGGCGTTTTGTACTAGACTAAAAGAAATATAGCTTGCTTTCTTTAATAAAAGTTGTTTGCTGTTTGTACAATAATAATAAGAGAAAATTAATTTTTCGTCGTTCGGTTCGGTGGCTTAAGGAATAGAAATACATAAATCTGTTGCAGAGTTCGCGAAATATAGCGAAGGAATATATATTTTATTTTTTGTTGTTTCGTTAGTGCATTCTTAACTTTGTTAATGTTGTGAAAGCTCTATTGAATATTTATTTTAAAGATTCTAATGTTATATTCATCTTTAAAAGATATTTGAATTTCTAAATATATTTTAATAACAATAGACATTTATACCACAAAATGAAGAATGCCTCAAATTAAAATATAAATACGGTAGCTGTTTGTTAACAAGAAAATATGTATGTATGTATGAATGTTTTCTTTCAAAATGTGTGAATAACATTTGTCAGTTTTTAAAATAATAAATAAACAAATGTTGAAATTAACAATTTAAAACAATGAACGATGTCAACAACTGCGAATGCAGACGAGACAACAAATTTCTTGACAAGATTTCTATTTTAATTTACTTAAAATTAAACTAAAAGGAAGACACAATGCCGAAGCGACAGTTGTTGTAGTTGTGTTGCTGTTGTGTTATCGTTGTTGTTTAAAAGTAATTAATTTAATAATTTCTAAGAGAAAATATGCACAGACAAAACAAACTGTGATCTATCTGTTCGTTGGAATAAATTTGATTTTAAGTGTTTAAGATTGACAAATGAAAATTTAATGTTGAATAAAGTACGAGTATTTGGAAACACAAATTTTTGGGGAAGGGAAACAAATTTTTGAATTTTTTAAAATCAATCTTCTCGCAATAAACGTTTTTCGTATTGGTAAATATGATTGTAAGATATTAACGAATTTTCTACTTTGTGATGGAAGTTGTCTGGTCCAAAAATTAAGAGCTCGGAATTTCTTATAATGATTTATTATGTAGACCGAAAGAATTGAAGGTTCGTCGCGAATAAGGTTGTAAGTGACAAAATAATGGGCCTTATCGTGGTTGGCGTTTTTCGATCTCAAATTCGACTATTTGTAGTTTTTTTTTGCATTTATTTATTGTATCTTTACATATGAACTAAAAATTAGTATTCAAATCTTAAATATCTAGGCATCCGATAACCCTAGAAGTCTAAAATTTTCAATAGAGCTCCTAATTTAGAGATCATGACAAACATTTTTTCTGACAGATGGTTTATGGGCGGGGTCAAAGGGGTTAAAAAAAGAGAAGTAACGCTCAGACAATGAATGCCTACTACTATTACAAGGTGTTATTGTCTTTAAGGAAGTAATGGTGATGGAGAAGACATTTGGTGAAGGAAGAGATAGAGGAAAGCTTCATTATTTTACAACTCTGCTTTTTGCACGTTTTTAATAATGCATTGTTGCAGCGCCTCTGGTGTTAATAAGGCGTATTAAATTGAATAAGGTGTGCCGATGATTCTTCTACACAATACCGACGAAGGAGGGCGCTCTGATGTGACATTAGCATTAGTATCCACTGAAGCCGGTGTAGTTCAGTGATCAGTGTCTATGTCATCATCACTTGAACTTTCCTACAATAACTTATGCAAAGGGACAATAAAGCACAACAGAAAAATGCGAGGTGTTGTTATTTAGTAACTGTTCGAGACTGAGCTCGAACTCGGGACCTTCGGTTTTGTAGACAACGTGCTACCTACTTCAGCCAATGCCACCCTCAATATTGCTGGAGTTCTTATGCAAAAATATTAAGTTCATAAACTCCTGCAAAAGTTTAATTGTAAGTCTTTTGATGGATTTTTAGTGAAAGTTTTATTCAAACTCCTTAATTAATTTATCACTACAATTTTTATTCCATTCCGGTCAATATATCAATTATTAAATTGTTTAATATTTGAAATATTAACTGGTTTTAAATTAATATCCTTGATTGAAATCATACATACATATATTATTCACTTATTTATCAAAACTAAAAATTCTATGAATTGAAAGAAATTAATTTTTAAATTCTTTGCAAAAATCATTATAGTTACTATGGCGTAAAATTTTAAAATTATTTGAGTGTTTAAAAATGTTTCCCTTGTATTTTTACTAAGTTAAAAACTTAGTTAACTTGCTGTGCGGCTTATGCTCGAAGCACACTGACCTTCAAAAAAAAAAAAAAAAGACAACTTACATGTTTTGTAGGATCATCATTCCATTTACCAAATGATAATAAATTTTCTAATTCTTTTTTTTTTTGTAAACATCATTCAAGTGTCCTTTTTGCTCTCGTCATCATCATCATCACATTTAATTTACATAACAACAGCAGTAACAACATACAATTCTAGTATTAATTAAAACTTTTAACAATTTTCGTGTTTTATATATGTTTACAATTCTCATATTTATGTAGCTTTTTATTTTCATCCCATTTTTTTTTTCTAATTCATATCAAACAAGTCAAGAGTTCTGCATGCGGCAGATGCCGAATTTTATGTATCCTTTCTCTCAGTTGAGAAGTTAGGTTGTATAAAAGGTGTGTTTTATCTAAGACGGGAGATTAAAAAATAAAGATGCTGAAACGAAAACTATTTCTCAGTTAACTAAAATAACCTATTAAAATTAACTGAAAAAATAATAAATTTTATTTTATTTCTGATTAAAAAAATTCACAAATGAAGTAATGGGAAAAATATTAAATTCACAATTTTAGAATTAGCTACAAGTATTTTATCAAAATACAAACATAAAATTAATTTTAGGTCATTCTTATAAAAAAAAATTAAGAAAGGTAGGACACCTTGTTAGAGCTATGATCCTTAGCAATTTCATGTGCAATAAAATTATATTATACTCATGTGATGATGTCATATTCGCCGCAAATATTTCTAAACATATCCATTTAGGTCCCATTGCTTTCTTTTCTAACTGCCCACGATTTAATTAATGTATTGTTTGTGCTCATGTGCAAAAGCGATACAAAAATAAATTGAGAAAATCGATCCCATTTTTTTTTTGTTTTGTTTTTGTTTCGTCTTCTGGTTTTAAATACAAAAAGAAATCAAAACAAAAATAAATTTATAACTTCAATAGTATCGATTATTTTTGTTACGAAAATCACGTCCTAGCTCCTATGTCTTTTTTTAAAGAGCATAGTTCGAAAAACATATTCACCCTTATTCTATTTGACATCGGCAATCGACATCGTCATCGACATTAGTGTCGTCATCGATATCGACATATTCATCGACGCCGTCATCGAAATCGTCATCGAGAAAAATTACGCTTGCCAAAAGAGTTCGCGCAGAAAAAGTATTGTTATTTTATTGGGCACTTTTTAAACGAAAAAAAAATTCAATGCACTAGTATTATTAATTATCCAACTTGATTGGGAGTGATATTTAGAGTTTGTTTTTGGTTATATGCCTGATGTAACGCATAAGTAAGTTGCTTTGCTCGTGATAATGCATGATTGTCAGTAGAAAGTTATTCACGATCCACACCCAAAAAAAGAAAAAAAAAATAGTACATGTTATAGAAATTACAAACGGAACGACGAACTTATTTATTATAGACGCTGTGTTCAACTGCATTGACGGGTATAGAAATGTAAACAAAATTGTATCCATCTTTTATTTTTGTACAAGTATTTATGTAAAATATTAATTTAACATTGAGTTATTTTCACAGGGAGTGTGTGTTGTATGTGTGCGTGTTTTTATTTAAGATTTTATATTGTTTCCAAGTTGTGTCCATTCATTTTATTTTATGTGAATTATTTTTTTTTATTATGCTTTTGGTTCATCACGTTATGAAACCATCTTCAACCAACCATCCATCCATCGTGTTGTCTGTTTTTTTTTAGACACACAACTAATATTTTTATATTTCAAAATTTGTGTTTTATTTATTTTTTTTTTGTTAGATTGGGCGTCATAGACTTGTTTAACAAGCAGCTAAATTGAATTTTGTGATTTTATTAAAATTTTTATTTATAAAGTTACATGTTTGTAGAATAACTTTTTAAGGTAATCTTAATATTAAATAAAAAATATTATTATTGCTTGTTAAGTATTAAATTAGTTGTTGAAATTCAATTAAGTTAGTAAAATTGTAATGAATTTTTTCGAAAGTAGAGCCCTAACCGCCAAGCCTCAAAAATTAAAATTTTCTTTTACTTTTACCAATTTGCTTAGTTTTTTTTTAATGAAAATTTAAACTCAGCCTAATAATGATCTTATGCAATGCAAAGCTGCCATTAGATCCCTAATGAGTGCATATAATATATCATACCTCGTAAGTTAATGCCGCAAATCCCGGTAACATCACCATGCACTGTGTGCAATAACATGCGGCCAATGTAGGGAATTCAACAGCCAAAAAACTAGCAAAGAAAGAAACTATGGGTGTGTTCGTAAATGCATCACTGCGGTGCAAATGAAAATTTAACTGTTCTAAACTGGTTCACTGAAGTAGATAACGCATAAATAAATGTCAAATATTTTGTACAAACATGATTACTACTAAAACGGATTATCAACAAACTTGTATTGCATTTTAAATAAAAGTTTGCACGTATGATGCAGAGCAGTGATGCATTTACGAACACACCCTATGCTTCAGTATGAGGAAATTAATAACCTTTATGGAATCTCTCTATATCCCTGCTGCAAGAGTCTAAATAATGCATTTTCGGAAATGTCCCGATGATGAGCTAAAGTTTTCCACAGCAAAAACATTATTGCCAGGTATCAACAGAAAATAACCTCACTCTTACTTAAATTTCCCCAAACAAAGACAGGTCATATAGTGACAGTTACCACAGGATATTGTCTGTTGGATACCTATGCTGAAAAGATGGAACTCCCATATAATGACTATTTTTCAGAATGTCTAGATGAAGAAGACGAGTAGCTTAAAGAATAAATGTGGTGGTGTTCTTTAACCTATTCCAAAGACCTTGTAATCAAAATTGGAAATACGCCAATCATGATAAATATCAATAACACATATTCTATGTGTTAGAAAATCAACAATTTAGCCAAGAGATTCTCAGTAGACAGTGTGGTATTCATTAATCTATTACAAAAACGTTGTAGATAAAGTCGAAATACGCCAACTACGATAAGGAAGAATAACTGATTTTCTACGTATCTGCCCTGCATTTGAAAAACAACTGTTTCACGCTTTAGGAAGAGATGTTCTCAGTGGCCTTTCATAACTATCAGCGTTTGGTCTTAAGAACCTGTACTCCTTTATTATGATCAGTGTATTGCTCAATCGCTAACTGCAGATAATTTTTTTTTATTAGCACGCCGCTCTATCCATCTCTCTGACATTCCAAGAATTTTTCAAGACGAATTGAGTTCAGTCTGCATTATATGAATATGTTTTTGTTGAGCCCATTTAATATGAATAAACCTTAATTATTCGCAGAGAAAAAAGTTTTTGTTTCTTAGTTATTTTAATTTGATAGTCCACATTTTTAACGAAAAAATAACTTGAACCACAGAAAATGAAAATGATTGGAGAATTATTTTTAGCCCCTGTTTCTACAAGCCAGGCAGGGGCGACCGACTCGTCTAGAAAATTTTTATGAAAATCTCTCAAAAAAAAAAATTGTGCTTTTCGTATAAATTTTCTACTCAAGTGGACCGTCCGCTTTGCGGAAACAGAGGATTAAATTTTCTTCTATTTCCTTCTTTTTTTAATGAAATTATATTTAATGTTAGCCTAGGATAGGTTAGGTTAATCTGGGTGGTCAAAGACCTAGCAAAGAGCGGGATTGATCCTTAGCGATACCAGAAGATGACGTGAAACCTGCAAGTATGGCAGCCTAGTTCGTGGTGCCTGTACCAAATGACTTTCACACAGATTTAACAAACTTTAGTAATCTACACAGTTCCACTATCGATACAAGTTCAAGATTATAAAAAGTGTGAGCATCAAGACAGTCAGATCTAGTGCGTCTTACAGCCGGATAGTGAAAGAGTAGATGTTCCATTGTTTTAATTCCTCCGGGTTCCTTACATTTCGTGTAGGTAATGTCAAGTATTCGTCCTATTTTGACAGCATTTCAGTTAATAACCCCACTAGAAGTTTGCAGTTGCTTCTAGTTAATGATAAAAGGAATTAAGTCGATTTGGGATTATAAGAGCTCCCCATGATTTTAGAAGTTTTGCAAGTTTTCCTCGCACGCCAACATATCCCCCCTTTTCCTTCATCTTAGAGTCTATGATCCCTTTCAGGTGTTGAATTAGTTTTCGGGCATATACCGTTTCCTCAGACGGTAATAGAATTCCCCTTTTGGCCAGTGCATCGGTCATTTTATTTCCCTCAATTCCCTCTGTGTTTCCGGACCGAGAATATATGTAGTTGTCTATCAGCGCGTAATTTTAGCCTAAAAATGGTTATTGTTTATTATTGAGTTCTTGTTTCAACTTTGATATTTTTGGAGCTTTCGCATTTGTTTAAATGAAAGTTTAACATAATAACTAGTTCTAAGAAATGTTGAGGCCAAGGACATTAGTAACACTGAAATGCGCATAGGATTCAGCTAAACCCATACATAATCAATTTCAATGTACGAGTATTTTTAATAAAAAAATATTTTACTGGTG
Source organism: Tachina fera (assembly GCA_905220375.1). Taxonomy (NCBI): domain Eukaryota; kingdom Metazoa; phylum Arthropoda; class Insecta; order Diptera; family Tachinidae; genus Tachina; species Tachina fera. Next base: position 60,878,268 of record LR999964.1, on the reverse strand, counting down.
GTCTAGCCTGTCATTCGAAACGAAAGAATATGCTTTGGAATTTTTATGCCATTAACATTACAATTCGAAAGCATTTGCTTTCGTTTCGAATTACAGAGTAGTCACCCTGAATAAGTAAAATAATAATTTGGGACTATGAGAGCGTTAACAAGTATTAAACTTAAAAAAAATCAAGCCCATCATGAATGTCCTTTAATATTCTTTGCGCCAAGCAAATATTTATATAATTTTATCTAAATGAGCACACAGACACCACACATACTGATCTAATTGTGTCCAAAATAATTTCATTTCACGAAATTCATTTTTAAATTCTCAGATTCCCCCAATTCGGCCAATTTCCTTAAAGTGATTTATTCACATGTCCAATTGAATTGTTTTGCGCGTGCTTGATCACCCAAAAAATCGTTGAATGGAAGGAAACAATTATCTTATTTCTTATTCCTTTTCAAGTTGTACGTACGAGTACTGCTGCAACTTGTTTGCTGCTGATTGAATGCCAAAAGTAAATAAAATAAACCAATCACAAAAAATAAAATAATGTTAAGGCAGCAACGCAATATCCTTTAAAAGATCATTTCACAAGCATGCGCGGAAATCATTCAGATTTAAAAAGACAATTGATGTGCACATGATTGACATGCCATGCTCTCGAAATTGACATTTTTTGCTGCCTACCAAAAACGAAGGAACTCTTTTTCGCAAACAATGGCTTAAAGCGAATGCATAAAAACTTACAAAAAAAAAATCAAGTTACTTGAATTTTTTCCAAGCTGCAACTGGAAAATAAACAAACCATCAAACACACTTTATTCTTGGAGGATATCACACACAAAAAAGATGTGGTGACAATTCCCTAAACGACACACAAAGGCGCCATGTTAAACAGTAGATTACCTGCCTTCCTGACTTCGTTCGCAACCATTCATCCATTCGTCCATCAGTCAATTCAGTCTTAAGATGTTCAGGCGGTTATTGCTGACGAGAAGATGAATTTTGTGGCGTCTGATTGCCAATTGTTTTATATTATTTTTATAGTATTTTGTTGCTGGAACGGCTTCTGTGTCTTTTTCTTTTGAATGATTGCTTTGCGCGCCAAGTCCTTTTTTTGTTTTGTTTTGTGAAACGAGCGCAAAACGCTGGCGCTAAATTGAGTTCAAATCGTTTTATAATAAAAAAATAAAACAAAAGATCATTTTCCTTCATTCTATTGTGACTGTTTTTGTGAGAATATTATTATTTCACTTTGCGAATTTTTGCATTTTATTGTCGTAACCGTAAGGATAGAGAATGCATGGATGGATGGATGGATGAATGGATGGACGAATGATGGCTGCTTAGTTGGTTGATTGTTTTCACGATGATCTACTTGTGACTGTTGTCTGTCTACATGGACTTATTGCCTTTTTTGTGTGATATTCAAAGCGAGAATATGCGCATAATTTATGTTTCGAATTGATCGACAGATGATAATGATGTAATCAATTCATGATTAAGAATGAGTATTTGGCTTTGTTTTTGTTGACTTATTAGACGAATTAATTTTTGAATTTTATTATTATGATCAAACGATCTTTTAAGCCAAATTTTATTATCAGTAGAAAAATATTTTTTTTTTAGTTTCACCTGGAATTATTTATTTCTTAGACGCAATTTATACTGTGCCTTTTCTGCTTGCCTGTGCAGGCAGGGTTTTTTAGTTTCTTGGTGAGAGGGAGTGAGAAGCTTGCGGAGTAAAACAAAAGGCACGAAATGAAAATTTGAAAGTAGTATTTATGACATTTCTCTTTGCTTTTTTCGTACTCCCAGCATTGAGTATGTATATAAATGCCAAAAAGGCATGAATTAAAAGGGCTTCATGTAACTTTTCGTAGGTTACTTAAAAGAAAATTGTTAATACAACACGGGCTAAAAAGGCATAGTGTAAAATGGCTCTTAGGACTTCTTTGAATTTTTCCAAACAAAGCTTTCTTGTATTTCTACACCTTTTCCAGTTGTAATTCAGAAAGCGTCAATTGTAACTTACACAGAAAAAATTATTCCCAAAAAATTTTCAAACAAAAGTTTGTTTACAATAAAATTTTGATTCAGTAAATATTTTTTACTATTCCAGTAAATAGTTTGATCCAATTTTGTTTTAAGCCAAACAAAAAACAATATTGAGTGAAAAATTCTAGTTGATACAATTAATATAAAGTAATACTTGTAACAAAATTGTTAAGAAAACATTTCTGTTCCAATATAGAAATTGCATACTGTGCACAACAGTTACTTATATTATTTACTTTCTATTTTCATTAAAAAATTTTGTTGCATCAGACAATCTGTTGATTGAAAAAATCGGAGTTTTTTCCAAACAAATTATTACAACATTTTGCATTTGAATTTACAAATTTGTTTGTTGGACCTAAATTGAAAAAATTAGTATTTGATTCAGAGAATTTTGTGTTTGAAATGAAAAATTAGTTTTTTCTGTGTAGATTTGTCAATTGTAGTTGTACTAGGTGTTACCTTCTTTAGGAAATGGATATCATAGAGAAGACAGACAGACGGTGAAGGAAGGAGATAGAGGAAAGTTTTAATCTTTTTAAATTTGATTATTTTATTTTTTCACGTGTGTGTGTGTGTTATAAGACAGTGCTGCAGCGCCTCTGGTTGTTGATGAGGCGTATTAAATTTTTTCAAGCTGTGCTTAGCAGCCATTTTTTTATTTATTATTTTACTTCGCCGATGATTCTACTACTTGTACACACGTTGTGTGTATGCTCTTTTATTTTTCTACGCACATACAAACCCAAACAAGCATTGACATTTGTTGGGTGCACTCGATTTAAAATACCACCCTTAAACACAAACATAATACCGGAGAATATGTGGTTGACTACAAAAATAATTAACTTTTCTTAGACTGACTAAAAGGTAACTGCAATGTCATCTGGAACAAACCCAAATTAATTCTTAAGTTAAGTACGTAATCGAATTTGATGAGAGCCAACAAATTTATTCTTAACTACTTTGAAACTCATTTCAGTTTTATATTAACATTTTGCGGTTGTTATTTGGATGGTACCTTAGCTGAGTGGTAGCGCGTTGAGTACACATCGTGTGTTAATACATATCCGAACCACAGAAAAAAAAATTAATATACTGACTACCAGGTAATTAAAAAAAATCAACTTTAAGAAAGTAATGCAGAGTGAGACAAATGAGTACCGCTCGGACATCGCAATGTTAAAATAGTCAGTTGATTACATTGAAAAGTAATCCAAGTGTCAGTCAGTATTAGTTGCGAAATAGCTTAAAGTTAGTTTAAAGTTAACGTAATTTCCGACCGGGCATCTACATCTTATACACACACACACACACTCAAACGTACAATAACCCACTTGACCTGAGATTCGATAAAAACGAGTACTCACTAAAGCCAAGAAATTTCGAAACAAAATTATTCGATATTTGTTCGCTAATCTAAGAAAATTCGAATGTTCGCTAAAGCTTCGAGCATCGAGCTTCTTTCGAAAGTTTTTCGAATGTGTGACGGTAGCCGAGTGAATGTGTATCAGCCTGTTAGTCTAGATGTACCAAGTTCGATGCATGACAGCACTGTAAGTTAAAAAATAAAATACTCATGTGGAATAATTGAATAGAAAAATATTTGTCACCATAGCCTATTGGATGTGTGTTAGTATGTTAGAATAGAAGTACCATTGTTCAAATACTGCAACGTAAGTTTAAGGTATTAAAAATATCATGAAAAAATAAAATTACTTTTTTACTTTTTCTGCTGAATTTTTTGATATCGAAATTAGTTCGATATTCTCTCACTTTTGATATTGCTAGCGAGACTTCCATAACGAATGTTTTTTTTTTTGGACACAACTGAGTGACAGCGATTCATTTTTGAGTGTCACTCTCGATAGTTTTACAGGACATATGTTCGAGATATATTCGAAAGCGATATCAATAACGAAAGTCGTGGGCAACTGGAGTGCAAAAAAACAAGCATACACGCATCAAAGGTAAATACACTACTTCTTTACATTGCTTATAAACAAACATTAAGGGTTTTCATGAGAAATCTTAAAATTGCCATTTGTGGAATTGGGAAAACTTGCGAGACTTGTTTCATGAAGACCTTTTTAACCTTTTGTGCAAACAACGCATGTAAATTTGAAACAAACGTCAAAAAATTATTTAAATAAAAATAAAATAATAAAATTTAGAGCAGTTTTTAATTAAAAAACATATTTATAAATATAAAAAAGTGTTGGTGTGTGTCTAAAGAAGTAAAAAAAAGCATAAAGTTGATGTTAACAAAATGCACAATTGCACAGCTTAAGCTTACGAGTCAAAATTATTGGGAAAACTTAACAGGTTTGTCTAAATAAATTTCTATACAATTTTTGACATATTATTTACGAGAGTGTAAAAATGCACAATGACACAGTTTGGAGATTTTAGAACAGTCTCATGAAAACCCTTATTATTTTGCTCTGAAAAAAGTTGACATCACTGATAAATATAAACCAATGAGTAAAAATATAATTTAGGCTCAATTTCTCTCTGGATTTAAATTAAAGAATAGTATAGTTACATGAGACCTTAATGACATGCTCTCGTATTTTTATATACCTTTTTTGTGTTGGAAAATACACTTTGCACTTATAAAAATTTTTTATAGGCCATTCTAGTATTGCGTGATTAAACTACATATATGTACATACATAAGCATATGTGCATATACATACAAATGTACATACATATTTGCGCTTAAAAGTGATAATATCGTAAGTCGACTTAAGACAAAATCGAGTTATATATAATACAAAACTCTGCAAATGAAGCTTAATATTTACGTGAAATCACCATGTATATATATATATATATATATAAATAAAACAATGCAAAAAAAATAGGAGCTGCATAGTTCCAAAGGTTTACCACTTTCATTGCATACCAATCAGTACACTCAAAATAAAAATCAATCCATCCGTACTTAAATCAATCAAAAGTGGTGTCAAAAGTACGGTAAGTACGGATTTACTCAAATCAAGTACAAAAGGCTTAATTCAAGTACGGACTATTCAAGAGATAAATACTTAATTTTATCCGTATTTAATCACTATTCCGTACTTGAAATAAATCCAAAACCAGATTGGTTTCAGAAAACCAGAGATAGAATTAATGTCAAAATACGCTGTTTTAAGAAATGCTAACTTGATTTATTGAATAAAAAGATTAAATAAATAAATAAATATTGCAAACAACAATAAAATTAGAAAATTTGTTTTCTTTTTCAATACAAGTATTCGATCGAACGATTTCTGGTGACATCGTGGGACAGGCCGTTACGGCCTTGAAATACGGAAATACGCCTTGATTTATTGAATAAAAAGATTTAATATAATTTTTAATTAACTTTTTATTGAATTTCTATGGTAATAACAATTAAATTTAATGCATAAGACCAAAAGAAGGTATTGTTTCCTTTACTTCCCTCTGTTACATGTACCGCCAACAGTGTTGGCAGAAAATTATGATGGAAGAATGCTTAATGAGCCCAAAATTTCTGTTCTGTGGAAGCAAAAAATGCTAGATTTTAAATTTGTATAGGTTATTTTAGCAGTTTGTTGAATGATTTTTTACTAAATAATAATAATAGGCACAGTCCTGCACAATACTGCCTCTTTGTCATTAATGAATAAATTGTCTGTTTTGCTCTCAACTAAAGCCCACGTTTCTAAACTGATTACATTTTTAATCGTCATCGCTCCAAAATTGCAACCCCATCAGTGCTCTAAGGGAAACTATGTCATTAAGAAGCTAGGGGTTCTTGGTCACCTAGAGCGATAACATATTTCTGAGTCCGGTCTTAAAGCGAGTTGAGCATAAGAAAATATTTATTCAATGGGAACTCATGAGGCATGCATATGCAGAAAGTTTTCGTACCTAATACTATTTTTAACTAATATGTACGTATCTATATTTTTTATCTGTAGTTTGATGGTGCAACTCAAAAAAAAAAAAACTACAGATTAAAATAAACATACATATGGATATGTATACTTACATATGTTAGCATGAGCCTTAACAAAGTGTGTTCTTTGTTTTTTTATTATTTGCAAATACGAGAGCAGAAGCAATTTTTATACTGGGTTCACAAACGACAATTTTAGTTGAGCAACTTTTGAGCTTATAGAATATGAAAGAAAAAATAATGAAGATGAAAACTATCATTTTTTCCTCTCCCGCTGCTCATGATAAGATGTAAGATAATTTAATAAAAAAGTAATAAAAACTAGTTTTCGGTAGTTATTTTCTATGGGAAAATAGAGTTTGAGTTGTCCAGCTCTGAAACCGCCTGCTCAATTTTGCTGATTTTCAATAGCGAAATTTCGGAAAATTTCTGACACACCAGTCGAAGAACGAAGTCTCTAGCTGCTCTGGGAGCTTCGGAAAACCGATTTCACGTAAGTCTGTTGTAAATTAGAGATGGTAAATTTGGGCTTTCATTACAAAACACGTTTTCAGCAAAATACGATGAATCAAAACAATTCACGTATTCCTTTTGCAAGAAAGTTTCGTATATAAGGCAGAAATCTACATCAACTGACACCACACACAGTGGACCAACACAGAATAACGCTGATGATGAAAGTTTAGTGGCCTTCGAAAACGGCTGTTCCGTTCAACTATATGTTGTCAGAATATTTACAACTAACTTTGATGTTATTTGTTAATTAATTATTATCACATGTAATTTGGCTTAAAAAAGCGATACGAACTTTAGCCCTTTCAAATAAATCATAAACATAGAAACAAATTAAGTTCGAAAAATCATAATTAGAAATTTATTTCCTCTGGTGAAGCATGTATATATGCATTTCTTCAACCACATATTTTGAAAGGCACAAACCTGTTATCTTATGCACAGATTTTCATGAACCATTTGAGAATTCATAAATCATAATACCTTTGAAAATTACAAAACGTATGGCCTTATGTATGATCAAAAACCGGCATGAAGTTAGCATAAGTGGCAAAATTTAACATGGTCTTAACGTGTTATGCCATACAAGTTTACATTAAAAATCATGCTAGGATGTAATCGTCTGTTAAAACTACATTATGCGTTGATTTTTAATGTCAAATTGCATAGAGGAACTCGTCAAAATGTAGTTAAATTTTGTCGCTTATGCTAACTTAATGCCAATTTTTGATTATACATAAGGCCTTAAATTTTTAATTTGCTGCTATTAACTATGATAGTAAACTCTACCTCTAGTTAGTTGCAGCAACTGATATAAAGTGTTTATTTTAACCTTAATATAGAACGACAAGTTTTTAGTTGACAATACCAAAAGTTGGTAGTAAAATCCAATTCATAATATTTTATTCGGTTGTGTTAACCAATCAGTTAATTAGTTATGATGCAATCGGTTGATGCAATCAATTTAAGAATTATCAGAATCAAATCTTTGATACAATTATGCCCTTATGGCCACGAATATGGATTGTTTTTTGAATTAACAGAAAATTGATAGCCTGAACTGAAATATAGTTAACGCAGATGATATTTTATTGGCCTAACTATTTTTCCTATATCAAAAATTGTTCTAGACAACCTTTTAAGCACATACCATTCGGTTATTTGGATCACTTCCGCCCTATGACAACCATGTGTTAAATTCATTGATGATTCGCCCGAAATAGAACAACTGTGAAATGAGTTCATCAGAGCTGTAACTAATGATTTGTATTGTAATTTTTTGCTGGGTATTTAAATATAGTCGATATGATGATTAATTTTTATATTACTTTAAAATATTAATTGATATTTAAATAGAGTTGGTTGGAATTGGCCCTAAGTTTTAAAAATCAGTCTAATATGCACATATTATTATAAGCACCAAATTATATTAAAAACAACATGAGAAAATCTTGGGTGAATTTGTTAACGTTTACTTTACGACAAACTTTTACTATATTTGGTAAAAAAAAACGTTTATACCTTTAAACTATATTTTTCGAGTTACGCTGTTGTGGCTTTGTATTATATATTTATATTTATATTTTTTTAGTTTAGCCGTTTATTTTTTTTTTTAAGATTTGCTGACAATTTCAAACAAAAACCAGCCAATTTCCTAAATGACATTATCGCCAAAAACTAAAAAAAAAAATTGTTTTCAATTCTCGCGTTCAGTATTTTTGCCTCCCGTATTTTTTTTTTGGCTGCAATTTTAGCCGGCTATGCTGGTGGGCATGAAATCCCAATACCATTGATGATGCTTTTGAGTCAGTCACGCTATGGAAAGGTTGTTTATGCTTTAATTTTTCTTTGAGGAAGAATAAAATATTTGATTTTTTCTCTCACTAAACTAATCCAGAAACTAAAAACAAAAGACTACTTGTGTTCACTTGTGACAATGATCATGATGCTGATCATGATGCTGATGGCGTCCAAAAGAATAAATAAATAAAATAAAGTGCAACACAAATTGTAGTCAGGTTCACAGTGTAAAGAAAAATTCTCTATTTTTTATTGGAAATTTTGAAAGGATGCTTTTTTAAATGGTTGTTGTTAAGAAGTTGGTTGGTTTGTTGGTTCCATTCCTTTTGCCTTGGATGATGTCAACTGAAATAACAATCATTGCGTTTCACTTACATGATCGTTGGAACGTGCAATCGTTGGCGCCAATAACGCCACCCAATAAATGCTGTTGACACAATAACAATAAACGAAAAAAAAGACAAAACTTAAGATTATCTCGCCAGTTTTGAAAGTTTTGAAATCCCAACCTGAAACGGACGAAACATTCAGCATTTATTTATTTCTTATTACTTATTTATTATTTTTCTTTTTTCCTTTTAACCAAGAAATTTATTTGTATCTTTTGTTAAATTTCGTTCCCTCATTTCGTTGATCACAAATACATTTAATGCCACAAAGTATTTAATACAATTTTTCACATTCCCAAGGTATTGGAAATGAATGCCTGAAATGGTTCCCGCTTGCCGTTTGTAGGCCAGTAACCACCCAGTGTTTAATAACATTCGATTTAATTCATGTTCGCTGTCATCTTGGCAATTTTTCATAATTAAAGGAAAAAAAACACCACTAAATCCCATCATTCTTGCTTTGCTCTCTTCTTTTTTTTATTTTTTTTGTTTTCCAAAGCTTAAATAAATGAAACAAAAACAGAAGGCGTTTCCTTAAACAACCATATTGTTGGTTAACCAAGTAACCAACCTGAAAAGAGATTTTCTTGCATGTCAGCCAGCAACCTGAAGTTGCAACGATCTCATAGATCTTATGTTGCCTGATGATAGACCATTTTGTTTATGATTAAAAATCAATTTAAACTAGACGGATCTGGTAGTCAAACAATTACACTAGAAAAGTTTGTTCTCTTTACAAAAATTCCTTTTTTCTTCTTTCAGCATTTATATGTATATATTTTCATTTATGGTGCGTGCATTTGTGTGTTTAGTTTCCTAGCAGGTTGTTTATTTATTTTCTTGCCTTTGTTTGCGAAAATGTTGCATTATAACGAAGATCGTGGAAAAAATTCATAAATCATTTCACTTGTTTTCATCTCTCAGGAAATTGCACACATAATAATATTTATCCAATGTTTGTATGCTCACACAGAGGAATAATTGAAATTTTTTTAAAGAATCACAACTGCGGCTTTTTTTCGTCCACAGACAAGATGATACAATCGTCGAACAGAATTAGGGCATAAGTTGAATGCCAACCGATTTTAAATTTGTAAGCGGATCGAGAACAATATATATTTTAGTCAGGAATAGTTTCTTAATCAGGCTTAAGTTTAGTATTTTCAATTGTTATTGCAAAAAATTAGACTAGACATTTTAGCTGCTGGAAATGCGAATCTTTCTATCTACTTGGGCAGATATTGTTATTAATATCTTCTATTTAACATGAATTTTCAATGAAATGGAATATGAGAAATGATTATAGTGTATACAGTTACATGCATAATGTGTTTTGTTCTATTTATGCGTTTTTAAGTTATTTAAGCTTCCAGAATGATAAAAGTACAATGAAAACAAACACATATTAACACATAGTACAAAAGTAGTCGCCAAACTTTTTTGCTGGAAAGCCACATTTTTCACATACTTTGTACATATTTACATTTCTGCTTAAGTCTAATTACACTGTAGAATGAAATCTAACTTTTTCAATAATAGCAAGACTAACGACTTATTCTGCAGAGGAGACAAAAATATATGTGCGTGTATCCACCCTTTGAAATTACTCGAACACGTCCAAGTCTCATTTGCGAATCCAATGGGCATCGAAAACCACCTAGCACGCGATGTGCTCAGTCCGATTATTTAAAATTGTATGAGAAAAACTTTTGTGAAGCATTTAGTCCAGTAACCCGCACGCCATACCACAATTGTGGACAACAAAATCACACCGATGCTTATGCTCTTTCATTTAGTCGTCACTCGGAAAGTGACGAATTAAGTTGTGCACAAACGTATAAATTTTTTCTGGTTTTTTGTTTAATTTCATTGAGAACACTGAATGAAATTAAAGTTCAAATTTAATAAATTTTGCACAGCAAAACAAAATTTTAATAATTATGGAAGCTAAGAAATGTTTCGTAATAAAAAAATTATTTCGCAATGTGCAATGTATTTTATGTTATGAAAAATTTAAAAATAATAGGGAAGATAGTTTAAGATGGCATTTTAATAGTTTTCACAGCGGTGTGAATAAATTTAAGCTAGAATTTATGCTGTACATTGTTGAATGGATTATTAGCTTTTTTAATATTTACTTAATTTTTTATTAAATTGCCTATTCACAAAAAAAATACAATCAATTAAAAACCACAACATGTACTTTAAATTGCAAAACTTTTCTTCAAGTGTAACTTTATTTTACTCTCATTTTTCTCACCAATACAAATATATTTTATGTTGCGGGACACTAATTTAGTCTTATAACTCTTCGCCTTAAAAGTAATACTCAGGCAATGAATGCAAAAGGGATGGTGAAAGAGAAGGCAAGTGCTTTTTGCAAGTTTTTTTTCTACAATAATGCAGCGCCTCTGGTGTTAATGAGCAGGAGCCATTTTATTTATTATTTTACTTCGCCGATGATTCTGCTAAACAATACCGACGAAGGATGATGTTACATTAGAATTAGTATCCGCTGAAGCCGGTGTAGTTCCGTGACCAGTGTCTATGCCTTCATTACTACTGCTTTCCTACAACTGAAATTAACACTAATGCTTATCAGAAAAAGGCGTGGTGGTGTTATTTAATGAATTGTCGGAGACCGGGCTCGATCCCTGGACTTTCGGTTTTATAGTTAACGTGGTAACTACCTCAGCCAACGCAAAAATATTTGCCATTTTTAACCGACTTCATTTTATTCCTGTGCACCTCAATAAAAAAATCTTTTGAATTTTCTGTGATGACAATTATTGCATTATTGATAAATAAATGCCCCTATCACGTTTTTCACTTTAAAATAGTTTGGTTGGGATTGATAAATTTGCATTGCTATCAGGGCTGCCGTTTTTGGTTATTTCTAACCAAGAGTGGTTATTTTTTCTTTAATATGGAGATGTGAATATTTTTCTCATTTTGGTTATTTTTTTTTTGCCAAAAAAAATTATGCACATGTACATATTTTTTATGTTATACTTTTAAGCTTTTATGTTCTTCAATTTTTAGTATTGCTACCAAGGCAACTGAAAATAAAACAGCCGTGACTAAAATCGCTAGTGCAGCCACCTGTTATGAATTCGCCTTGATTCTACTCACTTGTTTACAATACTTTTCTTTTACAACACTGTCAACAACTTTTAATTTAACTAAATGGTCGCAACTCTGTACTACAGAACAATACATATGTGGTTCATAAAAAAATTTGTCATATCTTGGAAAATCTTAATTAGTTGGACAAATGTAAAGTTTTTAGAAAGTCTCCTGAACTTGTAGTAATTCTGAGTAGGCACGTTTTTAGAGTACTATGTGGTCCATAATAGGTGACCACTTTTGTCCGCCCGCATCGCCCTCCGAAAATTCCAAGTTGAAAACTTGACGATGTTTGGTTCAAATTCATGGGTTTTAGAAATGGATTCATGGGTTTTAAACACCTTATCTATAAATTTGCATTAAATTTTCCCGTCTCGGTTGCATCATTTAATGGAAAAGTCCTTTGGAAAAGCATTATTCGAATTTTTATAGCTTAACAAAAGTCTGTTAACACGCTAACAGAGCTCTGTTAAAGCACAAGGTTTGTGTCAAGGGTTATAAATTTTAAAATTTAACATCCTACACATTCAAACTATTATACTCTTATTTTTTTATATACATACATGTACAAGCGTTAACTTATTACATACATACATATGTAGGTAAAAGAATATATATAAATATATGTATTTGTTTTGTTGTTATTATTATTAACTGTATTCAAATCACATGCGTTACATTATAAATACGTATGCATTTTAAATCCCAGTAAAAAAAATTGAAGTGGAACTGAATTTTCATTGCTTCCAAAAAATCGATATTATTAATTTGCCGTGAGTGAGAAAAAAACTATGTAGAAGCTTATTTTAGTCATACAAAACCTTGTAACTCCTCCATAGTGTTAGAAAATACTCACTAGAATTAAAAAAAATAATTTTTTTTTAAGAAATTTATGAACTAACTTTAGTCTAAAATTTAAAAGTTATTTGCTTAAATTTACATGAAAGCACTGTTTCGGGCTTAAATTCGTATAAAAAGAAACGAATTGTTGAAATAGGTAACTATTTACCATATTTCTAGGTAAAAATATTATCATAGAACACAAAAAAGGGAATTTTTCTTAATATCGCTTCCAATTCAGTGACCAGGCATCGAAAAAGAGAACTTCTTGCAATGACAACCCAATGTAAAACTCATTAGAACGGATCGAAATTTTCACTACTTCCACATCGCAAACTCTACATTTTCATGACTTTTTTGGAGTGTCTTTTTTTTTGCTGAGATGTTATTGAATAAAAATACTACATATTGAAATTTGGTTATATTTTTCTCATTTAAAGCGAACTTTGGTTGTAAAAATTTTTTGGTTGTGGCAGCACTGATTGCTATTCTCCACTAAATTAACAGTTGACTTTTCAGTTGTGTTTTGGTACTGTCATTTACAACTCTGCTTAAGTTTGGTTGAGAAAAACGTTGAGTATACACAACTGCTTTTTAGTAGTTGGGTCTGTGGTTGGGTTTTTCTAGTTACTGGTTGGTGCGATATAAAAGACAGAAAAAGTGGAAAAATCGTAACTGGAAATATATGTTATGCTTAATAACAAAATTGTTTAACAGTATCAGGCGGTATACCGAGCACATACAAAAAGATACAAAGATTTATGGTTTTATGTGATCCAAAAAATAACAAAACGTTTCTTTGTTCTGCCGGAAATAACTAAAAAATCTTCAAAAATTATTTTTTTAAAAACTCTTTCCCTATCTTGATTATTATTTACCTTGCATTGGGTAGTTAAATAGGGTTGGAATCAGCACGAATTTTTCTTCTGATATTTACGTAGCACATCTATAATTTTGACTTTGTTTTCGTCGTCATAAAATAAATCTACACACATGTGTACCCATTAAGTATGATTTCTTTATAATAAAACTCTAAAAACAATAATTTTTCTAAAACTTTGTGTTTTTTCAATAAAGAAATTGGATGAATCAAAGAAAAAATTTATTTTCATTGATAATTGTTATTGTGTGTAGGGATGGATGAATGCTGAATGATTTTCAATTAATTTTTGTTTGTACCCTGCATAAAATTTGGTGGCAATTGATCCAAACGTACTCACGTTCTATGACTTGAGAAAATGCGAGTGCTACCAAAAGTACGGACGGAATAGTGTATGGTGAAAAAAAACATATCGTGTAAATGGTAACATATTCGCCATTTTCCTGATGTATCGCTTTGATCTTGATCCAATTTTATTGGGACTCGCATAATTGCCGTGAACGTATTTGAATCAAATACATACATACATACATTTGTTGAATTCTTTTTCCATATTCAACAATATAGGTTTTTGAAAATATTTTTGGAATATTTTTTCTGTGTGTTCAATTCGTCTGTATTTTTTCTTTTTTGTATTTTTTCCTAATATTCTCTACCACAATTAGTCGTTAAATTTTTTTTAACTTTTTTCTGTGTTATACAGTGTTATTTACAGTATGTCAAGTAATTGTTTTTACATAGTTAAAATCGTTGTAAATTTTGACTTTTATCGTAAATATTTTTCTCCCTTTTTGCATTATGAAATTTTTTGTAGTTGACTTCATTTTATATACATTTAAGTGCACATATAGTCGTAAGTTATAAGCAAAATTAAGAATGAGAGCATAAAAATTACATGAAAACCAAAAAAACTCAAAAATTTCTTTGTCAAGAAAATGTTTTTACATCCTTGTAATATATAGTGAGCAAATGTGAAAGATTTTAAGGTGTACAAAAATGAATATTGTTTTTGGCCGCCATTGGCATCAAATAGGCCTGTAAGACGACTTCTCATAAAAAAAAAAAATTTCCATATATACCGCTGAAATTTCTCACTTTCCGCTCGTATTACTGTTCTTAACTCCATTTAGTTCTTGAAATATAATTTGGAAACACTATTTTTCAGTTAAACCCATAAATTTTGAATAGGATATAGATCTGGACCTTGAGATGGAGTATCCACAACTTTACCGCAATTGAAAAGACACCATGTTCTTACCCAAAGTGCCCTACATTTCAGGTCAATACATTAATACAAATTTAAAACTTCCACGTTTACCAGCAATAACGCCAACCTTACTCAAGCTCTCATCCAAAAAAATACTTCAATATATTGAGCTACTGCCCCGCATCCATAATATTTTCAATAAAGTAAAATTTATTCCTCCTTTTACAGCATAAACATATATACATACCTATACATACTATATATACCTCCAATCCATCAACCAAATTATTTTAAATTTCACAGTTGGGTTAATGGTTTCACTTCCCAATATTTTAAAAATTTTTTTCATCCATACTTTGTTAGATCTGTAATTCTAATAAAGCAGAAGTTTGGTTTCGTCGCAGCAAATCACATTATCGTAGTAGCCATCAAGCTTGGAAGTATGCGTTATCGCAAAAGGCAATTGTTGTTCTTTGTGCTGCACTCTAAGAGGCGGGGATTTGCGAGCAGTTCTTGAAGTACAATCTATTTATTTATTTATCTTTTTAGCAATTGCCTTTGTCTCATGGGAGAGTGTTACTGAGCGGTACTTCAATACGTTGAAATGGTTTTTGGTTCACAGCGCGAGTAAGGTTGGCTTTATTGCTGATATGTATGGACGTTTTAGATTTTTATTAATGTATTGACCTCAAACATGAGGCACTTTGGGTAAGAACATGGTGTCTTTTCAATTGCGGTAAAGTTGTGAATACTCCATCTGAAGGTCCAGATCTATGTCCTATTCAAAATTTATGGGTTTAACTGAAAAATAGTGTTTCCAAATTATATTTCAAGAACTAAATGGAGTTAAGAACAGTAATACGAGAAGAAAGTGAGAAATTTCAGCGGTATATATGGAATATTTTTTTTTTTTTTATGAGAAGTCGTCTTACAGGCCTATTTGATGACAATGGCAGCCAAAAACAATATTCATTTTTGTACACCTTAAAATCTTTCACATTTGCTTACTATAAAATACAAGGATGTAAAAACATTTTCTTGACAAAGAAATTTTTGAGTTTTTTTGGTTTTCATGTAATTTTTATGCTCTCATTCTTAATTTTGCTTATAACTTACGACTATATGTGCACTTAAATGTATATAAAATGAAGTCAACTACAAAAAAATTTCATAATGCAAAAAGGGAGAAAAATATTTACGATAAAAGTCAAAATTTACAACGATTTTAACTATGTAAAAACAATTACTTGACATACTGTATATATGAATTATAAATCGGCTCTTGATCAAAGATCTTAAAGTACATGTCAGCTTCCAAACGGATACTAAATAAGTGCCCAATAAATTTTAGCAAAATATTATTTTATTTTGCATGATGTAAACAGTTAAAAAGCTAATTACAATAACCATGTCGCATGATTCCAGCACCGATACAAACAAACTCTAGGTTTCTTACTACACTGGCATTTAGTGAAGCCACTGCTCCGACTGAATTTCTAAGAGTACTATGTGACCCTCCTGACCAGAAGGCTGGAAGCGCCCTTGATACTTGATACTCGTGTCATTCTGTATACATATGTATGCATGTATTTTATTCTGCATGTGAATCGAAAAACATTGAAATTCCTTTAATATACATACATGCCTACTTATTGCTTAAACCATTCATCATTTTACGTTTCAATTTTCTGATATTTATTGGCAAATTTCAGTTTTCATTTCACATTATGATCATTTGCCAATTGCAAGTCTTTCATTAATCTAATAATCATTAACTTAATGATTAGCAACAATTTTTAATTATCTGTATTGCATTAAAAACAATTTTTAATTTTTCTGTATTGCCTGCGTAAACAGTCAGGTTCCGTACACCAAAGGTGAAAAAAGGAACCTTATTGTTTTCGCTACGCTGTCCGTCTGTCCGTCACACGGTATTTTCTCAGGAACCGTAAAAGCTACGGACCTGAAATTTGGTGCTCCAACACGAGCGACGAAAAATTTTAAAATCTCATGTAATATACATACAATTGTATGTACATATGTATATTGACACTTCAAATTTGTAAAATTAGTGTATTTTTATATAGACTACAACAATAAACATTAAAATATTCAAAAATTTAAATTAAAGGGAGGTCCATCAGTTAATGCAATTTTGACTATGTAATTTTGACAACTTGCTATATCTTGGAGACCGTAAGAGGTAAACTCTTGAATTTTTCCAAAACGGTAAAACTAAAAAATCCGAAAATTATAAAATCGCCAAACCGAAAAAAATCGCCAAAACCTGAAAAAATCGCCAAAAATTTAAAAAAAATCGCCAAATCGAAAAAAATCGACAAAATTAAAAAAAAAATCTAGCACTAAAATAAATCGCCAAATTCGAAAAAATCGTTTAAATGAAAAAAAAACGCCGAAAACCGAAAAAAATCGCCAAGACGCGGAAAAATGCGCCAAAACCAAAATAATTGTTTATTTAAGAAGTTTATTATTCGACATATTGTCATAATTATAAAAAAAAATAAAATAGATTCATATCGAATATAAATTATTTGCTGGGTTTTGTATGAGTTTCAAAGCCTACCAAACTTATTTTGTCTTTGTGATTTTCAAAAATATTATTGTTCTATGAATTCTCATATAGTTTTTGAAAGTCTGTGCATAAAGTAAGAGGTTTGTGACTGTTCAAAATTTGTGGTTGAAGTCTACTGATGATTTGGTTTAAGCGCCAATGAAATACGTATATAGACCAAGCTAAACCACAAGCAAATAAATTTCAAATTAAAATATAATTGTTTAAGTGAAAAAAAATCGCCAAAATGAAAAAAAATCGCCAAAATTAAAAAAAAATCGCCAAAATTTAAAATAAACGCCAAAAACCGAAAAAAATCCTCAAAACGAAAAAAAGTGCCAAAACTAAAAAAATCGCCAAAACCAAAAAAATCACCTATATGAAAAAAACGTCAAAATTAAAAAAAAATCGCCAAAATAAAAAAATCGCCAAAATAAAAAAAAACGCCAAAATAATAAAAATTTCCAAAATTCAAAAAACTTCAAAAACCAAAAAAAAAATCGCCAAAACGTGAAAAAAGTGCAAAAAAAAATCGCCAAAATAAAAAAACGCCAAAATAATAAAAATTTCCAAAATAAAAAAACTTCAAAAACAAACAAAAAATCGCCAAAACGTGAAAAAAAAGTGCTAAAACTCAGAAAGCGCCAATAAATTCAAAAAACACCCAAACTAAAAAAAAAACGCTTAAAACCGAAAAAACCCAAAAACGAAAAAAATCCCAAAACTATAGTTTATATTGTTCGTATTGAATTACATATCTCGTGCCTGTACGGAACCCTTCGTGCGCGGGTCAAAGTCGCACTTCACTGAATTTATTTTTTAATGTATTCTCGTGACATGTATTATACTAAACCAATAATAAATGCTATCGTATTATAGGCGAAACACGATGGAAGGAAGATGGTGTTCGTGTATATAAGTTTTGATAAGCGATGTCACAAAGACTTTTTGTACATAACAAACAATCAAAAGAAGTAGTTTCGATGCGTGTATGCTTGTTGTTTTGCTATTGTAGTGAGTGTGTATGTGTAAGATGTAGGTGTTAAGCTATTATGTGTTTAAAGCATGTGCACATGGGAAGAAAAATAAAATATTATACACAAAACTTATGTATGTATGTATGCACATGCATGACGTTTGCATACGCGCCCATGCGTATGAGGAAGCTAGCATAACAAATTCTTCCGTCACGAAGAATTTTCTTCTTAAATCCTATACCTGTAATAACTGAAACAAATGTCTTGCCAACTGTGTTATTTAGCGTTTTTTTGTTTAGAAGATTTCGCTGTAGTTAAGCATTTGAAAAATCGCTCATGTCTTAAAAGTTCTTATAAGTGGTATTGTGCAGGACTTTAATACGTAAGTTGAGTTGATGCATAACGCAGTTACATACAATTTGTTATTGTGGTAGTACATGCATATGTATGTATGTATGTATGTATATATTGGACATGCACCATGTTTGAAGCTTGCAAAGGACTTGGGAACAAGTAAAACTTCCATTTTTATTTTTTTCTTGCAACATATTAACCTCATCATTTCATATATTATGCGTTAGTTTTCATTAAAATTTATTATAAAACAAAATTTTATTTTAATTGTCCACCATAGAGCCATATATTTCAGTTATTCTTATAATTTATAAACATACATACATACATACAAACCCCAATTATCATTTGTGCCGAAAGCTATGGATTTCTAAAACCTGAAACAGGTAAAGCTAAAACAAGCTATGTATGTATAACAATCTAATAACAACGACACATACAGTGGCCAAAAAAAACTTGTTATTTCTCCAACTAAGCCAAACTTTACAAAAAGTATCATAAATATTTTGCCTGAAAAATTAAATGACAACGAACATGTCCCTTGCAAATCTCTGGGGTGCAATTTTTAAAAAGTACCAACAACTCGACATGTTAAATGGACAACTACAAAATATTAATTATAATTGATATTTATGAATAGATGTGGTGAAGTTTTTTTTAATGATTTTCGATTTTCGTTTATTTTTGGAGTTTTGTGGCATAAAAGCTAAATTATTTTATTGATAAATTAAAAAGTTTTATGAAATTCTATTTAAGATCTACATAAATATTACTTCATACATAAGAAGGTTAAGCAAATATTTCAGTTCATTTGAAGTACTTATTTCGTGTAAAAATTTTATGTGGAATTAAATTTTGTAAGACAAACAAAATGCAGCCCGTGGGCACTTTGTTATTCTCTTATTTAAACTTGCTAAAATCAATATTTTACGCTCGAAATCAAAGCATTTCAATCTTAAGACTCTGGTAAATGCGAAAATTCTTGATGCAAGAATAAAATTTAGATTTTTTTTAAGATCGCATTTAGGATTGTAATTTTGAATAAAATCTCATTTTAAGATCGGATTCAAGATTTTGTTCTCAATAAAAATCCTAAATTAAGATCACATTCTTAAAGATTTAAGAATACACGCTTGAAGTTAAGACTACGTTCTTTATTTAAAAAAATGTGTTCTCAAAGCAGTGATGCCAACCCAAAATCTTTCTTAGAAATAGAAATTCGATATGAAAAAGAGGTAGCTTCAAACAAATCCTACTCTAAAAAGAGGTAGATCTATAACACTTATTTTTTAGTGTATTTTAAACACCTTAGAAAAATAATTTTTTACCTTAATTAACCTTTCGTTTCGATAAGAAATATTTTATAAGCAATTTTATGACAATTTTAATTGCGAATGGTTAATATTCAAAATTTGAATATAAAAAACAAATAAAAAATATAAGAATTCATTATGTCATCGTTATTTAATTACAGCCTTATTTATAAAAATTATAAAGGTTGTACAAAGGCTTAATAAGAAAAAATTTTTATGAAAATTTCTTCTAAAAACCCTTTATAAAGCCTTAATAATTTTTATAAATAAGGCCGTTAATTTTTAAATTTTTATTATTCTCATATTTAAAGGAATGAATATTTTCATTAAATAATTACTAATGCTCCTCTGTAGTTGTAGGCTGCCCAGCGTTAGTGCTGATATATCGTGTAGCTTTCCTTGCAGAATATCAGTAACAACTTTTTTAACAAACTAACTTTTAACATTCGAACTATGTGTGCAATTTTCTCACAAACTGGCTCTGTGAAGGAAATATTTGGGATTGTAGCAGTCTTTAAATAGTGAAGTCAACACAGCGTTATTTATATGCTTTGCTAAAATATAATTCAGTTGAACTTCTAGCTTGGATTAGATAAAATAAACTCGGGTAACTATAATTTAGCATTATAATTGAAAAAGTAAAAAAGTGGTAGATTTTCCTCGGAAAGTAATAGAGTTGAGTGAGGTACCCAAAAGAGGTAGATCTACCACAAAAGTGTTAGAGTTGGCATCGCTGTCTCAAAGTTTTAAGGCCACGTTCTTAAATTGAGGATTACGATCTTAAAATTAGGAATACGTTCTTGATTTTTAGACTTCATTCTAAAAATTAAGAATTTATGCTTAAATTTGAGAACTTCAATCTTACTGGCCAAATTTCAACATTGAAATCGGAAGATTTCTGCAATCTAAATTTAAGAATTTTGTTTTTAAATTTAAATGATAAAATTTCTCTTAGGGTAAGCACACGTATGGAAAGCAATTCAGTATCTCATAAGCATTCGTAAGAGCATGTATTTTACTCTCTTTCATATTATACACCAATACATAAATAAAAAAGATGTATATATATGTTTTCCCTACTCATTCCGTTCCGCAATTGAGGAAAGTATTTATTCCGATGCTGCGGTGTTTTTCCGCAGTTGCATTATCATGGAATTGGAAATTTAAATACCCCAATGTACTTTGCTGAAATAAATGTCAAATATTAGATACAAACATGGCTACTACTAAGAAAGATTGTCATTGAACTTGTATTGCATTTTACAATAATGTTTGCTCGTATGTACACTGAAAGAATTTTTTTCATAAGTTCTATGAATTTCAACATTAATCCAATGAAAAAATTCATTAAAATTCAACCAATGTCACGCTTCGTTAAAATTATTTTAGTAAAAACTATGTGAAATGTATTAAACAGTGTCATCAATGCAATGAAAGAACTTCATCGAAACAACGAAATAATTTCATTAAAACGACGAAATAATTTCACTAAAACCACGAAATAGTTTCATTAAAACCACGAGATAATTTCCAACGAGATAATTTCCAGCGAAATAATTTCATTAAAATAACGAAATAATTTCATTGAAACAATGAAATAACTTCACAAAAACAATGAAACAACTTTATTATAACAACGAAATAACTTAATTTAAACTGTATATGTAAATAAGCATACAAAGAGTACAAGAACAATCATAAAGACCTACTTTTGATGCAAGCTTTTGGTTGACAACTGTTGAATTACATTTAATTTATCAGACTTTCATGACTTTCATGAAATTTTCATTGGGACAACGAATACATTTCATAGCTATAATAAAATTCCAAATTGCTGTATATCTTATAATTTTTTTTTTTTGGTTTTAAAGAATTTAGTTTTTAATTACTTTAAGGTATTTACTTATCTTTATATGTTTATTTCAAGCAACAACTGTAAATGTTTCTTAAAAATAAAGGAGTTTCTTAATAATTATATTGTTGCCATAAATCCAATGAAATATTGTTGCGAAACTAGAATATCAACGAAGCAATTCCAATGAAATTCTTTCACAATATTCGTGAAATTTTCATTAGATTTGTAAAATTATGAATATATATGTGAAAAAATCTAATGAAATTCATTCATTCATTGGATTTATGAAGAAAAATTCTTTCAGTGCATGATGCAAAGCACTGATATGTTTCCGAACAGGTTCGAGCTCTATCTTATAGGTATTACCATGTTATTGATTCCGCAGTATAGATATTTTTCTTCATTTCATTTAATGTCACATTTTTTAGGAAAACTTATGGAAAAAACTAAAATGTAAATTTGCAAAAGAAAAATTTATTCTAATTTGTTTTTTTAAAATGTTAAGATTTCTTAAGAATAAAAATTTTCAATTATAAGCAAAGATTAATTTAATGGACTACCTACGGCTTTAGCCAAAGAAAAAACCTCAAATAGACGGAAAATTTGGACTTTAGTATGAGGGAGTTGCATTAGATTTTCAATCCTCGCTGGCCATCGAACATAGAGTATAGAATGTCAAATTCATATTTTCAGTTGGCAGCACCATCGAAAATTTCATTGAGCAATGAATATTATGTCGAAGAGAAAATTTTGCCTTTGATGCAGTATATGTTTCGTCAGTTAATGAAATATTGTGTTGTATTTTTTTTATATATATTTTTATGCTCAATTGCCAAAAACGTAAAAAAAATTTATGATTTATTTAAACTTGTACAGAAATTCAATAACAGGGCATTTTTATACCTGCACAAAATCTAGTAGATTTTAATTAAAATGTTTAGGAAACACCAACTTTTTTTTGGCATTTATGAAGATTTTTTGTTAAAAACAAAACCCATTAACTGAAAAGTTTCCAAAACTACAACCAAACAAACGCAATGTAGCCAATCCAAGCACCTTTTTAAGCAAACCGTAGCTAACTTACTCATGTGGTACAGAGTAGTAAGAAATAAATAAAAATAATAGATTTTATATTTTCTGACAAAATATTTTTTGTTTTGTATGGGAAATCTTGGAAAAATTAGCAAGATTTAGCTCAAAATCTCGTAAGTACTAGACTTTGAGATAATGTAAATGACCTATAAAACTTTTTTCTATGATTTGCATTAGTGTGTCTTTGCATCAGTTGTCGTAGGAAAGTTCAAGTGATGAAGGCATAGATACTAGTCACTGAACTAATTTAACATCAGAGCGCCCTCCTTCTTCGGTATTGTTTAGCAGAATCATCGGCGAAGCTTTGAAAATATAATAAGCCTCATTAATACCAGAGGCGCTGCATCTCTGCATTATCAAAAAAAAAAAAACCTGCAAAACGCAGAGTTAAACTAAAATAATGAAGATTTCCTCTATCTCTTCCTTCATCACTTGTCATCTCTATAATATCCCTTTCCTAAAAGAAGGTAACGCCTATTAATAGCACTAGGCATTAATTACCTAAGTGTTACTTCTCTTTATTAAAATATAAAAAAAATTCACAATTTAATTCATAATAATTAATTAGACTTGCCATACATAAATTTCCGTATATTGAGATTTACCGATGTTACCACCTGCAACAAAAAAATATATTTACATGAAGTTGAAACAAACATAAAAAATAAAAACTATATAACTAACTTTTTATTATCTCTTATCCCCAAAAATCCTCTGTAAAAAAAGAGCTTTTACCCCCAAATATTTCTCTGGAGATATTCATGAAATTTGTACTCCCATTCACAAAAAATTCCCCTGTTTGGGAACAAGCCCCCAAAACTGAGATTTTTAGCAGAAATGAAAAATTGCAATTTGCATATCGATCAATATTTACGATTATTTCCATTAAACTTTCCTTTCCGTGCGGAATCAATAATATGATTCATACCGTGTGACAATTTAAAACATTATTCTCATTGGAGAAAATCGGCTTTGGATGTTGAAATAAAAAACTCTAAATTGTGGGCCTAATCCACAAAACTTTCAGGTGTAATAAAATAGTGACACGGATTTAATAGTTTACGACCCTTTTACGCAGAGTTAAAGTGTCGCTTCAATCAACGCCAGAATTATACTCCTCTCATACCTCCAACGTTGATGTTTACGAAGAACTAGACTCCCAAGGAAAATAAATATGAAGTAGAAAAGTGTGAAAAGAAATTTGACAAATTTATCCTTTTCTGTGTCATTCCTTAAAACTATAAAATTTCTTTTATTTCTTTGACATTTATTATTGCTGTTGGATTCTTTATATTTACATACATACATACATATTCGTGTCTTATTTTCTTCCTACCAATTTTTATTCTAGTAGTTATTTCGCCGCTGTAGTCTCTCTCTATCTCTCTGTTGTAAGTTTTTACTATCACGCCGTAAAACTTAATTACTGTATTTCACAAAAATGGGTTTGCGTTTATAAAAGTAATTCAACCGACAAATTCACACATGCAGACACAGGCACTCAATCTCAGAGTTCTTCGTATCAGGCAATTAAAGTGGCACATAAATACTTGCCACATACACGTACACACAACAATAACAATAATTATATCATTCGCAATTGCTTTGATGTCACATTGATGTCAAATGTAACAATTAAACTCCTTCATTTGCTTGGGAGCAAATGCATGCATGGCACTGCGTATGCATGTGCCAGTGTTTGTCTCTTTGTCACTCTCACTCTGTCTATTTTATGATTTCAATATAAAAGAATTGTTGACGGCAGTCAGAAGCACAAGTTGTGGAGATGATGGCGTCACTAAATGTCAACACTTTAAAATAATTAAAATTGCTTGTAGTTGGTTTGACATTCGTCCGCCGAAGAAAGCACAGGGGGTACTTGAAAATGTTTATGGTAAAAAAAAGTGGAGTGTGTGCCTCGTAATATAAAGATGTTAATTGTGGGAAGGAAATTGAAACATGAATCTAAAAGAGTAAAATATCTAAAATAATAATTTTCACTTGTTGTGTTGGTCTATAAGAATTTCACTGCTGCTTAAGTAACTCGTCAGTAGACGTCGACCAAAAACATTCTTGAGGAAAGCAGCAACTAATTGTAAAAGGGTTGTAAAACGGATTCCGAATCGAATAAAAATTTTTGTTGTAAATTGTTTTCTTTTTTGTTCGAGGCTTTTTAACTTACTATATTTATCTACGCAATTCTCAATAACATTTTGAGAGTTTTTCTATAAACGTACAGAGTTTGTTTTTGCTTTTCTCAAGAATTTTTTTAGCTGAAGTGTACTGACGAGTTTTTTAAAAAGAAACGAAATGCATATTGACGTTGCTTAGCCAACAACAAACCAAAATTCTTCATGTTAGTACATTACACACTTGGCCCTCTCCCACGATGTCCACAGAAAATATTCGATTGGCAACTTGTACTGAAAGCAATAATGAAATAATAGTGGGTTTACATTTGAGCATTGAGATTGCCCATAAAAAGCAAAATCTACTTCGTCACCAGATTTTGTCAAAATCTGCTTAAAATCTAGTAGACTTAGTTATGTAACTATGAGTTTGTTCAAATTTGTTCTAAAAAGTAAGTCTGTGTAAATAAACAGATGTCTGAATTGCCTACATTGCTGTTGTTTGGTTGTAGTTTTGGAAAATTTTCCGCTAATGGGTATAGATTTTCATAAAGATTTAAATTGAAATCTGCTAGATTTTGTGCGTTTGTAAAATGCCTTATAAGAAATTTTTTGTTTGTTTTCAATACATCGTAGAAGTAAAGTTTTTGAATTCAATATTTTTAGAAGTGAGTTGACTTACTAACGATTTTATATCTAAATTATAAAGAAAAATCGGTGGACAGAATCTCTCCTTTTGAAGATTTCTTTTATTTTTCAATTATTTCTATCGCCTTTTAATACCTGTCTGCATATTAAGTTCGCCAAAAATTGTGTATCTGTTACTGTTAATATTTGACAAATTCAATTCAATGGGACGATTTCCTTTTTCACTTATGAGTTTTCGCTTCTTATGATTTGGAATTGGAAGGCTTTGTGCATCATTAATAGAGATATTATCTTTAAACATCACCAAAAATAATGAATCGGAGCCCGTACGACCAGGATAAATGTCAGCATTTTTTTCGTTAACTTAATGGACATCAATTTGAGATATTGAAGGAGTACCAAATTGGTCTAAAGAAAAATGTTGCACTTATCTGGAGGGCCTTTCAATGGGTCTAAGTGGCTGGATTTCAAATCCATAGATAAAATTCAGAAATAGATTTGTTAAATTTTTATTTATTTATGTAAAGGGTCCGCCATCTAACGTTTTTTTTTTCAACTAGTGCTTATTTCGTGAATGGTAACACTTAGCTCATGTCAGATTTGACAGATAATTAGTTGTATCCTTCCGTTGAACAATCCAACTGGCCATCCAATGCGTTTTCGCTTCGTTAAGTGTGCCTGCGATCGACTTACAGAAGATGCCGATTTTGCCAAAAAAAAATCATCTTTTCAGATAAAGCTCATTTTGATCTTGGTGGGTATGTAAACAAGCAAAATTGTCGCATTTGGGCACAGAAAACCCGCACGCATACATTGAAAAGCCGACGCACCCAAAACGAATCACTGTTTGGTGCTTATTTTGGTCCAGAGGCATAATTTCGAAAATGAGCAAAGTGTGGTCGTTACAGTCAATGGCGATCGTTATCGGGCCATGTTGAACGAATTTTTGTTCACAAAAATTTAAGAGGAGGATGTTGGCAACATTTGGTTTCAACAGGACGGCGCTACGTGCCACACACCCGAAGCTTCATTAATTTTTTTTATAGCAGCTACTTAATTATTTTGGAGACGGCAGCAGCACCATCTGCACCTCATATTTAAGTATAAATACATAATTCAGTATTGCCACCTTCAAATATTTCACATTTATAAAAATTAAATTACTCTTTCGAAATGTACTTATATGACGTAAAAGTATAAAAATTAATCAATTTATTCTTTACATCAACTTTTGGATATTGTTTCTGTTAAATAATATGAAATAATTGTACGATATCACTCCTTCAACAATTTGTGTTATACTGGTAACCCTGAATTTTCTCCTTGCAGCCAAAGAAATAGGAATCAGTTTAATTGGACTACAACGACAAAATCGGCAATAACCTGCCGCCATGTTGCCTGCTGCCTTCAAAATAATCATTCTCATATACACATGTGCATTCTATTTTTGACATTTTGTAGTCGGTAGCTTGCTGTGGTGAATGTGTTTAACGCTTGATGATTGCGTGAGTCTAAAAAAATTAATCAAGCACCTTCTGGTATAAAATATTTTCTTCTGTCGCGCCCATTTAGTTTTCTTTTTTCAATTTGTGCCTTAGCATTTTAAGGCAAATCAGAAAGTTTTTAATCTCATTGTTATTGTTTAAATTGAACTTGTAAAATATTGACCTGAATGGTTTTTAAGCGATCTCTAAATTCCAGAAATAAATGTAGCAAATGAGAATCTTTATTTTTCGATTATAACTTGAGTTGTATTATTTGAAATAAAATACTCTTTCAAATGCATGACTTCACAGCATCATATGAAAATGTTTTTCTTTTCTTGAAGTTCATTTTTCTTTTAAAACGATAAAAATGTAAAACTAAATTATTTATTTTACCATTAATACAATTTTTTATACATCTTTATTATCGTCTATTTTTTTTTAGATATTTAAATGTTTATAAAAGTGCAAATTAAGTTGAGGTATTGTCGTGCTGTGTAGGTCTATTTATAAGAACTAGGGTTTTCATGAGAACTCTTAAAATTGCCATTTGTGCAATTGGGCAAACTTGCGAGACTTGTTTCATGAAGCCACTTTTGAACTTTTGCGCAAACAGTTTATGTAAATTTGAAAAAAACACGCCAAAAAACTCATTTAATAAAAATAAAATAAGAACATTTCAAGAAATTTTTAATTTAAAAAAGTATTTATTTATTTCTATAAAACTAAATAAGTGTGCGTGTGTGTCTAAAAATAACTAAAGCAAGTCAAAAGAGCAAGAAGTTGATGTTAACAAACGCACAATTGCACAGCTTAAGTTTGCGAGTGAAAACTATTGGGCAAACTTAACAGGTTTGTGTAAAAAAAATTCCTATATAATTTTTGACATTTTATTTACGAGAATTGCACAGTTTGCGAGACTTTTGAACATTCTCATGAAAACCCTTAATGTTTCATTATGAAGATATGTGTGTATTTGCAAAATAAATCTTGCAATAAGAAATCTGGGATTGGTATAGTCGATAACAATTTTCTAGACCTAATGTACATCACAGTAGGTCGGGTCGGAGGCAAACAAAATCGATCAAATTACAAGGAAAATCTTATTCTAGGGATCTAAATAAAAAACTTTGCCGATGGAACCATACCTCTAAAAAATAAAAAAATTTGTGATTATTTGAAATGTTTGTATGGGGAACCCCCCGTGGTGGTTCCATGGGGTGTGCCACTGGCATAGGTGGGTCGCCCCACCAAAATAAGTGGGAGTCGGTCATACATTTTGGTTCGATTGAGGGACTCTAAATGGGTCAAAGTCAGATTTTTCAAAATTTTAACCTTCAAGAAAATTTGACCCTTCGGATCAAAAGTTAGGACATCAAAATACATTTTAAAGGTAAGGTTCCTTCGACAAAGTTTCTTATTTTGCTGCCTATAATACGATTTTCCTAATGTACATAACTATGTGCCCTTAATTATGAAAGTGGTCTAAACTATGTGCATTTTTGCTTCGAAATATCAAATAAACCTTTGAAAACTTCAATAAATATTTAAAATATAATATTAATTAATTTATATATATAAATCGAGACTAGTACAAGTCTAAATTAAAATGCTACATAATATAAAAAAAAAACTTTTTAATTTGGTCAAATGTAATCTACTAAATATCTCGAGCAGAGATATATATGACCTAGACCACTTTCATAATTAAGGGCACATATCTGTGTCAGCAAGGTTCTTGTGTATTAAGTTAAAAGTAGTGAAGGTAGACAAGTTGCAAATAAATTTTCATTCCTCCTTACTACTGCGCGGCTTACGGATCCCATTCCCATTCCTCTTAATAACCAAAAAAATTTCTTAGACTTTCAATTGCACAATGTCCCTCAAATGTTGCAACTAGCAATACTCGTATCATTGAGAAAAAGTTATGTTACAAATATATGTAAATTTTGGATTAAACTCAAAGTGTTACAAAGATGTTAAAACATTTATAAATCTAGTTTGTCTAGACCTATGTTCCCTTTCTGTATTCTTGTCAAAGCTTTTACTGATATCCTATGGCTTCCATTAATAGAAAATTATCCTTTCACAACTTATACACTAAAAAAAAAAATTATCTAAAACATAGGAACATTTTCTAAATTTTAAAGTTGTCTTATGGCGCCAAAGCCGTTTTTACTTGTGACAAGTGAAATTATTACTAAAAACTAGCAGCATTATGTATAAGAAAAAACTGGCATGAAGTTAGCATAAGTGACGACATTGAACCAGTTGCTAACGAGTTCCTCCATACAATTTGATAATATAGTTTTAACCCACTATTAAATCAAAGCGTAATTTTAAATGTAAAATTTTATGGCAAATCTCGTTAAGATCATATTCAATTTTGCCACTTATACTAACTTCGCAGTTTCGAATCTAAAAAAACATTTCTGATTAAATTTAAAATGTCATTGCATTTGTTTGTAACAATAAAAAAATGTATAATTGTTCATTGTTACAGTTAAATGTCGGAATGACATTTTTAAATCATTTACGGTAGACTCTGCTTTACTGGAAATAACCAAAACCCAACATTTTCAGTTATCCTATTTTTATCTAAAACATAGTTCGGACTACTGAAATTTGTCACAGTTAAGCGTACTGCTTAAAATGAGTACAATATAATCGAAAAATACAATAAAGTACGTAAGAGCGAAACGGACAAATACACAGAAAAAAATATCATCGAAATGCAATCAGCAAAACAAATTGTTAACATTTAATTTAAAAATTAACAATCATCATTGTTAAAATTTTTGTAGTCAATTAAATTACTCAACAAAATTATTTGTTAAATTAGATCATAACGGAATGCGCACATGTACATTTTGTTTATCTAATAAAGTGTTGCCCTTAAACTGAGGGGTACACAAGTTAGTTTATTATCCCTGAGGATGCCGGCTCAACTCCGCCCAAAGACAGTGTTTTTCGTAGACAAGCAAAAAGTCGTTTCGATAATTGTGATTTTGTATAAAAATAATATTGTTAATATTACAATTATGATAATCAAAATTTGTGCGGAAATTCAACAATGCACATTGTTAATATAACAATAGCTTTAATTAAAAAAAAACTTTGAAATCTAACAAAAATAAATGTTGAAAAAATAAATAAATTCTAACAAACTATTTGTTGATATATTTAATTGAAAATATTTTTCAGATTTTCCTTTAACTTACAATTTCATTAATTGTATTTACAAAAAACGTTGAAGGTTCAAAATCAATTAATTATTTAATTGATTTAACAAAAAAATTAATTGTATTTACAAATCATTTTTTTCTGTGTACATTTTCCATTTAATTTTTAAATGGACAAAACACGCACATTTTTTCAGCCTAAGTTATGCAATCGATTTCTAATAAATAAGTTTGTCATTGTGTATATTTGCAATGAAGCGAAGTAACTTTTATACAAAACGTAGTTGTGGGCTTGCTTTTGGTTTTCAGTAATACAATATTTTCAGTAAAGCGAAGTGAATAAGACTAGGTGCGTTTAAAATCAGTGCGGGGATTTGTATTGCTTTCAGTAATCTGATTTTTGTCAGTAAAGCGTGTTGCGCTAAAGCGGATTCGACTGTATATTATTCTAAACCGATTAGGTCCCTATGAGTAGATAATTGACAAGTCCCCATTTAAAAGTGACTAGTCCGCTTCATAGGAAGTGTAAGAACTCGGATTTGTCACTTGGGCACTGATCACATGACTAGTCTTGTGTCAGTTCCATTTTAGAATTTGTTTTAAGTTGGTTTTATGAAATGCAACCTTGTTTTCGCTGTGCTAAATTCAGTGGTGCCAAGTTAAAATGACCGGAAGAAGCTGATAATGGTTATGCCTGTCAACAACAATAGATGCCGCTTTAAAGATTTTCAACTTAAAAATGGATGCAGCAGCAACGATATTTAAAAAATTATGGTACAAATTATTTTAAATTTCCACTTGATATCCATCAATTCGATATTTATTGAGTTGATCTTTAGACCATTTTACACGCCAGTGTGTCCTACAGTTCCAATGTTTTTTTTTTTTTGCTTATTAGCCGTCGATAAGCATCTGATTATCTGCAATTACAAAATCAGCCAATATTTTTTATCCATAATAAATACTTTATTTTTATTTAATAATTTGCAACAATAAAAAAAATAGTTTAATTTTAAATTGAATTTATTTGAAAATGCAATCTGTGTGCCACGCCCCCACTTCTTTACGTTACAATTGCTGCTCATTGAAGGAAAACATCCTCGAAGTGGCTGCCTGGCTGCCTGACTGGCTGGCTGTTGTAATACCTGTCAAAGCGCAACGAATTGTTTTGCCAATATTTATGGATGCTTAATAAAACAAACAGAGGAGGTCTGACAGGCGTTAAAAAGCAAATTGAACTTTTTTTAAATGCAATTTTCATAACTAATTGCCTGTAATTTTTTCCATTTTACATTCAATAAATGAATGACTGCAGCTTAACTGCAGTAAGAAATCGATTAAAAACGAATAAATGTATGCATATAAAAATTTTTCTTCTTTTGCATTTACTTTTTGGAGGATCATACAAGTGATTTAAAAACTCATAACACGTTGGCAACACCTTCTTTATAACTTTGCGCGAGTACTTAAAGCTTGTGTTTTGGGAAGGAAAGCGTGTGTGGCTTTTAAATCCTAGTGGTTAACAAAGTCTGGATATGGATGAGGCTGCCGTTGAAGTGATTCGATTCCCTTAAGGCTAAAAACTCCATAACAAAAGTATATTTTAACCCACTCTTATTGCGATCACTGCTGCAGTATGTGAATATTATTTATTTTTGTTATTTATTATTGTTGGCTGAAAAGAAAATTTATATATTGAAAGCTTGTTTTTTTCTACTTGCAAAAATAAAATTTGACAAATTGTAAAAAACGCCTTTAAGAACACAAACGATCCATTTACTTTTTTTTTTAGTTTCATTCCGCAGTCGAACTTACTACGAAGATTGTAATTTTTAATCTTCTGTGTTGAGTTTTTAAGTACATACGAGTACTATAGTTGATTTTGTATTTGTTTGCATCTTTTTGTTAGATTATTAAATGTTGCATTGCAGTAGCTGTTTAAGATACAACGAACAGTGGCAATCAAAACGACAGTTAACAAGCGTTTTTTCTTGCATTTTGCATTCACAAACAAACAAAATAAATAAAGCGAAAAAAAAATCGCAAAATTGTTTTAAAAAACCATCCCGAAACACATAAAAATTTAGGCCGTCGGCAAATTAACTTCAATTCATTTACCAGCATTCGCCACACGTTGTGATAAATGTATGAAAATCAATTATTTTACTGAAGCAAGAAAAGATGGCCAAGTTTTTTTTTTGCTGGAACTCAGTAAGAGTTTTGTTGAACACAAGAAAAAGATTTGAATTTTAATCTCATATTGCGTTAAGATTGTTGTTAATGATTATTCATTAATAAAACTCCCAAAAAGGCGACGGCTTGAGAATGACAAAATCTGCAGTGGCTACAAAACCAATAAATGTTTTAAAAAAAAAACATTGTCGGAAATGAATTAAAAATATAAAATAAGCAGCAATATGTATGTAGAGTTATGTAGAGTATAAAAATCTGATTGTTATTTATGTTCGCTTTTATAGAATTTAAAGTAATTAATAATAAGTTTGCTTTAAAGCACAAAACTTATAAATTAGTTTAATGCTTGTTTCCGCATTGAAATTTGGTGAAAATAAATAAGTTTATTTGTTGTTGGA
Organism: Tachina fera; assembly: GCA_905220375.1. NCBI lineage: Eukaryota > Metazoa > Arthropoda > Insecta > Diptera > Tachinidae > Tachina > Tachina fera. Next base: position 60,845,339 of record LR999964.1, on the reverse strand, counting down.
TAAGCTCATATAAATGCATTTCGTTGCTGCTTCGGCAACTCGTCAATAGACTTCAACCACATTTCACAAAGACTTAAAAAACACCTTATGCTTATAGACAAGCTTCCATTAAATGATTTAAAAAAAACAATCAAAATTATTATTCAGCATGTTTTGCCTCTATTAGAAACTGACTAAATATTACACTGTTCTCAAAACAGAAGAAATTCAGTGAAGTGCGACTTGGCCTGCTCACGAGGTGTTCCGTACGGACAGTAGATATGTAATTCAATACGAACACAGAAAAAAGTAAAAACAAGACTCAAATAAAAAAAAACAAAGATTCAGTTAAAAAATTAATTAGTTTTCAACCAATCACGGAAATTGTAGTATTAACTCATCCATTTTAATTGAAAATTTTTTTGATTTTTTCAATTAAAAAAAATATTATTAGTTTTTTTATGGGAATTTTTACAATTTAAGTTTAAAATTTGTAAACGCACTAATATTCCCAAAATTATGTTTTACTTATTCAGTAAAATATTTTTTTATTAAAATACATTGAAATTGATTATTGCCAGCTAAACCCCTCAATAATCAATTTCAATGTATTTTAATAAAAAAAATATTTTACTGAATAAGTAAAATATAATTTTGGGAATATTAGTGCGTTTACAAATTTAAAAAAAAAAAATATTATATTAACTAAAAATTTAATTGATAGTTTTTTAAAGAATCAATTAAAATTTAATTGAGATATTTTTAAATATTTAATTAAAAAATTAATTGAAATATTTTTAAAATTGAATTAAAAACCTACTTAAAATTTTTTAAAGATTCTATTAAAATAGTAACTGACATATAGAAAAAATCAAATAGTATAAAAAAATTTATAAAAAATTATTTTATGTAAATATGTATGTATGTATGTATAAAAAATTTAAGTATTTGTGTATTGTACCAAAAACTTAACTGGCTTTTGAATTTCGAATGGTGCACAAAAGTACAATGGCCATATTCGTTGTTTGCGTAAAGGTAAATGCAGAATATCGTAGCCGTACTTTGAATTGTGTGTGTATTTTGTGATTGGATTTTAAAGAAAGGCTACGATATTTTCCATATACTACATATACATACATACATACTTACGTAAGACCATTTGCATCGGACCCCAAATATCGGCAATATACTAAGATTACCATTCACATTTGGTCTATATTGTAGACTCTATAAGCTTGTGTTCCTTATTATGATCTGATTGTTAAGTCGTCGTCCATACAGTGAAACATTTGCTGCAAAACATTTTTGTTTTCTCTTTTGAAACTGCATTCGTGTCCATATTGTGAAGTTTTTGTTTTGCAGGTTAATACATTTTCTCATATATTTTTCATAAGAATGAGGCGAGAATGACATACTTAACAAGAACTTCGTGTACATGAAACAAAGTACCCTTTGCCATTCCTCTTTCCCCTCTCGTCAACAAACTCAAATGTTTTGCAGCAAATGTTTCACTCTATGGACGACGACTTTGAAATAAGGGAACAAAACGAATTTCTGTTTTTTTTTAATATTTTATTTTTATTCCACGCATGTCAAAATTACTATGAATCAAAAAAAAAATATATAAGCTGAGTAGTTTTTTAGTTTTTAGTTCAAAACCAATTAAAAGATTAATTGGGTAATTTAATTGAAAACATTTTTTCAAAACAATGTGGCATACTATAAAAAACAGCTCGATTTTTACACATAAAAAGAAAAATTATAATATTTTTTCATACAATAATTGTTAACCATATCATACTATTCTGAGTTAAACTCTGTTGATAACACTTTTTTGATAGAGCAGTAAATTCAATTAAAATAAATATATATTCAATTAAAATATTAATAAAAAATATTATTTTTTCTAAGCAATAACTTAATTGAAAAAAATTCAAGAATAATTTTTTCTGTGAACTTTAGCCTATATAAAATATAGTTTTGGCATTTTTTTTTTCGTTTTTGAGTTTTTTCGGTTTCTAAGATACAATAAATTGTCAAAATTGCATTAACTGATAGAACTCCCTTTAATTTAATTTAAATTTTTGAAATTTAATTGTTAATTGTTAAAGTGTATAAAAATACACTAATTTTGCAAATTTCAAGTGTCAATACAATTGTATGTAAGTATATTACATGGCATGTAAAAATTGTTCGTTTCTCGTTTTGGAATACCCTTTAATTTTTAACTACCATGTATTTGTTCTTGTAGCGGCCAAGGTTCTATACACTCTGTCCAAATTGCAGGTCCCTACCTCTTACGTTTCCTGAGAAAACAGCCTGTGACAGGTAGATGGACAGACGGACACCTTTGGTGTACGGATCCCTAAAAAAGAAACGCGCCCTAAAACCGTTTCTTCTAGTTGATGACCTCCGTTTCCCCTCATCACCCACGATTTACGAGGGATCAACCCTCCCTATTTTAAACAATCTTATGACCCAGAATTAAATTTAGAATTTATAAAAAATTATTTTAGCTGTTAGATTATTCCATAGCTCTACACTACAATTTTTATCTACGAGTTTGGATCAATAAGTCCGTATCTTTTAGAATGAAACACAGTTTTTTTTTGCAAAACAAAAATTTATTTTTCAACATAATTTCGTTTTAACTCTATGCACTTAGTCCATTTAGTTCCAGTTTTTGAATCCCTTCCAAAAAAATATGATTTTTCGAGGTCCTTAAAATAGGCATTTGTTTGGTCAATAACTTCATCGTTGGAGCTAAATCTCTTTCCACCGATGCCTATGGCATCAACAATCTCACACACTATTACTCTTCGATCCGCCAACACTATATCATGGATTTTTTTTTTTAATTTTCGGGTGTACTGACCTCAATACGCCTTCCAGAACGTTTAGCGTCATATGTACTTTTGCGACTAGAACGAAAGTAGGTAAACCACTTTTTTATCATTTAAATCGATGGTGCAGAGTCCCCATAGTATTTATCGAGCTTTTGCTTCGTTTGATTGACGATTTTTTTCGCAACAAATAATGTTTAATGAGCACTCGAAATTTACTTTTTAACATTTTTAGAAAAATACTCGAGGTTGTATGTTTTGAATTGAACAGCTGTTAAATGACGACACTTGCTCAAAATCTTACATTAGTGTATTAACAGATGGTACTTGATGGGTACAGTCTTTGTTGCATTTAATATAACTGCGAGGGAAGCTCGAAAAGTCACGGACTTATTGATCCGCCATCGTAGCTTCAGTGTATCTCTCAGTGTTCTGCGCGAGCATTCGGTGTTTTTATATTGTCTAAATTGAATGAAACAGTTGACATTTTTTTTCGCTGTGAATTGTAGTTAAGTAAGAAATTTGTTTTACAATTAAACTATGCCACGCGAGTGTAAGAATCATCCTCATAGCTTCTGCTGTGTTTGCACAAGGAAAACATCTTTCTCAGCTTCTTAAAACTACTTATAAACTTTACTTTGATTTCCTACCGGGACTTTATTTAACTACTTGAGAGTATTTATGTGCATGCACTTGTAAAACAAAGTATTTTGATAGTTGAGATTAGATGGAAAACTTGTTGTTAGATTTGTTTTTATGCATAATTAATGTGAGAATTGAAGCAGGTGTCACAGTCGTCACAGTAATCGTTCTGTGTTTTTTTTACTGCTTTGTCAGTTGTCAATTTTCAGTTTCAAATATTGTTTGATGCGTGTTACGTTCGGGTATCCGTGTGACAACAGTTGCTGCTAACAAAAGTAACAACAATAAACATGCAAAACATTAAAGATTAAGTTTTTGGTTTCTGCTTCCTTCTGGAGTAGAAATATTTAATTTTTGGAAAAATAAAATGATTTTGCCTTTTAAGGGAAATATTTCAAAATGTGTTTTTGTTGTCTGAAACCCAAAAGTAGTGAATACGAAAAAGTGTGAAATTCTTTGCTTAAAAAAAACAGCAATACCAAAAAAAAGTAAAATTTACATAAAAGCTTAGAATTCACATGCCACTAAAATGGAGAGACATAAAACAAGACTTTTGGGTTTTTAAGGGATATTTTTTTCATGGATTTTTTTTTACTGTACAAAAAAATTTAGGCTTCAAAATATGTATATTTTATAAACCTTTATTTGCTTTGCTTGTTCAATGTGTACCCCCGCAGTAATGAAGCAGCGCAAGCTCATAAATTACCTTAAAAAGAAACAGTAATAAAAAAAAGAAGAGGTAGTAAAGTGGCACAACAAAATGTGCCAACTACTTTTTTTCCCTCAAAGCCTCGTATTTTTGGGTTGCGCTTTCAGACCAATATGCAGAGGAAAAAAAACATTTTTAAGTTGAGTGCATTTGCTTGTCAATGGAAAGGTTACACAGCTAAGAAAACCAAAAAAAAAAATACACACATGTACATAAATCGAACAAAATGCTGCTTAAAACTAAAGCCCATATAACAAACTAACATATTGGTTTGGAGAATTAAAAAAACACAAAATCCATTTGACCACAACAAAATGGGTTAATAGACAGACTAAAAAAGTCAAGGCGCGCGTCGTAAAGACATTATTGGAAACTTTAAAATATTATTTTATGCATTTTGTTTTTAACAAAATGTAGATCCAAAATGTTATTTTACGCGCTTTGCTAATCAATGGTATGGATATATATACTTAATGATTTAATGCTGACACTTAATGATTTAACAGACATTGAAATTTCCCTAAATGGAGAAAATATAGAACAGTTCATATGCCAAATTTTAACATTACGACTAAAACAAGTGGTTGTATCATGTTGCGTCGCAGACATTGATCAAATTGGTTCTACGTGTAAGAAATCACATGAACAGATTTATATGACAACATGAAGAATCCCAGTTGTCATCCATATCTCAAACTTCAGTAAATAAATTTAAGTTTTACTTATAAAGTAATATTTTATAAAACTAAGGTTTAAGCATTAATATTTTGCTGTATAAAGGATACTCGAAATTTTATCCGAACTTTCGAAATATGTGAAAGAATACATATGATCACGTGTATGTACCTCAATTAAATAGTTGCTGAATTTTTTTTTAAATATGTATGTATTTTCAAAGCTAAAAAACAAGTTCGAATTATCGAACATGCTAAAAAGGTCATATGTTTTAATTATCGAGCTACAACAGTGAGTTTTTTCTTTAAAATTCTTTAAAATTATAACGCATATCTATAATACTTAATTGGAATACTTTTCAAAATTAGATTATAATTATTTATATTCTAAAGTCATAATTTATAAAACTAAACTTTTAGCATTAATGTTTTGCTAAAGAAAAAAAACTCGAAATATTATCCGAAATTTCCAATAAATGTTTTTGCAAAGATATGGTCACATGTACCTCAATCAAATAATTTCTGATACTTTTGGAACTATTTGCAAAGCTACAAAACAAGTTCGAATTTTCAAACATGCTCAAAAAGCCATATTTTAATTATTTTTTTTTCAGGGTACAAAATTAATTTCAAACGAATATTTTTAAGTAGAAATTAAAATATGAAAAATAAAATGAGAAAGAATGTGTAAAGAAGAAGATTTTCACCAAAATTTAAAACTAAAATATTCGAAATTTCGAAAAATCGGAAAAAATTTATAAAATTATATTTATAATTAGCTGATAGCCAAAGTAGCTAGTGCTATTCAAAATATTATATTAGTCTATATCATGTAAATAATATATTTATAATAATACGTTTTCCGTTTGATTTTTTTTACAGATATAAATCAATTTCGAATTTTCGAACATATATATTTAACTAATTTTTTAACAAAATTTTTTAGTCTATCTAAGAAAAATAAATAGTATGTAAATGCATTTTGAACATAAGTTGAAAAAAAAACAAAGAGCATGCAACGAATTTTTGATCGATAAAAACTTTGGAAATTATCATAAATTTTTGTATGTTTTGTCACGTAATCACGTAATGCATGAATTCTTGATTTGGTGTGAAAGACAATAAATCAAAAATAACAGCGCTGGCCACTTAAATATTTTTGCTTTTAAAAATTCACTTGTTGTCCTCCTGATCACCCCACTGTACATAAAAATAATTTATACTGGCCTATTTTGGAAATCACATCCTTTCAAATCACTTATGGTCTTAAAATGGCAAGCGTGATTTCTGATCTTCTGTAAATTAGGAGATTTTGTGGTTTCCGATTTTTCGAAAACACCAAAAAAAACACATCACAGAAATTCATAAAGCTTAATTTCAAATTACTTTCATAAAATTTGTTTTGCAAAACAGGCCTTATATTATTGATTTCAAGTAGAATGGCCCTAACTCAAATAACTGTAACTTTACAGGAGAAGGTAAAACATAATAGAAAGTGTAACATTCAAAATGTAACTTTTTTTGTACAACTGCTGTAAAAGCGTTATTTTTTACACTATTGCAATAAATATATATACTTATTTATCAATAGCACAAAAAGTATCCTGAGCTTAGAAGTATATAAAAAAGTGATGAGAAAACTGTATTTTAGAACACTTAAGGCGTCGCGCAGGAATTATTTGTTTCCAATACTTTTTAATAAAGAAAAAATTTATTTTTATATTTTTGTTAACAAAATGCATAAGAATGGAAATGCAATAAATTTTTAATTGAACCAAAATTAACCTCTTTTCCTTGTTTGCTTTTAACATTGTCTTCGTAGTGCTGCTGTGTTTTAAACATTAATTTGAAACTACTCAACACCAGTCACAGATTGACCATAATTTTTTATTTTTATTTTTTGCTGATGCAAAATGTGGCTTCATTTTCAAAAGGAAGACTTTTAACTTGTACCCAAATTGCAAGGAGAATGAATGTTTTTATTTATTGCCAACTTTTCATTAAAAGCTTCACGTGAATTGCGTTTCATTTTAAACTGAAATTCAATATATTATTGATGCCTAACCTTTTGATCTGTAAAATTCAAACTAACAATTGGAGTTTAATTTCTTTTAAAGTTTATTGCTTAGATCTTAGCAAAATATTTTAATTGTTCTTACAAGTAAATACATAGTATAAGGGAAGATCTCTTAGTAGAAGCTTTGGAACTATTGCGAAATTTTGTTTTTGATTGACTTGGTCAGTTTTTTCGCAATAGATTTTAAACTCGAAATTTTTAAAAATCCATACATACAAATATATACGCATGTATGTAACACAGTTAAATTTAGCGACAAGCTTTTATATCACATAAACTGTGTAAAAAAAGTTATTTCAAATTTTTTAAGGACTTGCCTGATTAAGCTAAATTAGACGTTCCATAAACATAGCCATACAAAACAGGTGTTCGAACCAAACTAGAGTTGTGTAGCTCATGCACGAACTAGTTCAATTGAACGATTCACTTAACTGAGCGCTGTAAGCCGTTCAATTCACTGAACGCTCTTAACTCAGTATTGAACACTTTCATTAGGTCGTTTTAGACACAAACCTATAATCAAACCCATTTAAATAACATGTGGACTTATTCAGCAGCTCGTTTTAGACACAGGCCTATGTAATTTAAGTGGGTTTGTGTACAAGTACAAGTCTTGTGCTTTTTGAGCAAGTTTTTGTGTCGCACAAGTACATACATAAAAAAAGTATACATATGTAGATATGTATATTTATTAACCAATTCCACTCATTAAACTATTTTACTTTTATCAATTTTTTATACTTCACCTGCCTTGTTTTGCAATGTATGACACACACACGAACACACTCACTCTTTATAAATCTGTCACTTTTTATGTTTCGGTTTTCGCTCTTTCTTTATGCTTGAAAAAATGTTTCACTACAAATGAACTGAGCTAATTGAATGAAATATTTCAGTAAAGTGAGCTTAGCTGAAAAGAGCGGTCAAGAAAAAAAGAGCTGATAAGCACAACACTAAACCAAACTAATAAACAATACTGTATTTGATTAGAGGTGATTTGTCATAACGCCATAGCCATAACCATATAAACCAGTTATATGCAAATATGCACATATACTCTGATAGTTGCATTTTAGGTTAACAGCTTTGAAATCTCTTGAATTTGCGCTTGTTTCTTTGGAAAATAAGAGCAAACACCTACTCTCGTAGGTGTGAAAGCACAAAAGCTTTTTTGTAAAAGCTTGCACATTGTGCATATAGCTTGCACGTAGCTGATATAAACCAATTGATTTTTGGCCATAATGCTTATGCCAGTGTGGCTGGCACGTCTAATTTAAGCTTAAGCACTGTTTCATTTACTTAAGCCTGCGTAAATTTGTTTTACAATTTTTACATTCTTTTACCTGTTACAAATAAATTCTTAATTTGGGACTTCCTGTACCTGCATACACATTCTTTGTTTTCGAGCTTGGAGCTAGCTTACTTGTGTCTTCTTATTTTTGCATGCGTGACTTGAAGAATTTTGTAATTTTAAGTTTCACGCCGAAATCATCCCTGTCTATTTAACTCAAATTAAGAAAAACGAACTCAGCTTAAGCATGGTACTCGTAACGTACCACGGTATCAACTTTTTCACTACATTCGGCCATATCTTAATACTTTTGGTTGGCTTTTTCATTCTTATCCAGCAAATAGGCATACTTAGTCGCAAATTTGAAAATAATTCTAGATTTAGCGATTCGAAAAGAATTCGATATTTTTTTGATAAATTTCCAGAGCTTTGCTAATGTAAATAACTAATACACTGCGAACTCGAATTGCGCACTCGAAAAGTGGCAACGCTATGATAGAGTAGAGTGTTATTACTTCAGCTGTTGATTTTTTTGGCTTTTATCTTGTTAAAATTCGCAAATAAAATTTCTTTTACTGTAAATTGCAGTTTGTGATTATAAATTTATCTAAATTTTGTAAAATTATTAAGTAATAATCGCTGCCTTTAGTGTTTCAAACATTGATTGGCATAACTACTGGATTTGTATTGTTGTTGCTGCTGCTGCTGCTTGCGGTCTACATGCATAAATTTTTTTGTTGGTACAAGTGTCGAGACTAATTGTTCGGTGTTGCTGTTTCTAGTCGCCATTTCGTGATCTTTAGCTGTGGTACAATATATTAAGAACAATTATTTACAATGACTGGTAAAAAGGTTATCTGTGGTGAATGCAATAAAGTTATTGGCAAATGTGAATGTGTGCAATGCGACATACATATGTGCTATGTGGTTTCATTGGCGCTGTACGGAAGTAACGGAGGAGGTCTATTCCACAATGGCAAAACAAGACGGTATTTTTTTTAAATGCACTAAGTGTCGATCCTAAGTCTACAAATAAATCCACTTCGCACCAAGCTGGATGCCTCTCCTAGCTGTACTAGTGACCTTAGCCTCCAAATTAGCCAACTTCATACAAAAACTATAGCATCCAGCATCAATGTAATTAGCTACACACGTAGTGGAGACTGTAAAAATGATTAAAAAATCCTCCTGCGATCTTCGAACTGAAATATTGTTAAGAGTTGAAAGGATTGAGGACAATATTGCCAAATGTTACACACAAGTCAAAGGCCTAGAAAAATCACTTGAAAGCAAGGCCAGGAAGCAAGAAGCGATTACCAATGTGATCGATCATAGAGCGAACAGAACTGATATTGTTACCACTGGTTTGCCTACTGGTCTACATAACCTTAAAAATGTAATAGTGGATTTGTGCAATTTCCTTGGTGTCTCAATAGATGCGAATGATATTCAGCATGTTTGTACTGTGAATAAAAGTAAATCCGTGTTAGTCAAATTTATCATACCATATCATCATAACTTAAGATCACTGAAACTTAGTGACATTATACGATCTTTAATGATCAATTTACACCTATGGCAGCAAAAATGAACTACATGCGTAAGCAGTCGTTAATGAAGAAAAATATCACCAAATTCAAAATTTATAATGCCGATAAGCTAAGATTACTTATGCAGGTAGAGCCTCTAGCTTGAATGACTTCTATGAATGTGAAAGGTAAATTTGCGGAAGATGGAGAATAAATGAATGTATTCTTGTTTTTCATGTAGTGATTTTCTGCCTTCAATCATCATCAGCTGGTTATTAAGTATTATACAATTATATTCATAAATTTCCAATCAGTATTTGCATTATTTTACATTTTATTTTATTTCTTATATGCTTTAGTATTAATGGCATCTGGTTCCAATTTAGGCCCGGTGTCACATGACAATATGTATTTGCGTTCTATGTTGTATAACTCAGCTAAAGTCTTCAGGATTCGTCACTTTAATTGCCAGAGTTTAGTGTTTCTTCTAGAAGTACTTAAATAGATGAAATTCGCAATATTCTGCGAGAGAGTATTCTTGATGTGAGACCTGTCTCACATTTCATCTAATGTAGTATCCATTTCAGGCTATACTTTTTTTTCTAAGTGATAGGCCTGGACGGGGGACTGCTTCAATTTCTCAGGTATAAAATGGATATGGTCAACGTGGTGGTGGAGTTGGTGTGTGTCTTTCAAATAAATACAAGGGCAAAGTTGTTTTTACATCAACGGATTTCGGTATCTTTGAGTCGATGTATATAATTATATTTAAATTTTTATATTACTCTACCAACTAATAAATATGGCTCTATGAGCTCGGTTGGTTTTTTTGAAATTAATAAAAAAAAATTCTCACGATGTATGCAATAAGACCTGCCACAGAATTTGTTAAACTAAAAACAAAAAATTCGTAAAAATTAAATAGAATGAGAAAAACATTTTTTTTATTAAATATTTTACTACAAATTCATCAAACCAAATAAAGAAAATAATAAAATTTAAAATCATTCTTATAAGGAATGGTTTCCTCTGAGCATTTTACTATATCAACACCCAGAAAAAAGATTGGTTGGAAAATGGTTAAGCCAATAAAATATAATTTGCATGAACTATATTTCAGTTCACACTATCAATTTTCTATTAATCCAAAAAACAATCCATGTTCATTGCCATCAGGGCAACTAAAAAATTTTCGTCCTATATTAGCGTTAAAATAAACACTTTCTTTCAGTTGCCGCAACTAACTAGAGCTTGAGTATACTATCATAGTTTATAGCAGCAATTTAAAAAATTAGCTTTTGTGATTTTCAAAGATATTATGATTTGTGAATTCTCAAATGGTTTTTGAAAGTCTGTGCATAAGATAACAAGTTTGTGGCTATTCACAATGTGTGCTTAAGGAAATTCATATAGACATGATTCACCACCAGAAAATAAATTTCAATTAAAATAAACTTATGACAATATGTATAATAATAAATTTCTTAAATTTTGTATTTTTATTTGCGTTTATTGTTTTAGCAAGGAAGACCAACTTTCCTTTCACGTGTACCAATTATGATATTGTTTTAATTAAATATATTGTGATAGTTGTTTCAACGAATCTGTTTTCTCTGTGTACGTATTTTTTCTATATAGGGAAATTCTGAAAACACCAAATCGCTCGAAATTAAAAATAGAATCTATCGAAAGGATACCCTTTTTTTTGTACCCTTTGTGATGGCATTCGGTACCATGACTTTTATAGCCGTCAGATGGAAGAAGGAATTTGCATGTAAACTTGACATTTTTACACGTCATGTGTTTATCGGAACAAAAGCAATGTATCAAACACAAATGCTGATCTATTGTTAAAAAGCTTCAACATCAGAAGTTGCAGTGGCAAATATATTAATGACGTGTATGAACGTCATGTCCCACCAGAAACATTTGTTATGATGTCTATACACGTCAGTGTCCGCGAAATGGTTAAAACAAAAGAATTTAAGAGATAGCCACACTTGTAGACATGTTTTTTATTATACATGTGTAATAAAATTACTAAGTCGAATCGAGAAAAATTTTTATCGGTGATAAATTAAAGTTTAAATTTCACGTTTTGGGTTTTTGACACCAAGATGAACTATAATAACTGATCGATTATTTGATTTTTTTATCCGCAAAATGGCATAAATTTCCAAACCTCTACCCATGGTACAAGTTTCTAGCTGTCAAACTTTAACCTCAATTATCTCGAAGCTACCTTTTTGAAATGAAAACTTTAAAATTCTGCAACTTCGTAAATTTTTTAGACTTTTACATGACTTTGGTGTCATTTTGTTCAGAATTTGTCCTTTATCCATTGGTATCAAAAACTCGATTTTTACCCCTGGCAAGATAAGGTCCCTTTCGTAATATCGAGACTCATATGAGTTTCATACACTTATTACTTACATTAGTTCTAATGGAGAATATCGTAGTAAGCAAGATACCCCCTTAATAATGTGAAAGATACGAGTAGAATACACATGTTTATATGGGAATGATTATTTTGATGGCAAAAAGGCAACACAGTGGCTGATTTTGTCGTCATAGTGGAGTTAAACTAATTTCTATTTTTGTTGGCTGGAGTGAGTAAATTTAGTGCTGCGAGTATAATGCAAAATGTTGAATGCAAGCTATCTTGCAATTATTTCATATTATTTAATTTTTAAGTACATTTTAAAAGAGTAATTTAATTTTTTTTGTAAAATATTTTAAGGTGGCAATACTGAAATATGTATTTATACTCGAATATGGCTACCAGGCGGCAAATGCAGCTTTCGAAATTTGCAGTTAAATGTTCGTGTAGCCTGCTGTGGTGAATGTGTTCAATGAATAACTATGTATATTATTGGCCTAAGTAAGCAGTCTTGAAATGTAAATATGTCATGTTTTTTAAATGTATTCTCGTGGCATGTATTATACTAAGCCAATAATAAATGCTGTCGTACTATAAACGAAGCACGATGGTTGTATTGGTGAACGTGTATATGACTGTTAACAACCAATGCCGCCAAGACGTCTTGTTTATAACAAACAATGAAAATAAGTACTGTTGATACATGTATGCTTGTTATTTTGCATATTGTACGTTTGGGTGTCTGTGTGTAAGATTTAGATGGTAAGCTATTATGTTTGTGTTTAAGGGAGGTTTCTTAACGCAAGCGCACACAACTCATGTAAATGCATGTGTGCATTTGTATGTGCGCAGAAAAATAAGAGAGCATACACAAATTATCTAGGTATGTATGTATGTACATGCATGACGTTAGTATACGCGTTAATGAGAGAAAAAAGCACAAGCACCACAAATTCTTCAGTTACGAACTATTTTCTTCTTTACTCTTATACCTGCAATAAGTTAAACAAATGTATTGCCGAACACGTTGTTTAGCGTTTGTTTCAAAAGATTTCACTGTAGTAAAGCATTTGAAATTGCTCTCATGTCTTAAAAGTTCTTATAAGACGCCTTTTGCAGGTCTTCAATGTATATAATAATGCCTCAATTCTATTCTAAATGTATTGTGTCGTCTTGTCTATGGACGGAAAAAGTCGAAGTTGTGATCCTTTAAGACAATTATTAGTTATTGTGTATACTAGAAGGTTTGTGAACATGTTTTAGGCTTTTGTTCCAAACCGTTATATCCAACACATATTTTTCAAACTATTTTATAATAATTTTATTTAATTTTTATGTTTTAAAAACATGGTAATAATATTTTTATTTTTCATTATCAAAGACAAGATTTTATGAAGAAAATTACTTAGAGAATTCTAAACCAAACACTCAAAAATATATTCAAACAATAATGTCCTAAATCTTTTTACTGAATTAGGGCATAAGTTTATCTTTTTTTTAATTTATGAACAAAGTTCCTAATTCAAAACAATAATTTTTAACAGACTGTCAAGAAAATATTTTTAGATCTTTAGATTTACGAAATTGCGAAGCACATGTTATTCCTGCAATAGCAAAAAATTCTTGTACTGGATCATATTGTCTACACTGAAAGATTTTTTTTCATAAGTTCTATGAATTTCGACATTAATCCAATGAAAAAAATCATTAAAATTCAACCAACGTCACGCTTCGTTGAATTAATGAAACCAGTTTCGTTAAAATTATTTTAATGACAACTACGTCAAATGTATTAAACAGTGTCATCAATGCAATGAAAGAACTTCATCTAAACAACGAAATAATTTCGTTAAAACGACGAAATCATCATTTCATTAAAACCACGAAATAGTTTCATTAAAATAACGAGATAATTTCCAACGAGATAATTTCATTAAAATAACGAAATAACTTCATTAAAACAATGAAATAATAACTTCACAAAAACGATGAAATAACTTTATTATAACAACGAAATAACTTAATTGAAACTGTATGTGTAAATAAGCATACAAAGAGTACAAAAACTATCATATAGAACTACCTTTGATGCAAGCTTTTGTTTGACAACTGTTAAAATAAGTTTAATTTATCAGACTTTCATGACTACAATGAAATTTTCATTGGGACAACGAATACATTTCATAGCTATAATGAAATTCTAAATTTTGTATTTTATTATTTTTTTAGTCTTAAAGAATTTAATCTTTAACTTAATTGCTTTAAGGTATGTACTTATCAATATATGTTTATTTCATGTGCGTGAAGATAAATTTGAAAATTTATAACCCTAGACACAACCCGTCTTCTTTAACAGAACTCCGTTAACAAAAGACAGAGCTCTGTTAACTAATAATAATTAGTTTTTTCTTACAAAATGGACTTAATACCCAATTTAGCAAAATAAACCAGAAAATTTAAACTAAGAGACTTCTCTATGCTTCCTTTATATAGATATAACATTTCATAATACCAAAAACACAAAAAATCCATATCTTCATCCACAGTCATAAATTGGTTTTTAGTAATTTTTTCAAAAACCGTAGGAGATGGGGTAAAAAAAATATTGGCGGAGATTTCTGGACGCCTCTGGATCAATGTCCAATAGTCAAAATTCTTAACAGCCTGTTTTTGTAAAAATTACAGCACAATTTCAAAAAACAAAATTTTAAATTTGAAAAATAATGTTGGTCATTTTTATCAAAAACCGTAGGAGATGGGGTAAAAAAAATATTGGCGGAGATTTCTGGACGCCTCTGGATCAATGTCCAATAGTCAAAAGTCTTAACAGCCTGTTTTTGTAAAAATTACAGCACAATTTCAAAAAATTAAATTTGAATTGAAATAAACAGCAAATACTGTAAATGTTTCTTAAATATAAAGGGGTTTCTTAATAATTAGAAAATATTGTTGCAATAAGCACAATGAAACTAGAATACCAACGAAGCAATTCCAATGAAATTCTTTCACAATATTCGTGACATTTTCATTAGATTTCTGAAAATATCATTAGATTTGTGAAAAAAAAATTTAAAATGAAATTGTTTCGTTGGATTTATGAAGCAAAATTCTTTCGGTATACCTACGAGTTTTAAATAATTTAATTTGAGCCTAATGAACAATTATTACTTGAATTAAAATGTATTACAGCTTTAATGAAATAATTAACTGCAAAACTTACTTAAATTAGAGCATTGAACGTTGCACTAGCAGCAGAGTTCGTATTTTTAATACATTCAAAGTATGTATATTTTACACTCCATATTCCATATAAAATTTAAAATGGATTTGAAATGTATTTTATTTTAAAATTGTCATACGAGTACAATAAGATGTTTTTTAAAAAAAGGCTTTAAATGCACTTTATTATTTTATAAATATGAGCCATCAGTGCCATAATTAAGGTTTGGCTGTAAGTTACATACATATATAGAAAATAAATAAATATAAAATTTGATTCTATTATTTCTTGCACAAAAGATGATAGCGCTCTTCTTCGAAGCATGTACCTATCCTTTACAACTTCACTTATTTATTTCGCGTTGACACTTGTAATAAGTTCGCAGAAGCGTCTATTGACATTCTCAAATTAATTGAAATAAGATAAAATGCGCTAAAATGTTAATATCAAGCAAGTGCGCTTAGCGAAATTAATTGACCACTTAGAATAGCATTTATGCATGTGGGTAAATGAATCGTGTGGCGGCGGCGATGGTCAGTCATGCTATCTATGCTGGTGGTGGTGGTGGTGACCCATCTTTCTCAATAATCAACAAATTTCCAAAAGATTTTTAAATTAATTGACGCTTAAAAGCATTTCAATGGCATCGAAATCTTGCTGGCCATCGAAAGAGTTTTAAAACCTTAATTAAGCGCATACGGCCGGTCGGTCGGTCGGTCGGTCGGTCACTTGTATTTATGGAGTTTGAAAACAAACGATAATATAAACTTTTAAAAGCGCATAACTCACACGTATGTAAACTTAGGTTATAACATAAGCTAAAAGTGTTTGCCTGCCTGCGTCAATTTCCTGCCACATTTTGGGTAGGCAAGATTTGTGTTTTTTCTTTTTATTTTTTATTTTCTTTTTGTGTATAGTATATATAAACATATTTGGCATTTTTGTAGTTGTTGTTGTTGTTGTTGTTGTGGTCTGATACAATTAAATTAAGTTAGTTGGTCATTATCAGATTAGCTTCTGGAAATACGGTGGGTACTACGAGTATGTATTGTGAATAAAGTCATGTCATTTAAAATGACCAAAAACAGCCAAAGACACAGACAAACACTTACAATTTATACTCTGCTATTTATAGTTAGTTACCAAAAAGATCAAGTTTATGCTAAAGCCGGCCGGAGGAAAATGTGAAATTAAAATGCGACCACACAAGTTGTAAGATTTTGTAGTTTATTTTATTTAGGAACAGCTACTGTGTTTCTGGAGCAGATTAAAGAAACAATAAATACAGGCTGACACACACACAGAAATACATACATAAATACGAACAGCAACAAAAGTGATATTATCATAAATAATGTAGATCAACGTGACACTACTACTCTAGAAACATTTAGCTGGAGACCAAAACCAAAAACACCTTTAGAATAATAACGTGTTTTGTTGTGTTGTGTTGTGTTTTGAGTTGTTGCATTCATAACGCCTTCCTGGAAGGGTATGCCAAGCTAAAATAAGCCAGCTAAAAGCTAGCTATCTAGTCAGCTAACAAAGTCATATTGAAAAAGTTGTGAGAAGTTGGCGTATTTAGTGTTCAGGCCATACATGGATCATCATCTCCATCATCATGCCACGCAAAGGAAACCAACAAGAAGCCTGACTAAAAAACAAACCCAGCAAAGGTCAAATCTTAAGAAAATCCCCTTAAACAGGTAGTTGTAGTAAAAAAAAAAAATTAAAATAAAAGAAATACTAAATTCTCTTGAAATTTACAAACAAAAAGTAATTCTACTACGCATGATATTTTTATTTTTATTTGTGTGTGTGTGTGTTGGTTGTTTCACGTTTATCTTGCAAACTTTATCATCATTTCTTTAGATTTTGTATCTGTGCGCTTGTTTGTGTGTTTGTACATTTGCATGATATTCCTATTTAGCTCTTCTGCAAGACATTTCATTGGAAATGTACAAGCATACAATAATTCTTCATTCGTCTGTACTGTAGGAGATGGTTGGAGATGATGCCGACGACTGTCTACTTAATAACATCTAATTTGTCATCGTTGAAGAACTAATTTTTCTTAAACGATAACGTCAAAACCACCGGCTACTAGTTTTGAACGCGCTTTGTGTGAGGCCATAATTCTTGGCCACAAATTGTAGCTGGCACATGAAAAACTAAATCCTAACATACCTACTAGCGCGATATTCGTCTGATAACTGTGTTAGCGCAATAAAACATTTAATTTTCGAAAGAAAAATATCTTGTGTCTTTTCATATAATTCGGATTTTATACAATTCCCATGAGATGTTTAGAGACCTAATCTCAATAGATTCCTAGAAGATTTAATTATTTTGAAATTGTATATTTTAATTAATTAATTTTTATTTTTTTAAATTTTCCCAGGAATCTCTGGTCCATTCTTAAAGGCTGGCTAATATAAACTAGAGCAAGTATATATACTAATAATGTCAGTTCTAACAAATTCATTTGACAATAATTGGTGCTTATTACCAGCACCCTTCGATATATGTACAGCAACTACGGTTGCAAAAGTTGATTGTACGAAATTTCGTTCGGTATTCCGTCACGAAAAATAAATCAATAAAGAAATGGAATGAAAATTCATATGGCATAAAGGAAAAAGTCGTGATAAGCTGATTTGAGTTAATGCCATCTTTATAATCTTCATTTCTTTCACCCCTCAAACCATAAATGTCATGTGAATATATGTATATATATACAGTCAAGCAGCAATTAAGGCAACTACTCCTTGGTTGTGCTCATGTGTAGGAATGCCCAAAATATGTTATGTGGTGGCAGACAAGTAATTGTTTTTGGGTCCGAGGACACATGTGGACTGAGGGAAACGAAATGGCCGATACACTGGCCAAAAGGGGATCCACTTACGGGTAGAAGAAATGGTATATGTCCGCAAACTAACTCAAAACCTGAAATGGATCATAGACTCTAAGATGAAGGAAAAAGCGGAGGAAAGTTTGCGTGGGACGAAAACTTTCAAAACTTCTAAAATCATGTGGATTTCCTATGATCCTAAATCGACTAAAATCCTTTTATCATTAACCAAAAGTAACTTTAGACTTCTAGTGGGAGGTATTAACTTGACACTGCTGGATGGCTTCGTATGCTGTCAAAATATGACAAATACTTGACGGCACTTGCAGGAAATCTTATGAACCGGGGTAATTGAGACAGTAGAACATCTACTGTGCCACTGTCCGGCTCTAAGCCGCACTAGATATGACTGTCTTGGTGATTACACTTTTCGTAGTCTTGAACTTGTATCGGTTATAGAACTGTGTAGATTACTAAGGTTTCTTAAATCTGTGTGGGAGTCACTCGGTACAGGCACCACGAACTAGGCTGTCATACTTACAGGTTTCTTGTCATCTACTGGTATCGCTAAGGATCAATCCTGGTCTATGCGAGGTCCTTGACCACTCAGAGTAACCTAACCAAACCTATAATCTACATATTCAAAAGTACACCTAGGCAAAATCTCAAATGTTTTGTGAGATTTGTTGACCTATGACTTCATTTGGAATAATAGCTTCATTTAGGCTATACTTTGGTGTATTTCAAATGCAATGTATTATTTATAGTGTGTAAAACGATGTTTCTTAAAAAAAATTAAAGGGTACTTCGCTCAGAAGAGTATTTAAGCCAAAAAGATGGCTAATACTGTTAGTTAGTTTAGATTTCTTGTCAAGAGATATTAAGTGCTCCTAGATCAATGAATATTGGCTGAAATATGACTTATAGTTCTAAGCTGAAAATAAACAAAAAATCAGACAAAGGAGAAAAAATTTACCCCCAGGGCCATTATTACAACTTAAAGTTAGTTAAAAGTAGAAATTTGACACACGTATAAAACGCTATTAATTTTTATAAATTTAATTTAAATTACCAGCAAGGATACATTTGCCTCTACCTTAGCGCTTACTTTAGGTTAAGCTAAAAATTTACTGATGGAAAACTTTTTATACGTCCGATAAAATCCTAGTTTTCACTAACTTTAAGTTGTAATAATGACCCTCAGAGGAAGTAATTCCACCTTTTTTTTTTAACTTTTTGCATACTCTCTTTTTAGCAAATGCAACTTTTAACCATAAACCCAGACGACAGTAAGGCAGTTTCGTCTTCACTTCGTTTTGTGGGCGGACAAAAATTTTATTTGGAAATACATATCGAAATATTTAAAAAAAAATCTACTACTTATACCTTAATATCATAAAAATGAAACTTATGAGCTGTTATTGGCTGGGGGAGTATCTCTCCCCTCAAAGCAAAACATTTCATGACTAACAAAAAGCTTTCTTAGTCATATTTACTTTGCATGGAAAGTAAGCAAAAATAAAAAAAGTTTAAATTTTCAAAAACTCGGAAAAAAAATTTGGCGCAAACTTGCGCAACCTTTTTTTCTTGTGTCTAAAATTAGAGATTTAAAATTTTTTTGTGGTGTAAAACATAATTCTAAATGTAGCTACCATGACTTTTAAAAACCTTCCTTCTTCTTGTCTTTTCTTTGTAAAAAAAAGTGTATAATATTTTTCTTTTTAATTTTTAAACGAACTGTTTGAACATTAATATTCGAGATAATTTTTTTGTTTTAATACTAAAAATAGTTTTTGATGAAATCTTCCGGCAAAAAAAAAATTAACATAATACCTTTATTCGTTTATCCACAAAAATATCATTTAAACATGTTAAAACCGAAAACAAGATTAAACACTAATGTACGAATAATTTTCTTCAATTTCCTGATTTTAGCAGTGTCTCAGAGCTACAAATCGCAACTTTAATTCTTCAAAATTTACAATATGATGTAAAATTTTGTTGTGTATCGAACAGTGTACTTATTTATTTATTTTTTTTATTAAATGTTACAAATACAATTACAAATTATATCATAACTTAATTTAAACGAGAATAGTATTATAGACCTTCACTCGTTGTAGTGAAACAGACCAGGCTCTATTGTGGGAATTGAACCCACAAGCTCCACACTGATAGGCTAGCACACTACTCACTAGTCTACCGAGGCACCCTGTGGACTTAGTTCTTAAGATTTCCTCAAATTTATTCTCGACTTTTTGTTCAGCTTTTTGACTCAAATACTCCTCTGTGCACCGTAATAAACAGTAAAACATCTCTTAAATACTTTTTCCTTATTGCCACAGACTTCATCTTAAACAATTCATTTGGTGCGCTCTGCACATAACAATTTTCATTTGTTTTTTTCTTTAATTAAAGATGTTATGTTAATTTATTTAAGTTGTCGTTGTTCACAATTTATTCAATGGGAAAAGTGTATAATATTTTTGAATTAAAATATTATTGGTTCAATCATTCAACGCGTACCAAAATTATTTAGAATCGATTTTTTCATTATATAGATTCCCTAATATCATATCTGAAAGAAAATTAACGTGCACGATTTTAAAAACATCTGCAGGACCATTATTAATTTTTTGGAAATGAGAAATTTACTCGCACAGAAAAAATTATTGTCGAATTTTTTTCAATTAAGTGATTGGTTTAAAAAAATTATATTTTTTATTAAAATTTTAATTGAATATATGTTTGTTTTAATTGAGTTTACTTCTCTTTCAAAAAAGTGTTATCAAGAGAGCTTAACTCAGAATACTGTGAAATGGTAAATAATTATTACATATTAATTGCATGTAAATAATATAACTTCTGTTTTTATGTGTGAAAATCGAGCAATTTTTTGTAGTATGCCACATTGTTTTGAAAAAATATTTTCAATTAAAATACCCAATTAAACATTTAATTGGTTTTAATATTATCTATGCAAGCAAAAAATATACTTTAGTTAAAAAAATTTAATCATTCTTATTTTGACGTGCGTTGAAAAAAATAGAATATGGAAATAAAAAAACATATTCATTTCTTTCCTCATTTCTTAACAAGGAAATAATAATAAGAAATGCAAGCTCATGGACCAAATATGGATGTTAAGTTAGTACATTGATGGTATCCGGTGTTCGATGCAAATCGTCTTGCGTAAGTATATGTATGTATGTATGCAAAATATCGTATCCTTTATTTAAAACCCAATCAGAAAATACACACACACAATTCAAAGAAAACTTACGATATTATTTACACCTACGCAAGCCTATCAAACACCGAATACGGCCATTGTACTTTTTTGCAATATTCGAACTTAAAAATCCATACGATGCATGAGTTTGGTTTTTGGTACAATAGACACATGTTTTCCTTTTTTTAATTTTTTACAAATATGTTGTAGTGAAACAAATTTACTTTAAATTTATGTACTTGATAAGTATATATAAAAATGATTACATTTTCATTTTTATAATTATCACTTAAAAAATTTTCATGATTCTTTTGTTAAACTTTGTAAAAAAACATTTAATTTTTAAAATACCCAGCTAAAAAAATTATATATGGTCCATATATTTTTAATATATGAATCTATATAACTATATATGAATATGTATGAATTCATGTATGGAAATATATGGGATTATACATGGCAAAACTATTATATATGATCTAATATATAGACTAATATATGAAATGTATTATAACATATGAGCTCATATATGAAAATTTAATTATGAAGCTCTTCATATGTGGATCCATATAAATATAAGATTTTATAAGAATGTATGCATACATGATATCTCACATAATATCGTTTCTGCAATCAAAAAAACTTGGAATTTTATCACTGCTGAATTGGAAATCCATTAGAAAATACATACGGTATGCAAAGATTATATGCGTACCCTCAACGTTTAAAAAAGAAAAACTTTTTGTTAAAAAAAAAACCATTCCTGTATGATTTTATATATTGTGGGCCCATTTAATATATCAAATAATTAAAAGGATAATCCAGTCATTAATTTTATAGAAAATAACAAAATTCTCTAGATAAGAAACAAAGTTCATATTACTGTATTGAAAACTATTGTTAGATGGATTATTCTTTCTTTTATAATTAATTGCATTAGTTTTTAATCTGATTTCTTAAGCTAAATGTTATATACGAATATGATTTAAGTGTTTTTTAAATAATTGATTCACCTTTTGATGAATGAAATGACTTTTAGTTCGTTTTGAATTATTTGTCCAAACAAATGTTTCATTAAATGCAACCTCTCTCTCAAGTCTAAAAAATTTAATTTTAGTAATTGAATTTATTGCACAGCAGTGCGCTTTTGTGAATCAAGTTTGTATAATTATGAACTTTGGATACTGTGGAGGCAATTTACACATACATACATGTATGAAAATGTATGAATATATGTATATATAATCATATATGCCCATATAACCTCATTTTTTGGATCCAAACCATATATGGGATATCATATATGCTCCATACATATTTTTTCAGCTGGGTATGTATATTTAAAAATATAAATAAATTTAGTTGCGTTTTATAAAATTTTTTCTAAAAAATAAAATTACTATAATGTAAATAATATAATTTTTTATATTTTCATTCTATTAAATTTTTATCTATATGTCAATTAATTTTTTAATTAAATCTTTAAAAATATTTCAATTAAATTTTAATTGGATCTTTAAGAAAACATCAATTAAATTTTTAGTTAATGTAATATTTTTTTAATTGAAAAAATCAAAAAAATTTTCAATTAAAATGAATGAGTTAATATCAAAATTTCCGTGATTGGTTGAAAACTAGTTAATATTTTAATTGAATCTTTGTTTTTTTTCTGTGCGGATTCGGTTTACAGAACAGGGCCGACAAAATTGTTTACTCAACTCTTGAGAGCAAAATTAATATATTTTCCCATTAAGTTATCTGTAAATTGAAAATTTTAAACTCGTCTTCTGGGCAACTAGTTTTTTTAGTTATGAAGTTGTTTAAGTAAATATGTTTGATTTTTTTTAAGAGAGGGTCGATCAAGATTGCTTTCCATTTGACATAAACTTAGGCCGGGTTTACATCTGTGTGCCATGCGCAAAATGAAAAACTCTTTGAAACTGTTTAACTTAATAAGTACGTGTTTGAATCAAACAGTTTTTCATTAGTATTTAGTGGTCACGCTTTCTTTGGTACAATGCACAAATAAAATTGGAGATGTAAACTCAGCCTTACGTTTGTACAAAATTAAAAAAGAAAATATTAAAAATAATGTTTGTGTAGATCCGGTTACTATATTGGACTCTTGGTATCATTCATATCTTTATTGAATTTAAAATCTTTGGAAGATGTGTGAATATTTTCTAAAATAAATATTAAAACAGATTGGAAAACTTATTATTGTTCAAAATTTAGTTCGTATCGCTCTGTAAGCCAAATTTAATGTGATAATTATTAATGAACAAATAACACCAAATTAGCAGAACGGAACAACTAGCTATTTTCGAAGGTCGCTGCACCTTGATCATCAGCGTTCTTTGTGTTTGGTTCACTGGAAGCGTTCAGCAAATTGTAATACGATGAATCAAAACAATTCACATTTTAAGCAGAAATATAAATCAACTGACACCATACACGATGGACAAAACACACAGAACGCTGATGACGAAGGTGCAGCGAAAACAGCTAGTTGTTCCTTTCTGCTGGTGTTTGTCAAAATATTTACAATTAACTTGAGTGTTATTTGTTCATAATACTTAACACATGTAATGTGGCTTACAGAGCAATACGAACCTTAGCCTAATCAAATCATAAATATAGAAATAATGCAATTCAATCCAATTCAATTTATTGTTCTTCATATGATATTTACATTGTCATTTACATCTAAAAATTATATTTAAATAGTTCAAGCTTTGAACTTTTTCTTCTTAATAATTTATAGTAATTTAAAAAATTATATATTTACATATTTACTTTAAAATTTTATTGGAGGCAAATTTGAAAAAGACCTATTTGAAAATTTTTTTCGATATTTTAATTAATAGTTTTAACGCCTACATTCTACCTAAGCTGATGTCAAATTATTGATATCGGTGTGTTCTGACCAAGAGGAGCTGGAGTAAAAATTTCTAGTTAGTTTATTTAGTCTAACAACGACAGTATCTGTATTCGAAATAAAATGTAGCCTGAAAAGTAGAAAGGTAGAAAAGAACCATGGAAGATTATATAAAAGTTTTAATAGTTTGTTCTAAGCGATTTGAAGTTTTTTAATATGGCATGTTGCACTTTTAGCCCACATAGGGGCTGCATAAAATATTACAGCCCGGAAAATCAGTTTGAATATAAGCATTTTGTTTTCAATACTTAAAGAAGAATTTCGGTTTATAAAAGGGTAGAGAATGCGTGTTAGAATATTCACTTTATTTATTGTGTATTGTACATGTAAAGTACATATAAAGATATTTAATTTTTGGATCGAGAACGAACTATTCCTAAATATTTTACTTTTTGCTCCCATTGTATTTTTGTATTTAAAAAAATAATATTCCTGTGGGGAATATAACAAGGTTTTCTTTTTCTTATAAAGTATATAGCTAGTCTTATCTGCGTTTAATGTTATTTTCCATTTATTAAAATATCTTGTTAATTCTTCTAATTCTCGTTGTAAGTTTGAATTATGCTTTCAGAGAGTATATCGATCGTCAGCAAATACTGACATGATGCAACTTTCAAGATGGGATGTAGAAACAAACAAAGTTCGAACAATAACAATTAAAACTAACTTAAATAATTTTTTTATCTCAAAACGTTTGTTTTATTAAAAAAAATCACTTGCGTACATATTTATTTACATATGTACAGTGACCCAAAAAAAACTTGTACAGCAAACGCTCCTCCCTTCAATTTAAAATATCTCTATAGCAAGTAAAAATTTTGAGCTTAAACCAAAAAAAGCAAAAGCCTATTAAAAGGCAAATTAATCAGCTTTCTATAACACTTTCTTATTAAATTAAATAAATTCATTTCAATAGTAAAAATAAACAAAACACAAAATAACAAATTTTTTCATAGCAAAAAAAAAAGTTGCACACTAAGTTTTCTTTTAGAAGGGTGTAATAAAATGGATGCTAGAACAAAAATTAGTACTTTGTGTGGCCACCTCTTGCATCCAACACAGCTTTGAGTCTTCTTCTCATAGAATGAACTAGATTTTTCGTAATATTGGGAGGTATGCTATCCCATATATCCTGGAGCGCATTTTTGCGTTAATTTTTGCTCCTATACTGGCGTCTCCATATACGCCCACAGATGCTCTATAGGATTAAGGTCAGGGCTCTGGGGAGGATGGAGCAGCACTTTTTTAACATTATATAGAAGCCATTCTCTTACTATTAGGGAAGAATGCTTCGAGTCGTTGTCTTCAACCAGGCAATAATTACCATTTATATTTACCTTTGCAGCTGATTGCGCTAAATTATCTTTTAATATTTTCAAATAATCCATTTTATTCATTATGCCTTCTATAAAAATTAGATTTCCGACCCCATTCGACCCCATTGATCCCCACACCATGACATTACCGCCGCCATGCTTTACCGTTTTATTTAAATTTTTGTTATTTAAGGCTTCACCTTCTTTTCGCCACACAAAGCGACGACCATCAGATCCAAATAAATTAAATTTGGACTCATCAGTGAAAATAACTGTGTCCCAAAAGTCATCAGAGTGATTAATATACTCTTTTACATATCTCAATCGCTTTGCAATGTTTTTATTTGATAAGTATGGCTTATTGCGAGGTGTGTATGCTCTGACGTTGATTGAATGTAAGAAGTTCCGCACACTCTGGGGATAGACGTCTACGATTTGAGCCTCTCTAAGCTGATTGGCGATGGATACTGCTGATGTCTTAGGATCATCTTTGTGAAAACGACCTATTCTCCTCTCTGCTTGGGATGTAATTATTTTTCTTGGTCTACCGCTTCCGCTTGGTCTATGTAAATTTTAATTTTTTTTGTATTTTGAGATTATGTAGTGGACAGTAGTGTGTGGTTTTTTAACAATTTCGCCAATTTCGCGTGTACTTTTACCGTTTTTCCAATAGTCAATAATTAAACCTTGCATATCTTTCGATGTTTGCTTATTTGCCAATTTTTTCCTAAATACTTTGCTTTAAATTAACGAGAAAATCAAAAATTGTTTAAAAAGAAACCACCAAACTTATAAAACGCACTTGATAGTTAGGGAAAACAACACGGTTGCATAATTTAGTGGGTTTAAAGTGTTGCCACAGAAAGTGTACAAGTTTTTTTTTTTGGTGGTGAAAAATTGAGTTATTTTCTTTTGTGTATTTTTTTAGTATTAAAATAAGTTTGTTTAATTTAATCAAAGTATTTTATAGAAAGTTGACTAATTTGCTTTTAAATTGGTTTTTGGTTTAAGCTCAAAATTTTAAATTGCTACAGAGATATTTTGAGTTGAAGGGAGGAGCGTGTGCTGTACAAGTTTTTTTTTGGGTCACTGTATGTAGATGCAAAGTTCTTGCAACTCATCTAAAGTATTTTTCTGCGTAATTTCTTTCAAGACAAAAAGTTCAAATATTTAACATGAGAGCGTTTGTAATAGAAATCATTAAAATCGTGAAACATGAACGTTTAATTGCAGAACATATTATTTCTACGCTAGAACCATATGAACAATATAAAAATTCATATTTATTTTCATGTTAGCGAGTAAAATTTATAAATACCAGCATCTATCTCCCCAGCATATGCTAATAACAATTTTAAAAAGTTGTTAACGTCTTAACCGAACATATCCGGCGCCTAATGTTCATGTACTCGCTGTACTTTATTGCTGCGTACACACACGCAACAACTGCAACTCTCATGTTGTTTAGCCGTTTGTTTGATTCTTTTTTTATGCGTTGTTTAGCCAAGCTGGTGTGTTGTTTGCGTGGCTTTGTTTTGGCAAAATATTCCCCGCAGAAGCACTAAACATCAATAATAATAATCATCATCATCATTCCCAACTTCATCGATGTTTTATTGATTTAAAAATGTTTTTCTCATCTTCTTTTTTTTAGACAAAATCACATGGCATGAAAAAAAAGATTTTCGTTTGCTGCACATTTAAAAGCGTGAACGGGCCCATTAATAATTTCGCTTGTGATTTAATTGTGCATAAATTTTGTAAATTTTTTTTCTTATTTCTCATTTATTGTGGCACAGCATTTGATAATTTATAATTTTGTTGATTTTCTCAAGAGGGTGCATGCATGTTAAGGTTGCTTAGGGATTTTTATTTATTTGTTTTTTTTTGGTTTGGTTTGGATTGTTTCAGTTGCAGCCTGACTTGCCTCTCCGCTTAAAGATGATGTTTTTTTATGATGTTTAGGCACGCTGGCGCATTGGCGCATGTTGTGTCAATATGTTAAGAAGTATGAGTGTATGGGAGAGAGTGTTGGTGTGTTAAAGATACGAGTATTTCTTAAATCGTTTTGTGGAACCTTTTTAGTTGTGGTACATAACTGATTCCTTCCTTAAGTTGCCTGCTTATTGCAATTGTTGCTGTTGCTAGTGTTTCTGTTGCTATTGCTGTTGTTGTTGTTGTTGTCCTCCTACGTTTTTGAGTAGAGAAAACAGAAAAATGTTGAGATTTGTTATTGGTGGCGTTGTACCTTTTTTTCTTACTCTTCCTTTTGCAGATGGATTCGAAGGCATAAATTATTTCCCATAGTTTTTTATTCAATTGTGACTTTCTGGCTTTATTCTTTTTTTTTTCTTCAAAGCATCTCTACAGGCAATTGACCGGGTATATTTGACTTTTTGATACGTGTGACAAATTTATTTTATTGTGTATTTGAACTTTTACTTAAAAATAGGTAGTTCTAAAATAACATATTAAGGGTTTTCATGAGAACTCTTAAAATTGCCATTTGTGCATTGGGCAAACTTGCGAGACTTGTTTGATGAAGCCCCTTTTAACGTTTTGTGCAAACAACTTATGTAAATTTTAAACAAACGTCACAAAATTAATTGAATAAATTTTTTTATTTTTTTTTTGTTATTCATTTATTTATATATTGTATCTTCAATTATGAACTAACAATAAGTATTCAAATCTTAAATCTAAAATAGAAGTATTAGGCCCGACCACTGTCGGGCATAAACTTAGTGATAGTTATAAATAATACATAATAGTGATAATGAAAAAAAAGAAAAACATATATATATTTTCAAGAAATCCCATCTGGAGTGGTAGAGTATAAGAGCACTTGTGTCCCTCTTTTTTAGGCGGATGTGACCAGTAAAATTCAAGAAGTTACGAGCAAGCGGATTAGGATGTGACTCGAGTTTTGTTAAATATTTGCCTGCGTATTTTGCAATTTCATCAATCACTAGTGGCATATTCAAATCACGATGTATATTTGAGTTTTTGATGTACCATGGAGCCGATGTTATCAAACGTAAAATTTTGTTTTGCCTTCGTTGGATTCTCTCGACGTTAGAAGCTGAAGCAGTGCCCCATAATTAAATTCCGTAGCACCATATTGGCTTCAAAAGCGACTTGTATAATAAAAGTTTGCAGTCTAGGCTGAGTGTTGAATTTCTACCAATCAGCCAATATATCTGAGTTAGTTTAAGTTTCATTTGTATTAGCTTTGAGTCAATATGGTGTTTCCATGTAAGTCGTCGATCAAGGTGTATACCAAGGTATTTTACATGTGAATGCTGAGGAACAACTTGATTGTTGATTCGAATTGGGGAACAAGTATCTCTTCGCAGGGTAAATGTTACCTGAACACACTTTTACTCGTTTACCTTAATTCTCCATAATTTTAACCATAGTTCCAGCTGTGTAATATGCTCTTGTAGATATCGGGAAGCCTCATGAGGATTTTCGTGCATACTTGGGCAGGCTGTATTATCGGGAAACGTAGATGTATGGATATTACTGCTCAAAGGCATATCACAAGTATAAATCAAATACAAAACTGGCCCCAGTATGCTCCCCTGTGGCACACCGGATGATATAGATTCGGGCACACTCATGAATTCTCCTTCCACAACCGCGAACTTTCGGGTAGTAATGTAACTTTCTAATAAATTCACCAAATTTATTGGTAGATATGATTTTAATTTTAAAATTAGGCCTTCATGCCACACTTTATCAAATGCCTGCGAAACGTCAATAAACAGTGCAGAACAGTACTTTTTTCTTCAAATGTTCTTCTTATATATTGAACCAATCTATGCGTCTGTTCAATGGTGCTATGCTGACTTCTAAAACCAAACTGATGGTCTGGGATGCACCCACTACCAATTAGAATTGGGGACAATTTTGACATGAGCAGTTTTTCGAAAAGTTTTGACATTGTTCATAGCAGACTTATTGGCCTGTATGATTCTGCCTTGGTAAGATCTTTGCCTGGCTTTGGAATCATTTTAACTTTGGCAAGCTTCCAGCTGTGAGGATAGTACTCTAGTCGCAAAATGGCATTAAAAATGAATAACATGATTCTAAATGCAATACGAGGCAATTTTATTAGCATTTGGTTACTAATTCCAGCAATACCTGGTGCTTTCTTCGGGTTGAGTTCAGCAATTAAATTTTGTACATCACACATTTTAAATTTTATGGGTCGAGGGGGTAGCGCAGCTACACTCGGGAAATCAACAACACCAGTACATGTGTTTGGGATAAATACGGATCTTAAATGCTTTGCAAACAAGTTACCTCTTTCAATATCACTCCTGGCGCAAATTCCGGTAGAAGTGCGCAGAGGTGGTTTAAACTCAACGCGTGTTTTAATTCTTTTCGCAGCGCGCCACAAAGAGTAATTAGATGCTGGTGTGTCATCGAGATTTTCCAGATAGTTTTTAAGAGATGCAGTTTTTTCATATGCAAGCAGCTCTTGGAGTCTTTTAGTGCACTCTTTTAATCTAATTTTATTTTGGGGTGATCTGTGCTGTTGCCATTCTCTTCTAGCTCTTCTTTTTTCACATACAAGATGTTCAATATCTGTAGAATATATTCTATTAAACCCAGTCTGCGGATGGGAGGAAGTGGCATGTTCAGCTGCCTGCTTAATATTTTCGTTAATATTAGCAATATTAGATTCAATATCATCATGAGTTCTTAGCTTAATGTTTTCAGTACAATGACAACTAAGATATTTTTTGAATCGCAGCCAATTAACACGACTGACCATTTTCACATATGGGTGAGGTAGAGCACTTCTCAGTGGGCTACAGATTGTAACGATCGTGGGAGAGTGATCGGACGATAGATCTAGGGAAGCTTCAACATGAATTAATTCCCTAGAAATATTTTTCATGACGCCAAAATCTATAACATCCGGAATATTATGTATGTCAGTAGGCCAGTAAGTGGGCTCCCCACTCGAAATGACGTCCAAGCGCATTTTTGAAATTGTGTCGAACAACGCTCGTCCTCTGGGTGTTACAAGGCGCGACCCCCAGTACGTATGCTTTGCATTGTAGTCTCCAGCTGCCACGAAACAAGATCCAAGCGATTTGTAGAAATCCTCGTATTGATCCTCAGTAATTGCGAATCTAGGAGGGGAGTAAATTGATGCTATGACAAAAATTTTCGATACAAATATTCGTTGCTTGTAGATGTTCTTCACAAATGTTGTCAAGAATATAATGCTTGAGCCTTGAATTTATTAAAATTGCTGAACCCCCCGCAAGCTCTTCGTCTTGGGTCCTTTGAATCATGTAAAATGTAGCCATTAATTTTGAATAGGCTTCTTGAAGTCAAATGAGTCTCAGAAACCAACATTATATCAATATTTTTTTCCGTGAGGAAGTGCTCAAGTTCATTTTTATGTTGGCGAATGCCGTTTGCGTTCCAGAAACTTATCTTTAACGTTTTCATGGCTTGTTAACTTATGATTGAAACAGTGTATTCTGCATTCGCAGTATTTCTTGCATCATGGTATTCATATTTGTTGTAAAGTTTCAAGGCGACTAAAATTAAAGCTTGAGTTTGCATTCGTTGAATTATTTTGAGGCGGAATATTTTGTGTGGGAATAGAACTAGTCTTAGCTGCATCGGCATACGATACACGTGAAGTGACAGGTTGGCTCATCTGAGCAAAAGTAGCGGAGTAAGCGTTTGCTTTTTGTGCTGGAGCTAATTTAGGTATTTGCCCCATAGTCTATTTAACGAAAGAATAGACAGGACATTCTCTGTAGTTAGCGGTGTGATTACCTCCACAATTACTACATTTTTTTTCTGCTAGATCTTTAGGTTTAGTACAAACAGCAGTACCGTGCAATTCACCGCAGATAACACAAACTGAAGTTAACTTGCAGTAAGTTTTTGTGTGACCATATTCTTGAAAATTATGGCACTGTACGGGTCCAGAACGCTTGTGTGGTTCTTCAACTGTTATTTTTCGGTATAAGAGATATTTTAAATTGTAAATTGGATGAGTCTCGCTTTTTTTAAATTTTATATCGTTTGGCTCAAGTTCGACGCGAAATAGAGGTTGAGGAATCTTCTCCCTATTTATTATGTTAGATACATTTTTTACCTTAAATCCCTGGAGGACGAGTGCATATTTTATTTCTTCGGGAGCAACATAGGAATCGATGCCCTTCAATACGATCTGCAGGCCTTTAGCACTTTTAAGCTGATATGTGTAGAAACTTTTCTTACTTTTTTCAAATTCAGTAATCAAAATTTATAGGGTTAAAACTAAAATAAGTCAATAAGGACATTTATAACTGCCTTGCGATGAAACTCAGTTGCCCTGACACACAATATATAACCAAAATAGAACTAAAATGATAGAAAATGTTGTGCAGATTATGAGTTTGTGAAAATATTTGATGACTGGTGTCGAATTTCACAATATACATACAAAGAGAAATATCAAAAAAGTGCATATTTAACGTAAAAATAAAAAACTGCATATTGCTCTAATTGTGATGTGGTGTAAAAATTCTAATGATGCAATTTTATATTCTTCTTTGTTACGGCCAATCATATGGTTAACTCAACCATTATGATTATTTAAGTTGTGAATGGCAATACCAATGTGTAAGTTGTATTCACTCTCAGACAACCAAACTGAGTTGAGTTGAAAATAGCAATGAAATAAAATAATGCATTACTTCGTATTTGAAATTACATGCATATACATACATATATATATATATATATATATATATATATATATAAATGAAGGCGTGTAGCATTCTTTAGCTTCGACTTGTACTATTTTGTATTCCATTTGCTGAAAATGGAATACACTTGGACTTTCAAGTTTTTCTTTGTTTTTTTTTTAATTTTGTTTCTTCTTTCTACTGCTTATGCTTAAAAGGTGAGGGTTTACGCAAGTATGTATTATTTTCGTAACTTTGGCTGTAGTTTATGTGCTAAGCTTCACTAAGAATGCTGGTACTTTTTATACAAATATACTACACATTTACTCACAAGATATTTAAGAGAAGAAAAAAATTAAAACTTAAAATGCAGATGCTAAGTTTCTGATTGCGTCTGTCCAGCATGTATGAAGCGAAGAAACTGCTCACTAGCAATGTACACTGCAATACTGTACAGCATTGTAGTGCTCAGTTAATTATGAAAGCTTGGACATTTTTTATTTATTTAGCAGTAGTAGTTTTTTTTGCAGACATATGTACATATATTTTGCGATGCAGATTACATTATGATTTATGCAAAATAGTAAAACCATATGAAGGCAACATGTGCCCGTTTCGTTGCGAACAATAACAACAACTGCAACACCGTGCAACATTCACTCACCCAGACGAAACCTTTGGACAAATAAAATGAAAATTAAAATAAATACTTGTACATTGGTAGATACTGTTGGACATATTCACTGGTACTTTCATCTACATATAGACACACATGGATGGACAAGTTTGTTTTTGTTTTTAATTTTTAAGATTTAGCCTTTTTTTCTTAATTTTGTTATTATCTTTTTTTTTATACTCGTACTAAAGAACCAATAATTTTGCCATACTGTTGTTAGTGTTTGTTTTCAGATATACTTTATGGCTAATGCTTGTTAAGACAATAATGTTCATATTCATTCAAACATTTAAGCACTTCAGCCCTCTCCACACCACAATTCATTGAGTTCTTGTCAATATATTTCAATCGATATCATCGAAAGCCTGTCTGTCTCCCCGTCTATCTAAGAATGCAACATGTATACATTTCATAGTCGCAACTACTCGTATCTATGAGTATATAAATGCCCATGTCCACTACTATTTATCTATTTAATGTAATCGGATTCTTTTACTATTGGTCGCTGTTGTTAATACATATTGCTGTCGTAGTCGTATGAGCTGCTTATGAACGAACTCCACCTTTTTGAAATGGTCGTTTAGTTTCCAGAACAAATATTTAAGTTTATTTTTCCCTCGTTTTGATTTTGCTTTTTATTCCCTGTATTTTTCAAATTTAGAGTTTTGTTCCATTCGTTATCTCTCTTTTTGTTTTAATATGAAAATGATTGGTATTTGGTATAAATTTCAATATTGCGTGACTTAAACAGCTTCTGTTTAATTTACATGTTTTATAGTATTTTGAGTAGATAATATTTATGCAGCAGTAGTTAATTCGAAATAACACTTTACTGTCCTGAAATCTATAATTTAAGGTGAAATTTTTAGTTTATTTAAGTGGAAAAAAAAATTACGTAATTCTAATAAAAAAATCAATCCAAAAGAGTTGAGAATATAACAGCCTTATTTATAAAAATTATTAAGGCTTTATACAGGGTTTTTAAGAAAAGTTTTGTATTAAAATTTGTTTTAAAAACCCTTTATAAAGCATTAATATGTTTTATAAATAAGCTTGTAAGTATTTTACACATAATTGATTTGAAATGTAACATATATAGAACTAAAAACGTAGGGTCTTATGCAAAAAAAAAACTTAACAAAGCTTTGCATAAAAATGTTAAGTAAAATTGCATTCTAAAAAAATATTATATCAAATTTCTAAAGTAGGTCCCCACGTTTGTTAAGACTACTTTAAGTTGATATTTTCAAAATGTGTATTTTGTACCTCAAATATTTTTGTTAATATAACACATATTGATTCATGTTACATCTGAAAATGAAACTAGAAGTGCTAGTTCTTATCTTAAATTTATTATTTCTGACATGTAATGGAGAACATCATCAAATTATCCAACTGATAGTGGCCGGCATAAGCAGTCTTGAAATGTAAATACGTCATGTTTTTTAAATGTATGCTCGTGGCATGTATTATACTAAGTCAATAATAAATACTGTCGTACTATAAACGAATTACGATGGATGGATTGGTGTACTTATATATGACTGTTAACAAGCGATGTCGCCAAGACGTCTTATTTATAACAAACAATTAAAAGAAGTACTGTTGATACATGTATAATTGTTATTTTGCATATTGTACGTTTGGGTGTGTGTGTGTGTGTAAGATTTAGATGGTTAGCTATTATGTTTGTGTTTAAGGGAGGTTTTTTAAAGCAAGCGCACACAACTTATGTAAATGCATGTGTGCGTTTGTATGTGCGCAGAAAAATAAGAGAGCATACACAAATTATCTAGGTGTGCATGTATGTACATGCATGACGTTTGTATACTCGCCAATGAAAGAAAAAAGCACAAGCACCACAGTCACGAACTATTTTCTTCTTTACTATTATACCTGCAATAAGTTAAACAAATGTATTGCCGAACACCTTGTTTAGCGTTTGTTTCAGAAGATTTCGCTGTAGTAAAGCATTTGAAATTGCCCTCATGTCTTAAAAGTTCTTATAAGATGTCTTGTGCAGGTCTTTAGCACATACAATCAAAACAAATCGAAAAAAGCTGGAATAAAAGAAATTGTGATAATTCTTCTTTGTTCCTCATATTTTTTACGTTCAATAAAATAAAAATTTATGTAATAAAATAAAAAAAACATTTAGAATACCCGAATGAAATTATATTCGATTTTGTACATCATAAACTGTGAAGTGGTTTGTTGAACACGGTGGTGTTACCAGTATTTTTTATTAAATAAAAAAATAATTAAAGTTGTGTTTTGCATACAATTTCTTAACAAAGCAATGTTAGCTTGGCAACTACTATGAACTTTAAAGCTAAAGTAAAATAATTGTTTGCATAAGGGGCATAATTTTTAGAAAAGTAACATGTTGTTATTTTGTGGTTGAAAATAGAAAGCAAATGGCGGTGTTCGAGAGCCCGAGTTCAAATCCTGGCCAGACCCCAGATCAAGATCATCAATGTTTGCCTTTTATGCGTCTGTGTCTGTGCTATTCTATATATTGTATACATATTTGCAGCAACTAATCGTCGGCGAAGTAAAATAACTAATAAAATAGCTTAAAGTAATAAGCAGGCAAACAGCAAATATGCAATGGGTACTAAAACCATTTATAGTGCAGTCTGCAGCATCACGAACATCTAACGTTAAAAATGCTTAACTTGGCAGCACTGTTTAGCGTTAAGCGTTTTTTAATGCATTTAAGCAGCATACCTGCCGCAAAATCTCTGCAAATGGCGCAGTAAATTATTTTAAGATATAATAAGTTGCAGTGGAACAATAAGTTGAGTATATGCACGTATTTTTATATTTAAACTACATGTTTAGAATTTTAACAAAAAAGAAGATTAATTTATTCGAAAATTATTTGCAAGAACATAATCTTGGTAGTTTTTTATTACTTCAAAGAAGTTTTTTTTTATTTTAATAATCTTCTTGTTAGGGCCAATTATGTTTTTACAAGAAATGGCCGCTTCGATTTTATTTCTAGTCTTTTTCTTACTATAATATAAAAGAAAATTTTTACATTTGTTTATATGATTTTCTTAAATAAAATTACTTGCTGACTTAAAAATTGTTGGCAGTTCGTTCAAAAATGTCAACTATGCATATGTTGAGCAGCTGCAAAGCTTGTGCAACATATAATGTGGCAGACTTTTTGCATAGATGTATAAATTTGCTGAATTTGCGAACCTACCCAATTGCTTTCAGCAAATTGAATCACGATGAATCAAAACAATACACATATTCCATTTGCCTAAAAGTTACGTATATAAAGCAGAAATCTACATCAACTGATACCACACACAGTAGACCAAACACAAAATAAGAACGCTGAGGATGAAGGTTTAGTGGCCTTCGAAAACAGCTAGTTGTTCCGTTCAACTATGTGTTAGTCAGAATATTTACAACTAAGGTTAGTGTTATTTTTTCATTAATAATTATCACATGTAATTTGGCTTAAAAAGCGATACGAACTTTAGCCCGTTCAAATCATAAATATGCATTTGCATGTTTTTTCTCGTGTGACGTATAAATGAGGATATAAAATATTTATCCGTTGCAGAACTTTTTTCTAAATATTGGCATCGATTTGTTATGCATATTTTTATGTTTTTGCAATTTTTAGCATATTTTCGAGTATTTAGAGCATAATTTGCGCTTTTAAGCCATATTTTGATACTTAATAGAATTTTTTATTTGTAATATTATGCCAAAATTTTTCATTTAAGTTTTCACCGTCTATACCTCATTTTCAATATTCCATGTAGTGTATACATTTATCTTATATGTGTATTTAGCAGTTGTTACAGACTTTAGTTTCAATAAAAATTTTGTTTTGCTATTTGTGACGGTTTCTGCCCCGAGTAGACGTTGAAGGAACATTGTCAAGGTATAAAAGTTTATTTAGATGTGACGGGCAACGATTTTTATTTTAAAATCTAGTTCAATATTTTGTTGTTTATTGCAATAAAATTATAATTTACAAGCTTGTCTTATTTATCCCAACTACATACAGTTCCAAAGTTTTAATTCTGATATCGAGATCTTTTTTTAAGTCTGGGTTGGGTAGGAGCAAATTCAAATCTTTTTTTTTTGAAATGAATCACAATTTATCCACCCTTTAAACTGAGTCATTAGTTTTTTTAACTTCAATAAAAATTTTGAAAGTTACAAAGCATTATTTTTAAAATGTATTAAATGGTACCCAAATAACTTATAAAATAACCGAAACTTATAATATCTGCACAAAAAAGTAAAGTTTGAACAGTTTTCTTTAAAAAAAAACTTTACTTAAGCAGGGATCTCATTATCGGCACAATGTACCGATTTTCGTTGGCTCACTGAAATAAAGTCATAAGTAATAAGCTAAATTGGCCTTATTTTTCAACTGATTGAAGTACAAGGACATAATTGTACCACACTGTATTGGTAACAGAGCCATATAGACTTATTCCGGAATTAATTGAGAAATAAGACTGTTTTGGTTTATTACTTATATATTTATTGCAGTGAGCCGACGAAAATCGGTACATTGTGCCGATAGTGGTATCCTGGCTTTAGTAACAAACAAAAAATTGGGCTAACGGGCCGAATAATGAGCAAAATTCCAATTTCAAAGTCGCGAAAACTCGATTTTTGGATTAAATTCGATTTTAGCGACCTCTAAACTAACCTGTTCCGGAAAATCTGAAAAAATCACAACAATTCTTCACCCTATAAGCTTTCAAAAAAAAAAAGGTGAGACAAACGAAATTTATTATATCTATATTTATTAGAATAAAATAATTTATCTAAAAATATTCAATAGTTATATACTATGCACCTATGCAGGAATTTTATCTCGTGAGAGTGTGATAACTCGTGCGTCACGATAACGCGTGACACGATCAAATCACGACATTTGCACTTCCCTATTGAAAATTAAATGCACACTTCTCTGTTGCATTTTAGTAACACACATTGTGCAAAAAAAAATAATTTTTGCCGCAATTTTAATGGAAAAAATAGACGAAAGAATATTTTTATTAATTTTCAGCATAACTTAGAAGGACTAATAATTTTGCACTAAGAATATTTGGTAAGGCAACAACAATACCTAAAAATAGTAAATGCTAAAATTTGCAACACCAGAAATGCAACAATAACAATGAAAGTAAAAAAATGCAAAAAATATATAGTCTAACTAGTAAATAAATTCAGTGAAGTGCGACGAAGGGTTCCGTACGGGCACGAGATATTTAATTCAATACGAATAATATAAACTATAGTTTTGGCATTTTTTTCGTTTTTGGGTTTTTTTTCGGTTTTAAGCGTTTTTTTAGCTTAGGGGTTTTTTGAATTTATTGGCGCTTTCTGAGTTTTGGCACTTTTTTTTATCGTTTTCGCGATTTTTTTTTTTTTTTGGTTTTTGAAGTTTTTTTAATTTTCGCAATTTTTATTTTTTTGGCGTTTTTTTTTTATTTTGGCGATTTTTTTTTTAGCGACTTTTTTAATTTTGGCGTTTTTTCATATAGGTGATTTTTTTTTTGGTTTTGGCTATTTTTTTAGTTTTGGCACTTTTTTTGTTTTGAGGATTTTTTTCGGTTTTTAGCGTTTATTTGAAATTTTGGCCATTTTTTTCCTTTTGAAGATTTTTTTTTTTAATTTTGGCAATTTTTTCTCATATTGGCGATTTTTTTTTCACAGAAACAATTATTTTGGTTTTGGCGATTTTTTTCGGTTTTTGGCTTTTTTCATATTGGTGATTTTTTTCATTTAAACGATTTTTTCGAATTTGGCGATTTATTTTAGTGCTAGAATTTCTTTTTTAATTTTGTCGATTTTTTCGATTTGGCGATTTTTTTAAAATTTTTGGCGACTTTTTTCAGGTTTTGGCGATTTTTTTCGGTTTGGCGATTTTATAATTTTCGGATTTTTTAGTTTTACCGTTTTTGAAAATTTCAAGAGTTTACCTCTTATGGTCTCCAAGATATAGCAAGTTGTCAAAATTACATAGTCAGAATTGCATTAACTGATGGAGCACCCTTTAATTTAAATTTTTTAATAGTTTAATGTTTATTGTTGTAGTCTATATAAAAATACACTAATTTTACAAATTTCAAGTGTCAATATACATATGTACATACAATTGTATGTATATTACATGAGATTTTAACATTTTTCGCCGCTCGTTTTGGAACACCCTTTAATTTCTAATTCTCATGTATTTGTTGTTGTAGTGGCCAAGGTTCTACATACTCTGTCCAAATTTCAGGTCCGTAGCTCGTACGGTTCCTGAGAAAATACCGTGTGACGGACAGACGGACAGCGTAGCGAAAACAATAGGGTTCCTTTTTTCACATTTGGTGTACGGAACCCTAAAAACGAAAATTTTTAAGCCACAAAGTGGGCCTAATGATGTATTGGGGGTGTCTAGACACGTTCACATTAGGGATTGGTAAATCGATTTCGATTCGATTATTAGGCTATAAAAATCAATTTTTTATTATTATCAAAATTTTGGCAATTTTTTAAGTATTAATCAAGGCAGATTAATCTGCCTGACTAGCATACTTCCTTACTTAATACACTTGATATACATCGCTTAATTTATGCAAAGCTACATACTACATACTACCATAGAGGATATACTTTGTGCTACATACATACAAAATTTCAAAAACAAGTGGCATTTTTGTTATTATACATATCGAGAGCCTACACTCAAAAAAAGGCATGTCTTATTATTAAAAATTTTTTTTTCCTAAATTCAAGTAACAAAAATTTCTAAGTTTACGTAATTTTTTCTAAGTTTAAGTAAATTTTTACAAAAATCTAGTAAAAATTACTCAATATGAGTAAAAAATAAAAAGTTCATATACTCAAAAATAGGTCATAAAAATACATTAAATACAATAAATTTCTCAAATTTCAGGAAATGTTTACTGACTTAGAGGAAATATTTACTAAAAGTAAGAAAATGGTTATAAACTGAAGGAAATTTTATATTAAGGACTAGTAAATTTCGTCTTAAATCAAAAAATAAACTTTAGGAAATGTATTACTCCTGATTAGTTCATGAAATTTGACTTACTTAAAAGATATTAAAAGGTATACTAAATTTTAGGGAAATATTTCCCAGTTTTAAGTATTTTTTCTTTGAATTATGGAATTTATTATTGATTTGCATTTAGCAAAAAATCTAAGTAAATTTTTCATATTTTCGAGGAAATTTTGAACTTGAAATTTATTTTTTTTAACTGAAATAAAATTTTAAAACTCAATAATTTCAATGCTTATTCAGGCTGCCTTGTTGGCAATTGGTTAGAGTGCTTGCCTATCAATCAGAAGGTTGCTGGTTCAATACTTGTCTCCTCTCAAGGAATTTATATGTATCTATGGTGAATGGTGAATTATAATTAAGAATATAATATGAAGATATAATAAATAACAATACAATCTTACTTATCTTTTTACGATCATCACATTAATTATTAAAAAAATATAATAAAATAAAATATGTTCACTTGGCAATCACTGTTCACTTGGCCATCACAGTTTCAGAATGCTGGAAATCCAAGTAAAAACTGTAGAATGCAACAACAAGTAACATAGACCACTACAATAATACTTACATGCATGTACCGATGGTACATCGAATAAGTAAAAATAATTAATGTGATGATCGTAAAAAGATAAGTAAGAATAGTTAAACATACTGAGGTAGAGTAAAATAATTT
Organism: Tachina fera; assembly: GCA_905220375.1. NCBI lineage: Eukaryota > Metazoa > Arthropoda > Insecta > Diptera > Tachinidae > Tachina > Tachina fera. Next base: position 60,804,536 of record LR999964.1, on the reverse strand, counting down.
CGTGCTAACCTAAATAGAAAAATGAAAAATTGGAAAAAACAGAAAATTAATAGTGATACTTATAAATGTGTTTACCAAAGGTAAATCAATTGTATACACAACAATCGTTTCTCATATTCCGTTCATTGTACATTTAAGTTAAATAGCTGATGTTAATAAGAATCTCTACCCAAGTAGATAGACTAGGGTGCTGATGAAGTGCGTGGCTGCACAGAAAAGTATCGGTATTTCCCCCAGCTTAAAGTCTAAGTTTAATTTTTCTTCTCTTCTTTAGAAACTCACATTAATTAATAAAAATATTTCATTCAATAAGAATTGAAATTACTGAACTTGAGCCTAACTATGAATTATTTCTGAATAAAAAATATATTTAAAAAATAGTGTTTTTATTTTCCAAAAAAATATGCTAACTCTAAAAAAATATTTGTTTTTTGATAAACTAAAATATGTCTTAAAAAAATACACAAACCAAGTTTAAATAAAGCCCTAATTCTGTTCGACGATTGTCGTCTTGTCTTGTCTGCAATTGTGATTCTTCAAAACAATTATTATTTATTGTCTATGCCAGAAGGTTCGTGTATTTGCTTTATGATTTTGTTCTAAACATTATTTCCAACAAATATTTTTTTCACATATTTTTCAAACTATTTTATCATAATTTAATTTAAATTTTAGTTTTAAAAACATGTCATTAATATTTTTATTTTTCATTATCAAAGACAACAACTATTTTTGAAGAAAATAATTTAGAGAATTCAAACACAAGAACTCAAAAGTATTTTTAAACAAAAACGTCCTAAATTTTCTTACTGAATTAGGGCATAAATTTTTACAAGTCCAAATAAATTTTCACAAAAATCTAGTAAAAATTACTCAATATGAGTAAAAAAATAAATAGTTTATATTGTTAGTTATTAGTTATTAGTTATCATTGTTTAATCGTTATTTCTTGATTTTTATTCATTCATCAGAAAATAATAGTTATTTCTTAATTTTTATTTATTCCTCACAAAATAAGAGTTATTTTGTGACTTTGTATTTATTCCTCACAAAATAACAGTTAGCTTTTGATTTTTATTTTTTTGCTTAATTTTTAAAATTTAGAAAGCGTAATTTTTGCGTTAAAATTAATATTACCCATTTTAAAATTGAATTTATCGATAGGGTCTGCAAAAAAATTCTTATATGTTAAATTAAATTTACTTTTTTATAGTTTATTCATTTTAAAAATTAATTTTTTTTGAGCTAAAAAATAAAAATCAGAAAGTAATTGTTATTTTGTGGGGAATAAATAAAAGTCACAAAATAACTCTTATTTTGTGAGGAATAAATAAAAATCAAAAAATAGAAATCATTGCATCTATAGGTAGTCCATGTAACAGGGAGTACCTTGGTATATTCCTCGTCCACGTAGGACTTCTCTATTAGTGTGATTTTTTTAGTTTAAATTAGAAAAATAATCGTTATTTGCGATCCCTGGTTTATATCCTTAAAAAAAGCTCATAACGCAACTGCACAGAGAAAAAACAGCCTAATAGAATCAAGAAGATTTTCTCTATGAAACGATTTTAGGCTAAGGGGTATCCGAGCAGAAAGAAGCCAAGATTTTGTTCATAGAGATTCCTTATTGTTTTTATGGGGTAAATCTTATTAATTTAATAACAATAATTAATAACACATAAAATCAAGAAGAAATCTTATTATTCACAACTTTTTTTACTCAATTTCCATTATTTTTGGCACCAAAAAAAAAACAATCCATTGAGAAAATCTTCTTGATTCTATTAGATTTTCTTATAAATTGTAAACTATAGGGATTTCTTATTGATTTCATTAGGTTGCCTTATTGATTTTTTCAATAAGGTTTTCCTTATTGATTTCATTAGGTTCCTATATTATTATGTGTAAAGCATCTTATAAATTTTTTTAATAAGGAAATCTTCTTGATGTTTTTATTAGGTTTCTTGTTATTTCATATCTATAAATAAACATATAGACAATTTTTTTCATGCTCCACTCAAAAAAAAGACATGTACTATTATTAAGAAATTTTTTTCCTAAATTCAAGTAAAAAAAAAATTCTAAGTTTTAGTAATTTTTTCTAAGTTTAAGTAAATTTTTACAAAAATCTATTAAAAATTACTTAATATGAGTAAAAAATAAAAAGTTCATATACTCAAAAATAGTTCATAAAAATACACAATAAATTTCTCATATTTCAGGAAATGTTTACTGACTTAAAGAAAATATTTACTAAGAGTAGGAAAATGGTTATGAACTGAAGGAAATTTTATATTAAGGACTAGTAAATTTCGTCTTAAATCAAAAAATAAACTTTAGGAAATGATTAGTTCATGAAATTTGACTTACTTAAAAGATGTAAAAAGGTATACTAGATTTTAGGGAAATATTTACCAGTTTTAAGTATTTTTTCTTTGAATTATGGAATTTATTATTGATTTGCATTAAGCAAAAAATCTAAGTACATTTTTCATATTTTCGAGGAATATTTGAACTTAAATTTAATTTTTTTGTTAATAAAATAAAATTTTAAAACTCTATAATTTCAATGCTTATTCAGGCTGCCTTGTTAGGCAATTGGTTAGAGTGCTTGCTTATCAATCAGAAGGTTGCTGGTTCAATACTTGTCTCCTCTCAAGGAATTTATATGTATGTATGGTGAATTATATATAATTAAGAATATAACATAAAAATATAAAAAAAACATACAATGTGGTATAGAATTTAATTAAAAATAAAAATAAGTACCAGAATTAAAGACAAAAAAAATGGGAAAATTTACTGAATTTGAGATCTAAGACGAAAAAATTTTTTTGCAAAGCTCCGAATTTTATTGGAAAATTTTACTTAATTTTAGGAAAATTTTACTTAAATATGAAAATATAATTACTATAAACTAGTTCATTAATGAACTAGAAATTTAGTAAATATTTTACTGGTTTCAAGTAAAAAACAGCTTTGGCGCCATACGACAACTTTTTTTTATTCAAATTTAGAAAATTTTCCTAACTTTTAGTTAATTTTTTTTTGAGTGTACCTCGAAATGGAAGAGGCTTTAAGTCAGGGTTATGTTATTTTTTTATGGCATTTTAAGTTTTTTCTTGTAGCTTTTCAATTCTTATATCTAGTATTGAGTAAAAGATTTCACAAATTGACAAAATAAAAATTTATGCTAACTCTGAAGAAATATTTGTTTTTTGATCGACTAAAATATACTATCTCATAAAAATAGGCTAACCAGTGTAAAATAAGATATTTTTTGCAGACTTATAAATTAGTAAGCATATTTAAACCATATTATGGAAGGCACATCATTTATTTTTACAATTATCGGCGAGTTAACTAGTTTTTTGGCTCTACTGAAAAGTTAGATTTTTTTAGTTGACGTATTTTGAATATACACTCAAAAAAAATTAACTAAAAGTTAGGAAAATTTTCTAAATTTGAATAAAAAAAAGTTGTCAATGGCGCGAAAGCTGTTTTTTACTTGAAACCAGTAAAATATTTACTAAATTTCTAGTTCATTAATGAACTAGTTTATAGTAATTATATTTTCATATTTAAGTAAAATTTTCCTAAAATTAAGTAAAATTTTCCGAAAAAATTCGGAGATTTGCAAAAAAATTTGCGTTTTTGATCTCAAATTTAGTAAATTTCCCATTTTTTTATGTCTTTAATTCTGGTACTTATTTTTATTTTTAATTAAATTCTATACCACATTGTATGTTATTTATTATATCTTCATATTATATTCTTAAATATAATTCACCATTCACCATAGATACATATAAATTCCTTGAGAGGAGACAAGTATTGAACCAGCAACCTTCTGATTGATAGGCAAGCACTCTAACCAATTGCCAACAAGGCAGCCTGAATAAGCATTGAAATTATTGAGTTTTAAAATTTTATTTCAGTTAAAAAAAATAAATTTCAAGTTCAAAATTTCCTCGAAAATATGAAAAATTTACTTAGATTTTTTGCTAAATGCAAACAAAATATATATTCTATAATTTAAAGAAAAAATACTTAAAACTGGGAAATATTTTTCTAAAGTTTAGAATAACTTTTTATATCTTTCAAGTAAGTCAAATTTCATGAACTAATCAGGAGTAATTCATTTCCTAAAGTTTATTTTTTGATTTAAGACGAAATTGACTAGTTCTTAATATAAAATTTCCTTCAGTTTATAACCATTTTCTTACTTTTAGTAAATATTTCCTTTAAGTCAGTAAACATTTCCTGAAATTTGAGAAATTTATTGTGTATTTTTATGAACTATTTTTGAGGATATGAACTTTTTATTTTTTACTCATATTAAGTAATTTTTACTAGATTTTTGTAAAAATTTACTTAAACTTAGCAAAAATTACTTAAACTTAGAAATTTTTTTTACTTGAATTTAGGAAAAAAAATTTCTTAATAATAGAACATGTCTTTTTTTGAGTGTAGTCAGACTTAGCGCTCTATAACTCACTCATTACTTTAACAGGGTTACTTCAAGTTATCAATTTTGAAAACTTTTATTATTGACTATAATTGATCCATACATTATGTTTCTATTCGATTAACAGTTTAAAAGTTATACATACATTAACATTTTTGTTTATCGGAACCCCTATGTTCTAATATGTTTAAAGTGACCATATCTTAAAAACTATGTATAGGATATCAAAATCATTACCAGATTCGTGTTCAACATGCCAAATGCAATAAGATTTGAGGTAAATTTTACAAATTTTTTTAAAATATTGGAAATTTATATGGGAGTTATCATTTATTTTTACCAAAAAAAATATACTTTGCGATAGCAGAATAAGAAAAATTAATATTAAACGAGAAAAAATTATTTTTTTGATTCGAAACTTATACCACATAGAGAAGCTGTTTGCCATCGGAAACTCGTTCTGACCAAATTTGACTTGACGTGTTTTGAATATAGGCTCTCGATATGTAACTTATTTGTTTAGGAAAAAAGTATAAAAATTTAAAATTGTTTAGTTGGTGAAAAAATGGCTAAATAATCATCACATAAACCAGCAACTTTTTTTTTAACAAAATCTGAGTGAAGAAGATTTGTTTGATAACTATATTATTCATCTATATTCTATAGCTTTTTGTCGCCATCAATGCCAAGACAATATCGAAAATAGGACACTTACTTTCTCTAAAGGCTAGAAAATAGCAAGAGCCGGTTAAAAATAAAAAGATAGTACTTAAGTACCCTATTTTGACATTGCCTGACGTTGATAACTTTTGTTTTTGTTTGTTAATTTTTTATAATATTTACTTGAATATTTATGAATAAAGATCAGTTTGTTTATAAATTAGCAAATTTGTCTTAAACGATTGTAAAATCGATTTCCCTGGAAGTTATTCTGAAAAAAGTACACAAAAAAATTTTCCATTACTTTTGCAAAAAAAAAAGTACACGAAAAATTTTTTTTACATAAAATGTCAACAAGATTTGTGTGGCAGACTCTTAGCTACATTATTGCCATATACATATAGTGTAGAGCTATCGCCAAGTCTGAACAACCTGTTGGCCAAAAATTGAAGACATTATTTTTTGAGGATGCACTGATTTTCGAAATCTTTGAAGGCCTATTCAAAATTGGTAGCCAAAATCGCCAAACAGAGTAATCAGAGGATTATTTTTTTTTCTTTCTTTATACATTTTTAGACTCAAGTTATACTTTTTCCCATGTATCCATAAATTTTAAAACTTCCTTATTCTGAACCTTGTGACAAAATTATAACAAATAACAATTTTTTTTTATTTTAAGCAATGCAAAAATTGTCATTTGCTATAATTTTTTATTTGTCACAGAACTTAGAATAGGGGAGTAAGTTTAAAATGTATTTATTTATTTTTCGTACGAAATTGTCTTAAAATAGATTTCAAATACGTTTTATTTTCTTGTGAATATAAATTGTTTTTTTACATATCTTTCAAATGGACATAACCTGCTTGTGTGAAAAGGGCACTTCGTGAAACAAGTTTCGCAAATTTGCCCAATTCCAGAAATTACAATTTTAAGAGTTCTCATGAAAAACCGCAATGTTTTGTTATCTAGTACTTATGAGATTTTGGGCAAAATCTATTAGATTTCCCATACAAAATAAAATCTACTTCGCCACTAGATATTTTCGAAATCTACACTCAAAAAAAATTAACTAAAACTTTGGAAAATGTTCTAAATTTGATAAAAAAAAGTTGTCGTATGGCGCCAAAGCTGTTTTTTACTTGAAACCAGTAAAATATTAACTAAATTTATAGTTCATTAATGAACTAGTTTATAGAAATTATATTTTCATATTTAAGTAAAATATTCCTAAAATTAAGTAAAATTTTCTTATAAAATTCGGAGCTTTGCAAAAAATTTTTTTCGTCTTTGATCTCAAATTTAGTAAATTTTCCAATTTGTTTTGTCTTTAATTCTGGACTTATTTTTATTTTTAATTAAATTCTATACCAAATGATATGTTATTTATTATATCTCCATATTATATAATTCACCATATGTATGATATAAATTCCTTGAGAGGAGAGAAGCATTGAACCAGCAACCTTCTGATTGATAGGCAAGCACTCTAACCAATTGCCTAACAAGGCAGCCTGAATAAGCATTCAAATAATTGAGTTTTAAAATTTTGTTTTATTAATTTGAAATTTATTTGCTGGTGGTTTAGCATGTCTATATACGTATTTCATTGGCGCTTGAACCAAATCATCAGTAGACTTCAACCACAAATTTTGAACAGTCACAAACCTCTTACTTTATGCACAGACTTTCAAAAACTATATGAGAATTCATAAAATAAAAATATTTTTGAAAATCACGAAGACAAAATAAGCTTAGTAGGTTTTGTAACTCATACAAAACCCAGCAAATAATTTATATTCGATATGAATCTATTTTATTTTTCTACACCTTTATACCAAGCTAAACCACCAGCAAATAAATTTCAAATTAAAATATAATTATGACAATATGTCGAATAATAAATTTCTTAAATTTTATTTCAGTTAAAAAAAATAAATTTCAAGTTCAAAATTTCCTCGAAAATATGAAAAATTTACTTAGATTTTTTGCTAAATGCAAATCAATAATAAATTCCATAATTCAAAGAAAAAATACTTAAAACTGGGAAATATTTTTCTAAAGTTTAGAATAACTTTTTATATCTTTCAAGTAAGTCAAATTTCATGAACTAATCAGGAGTAATTCATTTCCTAAAGTTTATTTTTTGATTTAAGACGAAATTTACTAGTTCTTAACATAAAATTTCCTTCAGTTTGTAACCATTTTCTTACTTTTAGTAAATATTTCCTTTAAGTCAGTAAACATTTCCTGAAATTTGAGAAATTTATTGTGTATTTTTATGAACTATTTTTGAGGATGTAAACTTTTTATTTTTTACTCATATTAAGTAATTTTTATTAGATTGTTGTAAAAATTTACTTAAACTTAGACATTTTTTTTACTTGAATTTAAGAAAAAAAATTCTTAATAATAGTACATGTCTTTTTTTTGTGTGTACTTAAAATTTAGTAGAACTTAGTGACACAGCTATGTATGTTGTTTTTCAAGTTTGTACTAAAAAGTCAGCCTGGGGATAAATTTGAATTTTGAAGTGTTCAACAATTTCAGTGTTCACAGTTCACTGCACTTTTTCAGTGAAAAATGTTGATACCAGTGTTCACAATAACTGTCAAAATAATTTATTCTCAGTGTTGTGGATGCACAAATCAGCAAGTGAACACTGAAATTGGTGAACACTTCAAAACTCATCGTTGGGGAATCCGATCCCTGGTTACTTAAAAAGTTGTGTGAATTGGCTACATTGCAGTTGTTTGGTTGTAGTTTTGAAAAATGTCCAGTAAATGGATTTTGTTTTGGATAAAAAATCGTGATAAATATCAATAAAAACTTGATGTAAACTGTAAGATTTAATTAAAATCTGGTAGATTTTGTGCACGTGTAAATGTCCTACAATCATACTTGTATTATTGAATTTAATTAAATTTTATTTTTTGGGAATTTTTATTTAAAAATGTTCTGCTTTGAGCAGAGTTTTATATTGAATACTAAACAAACACCCCAACTTTATATATCATTACCTTGTTGGCAGCATTAATTTTCTTCAACATACATATTGAGTATTCTATTAGTTTATTTGATGTGAAAATTTAAATAAATTCTTTTCCATACTTTCTTTAAATTTAGATATTGCTTTTGTATTTCAAAAAGAAAAAAATTAAGATATTGGACTCACGACACTACTATTGACAACAATTTGTCAAGAAAGATACAGGCCACAAGAAAAAACAAAACTCAATATTGTCGTCATTCATTGAGATAGTACGAAACTATCACCACCAGCTTTTATTAAGACGCCACGTTTTTTTTTCTTCCTCTTCTTTTTAAACATTGTCTGAATTTTGTTAATTTTTTTATTTTTATTAAAAAAAAGCTTAAACTCTTCTTTATTTTAAAAATCACGTTTAATTGCTAGACTTACACAAAGACACACACACACACACACATAAAGTGAACAGCAGAAACGACAAATCGTGAGTTTTTTGTCGAACAAAAACGTTTCAATTGTACTCCCTCCTTTCATACTCTTGAAGGTACTCGTATATGAGTTGCACAAGTTAAACAACAAAAAGTGAAAAAAGTAATTATTTCCATTAATTTTGGTCGTGATTTAATTGAAAATGAATGACAAAACGACCAGCCAGCAACGGACAGACGTAAAGTTACACAGTCTTTTTTTTTATTTTAAAACAATCATGAAACACGATTGTGCTCCTCTTAAACGAAGAGTAGAAAAACAAATAAGAAAAAATTAAATGAAACCAAAAAAATCGCTGCAGTTGCTACACTCTTTAGTTTGACTATTGGCTTGCTTTTTGGTCTAAAATAAACAAAATACCGCCCGATAATGCATAATTTAACAAATTGGCAATTATTTGATATTTTGGTCATGACAAAATTCCTTATCGCTGTATACGAGATACTGGGCCATGTTGGCCTTGTTTTTTTTTAATTTTTTTCTGGCGCGTTTTGTCTTTTTGTGATTATGTTTTTATGTTTAACGTTTCTTTACTGCTGGTTTAAGCTGCAGCTTGGTGGCTACATAAACATTTCCAATCCTCCTTCTTTTATTCACTACTGGCTGGCATTGCCAATCGTCGTCTTAATTTCTTGGTAACAAATGCTTGAATGTTATTATGGCCTGGCTGTTATTTTGCTTTTATTGTTGCTTTTAGATGTCTTTTGTTTTAGTAAAAAGTAAGTTAAATCCAAAAGTTACTTTCGACTGAATCATATTCTACAGTAACATGTTCAACAGTCAACAGACTTCGTTTAGTAGGCTGCGTGTCGTGTGAGTCTGGACTTTTACTGCTTGGACTGGCCAATATCAATGATGTTTGTTGTCTTAAATGGTCTTGAAGAGACACATCATAAACCACCCGGAATTAACTTATTGGGATTAGTGGGGTTTTTTAACTTTTGAAAGATTTGTTAAGACATTTCAGTATACAGAGGAGGCAATCATTTAAAATTGTTTATGAATCGGATGAAATGATTGCGAATGACATGTGTCATTACGATAACGTAATTCAGTTGTATGAACCTTTCTCTTTCACAATTTAAACATACATATGCCAGTCCCAATTAATTGTAGGCAGCGTGACCGTTTGACCGACTAAAGTGGCAAATTGCCACTTTTTCGACTGCCTCGCCACTCAGTCCCAATTAATTGTAGGCAGCGTGACCGTTTGACCGACTAAAGTGGCAAATTGCCACTTTTTCGACTGCCACGCCACTTTTTCGACTGCCTCGCCACTTTTTCGACTGCCTTGCCAATTTTGTCTCCCTTGTTTAGAGTGCATTTTATAAAAATACATTAAAAATAAAAAATTTTAGTGTAGTTTTGTCATTTTTTTTTTAATTTTGCCCCTTTTTTTGATAAATCCCCTTTTGGTGCCACTTTTTGTAAAATGTCATCGGTCACCCTGATTGTAGGGAAACTTCCAAGAGAATTATAGAGCAGTAGAGAGGAATATTCCGCAATCTCCACCGGCGCGTTTAACAACCAAGCATAAATTAGAGCGTTGAGCACTAAAACACCCTAGGGGGAATAAAATATATAAATAATAATAATAATGATAAAATAAATAGCTTAAAAGTAATGCGCCCACTTAACACCAGAGGCGCTGCAACTTATATTTTAAATAAAATTTAGAAGGTAATACATATACAGGGTGGCGAAAAATGAATCATTTAATTTTGTTTTTGAATAACTTTTTTTTACTAGGTTAGGTGAGATAAGTTTGGCAGGTGGGTGAGATGATAAAGCAAGTTTTCAACTCACTTGGATCCAAATAACAGGTCCTTTTATGCTACCTGATAGTAGGGAAGGGATAGTGTCAGTGGAGGATTTATGTTTGATGTCGCACTAGGCCCCGTGAGATATGCCGCCCTTTTTTCTCTATGAAGAAAAGTTTTTAAAATTAAATATGCAGCAATTAAATGTGCGACAGTAAAAAATTCATATGGTCCTATCAGTATAGGTTCGATAGTACTACCAAAGAAAAGTAAATCCCTGTACACAGTTTGGTGATTTTGGTGACCAACTAATTTTTATGAATCTCCAAAGATTCCGAAAAACAGTGCGCCCTCAAAAAATGATGTTATAATTTTTTGGCCAACAGCTAAATCAGACTTAGTTATAGGGCTTTACTATATATGGAAATAACGTAGCTAAGAGTCCACTAAATATATCTCATTATCACATCACGCTGAAAAAATTATTTCTTCATTCACTTTTTTGCAAAAGTATTATTTTAATTTCTTTTAGAATAACTAACAGAGACTCCTAATTTTTTTTTAATATTTGCTAATATACTCGTAATCTGAACGTGTCTAGGCACCCTAATAGGTCATACAAACCACTTTTTAACTCAAAAATTGTCGTTTTTCACAATATTTTTACCGAATTTTTTTTTCGAAAATCATATAACTAAGGGGCAATTTCACCAACTCTATTTAAATATCAATTCATATTTAAATGGCGATATTCATTAATTTTTATATAGAAAAATTACTTTTAAATATGAATTGATATTTAAATAAGTTTGTGAAATTGGCCCTAATGCACACTTCTCTACTGAGTTTCAGTAACACTTTTTGCAAAAAAAAAAAAGTATAGTCTAGAAAATTTAACATCAGAATTTATTTAAAGTAGCAGCCAGTCAAACCGACAACTGTTTGAACATTTCAAACGCTGAAAATCTCCGTTATGTATAGCTTTTCGTTATATGTGTTCCCTTTGAGTGCGACTGTGTACATTTTGGGCAGCAGAAGCAAAAGCAATTACACAAATCAGAAGTTTTTAAACGCTGCTTTTCAATAGCTCCTAACTAGAATACGCTCTAATTTCGTAAATAAACATGTAAAATGCACTTGCATAAGTACCTGAACTGTCGTTAAAGCTTAAAAATGCACAAGCACTTTAGAATACTATCATATGTACATAAATCAAAAAAAATTTACATTGTACCGATAAATTAACGGGTAAGGTCAGAATTATATTCTAAATTTTTCATTGATATGTATAAAGCAAAAGTAATTCACAAAAATTATCAATTTCAAACTGTTTAAAATGTTAATTTTTGGGATTCTTAATATTTTATCTCATGGGCCTATACGTAAATCCAGCACTGGATAGTGTTACTACAAACAGTGGGCAGTGGGAATAAAAAAGTAGTTGCATTTTAATTAAAAATTTATTTTAAAAAAACACATATACATACCCAGGCAGAAAAAGACAATCAGCACGACGTTGCTACGATTGTCTGCGGGTACAACTAACATCAGTACAACATTCGTTTAACAAAATTTTAATGTACTCATGATATTAAAATGATAACGCCGAATGACCGTCCTCCGACTCTTGTTTTCAATGTTGTCACAATCAGAGTGACCGATGACATTTTTCAGAAAGTAGCACCAAAAGTAGCAAAATTAAAAAAAAACGAGAAAACTATATATTTTTAATGTATTTTTATATAATTCACCCTAAAAAAAGGGAGACAAAAAGTGCCAAAAGCTCTCAAAAAAGTGGCAAGGCAGTCAAAAAAGTGGCAAATTGCGACTTTAGTCGCTCAAACGGTCACGCTGGTCACAATACTCTAAATACAATTTTATAAGGTCGTCACAATGTAAATTTCCCAACTAGTCAGTCGTTAAGCAGCTCTGGGTCGGGGAACATCTCTCGCGTCATCGTAATTATTTCTTAAGTGCGGTCAGGCTTGTGTTTGTTGTTTGGCCTTCGAGAGTTTTTCGTCTCGCTCGCACTGGTTGACTGATCTGCCACGGATAACCGTATAATCTTGCGGTTTTTTGTGGAATTTCTTTAACAACCACGTTGCCTACTTCCTATGTGAAGGCATAGGTCGTGTACAGTCAGTCACAAAACCTTATAAAATACTGTTAACACCATCTTGGGCATATGGTCTACGTTACTCCGCCCATATTTGTGCAACACCATATTATGCAAATTTACTTTGCATTAATATGTTTAATAAATAAATAAATAAATAAATTTCCCAACTTAAGTCAAATTTTTGTATTTACCGTGTTGAAGCGGTATAGAATTATTGTAAACGGGATATTTGGGGAACTAAAGTCAAATTTTTGTATTTACGGTGTTGTAGCGGTATAGAATTATTGTAAACGGGGTATTGGGAAACTAACGTCAGATTTTTGTAAATAAAGTGTTGTAGTGGTACAACATTACTAAGAGCGCAGTATTTGTAAACGTTAAGTCATATTTTTGTGTTTACATACTGTGGTGGTACAACAATTTTGGAAGAGTCCTAATTTTGGATTTGCAGTATTGTGGTGCTATATATTTTTTTGGCAAAGTCACAATTTCTGCCTGGGTATGTATGTGTTTTACAATAAATTTTTAAGTAAAAAGCAAATATTTTTTTTATTCACACTATCCAGTGAGAGAGAAGAGAAGCTCAATTAATTTTTCGTTTTCACAACTCTGCTATTAACCATTTTGTTAGTTTTTATAACACCGTTGCAGCGCGGTGTTAAGTAGGTGTGCATATGTACATATGTATCACTTTAAGCCCGGTGGTCTGAATTTATTATAAAAAGTGCGTAAAAATAAAAGCAGAGAAAAAATTTTTATTTTTTTAAAGCAAATGTAAATCGCTTTTCACCACGATATATCTAATGGACGATATGGTATTTAAAAGTGTACGACAAAAATATTTGTGCAGTATTTATATATAAAATTTTTTCCCCGACATAATTGCGATATACATTAGCATAGACACTAAATCATACCAGAAAACTCTATGATTTTGATACTAGGTCTGACAATGTTTTGAACTCGGGCTCTCGAAAACCATCATTTGCTTTGTAGTTGACGCACTAAACTACTTCAGCCACTAGCACCCCAAACTTACTAAATAAAAAACAGTGGTTTTGAGTGTTGAACATCTTTATTTAATCCTTTGCATTTTTTTCTGTTAAGCCTAGTACTCTGAGGTTGTGAAAAATTTTCAGCAACATTGATTATTTCCCGTGATAATTTTGACATGTGCTAAATGTAGCCCAACTCGCGGTTTTTTTTATAAATCTATCGTTTTTATTGCTTGAAAGTGTGCAACATTGCTAAAATTCCGAGCGAAAAAAGTACTGCTCATGTTGTTTCGCAGCTGAAGCTAAAATGATGCCAGAGTCAATTTGCCTGGAAAAACATGCTGCCAGATAGATTTTACATGTTTTTCGCAATAAGAACAGAATAATACTTTTTCAAGCTTATTTCGCAAATATTTCATACCAAATACTTTTAAATGTAGTTGACGACATTTCGCACGAAATTGTAAACAGAGTACCAGGTTTTGTGCCCGTTTATCGCTCTTTCCATGACTTTACGGAAAATTTTCAGTGATAACTGTTTGTTGCATATCTGTCGAATATTCTCCTTAAAGGATGGGATTGTTTGGGGCTTATTGGCATAAACCCGCAACTTCAAGTAACCCCAAAGAAAAAAGTCTGGAATAGTTAAATCGGTCGATATTGGTGGCCATGCCAAATCGCGGAAACGAAAGATTGCGCCACTAGAAAACGCTTCCTTCACAATATCTATTGTGGTATCCATTGTGGTTCATGGTGTTAGTCCGATTGCACCGTGTTGTTCACACGTTCACAATTGCTGCAGTAAGAAGTCGAAGTCATGAGCATGTAGCCTTCGCCATCGCGTGGTGCTCAGCGATTTCAGCAGTCACAGTCGCGATATTCTCTACATAAAAACCAGTCCGGTAGCGCTTATGCTCCGTATAGTCTTTTGTGGTTCCAGTCGGTTCGAGTTCAACAGATTAAGGGCGCTGACCCTTAGTCAGCTGTTAAGTTTTTCTTGCCCTTTTTAAATAACTTCAAATACTTTCACATATTATATAACAGATACAATACGCTTTAGCAAATTATGTATGTACTCAATTTTTGCCATCCTAACGGGTGGCAATTTCATTATGCTTGGTTGTTAAAATGAAATAAGCCCACGTATTTCATACACGCTAAATCTGACTAGCAATCAGGCATCGAAAAAAAATCTCACTAGCGATAAAAAATAAACAATGATGACGATAATAAATCAACGCAGCTATGAAAAGGTATCATAAAATCGCTTAAATTAATCATTTTAAATGTTTATTTGTTTCTTATTTAACTCACTCCGTTTATGATGGCAACCAAGCAGAGCACTAAAGTTGGCCAGTTTGTCAGTTCGCCAGCCAGTGTTCTAAACAAATGCAAAACATTCAAATAAACATAAATAGTCCTCCAGCCAGTCACCCAGTCAAACAGACGAGCAAACAAGCAAACAAGCATCACTACTACCTCATGCTTCTAGCTGTATTCCACATGCCACTGCGGCACGACTTTGGCAACAGGTTGTTGCTAACAATTGGCTTTTTTTACGAGCTGGTATTCATTCTAGTGCGGGGTTAGTTTGTACAAAGCTGCTTAATTTTAAGCGCCACCAGCTAAAAAAAAAATCATTTCCCAAGATAGTTTTTTCTTTTTATTATTATTATTTCGTCTCCTTGATTTTGTGTTTGCTATATGACTGTTTACAAAAGTTTTTATTTTAAATAACGAGCAGCCTAGTTTAAGAGGTATATCTTCTTCATCTTCAACGTTTGAGTTTATCTTGACCATTTATGAGTGCGCGGGCATCATAAAAGTTTTGTCGTAAAGTTTATTGTGCACAAAAAAAAAAGAATTAAAAAGTTAAAACTGAAAAAGCTTAAAAGCCAAAGTATGCCTAAATGGAAAATTACCCATAAACTCATAAACCTTGTGAATCAGTTGGAATTTTTGGAAGAGAACAAGCAAACTATCCATACGGAAATAACTTTTTGGATGTTTTATTGTGTATGTAGGTTGGGACATGCTGCTCTTTACTTTTAAAGGTTCAATAAGGAAATATTTTAACTTTTCCCCACAGGAGGAGAAGATCTTACATACGTATTCATAATAAAACCCAATTAGTATTTGCATATTGAATAAAATTGCGCTTAAGGAAACAATTATATTTTAATTAGTAAGAAAAAAAGTCTTATTAAGATTTTTAAAAGTGGAGGATAAAAGTATCGGAAATATTGTAAAAAAAAATCCTGTTGCACGAATTGCTGCTGTTGCCAAAAATTATAAGTATGTACTCGTATATCACATGGTTATTCAAAGGGGAATATAATGAAAGGGGTTTAAAAAAAATCAGACGTTTCCTCCCTATGGATTAGTGCGCGTAAGTTAAAAAATAGTATCAACAAAAAGTAACTTGCTTTAGATATAATGGGAGCCGTAGAACCAAAGGCCCTTTTTTGCTTACTTCAAATTTTTCAGAAATAGTAAATACTTTCTTACTTACCAATAGAGGCATCTAACTGCCATAAATCAGCAGATTAAATTTTAATGATACTCGTAACAGAAAAAGTAATAAAAGAAAAATTTTTAGTATCAATTAAAAAATTAATTAATTTTTCACCTGTAATCAATTTGATAACATCAATTAAGGTCCCTATTATGATTTACAACAAAACTGATAATTAAGTTGTAGTTGTAAAATTTTTATTATGGATTACAACTTTTTTCACCATCATTTGTATTTTGGTTTTTATTTCGAGCGTTGTATTAGCTTTGCTTCATTATTCGAGACGCCAACCAATCCCTTTCTCAACCAACATTATTGCCACGTGCAAAAAACATGAAATCCAAAAAAAAAACTAAAACTATTTAAAATATTTTGTGATGGCCACCATGGTTTCAAAAAAACATAGCATATATAAGAACCTTTCTTTTCGAGCATTATTTCGAATACAACTAAAATTAGTTGTAATTCAGAATACCAAAAAAAATCAAGTTGTTTTAAAGTTAAGTTGTTGCAATTTCAACTAAACTTAGTTGAGTTGTAAACCGTAATAGGGGCATAAGTTTTTTTTATATATGTATGTGATTTGAACAGGCTTAAGTTCGTATCGCTTTGTAAGCCAAATGACATGTGATCATTATTAATGAACATTTAAGAAATTTATTATTCGACATATTGTCATAATTATATTTTAATTTGAAATTTATTTGCTGGTGGTTTAGCTTGGTCTATATACGTATTTCATTGGCGCTTAAACCAAATCATCAGTAGACTTCAACCACAAATTTTAAACAGTCACAAACCTCTTACTTTATGCACAGACTTTCAAAAACTATATGAGAATTCATAGAATAATAATATTTTTGAAAATCACAAAGACAAAATAAGCTTAGTAGGCTTTGAAACTCATACAAAAACCAGCAAATAATTTATATTCGATATGAATCTATTTTATTTTTATGTCGAATAATAAATTTCTTAAATGTTAAATTTTAGATTTTATTTTTCATTTTGCCTTGTAATTACTTTTATTGTTATCCAATGGGTTTCTAATTGTATGAAGGTGTAGAAAAATAAAATAGATTCATATCGTTGGCTGCCTTTTTTCAGCTTAAAATTGTAGCTAAAAGAGTGTGCAAAAAGAAAATGAACACCCTTTAATATATATTTTGTACAGGACAATGTTCTACATATTCTGTCAAAGTATCAGGTCCATAGCTCTTACGGTTCTCTAGAAAACAGCCTTTTAACAAGATAGAAAAGAAAACATCATTATAGTGCGTTTACATTTGAGTAAAGTAAGTACTAGATATACTTACGAGATTTCGTGCAAAATCGTATAATAAAATTAATTACCAAAACCTACTACGTCACTAGAATTAGACAAAATCTGCTTAAAATCTAATAGAACTTGGAATGCAACTATGTTTTTTTTTCAAATTTGTACAAGTCAGCCTGTGCAAATAAAAAGGTGTGTGAATTGGCTAAATTGCAGTTGTTTGGTTGTAGTTTTGTAAAATTTTCAGTTATTGTGTTTTGCTTTGAATAAAAAAATGTTATAAGTATCAAAAAAGGAACTCAATGTAAACGGTATAGATTTTCATAAAGATTTTAACTAAAATCTGATAAAATTTGGGCAGATTTAAATGACCTATTAAATATTTTATTTTAAATAAAATTTCAACCTACGAATTTCTTTATTAAAATTCAAATTAAATATTTACATACAAAGAATTTTCGCTCAAACATATTCATGTGGGCAAGAACCTTCAATATGTTCGTTTATTAAATAAATCCTTCATATTTTTTATCTTGGTTATAAAAAATATCCTAATTCGTTTGGAAGGCCTATCGATGCCATTATGTATGAAATATAACATCGTGCAAATGTCTGGTACGGTTTTGAAAAAAAAATGATTGCAAACTGTTTAAATCAATAAATATATATATATATATATATATATATATATATAAGTAGTTAGCACGCTAACCACAAAATCGAAGATCTTGGGTTCAATCCCTGTACCCGATACTCATTAAATAACAACACCACGCATTTTTCTGATGTGCATTAGTGTCCCTTTGTATCAGTTGTTGTAGGGAAGTTCAAGTGATGAAGGCATAGTCACTGGTCACTGAACCATACCGACTTCAAAAGATACTAATACTAATGTAACATCAGAGTGCCCTCCTTCGTCGGTATTGTGTAGCAGAATCATTGGCGAAGTAAAATAACGAATAAAAATGGCTACTAAACACAGCTTCAAAAATTCAATGCGCCTCATTGAAACCAGAGGAGCTGCAACTCTGCATTATAACGTGCAATACGTAGAGTTGTAAAAGAAAAAGAAGCTTTCGTCTATCTCTTCCTTCACCACCTGTCTTCTCTATCACTATCCCTTTCCTAAAGAAGGTAACACCTATAAGTAGTAGTAGGCATTCATTGCCTGAGTGTTACTCTTTAAAAAAAAATGACATACAAGAAATGCCAGATGTAAACTCAGCCTTAGGTCATAGTTGGCAGCCCCAGCACCAGTATCGGACGCTATGGTATAATCATTCATTCGTCTTAAACCAAACAGATTACTGAAACCGTTTCAAGAAAAATTTATATATTGAAACCTCTAAAAACTTGAATTTCAATCGCTTGATTTCATAGAACTAAGTACCAGATCACTCTATTCTGCTGTTGGAGTTGAATTCGATGTGATGAAAAGAAATGTTTGTTTTAGTATCTAGTAAATCTAGTGTTACATACGCTCTTAATAAACTTTGCCTATATTTAGTTTACTATAGAAGTACAATGTATAACTGCAGCAACACGCATCTAAATTAATTTTTTGTTTTTATAATGTACCACCCCACACTAAAAAAACTCAACCAATTCCACAATCAAATTGTCCAGGCGTCTGAAAACAATACCGAATCTAACCGTCTAACAGACAGACCATGCCATTCATTCTATACCATACCATCCATCCGCCTGTCCGCGTGCTAATACTAAATGGCCAGTAAACAATTTAGTCTGTGTAAAATGATGAAGAACAAGAACCATTTTGTAGCAGGAAGCTAAATTGTTGTTATTATTGCTTGTATTGTGTGGTTCACAAATTAAATTCCACATAAAAGCAATTTTGAAAATGTTTTTTAATGAAAATGTACAAAACATCATTTATTTAATATTTATTATTTTCTTAAGTTGATTTTATATAAATTTTTTTGCTCGGTTCAGAGATTTGAAGTAAGTACAGTGAAGAGATGAGTAAAATAATCTATTAACTTCCGGGCAGTGGAGTTTAATAAACACACACACACACTCACTCATTCATGCACTGACATGCACGCGTTTATGCAGTACGTGACAACGATGAGCAAAATGTACGATTATTAAAAAATCCACAAGGAAGAGAACAACAAAAAAAGGATTATTTTCATTTATTCTAAAATTGCGAAACAAGACGGAAAATGTTGTTTTAACATCGTTATGGACATGAATATTGACAGCATCAATAAACACAATTTTCTTTGTTTTATTTTTGTGTGCTGAAGTTTACTGGATGTTTGCAGGAAAAAATGCGCATTAAAGCAAGTAATACACATGTTTTCTTTAAAACATCTCAAATTATTGACAACGATATTACCGCTGGCGGTACATACGCCAGATAAAGAAAATGAAGGAAGAGAAAAAAAGAAAAAGAACACAGAAGCAATAAAGTGAAGTCCTGCTAGTAGTGCAAGTTAATTTGTTTTTCGTATGTTTTTTTTATTTTATTCTAAATTATCAAACATGACCATATACTTACTTATACCATACGCATCTGCATTGCGTATACCCTACACTAAGGTGGCAATAGACGTTTACTAACACTCTCATGGGCTCTAATAAATATGTACATATGTACTTGATCCTACATAATGTCTTAGATAGGGCACTTAACGGCGTTAGCAGTTTTGACCGAGTTTTGGAGACGTTAGTATTTTTATTTTATTTTTTTTTTTTTGGACGAACACAAACTGCAAAGCTACTTTGGATTGTCTGCAGAAGCATCCAGAGCCTCCAGCCGGAATGACAAGTGGGCACTTGGATACGTTGGTTACTCCTGTTATTAAATAATAATCGATCTTTAAAACTGAGTTTAAGTTTGAATCTTTACCCGGGAAGCCGAACTATACATACAACACACAATTTGTTTAATGCTCGTGTCCAATACAATCAAATATGGGCACTTCCAGAAAAAAGTCCACCATGACGAAAAAAATTAAAGTTTACCAACAGATTTGTTTTCTTGTATTATAAATTAGAAATATTTAAAACTAACTAAATTTAAAAGTTCGAAGCTTTCCTTAGTTGTGATGGCGAAATAATGGGCTACAAAGTTAGGCTCATGATACAATTATACTAGGTACATGCACAAGCCCAGCCTGTCACTGTATACATTGCACCTAGTTGTCAAACTTTGTTTACAAGCTGCAAAAATGTTAATGTATGTGTGTAAACAAAATGATTACAGTGTTGCCAATGAATTTACACATGGCTGTGTCTCCAATTACACATTAAAGAAAATTACACTACACATCTTTTGTGTAGGTTAAAATTAAAACAATAATAAATAAAAATAGAACCCAAAGTAGAATTACACACATATTATACAAGAATTCAATTACATCGCCTACACATGTGAGTAGATATTACACACTGTCTAACTACACCCATATTGGCAACACTGAATAACTGTAATCATGCAGGAATGCCGCGTCTGCAATTGTACTTTAGTTACCCTGTAATTGTTATTTTTATAAACAAAAGACAGTTGTTTCCGACAATTTGGGGTTTGTTTATACCAACAAAATACATGTGTTTTTTGGTGTTGTAATTTTGTTGTAGTTCTGCATGTACCTAGTGTAATTGTATCATGGTTAGGCTTCTCGTTTTTGTAAGTTTTGCTTAATTTCATGAGCATTTTCTCTTTACTTTTTATACTTCTAAGAGCAATTGCACAGAAATACTTTTATTGCAAAACTATTGCTACAACAACAACTAATCATAGACATATGAAGAGAAAGACATTATATATCAATTAACCGTAAAATTTAGTTTTTCTTAAAATGATATTTCAATGTAACGTAACGCCAGGAAATGTAGCAATTATTATCATTATTTCTACGCTGACGATCGCAAGTGCGTAAAATTTTGCACGTTAACAAAGTGTTATTAGCTTATATGATAATAACAAAAAAATCGTTTATAAAACAAATATTTAATATAATATTAATATTCAAACGTGTGTAATGTAACGCCAGATTGTGAGTATTTTTTTGCATGGAACAATGTTTGTTTAAAATTTACTTGAAATTTTGGCTTTGAGTTTGTTCGTTTGTTTTCATCGCTTTCACGACAAAACCGCTAAACCGATTTTTAAATTATTTCACCAATAGAAAGCTACATTACCAGCGTCAAACAAAGCATATTTTTTGTATCCGATTCGGAACCGGTTTTTTGTATATCGTACGGATTTTTTCCGAAAAATAAATTTTTGGGCTGGTAAGGGTAGTTTTCGATACGGTTTGGATTGTTTAACCAGCCTTAAAACCGGTTTTTATTCTATTATTTAATTTTAATTTATCGGCTTATATTTTCCAAAATACAACGTGAGCGGAGCTAATAATATATATATATTTATTATTTATAACAAATATAGTGTTTATTACACTTTTGTGTATCTTTTTCTTAATACTTAAACAAAAAAATATCAAGTGGAAATTTAAGTAACGATACGCCATGTAACGTAACGCCAGATACTAAGGCTAATAGAAAAAACATGGGAAACGATTTTTTAATCTAGATGCTTGGAAAATAAATGTATATCAGTCCAAGTCCTAACAAAAAAATTTTGTTGAAAAAGACTTGCCCAGTTCGCAGAATTAAGAAATTTTGTTAGTCAAGTCAAACCCCACTTCTGTTTTCTGTAACGTAACGCCTGGTCATATTTTGGGTACATCTTGAAATCCTTTGGTTTGATTTTTATAATTTTTTCACTGGATATAGAGCTATTTAAACTTTTCTCAAATTTAAGAAAAAATTTTTTTCAAACATGATTTTCAAACTTTTTTTTTTACATTTTGTCGTACAAATATCACGTAACGCCAGAATGGAATCACCCATTTATAATTAATAATAAAATATTATGTCACTGCATTAATATAAATTCATGTGATTTCAACTTTATATGACTTTGAGTCAACATAATTCTGCGTGTTATTTCAGTATCAAATCCACATTGTTTCAATTTGAAGTAAATTTGATACAACATGATTTTTCAGTTTGATTTAACAATACTGGAATGTTGAATCAACATAAAATAAAGTTTTTTCTTTGAAGATTACTATAAATTATGTTGAATTAACAAGAAAGACATATGAAGTAAAATCATTGCCGAAAAATTTCGCAGATTTTAATACAAACTTTTTCTGTGTGTAACGGTAAATCCCATATTGACGTATACATACCAATTTATGTATGTAGCGAATATTGTGTATTAAAATCCTTTATTAACTTACTGAAACGCATCAATCGCTCTATCACCTGTAGTTAAATTCGCATGTTCCTTTTAAATGTAAATGATTAAAAGTTCATCAGGTGTAGCAAATTTTCAATCGCTTTTAAATTAGTTTAGTGGTACTTACATGCGTTGCAACGAAAACAAAAATTAAAATAAAAAAGCAGAAACAATTGTCTACATGGGAGCTGAAACATGTTTGCTGCAACAACAATGGAACAACAAAATTACTAACACGTGATCAATATGTTTTACACCGGATCATCGTTGACCAAAAAGCATGATCTTGGATATTAATCGTGCTAAACCATTAAATGGATTTTCATTGCAAACAATTTTATAAACTGTTGGTTCCATTGAACAATTTCTTTGCTTCTTTTTTTTTAATTATTGGTTTGTTTATAAAGACAATTGTCCTTGACTACATACTCGTATATTGCATGTATTTTTATTTTATCTTTTTGATTTTAACTTAAAATTAAGTTGTGTAGATGGTTCCTAAAGAAAAATTCCCACTGTTGTCTCTAACAAAATATTTGCATAAATCTTGTCATCAAATTCTATTGGCGCCACGTTTGTAGATGATAGTCCAACTAGAACATGTAGCCTTGATCAGTTTCTGCTATATTTGCCATTGGTAGGAAAACAATATAAAGAAGAAGATGAAGAGCAAACTCTGGCCGAGAAAATGCAAAAAGGAGAAGAAGAAACATTATGACCTGTACTGGTACATGCTTTTCATTGTAAAGTAAATAAACTATTGCACAGTGGATTAATGTTAATGTTAATCAATTAACATTTTCTAAAAAAAAATAACTGACTTCTCGAATAACACTGTGTTACAAATTTTAAAGGAATCGAAATACCTGGGACGTGTTACTATTTTTCTGATAAGTATTGTCGAGTATAACAACAATCTGTATTTGTAATTTTCCAAACACCTGCAAAATCGTACCCGTACACGCAAAGAAAAGATATGGTTGTAGAATGGATCAGAAAACAATATTATATTCTCAAAAACAAATGTGTGGTCGTTGAAAACAAATTATTGTTATTTTAAACATTAATTTTGTTATGCTAAGCAAAGTAATGTTTGAATTTAATAATTACATGATTATATTCATAAAAAAGTGTGGTTAGAGTTTAACAGCATAGTTTTGTTAAAAACTTATGACTGCAACACAATTTTTGTTATTATTTAAAAACAATATAATTTAAATAACAATATAATGCTATCCAAAACCATATTATGTTTAGTTTTTAAAAATATCTTTTTCAGAAACATCTTCTGTCAGTTCAGTGCTTCGTTTTTAAGCTATCAGTATTGTAGATAAATAAAAACACATACATACGAACATATGTTTCGGTGCGTTCGTAAATGCATCTCTGCTCTGCATCATACGTGAAAGCTTTTATTTAAAATGCAAAACAAGTTCGCTGATAATCGGTTTTAGTAGTAATCATGTTTGTACAATATATTTGACATTTATTTATGCGTTATCTACTTCAGTGAACCAGTTTAGAACGGTTAAATTTTCATTAGCAGCCCAGTGATGCATTTACGAACACACCCTTTATCTCTCTTTTTATACAGACGTGTCTGTATTTCCAGTATACATACATATGTAAGTATACATTTCTATATATATATTTGATTTAAACAATATTAATTTATTTTTATTTCGGATTTAACGCACAGCTGTTTTAAACAAGAGATCTACCAATAAATGTATGATTGAAAAACCAAATATTATTATTATATTAAATAATACTGTTGTCGTATTTAACAATATTATTATAATTTAAGAACATGGTATGGTGAGTCTCAATTATATTTTAGTCACATCTAACAATAGTGTCATATTTACAATAATACGATTAGGTGTAACAAAGTTCATTGTTTTTGTTGATAGTATTATTATTAACTCAGATAATAATATTACTAACAATAATATGATTTAACTACAACCATATAATTCAATCATAGCATGTTGCTGTTTGATTATGGTTAAATCAATCATATTTTTTCTTTGCGTGTAGGCACTTAACAACCTTTAAATAAGTTAAATATCAAACGATTTTGAATTTTAGAAAGATGTTTCGATGTTTTAGTAAATTTCAGCTATATGTCTCTATTGATCAACCAAATATAATTTTTTCGGTTTTTTCGACACTTTTCTACTTTGGACCCAGTCTTAGGCAGTATTTTTGTACCGAAACCATAGTCTTTATAACTTTACTTGTAAAACATAATTGCTTGGAAATAATTCGTAAGTTTGTTTAAAAAAAATTCCTTGAAATTTACCGAGTTATTAAACATTTTATTAGAAGACTTTGTTAAAAAACTACCTGTATGATGTATTCACTTTCTGTGTATTTAGACTTCGATGATGATTAAAGTAGAATTTATTTATTTATTTATTTATTTCATTCTATGGACAGAAAGTCCTTTCAGACATAGAATATAAAGTTAAAATTTTTACAGCCTGTTTTTGTAACATAAGTTTTTTTATATTGTACGTCAAATAACGAATGAATTGAACTTTTGGTTTTTGTACATTTTATTTTGAGTAAAACTAATAAGCTTTTAGCTTTCGTTTGAAAAATTGGTTCACGTATGTACGACACAAACAAAATCAACTGTCAAATTAAACAATCAGGAAAAATTGAACGTGTTGGTGAATTTTTTGAATTTTTACAATTAAAATTTAAAATAATGGATTTTTTTACCAAGAAAGTTTAAATATTTTTCAGCATAAAAAAACTAATCCTTGGCAATTTAAAGTGTTGGTCCAATCAAGTCAATTACCACCTCCGAAAGTTTTGATTTCGACATGTATGAAATACATTCCTTTCCGGCACAAAACTGGTAACCACCAGTTGCGAGAACGCTAGTGATTCTACTGTTTTGCTTCATTGCAGATTCCATTTTCTCCAGCAGTATTCGAAAAATTTCCGTGTTGGAAGTGGTATATAATCATTTCATTTATTGAACTTACTGCTCGTGTGGAAACTGTAGCAAATTTTCTGGGTATCGCAATCTTCTGCGTTATCTCGGTCGCTATAAAAAAATCCAAGTGCAACGGATCAAATCATTATTTTTTCAATAAACGCGTATTTTTTGTATACTTTAAACCAAAAATTTTTGAAAACTTTACTTTTTATTTATTTTTACAATTGATTGATGGGGTTGCTTCCTTTTCATTTTTAAAGAAACTTTTAATTTTCAATTAATTTTCTAAGAATTACAACTAAATGAGTAATGGAAACATTGTTCTTAGACGTTTAATTACAAACAAAGAGAGCTTTTATTTTCAAACGAAAAAAGAAAATGAACTCAATTTCAAACTCGATGGTTTGCCTAATAATCGCTCGCCTTCTAATGTAAGGCAGTTCGATGAACAGGCTGTTAATAAATAAGAATAAATAACTTATAAAAATAGTAAAAGATCAACAAAAAATAAAAATTAAGAAGGCTAATTAATTACTTAATGAATGTATAAAGAAAGTTATGAAATTAAAGCAAATTTCAAATAACAATATTATTTTATTACACTTAGAAGAACAAGTTTAAACTAATTTTTAGTATTGCTGAGGACTTAGAATCTCTTTGAAATTTAAAGTTAATTTCATTGAGAAACACGAAAGCACGTGTTAGTGTGCCATTACGAGCATAATTAGTTCGATGAAAAGCAACATCAAACAGCTTAGTTAATCTGAAATTTCTAGAAGGTATAAAAAATGTTACAGCATGAAGCAAATCAGGACAGTCAATGTGTCCGTTAATAATATCATACACCAGAAGGGCGGATTGGAGTTTTCTACGTCCTTCTAAAGTACGTAGGCCAATAAAAAGGCACTTAGATTCATAAGGAACAGATATTAAATATAATAATGAGCGTGTAACAAATTTAAGAAAGATGCGTTGAAGTCTCTCAATGCGAGAGATTAGATTTGAGACATGAGGACTCCATATAACGGCAGCATATTCCAACTTAGATCTAACGAAGGACGTATAGATGGATTTATGTGTGTACGGATTAACAAAATCAGAGCAGTTTATCTTTAGAAAACCAAGCATTTTATACGCTTTAGGAAGTATATACTCAACATGGACTACAAACGACATAGAGCTATCAAAAACAACACCTAAATCAAGTTTAGAGTTCGAGGTGTTCAGATTAATGCCATTAATATTAAATATCAGTACAATGGGATTCATGGATCTATGAAATGAAACATGTAAACATTTATTTTTATTTACATGCAAGTAATTAAGTTGGCACCAATTGCTTAAATTATTGAGTTCATTTTGCATAGTGCAAAAATCACTCAATGCATTACATTTCATGAAAAATTTTAAATCATCGGCATATAACAGATATTTTGATTTAATAAAGCAGCCACCAATATCAATAATATATAAATTAAATAATAATGGGCCAAGAATGCTCCCTTGGGGCACACCAGATGTTTGACAATAGGGCGCGGATTGAAAACCTTCAATATACACTGAGCAAACTCTATGAGATAAGTATGACTTAAGCCATAACAAAAAATTGGAATGGAATCCCCTTAAACTCAATTTTGACAACAGAATAGAAGGAGATATTTTATCAAATGCTTTGCAAAAGTCTGTGTAAATAACTTCTACCTGGCTACCATGCTCGAGAGCATCTAGACAATATTCACTGAAAAGGGTCAGATTAGTAACAGTTCATCGGCCGGAATAAAAGCCGTGCTGATACGGAGAAATCCAAGGTTTAATTTGGAAAAATAACTTTTTATGCACAATATGCTCAAAAATTTTAGAAACGGTCTATAACATTTTACATCACTTCTGTTGCCATCTTTAAAAACTGGAGTGACAGTGGCAGACTTCCACCTACTTATAAATTCACCTTCATTCAGAGACAAATTAAAAATAAACGTTAGAGCTGGTACTAAGGAGCTACTCGATTTCTTTAACAAATAAGTACAGATACCATCACAATCAGATTTTAATCAATTCTTTACCTGAGTAATAGCGTCAGTTACATCAATGTCAGACAAAACTATATATCCAATATTTATTTTGCTAAAACCTTCCGAAGTGGAAGTATTATCGTTGAACGGTTCAAAATTTGAACTAAAAAAGGACGCAAACATATTTACTGCCTCCTCACAATAATTAGAGATTTTGCCATCTAGGTTGACAATAGAAGGAATGTCTGCCGATTTTCTTTTAGATTTAACAAAAGCCCAAAACGCTTTGGGGTTACGTATAATTTCTTGTTCTTTCGACAAGAGAAACTGATTATACAAAAATTTATTTAAAAAGTTAAATTCTCTGCTGTAATGTAAAAATTTAGCTTGAGATTCGGAATCACCCATATCCAAAAACTTTTTATGGAATTTGTTACGCAAGTTTTTAAATTTTTTTAGGCCATTGGTATACCAAGGTAGCTTATATGGTTTATTGCATTTAGTTGGGATATTATCTGAACAAATTTTGAAGACTTTTTGTTATAAAAAGTTCATAGCACTCATGGGTTTTTAATCCAACCAATAGATCTATCCAATTAATGTAATCAAACATAGAGTTCAACACATTAAAATTGCAATCATTAAAGTTAAAGTCATTAACACACGAGCGTGTAGAATTATTAAAAAATTTTAAATTAGCTTATTCTAATACTAGAGCTTGGTTATGAATATTTGGCGGAGATATCCATAGTAGAGCACTGAAAACTTCATATTTAAGAAAATCAGGTACAAATATAAGGTCCAAAAAACGATTCAATCTATTAGCACAATTATTTACTTGACACAAATTTAAAGCAAATATTCTATCAATTAAGTTAATCTCATGGCTGTGATTTATGTGATTTATGCATTAAGAAGGCACTGTCAGAAACTTTTGACCAGAGAATATTTTTTAAATTAAAATCATTCAAAATACAAATATTACCATCTACTGTGAAATTCTCCCCAAAAGATGTAATGTTAGATATATGCACGTCATAAAGCTCATCAGTGCTATTGGATGGTATATACGATACACATAATAAAAATGAACAAGTTAAATCAGAAATAGAAACAATTACGGTAATCAATATCACATACAGATGACTTAATTGAGGTTTTTACGGCAATTAGAACTCCTTCACCCAGTGATAAGCCAGTAGAATTAGAATTCCTATCCTTACGGAAAACATTATAGAGTTTAGTATCAAAAAATTCAGCATCGTAAAAATCACAGTTGAGCCAGGTTTCAACCAATACAAAAACATCATATTCGTTTCGTGATCAGAAATCAAATATGATATTGGATTTGGTTTGCATTCCAGAAAGATTTTGGTAATAAATTTTAAACCGCTTACAGGTATTAACTGTTGTTTCCTTGTAGACTTTACGTGCTTTAGAAAATTTACGAAATGTCGCACTTTGATACCCGCAGGCCAAATTTCAGGGTTTAGTAATTTCTCATAGAGATTATTAGATATGTCAATCTTAAAATTAACGCTCCTTAAAAGTAATAAATCCGCATCTTTTTTAATAAGTTTAAAGCAGACCATGTGACTTTTATCAATATTCCCTACGTTTTCAATATAGGAAAGTACTTGATCTTTACTAACAGAAGGCTTAAATGACGAGATATGAATCTATTTTTTCTGAGAAATAACATCTAAATCACAAGATGTGTCAGCACCATATATCACATGGCCTTTCTTAATATTACGCCTCCGTTCACCTCTAATATTGAAAGTTGGATTATTTCTACCTGGTAAAACAACTAAATCTGCAGCCGGATTAATATCCGTGATAGCAGGGCGCAAGGTGGGAGTAGAAAACTGTAGTTGTTTACTAGAAGTTGGTACATTATCGTTTTGAAGAGCAGTAACCACGGCAACATCGTTCAAGACTGGCAACACTGCATTATTATTATTAGCAACACCTGCATTTTCATCTTGTTGAACATTAACAACGGCAATATTGTTTGAGTCAGGCAGCGCTAAATTCTTCGTTACTGCACCTGCATATGATAATTTGGTAGAATTGACAGATTCCTGAATTGTTTTCTTTATAACTTTGCCTATTGTTTTGTTGTTTTCTTCTATTGCATTAAATATTTCTTTGATTTTGTCTTGATGTTCAATTATGGCGCCATATAAATTTTTTATTTCATTGACATTAGTATCACAGTATTTTAGAGCCGAATCTAACTTTTTTAATCTATCATAATACCTTGTTTCAATGGCTTCAAGAAGTTTTTTAATTTCAATTTCGTTATGTTTAAAAGCTGCTTTAAATTCGCTTTTGTATTCGGCTAGATTTTCTTTATTTTTATTTACACTATGTTGCACTTCTCCAATCATCAAATCAACATTCTGAATGTATTGGAGGCAGTCATCGCAAATAAAGCGTATGAAACCACCAGACTCAAGTATACCACGCGAATATTGGTCTAAGCCAGAGCACTTCTTAGCATAATGGTATACTTAATAGATAGACATTTATCAGCAAAGAGTACAAAATTGGAACAACAGTGGTCGCGAGACTTTTTTCTTTTGCGGATCCTTAGAAAAAAAATTTGACGACCACTGTTATATACATTTTGTACTCTTTGTGTGTTTGTATTTACAAAAATCGTTGTAGGTGCCTTTTTAAATAATATTTTAATTGTATTCACAAATAAATTATTTGTATTTACACATCTTTTTTTCTGTGTAACTTTCATGGAATTGAAATAATAGAATTATTCGTGCGTTCTGTAAAAAAAAATTAGATTATTACATTCGAAAGTGCAGAAATCGCTCTACCTACCACCTTTTGTGCCCAAATGTGGGGTATCAATTTGATTGAATTCGGTGAAACCGTTCTCAAGTTATAAGCCAACGCCAAAAGCGTGCTCTTATTTTTAAATAATAATACACAGCAAAAAACTTTGTTTACTAGAATGCAAAACAAAAGGTGTATTTACTCTCCAGTAGTAAGTACTTACAATTTGACTGAATAACCCATTATTTTTGTTGGAGAAGTTTAAAAAAAATATGCTGTACCCTATATTTTTTCAACTTATGTATATGCCAACGCACGCGGCGATCGCATGAAGATCATATTCGATTTCACTGATTTAAAAAGTCATATACGTATTTGGAAGAAGCTCGGTAATTTATTGTTACAGCTCCTTACATGTTCTTGCAGTATTTGAAAATAATATTTTTAAGGCAAGCCTGGAAAAGAGATTACAGTTGACGTATTTCAACCAGTGCTGCCACAACCAAAAAAATTTTACAACCAAAATTCGCTTTAAAAGTTACCAAATGAGAAAAAATATTATCAAATTTCAATATGTAGTATTTTTATTAAATAGCATCCCAGCAAAAAAAAGACACTGCAAAAAAGTCATGAAAATTTAGAGTTTGCGATCTGGAAGTAGTGAAAATTTCGATCCGTTCCAATGATTTTTACATAGGGTTGTCATTGCAAGAAGTTCTCTTTTTCGATGGCTGGTCACTGAATCGGAAGCGATATTAAGAAAAATTCCCTTTTATGTGTTCTATGATAATAGTTTCATCTAGGAAAAATAGTAAATAGTTACCTATTTCAACAATTCGTTTCTTTTTATACGAATTTAAATCCGAAACAGTGACTTCATGTAAAATTAACCAAATAACTTTTAAATTTTAGACTAAAATTAGTTCATAAATTTCTTTAAAAAAATAAATTTTTTTAATTCTGGATAATATTTTCTAACACTATGGAGGAGTTACAAGGTTTTGTATGACTAAAAATAAGCTTCTACATGGTTTTTTGCTCACTCCCGGCAAATTAAAAATATCGATTTTTTGGAAGCAATGAAAATGTAGTTCCACTAGAATGACTTCCATTTTTTTTACTGGGTTTTAAAATGCATACATATTTATAATGTAACGCATGTGATTTGAATGCAGTTAATAATAATAACAACAAAACAAATATATGTAATTCTTTTACCTACATATGTATGTATGTAATAAGTTAACGCTTGTACATGTATGTATATAAAAAATCAAATTTTTTTTAAATATAAAGTAAACAAAACTTGCAGTTCACAGTATAATGGTTTGAATGTGAGTGATGTTAAATTTTAAAATTGATAACCCTTGACACAAACCTTGTGCTTTTAAGCTACAAAAATTCGACTAATGCCCTTCCAAAGGACTTTTTCACTAAATGATGCAATCGAGACGGGAAGAATTAATGCAAATTTATAGATAAGGTGTTCCTTTGTTAAAGCCTATGAATCTATTTCTGAAAAACATGAATTTGAAGCAAATATCGTCAAGTTTTCAACTTGGAATTTTCTGAGGGTTACGCACTTTTCTTGGGAAGGAGGCGATGCGGGCGGACAAAAGTGGGCACCTATTATGGACCACATAGTACTCTACAAACGTGCATACTCAGAATTACTGGAGGATAAAAGAAAAGAAAAGTATTGTAAACAAGTGAAGTCGTGACAGGTGGCTGCACTAGCGATTTTAGTCACAGCTGTTTTATTTTCAGTTGCCTTGGTAGCAATACTAAAAATTGAAGAACATAAAAGTTTAAAAAGTATAACATAAAAAATATGTACATGTGTATCATTATTTTGGCAAAAAAATAACCAAAATGAGAAAAATATTCACTTCTCCACATTAAAGAAAAAAAATAACCACTTTTGGTTAGAAATAACCAAAAACGCCAGCCCTGATTTCAACTACAACATTTTTAAAAAACACTGCAACATTTTTTCGTTAATCAGACTGATTTAGTTCACAATATTAACACATAGAACTGAAGGTACTGTGCTACTTCAAATACTTACAACTTCTGTTCTTTTAATGAAAATGTCTTCAAAATACATTTTGCTATAAACTTTGCTTAACTAAAACAGTGTAACAACACGTTTATTCAATGAAATTCCAAAGTAGCAAAATTGTATTTTTGGTAGACTGCAAAAAAGAAGGCAAAATTAAGAGAGAGAAAAAGCAAAAGACCAAAAAACCAAACCATGACCAAACTTACAGCTGCCACCACATACATGCTTTTCATAAAATTTATATTTGTATATAAAAAAAAATACATGATTATGTGCTTCTGTGTGTCCTCGTCGTGTCTAACAAGACATCAACGGAAGATTCTAGTTTTCCCCGATACTTAGTACAAAACGAGAGAGAAAATATATTAAAAAAAAATAATAAAGCCTGCGAACAATGACAAAAATTAAAGTCGCGACAACTTGTGAGGTTGCGCCTCCACCAGGCAGTTAATTAATTCTACATACAGCATACATACAGTCATACTTTCAAACCCTGGCAAACATACATATATGTACATACATCATGCAACCAAGATCATGCTGATGATCAATATTTGTTGTACTCATTGTCGCCGTTATGCCGCCATGCATGCATGCATGCATGCAAGCTTTATTTTGGCGACAACACAGCCTTCTCCTCATACCTTGTGCTTGTTCCAAGTACTTTGATGCACTTGCTTGGCAAAGTCACATATCAGGTTCTGGCACAACCCCCAACCAAAGATCTGAATTTTTCTTTTTTTCCTCTTAAGAGTAGTTAAATACAAAATCAAGTCATTACGTTTGTCACTCTTAAGTTGAAGCAACAATGATCACTGTTACGAATATCAGATCATCAATATCATGGATGCTTGGATGACTTGTAGTTGTGGTGTATCATCAATAAGTAGAAATATTTTTTTTATATATAATTTTTCACAAAAGACACAAAAAACAAACGTCGAATAAATGCATTTGCTCAGATCATAAGAAAAAATTGAAAATCTCTCAATTAGTCAAACAATTAAATCAGTAATCGAAACGTATTGCTTTAAATGTTTTGGAATGAGATTTCTTTTGCATTGATGAAGTTCAGCAAAGCTGAATTGTAGTTGGGTTGGCATTTCAGTGAAATGAAATGAAATAAAATGAATTCCTATCAGGTTTTTTAAATTAATGCCATTACCTTTTTAAGATGATGCTGCTGTATGCAATTGCAACTTCTTGGTCATCTTATCTACTGTTAGTTGGAGCATGATTTCCTTTATTTTTTTATTTTAGTTTTTACATTAATATGTACATACATAAGTACATACATATGTATGTATGTATGTGCTCTCTGGTGGTGGCAGGTTTATCAGAACCACCCGCAGGTTTCTACTTAACATTCATTTCACAAATTGCCACCGATTTTTTGTCCATTTCAGTTCCCAGAATATATCAGTTTTTTTTTCTTTAACTGATTACTGATTTGTTTCATTTGTCGTCGTTATACTTTTGCTATCCAGGGCATTCATCAATGTTTCACTTGAAAACAGAGCCATTTAGCTTTTTTCTGATCCTTGTTTTTTTCTTAAATTAGTTGTGTTCATTCATCCAGGTGGTGAAAATGACTTCTTGTTCTTAAACAGCTTTATAAATTAATGTGAAATAATTTCATGTATTGATATTTTTTCCATTGTCTTTAAAATGGAGCAGAAAGGCCAAAAAACATAACGTGACCAACTAAAATTCTATAAGAATAGGTATATAATAGGTTTTTATATAATATTTAGATTTGCCTTCAAGTTTTTATTCATCATGATACAATGTAAGGCACTAGACTAGAATTTATACCGAACATCGAACTTAAGAGAGTGGCACTTTCAGGAATAGTCTTACCTTATCATTAATATTTGCAAATAAAAATAAAAATTGGTCTGTGTACATTAGAGTGGCCGTTAATATTTTTTTTCGTATATCTTATATTCTCTCCCCTCCCCAATCTGTTCAGTTTTATGTAAAAAAAATGGAAAAATTTCATAGCGATGAGTTGCATTTTAGGAGGTGCGTCCGCCCTTCAAAGTTGGCCTTCAAGCCCATTTTTCAACGTAATATTTTAAAAAATTAATTTTACAAAAATATGATATATGACAATATTTTAGCTCTTTGAGTCAACAATAGTCTCAAAGAAAGTTTTTTGCTAAAATTAATATTTTCAAAAATAATGAGGAAAATAACCAATAAAATACCAAAAATTTAAATTTATTTTCATTTAATTTTTTTAACTATATTTATTTGAAAATTTTTTATATTAAGCATGTACAATAAGAGCTTATATATATTAAATTATTTCATACATATACATATGTATGTACACTGAACCAAAAATTTACCTCAATACTGCAAAATGGGGTGTAGAATTGAAGAAATGTAGGTTATTATACAGCTAACAAATTCGTTACTCAAGTCTACGGATTTTTTTGTTAAAGAATATAATTTTCGTAAATGGTTAAATGGAAGAAATTTCTTCATTTTCACTCTTATTGTTTCGTTGTTTAGTGAGTGGTAAATATTACTAAATTTTAATCGAATTGAGTAAAAATTCTTATTTGTAATAACTAATTAATGTAGTTAATTTGAATATTATTTTATTTACTGTGAAGAAAATTTGTTCAAATGAAGTAATGCATTTAGTCTGTATGAATAATTTTTTTATTCATAATGAAGAATTGTTATTTACTTTAACTACCCTATTTTATTCAATTACTAAGCCCCTGTAGGAACATTTTCTTTCACCATTTAAGAAATTTTTATATAAATTGTAAGCGGTAAACTACTTTACAAATCGTATAAGCAGTTGTGTGTTTGTTTACTGTTTACAAATTATATAAAATTGTCTTAGTTAGTGAAAGATAATGCTATTAACGATGTAAAATTTAATAAAGTTATATTGTAATTAAAATAAAAATCATACAAATTACAAAAGTAGGAATTTATTATACAAAATGCAAGTATGTATTGATATTCATTAATAATAAATATGTACGTAATTAAATATATAAGTATAAATAAGGGTAATAACTAATTAAATGTTTTGTTAATATGCAAGTCCAAGTTTGTTAGATTTGCTATTCTCTTCAAACACGGAGTGAATTTTTAATTTCACGAAAGCACTCTGGTTTTGGATATATGCATACATATATATATATATATATATATATGTATATCTACCTACAAAAGTGCAATTAATTTCTTAAAAATTAGATTTTATTTTTACTATTAATCAAATACGTACCAACTTGAAACCAAATAGCTTTGTGTAATGTGTCCATTTGCTTAGTACCTCAGAAGCATGGGAGAGTTCGTGGAGCCGGTAATTTTTGATTATATCTTGAAATTAGCAGCATTTGCAGGAAAATAGTTTTTCAATAAACTTGTAAAATATTATTATCAGTGGTACTAAAAATTTGGTCAATATTTGGATCATTTATTAAACATTAAACACATTTACTATTTTGTCTCTTTTATAATCACTTTTTTAAACGTTTAAAACTTAATTTACAACAATATCTTTTTTATAATGACACTATAAGGAACAGTATGAAATAAAGTATTCGCTAGACAAGCTTAACTGTTTTTTTTGTACGAAATGAAGAAAAATTTCTTCACTTTTATGTGTATTTATTTAATGTAAATGAAATAAAATTGTTAAAAATAACGAAATGTCTTCAATTCTACAGCCCATTTTTCAATTTTACGTATTTTTAGTTATTTAAAAAATTGTTATTCAATTCTAATATATTAAATTAGTTGAATTTTACGAAATTTGTTCAAATCTACAACGTTTTAGTTCATTAAGTCTTATTCTTGTTTTAAAGAAATTTCAACAGATTAATATTCAAAACAACACTTTTTTGGGAGTTAAATTAACAAAATTTATTAAAATAAACTATACATTATTCTAATTTACTTCCTTCAACGACGTTAATTTAACTATTTTAGGTGTAGTTTTGATTACCATGCGATTCTACTATTTTACCACTGTTTTAACTAAAATTTAGTTTATTTAACAGAGTTTTAGATATTATTTTAACTAATTTTTATTCAAGCCAACATATTGTATTTTAGTACATTTTTAACAAAAATCTATTATTTAAAATCTATTATTATAAATTTTCTTTATATTTGAATAAAAAGATAGTATATTTAACGATTTTTTTCGTTAAGGGTCTACTAAATTTTTTCGTTAATGTTACCTACGACATTTGGTTCAGTGTATAGTCAAAAGAAAACTAAACAAAAAAAATTTTCATTGAATAAATGGGCTCTCAAGCCAACAGGCCAACTTTGAGGGGCGAATGCAGCCAAAAAAAACACAACTTATCGATATGGAATGTTTTTGTAATATTTTTTACACAAAACTGAACTGATTGGGGGGGAGAGAATATAAGAAATAAAAAAAATTCTCCATACAACTAATGGCCACTCTAATGTACATACAAAACTAAAAATATATAATTTTTTGTTTCTTTTAGCACGTTTTAACGTAAACTTTTTTTTTATAAATATTGATCTTATTTCTAAGCGATCTTAACCCGATAACGATTTCAATGTAGATGGATTTAAACGTGACACTTGTACGAGTATTCCAACTGGCCTACGTATTATTTTAAATTGCGCTCGATAACCATTTTTATCCGCAACATAAACTGTTTCAATACTGTAAACAAAATTTGCATCACCCTCGAGATATATAGTCTGTGTATGGCTGCCCTCAATAATTAATTCTTCTTCGCCAGAATTTTCCTTTCTTACAGAAAATGTTTCCTTGCGATAGGAGTTAGCACTATCAATACTAAAAATTTTAAGCAAGTATGTTTCAAAAAAAAGTTGTAAAATCAAATTATAAAATATACTTGCTTGACTTCACGTAAAACTTCAACATCGCCTTGGGCATAGGAAAATATTGCTAATAAAATGGCAGTTTTTTGTAAAAACATGTATTGAAATTTATTTTAGATAAATAATTAATAATATTTTATAATTTTTTATGATTTTTATGTAAAAAATAATTACCCAGCTTTTCATTTTGTTGATGTGCTGTATCTGCTAATGTCTAAAAGTAACTAATTTTATTAGAGTTTTTGAGATTTCTTTATGGGGTTTGCCGCTAGTTGTTTCAAAGTTCTTGGGATTTCTATATGCAATGACGTAAAAACAATTCTCAATAAAACTTGAATTTCAAAGCTTCAGTTTGGGGCTTTCGTCACTTTGCAGTTTCATTCATTCGCATATTTAAAGGTTTTTTTGTTTGTATATACATCCACACTTACATAATGTTGGTTAATTATTATTTTGTCTATAAACTAGCTTCTGGAGATGCAAAACCACACAAGGTTATCCAGTTTTTAATAACTATTTACAAAAGTTTTTTAGCTGGTCACATTTCTAGAGAACCTTTATCGAATTGCTTAATTTAGTATGAGCATGTGATTATTTAGTTGTTTTGCAAGAACTCTCATGAGATCATGCTGGTGGAGACAATTGATTTGTTTAATTTGTTCTTAAACATTTCTTTCGTTGAAATAAAAAATAAATATTTCAGTAGTACGAGTATTAATTCAGATATTAAAACATTTTTAATGCAACTTTTTTTCATTAGAAATATCTTATAAATCTAGAAGATCAATCGACAATTATATTTTAGTCTTCTGCGTCGCAACTACTCGTCTGGTGTGACGTATTAATGCGACGATAAGATATGTTCGCATTTTGGTATCGATTTTTAGTGCATGTTTTTGCATATTTTTTCTTTTAAAGCATGTTTTTGCATATTTCAGTCTTACATGAATATTTGAGCATATTTTTGATTTTTTAGAGCATAATATAAGACTTTAAGGCATATTTTGATACTTTAGAAGTTTAAGAAACATTGTTAATGTATAAAAGTTTATTTAGATGTGCCAGGCAGCGTTTTTTATTTAAAAATCTAGCTCAATACTTTGTTGTTTATTGCAATAAAAATTATAAATAAAAAAGCTATCTTATTTATCCAAGATACAGTTCCAAAGTCTTAATTCTGATATCGTGATCACTACTGAAGATGAAGTTAAATTTTTATGGGAGTATAAAAAAATCAAGTTTTATTATTTGCTTTAGTCAAAATTTTTTGCCAATTTTGCTTCAAGGTACACTTCAAACAAAATTATTTACGGAGTTCACAATAGCGTT
This sequence comes from Tachina fera, assembly GCA_905220375.1. NCBI lineage: Eukaryota > Metazoa > Arthropoda > Insecta > Diptera > Tachinidae > Tachina > Tachina fera. The sequence continues at coordinate 60,765,974 of LR999964.1, read as the reverse complement.
TTAAGATATATCTTAAGGCCGGAGCACAATGAATCCGTCATACGTTAAAATTCGCCTTTTTCAACTGTCCGTTTACGTGTCCGTCAACGCAAAGTACAAAAATTTTTCAACTTTTAACTTTTTGCGTATCTTGAGTAGTTTGACAGATATTTCTTGGTTTTTTTTTTTTGGTATGTTTTTTGGTATGTGTTTGTGTTTTGTGGTTTTAAAAATAAAATTAAACAAAGGAAATAAACGAAATAAATAAAAAAGTTGAATTTAATAAATAAAATAGAGAATCAACCTACAAATGCGTCCGCCAATTCTGCCAACCTTCTCCGTCGCTGCGCTAATGTCAGTTGAAAAAGGCGAAGTTTAACGTATGACGGATTCATTGTGCACCGGCCTTTAATGTTGCAACGCTTGTTATTTATGTTTTGTATACAAATCAAAATAATTACCAGGTGGCAAATTTCAAAGTATAAAACGCATGTCATTTTCAATATGCCAATATGGTAATGTTAAACTAAAGATGTTAAAACTGTCAGCGCAGTTGTAGTTAATGAAAAATACTCGCTCTCTCTCATATTATACACTAATAAATAAATAATATAAAGATGTATGTGTGTTTGCCTGACTTTGATATACACAGAATCTGTATTTATATCGTTGCCTGCTCACAATGAATAGTTAATATGGCACAATATTGCCACATTAAAATTTTAATAAAATTATTATGAATTCCCTAATTGTTTTTTTAATACAGCAGTTATTCTTTCGGCGTGTGCCAAACGGTAGAAAAGTACTACGATAAAAAAGTATTTACCTGTGGGGAAAAAATTTCATTTTTCTGCTGTGCACAATTTTTTCTTTTTTGACAATGTAAAATTTTGACAATTTTGCCTTAGCATAGAAAGAAGCTGATGAAAAATTGCTGCGACGGCGAAGCACAAAAATTTACTGCAAGCCGCCGGCTACCAACAATTTTTTTAAATAACTTTTTATTATAAAACAATATTCTTGTAGCATAAAATTATATAACTTTATACATATGATGCAAAATATTTCTCAAATTAAAATAAACAATGCAGTTTTCATAGTCTAACAACATATAAGGGACGTAAAAATTTATGTAATGGGCAACGGCTCGAACCGACGGCGGTGGTTTTACCTTCTATGATACCATGCTTCTTACTTGCTGCTTGTCATAAATTTATTTGTTGTGTCAACAATTCTACTAGGCCCCAGGGCTAGTGAAATTTTATTCACCTCAGAAGCGTCAAAAACTTACTTACACTAGTACTTTGCTACCGTTTGGCACAGGACATTTGTTATTTTTTTTTATTATTCCCTTTTTTGTTGTTTTTTTTTGTCTTATTTTATATGCAAATGTTGTTGAATTTTTTAATTAAAAATATATCTTCATAAACCACTTTATTTTGTTTTTAAGAGCATATTTTTTGATCTTTTATTGCATATTTTCAAGTTTTTAGTGCATATTGAATGCGCATAAAACACGTTTTTAGAGCATATTTCTGGTTTCCCTGGTTATAACTAAAAAACTTGTTTTGCAGAAAACAAGCTTGAAATTTTTAATTTACTAATAAGTTAAAGAAAAAAGTAAATTTTATTATATCCTCAAAAATTTAGTAAACAAGATATTTGTATGAACTTTTAAAGCAATAGTAAGAACGATATGACGATTAATTCGACTGTTTTATACTCATGTTAACAAAACAAAAAACCTAACATAACAACATATTTAAAACTTAAAAACTAATAATAATGCTTTTCTTTTTAATATTTTCAGGATCCGTCAACGGTAAGTTATTTTATTTAAAATATTTTAAATTTTTATTTATAACGAAGTACATATTTGTTGTAATTTTTGTCAACAAACCTTCCTTTGGAAAGTTTAACACAAATTTTTCAATAGTTAAAAATGGGGATGGGGGTTAAAAAATAATTTTTAATGGGATATAGAAGTCAATCACAATGGACCCAATTGGGTCTCCGAGTGGAGGTGCACCACCTTTGCTAACCTAGCCTAACCTAAAGTTGTTGTCTTTATTAAATATTATCAAAAATTTACTTATTTTCATTTTTCACTATCTTACATAATCCTACGACTTTTGCAAAAATATAACCCTGATCTAGTGAACTGTAATTGTATTTTGAAGATTTTCATAATCTCCCATCATGTCAGGGTTATATTTTTCCTAAAATGGATTGACTGTGTGGGAAAGTAAATACCATCCTTAAGAAGTAAAAAATGGAGTTTTCTAAAAGAAAAAATTCAAACGAATTCAATGATGCTGCCAATATCAGATGAATAAACTTCACACACCTGGGAAGTATCTGACAACAGTTTGACAATTTCAACGAATTATATTCACGCGTATGTCAGATGTCTGACAAATTTGTTGGCAGCTGCTAGTGTTGCAATTGACTGACATTGATTTTTCTGGCAACATTGTCAGACAAAAATTATCAGTTCACACGCTTGAAAAAAAATTGTTAGCATATTTTACTGACAAGACATTTGTAAGATCTGACAACCGACTGTACATAGCTTTAGTTTTTAATTCATCCATGTTATAAAAATTTCCTTTTGAGGCACTCTGAGTAACCGTCGAATAATTTCTTATTTGTAATTTAGGTCATCCGTATCTACATGCCTTTAGTTCATGTCGCCTACACACTTTAGAAACTGATGACAATGCAATGTGAATATATATATATACCTGTCCTTAATGCAAGTCTCCTTAAATTTTTAAACCCGTTTGATTTCGCTGGTTTCAATTAAATATGTATGTATCAATGAAGCATATTTGCATTTTTATTTTCCAATTTGCTATTACATTTATTAACCTTAATTAATTGATTGTGTTGAAGTTTTTTGCTGAATTACTCTTCATATAAATTTGTATTTCAGTAAAGCTTTTCTGTTTTCAATTGGTTATTTATTTGTATTAATGAAAACATAACAGGTGATAACATTTCGATACAATGCCTAACACAATAATTACATTCAAATACATGACATTAACAAGATAAGAATCCAAAAAGGATTTTAAGTATTCGCTTCAGTACAAAGCTAAACTTAACTAAACAATTATTAAAACGAAATCAAATAATAATAATAATAATAATAAGATATTCTTGACTTAATCTACATGAATATTAACAAGCTGTTCATATTCCCAAAATTATATGAATTATAAAGGGTCTTGCAATGTAGGCAGGTCGAACATGTTGACAGGTAGTGGCGAAAATTTTATATACTGTCAGTCACCTCAAATGTTATAATTATAAAACAGTGTTAGTAACTTCGTAATCTACAATAACTTATTGTAGTTTTATTGGGTATTTTATTTGAAGAAAAAAAAAGAAACAAATAAATAATTAGAGTACGAGAAAATTTTAAAAATACATGATATAGGTATCAGCCCCTGGACTTAGTAACTTTTATTAGAATAATCATATCGCTATAATAAATATAATGAAAATTAATCGACTTTTCTATTCAGCAATACATTTTCAAATCACAATATAAAATTTTCACATTTTCTACACAGAGCTACCACATAATATTGAATTAAATCGTGAGTAAGATAAAGCGGAAGACTATGGTAAAAAAATAAGTCACATAATCGTTACCGCAAGCGAAAAAGTATTACGATTTTCGGTTCGCTAAAAGTAACAGGATCCAGGTACAGCTGACTGAAAGTATATACTGAAATTAAATCAGTTGGACTATAATCCAAAATAAATTGGGTTTCAGAGCTTTTAACCCTAAAACCACATGTATGCCAGTAAAAGTGAAAATCGATTATTTAATACGGGCTTCTTTAACAGTCAGTCCTCTTAAAATATGCTCTCCAAAAAGATGAAATAAAAAACCATTACGGCTAAAATTTTGAGCTCGGTCAAGAATGTCAAAATAAAATATTAGTTTAACAAATTTTCTTATTTTATTGCTTTTTTTTTGTTTTAAATTCACTTGTTATTCACCAAGTGAATTTTTTTCCAATGAAATTTTTGTTAAGTTTAAAATTTGTTAACGCACTAATAATCCCAAAATTATTATTTTACTTATTCAGTAAAATATTTGTTTAATAAAATACATTGAAATTGATTATTGAGGGGTTTAGCTGGATAGTATGCGCATTTCACTATTGCTAATGCAGATCATCAGGGAACCTTTACCCAAAGCTTCTTAGAACAACTAGAGTTATTATATTATAAACTTTCATTTAAACAAATGAGATCCAGCTAAACCCCTCAATAATCAATTTCAATGTATTTTATTAAACAAATATTTTACTGAATAAGTAAAATAATAATTTTGGGATTATTAGTGCGATAACAAATTTTAAACTTAAATTGTAAAAATTCCCTATAAAAACAGAAATTTTTGTTGTTTTCGAAGGTAAAATTGCCATCGTGCATCTCCTATGAAATTTTCGTCAAGCTGCCAGTTCTCAGTGAATGTAAAAAAGCGTAAAGAAGATTTGTAATGCTTAGAAATTAAGTGAAAATCAAACAAATTTAAGTTTAATAATAAGAAATACAAAAATTTTCGTTTAGAAATTAAATGCTTAATATATTATAAATTTTGTAGTGCACCAGCATAAAATTTACTTTTCAAGTAATTATTGTTAACAATCGTGAGCATTATTTATTGATTTTGTCCTATAAATAAATATTTATAACTTTTTAATATATAATTGGAAGGAAAATATTTAAACTACAGCATGCAAAAATAAAGTAGACAATCCAAGGGAAAATTAAAAAAATTCTCGTGAAAAATATTTATTTTAAAAATACTTTTATATAATACGAATTTCAAAGGAATCATTTTTTTATTCCCCTGAACAATAATATGTCATCGCCAATTGTTAGACAATAAAATAAACAGCTGTTGCAAATCGAACATTCTATTGTGAATTGATATATTTTTTAAGCGTATTTAGTAACTTTATCAATAAGTGTTTATATTATATTATTTCGCTCCGACTTATATTTCTAGAAGAAGAGAAAAAGTTATTGGAAAAAATAATTCTAGGAAATTTGTGAGATGCATGAAATGCATTTAGTTTATCGAAAGTAATGTACATATGTTAAATTTGATATTTTATTATATCCAGCAATGTAACCATCTGCAGTTAGCTTATTTGTTTTTCCAGTCTTTGTAAAAATAAAATCAAATAATTAAAAACTATTTAAAAAAAATAACAAGGAAACTACTTAGAGTCTGAACACAATGTAACGATTATTTATTGTGGTGCGGTTTTCCATACGATTTTGAAGTAAAAAACAGCAGTGCGGAACGGATAAAATTAAAGTCTATCTATTTTCTCTGCGGCCAGCGTGACTGTTTGACCGACTAAAGTAGCAAATTGCCACTTTTTCGACTGCCTTGCCACTTTTTTATCTGCCTTGCCACTTTTTGTCTCCCTTTTTGTAGAGTCAATTGTATAAAATACATTAAAAATAAAATATTTACTGTAGTTTTCTCGTTTTATAATATTTTTGCCTCTTTTTTGAGATAAATCCCCTTTTGGTGCCACTTGTTGAAAAATGTCATCGGTTACCCTGTCTGCGGCCTTTCTTATTCTCTCAATTTTTGATACTCTTTCTCTTTCTGATGTTGCCATAGTTATTGAATAATTGCCGGTGTTCATAACAAAACAAAAAACATGATTTTGAAGTTCAACAATTTTTCTCATAGAATATAAAAGTAAAAACAAATATATCTGCGAATGTATAAAATGTTAATCATTTTTTGTTTTTAGTTACTGCCATTACAAAATATTTAACACAGAGTAATTTTTTATAAAAAAATATACACAAAAAAAATTAAAAAAAATTTAAACAAACAATGACAAGTATTGCCGTCGCCATCATACAACGGAAGACGGCGACGGCATGTTTATTTTTCTCTCCCGCAAATCGCACTGCACCGCACCGCATACATTGTGTTTACACTCTTATATTGAGCTTCTATGTTTATTCCCAAACAAAACGTTTATTTTTTCACATATTTTTTGGGCGATGCCATACTTTTTTCGAACATGCGGGGGTTTTCACGTGGAAATAATTCAAGATTGCAACTTTAGGGAAAAGGGAAATATTACGAGTGAAAATATATTCACAATAGGGCTGATTATTAATAATAAGGACAATCACAATAGGGAAAAAATGTATAGAAAAATAGTATTCACTTGCAAGTTGTGGAATAACTGTTCACGATAAGAATTATTGTAAAAAGACATTAAAGGAGGTAATCTTAATATTGTATCTATTGAACTCAACATTATTATTTTACTTCAATTCAACTCGTTTATATTCGAAACCCCTTTACTACAAATACCAGTATAATATAATTTTTTGTAACCTATTCTGGTATTTCATTCTCTTGTGCTGTTAATTAACAAAAGAATCAAAATATATAATTCCACGTTCGTAAATGTAGTTTTAAAGGCCAGTAATTAGAATCTATTTACATGTTTTTACGCCGTAATTTAACGATCAAATCTAATTGATTAGAAAGTTTTATTTCCGGCCTAAATAAAACAAAACCATAAAGAAAATATTATACCAATGTGAAATTAAAAAAAAGAGCAAAGTACTAGTTAAGTTTTTAGTTTAACAATTCCCCCAAGAGTAATTGTCATAATTAGAATCCGCCTTAAGGAATCGTGACCTTTGCTGGGTGCACGTACATACATAAAAATGTCTGTGTTGAAATGTTTGGACATGTTAAAAATTCAAATTTTTATACTTTTAAATAAAAGAACACACAAATATTCCTATTGAATGAAGCCCTGAAAACAATAACACTTATAATGATTACGATGATTATAATGATAATGTTAAATACACGCATGTCAGCCAGTCAGTCAGTCATTGTATTCGTATCTGTGGCAAACCATCTAAATGACATATTAAGCACCTAACAACTGCAAACAAACAGTCACCAAAATTATGACCAATAATGGTTGTATTAATAATAATATGCCCGTAGCGTATTTAAGACAACAATTTTACTTCGACGACATGAGACATTAAGTTAGTCAGTTAGTTGTCAGTGTAACCCAATAAGACAATATGCAGGATAAGTGAATACATGGAGTGTGTGGGTTATAATGAAATCTAAACTTTAAATTATTAGTTTTATTGGCTTTACTAATTTTAACTTTAGGATACAAAGCGTGAGCGTTGTTTTGAAACATTTAACAAACTTATTGTAACATTTAAATTTCGAAATACGAAGTACAGAATAATTAAATAAAGTCGACACTAAAATATCTACGTGATAGTAGCATTAAATTTTTACTCATTTTATTAAAATCTAGGTAAATTAAAATAATTCCAATTTAAGCATTCTCAAATGCACAAAAGTTTAGTGTCTGACGGCACTTCCGCCTTAAAACTTTGCCAGCTCGGGAGTGTAGTTGTTATGATTTTATAAACAAAACGAAAAGCAGCTGTTTTATTGTTGCGCTTCTCAGTCTGCACTGGCTGTTTGTGTTTCATATGTGACTTAGTGTAGAAAACATAAATTTTATATGATTTCTTGTTCCGGTATTGCATGAATGTTAGATAAGGACTTAAACTTTCAGGATGGGACCTTTTTGGTCATACTGCTAAAACACAAGCTGAAACACCCTGCGTGCCAAAGTAACTACTTTTGATGATAAAAACTATTTCCAAGCTCGTAACTCTCACAAATGTACGGTACTACTTACTTGATGTAGGGGTTGCCGTGATCTTGAAGACGGTTCCCCGGAGTGAGGCTTGGCCATTGCACTACGGTTGAGTTTACCTCCGCGATTATTCCTAAAATTAATAACTCGTGCATGTAATTTTCGGTATGTTTTGTATTCCACGCGAAACTAAAACGTGCGGAATAGCCACAGAATTGTTGTTGGAAATGTCCATTTATATTGACAATACTATGGTAATTCCGAACGAATTAATTTCACGAGGAATATAAAACATACCCCATAGACTAATTCTAAGGATGTTTATAGTTTAAAAAAAAATCATGCTTCCTGTAGAGGACTTGGTTAAGAACGGCTACTAGAAGTCTCTTTCGACTCGTTTAAGCAGGTTTGGTGAGGACAGGAGTAACAGGTTACACATCAATTTTAAATGAGAGCAGTTTTAGCGATCAGTGTTCCGGAACTCCTGGGTTTACGGACTGTTACGTCGTTGAAATTAATTTTAGTAGAACACCCTCACTGGTAATTCAGAATATAGACTATTGGTTCAAATGTGATAAGCTGTATAAAAATAGAGCGGTGTGTACAGAGGGGTCAAAAATGGGGGGAAGGCGCATGGGCTGGTGTCTATATCTTGGGGACGAACTGTCGCAGTTCTGTTAAATTTGAGAATTAATGCAGCGTTCTACAATTTGAGATTTTGGTGATCCTCAGTTCCACGAAGCTTGTGACCAGAAATGTGGCTGAAGGCGACGAGATAACCTTCTACGCCGGCAGTTAGGCTGCGCTAAAAGCCTTGAAGGAACGTCAAATCGAAACTAATTAATGACTGTAGGAGAGCCGTCATTTTACTTATAGACAAATATAGTATCTTGCTTTGTTGGATTACTGATCACAGCTGTATTGCGGGAAATTAAATTGCCCATGAGTTGGCAAGAATAAGGACGGCGTTAGATGAGGAAAGGAACTCAGTAATTGGGTAGTGAGCATGTGGAAGTAGACAGGATTGTAGATTCTCGATAGCTATGTGACCAAAACTTGAATCAGGAAGATCTCAGCTAACTTATAGACAAATATAGTATCGGCTATGTTGGGTTCGTGGCCACAAGAGTTGGCAAGAATTTGGTCGGCGTTAGTTGAGGAAGTAACTCAGTAATTGGGTGATGAGCAGGACCAGCAATTCATGGGGAAATAGTCAACATTGTAGATTCTCGAATGCTATGTGGCCAAAATTTCACTCTGGAAGATCCAAACTGCTATTGGATATGAATAGGAAGGTGATGCAAGTCTTGCTTAGCGCGTGGACTGGGCACTACTGGGTCAGAGCAAGAACTAGCATTTGGGAAACTGACAATTTCGGAAGAATGTGTGAGGATAAGGAGGAACCAAAAACCATCGATCATACTATCTCTCATTGTCCGAAGCTGCTACGTCATAGGCTTAGATGGCTGAGCAGACGTTTCCATAAGAGCATTAGTGATATCGCAAAGTGCAAAGTGGAGGATGTCAGTACCTTCATCATGGGAATCCAGTGATTTAATGACAGATAAAAAGGTTTCTTCTGGGTGGGTATAATTGGTTCTCAGAGTTTTATAAACCGGTACTAAGAGAATGAACTCAAAATGGTCTCCGAGTGGAGGTGTGTTGCAACGCCATCCTTCACAACCTAATCTAACCTATAGTTTAAAATATATTTTAAGTTAGATTTTTTAAACTCAAACTATATTTAGCAATTCAAGTTTTTATATATTACATCAAAACTCCTGCTATAAAAAAATCACCTTTTACACTTTTATAAACAAAATACAATCTTCTTCACATTCCCACACATACTTCAGTTAGAAACTACTAAGAAAATTCAAATACCTACAAAAGAAAATTTCTTTTGAATTTTGTACTGAATCATTTATTTTTATTTATTGTTTTTTGCATGAAATGTGTTCTCTGCTGCCTTTTTACAACTTGTCAAAAGTTGTCACTTAAACAACTGACAATTGAGCTTGTTAACGTTAATCGTAGTTATTTTGTTGCTAAACTCAGCTCTGTGACTTATTAATGGAATTATTAATGATGTGTATGTCCACACTGAGGAAAACACCCATTGTGCTGTATTTAGAACAATCAACGAAAGGGAATTAAATTATGGAAGAGAAGACAGCAAAATTAACTAAAGACATGAATTCATATGGAATAACTATAAGAGCAATAAAAAAAACTACTTAAAATTATACAATATTAATGAAATAGCGCTTGGTATTGAGAGTTAAGAATGTCGTGAAATACGAATGTCAAAAGAGGCGGATCCTGTTTTTCACTTTTAACTTTTTAACTCTTTTTTTTTTTTGTTTGTTTGCAATGACAGGTGCACGTTTGGTTTCTTTTCATTTTAATTTCATAATACGTACTTAGTAAAAGTTCACCTAGTTTGTGATAATAATACCTGCTTATTATTCCAGATTATTATTACATACGAGTATTATCATTCAAATTTTAATTTCATTTGTGTATTTTTTGTTTCTTTTAGAGAATTGTTAATTGTAGGTATAAATAGTTGGAGCGCTTAAGATGAAAACAATATTTGACAATGCATATTCTCTGGTTAAGACGTTAAATGGAACGTTATCGTTCCCCCCATACTTATATATGCATTTATGTATGAGAAATACTTCTGTTCACGAATAACTTTACTATGATTTATGAGTTTTTTAAACTTTGAATATAAAAATTTAAGGATCCATTTATTCACCCTGCTTTTTCATAACCTCGAAAAAAAATAAAGAGCAGTAACTGCTAAGTTTTCTGCTATAAAAAACTGACAGCATTTCTACCATTGCTGACATCGTGATGATCGTCGTCGTCATCATTATCATCATCGTCATAATCCGCTTCATTGTGCAAATGTGTCAGTTTAATATTCTCGCGTTATTCGATATCTTTAATTGGCTTCATAACCAACAGCCCAACAAACCACTACGTAAAAATATTTACACAATATCCGACTCATTTGTCATTAAATAAAGTGAGGATCGTTTGTCGCATCCGTTTTTATTGGATTGCCAGGGTTACAAAAAATTTAAATTTTGGTATTACATCAAAACTGCTTTTATAAGTAACAAAAACGTTAAAGGTTTTAATATTTTAGAGATAAAAATGAAATACTGCTTCCCATTACCAATAATTTTAAATGAGAACTTATAAAACGATTACAAATCTTTGCAATTTTTACAAACACTCGAGAAGTGAGAGGAAAATATTTTTCCCAAATGGGTGGCAAAGAATAACAAAAGTATCGTTTTAAGTACTTTTTGAGTATTGGTCGTCAAACAACTATGAATGCGTACAGCTAAAAAAAACCACTCATATGCAAACCCGAATACGTATAACAATAAACAACCAACAATTATGTTCATACACATTTCTTAAATTACGCAGCACAAACAACTGTAATTAAAATTTATAGACTGTATGAGCATAAGTATAAAAATACTCTGAATTTTAATCGCCTACATATTTACACACACATAAAGCATATATTCAAACAGCCGAAACACATTTTCCATTCCATTGGATATGCACAAATGTATGCATACGGTAGGGAATGATGAATGAATATCCCTTGTATCATGCGTATATATTTTTTCTCCTACTAAGTATCCATACTCTGAGTATAAGCATACTCCGACTTTAAGTATGACAGAGAATAAATACGCTTGATATGCATGCGCCTTTTTATGTATAGTTGAAGTGTATTTTAGTTTTTCGCATAAAATAAGTAGAGACGCTCTTGTATGATGGAATCGGCTGTAGTCATAGTTGCTTGAGAGGAAATATGTGAGCGCATGAATTGTTTGCGCTTCAATTATGATTATACATAATAACTAAAATTAAGACTACTTAAGGTGCCTATACACTACATGTTTTTTACATTGCTCCTGTCAAATTTTAGATAATTCGGTAAAAACATGTAGTTGGTGACCTCAAAAACTTTGCTTGTGTAAAATACACAAGCAAAAACATAAGACAAATTTTCAATTAGAGCATGTTCTGATTTCTTATGTTCGCACATGTGTTTTCAAATGTCTATGCCATGTGAAAACATTTATCGACGGTTGAATGTCTCCGATATCATAAATGATAAATTAACTATTTTTTATCTCATTTTAAAATTTTAATAACAATGATATAAAGTATATAACAAGTGTTGACACCAGCTCCATATTTTGCAGATTAAAAAGAAAAAAACTTAAATAAATATTTGTGACGCCGGTACTTCAGTGACGACGGCACTTCAGCAACGCTACCAAAGAAATTTCCAGCGGCTCTCGTAAACAATCATGGCCGATGTCACGTGTAATTGTACATACAAGTTGGTGACCAAAAATAAAAAACCATATGTAAATTAATCGAGTTTGACAGACACAAAAAAAAACATGTGAATTGTAAACTTGAAAAAACACAAGCAAAAACATGCAGTGTATTGATACCTTTACTTAAATATATTTTTTAAATTATTGTAATATAAGTTTTAATTTTTTTCTACCTACTCCTGATGTTGAATTTATTTAATACTTAAATGAGTTTGAAATCCATTTTAGGAAAGTTTTATATGAAAAATTTTAATTAAAATACATATCAAATTCTTTTTAAATTTATGAATATAAAGATTAATAATTGAAATTTATTTGCTCGTGGCTTCGATAACGAGCTGATTCGATCACGTTTTATAAGTTTGAAATTATGGCATTCGATACCGGAAGGTATTATTACATTGTTAGGTAGCGATTGCCATAATTTCAAACTGAAAACACGTGATCAAATCAGCTCATTATCGAAAGCGACGATTATACCCCTGCATTCATTCAATCTCACACTGTTTTTTAAATAGAAAAAATTAAATTATCCTGGCAACTCTTCAATAAACTCATAAATAACTTTTTGGTTATCTAAAAATGCAAGAGTGAATATTCCTGCAAACTCACACTGTTTTCTAAATAGAAAAACAAACAAATAAAATTATCCTGGTAACTCTTAAATAAACACACAAATAACTTTAAAGTTATTTAACTCATTTGGATTAACCGTCCTTTTAAAAGTACACCCCATTCCAAAAAAATATATATAAATTTTTTTAGAAACTTATTAAAATTTCATTTTCGAAATAAAAATTTGAGTTTTAAAGAAAAAGTTTTCCGGCGCTATCTGGGTTAAAAATTAAAAAATTAATATTCTTTTAAACTCGCACTGTTTTCTAAATATAAAAACAAACAAATAAAATTATCCTGGCAACTCTTAAATAAACTCATAAATAACTTTTAAGTTCGTTAAAAATGAAAGAGTGAATATTTATTTTTTTAACACACACACACACACACAAAAAGGAAGAAACGACTTATGATAAACTTACATAGCATTCATAAGATCAATCGATAAATATTCCGACAGGTGGAAAAGCATAATTGTAACCGACTTATTTAGCCATTTCAACGGTCGAGCGTCCGTCCATCCATACCGACTGACCAAACAACAAAGCAACTAAACGAGCAACCTAATAACGAATTTGATCTCTTGCATACAAAAAATTAGTGATGATGATGTTTAAATATTTTTACGAGCTGAATTTTGTGTTGCGAAAACTGTTCATTTTAAATGTGGCACGTTCGTATAAGTTTATTCATCACTTTTTTTTGTAGCACCTTCAACAGATGCATTTCTTTCGATGGTACACAGAACGCGATCTACAAATATGAATATATATACACATATATATATATATATATGTATGTATGTACATATTTTTTCATTTGTTTTCTGTATTATTAAGTTGTTTAAATATTTTGACTTTTTAAAATGTCAGGAAAAAATACATATTCAAAATAATAACTCGATACCATTCCATTTAACTCACTGAAAGAATATACGTATTTGAAAAAAAAAATATGTACAGCAAACAACAATACTGGTATTCCATCATTTAAATTGTATTTCGAACTGAAAGGGGTTATTTGTACTGAATATCCTTAGGCTGGATTTAGCAGTTCATTGTGATTATAATGTTTAATATATTTTTTTTTGGTTTTTCTTATTTACTGACAATATTGCCTGCTTCGGGGAGAAGTACGGGAAAAATAAAACAAACATTGTTGTTTTAAGTATCTGGTCTATTAAGTAAATGTACTCATAATTAGATGCAATAACAATCGACAATAAAACAATAAGGCAGCTATTTATTAACTTTTATCCTTGTCAGCAAAGTAAATGTTTGTTGTTTTAATGTTGGCATTAAAGGTGTTTTAATGTTGAAAGCAACAGGGGCATGCCGTCCGAATTATGCCAATATTAAATTTATGACTTTAAAATTATAAAACATAACTGACCATATAGAGAAAATATTTTAATTAAAATTGTAATATGATTTACTATGTATATACATATGTAAGTACGTATGTATGTATGTTCATAAAGTGAACTCATTCGCGAATCATGAGATTTGTTCTGATGGGCGTATTTCGACTACGACTACGATATTATTTTGAGAGCCTAGATTAAAGAAACAATTTCGCGATGCTCTATAATCTATTGCAAGAACGTCGTAGTCGAAACCTGAGAATCCGGAAATGACCGTTTCAATAAAAAAATTTCTAACCTAGTCAATTTCAACAATTACTTTACATGATTTTGAAACGTACTAATTGAATAATATTACTGTTAGTTAACCTGTTTTCCGGGCACTTTTAAAATGAATTCCGAGCTTCACTTGACCGATCAGACAAATATTTTATGAATATACCCTAAAAAAGTATTTTGCATACAATTCCATGTTTAAAAAAATACAAAAATTTTCCATGAAATTTCAAAAATTTTGTTATCTAGGCGCATGGTAGTGCGCCAGGCCAAGTTACGGCCAATGCACGCAGTGTGTATATTTACAGGAAGCCATTCGTCGTGTTTTTAACTCCCTGATAACTTTGCTCCCCGCCGTCGTCAAATTCTAAAATTTAATTCATAATTAGAATTAATTCATTTCATTTAAAGTTTTAGAACAAAAGGTTCCTGAGATATGGAGGTGCAAAAAGTGCATACTTTAAGACATACTCACTGACCACTAGGGATGCCAAACGGGAAATCCCGATTTGGCAAATCCCGAATCCCGGGATTTGTAAAATTTAATCCCGGGATTTCTTTTTCGGGATTTCATTGCAATTTTTATAAAAAGTTATTTATAAATTAAAATTTTCGTTAATTTTATGGTATTTTTTTATAATATTTAAAAGTCCCATACAATTTCATAAGTGCCTAATTGTATTATGATATATTATTAATATAAAAACTTTTATAATGCATAAAATTTGTTATTAAAGTAATATTTATTAAAAAAACTAATTTATTTTACCAACAAATTGTAGATCCCGAAATCGCGAAAAATCCCGGGATTTTCGGGATCGGGATTTACAAATCCCGAATCCCGGGATTTCCAAAAATCAATCCCGATTGGCATCCCTACTGACACGCACACTCATCAAATTGATGAAGCAATTTCACTATAGGTACATTTGGTACACGAGTAGATCTTGGTGAGAAATGTACTATAAAAATCTGAAAACAGGGGGGCGGGGTTACGCCCATAAAAATTAAAATTTGTGCTAGTGAGCTGAAATTCGGTACAGAACTAGGTATAGGTGAGCAATAAACTAAAAAAATCTGAAAACCTGGATATTTTAGCCAGAAAGGCGGGAGCTACTCCCATGTATGCCAAATTTCAATAAAATCGCTTAAGTTAATTGATTTAGATATATTTTTTAATTCTGAGCCCCGCCCCTCTAGGTACAATTTTTGAGTTATCAGAATTTTCTAGTAATTTTCTAATCTATAACTACTTGTTTATCAAATTTCAGCTCACTGGCGGCGCAAATTTAAATTTTTTATTCTTAGGGGCGTGTCCCCGTCTACTTTTTTCAACTCAAGATTTTGTTTGGCTAGTGCTTATTTTCCCCGTTAAGTTTCGTTGAAAACGGATAATAGTAAATACATAAATAGTACATTTAAATGTGTTAATCCGAAGTACATGAAATAAGAGGTTTAAATTTGATGGGCGTGTTAACGCCCACTTTTTTAACGACAAATTTAAAGCCTTGCATTATCGCAGTATAAATGTAAAATTTCAATAAAATCGCTTCCGTTAAGCGCTTAGGATTTGCTTTTTTAGTTCTGACCTTCATGGGCGTAGCCCCGCCCTCCTAGCTAAAATTTCCAATTTTTCAGATTTTTTAGTTTATTGCTCAACTATACCTAGTTCTGTACCGAATTTCATCTCACTAGCACAAATTTTAATTTTTATGGACGTAATCCCGCCCCCTGGCTACAAGTGAGTATGTCTTAAAATATGCACTTTTTTCACCTCCATATGCAAGGAATCTTTTGGTCTCAAACTTTAAAACGTATATGAGTTGACATGAATTAATTCTAATTATGAATAAAATTTTAGAATTTTAGGACTGTGGGGAGCAAATTTATCAGGGGGGTTAAAACACGACGAATGCCTTCCTGTAAATATACACACTGCGTGCAATGGCCGTAACTTGGTCTGGCGCACTACCGTGCGCCTAGATAGTATACTCTCTGTTGTTGTTTTTTTGTAATGAGTGTAGAATCTAGGCCCCATATTTTCGTAGACAATCAGAGCTAACGGTATGGGCAAAAACAAAACAAAAATAAATTAATTTGTTGTAGTTTATGTTTAAGTGAAAAAATACTAGAATTCTTAAGCATTGAAAACATTTGTTGACAAACTATATTTATATATATGTGAACAGAATGAAGTTGTTATTGCCTGGCAACACTGAATAATAGATTATTTCTAGCATGGTGCATAATGTATTTAAACTTTTGACAGATCTCCGTAAGAAAGTTCGTCAATTAAATTTCATGCTCTCATTATCATAGAAATATTTATTTATTTTTGTGTTTAAATTTATTTTATATATATATTTTATAAATTTATGTATATTTTTCCCTTTCTTTTTCGGTATTTCAATCACTTGCTGCATGACAACCGTTTCAAAATTTTAATCATGATAATCTAAATATTATGACGCCTCATCAAATGACGGTGAATAACTATAATGATAATAACGGCGATGATGGATGCTGCTAAAATGATAACGCTATCATAAAACAAAACTAAAAAAATAATTCAATTGAATTGAATCCACAAATCTTAACTCAACTTTGCTGCTCCTCATCTTGCATCTTCGGCAACATTTTATACTTCCTACAATCAACATAAAACGAAAAAAAAATTCAATTTATTTCTGCCTGCTTGTAATGTGATAACGTGCGAAACACTTCTGTCTGTGAACATGGAATATTTTCTTAACTACTTCACTATTCAACAACATGTATTGGAATGGTGCTGGTGGTGATGACGATGGCGATGATAATGATGGTGATGGTGATGGCATCACCAAACAAACTATAATACATTAATTGCCAAAATGACAAATGCATTCATTGGTCTTGTGGCATACACAAACCGTCGATCCAAACCCATCCATTCATTCATTCATTCATCCATCCAACCGTTCAATTCACCTCGACCTACTGATGCTGCTGATGTTCGGTTTTAATGTTGCTGTTGCTGTTGCTGTCTTGCCATGCATTTGTCTGTCTGTCTGTATGTGTGCAACAACACAATGTGACACAATGACGGATGATCATCTTCATACTTTGCGACTAAATACTCTTAATGACTGCGGGATATTATTATGTTTTCCTGTATACATATGTGCTTCCCTGTCTGTATGTTTGCTTCAATTGTTGGTTGGAATTTCGGCAAAATAATACATAAAATTAATTAATGAATGAATGAACGAATGGATTTTGAAATTCATTTCAATCTCATCACATGTGTGTATACAATTGGACATAATTTCTGTTGGGAACAACCTGAATAACAACATCAAAAATGAAAAACAGGGTGTAAGTATTACTTTCTTTTTATTTTATACTGCATTTACAAGAGCTTGAAATTTACTATATTTGATTTGAAATCTTTATCGAAATTTATATCGTTTGTACTAAGCTTGTTTGATATTTTTCAAGATTTCGTATCCAAGAAATGTCAGCTTAAACTGTAACCTAAAAAGTGCCGACTTTGCTTATTCTCACACCTTCAATAGAAAATTGCGTAGAACTTCTTAGCCAATTCACCCACATTTTATATAAATATAAAGGGTAGTGAGAAATAAATAAAAATATTAGATTTTGAGTAGATTTTGTACAAATCTACATCCTTTTTGTATAGAGAATCTAGTAAAAGAGGAACTAGATTTAGCTCGAAATCTCATAAGTACAAAATTTTGAGACAATGTAAATGCTCTTTTATTTTATTTTATTTTATTATTATCGCATTCATAACAGTGAGGGGAATTGGAAATCTTGATTTCGTGCCGAATCTGTTTCTAAATAGTTCCAAACTACTTTTTATAATAATTTAAATGTTGGCACTTGCTTTTCGTTTCGTATACTATGGTCCTTGAATGATATATTTTTGTGTATAGTTAAAAAATTACATTAATATCACACAAAAAACATTCCAAAATTAGTTGCTTAATCACATAGATATATGTACATATTGTACAATTTATTAATACTTTGTACTTGTTATCAGAAATTAAATACCTATGATCTAACCTTCTATACAACTAAAGTCCTTAAGATAGGGACTACGGGTGCTAAGCCTCCTATATTAAGAAAATATTATAAATTATTTTAGAAGAGGTTTTTTAAAGTCACAGTTTGCGGGCTTAAAAGAAAAATAAAGCCATTTTAACGTAAATGCTCTGTTCCCCTACATTTCGCCCTAAGTCTATCTGTCCGCTCCACCATCTCCTGACTTAATGCGAAAGTGACTTCTATACTGATTTTTATACAAATGGAAATATATGCTTTTTATGTATACATATACATATGTATAAAAAAACATGTGACTAAAATGAAATAATTGAGGGGCAAGGCAACGTTTAGCGGGTTCAGCTAATCCTTTAATAATTTAACAAAACATGATTCTAAAGGATACATCGCTCATTTAGTAAAACAACGTCATGACTAAAAAAAATTTTATTGTTGAGTAACTATGCAGAATTAATCCTCCAGTGAAAAAAATTGGAGGTAATTAATCAGGAACAACTTTTTCTCCATTTCCAAAATATCAACATTTTTTTAAGAGAAGTATGTGAAGAAGTATTAAAGTGTTACCTTCTTTAGGAGAGGGATAGTGATAGAAAAGACAGGTTTAGGGTCGCAGATGGTTGAAAAATTATGCCAACCGAAAATCATTTTCTTCACCGAATTTTTTACATCTCCGATATCTTTCAAAAACTAACCCACACTTTGCCTTTTATTTAAACAAGAAAATTTTCCGTATTAATAAGAGCCATCACTGTCAAAAAGTTTAAGCAACATAGCTTTCGATCTTAATTTTTTACGAAATTCGATTAGTTACGATCGGACATAATCGATTTTAGTCAAAAATACGCCGCTTAAGCTTTTTGGTTGTTATGACTTGAATGGACAAAAAGTGCCAGAAAATGAGTGAGAGTGCCACAGTGCCAGCTAACATTCAATAGTGCCAAAAATGGCATAATTGTGCCACATTTCCCATCACTGATTCATAATAAATTTTGTTTTTAAGTTTGCTTAGACTGGCTTCACACCCAGCAGATATTGTTGAGCAAACTTGTGAGTTTATGGGAGAGAGAAAAGATAATGTCGAGCAGAGACAAGCAAAATGCAACCCGTGGCCACTTTGTTATTCTCTTATTTACACGTAGTTATTAAGCACACGTCCGAATAAAAAATAAAGTCTTTTAAGCATTCGTATAAGCATGCATTTTACTCTCTTTCATATTATAGAGCATTTACACATGCACGAAATCTACCACATTTTAATTAAAATCTTTATGAAAATATATACCGTTTACACTAACTTTTTTGACATTTTTCATAATTTTTTTATCTAAAACAAATTTCATTAAAAATTTCTAAAATTATAACCAAACAACCGTAGAGTAGCCAATTCACACACCTTTTTAACTAGACCATAGCTAATTCACTCATCTTTTTTATAAATGTGTTATAAAGGGTAAATAAATATATTAGATTATGATTAGATTTCCTACAAATCTACGGACAAATATGTATGCATGTGTTCGCCTGACTTTGTTGTACAGGGAAGCCATCATAGTTTCCTCTATCTCATAAACTAAAAATTTTCCTTAAAAAACTACTGGGTGTGAATTCAGGGGTCTAATTGTCGCTTTCGATAACGATCTGATTTGATCACGTTTTTTTTCAGTTTGAGATTATGGCATTCGCTATCGAACAATGTAATAATATGGTTCGATTTCTAATGTCATAATCTAAAACTGAAAAAACGTGATCGAATCAGTTCTTTATCGAAAGCGACGATTAGATCCCAGTCTTAATAACTTAAAAGTGTGGGATGTTTGCAAATTTTGAGCGCTTACCATTATTTTACGGTACAATATAAATTTGAGTCCTATAGTATTTTCACACTGAATGTTGAAACTGTACAACAACTGTTTTTGTTTGTATGAAAAACTCGGAAATTTTACAGTGCGTGGTAAAATAGAAATTATTTTATATTGTGGGAAAAACAGCTTTAAATCAATAAAAACCATATTGAATTAATTAGAAACATTAACGAAATTCTATTCATGTTGAAATTTTTTATTTCAATATGGAAAAATATTAATTTACATTATTAATTTATTAATTTTAGTTATTTGTAAGGATCTCAACATACATTTTCTATTATATTGAAAATTATTAATTTAATGTGACTCGTTCTTATTTTTAAGTTGCAGCTTTTCTCTGAGTGTAGTAATCAGTGCTGCCACAACCAAAAAAATTTTACAACCAAAATTCGCTTTAAAAGTTACCAAATGAAAAAAAATATAACCAAATTTTCATATGTAGTATTTTTATTAAATAACATCACTCCAAGAAAGTCATGAAAATTTAGAGTTTGCAGAGCTCTGTTAGCGTGTTAACAGAGCTCTGTTAAGCTATAAAAATTCGGCTAATGCCTTTCCAAAGGACTTTTCCATTAAATGATGCAACCGAGACGGGAAAAATTGGTGCAAATTTATAGATAAAGTTTTCCTTTATTAAAGCCCATGAATCTGTTTCTGAAAAACATGAATTCGAACCAAATATCGTCAAGTTTTAAACTTGGAATTTTCTGAGGGTTACGCACTTTTCTTGGGAAGGAGGCGATGCTGGCGGATAAAAGTGGTCACCTACTCTAAAACGTGCATACTCAGAATTACTGGAAGTTCGAGTTTTCAGGAGATTTTCGAAAAACTTTAAATTTGTCCAACTAATTAACATTTTCCAAGATGTGACCAATTTTTTTAGGAAGGAGGCTATACGGGCTGATAAACAAACTCACCTCCTATAGACTACATAGTGGTCTGTAGTACAGAGTTGCTACTATTTGGCTAAATTAAAAGTTGTTGACAGTGTTGTAAATGAAAAGTATTGTAAACAAGTGAGTAGCAATGAAGGCGAATTCATAACAGGTGGCTGCACTAGCGATTTAAGCCACAGCTGTTTTATTTTCAGTTGCCTTGGTAGCAATACTAAAAATTGAAGAACATAAAAGCTTAAAAAGTATAACATAAAAAATATGTGCATGTGTATCATTATTTTGGCAAAAAAATAACCAAAATGAGAAAAATATTCACATCTCCACATTAAAGAAAAAAAATAACCACTTTTGGTTAGAAATAACCAAAAACGGCAGCCCTGGTAGTAATACAAAGTGAAGAAGTGCTTGGAAATAATAAATAAATAATGATAAAAAATGTACAAATACATCCCAATATAAAAGTTTTTAATCGTTGGATCGATGTTATTCATATCGTATACTTGCACTTCCCAGAGGTCAATTAAAAAATATTTTCGTTGTTTCCCTTCTAAAAAATCTTTTTTTCCATAATTTTTTGATTACTGTTGCTGCTTCATACATTTTTAAGTTGAAAGTCTTTCCAGCGGGATCTATTGTTATTCACTAACATTCGGCTGCTTCCGGTCATTTTGACTTGGCAGCACTGAATGTAGAAGAGCGAAAACAAGGTTGCATTTTATAAAACCAACTTAAAACCAATTTTAAAATGGCTTTAAGTTGGTTTTAATAAAAACAATTTGTATAGTAAAACCAGGTTCTAACAGTTGGTTTTAATGTTAAAACCAACTTTTATTAAAACCAGGTCAGTATGAAAACAATATTATTGGCGTATTTCTACTTCCACTATGACATTTTGGACTTTGATTAATGAAAAAATCAAAGGCGAAATTTTGGAGTTATTCATTACGAGTGTCATCCGCAATCCTCGAAAAACGTTTGATTAATATTTCGTTATAAATTTCTGGACATACAAATACCAAAACTCGTAGTGCAACTTAAAAACCAGAAATAAGTCAAAATTTATATTAATCCTGCTCTTGTAAATAAAATGGAAATTTTCGTTTGAAAACTTTTAAATAAATAAAACAATAACACAAAGCCGAGTATAAATTTCCAACGAAAATTTCTATTTTATTATAGGAAGTAAATTTCGACTTATTTTTGTATACTTTTTGTGCCTTGAAACTCTAATAAACGTTACAGAAAAACATTTTAGGACTTAAAACCCCAAAAATATAGGAATCATTACGTTTCATAGACTATAATGGCAGTTGTGCTTAACTTTTCCGTGAGCAGCTGCCATTACGACTTTATCTCACGGGTGCCAAGCACCGGGTGCAGGTAAGACGCCAGACCAACGCCACCATGCATCCTTTTTAGAATGCACCTATGTCCACTCCACGTAGATTGCAACTTTTATATATAGTTATCCCTGTTCTAATTCAAGTAGCTTGCTGAGGTACTTTGAGCTATCTAAACTTGTGTATACACACATAGCGAGGTCCCCAAGAGAATACCTATAATATTGCCGGCACAGCTCTACCACTCATCCGAGTTGAACGCATGCCAGTGTCGCCAAAAATCCAGTGCCTACTCCACATACACCAAAATCATCCCTTAAACCTCGTGGAGTAGGATGAACTCGGCGTTTTAGCAAAGGATCCTGACGACCGCCACATACACTCAAAACTTAAGAGCAGCACGAGCCACTCTTTGAAGAACGCAAGCTCGCCGCCAAAATCCTTTGCCTACTACGATCGATCACATGTGATAAACGCCCCTTAAACCCAGGAGTTAGGATGCACAGCCATTGCAGCACAGGATCCTGACAACCGCAATGCATTCAACTCCAAGCAGCTCAGCTGTCGGGCAACCGGCACCCGTGGCACCAGAAGCAGCCTCTGGTCAGACCTCGAAGTTCCACCACAAGTGCTTCACCTTTATCGTCTTTTGATCTCAGGGGCAGTTCTAGCTTACGCTGCACCTAACTGACATCAACAGCAATCCATAAATTTTCTCCCTTTTATAAATATGTGCACATCCTTTGCACTGTTGTCAGAGATCGGGTAGTAACACATAAGTTATATGGGTAATGTACGAAAGGTACGTCAATGGAAAAAGACACATCACTCCAGCTGGGACCAAGGGGTTTCCACACCCGTAGTCGAAATCGACTCCCCTGGGGGGGCCCCTGGAGGAAGATTAAATAAATAATAAATAAATAATAATAAATTTAAAATGGTCTAGGGTTTTATTTTTGTTTTAAAACTTTTCCTCTAAAATATATCCGGTCAAAGTGCCACCAGAGTGCCGAACTTCAATCGGTTTCTTAGGCGAATATATGGACGTACACGAAAACATTTCGCCCGGTGGCCCAGCAGTGCTCTAAAATCACAAATAATATCTCCTGTTGCAACACCCGCTTAAATACTTACTATTTCATTAATGATATAAATCGTCACTAATTAAGAACTCATTAGTATATGTTGGTTTTTAAAAATGTCTATAATTAAATTTACTTCCTCTTTTTTATTTCAAATGATATTTTAAGTGCCACTATTATGCTCGTAAATATTGTGCGTTAAAGATCTAAAACTTGAAGAAGCAAAAGGCTAAATGTAGAATATTTAGGCGTGTCCATCAGTCATTTACTCAGTGAATATTCAAGAGCAAAATATTTGTTTGTATTGCAGTGGTGCGAATCGTTAGCAAAATACTGCAACTCGTAACTAAACAAAAATAATTCAAAACCAACAATTTATCATTTGTTTCGTTTTCAGTTTAACAGAATAAACAAAAGTAAAATTAAATTATTAAATACAATGGGCGTAAAACTGTTGACAGTTGAAAACACATTTTATTCTTGCACTTTACACTTCTTAACGAGCCACAATTTCAACATAAACAAATAAACATTTAAAGATGCATTAATGAACGTTTGCACTCGTTCACTCACTCACTCTCCCGCCAGCTTGATTGCCGATTTTATTTTATTTTTATTTCTATTTTTTTTGTTCTCTGGCGCACCGGTGTGCATAAATATCATATCACATATCCCTATACCATATGACTGAATATTGTGGTCGAAACGACGACACTTTAAGGATCAGCTGCCATACAATGATTAATGGATTGCGAGTAAGCAAGACTTTTTGGCAGGTAAATAAACGTACGTAAGTAAGTACTGTACGCACGGATACGTGTTTGTTCTGCAGTATTAAAGCGAAGATCTTTTTTTTAAATTACGCAGATAATTTGCGTGAATGCAACATTGAAGTTGAGATTAAAAGGTAATTACTTTAAGTTTATTTCCCTTCCAATCCACTGAAATATAACATACTCGTACAATATGATAAATGACTGTATTAATACGCTGGGCGGAAAAAATAATGCTAATTTGTGGTGAATAAAATGACTATTAACGTTAAATGGATGAAAATAATTTAAAATACATTTGAGTTAGAAGAAATCTAGATAATGTTCTTGATCGTTTACATTAAATAGATTTCTATTTTTAGCATAGGTCTGTGCTAACAAAACAGTTCGACGAAAGTAATAGAAGAATACGAGGGTGGATCAATAAGTCCGCGACTTTTTGAATGAAACACAGTTGTTTTTTTTGCAAAACAAAAATTTATTTTTCAACATAATCTCCTTTTAACTCAATACACTGAGTTCCAGTTTTTGTATAACTTCCAAAAAAAATACGATTTTTCGAGATCCTTAAAATAGTTATTTGTTTGGTCAATAATTTCATCGTTGGGGCCGAGTCATTACTTTAGGTTTGGAAATAGGAAGTTGTCACTAGGGGCTAAATCTGGAGAATAGTGCAGATGAGGGAGCAACTTGAAGCCAAATTCATGGATTTTTGCAATGGAAACTACGCATGCGTTTGGGGTGGGTTGTGAGCAAACGCGCCACCCATCTTGCTTGGGGAAAGCTTTATCATACCCAAGTAATCATTCAAGATAGAAACCACTGAGCCATGTAGGATGCCTATGGCATCAACAATCTCACGAACTTTTACTCTTCGATCGGCCAACATCATATCGTGGATTTTTTCAACATTTTCGAGTGTTCTGAAGTCAATTGGTCGTCCAGAATGTTCAGCGTCATTTGTACTTGTGCGACCACAACGAAAGTCAGTAAACCACTTGTTTTACCATTGAAATCGATGATGCAAAGACCCCATAGTATTTATCGAGCTTTTCTTTGGTTTGATTGACGGTTTTTTTTCGCAAAAAATTATGTTTAATGAGCACTCGAAATTCCCTTTGTTCCATTTGTAGAAAAATACACGAGGTTGTATGTTTTGAACAGCTGTTAAACGCAAAATAAATGATGACACTTGCTCTATTAACAGGTGGTACTTGATGGGAACAGTGTTGCATTTCATATAACTACGAGGGAAGTTCGAAAAGTCATGAAATTATTGATCCTCCCTCGTATTTATTTTATTTATTAAATGTTACAAATACAATTGCAAATGACATAACTTACTTTAAATGAGTATAGTAACAAAGGTCTTCACTCGTTATAGTGAAACAGACCAGAGTCTATGCTGGGAATCGAAGACACAACCTCCACACTGATAGGCTAACACATTCCTCCTCATAGTACATGAGTGTGTAGGGTGTACATCGAAGCAGAACTTTGGCGCAGTGTCAGGCTTTAAACCCGATCTTTACCAAATTATATTCACTTCATACCATGGAACAGTAATAAGTTAATTCGAGCTTAAGTTGTATGGAAGTCGACTATTAATTATCAACATGTCACGTTACGTTTCTTCTTAAACCACGTAAAAGAGCCAATAACAAATTTTTCAGCAAACGCAAAGAAGTTAATCATCCTTATTCCAACTGTCGCAATCGACGTCACTTTAAGACAATACCAAAAAATTGGGGCTTGTTTACTCGCTCTCGAAAAAAATTTTGAGCTACTGACAATTTATTTCCGTTCCCTAAGGTCTATAAAATAGCATAAACCTGCCAACAGGAGTCAGTTTTTTTTAATACATGTATTTATTTACTGTATCTTCAAATATGAACTAACAAAAAGTATTCAAATCTTAAATCTAAAATAAAAGTATTAGGCCCGACCACTGTCGGACATAAGCTTAATGATAGTTATAAATAATACATAATAGTGATAATAAAAAAAAAAAAAAAATATTTTCAAGAAATCCCATCTGGAGTGCTGAGTATTAGAGCCCTTGTGTCCCTTTTTTTGGGCGCATGTGTCCAGTAAAGTTCAAAATATTAGGAGCAAGCGGATTAGGATGTGACTCGAGTTTTGTTAAATATTTGCCTTTGTATTTTGCAATTTCTTCAATCACTAGTGAGTGGCATATTTAAATCACGATGTATATTTGAATTTTTGATGTACCATGGAGCCGATGTTATCAAACGTAAAATTTTGTTTGGCCTTCGTTGGATTCTCTCGACATTAGAAGCTGAAGCAGTGCCCCATAGTTGAATTCCATAGCACCATATAGGTTTCAAAAGCGACTTGTACATCAAAAGTTTGCAATCTAGACTGAGAGTTGAATTTCTACCAATCAGCCAATGTACCCAAGTTAGTTTTAGTTTCATTTGTGTTAGCTTACAATCAATGTGCTGTTTCCATGTAAGCCGTCGATCAAGGTGTAAACCAAGATATTTTACATGTGAATGTTGACGAACAATTTGATTATTAATTCTAATGGGGAACAAGTATATTTTCGTAAAGTAAATGTTACCTGCGCACACTTCTGTTCATTTACTTTAATTCTCCATAACTTTAACCATAGTTCCAGCTGCTTAATATGTTCCTGAAGATATGGGGATGCCTCGTGAGGGTATTCGTGCATGCTAAGAAGAAGGCTGTATCATCGGCAAATGAAGTTGTATGGATTTTAGTGCCATTAGGCATATTACAAGTATATACCAAAAAAAAAACTGGGCCCAGTATACTCCCATGTGGCACACCGACGGAGATAGATTCGGGCACACTCATGAAGTCTCCTTCCCCAATAATGAACTTCCGGGATAGAATATAACTTTCCAATAGCTTTGGAAAGTTTACTGGTAGATATGTCTTCAATTTTAGAATTATGCCTTCATGCCATACTTTATCAAATGCGTGAGAAACATCAATAAAGAGAGTAGAACAATACTTCATTTCTTCAAATGTTCTTCTAATAACTTGAACCAATCTATGCGTTTGTTGAATGGTGCTATTCTGACTTCTAAAACCAAATTGATGGTCCGGTATGCACCCACTATCAGTTAAAATTCGGGACAATTTTTTCATGAGCAGCTTTTCGAAGAGTTTTGACATAGTTGACAGCAAACTTATTGGCCTATATGACTCAGCTTTGGTAAGATCTTTGCCTGGCTTTGGAATCATTTTAACTTTGGCAAGCTTCCTGTGTTGTGGATAATACTCCATTCGTAATATGGCATTAAGAATGAACAGCAGGATTCTTATTGCAATATGCGGTAAGCTCATCAGCATCTAGTTACTAATTCCATCAATACCTGCAGCTTTCTTGGGCTTGAGTTTAGCAATTACTTTTTGTACATCACGCATATTAAACTTAAAGGGTCAACGGGGTAGAGCAACTACACTCAGCAGATCAGAAACACCAGTACATGTGTTTGGCGTAAATACGGATTTTAAGTGCTCAGCAAATATTTTACATTTTTCCGTATCGCTTCTTGCCCAACCTCCGGTAGATGTGCGCAGAGGTTGCTTAAACTCGACGGGTGTTTTAAGCTTTCTAGCAGCGCGCCACAAAGAGTAATTACATGTTAGTGTGACATCAAGACCTTCCAAATAAGTTTTAAGAGATTCAGTTTTTTCAGATGCAAGCAACTCTTGCAGTCGTTTAGAACATTCTTTAAGTCTGAGTTTATGTTGAGGTGATCTGTGCTGTTGCCATTCCCTTCTAGCTCTTCGTTTTTCACACACGAGATGTTCAATATCCCTGGAATAAATTTTATTAAACCCAGTATGCGGATGGGAGGTAATGGCATGTTCAGCAGCCTGTTTAATATTTTCGTTAAGATTGGCAATGTTAGTTTCAATATTTTCCGTGCAATGACTGCTAAGATATTTTTTGAATCCCAGCCAATTAACACGATTGGTCATCTTCATATATGGGTGAGGTAAGTCACTTCTTAGTGGGTTACAGATTGTAACGATAGTGGGGGAGTGATCGGAGGAGAGATCTAGAGAAGTTTCAGCGTTAATTAAATCCCTAGGAATATTTTTCATGACGCCAAAATCAATAAAATCCGGAATTTTTCGTACGTCAGTAGGCCAGTTAGTGGGCTCTCCACTCGAAACAACATCTAATCACATTTTTGAAATTGTATTAAACAAAGCTCGACCTCTAGGTGTTACAAGGCGCGAACCCCAGTACGTATGTTTTGCATTGTAGTCTCCAGCTGCCACGAAACAAGATCCAAGCGATTTATACAACTTCTCATACTGAGCTTCGGTAACTGAAAATCTGGGAGGTGAGTAAATTTATGATATCACGAAATTAGAACAAAAATTTTCTACAAAAATATTCGTAGCTTGCATATATTCTTCACTAACGTTGTCAAGGATATATTGCTTGAGTCTTGACTTAATTAGAATTGCAGATCCACCGCATGCTCTCCCTATAGGGTCCTTTGTATCATATATAGTGTAGCCATTAATTTTGAAAAAGCTTCTTGAAGTTAAATGTGTCTCAGAGACCAACATTATATCAATATTTTTTTCCGTAAGGAACTGCTCAAGTTCATTTTTATGTTGGCGAATGCCGTTTGCGTTTCAGAAACATATGTTTAACATATTCAAGGCTTGTTAATTAATGCTTGAAGCAGAGTATTCTGCATTCTCAGCATTTCTTGCATCATGGTAGTCATATTTGTTGTAAAATTATTTATAGTTTGCACCAAATTGTCAATAGTAGCTTCAAGGCGACTAAAGTTAAAGCTGGAGTTTGCATTGGTTGAATTATTTGGAGGTGGAACATTTTGTGCGGGAATAGAATTTGTTTTAGCAGCATCGGCATACGATACACGCGAAGTAACTGGTTGGCTCATTTGCGCAAAAGTGGCGGAGTAAGCGTTTGCTGATTGAGATGGAGCTAATTTGGGTTTTTGCACCATAGTCTGTTTGACAAACACAGGACAACCTCTGTAGTTAGCGGTGTAATTAATTCCACAATTACTGCATTTTTTATCACTTTGATCTTTTGGCTTATTGCAACTAGCAGTGCCGTGTAATTCGCCGAAACCAACACAAACAGTGGGTAATTTGCAGTATGTTTTTGTGTGGCCATATTCTTGGCAATTATGGCACTGTACGGGACCTGATCGCTTATGTGGCTCTTCAACTGTGATTTCTCGGTATTAGAGGTATTTTAGGCTAAAGATTGGGTGTGTCTCTTTTTTTTCAGCTGTATATCATTCGGCTCCAGTTCAACACGAAATAGAGGCTGGGGGATCTTCTCGCTATTGATTATATTGGTAACATTTTTTACTTTAAATCCTTGCATAATGAGTGCATCTTTTACTTCTTCGGGATTAACATAAGAGTCAATACCCTTCAATGCGATCTGCATACCTTTGGCACTTTTAAGCTGGTACGTATAAAAATTTGCTCTATTTTTTTCGAATTTTTCGAAAGTCACTATTTTGCGGAAATGATTTTCTTCGTATATTTGAATTTTAGTTTTCGTCAATGTTACCGCGCTTTATTGGAATAACATGAAATGCGTTTTCACCAATGGCCGAGACTAATTTTTTAATAAGAGCGTTAGAATTTTTTTCTCAAATATATAGGTGGTGGCTTAAAAGACTTTTGCACAAGACCATTTATAAGACGGTTCAAGACATGATAGATTTTTTAAATGCTTTACTACAGCGAAATATTCTAAAACAAACGCTAACAGCACTGTTGGCAAGACAAACAACTGAAAGAAATGTCTTGCCAAGAGTGTTGTTTTAGAATATTTCGCTGTAGTAAAGCATTTGAAAAATCTCTCATGTCTTGAAATGTCTTATAAATGGTCTTGTGCAGGACTTTAATATGTATGTGTGTATAAAAGTATATAGATGCATACTTATGCTTTAGATGTGAGAATTTCTATTTTTAATTATGATAATAAACTAATCAGATACTATTGCATTTTGTTAACTCTCTTAGTAAGAATATCTACAAATGCAATCTACAAATTGAATACTCGCAAGTTTTTTAATCCAGCCAAAGTTTTCGATGGTGTTGTACATTTAGTTCTCTGCATATGAAATGTAGTTTGCTAATGAGTGTTAAAAATCCAAAATTTTTTTTACTAATGGGCCAAAATTAATGTTAAATTAAATAGTAACATTTAAAAACCATTATATATTCATTGAATGAAAACAAAAATTTTTGTTTTACATGAAGTGCAACATGTTCATCACATCGATCATGTAGCGCAAGAACAATCTAACAAAAGGAAGTACAAAAACAAAAATTAGTAACTTTAGCAACACTTTGGCATAAAGGTGGCAAAACAATCTACACCAGACAGCTAAACATTCAGTCATCAAAGACAAGCATCTGCTCTAGCAAACAACTTCAAATAACAGCTTAAAGTGAATAAATGAGTGAGTTAGTGAGTGAATGTAGTTGCAAAAAATATATGCTCGTACATGATGCGTGTATGTTATCGGAAAAATATCAAATTTCGATCAAAAGAGTAAAAAAAGACGCCTCCGAAGAAAAACTGGCTTTTGGAGGAACTGAAAACAAAATTATAGAACTCTGACTGAGTGAATTAATAAACCATTTAATTGGGCAACAAACAGATATGATTCAAGACTTGAAACTTCTTTTGTGCATTTAAGGGGTGATAAGGAAATTTTTAAATTGAAAACGCGAGTTGCGTTTTCCCAAATATTTAAGAAAGAAAAAAAGAACTTAACTAAAAAAAAGCGAAAATAAAACAGTGACGATATCACATAACCCTAATTATCATATTTAGCACTCTAAATGCAACAGACATACAAATTTCCTGTATCTTTTGCACTCTTTCGCATGTTTTGTTTTAAATTAATAAGGCAAGGACATTTTCACTGACGCTTGTACATCTACATATATGGACAGAAGTTTCTCAATTATTAGCAGTAGACAATTTCTTAAAATGGACTGCAGCTGCTGGTGGAAGTTACCACGGCTGCAGCTTATTAACAAACAACGCCCTGGCTGACCGCATATTTACGCTGTTGCATTAACTAGATGTTGCATTAGCAGCTAATTACAAAGTGATCGCAATTGCAGAATTTCAATAACAAGAAGATAAGAACAACTTAAGAGTTGTTGCTTCTTATAATTATACATTAATGTACTAAATATGTATTTGGTACATTAAGCACTCACCTGCAGTTAAGTTGCAGCACTAACAACTGTGCACCCTATAAAGTCAATTTCCTGATTTTAATTTTATTTTACACGGGCTGGGTTGGGGAAAAAATAGTGATGCTTAGGGTGCATGCTTACTAAAAAAATGCCAGTAAGACTTTCGTAGTAAACGTCTCGTGGATTCTCTCGATTCCTCATAAGAATTGGTACAGCATTAGTCTATTTGTTATTTTCTAAATTAGTTTCTAAGCCACACTTCCAATTCAATGTAATCTTTCTTTCTCTCTTTAGCTTTTGAAACTACACCGAAAGAATTTTTTCATAAATTCTATGAATTTCGACATTAATCCAATGAAAAAATTCACGTCACTCTTCGTTGGATTAATGAAGCCAGTTTCGTTAAAATAATTTTAATGAAAACTACGTCAAATGTATTAAATAGTGTCATCAATGCAATGAAAGTAGGCTAAGCCTTTGGAAGGCTAGTCTAAAAGCCAAAAAATTAAATATATGTTTAATAATGATATCGTTCCTTTTTCTGAATGAAACGCTGCGATTAGGGTTGATTTCAATGATCGGTAGACCCAATACTGTATTACTACATAAGTACCAGGGTTGTGAGATTTGTTCTGATCTTTTTCGATAAATTGATTTTAAAATCACTAAAACTCTCCGGAGTCGTACTTTATATAAGAATTTTTATGATTTATATGATTTAAATATTTCATACTCATTTTAAGAAACTCTAGGATTGGTTTTCTAAAGTAATCCCATTTTCGGATTGTTTTAAGTAAATTTTAGTACTATTCATACTTAAACTTTTAAGTACGACTATTACTAAAATTAAGTGGGAAAAAGTTGAATTTAGTACGCATTATTTTTCTGTGTGGGGGGGGGGGGTGAATATTACTTTGTTTGGGCAACAGAAGGGAATCACAATGGAACCAATTGGGTCTCCGAGTGGAGGTGCGGTATAGCACCACCATTCCTAACCTTACCTAACCTCAAGCACGGTCCGCGCCTCAAAGTTTGGGAAAGGGTTTAAAAGAAAAGTGTAACACATATATTACATGTGATTTGGCAAAATTTTTAAATGCTCACCTGATTTTTAAAAAGTGTTGCATATTTATAAAACTGACGACACAGTCGTTAAGCAGCTCTGGGTCAAGGAACATCTCTCGCGTCATCGTAATTATTTCTTAAGTGCGGTCAGGCTTGTGTGTGTTGTTTGGCCTTCGAGAGTTTTTCGTCTCGCTCGCACTGGTTGACTGGTCTGCCTTGGATAACCGTATAATTTTGCGGTTTTTTGTGGAATTTCTTTAACAACCGCGTTGCCTACTTCCTATGTGAAGGCATAGGTCGTGTACAGTCAGTCACAAAACCTTTTAAAATACTGTTAATACCATCTTGGGCAAATGGTCTACGTTACTCCGCCCATATTTGTGCAACACCATATTACGCAAATTTACTTTGCATTAATATGTTTAATAAATAAATAAATAAATAAAACTGACGAACTAGAAAATTATTATTTTTTTTTATTTTTCATAAACAATTACAAAATATAACGCTGTACTCATGGCCCTTAATTGAAAATGAGTGTTGAACATGTATCATTTTTCTTCTTTTGTTTAGGGGTGACATCATGAGAAAAGAACGCGTTACATTTTTAAAATTTCAGAAAAAAACACAAATAAATATAAAAGGCAGTATAAATGCAGCATATTGCTCAGAAAAGAAAACGCCATAAGTAAATACATAGATTCAATTCCATTTACTAAGAAAACACAAAATCTGGTTGTTATAAATATTGCCCTCTCTAACACTTCGCGTATTCATCAAAATTATTCGCATTAATTTACTCCATAAAAATGTAAATTTTCTGATGAAAAATTATTTGCTGATAAAATATGCTTAAGTCGAGATAAGATGATTTTGAGCTAATAATAATACCTCCGTAATCTGCATATTCGAAATATTGACCAGGAGCAAAGTCTCAATTAATTTTTGCGAGATTTTTCAAGAAATTATAACACTATGACTTGCGACTTTTTTAGACTTCTAATCTCATTTGGAATAATAGTTTAATTTAGCTTTACTTTGGTATATTTAAACTTCGATTTGAAAGCTTAAAAGTGCTCTCGTGCAAAACAGTAAAATATTACCGTGATAACTTTTCTCGATTCTTATCGAGTTTCCTCAGGGATCGCACTGTAAGAGTTGTTATAGATGGGATCACATCAGTTGAGTTCAAGTTAAATTCAGGGGTACCGCAAGGTTCAGAGCTTTCACCAACTCTATTTCTTAGCTTTCTAAATGACCTTCTATGTAAAACTTTCAACCCTATCTATTTTTTTGCGGACGACAGCTACATCTGCCATTCTTTTTCATTCAGCAATAGACGAACCTTGCCGGAAGTTGATGCAATGCCACAAACAATGAATGAGACTTTGAACTATGATTTAGCAAATATTTATGAATGGGGACATGCGAAAAGGGTCCATTATAAAGCCCGTAAGACCTAATGTTGTATGATTACGATAATGCTGCTGCCTCTATAACTATGGTAGATATAAATATTAAGGAATCGGAAGCTCTTGATGTTCTTGGCATGAAAATTCAGAACACATTTTTCAAATCTCAAAAAAAGCATTCGAATGCCTAAGATTTTTAAAACTTCACCCCATATGATCTTCTTACTAAAATGGAATACAACTCTCATGTATGGGCCGGAGCTTCAAAGTATATTTTGGGGTTGCTCGACCGCGTACAGGATAGGGCGAAGAAACTCATTGATAACAGTAGAGTATCCAACTATATTGGTTGAATGGAGTATCGACGCAATGTGGGGTGTATTTTCTTGTTCTATTGTTACTACAGTGGAATGAGTTCTAATGAAACTATGAAACTTGTTCCTAAAACCCGAACATTTTAACGCACATCACGTGCTTCATTCAGGGCACATCTTTTTGTGGTCGATTAGACAATAAATCGAACTACGCATTACAGAGAGAAGTTCTTTTAGCCGTACTTTTTGTATGTGGAATAAACTACCCGCGGAAGTCTTTCGTGTCACTTTCAACGTGTCTAATTTTAAATTGAATGTCCAGAGACACTAATCCCTCTTTCCTCCTCTCCATAACCTATTTTCCTAGTTCTAGCACAATGCATTGAATGAGTAGGGATTATGCCCTGCAAACAAAAAAGTAATATAAATGTTTTTATAATATCAACTAAAATATTTGTAATATCAATTAAAAAATTAATTAAATTTCCACCTATAAACAATTTGATAATATCAATTAAGTTTGTCCACTCAAATTAATTAATACAATGAAAAATTTAATTGAAAATATTAATTGGTGAATACCTTTTTCTGTGTGAGTGACTTAAGAACTTTTTCCTTTTTGCACAGATATATGTTTATATGTATAAATAGTTAGCATGATACCAGTTCGACCTACAGCTAAAATTTTTAATGTCAGTATTACATTAAAAACACTTAAAACTATTATGCAACTCTGTCAAAAAGGAATCATCTAGATTTTACTTGAATGCCTGCGTGAAGCGGGAAACCACGTAAACCATTATGCAACTTAAAGTTGCCAAAAAAAAATTAAAAGGGAACCTTGTGTGCAATTTGTAAATGGACACCCCGTTAAGAAGTTGCTGCCGACAAATTGTTTTTAATCTCACATTTTTTTTAACAAGGGTAGATTAACAAATGCATTTCAGCGTTATTTTTGGTATTTTTCTGTTATTTTGCAATATTAATTTTTTTTCAACCTTATTTATTTCTTTTCATGCAACTAACACATGCTGCTGCTTTTTGGTGGACTACATAAAACATGAATTTAAATGTTTTTGCAACATTTTGGCAAATGTACTTAATCAGTATGTAAGTAAAAAAAAATACCTTTAATAAGTATTATTGAACGTATATACGAGTACATGTGTATTCATGTGATTGGTATTCAGTAGTGGTTTAATTAATTTATGTATATTTTTTAAGTATTTTAAGCTAATTTTTCTTTTGTTCTGCTACAAATGCTGTTCTTTAAAAGCACCAAACTGTTGGCTACTAAAGGGCCACTCAGACTATAATAAAAGTATTAATACTTTTGACGAAAATGCATTCCTGGTCTTATATTTGTTTCAAAAATTTAAAAAAAAAATAATAACAACTCAACATGTCAGAGCTGCATTTTCCACAAAAGTATTAATACTTGTACATATAATAGTCTGAACGGGACTTAAGTAGTTCCATAATACAGCAAAAAATAATAAGTATACTGGATCTTAATTTGAAATAATTTAAAGTTACACCTGTGCAAAATATTTCAATTTGTTTTTAAGGTTTTTGAGAATGTTATAACAGAGTAATTTTCTTTGTTTATTATTATTTCAATATGCCATAACATTTGATATATCAATAATCCTTCTTATTAGACAGTAAAATTGTCACTTGCCTACTTTTTGTCGACAACAATAAAATATTATTCGTCCTTATTCTATTTGACGTCGGCAACATAACACGATGTCGTTTTAAATGTTTTTTTTTTTGCAAATCGGTATTGTGTAGATAGTATTGCCATTTATGGATGACTATCAAGATATGTTTGGTATTCTGTAAGAAAAATTTATGTTAATGTTGCCGTTCATTTTGTCGTCAGTGTTTTTGATATCGTGTTCTGATGTGTGTAACTAGTGATGCACGAATACGAATTCGTATTCGTATTCGAATTGTAGAATATTTGGCGATTTTCAGGCGAATACGAATTTATTCGTATTCGTCAAATTCAGTCGGATTCGAATAAGAATGTATTCGTATTCGCCAAATTCAGTCGAATACGATTGCGAATATTTTTCCAAAGAAATTAAATAAATAAATGCATAAATCCTAAATGAAATTTAAATAAATTACTAAAAATTTTAGTTTGTACAAATACATGAAGGGTCTTATGCAAAAAACTTAGCAAAGCTTTGCAAAGCAATGTTAAGTAAAGTTGTATTCTAAAAAAATCATTTTATCAAATTTCTAAAGTATGTCTCCACGTTTGTTAAGACTACTTTAAGTTGATATTTTCAAATTGTGTATTTTGTACCTCAAATATTTTTGTTAATATAACACATATTGATTCATGTTACATCTGAAAATGAAGCTAGAAGTGTTAGCTCTTAGCTTAGATTTAATATTTCTGTCATGTAATGGAGAACCTCATCAAATTATCCAACTGATTCAAAATACATCGTAAAATCCATAAAAAAAATATTAATATATGTAAATACAATTGCACAAAAATGTTTTAGTGATGTACATACAATCAAAACAAATCGAAAAAAGCTGGGTATTCAAATACTCATTTCATTCGAATAAAAGAAATTGTGATAATACTTCTTTCTTCCTCATATTTTTTTACGTATGCTTCATAAAAATGTTTATCTGTTTTACTACCATGTCAGAAGCTCATATTATTTAAATTGGGTTGCTTTACTTCAAGAAAATAAAAATTTATTTAATAAAATAAAAAAATATTTGAATACCCGAATGAAATTTTATTCAATTTTGTTCATCATAAACTGTGAAGTGCTTGTTGAACACGGTGGTGTTACCAGTATTTATTATTAAATAACAAAATAATTAAAGTTTTGTTTTGCATACAATTTCTTAACAAAGCAATGTTAGCCTTAAAGTGATTGGCAACTAATATGAACTTTAAAGCTGTAGTAAAATATTTTTTTGCATAAGGGGGTAATTTTTTATAGAAATTTTGTGCTTTGTATAATTTTCAAATATTATTCAATGACGATCATTAAAATTTTGGGTTCTTTTTATTAACTTTAAAGTACGCCAACAAGAGTGTGAAGTCATTTTTCATAAGAATTTTTTAATATATCATATTGCATAAAATATTCGTATTCGTATTCGCGAATATCGTTTCAAATATTTGTATTCGTATTCGCGAATATCGTTTGAAATATTCGAATTCGTATTCGTATTCGCATTTGCGAATATCAAAAATTGACATTCGTTACATCACCCCAACGAATTTGAATAAAAACTTTAATTTCCAAACAGTGAAATATATACTTATATATACGTATATATTTCTTCCTTTTAACTCCTACAAGGGGCATAGGGCCGTTAACAAAAAAGTGAAATATAAGAATCACCAATTCCCTAAAAATAGTGAAAAATATTATATGAACAAAATTAAAATTACAAACGCCAAACAAGTTGAAAAGTTGTTGAAAGAGTTGAAAAAAAAATACTTCTCTTGCTAGAGGATTCTGCAGGGCAGTGCTTCTAATATTTTCAAGGAATAATGGCAAAGTGCTGCGACTGCACTAAATGCTCTCGGTCTCAATGATTAGTTGGTTGGCAGCAAGCGCTGGCGAAAGAGGTAATAATAGAGATAGGACACTGCTCTACTATTAAAGCTTTTTGTTAGCAAATTTGAGGCAAGCCACTAAGATTCTCACTTTTTTTAATACTTTTCTTTATAAGGGGGAGGCTGCCTTTGGGAATTAGAGCACTTTTTCCCAAAAGTTAAATCAATACTCTTATAAATAAAAATTTAGTAAAATCAGGTAATAATAGAGATAGGACACTGCTCTATTATTACATCTGTTTTTCTCTTGGTTGCAAATTTTAAGCAAACCAATCCAATATTAATTTTCTATTTTGTTAATATTTTTTTATTTATAATTGGGAGAGGCTGCCTTTGGGAATTAGGACACTTTTTCCCAAAAGGTGAATCAATACTCTTATAAATAAAAGGTGAGTTATTCTAGTATAACTGCGTTTTCTTTCTGTTATCTAAAATTTTAGTTTCTAGTTTTTTTATATATTATTTTATGGTATAATTGTTCCGCAATAAAATAGCTATAATTTATTTTTATTATTTTTGAGTAAATAAAGAAATTTGGTTGATATTAAACGGACCTGGTGTACTTGTATTATTTGCATCCAAGTAACTAAGAGAAGGTACGTTGAATATTCCATCTAATATACACGACTCTGGACTCCGCTGAGCCTACCCTAGCCATCAGCGAATCCGTGTCGTTACAATTTGATACCTTTTTTTTAATTAGGCTCCATTGTATCCAATACATGCGTAAATGATGTTTTGTTCAGCCGAAAATAACTTTCAAATATTAAAATGATGAACATTACTAATTATTTTGCAAAAATATGACTGACTTTTCATCGAAATTCGAGCCCTGATAGTAAATTAGTCCTTGAATAAAAATTAATGATGGTATGCATAAAAGAAATTAATGAAAATATAATTAAAATTTACATACTTGTATCTTCTAAAATTTTCCTGGCAACACTGACTCCAATAGACAAATCCGTCTGTATCGAATTGTCAACAATTGAAAAAAAATTAATACTTGTAAAACATAAAAACAAGTTTGTACAACATAAATGCGACGAAATTTACGGCAGTTTGTCATTTTTATTCTGTTGTTGCTTCTCCCTGGGTGCAGTACTTTTTTTTTCTCTTTTTGTATATGAACATCGAACATAATAAATGTGACAGCAACATTTATAACCAAAATATGTGTCCAAAAATATAAAGTAAAGAGATGATTTTGTATTCACGGACAATACCATTTCTTGCTGCGCTGCAGCATTTGCTACTTTGGCAAATTTAAGTCAAAATTGAAAAATTAAATAGTATTCCTTTGGGAAGGGAGGATGAACTTTTTATACTTGCGCAAAAAGAACAATGGATGCTTGCTTGAGTGAAACTAAATAACGTTGTAAATCACTTGGCTGCTATGGATTTTGTTGTATGCGGTTGTCGGTCGGTCGGTACCATTATCTCATAAATATATCAACACTATCAATATTTTGTATTTGGCATATTTTAGCTGGGATTTGTTCCTTATTTGTTTAATATGCCTGCCTTCGACATAAACTTCTTTTTAGCAACAATATACTTAATTCTGCTGCCGAATAAGATGTTGCTGGATGGAAAATAAAAATAAAGCAAACACACGACAACAACAACAACAAGTTCAGAAGAAAATAAATTCGCACATGATCATGTCATGTTTAACAATTGCAATTATGATCGAATCGTCTGACGCCGTAGTATGTAGAAATTTTGCACTTAAACCGCTTTGCGTTGAAATGATTTACTTGTAACATTAATTTTAATGGCATTGAAAGGCGCCTGCCACAACATCATCATCATCGTCAGTATGATGATGGCCTGACATTTAAGTTTTCAAAAGAAAAAGTGATTTATTTAAAACAGTTTAATGATTTTGTTAACTTACCTCGTATCTGGAAACTTGGTAGTGTAGTGTACGAGTAACAAATATATTTTTATTTCAAGTTGATTCAAATTCATGCAAATCACATTAAATTTACTAGAAATAATATGTTGTTTGAGTGTGTTGGTGTTTATTTGCTTTGTTAATACCCTGCAGTCAGAGTGGGGCCAAGTGTCTCTATGTCAACACCAAATTTCTAGTAGTAGTTACATTGTCTACAATTTCTCTTCTATCCGTCAGTATAAAAGAAATAGGGAAAACAGATGTGGTGTATTTCTGGTGGATTTTGCAACAACTTGTCAACATATATAAATTTGTATGTACTTAAGGTATAGAAATGCACGAGTAAATGTGTGGTTGGTATGTCTCCATGTTCCCATAAGAACTATATAGTCAGTACCTAGTCAATTGTTTTAGTGTTACTAGAAGATTTTCTATGACAAGCACATGCTAAATGTCAATAGCACAAAGTATTGTATGGGGGATAATTGTAGAGTAGTACTGGTGACAAAGTCAAAAGCGACTCAGTACATTTTCACCATCGACATTTCCTTCAGGGTAGCTGCCATACACTTTTGTGCTTAGTTGTGTAGGTTGTTTTTATATTGTTGTTGTTTTTTTATATTTGTAAACAGCCGACCAACTGCTGCTGACTGACTGGTAGGCAGTGTACTAGTCTTGCATTCGGAGGATCGCAGGTTCAAATCTTGGAATCAAGTCAAAGTGTTTTGTATATTTTTTTTTAACTAAAACTTTTCAAGCATTTTAAATTAACATGAAATACATATGGAGCAAAATCATTACGGAAAAATGTTAGGTTAACCTTGTTTAAGTAGATTTTAATTTGAAATTTTTCTCTGTGTGCCAATTTTTTTTAATCCTTCAAAATCTAAAGTTTCTTAGAAAAGTTTTTAATACAGCCATATTTGATTTTGGTCAGAAAGGTTGACTTGTTGCTAAGAAGAAACCGTAAGTGTTAATTGGCAATTGACTTCAATAATAAATAGTCCGTTCCGGGGTGTTACTTGGTGATAGAGAAAGGCCGAAAAAGGCGATTATGGCAAACGAACGAAGCTAAAATGTACATATGTTCCACGTTCTAGAAAAAGTAAATAGATTAACAATTTATATCGAAAACAAGGACACATTTTCTTGTTTTGTTGTTGTTCTTTTAATTAAATTATCGATCGAACGTTTTCATTCGATATTGTAAAACAGAAACAAAGTAGATAAAGGTGAAGTGAAGGCAAAATATTGTGTTTAAAAGAGAGGTATTAGAGAACGCGGGAGCGCCCTAGACAAAAAGTCATGCATATCTTGCTTGTATAGAGCAGTGATCCCCAAAATAAAATATGTTTAATATGTTTGTATTGGTGGGAAAAATGAGAGAGTACAATAAAATTACACTTGAAGAAAAGTTCTGTAATTTAAAATATATGATGTGGTTGTTCATTGTTTGAATATTTCTTGTAAATAAGCAATTTAATAAAAACTTAAGAAAAAAAGTAAAAAATCTAATAATCCATTCAACAATGTAGTGTATAAATTCCAAATTAAATTTATTCACAGCTCTGTAAAAACTATTCAAATGTGTCTTCCCTATTATTTTTAAATGTTTGATAACATAAAATGCATTGCATACACGGTTGGCAGAAATGCAGATTTATCTGGATTTTGCAGATTTTTACCCTCCAAAAAGACGAAATCCAGATTTGAAGATTTTTAGCCTAAAAACGCAGATTTTTCAACTCCAATTATAGTGTTTTTTTTAATTTGTTGCTATTACTGTTACTCCTTTTTGTTTCTTTTATGTGTGAACGACTCACAGCTTAGAGAGATATATAACGAGCTTATTCTGATTATGATTTTGTAGCACTAAGTTAAATTAAAATGTAATGTCTTTACCACTTTCATTTGCAAATGTCGAAAGAATTTTGAGTCAAGTGAACTTGAATAAAACAAAACTTCGAAGTCATTTGGATATTTATGCAACAAATCGATTTTTGGCTTTATTTTTAATTAAATTTGTTTATCGTAGGAATATTTTTTTCTGTGTATAGATATCGCTCATTAACTAAAACAACGTCATAACTCAAAAAACACCAGAAAAGTTTTAATGTTTTAAATTTACACACTTTTTAATGGAAAAGAAAATTTTATTTTGCTTTCAAGAGCTGAGAGTACAAGATATTTCTATAAAATTTTCATAAAATATAAAAAACAATTTTATAATTAATTTAAGAATTCGTCAATAACTCAAAAAATTATAAAAAAATATAATATTTTGAGTTGTGACATTATATTAGTAAATGAGCAATATATGTATAAAATTTATCATTTTTTATATCGCTTTTGTATCTTGCAACATTTTTATCCCACGAATTTTGTTTAGTTTTATTTTTTTTCTTCCTTTCGTATTTAGCTTAGTGATCATATTTATGCAAATTTGCTGCTGCTGTTTTTTTTTTCTTCCTTAGGAAATATTTTTGCCAAAAGAGATTTCTTATCAACTGTTTGCAATCTTTGCAATCAGCTGGATAAAACTTTATTCTTGAATTTCATACGCAAACGCATTCTTTCACTGAAATACCTTCCACAAGCTGCTAAAGACAGAACCAAAACAAAAGCAAAAAACGAAGAGCAAGGGAAAAAATGAAATCAGAAAAAGATTTATAACGATTTCTGTTAAAACAAAATTTAAACAATTCAATATTATCTACAACTAAAAGCCATCATGAACCGCAAAAATTTTTGTTAATGTTTTTTTCTTTTGCATGCAAAAATTTCGTTTTAAACGAATTTAAAGGGTGTTTTACTTAGAAAAGTTATATTAAAAATTATGTTTATCTTAAAAACAAATTCAATAAAGCTTAAAATGAAATGCAAACATATGAGAATCGGTTGACCTCGCAGTAGATTCCTGAAACTTTGCGCCACATTTTGTTGGTCTATAAAAATCAGTGAATACTAAAAATCGATTTGAGGAAGACTTGAAGTTGCTATAAAAACGAATCACCCGATTTTAGTGAAATTAGCAGCAACCGACTTGCCAAGGTTAACAGCTGATTAAACTTTGAATATACTTATCTAATAATGAAAATGCAGACAAACTTGCTCGGACAAGAACCGTTTCAATATCCCTAATTTGAGACATGTAAACCTAATAATTGGGACTTGTAACCAAAATTGAGTTGTTTTCTCCCCGGTTGAGAAAACAACTCAATAGAATTAGTGTTGAGAGTTACAGCCGCTGCAGATTGTGTGATTATGGTGAAACTCCAGAGCACATTCTGGATGACTGCATAGCTTCAT
Source organism: Tachina fera (assembly GCA_905220375.1). Classification (NCBI taxonomy): domain Eukaryota; kingdom Metazoa; phylum Arthropoda; class Insecta; order Diptera; family Tachinidae; genus Tachina; species Tachina fera. Next base: position 60,722,792 of record LR999964.1, on the reverse strand, counting down.
ATCTCAGAAAATATAGTCAATAGGATTAGGAACTGTCTCAAGAGAGTATGTTAATAACACGCAAATTCCAAAGCATTGTTTCGTGTTTCCAATTAAAGAGAAGGTCACTGGAGTTCTAGATACAGATTACTTCCCAAGTCTATATAAGGTGTTCTAACAGCAGAAAAGGAATGCAATAGACCTTTTCGGCGCCGTAAAATCCTAATCAGAATAAGCTCTAAACCACTCATCATTTCCGTTTTAAAATTGACCTAATTACAAGCATAATTCTATATTTGTTAATACCAAAAGACCCTGTAGCAATCGCAGCAGACATTATTCCTCTTAGCGTTAATGTGTATCACACATTTGGTCATTGGGATTCTTTTGTTTTAAAGTCACATTATCGCTTGAAAAAAAAATACGAAGGAAATATTTTTGGCATTCTTTTTATGATCACGAACAAAATATTCGAGGTATTTGTATGAAATAAAGATAGTAAAAATTTATTTATACGATGGCTACTTTAATGTTCGCAACTGCTAAAATAGATAGTTGTGTGGTGTCAGGAGAAGCGAGAAAAATTAAGAGCTTTAGACATTTTCAAGCTTTCTTTATGACTTCGATTATTACTTCCTTCTATATGGATGGCCAAGCCAAAAATTGTTATCAGTTTCTTTCTTCTAAAATTAATTTCGGAAAGGTGCTACATAAGTTGTGTTCTAAGACATAACAGTAATGATCTGCAGTAGCTTTCAATAGCACATCATAGATACTTCTTTCAGAAAATAATATTACATACATACATACATATATTTGTCAGTGTCAAAATAATTTATTTTCTAATTATTATTGTTCGAACTTCATTTTTTTTCTATATTTATGATTTGAACGGGCTAAAGTTTGTATAAGACTGTTGTAAATTTAGAAATGCTAAATTTGACCATTTACAAATAGCTTTCAGCAAATTGAAATACGATGAATCAAAATAATTCCCATATTCAATTTGCATAAAAGTTACGTATGTATATAAAGCAGAAATCTACATCAACTGATACCACACACAGTGGAAAAAAGAACGCTGATGATGAAGATTTATTGGCATTCGAAAGCAGCTAGTTGTTCCGTTCTACTTAGGCAGAATATTTACAACTAATTTTAGTGTTATTTGTTCATTAATAATTATGACATGTAATTTGGCTTAAAAATCATAAATATTAATTTATTTTCTTTGCATTAATTTCATTGCATTTGCCAACTCAAACGAGGAATTTTCCTATATCTAATAACACTATTGCCGTTCTCCACTGAACTCAGTTTGCTCGTCTGAGAGACAATTAAACTCTTGTTTAAAAATTTAATTAAATACAAAGTTTAATTAACTTAGCTCCTGAGAGAAAAATAAAATTTTCTTTCTCTATTAAGTTGTGTGTACACAGAAAAAAGTACTCACCAATTATGTTTTCAATTAAGAATTTTAATTGATATTACAAAATTATCCGTATTATTTTTTTGTGAGTAAACTGAAAATTTTAAACTCGTTTTCTGGTGAACTAGTTTTGTAGAGTTATGGCGTCGTTTGAGTAAATGCGCGATATGGTCTAGTCACTCCGCCAATTTTGTGCAACCGTATTCTGCAAATTTATTTTGTGGAATATTTATTAACAAATAAATAAATAATTGAGTAGTGAATATTTTCTTACGAAGAGAAAGTTTCAATATATGTATTTGTATTAATGCATCTTTTGATGTTATTGTTCCATTAAAATATACATATCGTTACCTTAATTAATTAATTAATTTTTTGACATCGAGTTTTCTGTATATGGGTGATTCCATTCTGGCGTTACGTGACATTTGTACGACAAAATGTTAAAAAAAAGTTTTAAAATCATGTTTGAAAAAAGTTTTTTCTTAAATTTGAGAAGCGTTTAAATAGCTCTATATCCAGTGAAAAAATTATAAAAAGCAAACCAAAGGATTTCAAGATATACCCAAAATATGACCTGGCGTTACGTTACAAAAAATAGAAGTGGGGTTTGACTTGACTAACAGAATTGCTTAATTCTGCGAACTGGGCAAGTCTTTTTCAACCAAATTTTTTTTTAGGACTTGGACTGATATACATTTATTTTCCATGCATCCAGATTAAAAAATCTTTTCCCATGTTTTTTCTATTAGCTTTATTATCTGGCGTTACGTTATATGGCGTTTCGTTACTTAAATTTCCACTTGATATTTTTTTGTTTAAGTATTAAGAAAAAGATACACAAAAGTGGAATAAAACTATATTTGTTATTTATATATATTTATTAGCTTTATTATTTTGGAAAATATAATAAATATTTATGAATGTATTGTTAATTGTTAGTCGCTGATAAAGCCGATAAAATAAAATTGAAAAACTGGTTTTAAGGCTGGTTAAACAATCCAAATCGAATCGAAAACTACCCTTACCAGCCCAAAAATTTATTTTTTGGAAAAAATCCGTACCATATACAAGAAACCGGTTCCGAATCGGATAAAAAATACGATTTGACACTGGTAATGTAGCTTTCCATTGGTGAAATAATTTTAAAATCGGTTTAGCGGTTTGGTCGTGAAAGCGATGAAAACAAACGAACAAACTCAAAGCCAAAATTTCAAGTAAATTTTAAACAAACATTATTCCATGCAAAAAAATACTCACAATCTGGCGTTACATTACACACGTTTGAATATTAATATTATATTAAATATTTGTTTTATAAACGATTTTTTTGTTATTATCATATAAGCTAATAACACTTTGTTAACATGCAAAATTTTACGCACTTGCGATCGTCAGCGTAGAGATAATAATAATAATTGCTACTTTTCCTGGCGTTACGTGACATTGAAATATCATTTTAAGAAAAACTAAATTTTACGGTTAATTGATATATAATGTCTTCATATGTCTATGATTAGTTGTTGTTGTAGCAATAGTTTTGCAATAAAAGTATTTCTGTGCAATTGCTCTTAGAAGTATAAAAAGTAAAGAGAAAATGCTCATGAAATTAAGCAAAATTTTCAAAAACGAGAAGCCTAACTTTGTAGCCCATTATTTCGCCATCACAACTAAGGAAAGCTTCGAACTTTTAAATTTAGTTAATTTAAAATATTTATAATTTATAATACAAGAAAACAAATCTGTTGGTAAACTTTAATTTTTTTCGTCATGGTGGACTTTTTTCTGGAAGTGCCCATATATCCATAGAAGAAAAATGCAAAAATCTCGATTTCAAAAATTTAATGAGTTAGGGCCTTTCTATATATATGGTCAAAAGCAATGGCACTAATTACGTGTGTCGTATTTCGACTTCGGCTACAACTATTTTCTAGTAGACTAAAGAACGTTACAACATTTTTCTTTAATTTAGTACAAATTCGTCGTAATTAAAATACGACACTTATAATTAGACCCAATAAGAGTCGATGTCATTGTCCCATCGAAAAATTTCTTTTCGGGTCTCTAATGGATGCAGCATACTCCAAGCAGAAATATCTACAATCAAGAGGATAAGGCGGAAAACAGAATAAGATTTTATCGAGCATTGTGAAGAAATAATCGTTTCGTAAAGTGAGTGTCGTACATTCCTCGATAAGATCCTTCAGGATGTGTCCATCGATACACACTGTGGCATTCCACTCTCATTCTGCTTTAGCCATATTAACGACATACTTTCAGCAAATAGCACAATCTGGTTGACAAAATTATCCTATCTGTGGCCTGGCATTGACTTAAAAATTATTTTTCAACTCCATGTGGCTATGATCCGTTAACGAATGGCTCTGGCCAGATAAATGTCAGTTTTTTTATCTTGTTGATTCAACTTTTGACTATTTTTTTCTATCAGTATATACAGTATTTATCTCGAAATATTTTGGTAAATTTTTCGTTAATATTCTGCTCCTGGGAAGGTTAGAAATTGTTTTAAATCTTATTAAAGAACTGATGCTATTGCTTGACCAGTTATTCTTGGCTAAATCATATAAACATACATATGTACTTACATAGCTATGTACAAATACATTGTATACATAATAAAAACTTAAGTGTTATGGTGCGCATAACAGCAACAATAAAGTAGACACACGCATGCGTACATACAAAGAAAATTTAAAAATTACACGAAGGAAAACAAATCGTTGGACAAAATAGGGCGACGCTTAGGGGAGAACGACACAATAAATATATGTACATATAACTACAATCATGTCCATTCAGACATTCAAATGTATGTATGTATGTAAATTGATATGTACGATTAGTGTCCGTATGGTTGCATACAATTTCTTGCTTCTAAAATTCCATATACAAAAAAAAATGGGGAAAAAGTTTCTTAGCAAATGCCAAAACCAAGTTGGTCTTAAATAAATTGACATTTAATGGAGACACTTTGTTTAAAAGCGGCAAAAGCCGAAAGCAACAAACAAAATAAAAAAAAGAAGCAAACATACACACTTGGATACATTAAAGTTCGTACAAATAAAGTTCCAAGCATCCTGGGGTCTGGCTGCTGACAATGCTTTTGTATCGAGGTTTAGCTATCGATATATTAAATCTAAGTGCATATTTGTAGGAAGTAACATAAGCAATCTGCTTGTACTTCTAAACACATTTGTTCAGCCATCAATTGCCGGCTATTGTTATGTATTTCTCTTTAGCAGCCTGTATTTGCCAAGCGGCCTACAAATTCATGCATACAACAAGTCTCTTAAGAATACAACAGAAGCACTGCCGATTGTTCTTCGTCGTTGGTTGCTAATGCCAAAATGTTTGAGTTAAATAAATAAATTGCCTGATATAAGTAAATTCTTGTTTCAATTATATCCATGTTAACATAATAATTTAGTAAAAACGGAGGAGTTTGTTTGTGCCACTATTGGTGCCGTTGGTGCATCGTTTTCATACGCAATGAATGCAACCGACGACATCATAAACACGAGTATTTTCACTAGTCTTAACATTTTATATTGCTATAATTTAAAAAATAAAGAGTTCACATGACTTAAAATGAAATATGTAAGTCGATCGATATGCCTAAACTCATGTCAATACGCAATGGTTCATGAAATACACTGCAATTAAATACATTTTAATTTGAATACATTTGGCCAATTCAAAAAGTGTTCTTTTATGTCATTTTGTCATAATATACTAAAATTTTTGTTTGAAAGAAAAGAAATTATATTACAATAATTTAAAACATTATGGCAATATGACATAAGTATGCATATATGTACATACGTGATGTTACGAATGTCAATTTTTGATATTCGCGAATACGAATATTTAAAACGATATTCGCGAATACGAATACGAATATTTGAAACGATATTCGCGAATACGAATACGAATATTATGTGCAATATGAAATATTAAAAAAATTTTATGAAAAAGGACTTCACACTTCACTTGTTGCCGTACTTTAAAGTTAATAAAAAAAATACCCAAAATTTTAATGATCGTCATTGAATAATATTTGAAAATTATACAAAGCACAAATTTCTATAAAAAAATGAATGTATTTGTACAAACTAAAATGTTTAGTCATTTATTTTAATTTCGTTTAGGATTTATACATTTATTTATTTAATTTCCTTGGAAAAATATTCGTATTCGCCTGAATTTGAATACATTCGTATTCGCCTGAAAATGGCCGAATATTCGACAATTCGAATACGAATATTCGTGCATCACTAGTACATAGACAATAAGGTTACCTTAATATAGAAGGCCCTAAATCATTATTTTTTGAGATCGAGTTTGTTGTATATTTCGATAGAAGAACATCTCATGAATCGATAAATTTAAAAGCATCGAAATCAAAAATATAATGATCGAGGGCCTTTCTATATTAAGGTAAAGATACATGTGAATACATTTAGTAAAACTACGTCATAGGTAACTAAAAATAAATTCAGTAAAGTGCGACTTTGACCCGCGCACGAAGGGTTCCGTACAGGCACGAGATATGTAATTCAATACGAACAATATAACTATAGTTTTGGAATTTTTTCGTTTTTAAGTTTTTTCGGTTTTAAGCGTTTTTTTAAATTGGGGGTTTTTTGAATTTATTGGCGCTTTCTGAGTTTTGCCACTTTTTTTCACGTTTTTGCGATTTTTTTTTGGTTTTTGATGTGTTTTTAATTTTGGCAATTTTTATTATTTTGGGGTTTTTTTTTTGGCGATTTTTTTTAATTTTGGCGTTTTTTTTCATATAGGTGTTTTTTTTTGGTTTTGGCGATTTTTTTTAGTTTTGGCACTTTTTTTTCGTTTTTAAGGATTTTTTCGGGTTTTGGCGTTTATTTTAAATTTTGGCGATTTTTTTCGTTTTGGCAATTTTTTTTAAATTTGGCGATTTTTTTAATTTTGGCGATTTTTTTTCATTTTGGCGATTTTTTTTCACATAAACAATTATTTTGGTTTTAGCGCATTTTTCGCGTTTTGGCGTATTTTTCGGTTTTTGGCGTTTTTTCATATTGGCGATTTTTTTCATTTAAACGATTTTTTCGAATTTGGCGATTTATTTTAGTGCGAGAATTTTTTTTTTTTTGATTTTGTCGATTTTTTTCGATTTGGCGATTTTTTAAAAATTTTTGGCGATTTTTTTCAGGTTCTGGCGATTTTTTTTCGGTTTGGCAATTTTATAATATTCGGATTTTTTAGTTTTACCGTTTCTGAAAATTTCAAGAGTTTACCTCTTACGGTCTCCAAGATATAGCAATTTGTCAAATTTACATAGTCAAAATTGCATTAACTGATGGACCACCCTTTAATTTAAATTTTTTAATATTTTAATGTTTATTGTTGTAGTCTATATAAAAATACACTAATTTTACAAATTTCAAGTGTCAATATACATATGTACATACAATTGTATGTATATTACATGAGATTTATCATTTTTCGTCGCTCGTTTTGGAGCACCCTTTAATTTCTAATTCTCATGTATTTGTTGTTGTAGTGGCCAAGGTTCTACATACTCTGTCCAAATTACAGTGTAAATTTTACACAATATGAATAAAAATGTGAAGATTCATTCTGCATAATTTACTCAAAAATCCTGTTTATTTCGTTATGATGTTGTTTTAGCAAATAAGCGATATGTATGTATGGGTACGTTTGTAAAGCTTAAATTAGACGTGACATAACCATACAAAACAGCTGTTCAAACCAAACTTGCCACTGTATTTGATTATAGGTGACTCGCCATAACGCCATAGCCATTGCCATAGAAACCAATTGAATTTAAGCTTAAATTCAGCAAATTTATGCATGTATGCAGCAAGTTTGCCAGGTTTTACTCTTACTGAGTATGCGTGATCAGCTGTTGCAACTGCTCAACATCTGTGTACTGTTGACATTTTTTAACGAACTGCAAACAATTTTTAAGTTGGCAAGTAATTTTATTTAAGACAATCATGATAACAAAAGTAACAATTTTCTTTTAAATTATAGTGAGGAAAAGATTGAAAAGAAAATCAGAACGGCTATTTCTTATAAGAACACAATGTGCTGTAAAAATTTTACAATTAAAATAATAAAAAAAAGTACCAAGATTATGCGTTTCAAATTAATTTTCGAATGTATCAATCTTCTTTTTTCGTAAGATTCTAAACATGTGATTTAAATATTAAGGGCCAATTTCACCAACCCTATTTAAATATCAATTCATATTTAAATGACGATTTTCATTAATTTTTGTATGGAAAAATGACTTTTAAATATGAATTGATGTTTAAATAAGTTGGTGAAATTGGCCCTAAAATACATACAAGTTTCAACTTAGTGTTCCAATGCAACTTATTGCATCTTAAAATAGTTTAATGCTTCATATGTAGAGATTTGCGTCAGGTAATGCCTTTTACTTGCATTAAAAATCGTTTGACACTAAACAGTGCTGCCAAGTTATACATTTTTTGAACGTTAGATGTTCGTGATGCTGGAAACGTCCACTATAAATACTTTTAAAACGTACCCTACATTATTGGACCAAAAAAATGCGTCAAATTAAAGATAAAGCAAATGCAAGAAAGTTGCCTGCCTTTTTAACAATCATTTCTCGAAGTGCAAATGAATTTGGATGCTTTAGTAAATTTGAGCATTGAATGCGTGTGTTAAAAAAAAGTTTCTCATGATTTTAACCTCTTTTGTTTTACCACAACCCGTACACATGGAAAAAACTGTTCTGCTGATGAATACGCCAAACAAATGCTGTATTGTAACACACAAACATGTAACTAGCAACAATAACCATAAGGACAACTTAAAATTGCAACAACATAAAAATCGATACATACATAGTTGTAGCAGCACCTGAAATTGCTTGCATTTCTTTATTTATTTATTTTTTTTTGCGATATCAATACAATCTCATGTTGTCGGCATTTAATCTTCATTCTATTGTCCTCCACATCTGGTGTGCTGAAAACACACCACTCACCACTTCTTACGACTATCTCTGCTGCAATGTCTGTCCGAGTGTAAGTACGAGTATTTGCCGCTGGTAGATATAAAAGCTTTAAAAGAAATATCTTCGTTTATCTGATACAAATATAGTACAAGTTTAAATAAATACATATATAAAACGTTTTGAATAAAAACCTGATAAAGAAACAAAAGAACGACAACTGTCTCAAACACTTTTAAGCTGAATTATACAAAAAAAAAATATAAGTAGAACTTTGTATAAAAAACAAAATAAAAATAAAAACAAATAGCCACTGTAAAATAATGAAAAATTTGGAAATGCAGAGCCTTACTTCGAGTTCAAATAATAAAAATGAGTCTCATCAGATCTAGCGATTTTTGTCATCTAGCTAGAGAAACAAATGGCTAAATATCAGCTACACTGAAAAAACTATTGTTCATAAATTCAATGAATGAAATTCATTGACGAAAATTCTTTAATATTTTTCCAAAAATACGTTGATTCAATGTAATCATACATTGTTTCAATGAAAATATTCATTAAAACTCAATATGAACTTCAATGTACGTATGAACGGTACGTTGATAGCATTCATTAAAGATAAATATGAAAAATGTTAATGAACTAGTTCCTTGACTCAACGTACCAGTACATTCATATTTTTAGATATAGAAACTCATACATAACAAAGTGTGTAAAAGCAAAATAAATGATGAGTACAAAAAAATTATAATGTATGAGTATCTTGATTCAATGAACTTTTTCATTAACTCAATGTACTCATACATTGTTTTCCAACGAAAATTAACTAAAAAAAAAAACAAAGCAAGGAGAAACATAAGGACATACAAAATTTTAATGAACAATTCCTTGACTCAACGTACCAGTACATTAATTTTTTTACACATAGAAACGCAAACCTAACAAAGCATGTACATACATACATATGTAAAAGTAAAACAAATGATGAGTACAAAAAAAATTGTAATGAATGAGTATCTTGATTCAATGAACTTTTTCATTAACTCAATGTACTCATACATTGTTTTCTAACGGGAATTAACTAAAAAAAGCAAAGCATAGAGAAACATAAAGATAACTAGTTTGATGATGTCATTCAAGAAAAAAAATTATTTTTGGCAATCGTCCAGGCGTTCTTGAGAACTGGCCAGAACATTTTGATAAGATAAAAGAGTTCCTTCTAAACAACTTACGGGACAAGGCCATGAAAAATATCTTGAATGATTTGGACGATTCGCAAAGCAATAATGGTAAATATAATTTATTATTTATTTTAAACGAATAATTTTTCTGTGTAGTTAGTCTTGTTTTAGATTCGGCAGTTTTTCTTGAAGCAGTTCTCTTCAATTCTCTTTTCAAGCCGCTCGCTTGCTTCCACACAGATGTTTTCTTCAGCTTGTGAGCAATTTTGGAATTTTATTGAAAATTATTTTTATGATATGAAAGTTACAAGCAAGACTTCTTCAAAAGTGAGCATAATAACCGAGCAACTGCGAGAAAAATAGTAGATGCATATGTATCGACAACAAAAGTATGACAATCCTTTTTTTACAATGAATGTTAATAAATAAGAATACTTTACACTTAAATAACAAAATAGATTTATATATAATTTGTAAATTTATTTACTATTAATAAACAAAAATAAAGAAATAAATAAACATATATCGATTATTTTTTACACGGCTTTTCCTGCAACATTTTTGCATCACAGGTATATGTATATTTACAGTCTTATTCATAAAAAATATTTTTGGTTTACCAAAGGCTTATACACATTTCAAATTTTGTTAAGAAATTTGTTTTATAAACCTTTTATAAATCAAAAATATTTTTAATAAATAATGCCATGGTTATGTGCACTAAAATCAATGTAATGTACATTAAATTCTATGTAAAAGTTCATTGAGACAATGTATGCGTTCATTGGGTCAACGTATAGATGCATTAAAGTCAATGTATGCGTTCATTGGGTCAACGTATAGGTTCATTAAAATCAATGTAAAAGTTCATTGAGACAATGCATGCGTTCATTGGGTCAACGTATAGGTGCATTAAAATCAATGTAGAAGTTCATTGAAACAATGTATGCGTTCATTGGGTCAACGTATAGGTGCATTAAAATCAATGTAGAAGTTCATTGAAACAATGTATTAGTACATTGCTTCAAATTATAGTTTCACTTAACTCAATGCAGAAGTTCATTAAAATAATGACCTGTTTCATTGTGCCATAAACTTATACATTGATTTAAAATATGTAAATTTTTCAATGAACGGTAGTTCATTGATTCAATGTACCTTTGTCTTAGGTCAAAATTAAGACAAAAGTTTATTGAAACAATGAACTTTTTCATTGTTTTTATGTACCTTTTCGGTTCAGTGTAGTTGGAAAATTTAATTAGCTATAACAATCTTTTATTTGTTTTGAAAATGTATCATTAATTTTTTTATATTTGTTACAAGTTCAAACAAACAAGACTTTATTGGATAATTTTTACTTAAGAAAAAAATATTGATCTAAGTTAATTAATAAATTGTTATACATATTGAAATAGTCACTTGAAGTTTTGCCAGAAAATGATGGTGGAGAATGCTGAATCGGCCCCAAAATATGTGCCAAAATATTCTACAGAAGAAAATTTTATATTTTAAATTTAGATAGGATTTTTTTAGCAGCTTTTTAAAAAACTTGGACGGTTTTTACGAACAAATCTGCTAAATCAGACAGTAAAAATACTTAAATGTCAACATGGTCAGACTTAAATAAACGTATATCTCAACTTCAAAACGTGCTTTTACAGTTTAGCTATAGAAAAATCGGAATTCACTTCCGGTTTTGAAGTGCGTTATGCATGTAAAAAAAATTGCATAACTCTTAAACTTATGTATGACCATCCATTATAAAAGTTTTGCAGTATAATGAGAACATACTATGCTAAAATTTCGAATTTAGAAAAACATTCATATATGTATACAAACATCAACAACAAAACAGATGTTGTATCGCTGTTACAACAATTTACATCGACTCAGGAATATGTAGAGAATGAAGAAGATTATTATGGCAGAAGAAATGAGGAGAAGGAGAACAATCCCAATAATACCTCAATAAGATCGCTGAAGCTTAACCTTCACAGTACCTTCTAGGTTTTATGGAAACGTCTCAGCAAAAATTGTTCAAGATTTTGTAATGGGTAGTATCTTTTAATGCCTTACAAAGTAATGAGTGGCACTTATTTATCTAATTATTTTATGTATATAATAATGACTGTCTTGTAATGAATAAAATAACAACTTATTTATATTATTACGTGAAAGTAATTATTGTAGTACTTTCCAGTTAATTATAAAATATATCTAGAGAAAAATGTATTGATCGAGAAAATTAGCTTCGAAAACAATCAAATAAATTTGATTACAAAATTTAAGTATTTTTGAATATTCTTCAGTATGCATATTCGCATATTTTCTTTGTAATATTATGATTTTTAACTACCCCAAAAAAAAGTACAAGTTTTATAATTTTTATTACAAAATTATATATATTTTTATTAGAAATTAACTTCTGAATAATTTTAGGCAAAAAGTAATCTTCAAAATTTGTGCATATTTGTAAGCAAAAGAATAACCCATTAAATTTTGAATACTTTTAGTCAATCAGTAAGTAATCTATTAACTTTTCGATGTTTATGCGCAAAAAGTATGGGGTACGGCATACTCTTTGACCTTTTCAAACAAAAATAATGGGCTATTCAGTCAAATTGTAAGTATTACCGATTGAAGAGTACATACACTTTTTTGCATTCTAGTAAGCAAAATTTGTTGCTGGGTTGTGTATATTATGGAGAATACAGCTCCTGCTAACTTTGGAATTTTTTTTCTCAAAAATGGTAAATCCTAGAGAAAAAAGTTTTAGGACAAGTTTAGTACATAATTACCTAATCTAAATTTTTGTCTCATATATTTTTATTCTAAAACTAACCGTTGACCAAAAAACAAAAAAACAATTTTCGTGACCTTTGACCTTGAATACAATTTTTTGCACACTGGATCAATGGGGACTTTTCAGGATTTCATTAGAATGTTGTCCCCTACGCGTCTGCAAATATTCAGTTTGTTGTGAATTAATGCAAGGGTCAATGTTTTTTTTTTTTACCGGGCTATATAAACTTGGCATTTGCAGTTTTGCTCATGGAAAATAATTTTTTTTAATTGTTTTTTCTTAAGATCTGTAAGAATCACTTACTATTTTTATAAATTCAAAACAATAATTTAAGTAATAAAAATTAAGAATTCTAAAACCCCCTATATACGATATCTAGAAAAGATGTGATATCTTAACGGCTGGACCGATTTTCCTAAAATATAGCAAGGAACCCTCTCTCATCTTTCAAACAGAAAAAAACAGACACACTACAAACTTATAAGACTCCTTTTTTTGGTCGGGGATTAAAAAATACATTTTCAAACTCGGCAATACTTTAGCACTCCATAATTTGACAGATAGACATTATAAAAAAATATTTGCCATACACATTCATATAAGTATACTAGTATTATATTTATGCAGAATATCAAGGAATTTTTGGAGAAAAAGTTTTTCGTTTGTGCAATAAACTAAAATACCCCACAATTAAAAATAAAAAGGCACATGCATATCATGCGCATTCACGCTCTCTCTATCTCTCTCTCTCTCTTTCATACTTATAGTCTGGCTAGTTTTATACTCAGGCTATGGGAATTAAATCAGACAAAAAAATATAGGCTTGATACTCTGCATATTTATTAATCATTGACAACCTACATATGTATGTGTGTATAAAATGGAATATGTATGCGTGTGTGTGTAGCTATTTTAGAACATGATTTGTATGTGTGCAAATAAAATAGCCCTGTATATACGCATGTGTAGCAGCCGATTAATTGTGAAAGTATTTTTATACTTCTACTTATGATTGTAGCTCACACATTCCATTTATTTTAGTTATAGTTGTTTGTGCTGCGTAATTTAAAAAATGTGTAAAAAATTAGTTGTTGGAGGTTTATACATACATATGTACATTTGGGTGGCCGTTATTTTACTTTTTTTGATTTCGCCTACTCTCATCCCCCCCATACCTCTTCAGTTTTATGTAAAAAAAAATACAAAAAAATTTCATACCGTTAAGTTGTGTTTTAGGTGGTGCGGCCGGCTCTCAAAGTTCGCCCTCAAGCCTATGTATTCAATGTAACTTTTGTAGATTTATTTTGACTATAAATACTGTATATGTATGAAATAATTATATATATAAGCTCTTATTGTACATGCTAAAATAAAAAATTTCCATATAAATATAACTTTGTTACATAAAATTGGTGGTATTTTGTTTGAAGGTCTGTGCATATTACACGAGGTTTGTGACTATTCAAAATGTGTGGTTGAAGTCTACTGATGATTTGTTACAGCAACAATGAAATGCATATAGACACCAGCAAATAAATTTCAAATTAAAATATAATTATGACAATATGTCGAATAATAAATTTCTTAAATTTATTTTTATTTTTTAAAGTAAACATGATTCGTGTTTTGGCGTATAGGATAGGATCTATACATATTACAAAATCAATATTAAAGACGATTATCAGCTTTTACCACAAAAATCTGCTACAAGTTTTGAAATTCGTCGTCCTAAGTTATTACATCCCCAAAGGTTAAAAATCTCCAAAAAAGAAATAGCAACATTTACAAGATTAAAAAACTTTGCTTCCAGCAGACTGTCATTACTTTTATGATAACATACCTATTGAGTAATTTTTTGTGGTAGATTTATTTAAAGAAATGTTTTTTTGTTATTTAGTTTAAATTTTTACATTACAATAAATAAAAAATAGATTTTTTGTAGAAACACCAATAACTTTATTTAAAAATTTAAAATTTTAGGAAAAATAAAAAATGTATACTGTAGAAGGCCGTGACGTACTAAAAAAGAGGAAAATAAATCATCAAAAATCATAATAAAATTTTAATTTTGTTTGCATAGTGTAATTTAAGCAAACATTAGGCACTTTTTTTGTTTAATCAAGTAAAAGAAACTATAACTGTTATTATTTAATTTAAATAATATTCATGTGTTCAAAGGAATGCTTAATTATTCATACTAATTAGTATTGCTGATAGGTTGTTTGGTTTCAGATTTTTACAATACCAAATAACCTAAGCGCCGTATCATAGGATGTGTTTAGAAAAACAAAGATTTCTCAACCGATATATACTTCTGGTTTCATTTTAATCAGAATTATTAATTTGAATATATATTCAAAAAGTGCTTTCTGCAAGGCTTGAAAATTTTAGAAGAGCGCTAAAAATTCTTATTTTCTCAAAGTGCAAGGGTTATAACCAGGGAAACCACAAATATGCAATTGCATGTTTTTTCTTGTATGACGTATCAACGCAAGGACAAGATATTTATCTGTTTCAGAACTTTTTATGAATTTTGGCATTGATTTGTTAGTGCATATTTTTGCATATTTTACCCTTTAAGGCATGTTTTTGCATATATCAGTCTTACACGCATATTTTCAGCATATTTTCGAATTTTTAGAGCATAATTTACGCTTTTAGTGCATATTTCGATACTTTATAAATTTTTTTAATTTAATATGCTTACAAGTTAAGAGTTTGATCAATATTTTTATTTTTATTTTTCACCATCTAAATCTCTGTTCTAATGTTCCATATAGTGTATAAATTTTTCTTACATATTAATCAGTTTTACGGACGTTATTTTCAATACAAATTCAGTTTTGCTATTTTGGACGGACTCTGCCCCGAGTAGACTTTGAAGGAACATTGTCAATGTATAAAAGTTGTTGTTTATTGCAATAATAATTATAAATAAAAACCTTGTCCTATTTATCAAAAAAAATCCAAATCCCGAATTCCGGGGGCAAATTGCAGCATTCAATACGACTCGTAATTTAAAAATATTTCAATAGATTTTATATGGAAATATTTTTAAATTACGAGTCGTATCGGATGCCGTGATTTGCCCCCTGAAATCGTGGTCTTTTGAAATTGAAGGTAAATCCTTATGAGAGCATCCAATAAAAATTAATTTGTATTATTTGTTTTATAGCGTAGACAGAAGACAGCATTAATTTGAATTAAAAATATACCCTGACAGACGACAGTATTTGAATTAAGTAAACAACTAACAAAATTTGTGCATCCCTTTCGTACACATACACTTCGATAATTTTCCTTGGAAATCTTAAAATGGAACAAATTTGTGTCGAACTTATACGTCCCTTTTCACAACTAAAAGCTAACAGGGACTTTAACGGCAAGTTTTGTATGAAGAACTGTCAGTTAAAGTTCATGTTAACTCTTAATCATACATTGTAAAAAGGGACGTTAATATTTATTTTTCTTTTTCTAAAAATAATTAAAATAACTTGACTTGACTTGGAATCCATTTTTATTTTGAAAAATAAAAATAAATTTAATTTTGATTGACTTTTGACGGTATTACCATATTGAAATAGCTAAATTCAGTATTAATTCAATTTCATTTAGTGAATTTACGATAAATCTAATGCGCATTGGGATGGGGATAATTCACAAATTAATTTGAATTAGGACTGCTAATGCAAATTAACGCTGTCGTCTGTCTGTCTATGCTATTAGTCAAAATTTGTATGGCAATTTTGTTTTAACCTGCACTTCAAACCCAGTTATTCTTTATTTTTTAAATTTTTTTTTGTTTATTTTATTTTTGTTTTATTTTATGTGCAAATGTTGTTGAATTTTTTAATTAAAAATATATTTTCATTTACAAATAAACCAATTTATTTAATTTTTAAGAGCATATTTTTTTACTTTTCAGTGCATATTTTAAATTTTTTACTGCATATTGAATGCGCTTAAAATACTTTTTTTAGAGCATATTTCTGGTTTCCCTGGTTATAACTAAATTTTGATGAATAGTACCATTTACAGAAGACATCTTAATTCTACTAATGTTAATTAAATACAGTTATTGCTCTTGGACTTCGAGAAAATAACAGTTTTATTTTGTCTACTAAAATATTCAAGATTTGCAGATAGCACTTTTTGAATGTAAGCCCTCGATATAATTTTCTTTTCAATATTGCAAATAGTTCCAATTTTATAGCGTTTTTATCTCTCTTTTGAAAACGTCTGATAGGTTGTTTGGTTCTTAAGGTAACGATATGTATCTAGTAGCAGCGCCAAAAAAGAAAGCAGCATAGAAAAAATTACTGAGCACCAATTAGCAAGTAGCATTTCTTGATATTAATGTAGATTTTATAAAAAAAATTTTGAAATTAATTCGTTTTTGAAGTTTTATTTTCTTTCAAGGCTGAAGCTGAGTGCCCTCATGCACTCATTATTTATGCATATTTCCCTTGAAATGAAATTCAAGTTGACAATCGATTTCATTTACTTTAGTTTCAGTCAGTCTTGTCACATTTTTAGTGTGTATTATATTGGTTGTTTCAACAAACAAATGTGCAGCATGTTATTATTTTAATAATAATATACTTGCAATTTGTTAATTGCTACTTTATTCATACACATAAAAGTCATAAAAATATAATATTCACCAGTTACTAATCATTAAAATAAATTGACTGCACGCAATATGTAAAAGTTGCCGATGGAAATGAATAAAAATATTGCTTGCCGCATTCGACAAGTTGGCTGAAAAATTAACACATTTTTTATCATCTGCCAAGAATCTACTGCGTGTTAAAATGTCCCAAAATTTTTGCAATAATACTTACATTATTCGTACTTGGAACATGTATTCACGTGTGTTTTTTACGAGTACATACATTGAAAATTATAGTGTAATTTTTATATTCTTCGTGATCTTTAGGGAAATTAAATACATAAGTATGTTGTTATTGTGAATCTCGCGCCATTAGCAAGACATGTGCCAATTTGTTGTTGCTTTATCGCAATGAAATTATATCTTTTAAGCATATAATTTATCTCTTAATATCCGATTAATATAAAAATATCATTTTCACTGTGACTTTTTAGTACAAAATTGAAAATGTTTATCATTGCTGCAAGACCCTAAAATATTCAAATTATTGCATTCATTCAATGCTGCAGTCTTTTGGATAGGGAAAATTTGGGAAAAAATCATACGAGTACTTTGACGCTACTTATATAAATTTTTTTTTAAAGAACAAACACAAGCCGCAAAGCGATTAGCTTGTCTGCAGAAAACACCCAGAGTCTATGGTTGGAATCGATCCCACGACCTCTGGACTGAGAGGCTAGCATCGCTACCACTCAGCCAGAGGGGTACCTTGTGTAGAGTGGTAGAACTAAAATACAAAAGAACACAGATAAATAAAGTACAGAAAAGTTGTCGTCAAGAAGATGGTCGTATCTTACGGGATAAAAAAACAATATGTCGCCCAGATATATTCATGATATTGGCTTTTATAATAAAAACTATTTTTCATGTGTTGCTATTTTCTATGTAATGCTCAATTGTTTTAACGTTTAGTGGCGCCAAAACAGTCAGAATGCATGTATAGAGCTGTTGCTTAAGTTCATTTTGTTAAATTCATTTATTTCTGACTTTTTAATGATATTACCGGTCCACTTTTCTTAATGTGATTCAATAACACTGCTTTACATGCAAAATGTAATGCATTTTTTTAAGTAACTAGGATGTGCTAAGCACACAAAAAAAATAAAAATGTTCCTTCCTTCCATTTAAAGCGTCTTCCAGCATTAAAGGCTGATTCGTTTAAAGTATCTATATCGAATAGTTGTTTTGATCGGATGAAAAATTGTTGAACTATAGAAGTTCGCAGTTAAAGTTCATTAAAAATAAATTCAAAATCAATTAATCTAATTTTAAAATTAAGCAGCTCAACAACTGAAATGCCGACCAGAATAAAACAAACATTTAAGCGAGGAAACTAGGTTTAACTAAAGGGCGATTTTTTCGGATTTGATTTATAAAAACAGACATAAAATATAGATAAATTTATGAAATCTTTATTTGACTGGGTAGAACGATCTATATAATTCAATGTTTAAAAATGATTTCAGGTAATGCATTAAACACATTCACCACAGCAGGTTACTAACTCTAAAATATCAAGGATAGAATACACATGTTTATGTGAGAATGATTCTTTTGAAGACAGCAAGACAACAGGCCGGCAGTTTGTTGTTTATTTCGTTGTAGTCTAATTAAACTAATTTCTATTTCTTTGGCTACAATGAGAAAATTCAGTATATCATACAATTATTTCATACAATTATTTCATATTATTGAATACAAACAATATCCAAAAATTGATGTAAAGCATAAATTGATTCATTTTTATACTTTTATGTCATATAAGTACATTTCGAAAGAGTAATTTAATTTTTTTAAATGCGAAATATTTGAAGGTGACAATACTAAACTATGTATTTATACTTAAGTATGAGGTGCAGATGGTGCTGCTGCCGTCTCAAAAATAATTTAGTAGCTGGCTACGAGGCTACAAATGTTGCTAGCGGCATTTAAAGTGGGGTGTTCGTTTAGCCTGCTGTGGTGAATGTGTTTAATGCATATATGTTGGATCCAATTTTGGTGGCATACTCTCGCCAACATATCGGCCGGTATCTCACGAATAAATTCTTCAATATTGTCGTCAAATGCGTCAACCGTTGCGGGCTTGTCCTTATAGACATGAGCCTTAACATAGTCCCACAATAAATAGTCTAAAGGCGCTAAATTGCACGTTACAAGCGGCTAGTTGACCGGCTCCCAACTTAAAATAAACTGTTCACCTAACTCGCCTCCCAATTGGGCGATTGTTTCGCGTGGTCTGTGACATGTGGCACCGTCTTGCGGAAATCACATGCCAGCCCAGTCCAGTAGTGCGATTCAGTAAGTTTTAACGATCCGACAATCGTAATTTTTGTCTATACATACATTTTTTTCACTTAAAATAACGATTGCGTTATTCTGAAACTTATTTTTAACAATAGTACGCAGCTGATATTTTTCGTTGATTTTTGTCGATAAAATTAACAGCACATAAATTATGGCCGCTTAAATAACGACACAGCTGACATTAACATACAGCGAATATCGTTAAAAATGTTAGTGAATAGCAAATTTGATTTGCGATTATCGTTAAAAAAAAGTTAGTGATGGCACTACAGCTCTTCCATTTCGGACAAAAAAAAGTAACAGACGTCCAATTGCTGCAAATGGCGCCGAATCGATAATCTACGGTCATCAACTACACTGGGGGATACAGCTGCGATGTTTTCGTCTGTCTGCACTATACGCATGCGTGTTGTTGGTTTAATTTTCAATAATGCAATTTAGTTGCAAAATTTAGTCGCAAGATTCCTCAGAAGGTGGCCGAAAGTGATCATAAAATAGAAGTGCACGATGCACTTTTTTAATCGAACATGCATTTTAATTATAAAATTTAATAATCTGAAATCATTGTTTATTTGTAACTCGATTCATGGTTGAATTATAGACCAAATTAAATATGTTTAACAGTAACATTATACATGAAAACAGCTGAGTTGCCAAAAACAGTGTTACCAAAAAGAAACTTGATAAAAAAATCACCCTTTGTATAGAAAAAAATTATATATTTTATTCAATTAATAAATTCAAGAAATCATATTGTATTTGTACTGAAATAGGATCGAATGCCAAAATTCGTAAAATCAATTTAAAAACCATGTTTCTTTATAAAAAAAAACTAATTTTTTTTCTGTGTACAATTAAATCAAATTAGCTGCAATCTAATTTCGAAAATATTATTGAGAATTGCTAAATATTTTAAAAATACCAAGAAAAAGATTCAACAAAAATAAAAATATTTAGGATTTGATTAGTTCGTATCACTCTGTAAGCAAAATTACTTGTACATGTGATAATTTTTAAGGAACAAATAATACCAAAATTTTATTTCGTTTTAAGATAATAGAATTATTAAATCAATTAAAACCTTAATGCAAAATTATTTAAAAATCTCTAAAGAAGTTGGTTGAAAAATATAAAATTTATTATTATTTTTTAAAATCATTTTTTGTAATGATTGAATCAATCAATGACTTAATTAAACTTAAATAATACATCAAACAACGACAATAATTAAAAAAAAAAACATTATAATATTTTGTATGTGCATGAATGCAATTTAAAATTTGCAAGAATAATATTTTGAATAATATTCTGAATATTTTTTCAGACCGCTTTACATTGGGCTGCCAAACATGGCAATGAAGATGTTGTCAAATTAATTGCGGGCACATACAAGGCTGATGTCAATGCGCAAACGGTATTTTTTTTTTTATTTTTATTTTTATTAATTTAATACACATATGTTTATATCATTACCTTAATATAGAAAGGCCCTATCTCGTTATTCTTTTAAAATCGAGACTTGCATTTTTCGATACATTCGCTGTTCATCTATCAAAATAAACAAAAAACTCGATTTTAAAAAAATAATGAGCTAAGGCCTTTCTTTATTAAGGTAAGGATATATATACTCAATTAATTTAATTTAACTGTGCAAATATTTTTATTTTCAATTTTAATCCGGGGCTTTCCTATGGACTTGAATTGGACTGCTGATACAGAATGGGGTAAGTTATTTAACACGTAGATATATCCTTCTTGTTTACATAAGCATATTTATACATATGTATGTATATACAGTAGACACTCGTAAATTAAAATCACTTTGTTCCTGTGGTAGTTTTAATTTTCGAGAAGTTCTAGCTTCCAAAGGTTTTTTGTTTTAATAAAAATTAAAATGAAAGTTAATTTCCTTATAGAAAGTATAAAAAAACACCTTAGATAGATTTTTTTTAAGTTTATAGTGCATTTACACATGCTCAAAATCTAGCAAAGTTTAATTAAAATCTTTATGAAAATCTATTCCGTTTACACCAAAATTTTTTGACATTTATCCAAAACAAAACTCATTAAATTCACACACCTTTTCAAGCAGACCGTAGCTAATTCACTCATCTTTTTTATAAATATGTTGTACAGGATGGTAACAAATTAAAAATGTTAGATTTTTATTCGATTTTCTACAAATCTACTGAAAAAATAGATTTTGTTTTGTATGGGAAATCAAGTAAAAAGCAGCAAGATTTAGCTCAAAATCTCATAAGTACTAGATTTCGAGACAATGTAAATGCCCTATTATTTACATAATAGTGTTTTCACACTGACATGGTTTTAATGAAAGTTGGTTTTAACGTTAAAACAAAATGTTAAAACCTAGTTTTACCATATAAATTGTTTTTGTTAAAACCAACTTAAAACCATTTTAAATTTTCAAATTTTGAAAAAAGAATTTTTTGGAAGGAAAATAACGAAAATCTTTTCTTCATTGGCCTCTGGAAAGTGAAAATAGACGATATGCCTGACATCCATCTGCCTATAAAAAAGGTTTATCTTATAATATAAAGGTTGTCTCAGTAAGAGTGTACTGGCCGTCCAGTTGAGGCTACAAGAAGTCCGTTATCATATTCCTTTAACGAATGCCGTTCACAGTCACTGCAATTTCGGCCTCGTTTGTAATGAGTTTTCACAATTATAACTCGTTGTTCTTTCGAAAAGCGCTCCATTTTTAATAATCGGAATAAACAGAGGTGACAGCTGTCAAATTTCAGAGTTGCCACTTGCATGAAAAAAAATATTCCAATTTTAAAAAGTGCACTCTTATTGAGACACACTTTATTTGTATATTGATATCGATTTCGAATATATCTCGAACATTTATCGTGTAAAACTCGATAGTGACATTAAAAAATTAATAGAAAAAAGTTTACCTGTCTCAAAAAACATTCGTTATCGAAGTTTCGCTAGCAGTGTCAAAAGTGAGAGAATGTCGTAGTAATTTCGATATCCCAAAAAGGCAGCAGAAAAAGTAAAAAAGTAATTTTATTTTTTTATTTATTCACACAAATTAATTGAAATTTTGACCCTTTGAAATATGCAGATTATGGAGGTACCATTAACTCAAAATCATCTTATCTCGACTTAAGCACTTTTTTCTTTTTGTCACAGAAATAACAACACGCATTTTTCCGACTGCATTAGTGTCCATTTGTATCAGTTGTTGTATAAAAGTTCAAGTGATGAAGGCATAGACAATGGTCACTGAACTACAGCCGCTTTTAGGGATACTAATCCTAATGTAACATCATATAATAAATACGAAATGTGAAGACTCATAGCTTTTAAGATATAAGATTATTATTAATTACTTTGTATAGGGGATGACCCCATCTCACGGTCATATTCTCCCAATATTTTAAATTAATTCACACCTCGCACTCAAAGGAGTCCATACCTTATTTGAAGACTCCTCTATCTTTTAAGATATAAGATATGTTGTTCATATGGGCGTGACACAGCCCACTTATTGATATGAAAAATAAGTTACGAACTATTCCCAGACCTACCGAATACACATACAAAATTTCATACAAATCGGTCTAGCCGTTTCGGCAAGACCGATTTCTCAACTGCAATCACCGTGGCACGAAAATTTTGTATATCGTTTGTCTCAAGTAAAAAGGCCCTAACTCAAATAATTGTACCTTATCAGGAGACAGTAAAAACATAATAGATAGACTAGGGTGTTGATGAAGAAAGTGCGTTGATGCACAGAAAAATATCGGTATTTCCCCGGCTATAAAGTCTAGTTTAATTTTTCTTCTCTTCTTTAGAAACTCACATTAATTAATAAAAATATTTCATGCAGTAAAAGTTTAAATTACTGAACTTAAGCCCGAATAAGAAATTATTTCTGATTAAAATTCACTATAGTTCAATTAAATCTAAAAATGTCTCATTTAAAACATCATGGGCACGTGATGAAAAAAATATGTTTACTTGGCAACACAGTTCATGATGCTGGAAAATAACATCAACTGTTGAAAGCAGAAACTTTTTTTTTCTAAAAGCGTTATTTTTTGCACTATTGTAATAAATTTTTGTGACGATATATATTTTTATGAAATGTATTGGAATCACTGAAAACCAATTTTGTAAAAAATACGAGTTAGGGCCTTTCCACTTGAGACCGTCTTTATGTATATAGATTTCAATAGTTTTGATATTAAACAGCATACAACTTAATAAAGCAGCATATGGCAGCATGTTACTTTTCATAAAATGAAAAAATAAATGTTTTTTTTTTTATTACAAAAGCTTTTTCTTTGTCTTCACACTTTTACTCCTTCTCCATTTCTCTAAATCAGAGATGATTAAGTAACTACAATTGTACTTTTTACATTTTAATAGTGAATTGTTTGCTTTCACGTTATTATATCTGTTCAATTTGAAGCACTTTTTGTCAGTGAAGAATTCTAAACCTTATATGCATGTACCAGATTTCAATGAATTTCTTTATTTTTAAGGTGTTATTTTGTAAACCTAATGAATTTTAATTAATAATTGTAACAATTCCTATAGAAAAAACACTAATTAATAAAGAATAATTTGTCATCAAATCAGTGCTTTATTTCAACATGTTGTGGCTCAAAAAATATAATCGTAGTTTTACAGGAAAGTAGTGATGATGTCAATTTATGTCAGTGAAGATATTAAAATCTTTAGCTTCAACAGTATGTGTATGTATATACATATGGACATATGTTTGTACTATACTTCATACAAATGGTTGGCTTGCTTTAATAGAATCCACTGTTTAGAACATATAATACATTTGTTACCGCTTACCGGTACCAAATTTATTTTTGCTGGAATTATAATGATCACGGAAAATCCTGCTGAAGCAACATTATCGTTATCTGTAAAAGTAAACCATAATGCTAAATAAAAGTGATACAAATACTATTACTTAAAAAAAGATTAATGTAACTATTTGCTTCTTCAATTCGCACCACTTTAAAATTCCATGCCCATCCCTGATTTCGTATTTTGAAACTTAACAGGAGAAATACGACATTCATTTAACCAAAACGAATCTTAAGCGTAAAGGAAAAGGGTTGTACCATTGTATGTATGTACATACTTGTATATTCCTTGTATTGGCAGTATAAAAAGAAACAATTGGCAATTTCAATTTTGTGATGTGTCAAACGTGAAATTTTAAAATTTAAATGCATTCACACATACATACATACATTCATATATAGATTTCATGTATAGAAGTGTGTATTTTTCGCATGTAAAAGCATAAGTATTGTATTAAATTGAAATTGGCAACACATTTGTCGCGATAAATGAAATGTTTTTTGAGAAACACAAAGAAGTATTAATAACAGAGTCTTAAAAGAATTTATTATACCAAAAAAATACTAGAAATACTAGAATTATAAATACATACATACATATTAGGGCTGGTCGAAATTTTTCTAGAAAAGTAGTTTAGCAGAAACATAACCTACTGGCATTTCAAAAATATTTTTTCCAAGATACTTTTAAAGTGCACCTGTGGTTGATTGGTAGCGATGCTAGCCTCTCAGTCCGTCCAGAGGTCGTTTGTTCGATTCGGAAATAATTTCCCGTATTGGAATTCCGTTAGAAGAAACTCCTGCCCCATATGCACAGTGTATGTATATATTTACTCAAAAAACTATGGCACTTAATAAGAATGTCCCACGTCATATAGAAAGTTTGAAAGTTTTGCAATGAAAACTTTCTGAAACATGAAGAAGTAAAAAGTGAGAATTTTAAGACATAATGAATGACTGATTCACTCATCAATATTAAAATTTTAACATTATGTTTAATGTACTTCTGCTTAACCGAAACATGTATTGGCGTTTTATAATGACAAGATCTAGCATTCGTAAATTGAGCGTGGTCACGACCATAAAGTCTTGTGTTTTAAGTACTTTTGTCAAAGGTCGTTTTGAACTGAAATATAATTAACATGTTAATACTTCTGACGAAAAAGCGTCCATGATCTAATTGTTGTTCGATAAATAACATTAATTCAACATATCAGTGTCAAGTTTTCCTTTGAATTATTAATTTGTTGCTTGTTTTTTATTAATTAATAAAGGTATTCATTTCACTTTTTTTTCTCGTTTGAAAAATGGAAAAATGTAATTTTTCACAACAAACACAGGAAAAAAATTTTTTTTAAAATTTTTGAATTTTTTTTCCTTTTGTTTGTTGTCAAAAATTACATTTTTCCATTTTTCCAATGAGGAAAAAAACTGAAATGAATACCCTTAATGTTATTAAACTACAAAATTACTGAAATGAATACCCTTAATATTATTAAAATACAAAATTATTGTGTAAAGTAAAACATATAAAGTCAGTAAAGTGCGACTTTGACTCGCACATGAAGGGTTCCGTATTGAGACTATATATATATATATATCCTGGTTATTTTTGACTTTAAGCTAATGCCCCTATCTCGGTTCTCAACTAAATTCGGTTTGGTCGTCTAAGAGTAGACCAAACTTACACACGACCAAATCGTGTTTTAGTATTATAAACCACAACTGTTTTTTAGTTGAAATTGGAATCGCGTTGCCAACTTATAATATCAAGTTTGACTGGGGAAAAAATTAAAGTTTTAGAAAAAGTGTTACCCCTTTTTGTGAATGGCGTCGTCGACGTCACATCAAGACGATAGTAAATATTGTAACTTGTCTACTCATTATCGGCAACAATTGCCTCTTATTGAGAATCTTTTACTAATCTCTAAGGCAGCATGTTAGTGTTATTTTTAGTGTTTTGGTTCAAAAAAATCATGCCAAATGGATACAAATATGTGTAGAATTATTTTATGACGACGCAAATGAAATTACAGATGTGCTACGTATCAGAAGAAAAATTCTTGCTGAACTACTCAATGCAAGGTAAAGAATAATCAAAATGTTGAACGAATTTTTGAAAGTCTTTTAGTTATTTCCGGCAGAAAAAAGAAACGTCTTCTGTTTTTTTGGGTCACATAAAACCATAATTCCTTGTATCTTTTTATGTGCCCGGTATACCTCCGATACTGAAAAGTCAACTGTTAATTTAGTGGAGAATGGCAATGCAAATTTATCAATCCCAATCAAAGTTAAAACCCGTGATAGGGCATAAGTTTAAAAATTAATATTCTAGAGAGAGTGAAGAAAGTAACAACTTCACTATATCTATGCAAGGAATCTATTGGAAAAAACTATGTTCTTACCTCGCAGAACGTTCATTGGATCTATACTGCAATAGAATGCCCAATTCTCATGTATGGGATCATAGTGTGGAGGCCGTCCTTGGAGAAGAAGTCGTATCTACATATGTTACACAAAGTTCAAAGACTTGCATCCTTGTATATAACCAGTGCTCTTTGCGCTCATCCTCATGCACCTACTACCGTTGGACCTACTAGGGAAGGAGATAGCAATAATCTCAGCAAACCGTCTTCGTTTTACCTCTCTGTGGAACGAACATGGTACCGGCCACTATAGCATAATCAACGTCGAAGCTGAGGTATGAGTGATTGACCAGGTCTCCCCTTCTCTACTACACGAATGTCTTTATAGAACCTTAATACCATCTACAGAATTGTGGAGGAATAGTATTCCAGGACGAAGAAAATGCGTTGATTCTTATATGGACAGCACCAAAACACCAGAAGGTGTGGGTTATGGTGTATTTTCAGGGACTTTAGGTCTTCGTATTGCAAAGCGACTTACGGATCATTGCAGTGCCTTCCAGGTAGAGATCCTTGCTATAAAAGAAGTTGCGAATTCGTTGAAAGATAATGTCACTTCAACGACCTTAATTCCCATTTGCACTGAGAATCGAGTAGCTCTTAGTGGCACTTGAATCCCGGCTTCTAAGAACAACAACAGCCCTCGACTGTCGATCATCTCTAAACGAAATGGCAGAGCAGTTTGATATTAGTATCATCTGGATCCCGGAGCATAGAGGCTTTCAGGGGAACTCTTGGGCTGACGAGCTTGCTAGAACTGAAACAACCTTACAGGTTCTACCGAAATTGGAATGTGTGGGTTTATCCCTACTCTCTTGCAAACTCATACATAGGCGCAAGACAGAAGATGAAACAAATATAAGGTGGGTCACAATAAACGATTGCGTGATCACAAAGCAGTTATGGACTCATCCGTGCTAACCAGCCATTGTCTCATAGGTAGGCATCCAAAAAAGGTTAAAGGTCGAGCACAATGATTTTTACCGCAGCGATGAAAAGGAAAGTGTTAACATTTTCTGTGTCACTGTTTTAGACTTGCAAGAAAGAGAATGACAACAATGTGCCTTCTTGAGCTCAGGAGGCAAATCACAGCATTCGATACGAGTCGTAATTTAAAAATATTTCCATATGAACTCTATTGAAATATTTTTAAATTACGAGCCGTATCGGATGCCATAATTTGCCCCCAGGAAACTTTCTGATGTCGCCAGTGTTGAACTGCAACATACTATTAGCTTTATATTCAGCTCTGGTCTCAGTGGTGTCACAATGGACCAAAACGGTCTAAGAGAGTCCTTGATTCTGACTGCCACCCTTAAATAAGACCGATTTTAAATCTGGCACACATGTGCCGATTTTTTTTAGGAAAAATTCAATAATAAGTGTACAAAAGACAAAACTGAACTTTTTCAAAACCAAATGTCAGAAATACATATATACATTAGGATGGCCGTTAATTTTTTTTATTTCTTCTACTCTCACCAAATCGGTTCAGTTTTATGTAAAAACAAAAATACAAAAAAATTTCATACCGATAAGTTGTGTTTTAGAGGATGCGTTCGGCCCTCAAAGTTGGCTCTCAAGCCCATATATGCAATGTAATTTTTTATTTACCCCCCGTTGCCACATGCACGTGCAAGTGAAAAAAACTCAATACACTCACATTTTTTACTAACACAGCCACAGTTATGTCACTTGCGAGTCAGCTTGCAATGGATTTCTGAAGCAAGTAAACTTTAAACTTGTCTCAAGTAAAGTGACCAAATGAAAAACAGTGTTGCCGAGTACAGAGTTATTTCATTAATTTGAATAATATTATAGCTGATTTTTGGTATATATAAAAAGGATATTGAAAAATGACAAAAATGCTCATTTTAGAGCTAAGTTGGAATATAAATTGCATATTTTAATAAAAGAAATTTGTATATTAACAACACAATTGAAGATCAATATTGACTACTTGATAACACTGCTCTAACAGTTAAAGTAAAGCGATTTTTACCACAACTTGCACTGTGCTGTGTAGCCACTAAAAAATTGTATTTTGGACATTTCTCCTGATTTTCGTTAGTAATAAACATACACTACTTGCAAGTAGTTACTGGCAGGTGACAACACAGAAAAAATTTAAAATCAACTTTAATTCATATGTTAGTTAGAAATTTGTACTATTAATAAAATTCTGTACTGATTTTCGTCCTGCAAACAAATTGATAATATCAATTAATGAAATTGTAAAAATGAGTTAATTGAAAATACGCGTTTATTTTAAACAAATGATTAATTGGAACAATTAAATTAATAATTAAACTTTTAGAGATTTTAAACAATTAAATGGTTCGTTGAATTAATTAATAAAAGTAATTGAATTGTATAAAATTTTAAAAAGTTAAAGTAAAAAATTTTTAAAACGTAAACAGTAATTTTTTTATTATTATTAATTATTTATTTATTATTACTTTATTTATTTGTTTAATTCCGTAACTTACGCTGCAGGTTTAGAACATGGTACCTCCATTATAACAGTCTAACACACATTCACTAGGCTATCGTGACAAATTATTTTTTATTCAATTATTGTACATATGTAGGTATGTGTTCTTATTATATTTTTTAATTTACAGTGCTGTCATGCTTTGAACTTGATACTTCTAGAATAACAGGCTGACACTCTTCCATGAAAACATGAACAAGCACAAACACAAACTAAAATATTTTTTTCATTAAACAAAGTTATTTCAAACATCAAAAAATTTGTTGAATTTTTAATAATGCGTAAAAAGTTTAATATTCATCTGTATGTTTGCAAATTTGCTAACACCCATAAAAATAGTAAACTATTTTGTTTTCAATCAACAAAATTTAATTGGAACACTTATAAAATTGTTTGAAACAGCATTAAATGATTTAATTGGAAGCATTTTGGCTAAATTTTTTTCTGTGAACTTGAGGTTAGTTTTATTTTGACTATATGTTTTGTGTATGAAATAATAATAAAAATAAAATTAACTCTTATTGTACATGCTTAAAATAAAAAATGTTTACATAAATATAATTTTGTACGTGCTTAAAATAAAAAATTTTACATAAATATAAGTTCACAGAAAAAAGTATTCACCAATTAATATTTTCAATTAAGAATTTAATTGTATTGATTAAATTTTTAATTGTATTAATTAATTTGACTGGAAAAACTTAATTGATATTATCAAATTGTTTATAGGTGAAAATTTAATTAATTTTTTAATTGATACTACAAATATTTTACTTAATATTACAAAATCATTCATATTACTTTTTTGCGTGTTACATAAAATTGTAGTTATTTTGTTGGTTATTTTCCTCATTATTTTCTAAAATATTAATTTTATCAAAAAACTTTTTCTGAGTTTGTCATATTCTTGTAAACACACAAAAAAGTAGTATGAGTAATTTTGTAATATTAATTAAAATATTTGTAATATCAATTAAAAAATTAATTAAATTTTCACCTATTTGATAATTTGATAATACCAATTAAGTTTTTCTACTCAAATTAATTAATACAATTAAATATTTAATTAAAACCGTTAAATTTTTAATTGAAAACATTAATTAGTGAATACTTTTTTCTGTGAAATGATTTTTTTTAAAGATAGTCATATGCAATAAATATTCTCAAAATGTTTCACCTATAAACAAACCTATGTACAGACGGTTGTCAGATCTTACAATATTGCCAGTAAAATGTGCTCAAAACTTCTTAGAACCGTGTGAGCTGGTAATTTTTGTCAGACGTCGTTGCCAGAAAAAGCATTTTCAGTCCATTTCAAGACTAGCAGCTGACAACAAATTGTCAGACATTTTAAAATCGTGTGAACATTTTGTAAAATTATTTCCAGATATTTGTCAGACATTTTAATATTGTCAGATGTGCGAAGTTTATGCATCTGACAATGGCGTCATTGTAAGAGAATTACTTCTATGGGCAACACTGTATAGGCTTGATTTTAATGAAAAAATATGTAATAAAATATATGCAGACAAAGTCATTGCAATTGCTTTTTTATGATCGATAATAATTTATATTTTCTCTTTTTTAGATTTAACACACACCACAAACGATTGATATTTAACAATTTCTAAC
Source organism: Tachina fera (assembly GCA_905220375.1). Lineage (NCBI taxonomy): Eukaryota > Metazoa > Arthropoda > Insecta > Diptera > Tachinidae > Tachina > Tachina fera. The sequence goes on along the minus strand of LR999964.1, from coordinate 60,692,001 downwards.
AAATGCTTTGAGGTTGGCAACACATAACAACAGATCCGACAATTGTTAGATATGACAACCGTGTGAACTGACAATTTTTCGACTGGCGATTTTGTCAGATGAATTTATTGTCATACAACCGTCTGGCAATAAATAGCAAGATTTTCTGAGAAATTTTATACAAGCGTGTGAACTGTCATTCTAGCTTTTTGATTGCTTGCCAGTACATTGTCAGCACATTGCCGGATCTGACAATCGTCTTTACATAGCTTAATTGTCGATGTTCGTAATAAGAAATTGAAAAATTCGTTATTTTACGTTACTGACTTTTGCTCTTTATATACTCTATATCTCACTACACAACTTCATTTTAATCAGTTTTGTGTAAAAATCAAATCAACATAAAATGATTGACACCTTGGTTTGTTTCATATGCTTGAGTGTGTAGCTTGTTTGTGTGTGTATGTGTGTGTGTGTTTATCCCTATACAACAGAAGTGTAAGACGATTTTGAAATTGTTACGCTTTTCAAAAATTTTAAATATGTCATATATTTTATTATTAACTGTTATTGTCTTTTTAAATTGGAACACAAATTTAAACTTATTTTGAATTTAAAATTTTAATCCTTTTAAGTGTTTAATATTAAAGTTTGTTATTTTTTTCCTATTATTTTTCAGGGTTATACTCCTCTACATATAGCCATGCAATTTGGAAGATCAAATATATTTGCTTTACTCTGCAATACTTACAGTAAGTAACACCTTTTAAATAAAGTGGTAATTTCGTTTTATTGTTTTATTTAATATTTAACTAATTTATGTATAGTTTGTAGTTCAATGATAACACACAATATTAACTTGTTATCAATAGCTGTCAATCAAAATACGCTTACTTATCTGAACAAAACCCTAAGCGATAAAAAAAACAATCGGAACCTTAAAATATTTCTAAGATAAAAAACTACATTTTCATATTGAATATTTTCTAAATATTGTCTATCAAACTAATTGCCAAATTCAATATTGAGTGCTTGAGGTAAATATTTGTTGAATTTTTATTATTATTATTTATTACACTTATTTGTTGATTTTAGTCCGTTTCTGAGAGGCAAGTCTTTTGATCCAAGTGTACTATACCAGCGTCAATTAGAAAAGGCGGTTTGCCTTTTAACTGTATAAGTACACATTTTTTTTTATTATTTAGACAGTTGCATATTCCTAAGTCAATGGCTTGTTTATCAGTTTTTACCAGACGCTATGGAGTCTCTTTAATTATCACTCTTCAAATAGAAAATAGAAAACATTTGAATGCATTTTTGTTCTGAAGATCATTGTCACTCATAATTACTTTTCAATAGTTAAGTGTACCTAATCGTATACGTAGTTTTGTATACAGTTTATTGATTTTTATGGGTAAATATTAATCGGAAGTCATATCTTTGAAAGTACTTCAATATTTATTATGCTTGTTTTCAAAAACTAATAGCTAGACTCTTTATTTACTTAGGTTGTCAGTCAGTCTGCTTTGATTTTATTGATTGTATTTTAATGGACTATTTCAGAATTGAAGATTAATCCAAAAATATGCATGTCCTTATTAAAATCAGCTTTCCATATTCGATAACACCGTGCAACATTTTTGTAGCTATTTCTTGTTACCAAACTTGAATAAATGGCTCGACGGAAAGAGATTTGGCTTCAACGACAAACTCACAAACAAATGCCTATTTTGATGACAAAATTTCTAAAATGTCGAAAAAGTTTAATATTTTATATATTTTTTTTTAATTTTTGGCCCATAGCTGCCAAACTTTGGGAAGTTTAATAAAGTAATCTTGAGAAAAAGTATTCCTTATAATATAAATTATAGTTTTTCATAACGTTATAATACTGGAAAATGCTTTCTTCGCATTAGATTGTATAGTTCATTGCTCTTAACGCAGAGATGTTGGATAATAATCTATTACTTTATCATTATTTAATAACGAATTGTATAATTCATTATTTTCGTTACATGTGATAAATTTAAGCAATAAATAGATTAATTGTAATTATCTCCTCAAGCATTTAGCCAAGAAACAGTATGTTTGTTTGTTTTCTGAGAACTCTTCATTTTCATAATCTGTAGTTTTCGCAGTAAAATGTCAGTGTCAGTAAATGAATATTTCGGCATAAATAAAAAATTTTAAATTGAAAAACACAAATAATCGTTGTAAAAAAGGAGCCTGTAATTACAGCAGGGAAGTTTGAGTTATTGTATTACTGCACAATCAATTTCCAATTTCAAAGCTCAAAAGTTCCTGGAGAAACTTGTTGCAATTACCTTTCCGCAAAAAAAAAATATATTTTTGGACCAACTACATAGATGTTGCAATATGATAATTTTCCTATACGCAGTGCGGAGTTGGTTTTTCCACAAGGTTTGTGCAGAGCGAAAACTATTCGACGATAATTTAGTGATACTTCTGCGGATTGTTTCAAGTCACTAAAAAAACCGCCTATCAAAGTTATTATAAACAAGGGAACCAGTATTAAAAATTTTAATATTCTAATCATCTGATTGGAAGTGTATGTATGTATTTACTTCTTTGATGGTACTCATACATTTGCAATATATTGACCGACATATTTTTTTAATATTGTGCAACTTATTTTTTTATTTTATTGCTTTCATTATTATCTTTCTGGTACACACTGGCGGTATTCGATGTTTGATGCAAATGCAAAATATCGTAGCTTTTCTTTGAACCGTGTGTGTATTTCGTTGTTGGATTTTAAAGAAAAGCTACGATATTTTGCATTTGCGCTAATGCAAGAGCATTTGCATCAAACATCGAATACCACCAGTTTGTACCAGAAAGATAATAATGAAAGCAATAAATACGGCTCAATAATATTGTATAGTAGATGGGTACCTTTATGGATACAACGACAAATGAACCATTCGAATCACTCATATCAATCAAGCATTTTTATTGTCATAAGTGTTTTTCTGTTCAACTGATAAAAGCTGAGAGTAGATTCATACAGGTTACTAACGCGTACATTAGAGTGGCCGTTAATTGTATGGAGACTTTATTTTATTTCTTCTACTCTCGCCCCCCAAATCGATTCAGCTTTATGTAAAAAAATACAAAAAAACTATTGCCGATAATTTGCTTTTTAGGGGGTGCGTCCGGCCCTCAAAGTTGGCCTTAAAGCCCATTTTTCAACTTAATTTTTTGCATATGACTATCTTTTAAAAAAATCATTTTACAAGAATATGACATATTGCAATATTTTAGCTCTTCAAGTCAACAGCATTAGTCTCAAAGAAAGTTTTTTGCTAAAATTAATATTTTAGAAAGTAATGAGGAAAATAACCAACAAAATACCAGAAATTTTATGTAACAAAATGAATAAGGTATACCTAGTTTTATAACAAATAGTGCAATACCAAAATTCACAATGATCAAAATTAGGACATAGAGATTAAAACTAACTAAAAAAAAAACAAAAATTACAAATTTTAAAAACAACCGGATATATCTAGAGAAGATGCGATATCTTCTAAACGGCTGGACCGATTTTCTTAAAACATGGCTAAGAACCTTCTCGATTAAGTCACCTTTCAAACAGAAAAAAACTAGATCAATATCGGTCCAGCCATCGAAAGGTAAATTCTGCTCGATAGAAAATTCGTTGCTCAACGATATTTTCGATGCTTATAATATGAATTTGATTTTCTACTTTCGATAGCCAGCGAAGATCGAGAATCGAATGTAATACATAATAAGGGCCTTTATCTCTAGATTCTAGTCATTAGATATGTATGATGTCATTATTCTCCGTATATCTTTTGCACACTGGTAAAGGTTTATCTAACGGTATTTGAAGGATAGCCGCTGTATTGAAATTAATTAGCAAGAACACTGAAATGTAAACCTGTATTTAATTTATTAATATATTAATTATATAAATTATTTTCAGAGTCGAATCGTGACCTTCTCGATTGGGCTGGTAATAAACCCTTGGACTATAGCAAACAACAAACAAGTGTCTCAGCATCCACATACAGCAGTGAGTATTGCACAAAGTTCCTACTCAGCGAAATTAACAACAATTATCACTTTCAACTACCACCTTATATGAGGAACGTCTATGGTACTGGCAAAAATGCTCTTGGAGGTGGTACAGTCGGTAGTGCTTTAGTGCGCAGTAAAAAACGTTCCCCTTTAACCCGTCCTCTAACACGCACCCAGTCTCTACTAATGCAAACAACTACAATAAGACGCCAAAAGAAATCGGCTACACAATCGATGAAATATGACAATGATGATGGCAATTTAATTCCTTGTGATATGTTGCCATCACCGCAAAGTTCACCAGAATCGTCACCTCGCAGTCTCTCACCGAAAGATATACGTCACGGCACTGTGGCTCGTCGTAAGGAGAGCTTTTTGCGGAAAACACTACGAGCTGCTACCGCCTCCAGAAGCAACAACAACCCAGATAGTGTTACTAACAAAACTGTAATGGAATGATATATTTTCTTAACATCCAAAATCTGTATAAAACATACATATAATAGTTGCACCTTCAAAGTATATTTTTATTCCTACTCTTAGTAAATTTTTATTTCTCTATTATAATTTTTTTTTGTAGAGCATGATTTTCGTTTTTTAATTTTTATATACATATATGTACATACACAAATTAATTTTTATATTTTTCAGAGGTTTATTTTCTTATTGGCTTATAAATTTAAACATATCGTTAGCTCAAATAAAAACCACGTTACTAACAAAAATCTCATAATCACTTTTTTTATTATGTATTTCTATTATATACGACTAGTATTATCAAAGCAAATTATTCATACTGCTTTAAATTTTTATAGTTTTTTTTTCTTTCCCCACAAAATTTAAAAAATATATTCTTAGTACATGGGTTTTCGTTTTAGCTAACGATACATATTACGTAATTTTATTAAATAATGCAAAAAAATCATATATTTTATAATAACACAAGTTCTTTATTATTATTATTGTTATTTACACATTGGTTATCTTTTCTGCTCTTCGCTAATATTAATAGCTCAATTTCTAATTTACTTAATTGCTTAACTACTTTTTCTGCACTTAGTTTTATAATAATACATAATAATAAAAACATTAAATTTAAAAGGTCAAGGTTCATACTTTTTTGAAGTTACCTTTCCAAAAACTAAAAGTTAGAAGTCTCCATAGAGTTTGTAGACGTACTTAACGAGTGCTCTCTAGAACAGCGTTCTAATATTTATTTCGTTTATTCTCATTTCTTATCATACAAGCCCAGCAAAAAAATTAACTTCCCAGGAAGCCGTTATGTGATTACAAGTAGTACGAATTCGGAACATTTTCAACGATTTTGATATTCGTTACTCCATAAAGTGAGTGCTCATCCCTGCCTAAGATGTTTGAAGTCAAAATTTTAAACAAACTTGGTTAAATCTATAAAACTTAAAACTGTATTTCTGCTTCACTTTAAGAAAACTTTAAAACTATACACAAAAAAAATTAAAATATTTCATATACAAATAAAAAAATATAATTTTTTAACTTAACTCAATTTTTGTAGTGCAAAAAGTGAGTGCTCACTTCATAGTATTTTTTGTGAAAAATCTCTTGAACTGTAATCTTGTAATTAGCATGTGATCCATTGATCCTTATTATCACTTAAAGTCCTCTCGGAATGGAATTTCCCCAAATTTGGGCCATTTCTATAGAATTTTGGACAATTCTTCTTGGAGAGCAAATATCAATACCATTTTTCATGTGACACTTCTTTCTCTAATTTTTCTGTCAAAAAGATCCCACAGATTCCCAATGGGATTTATATTTATTGGTTTTGTACAAAAGCCTCATCTTGGTCTTCGGCGCAGTTTTGTTCCGGTCATTGTCTTCAGTAAATGTAAAATGTTCAGCTATTCCCATTTTTCTGATACTGGGTGGAACATATGGATCAATGTGATAATATGGATCAATGGATCACATCATAATTACAAGATTACAGTTCAAGAGATTTTTCACAAAAATACACTACAAAAATTGAGTTAAGTTAAAAAATTATATTTTTTTATTGGTATATGAAATATTTTCATTTCTTTTGTGTATAATTTTAAAGTTTACTTAAAGAGAAGCAGAAGTACAGTTTTAAGTTTTATAGATTTAACCAAGTTTGTTTAAAATTTTGACTTCAAAACATTTTAGGCAGGGATGAGCACTCACTTTATAGAGTAACTGTACATACATTAGTAGCAAAAAGCTTTAACGTTCATGTAATTTGACATAATTACTGTGATAAGAATCCAGCGATACCGTTTTTAAGCGTTTAAAAGTTTCTCATTTGGATAGTTTCTTTTGCTTCTGCTCATACTTCCGCTTCTGAAAATTCAAATAGTAGCAATCGAAGTTTATACAGTGAACGATTAGTTATACACAACGAAGAGCTTCAGCTATCGATATGTTCAAAAAGTTTTCTGTTTGTCTGAGTGCTGCTTTAAATAAATTCGGAAGTTAAAGTACTAGAGATTTTGTGTGTTTTTAGTAGACTTGTATCGAACTCGTTCAGTAGCTCGATTTTGACACAAACCTCTTATCTAACCCGATTAAATAATATGAGCTTGATAATTTTTTGTGTCAATAACGAGCTACTAAATGAGTTCGATATAAATCTATTTTATTGTGTTAACTTCGACTGCGACTGTTTAGAACTTCGCTGATTCATTCTGTTATTAATTCAGTAATAAAAATTTCAATATTAACAGTCTTATTTATAAAAATTATAATGGCTTTATAAAGACTTTGTAAGAAAAATTTTTATGGAAATTTGTTCTAAAAAACTTTTTTAAAGCCTTAATAACTCTTACAAATAAGGCTGTAATAATATTATTATTTAATGAAATTCTAGTAAAAATTTGAGCCATAGCGTCGATTGGTTATTGGTTTGCTGCAGACATAATGTATTCTTTATATACTGTGCCACAAACCAATAACCAACCGACGATAGGTATTTCTGCGTTGTAACTTGTTGTACATATATACATATGTATACGATAGAGCTGTGTCCAACTCATTAATTCATTCATTAATTTTTCCCACAAACCTGTGATCAAACCCATTTAAATTACATGGGTTTGAGCATAGGTTTGTGGCAAAAATTAACGAATGAACGAGTTGGACCCAGCTTTAGTATAGGACTAGTTGATTTTATAAGTACTTTTTGTCCATTTTGTTATTGAAAATGCCATAAAAAGTTGCACAACTTTACAAAATTTACTCTGTCAGACCCTGGCAATTTAGCATTATATGTTGTTGTTGTTATATTTTGTGAAAACTTTGCAATTTTGCTTTTCCGCAGCACTGCAACTTTTGACGTGAATACCTTTATAATAATCTGCCTTATCGTAGTAGGCGTATTTCAAATACGACTACGACTTTTTGCTAATAGATCAAAGAAAAACTTCTGAAGTATTTTTTAATCAATTACCAAACAGTCGTAGTCGTATTTGAAATACGCCAACGACGATAAGGCAGAATGTCTCCGGATTAAAGGCGGTTTATTTTTATACGTAGATTTATTTATTGTATTCGTATCTTCAAAAATGAACAACAATATAAGTAATACAAATATAGTTATTAAACCCGACCAGTGGCGGACATAAACGTAATGATAGTAATTAGTAAGACATAAGAGTATTACGAAAATACGAAAAAATATGAACTAATTTTAGTCTAAAATTTAAAGGTTATTTGCTTAAATTTACATGAAAACACTGTTTCGGGCTTAAATTCGTATTAAAAGAAGCGAATTGTTAAAATAGGTAACTATTTACCATTTTTCCTAGATGAAAATTTTGTAATGTAATAAGGATGTGTAATGGCAGGATCGCCATGTAATGCTTGAGGGTGCAGGATTCAAAGGTTAGCTATAACGTGTAGTAGTCAATAGTGTGTGTGTTTGTGAGTCCCTATAGTCCCTTGTTTAGTTTTTACAGCTGTCAGTGAGACCAACTTGTCAGTAGGCGCTCAAAGGAGGTGCCAAAAGATTTTGAGAATTTAATTAAAAAACAAGGCAAGTTATTGCCAGTTTGCGTTTAGAAATTAAAGTCTGATTTTATTTAATATTTTGCTCTGCTTATATACTATTTTACATGCTTCAATTTTTGTGTCTTTATGTCTTTTTTAATTTTGCTATAATAACATAAATTAGTAATAAAAATAAAAGTGTGTCATTTAAATTTTATAATGTAAGCGTTTTGTTAATTATTACAATTAACTGTGTTGCAATGCAATTAAACTATGATGCAGTGATTTACATTAAGTGAGGTACACTACAAAGAACACAAAAAAGGAAATTTGTCTTAATATCGCTTCCAGTTCAGTGACCAGGCATCGAAAAAGAGAACTTCTTGCAATGACAACCCTATGTAAAACTCATTAGATCGGATCGACATTTTCACTACTTCCAGATCGCAAACTCTACATATTCATGACTTTTTTGGAGTCTCTGTTTGTGTGTTTCTCTTATGATTTTTCTTTTCGAATGACCATTTAGGATATTCAACGGTTCAAAGTTGGTCGCTGTTTTGTTTTTTTTTTTTATTGCTACTTATTTACTTTTATTATTTCCCAGGATCCCGCATAAAAAATTCCGGGAAATGGGAAAATTTTAAGATTGGAATTTTCGGGGCGGAAAATACCGGGAAAAAGTTTAGTTGTAACACTATTGAATCATAGAACTGAGACTTTGTCTTTAATATTTTATAGAAATGGCGTGCACTTCCCTCTTAAAATAAGAAATTGAAACTATTTTTTATGTACATACACACATATGTATGTATGTATGTATGTTTAACTTTCTCAAAACAAATTACTTATTGATGTATGTTTGTATGTCGCTGGCAGTTTAAATGAACATTTCAATAATACTTTAATCTAGTTTTAATGCATTTCTTTTTCTAACAATTAACTTCTAACTTTGTTTTTAACAGTGCTCGTATTATATATAATAGTCTTTAACATAGTAATATGCATAATGATAATAACGTTTTATTAAAGCTGTAAAGATGACAAGTGATAATAATATTCATGTTGCTTGGATAATAAATCATTTTGTTTTTAAATTCATTACAAATGAAATCGAATAAGGTGGACAAAATGAAATCCATCAATCATATTTAAAATCACAGCACACAAGCACACATTTTTCAAATACATACTACGTATGAAAATAACAATAAATTTCAATTTACATACGTACATAATTTTTAATGCACAACCAAAAAATCCATTCTTTTATCGTTCTCTGCTACTCCTCTGGACTCAACATTTTACTCGACTCTACTATCAACATTATATATGTATGTATATCGGCAGAGATCCAAGCAATGCGCCAACAATTGATCAGCAGCGGATTTGGCACCTGGAGGCAAGTGGATAATCATAATCATAACAAAAATGAACGCTGTGCCATTGAGAACTTATTGGCACAAACAATAGCTGTTGATATTTAATTTAATTTTTTTTTATTAAATGCATTTTACTCATTTATATACATATGTTACTGCTTTAAATAACTTTATTTGATTTTGTTTACATTTTTGTTCATATATGTACATATGTATGTGTACATGCATATACATACATACATATTTACACATGTATGTATGTATGTATGTATGTATTATGTATGTGTTCATTAAACGCTTTAAATTTTTAATAAATTATCGGATATGTGATTGAAACCGATCGTTTTAAAAGGTGGGATAAATTTCGATCGATTTCGGAAATCAGTTTTGCACCAACCCTATAATATTGACATCCAAAAAGTTCACCATAATTTAAAATATGTATAATATTTAATACAACGAATACATAAAAGGAAATTTGCCCAATAAGCATTTTGGCTGTAATTCAAGTGGAATTAGATTTGAAGTCCAGTCACAATTTTCAATGTCCAGTGTTGAATTACAGTTGAAACACAGTTGAATTCAATAGAGAACCCAGCAAAATTAACCATTGAATTACAGTCGAACAAAACAGTACATTTACAGTGTAATTCCAGCCTTGAATAACAGTGTGATTCAAGTTGAACCGGACCTGTTTTCCACTGCATGGAATTGCAGTGGAATTCAACAATTAAATTCAAGTGTATTTCAAGCTGCAGAAACAAGGCTTTTAAAATAGAAACCAAAATGCAATTCCTTTGTTTTCCAATAATAATTTTCTGGAAATCTGCCTTCGCTATTGTTTTCACGACCTTACACGCCTTTGTTTTTTAAATTCACTTTTTAATTTATGTATTTTTGATATTTTCACCACAATTTTAGTTTTGATAACAAATAAATTACGTATTTGACAAGGTTTGAACATATTTGTATGTTCTTTGATTTTTATTTAAAAATATTTTCAAACTTGAAAATTACTTGAAAGAAATTCTTGAATTTAACTGTTTCCAGTTCAATTTCAAGTGCTTGAATTTTAATTTTTTGAGTGCTTATTGGGTGTAAAAAGAAATACATATATTTAAATACTAAGGGCCTAATTCATAAAAAATGTTTTGATTTAATAAAAGATTTATTAATCAAATTTCCATAGAAAATTTATTTTATTAACCTCTTATAAAACAGAAATATTTTTTATGAATAAGGCAGTAAAATTTAAAATAAAAATATAAACAAAACGAATTAAATAAACTCATCATATATTTTGTCGTTTTAAAATCGTTTCTGGGTCCAGGGGTCTAATTGTCGCTTTCGATAATGAGCTGATTCGATCGCGTTTTTTAATTTTCAGATTATGGCAATCCATATCGTATCATATTATTACATTGTACGATAGAGAATGCCACAATCTCAAACAGAAAAACGCGATCGAATCAGCTCGTTATCGAAAGCAACGATTAGATCACAGATCGTTTTTCATCACGTACCAGAATATAATTTCCATTATATCACATGTGCATATGTACATATGTATGTATGTATTAACCTGAAGCATTACTCCTGCACTCTCATCACGACTGCAAAAATATGTTTCTCTTTAGCAGTGATGCATTTTGTACTGGTTGTAAAAGAGAGAAGAAACTAGTTTGGTGAGACATTTTGTGCATTAAAATTTTATTATTATTATTATTATTTAATTTTTTTTATTTTGGATTCCGTTTTTATAAGTTTCTATAGGGGTAAGTTTTTTTATTTTCTTTTGTAAATTTTTAATTTGCTTTTATTTTACAAGCATGCACATTTTTTAAGCGATTTCCATTACATTTTTTTCCTTTGTTTCTCATAACATCTTTTATAAACTGCACTTTCAAAATACATATATTTAATTAAATTAATTTTTTTTAATATTTACAGAAATCAAAGCAAAGAGAAAACCTACGGGTAAGATTTATATAGAAATAAAAAAATAATATAAAATAAATTTGTTATATTATATATTATATGTATATCACACAGTGCACAAGATCGATTTGAAATATCATATCTTGACATTACTGCTGAAGTGTCAAGTTTTTTTTTAATTTACTTCAAACAAATGATATTATTTTACCTTTAATATTTCGAGCCTTATTTTCGATTTGATTGTAAGAGACAAATATTAAAGTTTTTACATACATATGTACATAAATTGTCGCTTACGATAAAAATTTACAGCCTTTATCTTAAAAGTTGTCAACAATTTTGGCATTTTCATCATTCCAAACTATGGGTAGGTAGGCCCATACAATTGTAATTTCAATAAAAAAGTGCATTTTTTACTACATGTCGCTTACGGTTAAATAAAATAAGGTTCGGTTTGTTTTTTTAATACTTTTTTTATTAAAAATATTTTGAAATTTTATTATCAAGGGATATAGCTATGTATATCATATGTGTATATCACTGTTGCTTTACCCAAAATTTCTTAAAAGCTATTATGTTAAACTTTCACTTAAACAAATGAGAATTGTAAGTCGTATCATAACTGAAACATGCACTCAATAAACTAGTGTGTGTATTTAGTTTCATATTTTGCCATTATGAATTTCTGGTATCTTTGATAAATATGTATTTTAAACGTTTCTTAATTCATTCTCTTAAACTTAAAGGTGAAATTGTTTACTCGTCAACCTAGTGTTTACACGTGCAAGTGCCAGTTCGAAAAACTCAATGCACTCAAACTCTTTTACTAGCACAACTACACCTTCGGCACTTGCAGTCTACTTCCAACTCAACTGCCAAGGAATTTTACAAGACATTGACTTGTTTTCATTTGTAGCAAGTAAATGAAAAGTTAGTTAACAGTGTTGCCCTATACTTTAGAACAAATTAAATGGATTGAAGTTTAATATTATTAAAAATTTTACTTATTTTAAATACACATATATACATATATGTATATATGCGTCTCTGGGGCCGAATTCCGCAACGCTGAGTTTTGAAGTGTCGACACTTTACCGTACTTTTTCTAATGAAAAATTTTGCCACTAGTGTTCACTATAACTGTCAAAATACGACATTCTCATTGTTGCGAATGTACAAATCAACCAGTGAACACTGAAATTGAACACTTAAAACTTATCGTTCTGGAATCCGTTCCTTGGCCACAGCAGAATTGAATTACCGATGAGTTGGCAAGAACGGAAGGTCGGCGTTAGATGAGGGAATATGTGACAAATCGTTGAAATTACCGATATGTCATTAATGCAGGGAACTAAGTAATTGTGTGGTAAGCAGGACCAACCGTTCATGGAGCCAGGACAGAGGGGAATCACAATGGATCCAAATGGGTCCCTGAGTGGAGGTGTGTTATAGCACCACCCTTCCTAACCTAACCTATATAATTTAATATTTATCATATTTTATATATCGAGCCCTTTTTTCGATTTTATCGTAAGCGACATGTTATCGAAAATAGACTTTTATGTTGAAATTAAAATTGCATATGCCTATCCATAGTTCAAAATTATCAATATGCCAAAATTGTTGATAACTTTTAACATACGACCTATAAAATTTTATCGTTAGCGACAATTGACGTATTTAAAACAAATTTGAATATTATAAAAAACCTTCTGAACAACTTTATTTTTATCGCTTACGATAAAATCGAATATAAGGCCTCACTTGAAATTCCAAAAAAAATGGAAAAAGGGAAGCTTTCAGAAGACCTTGCAAACCTCAAATGCTTATATAAAAACTTAAAATAAATAATTGAGAGTTACAAAAATATATGTATGTAAATATAGTAAGCTTAAGCGACATAACTTTCGAACTTATTTTTTTTTTACCAAAATAGATAATTTGCTATTGTAAATAATCGATTTTGGACAAAAAAAAAACGAGGTCCAAAAAATATGTAGGTTAAGGTTTTTGGCGGTTATGGCTCGCCATATTGGCATAGGCACCAACGAAATGCATATAGACTAGTTTAACTTACTACAAACAAACTTTTTGCAAACACATTTAATTTTTTTTAATGTATAAAATTTAAATTTTTGCTAATTAAAAGATGAAGTCATAGTTTTCCTTCAAAGTTTGAGTTGCAATTGCACGATAATAAAATGTACATATCGCTCACTAATTCATAAACAGTCACAACTCAAAATTATCAAACTGCCCAGCAAAAAATTACACATTACCATCAGAACTACTTGCCATATAATTACTTACTTACTGCTCTGATTACCAAATTTCATGACTAGCTTACAAATCACATTACCTATAATTTAAAAAAATTATATACAAGTTGCTAAATGAGGAGAATGATTTTTTTAGATTAACGGTCTAATTCATAAAAAATATTTTAGGTTTGTTACAGGTTTATTTGACAAATTTCCCATAGAAATACGTCAAATAAGCGTTTAATAAACCTGAAATATTTTTTATGAATAAGGCAGTAAATAGAATACGTGAACAAGTTGCCATATAAAAAAGTAAGTACTTCTGAAGAATCAATTATTTTAATCTCACGCCTTGTTAAAATCATTAAGTTGATAATCCAGTAGGGAAGTGCTTCCACCAAAAATGCTTAATTCCAAACCCGATTACCTTTTTTGAACTTTTTTACTGGGTGTATTTGTTTTTTCATAAATCAGTTCTCTGAAGAAATCTCGTAACTACCGCAAAAATTTCTTTTGCAGTCTTCTTGAACAGCATAAAATACGGTTATGCCTCTTTTTATGTTACATACTAGCATCATTTTTGCACTATCAATAGCTTTTTGCCACTACAGAACATCTGGGTTTATTTTTTGAGTTGTGCCAGAACATGATTTAGTGTGCGATATTTTCCCTACCTCGTCAAACTATCCAATATGCAAAATTCCTCTTTTAGATTATTTTGGTACCCTAATTTATACAATATGCCTCGTTTCAAAATTCTGAAGATAACTAAATAAAAAATATTTTAAGCTTGGCACCTTTAAGAATTCGCTGGCTTTAAAATCACAATTGACGCGTATTCGCGCTCTTTTAAAAAGTACAAGTTTTCATTTTGGATAGTTTGACATGGTACTCTAATTATTTTTTTAATCGGCATTTTAAGAGTTTATTGTCTATTTTAGTCGAAAAAGATTCGGGATTCCTACGGATTGGTTCTTTGAATGTGCGAGTGAAGAAAACGACAGAAGCATTCAGCAACTTCTTGGGAGTGGGCAATGGCACTGGGAACACGATACACTCTCAACACCATCAGCATACACACTCAGCGTTAACAGCAAATCCTCCTCACCAGCGCCATCACCGTCACCTTCATTATCCTCATCATCCTCACGCTGTCGGTGGTATGACGCGGAATCAGCAACATCTTCATCCGATGATGATGAAAAATTCAACAACAATGACAATGAGGAACCAACCGTCGTCGGTGAAACTTCCACCAACGGGATCACGAGCCAGTGTTCCAATTAATCTAGCAAAATATGACATGTTGCACAAATCTTGGGGCTCTGCTGATAACATAACACAAAACTGCACTAATACTGTTCAGAGTTTAGCGAACTACAACAACGATAATGACGACGACGACGAGGATGCTTTAATGCCACCACCTAAAGGTTTGGATAGCGTCAAGAAACGCCAAAGGAATATTCAACGCTCATCCATATCATCAAATGCCACAGATTCACCTAGAGATTCGATATCATCAACATCAAGTTCAAATTTTAATTCTGGTTACAGCAGTATGCCAACAACTCCCAATCAGTTAAGATCACCTTTAGCTTTAGGTATGCCAAATAATCTAACAGCCGATTCCGATTCTGATTCCGCTTGTGGTTTCGACTCAAATTGGTCTATAAATGGTCGTAGTTCTTTAAGTAGTGGTAATTTAAAGACTTCAAAATATTAACATTTCAATACAATACAAAATGCAATTTGTATGCAAAATTTATTTTAAAAAATTTCTCAAACATAAATGCACATGAAACATAAAAAAGTAGTACATAAAATGTATTTAAATTGAAATAAAGAATGTACTTGTATATAAACTAATCAAAACACGATATTTAAAAAATATTTTAGTATATCGCTAGCGTAAACGAAACACTTTATTCATTTTACAGGTGAAAAAATAAATAAAATTTCAAGTGATGGTGGTTGGGTATTTTGATTTTCTTCACTATTTATGTCGCTATGTTTTGAGACCGATGTTTAAATCTTGAGTGAATGATGTGTTGTGATGTGATACGTTAGGTATAATAAGCAAACAATTTAGATTTTTTTTGTTAGTTGTATAATTTTTTACCCAAGCTATATTTTATTATTTCATTTTGTTTTCTAATCAAAACCTTGAGTTTTTTCAATCTTAATAAAAATGCAATAAAATGGCATAATACATATTTAAAAAATTTGGTTTATTCCATATTGTTACGTAAAAAGATTCCTACAGGGTTAATGCAAAGAACTATCTAGAAGTATTTAACTAAAGCAACAAACGTACACACATATTCACGTGCAAGCACTATAGCAACAACAATTGTGTACAAAGCTACAGACATACACGTATACAAATAAAAGTGCGAGCACTTATGGTAACAACCCTGTACTAAAAATAGCACACTGCACTACCAACATACAAGTCGTTACTTTGAAAATTCAAAGATTAACGGCCAATCGAATCACCTACAAACATCTAGAAACGGCGACATGAATTTTCCCCAGTATGCTAGAAGACTGTTTGAACATCTGGCTACCAATAAACAAACACGTCTATACGGCCATATCGTTTCTTATGTGTTGGTCTTTACTAAGTACATGAATACATGTTGCCACACCATCTGCTTGCGAATATTCTAGATCCGGTGTTGGTTGTATAAAAAGGGCTGCCATATGCGAGAAGTAAGTCAGTACAAATTGGAATTTAGTAGAGTGAACATCGTTGAAAGTAAAAGACATCGTGCCGTGGATAATAACGTTCAGAAGCAAATAAGAAAAGACAAGTTGTAATTGGTTTAGTCAAGAATAAAAGGAAGTTCAGTTGCAAATAAGAAAATCGTGTTGTTATTTATTTTTATTTTTGAGCAATCAAAAGAACTCACACGTTTAATAAAATTTAAACGTAACATTTGGTGTCAGAAGTGGGATTGCAAAATAAAAATAATTAATTAATCAGAGAATAATGAATTTGTAATACATGGAAAGAAAATCTACAATGAAGTTCGAAGACTTAAAAGTGGAGCAACTCAAAAAGGAATTGAGTAAGTGTGACCTGCCGACAACAGGTAATAAGGCAGAACTTCAAAAGAGGCTAACAGATGAATTCAAGGGTCGTGGCGTTGACATAGGAGCGTACGAATTTGAAGAGAAATATGAGATGGAAGAAGCCTCTGCTTCTTTTACTAGTACTCCAACCAGTACAGACATCAGCGCAATGTTTGCTGCCATGATGAGCGAAATAAAAGCGCACTATGAGAAAATGGAAACTAGCCTGGAAAGAATGGATGAGCAATTTCAGGAGTTTTCTAAGCTAAACAACGAGAGAGTTCTAGCTGAAGTTAAGGCCACAAATAAGAGACTTCAAGAAATGTCTGAGGGCTTATATAGAAAAGTAGACGGCATTAAAGTACAAGTCAGTAAATCAGACCAAAAGATTTCTGATTTGGAGCAGATCAACGATGAAATTTCTAGCAATGAAGGAAATGTTGACAAAATCAACAGTGGTCAGTGTCAACAAGTTGAAAATGAGCAAAGTTTGTCAGAAGTCTCCAGCGAAGTGAATGAAGCTCGTGACTTAGAAGATAGTCAAGCGGTCAGTGAAACAGTGGAACAAGCTATGGGTGAAATGGTCTCGCTTTCTCAGGGTAAAGAAACTTCTACAGTAAACAAAGCGCGCAGCATAAAAGCAGCAAGGAAGAAGAAGACAACTTTTGTAAAGAACCTCAATCGTGTGGTAAGGCAAAGTCTAGTCGAGGAACAAAGTAGAGTCAGTGCAATAGGCCATAAGTGTGGAAGGAGTGGTCATCTCCAGTGTATGGTAAGGCAAGCTCTAGCCAAGGGACAAGGTAGAGTGCGAGCCAAAGGCCATAAGTGTGGAAGGAGTGGTCATCTCCAGTGTATGGTAAGGCAAGCTCTAGCCAAGGGGCAAGGTAGAGTCAGAGCCAAAGGCCATAAGTGTGGAAGGAGTAGTCATCTCCAGGGAATGGTAAAGCACGCTCTAGTCAAGAGGCAATGTAGACTCAGAGCCAGATGCCACAAATGTGGCAGAAGTTGTCATCTACAGCGTACGGCATGGCAAGCTGTAGTGGAAATACCAAGCAGATTCAGTACCAAGGACTGCAAATGTGGAAGAACTTGTCATCTTCAGCGCAAGGCAAAGCAAGCTGTAGTGAAAACAGGAAGCAAAGTCAGTACCAAGGGCCACAAATGTCAACAAAGTAGTCACCTCCGGCGTATGGCAAAACAATTCCCAGATGAAAGACGAAGCAGAGCCAGAACTAAAGCCTACAAATATGGAAGAGGTAGTCGTCTACAGCGCAACTACAAGGCGTATAGAAAACGAAGAAAGAAACAGGCAGAGATGATGTGCCTATTCGGGACGAATAGGCTTAAGTGGGCGGCAGTGTTACGTAAAAAGATTCCTACAGGGTTAATGCAAAGAACTATCTAGAAGTATTTAACTAAAGCAACAAACGTACACACATATTCACGTGCAAGCACTATAGCAACAACAATTGTGTACAAAGCTACAGACATACACGTATACAAATAAAAGTGCGAGCACTTATGGTAACAACCCTGTACTAAAAATAGCACACTGCACTACCAACATACAAGTCGTTACTTTGAAAATTCAAAGATTAACGGCCAATCGAATCACCTACAAACATCTAGAAACGGCGACATGAATTTTCCCCAGTATGCTAGAAGACTGTTTGAACATCTGGCTACCAATAAACAAACACGTCTATACGGCCATATCGTTTCTTATGTGTTGGTCTTTACTAAGTACATGAATACATGTTGCCACACCATCTGCTTGCGAATATTCTAGATCCGGTGTTGGTTGTATAAAAAGGGCTGCCATATGCGAGAAGTAAGTCAGTACAAATTGGAATTTAGTAGAGTGAACATCGTTGAAAGTAAAAGACATCGTGCCGTGGATAATAACGTTCAGAAGCAAATAAGAAAAGACAAGTTGTAATTGGTTTAGTCAAGAATAAAAGGAAGTTCAGTTGCAAATAAGAAAATCGTGTTGTTATTTATTTTTATTTTTGAGCAATCAAAAGAACTCACACGTTTAATAAAATTTAAACGTAACAATATTTAACAAAAAATATTCAAACAAAAATTATTTCAACAATTTGAAAAACAATTTCTTCAAATGCTTTCCTTGTTACCCAACAGGCAATGTTTCATTAATCTCTTAGAAAGTTTGACTCGTCAATTCTTGAGATTTTAAGAAAGAGTGGAAATTGGTACATACTTGACCGTATTCGTTAAGTTTGTTTTTCGCTTTTGTTTTATCAACCGTAATACTCTACAATTTCAAAACAAATTTTATCAAAACCTTATCAGGAGGTATACTCATTAATTCGAAACGAAAGAAAATACTTTCGAATTTGTATGTATGTATGTTAATTACATGCAAATTCGAAATCATTTTCTTTCGCTTCGAATTACAGAGTACACCCCAGATAAACTTGATATCTGAGAACCAGCACTAAATTTTTAATAGTGATCAAAGAAATCATTAACAATTTAAATAACATAAAATTTTTTTGTTGATTGTAGTCAAATAATTCTTTAATCGATAAATTAATTTTATGATTTCAATACATAATCAAATTAAATTAAAAATAAATTTAAGAAATTTATTATACGGCATATTGTCATAATTATATTTTAATTTGAAATTTATTTGCTGTGGTTTCAGCTTTGTCTGTGCATAAGATACAAGGTTTTTGACTGTTCGGAATGTGTGGTTGAAGTCTGCTGACGATTTGTTACAGCAAAAATGAAATGCATATAGACAAAGCTGAACCACCAGCAAATAAATTTCAAACTAAAAATAAATAAATCAATCTTATTTTAGTAGGTATCGGTCTTTGCATCACCAATTTATAGACCACAAACTTAAAGTTGTTTTAATTTTATTTTTACTCCTATGTTTGTGCTGCTCCATTCCAAATTTTTTGCAAATTTTTTTTAATCCGGCTTTGAGAAATGTTTGCGTTTTATTGGGTTTGAACAATTTATTTTTAAATTTTACAAATTTTCTTTTTTGTTGCATAAAGTTCTAATTTAGTTTGGCTAAATGTTTGTAAATTTTTGCAATAGTCCTCAAGCTTTCGTTACTTAATTGATTATTTTTACTATAGTCCAGATATTGGTTAGAATAAATGTTTTGAGTTTTAAAATTAGAGTTTTCGCAATATGTAAAAAAATATTAATTTTCAAGGCTTAAGCTATGTACAGACGGTTGTCAGATCTTACAATATTGCTAGTAAAATGTGTTCAAAATTTCTTACAACCGTATGAACTGACAAATTTTGTCAGACGTCGTTGCCAGAAAAAGCATTGTCAGTCCATTGCAAAACTAGCAGCTGACAACTTGTCAGACATCTTACAATGGTGTGAACACATTGTAAAATTATTACCAGATATTTGTCAGATGTGCAAAGTTTATGCATCTGACAATGGCGTCATTGTAAGAGAATTATTTCTATGGGCAACACTGCACACGCTTGATTTTAAATAAAACATTTATAATAAAATATATGCACACAAAATCATTGCAATTGCTTCTTTATGATCCATAATAATTTATACATTCACTTTTTACATTTAACACAAACACAAACGATTGATATATAACAATTTCCAAAAAATGCTTTGAGTCTGGCAACGCATGAAAACAGATCTTACAATTTGTGCATATGACAACCGTGTGAACTGACAATTTTTCGACTGATGATTTTGTCAGATGAATTTTTTTGTCATACAACCGTCTGGCAATAAATTGTAAAATTTTCTTACAATCGTGTGAACTGACAAGGAATATTGTACTGGCAATTTTCGATTGCCAGCACATTGACAGACAATACATTGACAATATTGTAAGATCTGACAATCGTCTGTACATAGCTTTACACATTTGCAATTAAGTTCGGATTGAATTTGTTTAAAATTCATATCTGCAAAAGAAGGAATGTATTGCGTAGATGGGGTATTGCAATATTGTGCAATCTGCAATATTTACTGATTGATATTTCAACATGATTACAATAATATTTTGGATTTTAATGTGTGATTGCAAAATTACAATCAAAAATCAACGTTATTGGTACTGATTTAAAAAAATTTTCAATAAAAATTATTTATTGGAGTAAAAAAAACGCAATATTAATAGTAGAAGAATGTTCATCCTGGCGCCGATTAAAATTGCAAAATTGTGGCTGAAATTGTTAAATTGTGGCTGAAATTGTTAAATTTCCATTAAATTGCATTTGGAACATTAATCAGACAGCTGGTTCAGCTTGGTCTATATGCATTTCATTGTTGCTGTAACAAATCATCAGTAGACTTCAACCACAAATTTTGAATAGTCAGAAACCTCTTATCTTATGCACAGACTTTCAAGAACTATTTGAAGTCTACTGATGATTTGTTACAGCAACAATGAAATGCATATAGACCAAGCTGAACCACCAGCAAATAAATTTCAAATTAAAAACAAGTAAGAGTGCTATATTCGGCTGTGCCGAATCTTATATACCCTTTAATCAGGCCCGATGTAGTGAAGGGCAAATGTGAAACTATAAGTAATATACGACTACGTACAGCTACTGGGAAGCCTGCCACTGTCTATGGTAAGACTGAGGCCACGGTTACTATTGCCAATATCAGTGTGAAACACGTATTTATTGTTGCCGATATTGTGGACGAGGTTATTATTGGAGCCGATGCTATGACAAGCCACGGAATCAACTTGCATATGGGGCAACAAGTGATGATTTGGCGTAATGTTGAAATACCGCTTGATGTTGGATATGACAATCAGATGCGCGTTAAGAAACTGCTTGCTATTGAAAATCAGACATTACCACCACGGTCTGAATCAGTAATATGAGCACGAATGGAGGGAGATTGTGAGGACAATCGGTTGTAGGTAGTAGAACCAGCAGAAATTAAGAGTGAGATATTAACAGCAAAACCCCTCGTAAAACCTTGCAATGGAAGAAAGGTCCCCATAAGGGTACTTTATTTATCAGGCCAAGAAAACCTCATCAACAAGAATGCCGAAATAGGTCAATGTGCTCCAGCAGAGGCAATAATAAACTGCGATAAAAAACAAGAACCTGCCAATATTTCTGCAAAGGAGCGTGAACAATTTCAGGCACATGTGGAGCAATGGGTAGCAGGGCTATCTCCTCCTGATAGAAATAAGGCCAAACAACTGCCTGCATTTTTGCCGGGAAAAATCAAAGCCAAGGGAGAACGGCAATAGTGAAACATGAAATAAATACTGGCGATGCAAGGCCAATAAAACAGGCGCCTAGAAGTATACCACTAGCTAAGCGAACTGAGGTAAAAGAGTTGGTCAACGAAATGGAGCGGTGTGGTGTAATCGAACAATCTTCAAGTCCCTGGAGTTCACCGGTAGTTTTAGTAAAGAAAAAGGACGACAGCACTTGATTTTACGTCGATTATAGAAAACTTAACGACGTGACTAAAAAGGACAGTTACCCGCTACCAAGAATTGATGACACCTTAGACACGCTTGCTGGAACGAAATGGTTCTCCACATTAGATCTACAAAGCGGCTATTGGCAGGTGGAGATTGCAGAGAAAGACAAGAAGAAAACTGATTTCAGTGCATGCGATGGTCTGTGGCAGTTTAATGTTATGCCATTTGGGCTCTGCAATGCTCCGGCTACTTTCGAGCGGCTCATGGAGCAAGTATTAAAGGGACTGCACTGGAAAACGTGCTTGGTGTATCTTGATGACATAATTGTAATGGGGAAGGCTTTTGATGAACACCTTAAAAATCTGACTGAAGTCTTTCAGCGCATATCATCGGCTGGACTCAAACTCAGCATCAAAAAGTGTGCACTATTCCAGAAAGAGGTGAAGTATCTGGGCCATAAAGTTACGGCAGATGGTATCTCAACAGATGAAGATAAAATACGAGCAGTAAAAGACTGGCTTCGTCCAAGAAATCTTCACGAATTGCGCAGCTTTTTGGGCCTTTGCACATACTACAGACGCTTTGTGCCAAATTTTGCCAGCGTAGCTGCAAGCTTACATGGGTTGACAAAGAAGTCGCAACCATACAATTGGAGTGAATCGCAGGGGAAGGCTTTCCAGACACCAAAATATTTATTGTGCACATCACCAGTCTTGGCATATCCAGTTGCTGGGGAAAAATTTGTGCTAGATAGCGATGCAAGTGGATATGGAATAGGAGGTGTACTATCACAGGTGATTAATGGAACAGAAAAAGTAGTGGGTTATTATAGCCGATTACTGTCAAAGTCCGAGAGGAACTACTGTGTGACACGACGAGAGCTTCTGGCCGTTTTGGAGGGCATTAAGCATTTTCACAAATACTTGTATGGCCAACATTTTACATTAAGAACTGACCATTCTGCACTCAGGTGGCTACTGCAGTTTAAAAATCCTGAATGGCAGCTAGCAAGATGGATGGAACGTCTTCAGAGCTACGATTTCAGCATTGAGCACAGAAAGGGTGCAAAGCATAATAATGCTGATGCTCTGTCACGGCGGCCCTGTAGCTTAGAGTGCAGACATTGTTCAAAAGTCGAAGCAAAGGAATGTGTCGTTGATGTCAGGCTTACAAAAATTGGTACGGAAGAAGACTGGTCAGAGGCGCAAAGGGCAGATCCTGCACTGGTAAAAATTATAGCGGCTAAAGAGGAGGATAGTAGACCCACACGTAATGGGATATCAGCTGAAAGTCCACTGGTAAAATCGTATTGGGCCCAGTGGAACAGCCTGAAGTTGATTAATGGTTGTTTGTATCGTGTCTGGGAAAGTGTAGACGGTAAGACGGTTTCCAACCTGATGGTGGTCCCAACATCCAAGAGGAGCGAGGTGTTGAAAGAGTTCCATAATGGAGCCAGCGGTGGTCACCTGGGCGTAACAAAAACGCTCGAAAAGTTAAAACAGCGTTTTTATTGGATTGGTCGTCAACAAGCCGTAGCCGAATGGATAGCAAATTGCACACAGTGCATGAAGGCTAAAGGTCCAGCAAAACAAAGTCGAGTTCTACTGCAAAAATATATCTCGGGAGCACCCTTTGAGAGGATAGCAATGGATGTAGCAGGATCTTTTCCAGTCAGCAACGCTGGGAATCGATATATTCGCCTAGTGATGGACTATTTCAGCAAATGGCCAGAAGTTTTTACCAGGAAGCCATAACTGTTGTGGACGCGTTTGTAAACAACTGGGTATGTCGCTATGGAGTTCCTATTGAATTGCACTCTTATCAAGGTAGAAACTTTGAGTCTGCCATATTTAAAGACATGTGCGAGCGTTATGGGATAACGAAAACCAGAACTACACCACTTCACCCACAGTCTGGTTGCCCGGAGATTTAGAGTGTGGCGTCAAGCCTACACAAGCAAATGAAGTAGATACTGGCCCTTTCCAAAGGCAAGAAAATTTAAATGAGCAACATGAATTTGTACGTAGCAGAATTCAAATGGTCAGTAATAAGATTAAAGTTAGATACGACCGTGCTGCAAATTCTAAAGGCTTTAATGAGGGTCAATTGGTTCTACTTTTCAACCCACAGCGGAAAATAGGATTGTCTCCCAAAATACAGGTTAAACGATGTCGTCTACAGAATACAAAAACACAATAGCCCAAGGTCAAAATTGAAAGTTGTACATTTAGAACGACTCGCAAGCTATGGGAAGCCGGATGATGGGCCTATTCGGGACGAATAGGCTTAAGTGGGCGGCAGTGTTAAGTAAAAATATTCCTACAGGGTTAATGCAAAGAACTATCTAGAAGTATTTCACTAAAGCACTAAACGTACACACATATTCACGTGCAAGCACTATAGCAACAACAATTGTGTACAAAGCTACAGACATACACGTATGCAAATAAAAGTGCGAGCACTTATGGTAACCACGCTGTACTAAAAATAGCACACTGCATTACCAACATACAAGTCGTTACTTTGAAAATTCAAAAACTAACGGCCAATCGAATCACCTACAAACATCTAGAAATGGCGACATAAATTTTCCCGATTGTGCTAGAAGACTGTTTGAACATCTGGCTGTGAGAAGAGTCAGTACTAATTGGAATTTAGTGGAGTGAACATCGTTGAAAGTAAAAGGCATCGTGCCGTGTAACGTTAAGAAGTAAATAAGAAAAGACAAGTTTTAATTGGTTTAGTCCAGAATAAAAGGAAGTTCAGTTGCAAATAAGAAAATCGTGTTGTTATTTATTTTTATTTATGAGCAATCAAAAGAACTCACACGTTTAATAAAATTCAAACGTAACAATATATATTTTATGAATGTTAGGCCGGGTTTACATCTGTGTGCCATGTGCCACACATGCGCAAAAAACGTAACCACTAATTACTAGTGAAAAACTGTTTGATTCAGATACGTATTTATTAAGTTAAACAGTTTCATACATAACTAATGGACAATTTTATAGAATCCAACATTATTAGAAACAGTTTGAGTCAATACGTCCCCTTAGTATAACAATAGCCTATGTGCTCATAGGCTATTATTTTTTTATTGAATTTTTGGATTCTCCATCGTCGATTTTATATGTGGTCAAAATTTTGTCAAATTCTAGTTCCACAAAGTGTGTCAAAACGTCAGTCAAAAAAATATAGTATAAATTTGTATTAAATTATTTTCCTCAAAAATCATGTAAACGCATATACGCTATTTTACATAAAGTAAATTTTCTGTTTATTCAATATAATAGTAATGTACACTCACATACTCTATTTTAACTTTTAGGAAAAAAATCAATTTTGTCATGACACAAACACCTAAAATGACGTATAATGATATACGTTGTTGTTCAATAAATATTTTCAATTTGTTCATTTGTATGAATCTTATAGGCCGTTATATTGTCAGAACAATTAACATGTGTTTTAAAAATAACAAAAAACAAAAGTAGGCTATGCAATGCTTACGTTGTTTTATCATGTATGTAAATGGAATAGAAATAATTTGTACAATTTTGGATTTCAGTTCGTTGTTGAAATTCGCTCGTTCATAATCATTTAGTCGTTCATTCGTTCCCAATCATTCATTTAATCATGGATTTGTCAAGCTCTGGTGAGTATCTGCTATCTTAAATTGCAGGAAGGAATATTAAGGTGTATTAATTGTCAACAGAATTTGCGACGGAATCAACAGGAGCCCTATGTGTCAAACTTGCTCCAAACTCTGTTGGATTATCTGTGGAACCATTGGATTCAAATATATTGCAAACTGACGAAGAGGATGGAGAAGACTTTTCAGCAGGATCGTCGGATTATTATATTCCAGAAACGGATGAAGAGGAAATTGAAAAATCTTCGGTAAAGCAACATGAAGTGCTCTGCGAAATCGCAGAAGAAAGCAATGATGAAAATGTAGAACTGACAGTAACACGAAAAAGAAAGGTGAGTTAATTAAAAGGTAATTTAAGAAGATATCTCCTGCAATTATGGATTTGTTGTATTCAATAGCGTAAGAGCCAGCTTTGGATGCAGAACAAAAGAAAGAGTGACAGGAGTCAAGGAAAGGCGTATGTTACAAAGAGTGGTAAAGTAATTAAGGAACGTTTACCGAAGCTCGCTAAATGCAGCTGTCATCACAAATGTCGAGAACACTTCTCTGAAGAAGATCGTAAGAAAATCAATGCAGACTATTGGAGTTTGGGCGATTACTGCAAGCAACGTCTATTCCTTAGTAATAACATAAAAGTGGAGAAGTGCAAGAGGACATTAACGAGAGAATCACGGCGGTCGAACACTCTAAAATACTTTCTAAATGACAAACAGGTCTGTAAACAGTTCTTTTTAAATACTTTACACGTGTCAGACTGCGCGATATCTGTATTAGCCAAAAAAAAAAAATCAAAGAGAATTTGTTGACATGAGGGGTAAACACGGAATGCAAAGAAAAGTAGACGCGGAGATAGCAACTCTTATTAAAGAGCACATAGAGTCATTTCCAGCAGTAGAAAGCCACTATACTCGAGCAAAGTCCCAACGCCTTTATCTGAGCTCAGACCTAACAATTACAAAAATGTATAACTTATTTAAAGAACACCAGCCAGATCTCTCAGTTAAAGAACATATGTATCGCCACATATTTTGTAATAATTACAATTATTCATTCCATCATCCAAAAAAGGACACATGCTTAACATGCGAAACGTTCAAAAATACAGAGGACAAGGCTTCAATACAGAAATCATATGATGAACACTTAGCAAATAAAGCCCAAGCAAGACTCCACAAACATGCTGACAAGGAGTTTTCTAAAAATAACAGCAATATTAAAGTATTTACTTTTGACTTACAATCAGTGCTATTGACACCATGTAGCAATGTAAGCGCCTTGTATTACAGTCGAAAGTTCGCCACATACAACAACACATTTTACGATTTAGCTAATGGAGCTGGATATTGTTTCCTGTGGGATGAAAACCATGGTAAGCGTGGGTCAGAGGAAATTGGAACCACTTTATTAAAAATGCTGAACAATTTACCCGAATCAGTAACGGATGTTATTCTGTATTCAGACTGCTGTGGAGGACAGAATAGAAACAGATTAATTGGCACATTATTGCTTCATATGAATCATTCATTGCATTTTAATTCAATAACGATTAAATATCTTCAAAGTGGACACACACAAATGGAAGCAGATTCCATGCATTCGGCTATAGAACGAACTAAGAGAAATATTTGTGTATATTCACCAGAAGAATGGCCAACTATACTTAGACTGGCAAGACGAAAAAATCCGTACGCTGTAGAAAGGCTTAACTACAGTGATATTATTGATCTCAAAACGGCGTTCTCAAAATTGAACCATAACTTGAAGAAAAATGTCAACAATGAATCGGTAAATTGGCTTAAAATCAAGGTTCTCCAAGTAATAAAAAGTGAAAAGAGACAATTGTTATACAAGGAGCAATGGAACGAAGACTTCAAAGTGATTGATATAGATGGCTCGAGAATGAAAAAGAAAGGGGTCACAAATTTTACATTAACTCACAAATATAAAAAAGAACTACCAATTTCTGACACAAAATTGAAGGATCTCAAAGATTTATGCAAAAAAAATGTAATTCCTCCCGCCTCACAGACATTTTTTTTGAATTTACAAGGAGGGAATAATCGCGATTGTTTAGATGAACCAGACAGATTCGAAGAAGAGGATGAAGACGACAATAATTAAAGACCATGCTAATAATTTACGATCTGACTGTAATTAAAACATAATTTTATACTAATAAAAATTCATATTAATAATACTTATTATTCTGGTGTATTTCTTGAATAAAATAGTGTATACCATACAAAATAAAATAACGTATCAGAAACTTGATAGAAAACATTAAAAAATAAAATAGCCTATCTGATGTATCTGCAGTTTACACCGCTTTTTTGTTCATTAAAAGGATGATTACAATAATAAAAATTGGTCAGTTAACAAAATAGACTCATTTTTAAACAGTCTCAAAAAAAAAACGTCGAAAATAATAAATATTTACAGACATAACGAGATTTGAGTGAGAGCTACTTTCGACAAAAAGTTTGAAATTCATTTTCTCAAAACATCAAAAAATTTATAGGCTATTGTTATACTAAGGGGACGAATAAATACATGTCTGAGTCAAACATTGTTTCATTAGTAATTAGTGGTTATGCTTTTTTGGGCACATGACACACAAGGAATGCTAGATGTAAACTCAGCCTTAGAATTTACTTTTATGACCAATTTAAATAGTTTGTTTTTTTTCGGTTAGGCACGTCTAGATGCATTACGTCTCTGCTTAGTATTAGTAGACCTTAATTTTATTTATTTATTTATCGAAGTAATACAAACCCATCAAGGCCAAAAAATTAATTATGTATTGCATTGTAAAAAAATTATTCCTGAGTTCTTAATAAATGCTTATACTTAAATTGTAAATATTTACAGTACAGTTGTTGGTTTGGCAAAAAATACAATAGTAACATGGTCCCAATTAGTACTAAACAATTTATTGATTAGCAAAACACAATCAGGAAGATTGAAATAACAAAAAAAAAGAATCCTGAGTTCTTAATATTAATTTGCATAAATGCTTATACATACTTAAATAGTAAATATTTATAAAGTACAGTCACAGCAGTTGGTTTGGCAAAAATTGCAATAGTAACATGGTCCCAATTAGTAGTAAACAATTTATTGATTAGCAAAACACAATCAGTAAGATTGTAATTGCCAAGTGGGATGATAACCCATAGACCACAAAATATTGCTGGAATTTTTCAGGAATATTGTTTCGTAACGTTGTAATATTACAGGCAATATTTCTGAAATATTCCTGCAATATTCTTATGTCCGCTTTTTTGTCTTGCCAGCAAGATTGACGAAATATTCCATTCCAACATTGCAAAAATATTGTTAAAATTTCTAATCAATTTTTAACTTTTTTTGGGACGTATTTTTACCTGAAACTTAAAGAAAAATATAAAAAAAAAATTCCCTCAAGTTAAATTTTTTCACTTATCTATTGTCAATTATGAACTAACAATAAGTATTCAAATCTTAAATCTAAAATATAAGTATTTGGCCTGATCACTGTCGGACATAAACTTAGTTATAGTTATAAATAATACATAAGTAGTGATAATCAAAAAAAAGAGAAAAAAAATATTTTCAAGCAATACCATCTGGAGTGTTGAGTATAAGGAGTGTTGAGTATAAGAGCCCTTGTGTCCCTCTTTTTTAGGCGGATGTGACCAGTAAAATTCAAGATGTTACGAGCAAGCGGATTAGGATGTGACTCGAGTTTTGTTAAATATTTGCTTGTGTATTTTGCAATTTCTTCAATCACTAGTGGCATATTCAAATCACGATGTATATTTGAGTTTTTGATGTAAAAAAAATCCCTCAAGTTGAATTTTTTTGGACTTAAAGAAAATAGAATTTTTATTGTACGACTTTTCATCAGTACTTGTGCCCTTATTGGCATCTGTAACGCGATATATTAATTTAACAAAAACAATTTTGCTAATAATTTTTTGTAATATAATAATATTGATACTATTTTGCAAATATAATATTACCAAAAACTATTCCGGCAATATTCCTACAATATTACCGATTACCTGCAACTTAATAACATTCCAGCAAAATTCCAGCAATATTTTGTGCTCTATGGGAAGGAACAGGCTATATAATAGGTATACAAAAATGCATAAAGAAAATCCATAGATACTTATATACACCTAAGCTCAATCACCCAGGGCAGAGAAATAATCGAGGCGAAAAATGTTATTACAGTGGGAAAAAACGCGAAGCTCATAGCATAGCATAGATTTTAACAACGCGCTATTCTTACCAAATAAGACCTCTCAAAGTGCGGCCTAAAGATCCGTTCAATAACAATATCTGAATTTCTATAAGGTCACAGAAAATTATATCTATTACACAAGGGAGTGGGAAAAAGTAGTTTTCACTCATCATCAGACTTCAAACACATTCAAGCAGCACGAAACTTTTTTTTTGGCGCACGTTAAATTAAATTACATATTTTAGTGACTGACATTTGCAAGGTTAAGAGGGTGGCAACTTTGTTATTAGTGCACACCAGAATAGCAAGCCGTACCGGCGCGGCTGGCGGCCAGCCAGTCAGCCGATATTTTTCGACAAGCCGAGCCGACGCCGAACCACTCGGCTTATCGGCGGCTAAGTATTCAGCCGATAATTTGTCTTAAGCTGAAGGTCCATACCAAGGCATATCAAACAGGTACACGTATCAGGCATATTGCTCATCCGCTGATTTTTTGTTTGTTTTGTTTGTTTGTTTGTTTGTTTTGTTTGTTATTTAATACAGGTACATGCATTAGGCAAAACTCTCTGGCAACTATCTGCTAACTCTCTGGCAACTCTCTGCTTCTCACATAGCTTTACATGGTAATTGTCAAAAATTTGTATGCATCAAACAAGGCAAATATTGATATTGTCAAATGAATTCTTCCTTATAAACTTGTAAACAAAAAATCAGCGGATGAGTAATATGCCTGATACGTGTACCTGTTTGATATGCCTTGGTCCATACCATCCGTTCTATGCATATGCGTTGTATGCGTTTCTGTACGTTCTCTTCGATTATAAGTTCAAGTTACATGCAATACGTTTTATGCGCCAAATATTTTTGTTGTGATCAGCTGTAGTGTGAATATTTTTAAAAATAAAAACAGTTCTTGCAAAAATGGAAAGTGAAATTGTGATTTTAAATGAATTCACTCAATTCATTGAGTTTATCTATATAATATTTTGTAGAGGAGTAGGCTTTTATTATACAAAATTTCGTGATTTTTCACAGCTTCAATTAGCTTCTCCTCCATTGCACTTGCTTAAATAATAATAAACACAACAGAGATGACACTCAGTACACAAAAGCAATCGATAACTAGAATGCAAATTTTGTTTTTGAAATATTTATGTTAAAAACTGATTTTAATATATTTTATTCTTGAAAATAGTTATAATCTTTATTACAAAATATTTTTCATTTATTATAAACTTTTTTATAACAAAAAAACTTAAAATTTAAATACACCACACTAACGTTTTTATCGATATCATTAAAAATATAATATAATTTGCCATCTTTCGCTTTCAAAAACAGCTGACGTTTTTTCATGGTGCATGAGACGGATACAAAAGTAGAAAGTAGATCTACTTTATCCGTCCTATGCGTCTATACGTTCTTTGCGTTTTGTTCTGTAACTTGCCACATAAAATTACTTTGATTCTACTTTTTTGACACATGCATAAAACGCAACTACCATTGAACGGATGGTATGGACCTTCGGCTTTATATTTTATACTTTTTTCAAATTTCGTATTTAATATGATAGCGAGCGTCCCGGAAAGATAGTTGTTTTTGCTTCCACATAAAAATAAATTGTTTATGTGAACGGTAACGTACCTGCGACAACACTTACGTTCTCTTTTGGAGTCCCTTCTTAAATACATGCACGTGTACATAAACTTTTTTGTTTGAGCAGTCGGGCGACTTTTTGATAATTAATTGTTCAAAGCTTTTTGTTTGTTGATCCGTAGCAGTGTTCCAATAAAGTAATTAATTTTTAATTCAATCGGAAAGCTTAAATCAAATTTATGTAGAAGGCAATCCTGAATAAAATTCCGCGAGAAATATTTCCCGGCGAAAAATTTCAACTAATAGCAAGTAATAGGGGAAAAAATGCTCGCGAAATTTTATTCAGAATTACCCTGATAGTCTAGAATATGTTTCTATGGTTTAACAAATAATTTACGAAGCTATTTTTTAGGACATCAATTACTGCAATATTCAAACTATTGCAAAATAAATAATATTACAACGTGGTGATTCAATAATTCCCGTATTTTTCTAAAAACAGGCTGGGTTAAAACTTTTTTTCAAATGCTTAAACAAATCGGCGTTAAGCCGCCGCCGCCGAAAATATTTGTCTTTCAGCCGCCGCCGAAATTTTTTGCTCGGCTTGCTACTCTGGTGCACACGTGTATATATTATGACATTAGGAATTTGATTTGTTTTCATTTCGGGAAAGTTGTATCTGTACGGGAAAGGTTTTGAATTTTCAACAACAATATTATAACTTTAAAATGGGTAAAAAGGATAAAACCAAGAAAAAAGGTAAGGGAGCTGAGAAGACGGCAATGAAGACTGATAAAAAGTTGGCAGCTAAACATAAGAAAATGTTAGAAAAGCTGGGAGAGGTAAATCATCAAATATTTCTAGTGTTTAAGTTTAATTACACTAGTTTTTAGGCGGACATTGCTGAAGTTGTTGCTAAGTTAGAGGCCGAGGACACGAGACAAAAAACTATAACAGAAGTGATATGTACCGCTCCTCCTACCCCAAGATCCAATTTCACTTTGGTAACTCATCCGGAAAAAGAGGAATTAATTCTTTTTGGTGGTGAATTTTTCAATGGTCAACGTATTTGTGTCTACAATGATCTGTTGTTTTACAATATAAACAAAAATGAATGGAAACAGGTTAAGTCTCCTGGCGGTCCAGCACCAAGGAGTGGACATCAGATGATAACAGTTGGCACAGATGGTGGACAACTATGGGTAATATTTTAATTTGTTAAATTGAATAAATATATAATAAAATTTCTAGTTATTTGGTGGAGAACATGCAAGTCCTTCTCAAATGCAATTCTACCACTACAAGGATTTATGGACGATGAGCTTGAAAACGCGTAAATGGGATAAACTAAATGCACCTAACGGTCCTTCCGCGCGCAGTGGGCATCGTATGGTAGTTTCAAAAAAGAAGTTATTTGTATTTGGAGGATTTCATGACAACAACCAATCGTATCGTTATTTCAATGATATGCATGTATTTTCTTTGGAAACTTATGCCTGGTTAAAAGTAGAAATTAGTGCACCAATCTTACCTCCACCAAGATCAGGTTGTTGTATAGCGGCTAACTCTGAAGGCAAAATAGTCATATGGGGCGGTTATTCAAAATCTCAGCTTAAAAAAGACGTTGATCGTGGTATAACACATACAGATATGTACGCTTTTATTCCGGACAGTAAGTATAAATTAAAATTTAATTCGTTTAATCTGTGTTTTAATCATAATTTTAATATTTCAGAAATCTCTCCCGACTTAATAAAATTTAAATGTGTCACTGTAAGAGCTGGTGGTTATAAGCCTTTACCACGTAGCAGTGTTGGCTGTTGCACTGCACTGAATGGTAAAGCTTATTGTTTTGGTGGCGTAATGGACATTGACGAAAATGAAGAAGACGTTAAGGGCCAGTTTGGTGATGAATTATTAGCACTTGACTTATCGGCTTTAACCTGGCGACTAATAGAAATAAGCAAAAAAATTAAATGTGATGATAGGGAAAATCGACATGATTCTGTAACGGATGTAGAAATGGCGGGCAAAACTTCAAAGCCTGAAAATATCGTTAAAACAGATGGAGTTTTTACCATTTCTTTCGCAGGCACCAGTAGTTGCACTGATGTATTGCCAAAAATGCCAAGTTTATTCCCAAATAGAAGAGCCAAAAATGTGCCATCTCCCAGAATGAATTCAGGCCTCTGTGTTTGTAAGGGAACTTTATATGTTTATGGTGGTTTATGTGAAGAAGATAATAAACAGTATACGTTCAATGATTTTTATGCCCTCGATTTACATAAACTTGATGAATGGAAGGTAATTATACCAAATGATACGAATGCGCATGATTGGATTGATAGTGACAGCAGTAATTCAGACGAAAGTGATGAGGATGACGACGACGACGATGAAGACGATGAGCATGAGTCCGAAATGGAAACTGATTAAACAGCATATATTATTCTGTATAACAATTTTAAACTTTATTTAACATTAATGCTATTTTGATAGAATTAATTAAGCTTCAATAATTCAGTCAGAATTCTCCTAGTATCATTAGGAGATGATACTTTGTGAGAAATAGTACGTGGGTCAATAAATATTTCGTAGTCATTGCCACCAGGTTCAGTTTTATCACCAAAAAAATGTATTTCCTTAAATTTATAATTTGATTCAATGTAACGCAAAGAATACGTCTTATCCCAACCATTAGGAAAGACGTCAAAACTTATTTGGCCGCCGATACTATAAGTCAAATCCACCTCAGAAAATTCCTTTTTTAGTGCCTCTATCATTTTACTGCGTACTTGATGTTCCATGTCATAAGCGGCGAAACAATTTCGTTCTTCACGAGAACACTGTCTGCCCACTGGGCAAACATTCATCATTCCATTACGAAATTCCAAAAAAGTTCCCCTCTTGAACGGCAGTTTTAACTCTGATAAATAACGAAGCACATAATTTATGAAACATTGTATGGTGTCTTCACCTAAATGCTGAATAATATTTTGTTTTCCCATTTCCTTTCCCTTTTCAATTTGAACTAATCCATTTTCGGGAAAGATGAAATCAAATTGCTGCAAAATTTTGTGTCCATTCAGTTGTTCGAACATTTTCTCCAAATCTGATCCACCAACAATCCCAACAGTTGCGCGAGGTTTTACTTGATTATAGAAAAATTCCTCAAACTCTGGATCCACAATAGACCGAGGTGAAGTCAGAGTGCCGTCCACATCAAAAAGTAATAAGATTTCATCCCTCTTCAAATTTGACATTATTTTTGTTTAAAACAAAGATTTTTAAATAATTTAATTGCACTTGCTTAATTCTAGTCATAAACAACTCCCTAATTCAAAATACCACGTAAACACCCAAAATATCTCTTATCATGATTATTAGATTAGGGGTTTCACATAAGGCATATCCAACACTACAAAAAACATATTTTTATTGTCATATACACTAAACTATTAATTTTCCTTATTAAGTTTGACACATAAAAACGACTTGTAAAATCGTCAGCTGTGCAAACCAAAGCACATTTGATATGCCTTGGAGCAAACAGTGCACCCAAGGCATATACAGTATCAGGTGACCTCATCAGCTGTTGATTTGAAATTGAGCGATTTGAACCAAAACGACTAAATTTATCGTCGTGAAGAAAAACACATTTTAGGCAAAACGGATATTTTGGTTTGCTATCTCACGCATGCAAAATGTAAACAAATAATGAAAAAATATTGCCAATTTAATTGCATTATTTTCTAAGTAGTTTCTTAATAAATTATATATCCAAATATATAAATAAATAGCGAAAAGCCTCTAGTATCAGATTATTTAACTGTCATTGTTGACATTTTACTGATATTCAATATATCTGATGTTTTCATTAGACACTTTTGCAACACTTTTTCACTTATAACTCGTAAACTAGACTTCGTGCGCATACGGCGCTACCTTCAATCAATAGCTTATCACAGTGCGCATCGGTTGTTTCCAAGCTTATATCTCGGGAGACTTTCTGAAAAAAGTTAAAGCGCAAAAAACTTATTTTTACACTTAAAAGAAAAAATTTTTAGTTTTTTGCTTGTAACTCATAAACTAGGTCGCGTGCGCATATGACATTTCCTGTGATCGATAGGAAACTAAAATACGCATCGATTAAAGGTTCAATGACTTTCCAAGAGACTTTCTGGAAAAAGTTATTGTCCAAGCAAATTTTTTTAAATGACAAAATTGCAACAAAATAGCATATTTAGATTTTTGCTCATATCTTAAAATGTAGATGTTGTGCGCATATCGCAATACTATCAATAAATCTAAGACAAAAATAAGCGTCTATAATGGGTTCTTTCTTTTTCCGGGAGACTTTCTGAAAAAAGTTACAGGCTCAGCAACATTTTTTTAAATTAAAAATGTTCTAAGAAAACCATCATTACTTTTTCACTAATTACTTATGAACTAGACCTCGTGCCTATATGTTTCTATTGTTAATCGAGTAAGAATAAAAATACGCGTCGATAATGGGTTCTATCTTTTCCTGGGAGACTTTCTGGGAAAAGCTATAAGCACATAAATAATTAAAAATTAGAAATTATTTTATAGTGTGGAACAACTGGGCAGCACTGATCAACTTTTTAGCAAAGCACGTGTTTTCCATTTGGCTTACTTTTTGGTACATGTTAAATGTAAACAGCGAGTGAAAAAATTATGGTTTTTAATACAATATTTTTAAAGTAATATTTTACTAAATTAATAATTAAAAAACAGGAGTAATTAGCGAAAGACCTCTAGTATCAGATTATTTGACTGTCATTGTTGAAATTTTTGTCGTATTGAATATATCCGATGTGTTAATTAGGCACTTTTGCAAATACTTTTACGCTTATACTTCGCAAGCTGGACTTCGTGCGCACGTGGCGCTACCTTCAAGATATAGCTTATTACAATACGCATCGGTTGCTATAAGGTTTATATCGCGGGAGACTTTCTGAAAAAAGTTATAGACCAATAAACTTCTTTTTGTACTTGAAAAAATACAGTTTGAGTTTTTTGCTTATAACTCATAAATTAGACTGCGTGCTCATATGACGCTACCTGCAATCAAAAGCAGACAAAAATATGCGTTGAATAAGCGTTCATTGATTTTCCACGGGACTTCCGGAAAAAGTTATAAGATTAAATCTTAAAAAAATATTTATTAAAAAACAGACTAAAAAGCGTCTTTTGTGTTTAGCTACTAATTTAAAAACCAAACCTCGTGCCGACATAGCTTTTCCTTTTGTTGCTTATGGATATAAATAGGCATATATAATGAGAATTGTGATTTCTCGGGAGACTTTCTAGAAAAAGTTATAGGCCAGAAAAAGTTATAAAATGGAAAATATTTAAAAAGAAAGTTAACTTGGTGTCAGTACTACCTAGTCAATTTTTAACCAAATAAAAGGCTGCATGGTGAAAAATTGTTTAATTTTCATTCGTTCTTAATGCACGTCTGGCAACATTTTAAAGCGTTTTGGAAAATTGATTAGATATTTTATAAGATGCAGCATATTTTTGGCAAACAGAAAATTTAATAAAACTAAAATTTTATAAAATATACAAATATTTATATTAATTTAAATTGTTTTATTTTTTTTAGGAGCCACCACCAAATGCATAAAAGGCTACCCGCCTGGCAGATCTTCCGGATCCATCGGAACAGTCGTTAATTGAACATCCAATTGATGGCAGATCGCTTCTGTGAACTCACGTCTACGGCGCAGCCCGGGAAAATCATGCGTCTCGTCTCATTCCGGCAGTGGAAAAACTACCCCTAGGACTTGTTCCATGGATGTGCAAGCATCAAACAGTGCACGGCCAACAATGATGTAGAAGACCTGTTGCAGGCTCTTGATTATATCACTGAAATTTAATTATGTAGTTATTTTTAAAACTTTTTATATGTGTTTTTAATGCAATATTTAACTATTTTTTGTGCAGTTATATAACTGAAATTGTACACCCTTTACTAGTCAAGACCGCATTTTTTGGCCACGTTTCTAAAACGATTTTGGAAATCGCAAAAAAAATTGTTTTTGAAATTTTCTTTTTAGTGCAATTTCTTGAGAAGATTAGTGTTCATTTTGGCTAAATATAGAAGAGCACATGTGTGCCTTTATATAGTTTAGGTAGTCCTAAAGGTCCTATACGTGACCCAATTGGTCACGTTCCTAAAATAATTTTGGAAATCACAAATCAATTTGATGTTCAAATATTTTCTGGTGCTTTTTTGGAAATTACGAATAAAAAATAAGAAAAATTAAATTAAATAAAATATAGGTATTCAATGTGTTTATTTTAACGTAACGACGAACTTAAAAGGAAATGCAGAATGAGATGAAAAAGTAAATAAATTTCACAAGATAGGCAAAATTAATTACGAAAAGTATTGGGTACATTAATTATAGTTTTTTGGAATATGCAGTTTTAGCTGCTTTCACTTCCAGACCTTTGCAACAGAAGAAGTGCAATTTAGATATGTGTGGTATAATTTTTACGTTTT
This sequence comes from Tachina fera, assembly GCA_905220375.1. Taxonomy (NCBI): domain Eukaryota; kingdom Metazoa; phylum Arthropoda; class Insecta; order Diptera; family Tachinidae; genus Tachina; species Tachina fera. The sequence continues at coordinate 60,653,878 of LR999964.1, read as the reverse complement.
TCTACTTTTCGTCCAACTTATAAAACGAAGAGTACTTCTCAATATCATCGGATGGTATAAAATACATTTTAATCCCTTGATAAAAAGAAAATTCATCGGCTATCAGGCATGTTCTGTAAATCACAAGGTTTTAAATCACTTTGAGATTTTAAAATCACAATTGTGATTTGATGGTGTTCTGAAAATCACAAAAGTTTTAACTTTTCGGTGTGATTTTACCCTATCAAAAACCACAAGAAAACAGCTGATGTTTTGTTTTCTAAATGCAAAATCACAAATGCAAATAACAAAGCAAATAACAACATTTCTTGCAAAAAAAGTGTCTTTAATTTTTTCATAATTTTATAAATTCTTTCATAGAAAATTATTAATTTTACTTTAAAAACAATAAAAAAGATATTAAGTTATTCAATTAGTTAATTTATTTTGAATTTCAAGATAAAGTGATTGAAAAAATAACAAAGTGATTTCAAATCGGCAGGCATTTAGCTGACCGGTTTAAAATCACAAAAATTCAAAAAGTTTTGTGTGCAGAACACCTTTCTGTGCAGAACATGCCTGTATAATAAGGTTTTTTGACTTTGCCTTTTAAGTATATGTTCATACCGCTTTTTCTCTTCATCTGGATTTAAATAATTGAATTATATAATTCTCTTCCAAAAATAATTAGTTATTAAAGAAAATATTTTTTTAATACTTTTAAATTTTTAAATTTTATTAAAAACAAAATTCAGCAAATGCTTCTTTTTAAAACAATACTGCTTTATAATATTGCAAATGATTAAATAAAAATATACTGTTGTGCACGTTGGGGGCTTGTCATTGAAAAAACAATCAAAAATTTTTACTTTTGAACCATTAAAAAAACTATTTTTTTCACACTAAATTTGGTATTGGGACATCGTTGGATGAAATGTAATTAACCAGAAAAATAATATAATACCGGCAGTTTAAACAGCTAGTTGAGTATTTACAAATATTGTATTTGCAAATAAGACGAGTATAAACGTAGTATAGATAGCTACTAAATATAAAAAAATATCATAAAACCTAACATAATAATAAAACAGTGGTCAAATTGCGGCATTTGGTTTCGATCGAAATTCCAAAATAGAAAGAAAATGGAAATTTCGTTCGATATCTAATGCTGTAATATGCCCCAGCTCTTAAGTTAAAAAAATCAAAGAATACATAAATAAATTTTTGAGACATAGAAACATATTTTAGAACATACATAAAGTTCATTTAAGCTACGATTGAATTAAAAATTAGTTAAGGCCCAACTATAATAGGAATACGCGAACTTAAGGCCCAACTATAGGCCCAACTATAATATGAATATGCGAACTTAAGCAACTGTGCGGTTGCATATAAAACGTATGTGGCAAACTATAATGTCATGATACAATTACACTAGGTACATGCACAAGCCCAGCCTGTCACTGTAAACATTGCCCCTAATTGTCAAACTTTGTTTACAAGCTGCAAAAATGTTAATGTATGTGTGTAAATAAAATGATTACAGTGTTGCCAATGAATTTACACATGGCTGTGTCTCCAATTACACATTGAAGAAAATTACACTACACATCTTTTGTGTAGGTTAAAATTAAAACAATAATTAATAAAAATAGAACCCAAAGTAGAATTACACACTTATTATACAAGAATTTAATTACATCGCCTACACATGTGAGTAGAAATTACACACTGTCTAACTACATCCATATTGGCAACACTGAATAACTATAATCATGCAGGAATGCCGCGTCTGCAATTCTACTTTAGTTACCCTGTAATTGTTATTTTTATAAACAAAAGACAGTTGTTTCCGACAATTTGGGTTTTGTTTATACCAACAAAATACATGTGTTTTTTGGTGTTGTAATTTTGTTGTAGTTCTGCATGTACCTAGTGTAATTGTATCATGTATAATGTACTTATGCAACTTTTCGTCAAGTTTCGTCAAATGTCATTTGCTTAAGTTAAGTGCCAAACTGAACGCACATTCCGTACGGAAAACACTGTTTTTGCATTTTTTTAAACTCAAGCAAACAGCAGCAGAAAATATTCATTGATTTTAAATATTTTTTATTGTTTCTTATTTTATACTCAGAAAAAAAAGCAAAAATTTTATTTTCATTCTTTGTTTTACAATACACATATACACACATACACATGATATTATTTATGATGTTCATTGTTGTACTTTTTGGTAGGCAAAACAAATAATAAAGTGGTGGATATAATTACACGTGAATTTTTAAGAGATTAGGACATTCCAACAAGTTAATTTGATTGAATTGCATTTATTTAGTAGTTATAAGAAACAAAATTACCAAAAAAATTTGAACAATACCTATATGTGCAACTGTGGCTAAAGAATACTTAAGTGCATGTAAGTGCATTGTGGCCACTTAAAAGACACATCTGAATTGCTTAAGTATTTGACAGACTTATCGTTCAATTCTGGCATTAGCTTAAGCCAGTATATTCATATTATAGTTGGGCCTTTACTTTATTGCAACACTGCTACGGATTAATGAATAAAAAAGCTTTGATCAAATAATTGTCAAAAAGTGGCCTGACTACCACTGTTGCCAGAATTGACGATTTCTCTGCATTTTGACGATTTTCACCTCTCAAAATACACTAGTGACGATTTTAGGTACAGAAATGACGATTTTTCTAAATTAATAAATTTGTAAATTATCTGTTTTAAAAATAAATATATAGTATACATGTGTATGTACGTATGTGAATTCCGATTTCATTTTAAGTTTTTTTAAATTTATTTTTTATTTTAATGGTTTTCATGTTTATAGGGCATTTACACCTGCACAAAATCTATCAGATTTCAATTAAAATCTTTATGAAAATCTATACCGTTTACACCATGTTTTTTTGACATTTATCAAGATTTTTTTATCCAAAACACAGCCCATCTACCGAAAAATGTCCAAAACTGCAGCCAAAAAACTGAAAATTACACAATATTAAACATAATTCAAAAAGTATAAAATATAAAAGAAGGCAATATATAGGCTGATTATTCAGCCGCCGATAAGCCGAGTGGTTCGGCAGCGGCTCGGCTTGTTGGAAAAAATCGGCTGAGCGGCTAGCAGCCAGCCGCGCCGTTACGGCTTGCTACTCTGACTGGGCGTGCCTTAAGATTATTTGTGTTTATGATAAAAATTAAATTTAAAATTTATTAAATAAATGCGAAAATGCGTAAAAAGTTGTCAATTATAGTGTTACTAACAGTTTTTGCTTTGCAAACGGAAGGTATAATAAAAAACAATAAATTAAGTTTTATGCTTGGTAGAAAGTATATGGGTGTGGCATTGCAGAATAATTTATATAACTTATTTTGAAAACAAAATTTGTGGACTCCCGAAATAGTATATTAAACATGAAATAATAATATAGTACAAGTGTTCCAACAGGTGTCAAAGAAAAGTTAAAAAATAAAAGTAGTGTATTACAGTGAATTTTACATTCCGTATAACCAAACCTTCGCCTATTGCAATAGCTTGTCCATGATACAAATGTATAATTGTATCTTGAGCTTGTTACTAGAATGTCATTTATAATGTAAAGTTCATATTTAAAATTAATAAAGGTAAAATTGAAGTCATTAACAGTTTTTATTAAAATAATTTTGTCGTATAGTTAGCTGTTGTAACAAGCGTTTCTGCAAATAATTACTCATATGCATTCATACATACATATGTACATACATATGCATGTGTACAATTTTAGTGAATAATAAAATGAGTATAAAAACGATTTTCCTTTTTAGCCAAGTATGAATTCAGTGAACAAAAGGTTACTGATATCGTATGGTGTACAAAAAATCAAGAAGAACAATACAAATGCCTAAATTTAACGGCAGCGATTGTAAGAGATCGTGCATTATTTGATGATTCGATATTAAACCTTAATTGTTTTATGGCATATAGTGCAGACGAATGCATTCATCATATCGACAGAGAACATGCTCACATAACAAGTCTTGATGCTGGTAATGTTTTCACGGCCGGTCGTTATAACTCTCTAGTGCCATTGATGCAAGAAAAGTTTGAGGGTGGTTTTACAAACTACCATGCTGTAGCAGTAATTAAGGCAGGCACACTACCTGAAGTAACAAGTATTCGAGACCTTAGGCAAAAAAAAGCTTGCTTTCCATGGGTAGGAAGTTTAGCCGGCTGGATTGTTCCTATATACACGGTATTTTATTTTGTTATGAATATTCATATGATAATAATATTAAAACTGCAATGGTTTTTTATAGCTTCAACGTGAAGGTGGAATGGAAGTTGTTGACTGCAACAACCAAGTGAAAACTGCAGCTAATTATTTCAATAATTCGTGTGCTGTTTATTCTTTGATTGACAAATACAATCCAATTGGGGACAACTCTGACAAGTAAGTGCATATACATATATGTATAAATTATATGTGATAAATTCCACAAAATGCAAAATCAATTTCTTATCTATTATTTAAAATTGAGTATAAATGGAACTTTTTGTTTTTACATAACGTACGAAAATTTTAGATTATGTACTCTATGTACAGGTAAAATACCCGGTGGACGTTGTTCGGCCTCAGATCCTTATTATGGTTATGATGGCGCTTTTCGCTGCTTGCTAGAAGCGGGCGATGTAGCATTTTTACGTGATTCAACAGTATTGGAAATGTTGCAAAGCGCAGAATTTAGTGAGTTTATTATTGCTAGGAATTAAATATTTATTTTAGTTAAATTATTTTTCAATCAGAAAATATTTCCCCTGACCGTTTTGAACTTTTGTGCACCGATGGTCGTCGTGCTCCTATAACCGAATACCGCCAGTGTAATTGGGGTCTTATACCATCAGATGCAATTGTAACATCTTCCGCTCGAAATGTTATGGAACGTAAAAAATATCAAAAATTTTTAATGAAAATTGTGGAATTGTATTCAGATGGCTTAAAGGATGATCCTCAAGATCAAAATTTAAATAGAAATAATAACAATTACAGGAATAACAACGATAATAATTTTAATGATGGTCGCAATCCCTTTGATAATAACGTCTATAGCAAATACAATAATGATCGGTTTGGTAACAATGGTTATCGCAATGACCGTTTAGATAGCAGCTTTACAACAGAACGCTCGTACAATGAAAACGGTTTGAACGAAACAGTACAATATGAAAAATTTCTTATTTTTGAATCCAAGCGTTATGGTAAAGTAAATTTACTATTTCAAGTAAGTTAAAAATGTTTTTTTAGATAGATTATTTCAATTCAAAAGAACAAAGATAAATTTATGTATTGTATTTTTCAGGATGCTGCAAAATCGTTATCTATTATAAACGAAGATGATCAATCATTTAGCAAATATTTACATAATAAAATAGATTATATTTATGGCTTACGCGAATGTCCAGTACCGAGCATGACATTGTGTGTAACTTCAGATCCCGAACTGGAAAAGTGTGTTAAAATGAAGGTAATATTCTGTATACACACGAAAAATTAATATTACATTGGTTGGAATTTCGTTTTAGATTGCTTTGCAAGCACAAATCTTAAAACCTGAGCTTATATGCAAAAAAGTACATTCTCACATTAATTGTATGCAATGGATACAATCTGGCAAAGCTGATATTGCAGTTTTTGATGCAGGCGATGTCTACACCGGTGGCCTAAATTATAATTTGGTTCCTTTTATGTCTGAAGTTTATAATCTGGGTGATCCGGAATATTATGTCGTGGCAGTCGCTAAGGAAGAGGATCCCGATACCGAGTTAACTTATTTAAAAGGAAAATATACCTGTCATACTGGAATAAATACAGCAGCTGGTTGGACCTATCCCATGGCACATCTTATATCAAATGGTTGGATACGCCCATATGGCTGTGACTCTGTAAGAGCAGCTGCAGAATATTTTACCAAATCTTGCATACCAGGTGCTATAAGCAATGAATACAATACAGGAGTTCCTTACGATAGCATGTGCGATTTGTGCCATGGCACTAGTTATCGTTACTGCCGGCGAGATGCTTCCGAAGACTACTATGGTCATACTGGCGCCTTCCGCTGCTTAGTAGAAGGTGGTGGCCATGTTGCGTTTATGAAACATACAACGGTTATGGAGAATACAGGTGGTAAGAGGAAAGAATGGTGGGCTCGAAATGCTCTTAATGATGATTTTGAGCTGTTGTGTGCAGACGGCACACGCGCTAAGTTGCGAGATTACGAAAGATGTAATTTGGGGAAAGTTAAAGCCAACGCAATAGTTGCTCGTGGTGGTGTTAATTATAACGAAACAGAAATTAACGCATACCTTAATTTATTAATGTATGCCCAACAACTTTATGGTCGAAAAAATTTAGATGCTTTCAGTTTTAGCATGTTTTCGTCTCCCATTGGTTTTTATGACCTTATATTCCAGGATGCCACCAGACAGTTAAAAGTAATACCACCTAAGAGTCGTCGTTATGATATTTATTTAGGAAATGATTTTATGCGCGCTAGGCGTATAACCGATTGCCACGCCGGCTCAGGTCCCCTGACAGTGTCAATTTTAACATTATCATTATCCATAATGATTTCCATTAAATACTAACGTACGTATATTATTAAAAATTCGAATCTATACATTCCAAAAAAAAAATAATATTAAGTTTAACTTTATAAACATATCTCGATTAACTAAGTACAAACTCAGATACATATCGAGCCTTGAGCGCAACATTATCGTAAGCGACATCCGGTCGAATTTTTTTTATTTAAGAAATTAAGATTTCATGACAGCTCAAAATTAGAAATTGTCAAAATATCAAAATTGTTTATAGTTTCCAAAATATGGCGGCTGATATTTTATCGTAAGTATATGTTTACATTTAAAAAAATTAAAATTATCGTAAGCGGCACATACATATTTATTGTAATATACATATTACACTATGCGACAAAAAAATATACCTCTAAAATGAGATATTTTCTTAGCTAATTTAGGGTCGCTGAACACGAATATGGCATTAATTTATTTTTCTTAAGAAGATCTTTCGAGATATTCGCTAAAAACGTGTTTTTTTTTAGTTTACAATAATATTTCCAAAAATCTTGGGAACTGTTTATTAAAATTTGGAAAATGTAACACCGTTGCAAAGATATATTCTTCATTTATCAGCCCATATTTTTAATGTGCTCACCGGATAAAAATTCAGTAAGTTACGGCCCATTAGATTTAAAAAATTTTAAGTTTTGGGAGTTTTTTTTTTAAATTCAATATTTTAAGTTGCACCAAAAAAATTCTAAAATTTATCTTAAACCTGTATCTTAAATAAAATCTTGTAGCCAACTCAGTCAGCGTAAAATTGTTATCATCGGACAAAAAATTAAAAAGTTACGACATATTTACCGAATATATCCGAATTTCAATTTTCGGATGTTTTCACTAAATACTTCATTTTTTTAAATCTAAAAAGCCGTAACTCAGTGAATTTTTATCCGATCAATACACTATAAATATGAGGTGATAAAATAAAAACATATCTTTTCAGCAGTGTAAAATTAGCGTAATTTGAGTAAACAGTTCTCAAGATTTTTCGAATTAACCTTGCAAACTGTAAAATTAACTCGTTTTTGCGAATATCTCGAAAACGATTTCAAGAAAAATTAATAAGGACTATATTCGTTTTCAGCAGCCTCAATTTAGTTCAAATTAGTTTTTAAAAAACTAATTTTAGAGGTTGATTTTTTTGTATCATCCAGCTTTAAAGTCTTCTCACCAACAAACATTAACCGTGTCATTGTTTATTTTTCGAAGATATTTAACAACAAAAAATGACAAATGAAATATTTTCGAAAAATATATAAATACGAAATCACGTACCAAATTAATAAATTCCGATATTTACAAAAACCACTAAATACCTAACATAATTATTAATAAAACACTTTGTAATATTTAAATAATACTGTTTATAATAATACAAGTAGCTATTTATTACCAAAATTATATTGTTGTTTTTGCTTTTGGTAACCTAATTGTAATCAGATTAAAGAAAAAACCAAATGTACCAATTTCTTTTTCTATTAGATAAAAAAACACAAAAAGAAAAATATCGTAAGCGACAAAATTTTTTAAATTCCTCCATTAATATGAAAAAAAATATCGTAAGCGCCATAACTAGTGCCAAATATGAAAATACAAAATTCTTTTTGATCCCAATCACTGGCCAGAACAAAATGATCACAAACTGCATTAAAACATTTTCAATTGTATCCATACATTTGGAAATAATCGAAAAAAACGTTCTGTAAAGTTTGGTTATTGTCGCTTACGATAATGTTGCGCTCAAGGCTCGATATTTAAATATTTTTAAAGCACAAATCAAACATTTTTCTCGGTTATAAATCCATATATATGTACATATGCACATGTATTTCAACAATTAATACTTTGTATTTACATTTATTTCGTATTCATACATGTAAACTTATGTATATTTTGTAAGAGTTGTATTATATCTAAAGATAGTGCCTTTATTGGAATTTTACTTACATGAAGAATCCGTCCAATTGAACTGTATACAATTTTATAATGAATAAATATTTACAAAAAGTTTTTTTTTCTTTCTGTATAGCTTTGAAAAACAGCGAAAGAACGAAAGAAGATTATTCACTGGCATAGAGCAAAAAATCACTAAAATACTAGTAAGAATTACATCCAAACTTGGTTCGGGGGTGATGTGTTCGAGGATTTTTTAAATATTTAATTTAATCACCTTCGAAATTTACTATTACTAGGTGTTACCATCTTTAAGAAAGGGATAGTGATAGAAGACAGGTGGTGAAGGAAAGGATAGAGGAAAGCTTCAGTCTTTTACAACTCTGCTTTTTGCAATGAGGCATATTAAAGCTAATTTTCTGCTACACAATACTGACGGAGGAGGACTCTCTCATGTTACATTATATAGCAAATGCTATAGTTCATATGACCAGTTCAGTGACCAGTGGCTATGCGTTCATTACTTGAATTTCCTACAACAATTGACACAAACGGACACTAATGCACATCAGAAAAAATTCGTGGTTTTGGTATTTAATGACTGTCGAAGACTGGTTTCGAACCGTAGAACAGAATGAAATCATTCGCAGTTGCTAACAAATCATAAATTCGTTGCTTTTGCCATGCATTTATTCGACAACAATAAATAATGTATGTATGTAATTGCTATGATGCAATTCATTACGATTTGTTGATTGCTCAGACGCCCTCTGTTATAACAATGCTGTTATAACACATGCACCAAAGAACTTAAAAAGTTAGGTTTTGCTGTTCAGTTCAGAGAAAACTAGTGCACTTGGGCGTTATTTGGTCTCGCTGTGCACTGTTACACTAATAGTTGTGAAAGATAATAGCAATACGTACATGAAAAGAGACAAATTCAAAAAAGGAAAGATTGGAATAAACGTAATATATGCTGATTCTTATAAGTAGGGAAGTAACGAATGTAGGAATGGGAAGCCAGCATGAAAAAAATACATGTACTTACAAGTAAAGCATTCTAATCGAAACTTTAAAATTTCAATCTCATAAGTATCAACATGAAACCAAATTCCAACGGTGTTTGGAAATACCTTTCAGTTTTTGTAAAAAGAAGGCTTTGAATTGCGCGAAAGTTATTTTTTTGTAAATTCCATGCGAAGCAGGTACATATATTTTATGTGTTAGGCTGAGTTTACATCTGGCATTTCTTGTGTATCATTTGCCCAAAAAAATGTAACCAACTAATTACTAATGAAAAACTGTTTGATTCAGACATGAATTTATTGATTTAAATAGTTTGCAATCATTTTGGATTATATAAAGTTGTCTATTAATTATGTATTAAACTGTTTAACTTAATAAATACATGTCTGAATCAAACGGTGAAATACGATGAATGAAAACAATTCACGTATTCCATTTGCAAGAAGGTTTCGTATATAAGGCAGAAATCTACATTAACTGACACCACACACAGTGGACCAACACAGAAGAACGCTGATGATGACGGTTTAGTGGCCTTCGAAAACGGCTGGCTGTTCCGTTCAACTATGTGTTGTCAGAATATTTACAACTAACTTTGATGTTATTTGTTCATTAATAATTATTACATGTAATTTGGCTTAAAAAAGCGATACGAGCTTTAGCCCGTTCAAATCATAAACAGGTTTTCATTAGTAATTAGTTGGTTACGTTTTTTTACGCTTGTGTGGCATTTGGCACACAGATGTAAAGCCCGGCCTTACATATATTTTATGTTTTTGTCAACATGAACAGAGTACTACTTCTGCAAAAAAATTTCATGAACAATTCATTCAAATTTATTAATATGTATTTTCAAAATGAAATGTTGAACTTAGGCCGGGTTTACATCTGTGTGCCAAATGCCACACAAGCGTAAAAAAACAACCAACTTATTACTAATGAAAAACTATTTGATTCAGACATGTATTTATTAAGTTAAACAGTTTCATACAAATTAATAGACAATTTTATAGAATCCAGAATGATTGCAAACTGTTTAATCAATAAATATATGTATGTCTGAATCAAAAGGTTTTTCATTAGTAATTAGTTGCTAGTTAGTTGGGCAAATGACACACAAGAAATGCCAGATGTAAATTAATACTTAGTTTTAGCGCCAAATTACGAATGCGTTGATTGCCTAACATTTTGTAACTGTATTTTTAATTATTATCTATTATATCAATTTAAATAAAATTTTGTATGTAGTATATCTATGTATATAATATACAATGTACAACTTTAAATACATACATATGTATGTATATAATGTACAATTTCACGTTCTTATATAAATTTATGTCCATGTGATTTTTGTATTTTAATATTTGCATTCCCCTTCGCTTTCGCAAAAATCAAAATATGTTATTCGCATTCGCTAAACTGGTATTATTTACATCCCTACTTATAAGCAACAACTATACATATTTCATTTAAAACTATTTTTATTTTCAAAATAATTTTGTATAACTATTGCTGGATGCCTACGTCACATCAAAGAATTATCATCGTTTTTGACAACTCGTACTAGTTGTAACGGATTTAGTAAGGTTTCAATTATGTGGCAGCACAACACCTTTTCCTATCTTGTGGTATCTTATTGCACTTTGAATAAACAAAACAAACAAAATCATTCCATTTTCTGTCAGTTGGTTTCTACTTTGAGAGTTGGCGTAGAAAGTGTGGTAGAAAGTTGATGTGTGTCGTGGACAGCACAGATATAAGGAGGCTCATAGTTGCATACACTAAAAACCAGTTACTTTAAAGCAATAAAAATAAATCGTAACGCGAATCTTTTGATTATTCTTAAAGGAATTTAAATGTCTATTAACTTGAGAACTATTTATGCCTTCGCCCGGGAAATGTATCCCAAGAAATCAAGTGAACGCATACAATATGGTACAGCAGGATTTCGTGGGAAGTAAGTACATATTATACATTGTACATGCATACATATGTATGTACATGCGTATGTGTATATGTTAGTATTTGCATGTTGTTTGTTGGCTCAATAAATTTTTACTTTTACTTTGTTGGAAAATATTGCTTTAATGTTAATGTTAACCAATGAAATAATTCAAATATTATGAGAAACAGTAAATCGTTTGTCAGAATCTATTAATATATAACAATATTTACGTTGTTCCATGAAAATAAAAAGCAAATTTCTCTTTTAATAGCATATTTTCTTTACTTTTCATGAAGAAGTATAATGAACTATGCATGAGTAATCATCTCAAGAACAAATAAAATTGAACGTGTACAAGTTATTGTTTCAGACAGAAGGGACCGGTATTGGTGCATGCCAAAATACGTAAAAGAAAATTTCTTCAATGTGCAAATAATATGATACGACTGGAGATGTTTTATAACACTTGATAGAAGTAAATCAAGTTGTGTGCCAGCATGTCAATTTTAATTATTTTTTAAATACAATACTGCATTCCAATCTACATTTGCACATACATATGTATATCTATCTATGTGCAAACTTACATATCTACATATAGACAAACCAAACCAGAAATTCATTCCATCAGTTTGACCAAATTAGCGTCGTTTATTACAAAACGATAACTACATACATATGTATGTAAGTATGTATGTAATACATAGATACATATCGTTGGCTTAGAGTGTAAATCTTCTAACTCACTTCAACCATGGTAGAATTATACAATATAATTATAATTCTACCATGGCGGGTGCCGAACACGTCAATAAACATCTTCAAAATTTTTTTCACATGTCGTTGCCTTAATATAGAAAGGCCCTAACTCATTATGAAATTGAGATTTTGCATTTTTTTATACATCTAGTTCTATCAAAATATACACAAAACTCGATTTCATAACAATAATGAGTTAATATAGAAAGATTAAGGTAACGATATGTATAATATGTATGTACTAGTGATGCACGAATATTCGTATTCGAATTGTCGAATATGTGGCCAAATTAAGGAGAATACGGATACGAATATTTCTCCAAAGAAATTAAATAAATAAATGCATAAATCCTAAACGAAATTTAAATAAATGACTAAAAATTTTAGTTTGTACAAATACATTAATTTTTTTATAGAAATTTATGCTTTGTATCATTTTCAAATATTCAATGACGATCATTAAAATGTTGGGTACTTTTTATTAACTTTTAAAGTACGCCAACAAGAGTGTTAAAATAATTGTTTCATAAAAATTTTTTAATATTTCATATTGCATATAATATTCGTATTCGCGAATATCGTTTCAAATATTCGTATTCGCGAATATCGTTTGAAATATTCGTATTCGCGAATATCGTTTGAAATATTCGTATTCGCGAATATCGTTTGAAATATTCGTCTTTGCGAATATCAAAAATTGGCATTTGCTACATCACTAGTATGTACTACAGATGTAACGAATGTTCGCATTCGCAAATTATTCGCTTACTTTTGCTATTTGCATTCGCTTTTGCATTCGCTTTTGCATTCGCTCAAATAAATGCGAATATTTCAAGCGAATACTTTAAGACAAAAAAAAAACAACTGTTGCAACTGTTTTTTTCGTTTTTGGAAAAAGAAAAGGCAGTGTTTGATTTGCGCGAAAATATTTTCTACTTAAGACTAGTCTGCTCAAACTTTTGAAAAATGTTGAGCACCATTCATTACTGCGTACTAGTACCACTCATATTATGACAACTTAAAATGTTGAAGATACATACATATATGTATTTCATATGTTTTTCCCAAGATGAACAGACTACTACTACTACTACAAGATTTTTTCATGAACAAGTCATTCCAAATGTTCATAATGTGTATCTTGTCAGCATTTCACATAAAATGTTGATTAAAGTACCAGACTTTAGAGCCAAAGAACGATTGCCTAACATTTTGTAAATTTATTTTTAATTATTATCTATACTAATTTTAATATAATTTCATATACCTATGTATCTTTCTATTTTAAAAATTTGTATTTTTAATAAATTAATTTATATTAGTTCCCCTACAAGAAATTAATGATTGAAACTAACACAAACAAATTTTTTCACTAACACATTTAAAACAATTTTCCATCACATTTTTAATTTTGCCTTTAATAATTTGATATAAACTTTGTTTTACGCAATGATGAATATAGCCTGCATGACTATCGATCAAATGAGCAGTCAATTGACTGGTAGTGTTCTTGTAGGGTCCATTCAAGACTAAAATTAAATTAAATGCTATATTTAGTATATATAAGTATGTATACAACACAACTTCATGCTCTTATACAAACTTATTTTCATCTCACTTTTTAACGTTGGGCAGCTAAGGTGTAGATATTTAAGCTGAATATTGAATTTCGAACGGCATCAAAATGTCACATGTTATAAAAATTGGATTTAGCAGGTTTACACTCTAAGCCGACGCTATGTACATTGTTATTGATTTCGTAAGTAATAAGCAAGTAGTTCATCAAAAGTACATTGAGTAAGGAAAAAGCAGTTTCATTTCTAAGTCCTGGTCCAGACAGTTTTGGTGCAGCAACTTTTTATTTTTTAGGGAAACAGACCTAGAGAGGAACACAACATGTACATATTATGTACATATGTATGTACATATAAACATATTTCTATTTCAACACTCTCTCATATATGTATTCAAAAATTTATGCAACAAAATTTTCAAATCTGGAACGGGACTAAACGATGTATTAATTAAACGACTTATTAATTTAGAACATACCATTATGTTAGTAATTGATGGATTTAATATAGAAAACAGATTTATTTGGCCTTTTGGCCAAACAACGCCATAACTAAAAAAATAGTTTGCCAGAAAACAAGTTTAAAGTTTTCAATTTACAAAAAATTTATTGGAACAAGAAAATTTTATTTTGCTTGCAAGACTGAGTAAAAAAGATATTTTTATGAAATTTTTACACAGTATGAAGAACGATATGAGGATTAATTCTGCATCATAAATTCCAAAAGTACATTTTTTGAGTTCTAACGATGTTTGAGTAAATATGCGATATGTACATAGATAGGTGCACAAAAAATTTAAATCATGCAGATATTGTTTCAACCTTTTTTAATTTTTCTATTGTATAGAGCATCGTGTTTAAAGAAATTTATCGTACATATAAGTATGATTTTAAAAAGGTCTGCAGGACTATTATTGCTTTAAAATCTCATGTTATTTTAATTTCATTTTAAAATTAAATGTTTATGAAATTGAAATAAGTTTGTTTCATTTTTAAAATAAAAGCTCACATTTTTATTTTACAGCTGCTTTGCTATTCCCTTTATTAATGTTGGATTATTCTTACTAGAAGATAAGCATTGAATTCTTGTTGAAATCACCAAGATATTTGATTGTTTTCGAAGCTTCCAGATTTGAACAAATTTTGCTTAACTTTCAACTTTTTTCTGATTTAAGATTGTAAAAATATTTCTAAGTTTGGTGACCTTTGCAACTATTGTTGTCCTAAATGAACTTCTTTCTTTTGTACAGAGAAAAAAAGCTAAGAAAAATTGCGATTTTTAGGTATTTTTAACCAAGTTTCCAATCTTAATTATTTTTTAAACAAGAGCTAACTTAAAGAAAGGTGAGCACCATTTCCCCCGCTTGTCACATTTTTGAACTAGCACAATGTTATTCCTGGTTGTCGATCCTGTGAATTTTTTTAATATAAATTTTTTTTGGAATCGGGTTACGAAATAATGGAATACTTCAAAGGTTTTACTGTTAATAATTATGTGGAATACAATTTAAGTGAAAAGATTTGGTACATTTTGTAATACATATAATAATTTTTTTTTAACAGTTCACAAGTCAACTGATATTTTCAAATGGTTGTTGATCATAAGATTTCTTACTTATCACAAGATATTTCCTTTGATTTAAATATTATATACATTAAATTATAATGAAATTTATTTATTTGACATATTGTAAGAATTGTAAATCCTACAATAAACCACCAGCAAATAAATTTCAATTATTGTAGTATTTACATTAAATTATTTTATTTCTTATTTCACAAGATATTTTTTTGATTTAAATATTGTATAACATATTAAATTATTTTATTTCTTTTTAGTTAATTTTAATTATTATTTTTCGAACTTATTTTATTTTTTATATAGTGCTGATAGTTTGGACAGTGTAATGTATCGTATGGGTGTCTTGGCAACTTTGAGATCTCGCGTGTTGGGTGGTTCAGTAATAGGTGTTATGATAACCGCTTCTCACAATCCTGAACCAGATAATGGTGTCAAGTTAGTTGATCCTAAAGGAGACATGTTAGATTCCAGTTGGGAGGTTATAGCAACAGAGCTAGCCAATGTATCTGATCTAGAACTTGAAGCACAGGTGGCAAAGATAATAAAAGATAACAATATTGATATTGGAACATCATCAAATGTGTTTGTAGGAATGGATAATCGTTATCATAGTCCGCGATTATTAAAAGCTGTAGCTGATGGTGTCATTGCATTGAAAGGAAATGTCAAAGAATATGGGATTGTAACCACTCCAATGATGCATTATTTCGTTGTTGCAGCCAATACTAAAGGCTCATATGGACAACCTACTGAAGAAGGATATTATACAAAATTGATTAAAGCTTTTGAGTCATTAAGAGGTGATAAACTAGAGAATGGCAATTATAAAAATCGTTTACTATTTGACGGTGCAAATGGTGTGGGTGCCCGAAAGATGTTGCAATTTATTAAAAGGATGAATAAATCGCTAAATGTTGAAGTGTTTAATAAGGGTGATGGGAAAATAAACCACGAATGTGGTGCAGATCATGTTAAAGTTGGACAAAAGGTGCCAGCTGCCATGCCAATTGCAGAGCCCAATACAAGGTGCGTCAGTGTAGATGGAGATGCCGATAGAGTAGTTTACTTTTTTACTGATGAAAACGGTGTATTTCATTTACTGGATGGTGATCGCATTGCAACGCTAGTAGCTAACTTCCTTATGGATTTAATTAAAAGTTGTGGTTTAGATATTAAATTGGGTCTAGTTCAGACTGCTTATGCTAATGGTGCATCCACCGACTATATAACGAATAAATTGAAAGTACCAGTAGCATGTGTTCCAACCGGAGTGAAGCACTTACACCACAAAGCCTTGGAATTCGACGTTGGTGTTTATTTCGAAGCGAATGGTCATGGTACAGTCATATTCAGTGAATCGACGAAGAAATTGATCAGGAAAGCAGCATCAGAAGGCAATGAAAATGCCAAACGGTTTATTCTAGTTATAGATTTAATAAATGAAACTGTGGGAGATGCCATATCAGACATGCTGTTAGTGGAAACAATACTTAATCATAAAGGATGGGATGTTAAAGACTGGCTCGGTTGTTACGAAGATTTACCAAATTTGCAACTGAAAATTAAAGTCCAAGATCGAAATGTTATAACAACTACTGACGCAGAAAGGATTTGTGTTACACCGGTTGGTTTACAGGACGCAATTAATGAAACAGTTTCAAATTATAAAAAAGGCCGTGCTTTTGTTCGCCCTTCGGGAACGGAAGACATAGTTAGAGTTTATTCGGAAGCATCTACAAAAGAAGTTAATATTCGATTCATTAAAGTACAGAATCTCAATCAATCCTAATAAAATTTTATATTTTCAGGAAAGTCAGAATCTTGCATATGACGTCGGTATTTTAGTGCAGAAAATGGCTGGAGGCGTAGGACCTGAACTTGTTCATCCAAATAATTCCGTTAAAGCTCATTTCTAAATGTGTTCTTAATTATTAATATATCTTTGGACCAGTGTTATTTAAAAACTGTTTTTAGAGAATGATAAGAAAAAACATGCCTGCCTTTTAAAGTAGTATAATTTAAAAAAATTTAATCTCAAAATTATCTGTTTTTTTATGTTCTTCTGTGCTGTACCATTTATAACTATTATACATAAATACATCTAGAGATTACAAAAAGAAATAAATACTTTAAAATAATTATCTTAAGATTGTATGTTTTATTTTTATTTGATTCATATATCTCACTTGATCAACAAGAGGGTATTAACTCAAAATATTTAAAATTTAATTTTTTGCAACTAATCAAGTAACAACATCAATATCTATCTACTGTAGAAATTTAAACGTATTCTGATTACTCATTTCATCTTTAAAACCGCATTTGAGACCATTTTGTGACAAGTGAAGTGACTACTTGTGTATCACCAAAAATAGTGGGCATAATTAATATGCGTATCGTATATTTTTATATAAGAATGTATTATTTTAATTTGAACCTACATACACATATTCAAGTTAAAAATAATCAATTTGATAATGTTACCACAAACAGTTTTTCATCTCTAGTGCACATTTCAAAATTTTTGAGTTAATTAATACCCTCTTGCTGGTTAAGTACGATATAAAAATATTCACTTACATATTTGTAGACATATCGCTCACTAAATCTTAAAAAGTCACAACACAAAAAATTTTAGATGCTGAGTGCAAAAAATGTTGATACTGTCCAAATGACGAAAGTATGTAACATAAAAACAAGGATAACGGTATTTTATATTCTTCAAGAACTCTTTATTGCAAAAGAAATGTTTTTTGAGTTGTGACTCTTTATGATTTAGTGTGCGATATGTAGGTGCTATAGAATAAGTAACTGTATTAAGAGTAAAATAGATTTGGTACCTAAAAAAACTTATTTTAAGTGTGATTTCTTATACTTATGCTTTTAATAAAATATGAGTTAAAAAATACGGTTACACACAGTTATCACTCAACTCATGCCTTTTTTTTATCGAACTTAAACTTTTTTATCAAGGGTCAAGGAAAAACGAAAGATAGCACCACTGGCAGTATACATTCATTTAACTGATCTGGCAACATCGCCAGTAGTTCTGCCACGATTTTTCTTTTGTGCTATTTTTTCTGATGCAATACGCTATTCTGTCTAATACTAAACAACAAAACTCGTAAATAATTTGAAATTAAGTTAAAAGAAGTAATTTTAAAGCAAAAATGGAAGCTGAAGAAGTAAGTGCATTGTGATACATGTTAAAAACTAAATAATAATATGAATTAAAAAGTTTTATTTTTGAGGTTATGATAACTTTAAAGGTGTTTCCTACTTACACTAATAATATTTCTTTCCTTTTATAGTTTGATCCAACACTTCTGAAAAAGAAAAAAAAGAAGAAGGCTTTCGATTTGGATGCAGCCTTAGGCTTAGACGATGGTTCCAAAAAAGAAGAAATTAAAGAAATTGCTGCAGATGATGCAGCAGCAAATGAAATCGACGACAATTTGGATCTAGAGAGCTTTGGTAAAAAGAAGAAAAAAAAGAAGAAGGCCTTTAACTTGGATGAATTAGAAGGTGCTTTACCTAAAGATGGTGAAGAGATTGGCGGGGAGGATCATAGTGGTGAGCCAACTGAAACTGATGAAAATTTGGAAGCGGAACGTGATTCCGATAAAGACTACAGTTATGATGAACTATTAAAGCGCATATTTGAAATAATTTTGGATAAAAACCCAGAGATGGCTGCTGGACGAAAGCCTAAATTTGTCATGAGACCACCTCAAGTATTGCGCGTAGGCACTAAAAAGACTTCATTTGCTAATTTCCTTGATATTGCAAGAACATTGCATCGTTTGCCAAAACATTTATTGGATTTCTTGTTAGCTGAATTAGGTACAAGTGGTTCAATGGATGGTAATCAGCAGCTTATTATTAAAGGACGCTTTCAGCCTAAACAAATTGAGAATGTGCTTCGGCGTTATATTAAGGAATATGTCACCTGCCACACATGTCGCTCCCCCGAAACTATTCTGCAAAAGGATACACGTCTCTTCTTCCTCCAATGTGAATCGTGTGGATCCCGCTGTTCTGTAGCTAGTATTAAATCTGGTTTCCAAGCAGTCACTGGAAAGCGTGCCGCTATCAGAGCGAAAACTACGTAAATTTATATATTTTTGTTACTACCTATACACAAGTCGCACTTTTTCAAAAAGAATATCTAAAATTGGACCATGTCAATATTGGGAATGGTGTTGCATAGTGAAGTAACTGCTGGTTCATTTTATAAATTTTAATTTTAATTTTTTTAGACAAACTATAATTTATTGAAAATTACAAAAAATTTAAATAAAAGATTTTCTATTTCATGAGTTTGTTAAAAATATGCAATTACTTTTATGCCAATCAATTAAGTAGTCTTTAAAACAAATTTCAACATCACGGTTTGATTTTGAATCTTCAATAAAGCAATACACCTTAAAATATATTCTTGATTTTTGACAGGTTGGCCTGCCATACACCAAAATTTTTGATCCCATTGGAAGATTAGAATAATCAATCTGCTCTTTGGTTTTGAATAACAAATTTCGCAAACTATTAACAATTGCATTTTTGTTCTGTGCCAACAGTTCTTTCTTGGCGGCTTGCAGTTCATTTTCCATTTTCTCTATATCACGTTTTTTCCGGAAGATACTTATGTTTAATGTATCTGTTCCGTCATCTATTACATAATTATAGCTTGATTCAGATGCGTTTCCTCTACTCATTATCTTTCCATAAACCAAACAATGTTTAAACTGCACCTTGTATATATTAACCAAAGAATCCTCCCATTTCTCTTTTAAACTTCTTATATGCTTACACGTTAAAGGAATACAATTAAACATATCCTTGAAATAATTTTCCTGTTCACGGTTCTCAGTGAATAAGTGGTATGGTCAAAATGTATCCTCTGTGGTTAAAATTAGGATGATTGTTATTAAAATCAAAGACTACATACAAGGCGAATCAGTATCAGGTGACCTTATCAGCCCGGCTGATTATCAGCTGTTGATACAAAATTGAGCAATTTGAACCAAAATGTCAAAATTTGCTCAGAAATCTTTTGACAGATTGGTTTTCTAGTATAGCAAACTACATGTGGTTTTTTGTGTTGTAAAATTGTTGTACTGATAAGGTCACCTGATACTGAATTCGCCTTGACTACATATACTTCATATTCTGTGATTAAAATTGGAGTCCACAGAGTAAATTTATTTTTATCAAGGCACATGCACAAAGTATACCTTGTGGTCAGAGGTCCAATTCGTCACAAAATTGTCGGCGGCGGCGGCTGAGGAAATATATACCGGCGGCGGCGGCGGCTGGCCGACGGTAGCCGATTTTTTTTAAACAAGTTTTGTATGTATTTAATAAGGTATTGGTATGCATATACAATAGACTCACTGAATTTTTTAATATTCTGTGGTATATACTCGTACTGTAAGTTAAAAAAGCCGATCCTAACGTAATATCATCTGCTGAATACAAAGGCATCATTAGTTATTCTCCAGCAACTCAAGTTTTAAAATTATAATGTCCATCACACACCACCTTTTGAATTAATTTTCTTAATATTTCACGAATGGATCCCCAAACATTAAAGTTCTTTTTGGTTTATTCATCTACATGAAATTTTCTTTCATTTGAGTTGAGCCAAATTGATGAGTAACCAGTAGCTCGTTTCTGTATTCCTCGCATCGTAAAATTTCCCGGCTGAAACGAGGGAATCGTAACAAAAACAGTGTAAATTGAAACACAAAATGGCTTTTCTCGCATAAGTGTTTCTGTATATTTACTTTGCATTTACATATAGTTCTCTGTCATTTTAATAAATATTCAGTAATTATTGGAAGGATGTGAGAAAAAGTGTTTCTGTAACAATATTTTGTGAAAAGTTTCTCGCAAGAACAGTCAAAACAACTCGCATTTTAAATTGGTGCGATAACAACCAAATTTTTACAAAAGCATATGAATTTTTGAATTTATGTGTGAAAATACGCAAGTTGAAAAGATATACAACGAATTGTTGTACTAAAATTATTATTAACGAGTCGATATGATTATGTTTATTTAGAATATTTTTTCTATAATTTTGTTATGTAGAGACATTTGATAGAAAAAACTTTTTCAAGCATTTTTTGCATTCACTTTATATTCATGCGCATTATTTATTTTCTTTTTCCTGTAAATTATTTCCCTTTTTGTTGTTGAAATAATATTTCTGTGATATTTTGTTTTCATTTCACACTCGATTACTGGAAATATTCCAGTAAAAACAAAATCAGTGTTGTCTGTTCTCGCATTCAAATACAGAAACACTTTTTTCTCGCATATCGAGAAACGATGGAATTTTATGTTTCACATTTCATGTGAGAAATTTTACAATGCGAGAAATACAGAAACGAGCTACAGGATATGTTACTTTTGCTACAAGGTTGTCAAAAATCATACATATATTTTTGATTTAGTCCTTGAAATTTTATTTAAGAAATTTATTATTTGTCATTTGTCATAATCACACCCCAACCCGAAATTTATTTGCTAGTTCAGCTTTGTCTATATCATGGGTGAACATCATGCATCAAATTTTTTCAAATCGAACTCACACGTATTCTTATTCTCTTTCATTTAGTTTTATCTGAGACAATTTTTTGCTTATCTATTTACTCATTTTTCTCAAACGCACTGCGAGAAATTTAATATGTATACTGTTTATGTTAAAAATGATTTTGCCTACATACAACAAAAAATTATTTTCGCTTACAAATTGGTTCTTAGTAGTTTTAAGCTCAGAATTAAAGTGAATAATAATGTTTATTTATTATTTTTTGTTGAAACGGGTATCTAGAAAAAAAATTCTTTCATAAAAAAATCATATAAGAATAATTTTTATTAATTGTTTCTGCCTGTGTGTTTATCTTTTTCGCTCACTTACACAACCATAAATTTATCTTGGTCACCCTTGATTTATATGCATTGTTGCTGTAACAAATCGTCAGTAGACTTCAACCACACATTTTGAATAGTCACAAACCTCTTATCTTGCGCACAGAATTTCAAGAACTAATTGAGAATTCTCAAATAATATTTTTGAAAATCACAAAAGAAAAATAAGCGTAGTTGGCTTAGAAACTCACAAAACCCAGCAAATAGTTTATATTCGATATGAATCTATTTCATTTTTCTACACCTTTATACAATCAGAAATCCATCTGATAAGAATAAAAGTAATTATAATCCTAAATGGTTATTCCAAATGAAAAATCACAAGAGAAACCTAAGGATGATTATAAAATACGTCGTATTTCAAAAATGGCTTCTGTTGGCTGCCATACTGAGATTTGACTACTGTCATATCTTTAGTGACAAATCGATCATTGAAATTGGTCCACACGTTCGGTTTATATTGTTACGTTTAAATTTTATTAAACGTGTGAGTTCTTTTGATTGCTCAAAAATAAAAATAAATAACAACACGATTTTCTTATATGCAACTGAACTTCCTTTTATTCTTGACTAAACCAATTACAACTTGTCTTTTCTTATTTACTTCTGAACGTTATTATCCACGGAACGATGTCTTTTACTTTCAACGCTGTTCACTCCACTAAATTCCAATTAGTACTGACTCTTCTCACAGCCAGATGTTCAAACAGTCTTCTAGCACAATCGGGAAAATTCATGTCGCCGTTTCGAGATGTTTGTAGGTGATTCGATTGGCCGTTAGTTTTTGAATTTCAAAGTAACGACTTTTATGTTGGCAATGCGGTGTGCTACTGGTGGTACAGGATGGTTACCATAAGTGCTCGGACTTTTATTTGTATTCTGTGTTACAACTTCAACAAGTCACTGTCTTGTAAAATTCCTTGGCAGTTTAGTTGGAAGTAGACTGCAACTGCTGAAAGTGTAGATGTGTTAGTAAAGAGTTTGAGTGTATTGAGTTTTTCGAACTTGCACTTGCACGTGTAAACCCAAAGATCTGTTTACACATGCAATTGCAAGTTCATTTTGAAAATGTCGGCGAAGAGTACACGTGAGAACATTTGTTTACTTCTCAAGAAAAAAAATCGCTACAAAAAATGAATGATTGAAACTAACAAATTTTTTCACCCAACACATTTAAAATAATTTTACATTCAATTCAATAATGACAGGCAGTTGACTACTCATTTGATAGGAAGTGTGATGCAACTTCACACGTACACAAAAGTTTCCATCACATTTTTCATTTTGCCTTTAATAATTTGATAGAAACTTTGTTCTACGCAATGATGAATATAGCCTGCATGACTATCGATCAAATGAACAGTCAATCGACTGGTAGTGTTCTTGTAGGGATGCTTCCTTTTTGCTTATAGAATTACCGAGTTCATCATTTAAGCAAATGCTTCTGGAAATGGTTAACATTTATTATTATTATAATTTTTTATTTATTATAATTTCTGTACTTATCAAAATTGCATTTTAAAACTTTAATTTAAATTTCACAGTAATCCAAAAAATATGCACCAAATGCTAACGGGTAACAATTTTCTTCGTTTTGACAATCAATCATGATGAAATAATTATTTCATCATGCATTCAATGGCATGCAACTGCCAAGTTTTCACTCGCATGCAAATTTTTCTGCCACTGGAGCATGCCACTATAGTGCCATGTGTAAATGATGTGTTAGAGATTAAAATAGAACACACACAAAAAAATTAAAGAGAGCATATGCAAAATTAATGTTACCATATAGTGAAACATTGAAATTTTTAAATTGTACCAAGTAACTCGTGATAGTACCACGGTACCAACAAGGTCAAAAATGTACCACAAAAAGTACAATTGTACCATGATTTCCATCCGTGGTGCTTAAGCTTGGCAGCACTCATATAAAATTATAGTTATCTATAGTTAACAAACGTGTTGGCATCACTTGGAAATACATATACATACATATATATATATAGATATATTTATATATATATTGGCTTTGTTTATTATATTCTCTTCTGATTTTTGGTAATATTGCGAAATTATTTAATCTGTTATTTATTATTCAATATCCATAATACGTTAATTTCGGTCTGCATTATTTGAAATCTAAAAATTATTAGGTGAATAGAGATATGTCTGGGGGCTCTCTTATAACATTAAAAGAAGAATCAATTGATGGCAATGCTGCAGCAGCTGGAACTAACACCACCGTCCAGCAGCAATCATCGGCAGCGCCTCAGCAGAATGGTACAGGAAATGGAGCTGCACCTGCTGAAGGAACGAGACAAAATAGTTTACAGCGCATACAGCAGCGAAAACAAAAGGTTTTTAATCTACCTGTAGCTCAAAAATTGGCTAAACTATCGATGTACTCTGCTTGTCAATCTGAAGGATGTCGGTGTACTGGCTGGAAAACCCCTCAAGAAAATCGCCATCGTGATGTTGAGTCGTCATATTGTCCAGAGTTTAGTGAAGAGTGTCGCAATAGTAGCTGTCGTCATTCGCTGCAAAGCCATATTTCCCATTTGGATGGTATTTCCGGTTCCGAGATGAATAATTTGCTTGGCGCTATTATTGACATGGAAAATCTTTTCATGTCTATGCAAAGAGTAGATGACGAGGATACGAAAAAAGTTTATCTCTATCTCTTTCGACTGTTACGTCAATGTGTAATAACTAGGCAACAAGCAGTAATTCGTGGACCTCTGGGAGATCCTCCATTTGAATCTCCCTGTATTGCAAAAGCTGTTTATTCATTTGTGTTTTATAAATATAATCATTTAAGCCCAAATGAATTGCAGACCATGACTGAAGTGGCCAAAACTTTTTTGAATTTTCTAAATCATTACAATTTTGAACCCCCTTCAATGCGAAGAGCCGATTTGAAAAACGACGATGCGTCGACGTATAAAATCAATTACACCAGATGGCTTGTTTTCTGCCATGTACCCGCATTCTGTAATTCACTAAGACATTTTGAGACTTCATTGGTTTTTGGGCGTACACTTTTGCGAACAGTATTCCAGTATATGGCTCAACAACTAAAGAAGAAATGCATTTCTGAGCGTGATCGTTTCCCAGCGGATAAAAGATCTATAATAACTCAAATGCCAAAATTCTTGGAAGCTCTTAAAGGAGAGCTTCTTAAAGACGATTCCCCAATATGGGATCAATCATATCGACCTCCCACTGCCTTTTTACTACAACAACGCAAACGTCAACAGGATACGTCAGCAACTGGAGCTGCGGGAGTATCAAGCAGCATAGGATCAATTGCTGCAAAAAGAGCTAGTATTAGTGGCGAACCAGTTCATAAAAGAGCTAAAAAAGAAACTATTGAGCGTTCTGCTGGGTAAGTTAATCTGAAGATGGTAGCTGTGATTTATACAAGTAATGTGGGTAAGACTATGTAATAACTATGTGTAATAACTATTTAAGCATGTGCTTTCGAATATAATTATTAGGGCCATGAAAAGACAATATTTTTTTTAATGTTTTATTTTTAAATATTTTAATATTTTATTTCAAATCAACACAAATTTAAAAAAAATATTTGTTGTGGTTAAGCACATACATATATAAGCATTTCAACCATGGTTGTAATCTACTGATGAATTCCGGATGTGTAAATACGTATTTTAAATTTTTATATGCTGTACAAGACGTTTCGAATGTACATACTAGTGATGCACGAATATTCGTATTCGAATTGTCGAATATTCGGACATTTTCAGGCGAATACGAATATTTTTCAAAGAAATTAAATAAATAAATGCATAAATCCTAAACGAAATTTAAATAAATGACTAAAAATTTTATTTTGTACAAATACATTAATTTTTTATAGTAATTTGTACTTTGTATCATTTTCAAATATTATTTAATGACGATCATTAACATTTTGGGTACTTTTGATTAACTTTAAAGTACGCCAACAAGAGTCTGAAGTTCTTTTTCATAACAATTTTTTAATATTTCATATTGAATATAATATTTGTATTTGTATTCGCGAATATCGTTTCAAATATTCGTATTAGTCGTTCGCATCACTAGTATGTACATAAAAACATCTAATTCGGGTATAATAATTTTTTCGCTCTTAAAAATATGCTACAAATGATCTACTACGTTAAAGCAATGTTTTATATTTTATATTTGTTCATCATACGTAGTAGAGAAAAGATGTAATTTTTGCGAAGTACTAGTTGTAATATGTTTTCTTACGACACAGTAAATGCATTATCTTATATATGTATGTATATACATATATACAAACTTTTTTGTCGTACACTTTTAAGTATCTTATCGTCCACCAATATGGGTTAAACATATATGGCTTAAAAGGTATTCTAGTGTAGACACGCACAATATAAACGATTGTTCAAAATTCTTGGCTCAAAAGTGTTAAAATTAAAAAGCAATTTAATTTGCTTGAAAAAGGCAACTTTTTTTCTTTGTTTTTGTTTTGTACACACATGTCAAATGTTCTAATTTAGACCACCGTTCGATCCTAGTGATAATAAATATATTAAATTATTATAATTATTGTCATTTATTTAGTTATTTATTTGTATTTCATTAGTATTAATTGTTTTTTTTACGGATATATTTGAAAATGTGGTAAATATAATTGAATCAAATAATTATTATTCAAAGCTTTAAAAATAAATAATATGGACAGTAATAACAAAAATTAAAAATTTTAAAAACCCTCGAATATATCTAGAGAAGATGCGATATCTTCTAAACAGCTGGACCGATTTTTTTAAACCATGGCTAAGAACCCTCTCGATCAAGTCACCTTTTAAGCAGAAAAAATTAAATCAAAATCGGTCCAGCCGTTTGGTCTGTACGTGGACACGGACAGATACAGATACACAGACACACACTACAAACTTATAACACACCTTTTTAAGTCGGGGGTTAATAAAAAATAAACTTATTAAACATACCAATTTTTTTATTTTAGCGAATCCACATACGAAGATCTTTCCGATGAGACTGTATTACGAGCTCTTAAAGCTATTTCGGAATCAAAGGCCATTAACAAAACTGAAATTCTCTTTCCGGTCAATGTATCACGTGATGAAAATGTAAAAGCGGAGGAACAGAAACGTGCCATTGAGTTCCACGTTGTCGGTAATTCTTTGACAAAACCTGTAGATAAACAAACTATACTCTGGCTTTTGGGGTTGCAAAGTGTTTTTGCTCATCAGTTGCCTGAAATGCCTCGAGAATATATATCGCAATTGGTTTTTGATACGAAACACAAAACTCTTGCACTTATTAAAGAAAATATGCCAATTGGTGGTATTTGTTTCAGACCTTTTCCAGATCAACAATTTACAGAGATTGTTTTCTGCGCTGTAACAATGTCGGAACAAGTTAAAGGATACGGGACGCATCTTATGAATCATTTAAAGGATTACAGTATTCAAAAGAATATACAGCATCTTTTGACCTATGCTGATTGTGATGCAATTGGTTATTTCAAAAAGCAAGGTTTCTCGAAGGATATTAAGTTAGCGCGACCGGTATATGCGGGCTTTATAAAGGAATATGATGGAGCGACTCTGATGCATTGCGAACTGCATAAGAATATTGTAAATACACAATTCATATCAGGTAATATTTAAACATAAAATGTAATGAGATATGTGTTGAAAATTAATTTATATGTCTGGCAGCATAATCGACTTACCTTCCGGCTACGCGTTCAATAAATTGCTTTCAATTTTTTCACACATATGGTTTGTCAAAATTTGCTAAAATTGAAGTTGTGACCTAGGCTGCAAGCAATTTGATTTCAATTTTATGTTCAAAATGCCATCGTCTAGGAAACAATTGACAATTTTATTTTTATTTTTATACATATTTTATTTCAGCAAAGAAAGTTGCTCATGTTTTAAATTTTTTACAAACACAAACATTATTTTAAAACAGCTGTTAAATTGAAAGAAAAATTGAAGTCCACCTGGTAT
Source organism: Tachina fera (assembly GCA_905220375.1). NCBI lineage: Eukaryota > Metazoa > Arthropoda > Insecta > Diptera > Tachinidae > Tachina > Tachina fera. The sequence continues at coordinate 60,625,527 of LR999964.1, read as the reverse complement.
TCAATTCCCAAATGTATGAGTGCCGTAGTAAAAAAGTGTGAATATATTGAACTTTAAAATACAAATTGAAGCAAAAATTGAACGTGTAGCCCCCAAGTTAGAAATAAATTATGTATACTGCAATATTTCATTAACAAAACTTCATATCTATAAGCTTTTTTAAAATATATGTATATATTATATCAAGAAAACGGCTGACTTCCTAGGCATATTCTCTGAACGTTTCAATACATTATAAATACCGCATTTACACATTTTTTAAATATTTATATGTTGTGTGTTTAACTTGCTTTTATCTGCATACTGAAAGCAATTGTGTTTTTCGACATATGTAGGTTATTATTGCTTGTGTTCACATATCGTCGCTGTTTTATCTAACTAAACTATCTAACACATTTAAAATTTTACAGGAGAGCAGCTTTTATGACTGTTTTCTACATGTATTCTTATGGAAACGTCTGAAATATTTTTACTGTTAAAGGCTCAACATTAATGTTTACAGACATAAAAATTGTAGGAAAGGTCTATTATTATTATTAACTCATTTAAAAAAAAAATGTCACTTAGGTCGGTTAGTTAAACAGCAACAATAATTAATGTGCTCCCGTATTCTGTGTTTCACGTAAAATCAACTTGATCCAAATTAGAGTAAATATTTATAACAAAAATGCTGTTCTTATAAAATGCTAATAAATTTCTGTGGCAATGCGGAAGAAATGCTTGAGTCATATTTTACTGTTTTGCAGTAAAGTACTTTTAACATTTAAAGTAGATTTTCCCTTAAATTTTTTTCTAGAAAAATATCGGTCTACACCCTATAAACACCACTGCACAACAAAATAGAGGTTTTTTCATGATGTTTAATTAAAGATTACCGATTGTTATGTATTTTTGTCTCCTGATAACGATGGCGTTATTAGTTTGTCTCTATCAGCTATAGTTTTGAAGATATAGTGTCATTCAGGATTTGCATATCTTCCTGATTACTGTAGCATATTCCAGGCAGAAATCTATGCAGCCAATATGGCTGCAGCTTTCACCCCTCAAACCGTGTGAATATATATATAGACAGTCAAGCAGCAATTAAGGCAATTTCAGCTGTGCTCATGTGTAGGAATGCTCTAAATAGATTATGTGCTGGCAGACAAGTACATGTTTTTTGGGTACGAGGACACCTGAGGATTAAAGACCTGCAAAAAACGTCTTATAAGAACTTTTAAGACATGCGGGCAATTTCAAATGCTTTACTACAGTAAAATCTTCTGAAACAAATGCTAAATAACGTGTTCGGCAATAAATTTATTTAACTTATTGCAGGTATAAGAGTAAAGAAGAAAATAGTTCGTGACTGAAGCCGAAGGTCCATACCATCCGTTCAATGCGTAGTTGCGTTTTATGCATGTGTCAAAAAAGTAGAATCAAAGTAATTTTATGTGGCAAGTTACAGAACAAAACGCAAAGAACGTATAGACGCATAGGACGGATAAAGTAGATCTACTTTCTACTTTTGTATCCGTCTCATGCACCATGAAAAAACGTCAGCTGTTTTTGAAAGCGAAAGATGGCAAATTATATTATATTTTCAATGATATCGATAAAAACGTTAGTGTGGTGGATTTAAATTTTAAGTTTTTTTGTTATAAAAAAGTTTATAATAAATGAAAAATATTTTGTAATAAAGATTATAACTATTTTCAAGAATAAAATATATTAAAATCAGTTTTTAACATAAATATTTCAAAAACAAAATTTGCATTCTAGTTATCGATTGCTTTTGTGTACTGAGTGTCATCTCTGTTGTGTTTATTATTATTTAAGCAAGTGCAATGGAGGAGAAGCTAATTGAAGCTGTGAAAAATCACGAAATTTTGTATAATAAAAGCCTACTCCTCTACAAAATATTATATAGATAAACTCAATGAATTGAGTGAATTCATTTAAAATCACAATTTCACTTTCCATTTTTGCAAGAACTGTTTTTATTTTTAAAAATATTCACACTACAGCTGATCACAACAAAAATATTTGGCGCATAAAACGTATTGCATGTAACTTGAACTTATAATCGAAGAGAACGTACAGAAACGCATACAACGCATATGCATAGAACGGATGGTATGGACCTTCAGCTTGACGCGTATACTAACGTCATGCATGTACATACATACATACATACCTACATAATTTTTTTATGCTCTCTTATTTTTCTGCGCACATACAAACGCACACATGCATTTACATGAGATGTGTGCGCTTGCGTTAAAAAACCTCCCTTAAACACAAGCATAATATCTTACCATCTAAATCTTACACACACCCAAACGTACAATATGCAAAATAACAAACATACATGTATCAATAGTACTTCTTTGCATTGTTTGTTTAAACAAGACGTCTTGGCGGCATTGGTTGTTAACAGTCATATACACGTACACCAATACAACCATCGTGCTTCGTTTATACTGCTACAGCATTTATTATTGGCTTAGTATAATGCATGCCACGAGAGTACATTTAAAAAACATGACGTATTTACATTTCAAGACTGCTTACGCAGGCCACTAATGCGGATTGAGGGAAATGAAATGGGTAATACACTAGCCAAAAGGGGAATCCAATTACCTGTGGAAAAATCGGTATTTGTCCGGAAACCAATTCAACACTTGAAATGGATCATAAGACTCTAAGATGAGGGAAGAAGCGGAGGAGAGTTGGCGTGCGACGAAAACTTGCAAAACTTCTAAAATCATGTCGAGTTCCTATGATCCTAAATCGACTAAATTCCTTTTATCACTAACCAGAAGCGACTGTAGACTTCTAGTCGGGGTATTAACTGGACACTGCTGGACGGCTTCGTATGCCGTCAAAACAGGACAAATACTTGACGGAACCTGCAGGAAATGCAAGGAACCCGGGATAATTGAGACAGTAGAACATTTGGCAGTCTTGGCAGTCACACTTTTCGTAGTCTTGATCTTGTATCGGAAGTGGAAATGCGTAGGCTGCTGAGGTTTGTTAAATCTGTGTGGGAGTCATTCGATACAGGCGCCACGAAGTAGGCCGCCATACTTACAGGCTTCTTGTCAATTGCTGGTGTCGCTAAGGATCAATAATGGTCTATGCGAGGTCCTTGACCACCCAGACTCCTTTGGTATTATTACGTTAATATATCACGAATGGTACTCCAAACTTGAAAATACTTTCTGGATTATTAATCTACACAAAAATGTATTAAATTAAATACATTCACATTGATGAGTATATCAGGGTATCTGACTATTATTGCAAGGATGCTAAAAATCGTGTGTTTTTAATTTAGTCCTTGAAATTCTTTTGATTATAATTTTTTTTACCAAATATCACTAATTCTTGTGTATTTTTGTTCGTTGATTGCAAAAATAGGTTTATATTTTTGCTAGCCCCTCTAATTTCAGAGATATTTTGTGTTACATAAAAAAATCTTCAAATTTTTCTTTTCGAAAGCAATCCAAAAAAATTATTTTTTATATTACATTTGTCCATTTACAAGATATTAGTGCAATTATTACGCAAAAAAATGTTACATGGACCAGTCCAGAAAATGATTGTATTATTGGCTGTTCATTTATAGTGTTTTATTATAAAAAAGTACCCGTGTCATATTTTTAACTAGAGCTGATACAGAAATTTCAACCATGGAATTGTAATCGTCATCAAAAATTGGACTAATATCATGTAACATAACTCAATCATCAGAAATCCTGTTATGTAGCAATAAAAAAATACTATTTTCTATCATAAAAATAAATAAATTCAGTGAATTGCGACTTTCACCCGCGCACGAAGGGTTCCGTACGGACACGAGACATGTAATTCAATACGCCAATATAAACTATAGTTCTGGCATTTTTTTAGTTTTTGGATTTTTTTCGGTTTTAAGCGTTTTTTTTTAGTTTTGGGGTTTTGTGAATTTATTGGCGCTTTCTGAGTTTTGGCACTTTTTTTTCTCGTTTTGGCGTTTTTTTTGGTTTTTGAAGTTTTTTTAATTTTGGCGATTTTTTTATTTTGGCGATTTTTTTAATTTGGCGATTTTTTTAATTTTGGCACTTTTTTATCTTTTTGAGGATTTTTTTCGGCTTTTAGCGTTTTTTTAATTTTGGCGATTTTTTTCGTTTTGGCGATTTTTTTTTAATTTTGGCGATTTTTTTTAATTTTGGTGATTTTTTTCACATAAACAATTATTTTGGTTTTGGTGCATTTTTCGCGTTTTGGCGATTTTTTTTCGGTTTTGGCGTTTTTTTTCATTTTGGCGATTTTTTTCATTTGGGCGATTTTTTTGAATTTGGTGATTTATTTTAGTGCTAGAAATTTTTTTAATTTTGTCGATTTTTTTCGTTTTCGCGTTTTTTTTAAATTTTTGTCGTTTTTTCAGGTTTTGACGATTTTTTTCGGTTTGGCGATTTTATAATTTTCGGATTTTTTAGTTTTACCGTTTTTGAAAATTTCAAGAGTTTACCTCTTACGGTCTCCAAGATATAGCAAGTTGTCAAAATTACATAGTCAAAATTGCATTAACTGATGGACCACCCTTTAATTTAAATTTTTTAATATTTTAATGTTAATTGTTGTAGTCTATATAAAAATACACTAACTTTACAAATTTCAAGTGTCAATATACATACATATGTACTAGTGATACACCAATATTCGTATTCGTATTCGAATTGTGGAATATTCGGCCATTTTCAGTCGAATACGAATGTATTCGTATTTGCTAAATTCAGACGGATGCGAATACGAATATTTTTCCAAAGAAATTAAATAAATAAATGCATAAATCTAAAACGAAATTTAAATAAATGACTAAAAATCTTAGTTTGTACAAATACATTAATTTTCTTATAGAAATTTGTGTTTTGTATCATTTTCAAATATTATTCAATGACGATCATTAAAATTTTGGGTACCAACAAGAGTGTGATGTCCTTTTTCATAACAATTTTTTTATATTTCATATTGCATATAATATTCGTATTCGTATTCGCGAATATCGTTTCAAATATTCGTATTCGCATTCGCGAATATCTTTTGAAATATTCGTATTCGCGAATATCAAAAATTGACATTCGTTATATCACTAATATGTATATACATTTTCCCTCGTCTGATTTAGTTCGAAAATTGTTATTTTTGTTATATTATCCTTTTTTCATTCATAAAATCTCAAAGTAATGAATAATTTATGTATTTTTATTTATTGGAATTAATAAATTTAAAAAAAATTGTTTTTAGTCCGCGAACCGATTAATCACAAGTTAACCAGTTAACCACTTATTAACCGATTAAACCAAAACCTGGATTAATTAATCGAGTGAATAGCCGTTTAAAACAAAAACCAGATTAATTTAATACCCTATTAAATACATATGTATGTATGTACATGTATAAATGATGTGGAAGTATTTTGTTTTTAAAATACATACAAAAAATTTAAGTATTTTGTATTTTGTATTTTAAATACATAAGTATGTACATGACGTGTAAGTATTTTGTATTTTAAATACATAGCCTGAAAGTATTTTGTATTTTAAATACATGACCAGCAAGTATTTTGTATTTTAAACTCTTTAGCTATATCTTTTTTCTTTGATGTCCCTCCTTCAACTTTATTAATTACTAATAACTTTTTTTCAATAGAAATACTACTCCGGTGCGTCATTTTTGTTCACTGAACTCAAATCATTAACTTTTTTGTTTTCATTTTCATATTTTGGGAATGCCAAAAATATTACTTATTTCTTTATAAGTAGTGTTGCTAACAAATGTAAAATCAAGCTGCTAAAAATAGTTCACTATACGGAGACAAAAACACACTTAAAATTTATTTTTGTTTCCAAAATTTTGTTCATTGTAAAGAAAAATTCACTGTATGGAAATTCATTGTACGGAGATCCAAAATACATTGAAAGTGGAACGAAAAAGCTGTGTTCTTGATTTTAGTTCATAATAAGGAGAACTTCATTGTACAGAAGTTCACTATAAGGAAGTTCGAGTGTATTTGGTCTAAAATAATTATAATCAAAAAAATTTGAAGGGCTAAACTAAAAACACACGATTTTTAACATCCTTGCAATAATAGTCAGATACCCTTATATACTCATCAATGTGAATCTATTTAAATGAAAGACATTTTTGTGCGGAATACTAATCCAGAATGAATTTTTATGTTTGGAGTACCATTATGCAAATCCTAAATGACACTATATCTTCAAAACTACAGCTGATAGAGAAAAACTAATGTTTAAACATCCAAATCAGTGTTGTGCAATGTAATACATCCAATTTGAAACATATTAAAAGAATTAGCTAAATTAAGGTTTTATTCCATGAAATTTAAGTCGAAAATATATAAGCAAAATTTGAAAAATTTATTAAAATTATTGAGATTTCGCCCAGGGGTCCTTATGAATATGAAGATGACAGGGGTAACATTAACTCAAAATTAGCTTACCTCGACTTAAGCACTTTTTCCTTTTGGCCACAGATTTTAGAAAATATTCTTTTAAAAATTAATTTTTTTAATTTAAACACATTTTTGAATTTAAACATATTTTATCATTATTTAGTAATAAGACGCCAAAGTGAAATTCTTAAAGAACTTATTGCTCAACGCCATAATGAAGTTCAAAAAGTTCGACCTGGTTTGACGTGTTTTAAAGAAGGTCTTCCTTCCATACCTGTAGAATCAATACCAGGATTGCGTGAAATTGGCTGGAAGCCGCAAATGCGTACTCAAAGAACATCTAGACCTTTGGAAGAATCTTCGGATCCCGAGAAATTGTCTTCTTCATTTTCAGCTGTTTTACAATCAGTACGACATCATGCCTCTGCTTGGCCATTCTTGAAACCCGTAACAGCTGCTGAGGTGCCAGACTATTATGATCATATTAAATATCCCATGGATTTGAAAACCATGGGTGAACGCCTAAAAAAAGGATATTACGTCACGCGGCGACTTTTTATGGCCGACATGGCTCGTATATTTTCTAATTGTCGTTTTTATAATTCTCCTGAAACCGAATACTATCGTTGTGCTAACAGTTTAGAACGTTATTTTCAAACTAAAATGCGAGAATTAGGTTTGTGGGATAAATGATGTCGCGCTCTCTCTGCTAATTATGAACCTCCTATTGAGAAAATTGGAAGCGATGATGCAGACGGCGATGGTGATGGTGAGGGCAATACTAAAATACTTACAAAAGAAGAACGCACTGCAACAAATAATTTAACTAACTCTATTGCAAACAATTTATCTCAAAATACTACTTTAAATACCACTTATGAGAATACGTTTTTGAGTGGAAATTTAGGAGTTTTTTCATCTCTTCCTGATGACATTTTTACTAATTAAAATACATACATACATACTATATGAATAATTATTATTTCATACTTTTTCCAATTTCAAATTAACAGCATTACATTAATGTTGTTTTTATTTTTCTATTTATTAATTTTATTAGGTTTTCTTTACACCTTTATTGATTATAGTATATAAACATTTTTCTGAATGTTCCTCATACGACAATTTGTATTTAATTGAAAAAATTGTTTTGTATTTTATTGTTTTCTTTGTAAATCAAAAAACGAAAATTCGTTTATAAGGACTAGCGGCCTTATGTATAATCAAAAACTGGCAGGAAGTTAGCATAAGTTGCGAAATTTAGCATGGTCTTAACGTGTTTTACCATAAAATTTTTCATTAAAAATCAAGCTAGGATGTAATCATGTGTAAAACTACATTATGCGACGATTTTTAATGTCAAATTGTATAGAGGAACTCGTCAACACGTAATTAAATTTTGTCACTTATGCTAACTTCATTCCAGTTTTTGATTACGAGTGAACATAAAGGCCGTAGAAGTTTATTAAATTAGTATACTTATAAATAAAGAATAATAAAACAAATAAATTAATACATTAAAAACTAAATAAACCAATAAACCATTTTAATTCTTATGCTGTAGGTTCTAACAAAACATGTTGTTATTTTATAAAAAAAAACAAATGGGCTATTATCAAAGGCACATTTATTTCCAGCTAATATCAGGATTACAAGAACAATGAAAAAATACAACAATGAATAAAACAACATTTGTTTTAGTTCATCCAAAATATCAAAAATAGAATTTGTTGTAACACAATAATAAAGATTTTTCACAAAAAGTTGAAAAAATTTCTCCACAGCAGCTACCACTAACAAAATTTGCAATGTTTAGCACTTTTCACAATTTTTCAATAGTTTTTTTTTCGTATTTTTAAATTTGTTTTCAAAGAATTTTTTTAATAAAATATTTTTCATATTGAAAATTTTTAGATTTTTTTTTAATTTCTCTTTTGTAAACAATTTTTGAAGTTTCGGATGAACTTTAATTTAAAAAGAAAAATAGCTCAGCTGCATTACCGCTACTACCTTGTGAATGTGCCTTGGGCTTTTATCTTCAATTTTTCATACAAAAATTTAAATGGGCTGTACATCTAACACATCGTCCATTTTTCGTACACAAATTTAAATAAGCTATACATCGCTCATTTTTCCTAAAGGAAAATTAAATGTGCTATACATCGTATAATTTTCATACAGAAAAATTAAACGGGCTACAATACATCGTACATTTTTCATACAAAAATATTAAATGGGCTATACATCGTAAATATTGCACACAAAAAAAATTAAATAGGCTATGCATCGTACATTTTTCATGTAAAACAATTTAAAGGACTATACATACTACATTTTTCATAAAAAAATTAAATGGGCTATATATGTATGTACATCGTCCTATTTTCGTATAGAAAAATTATTTGGGCTACACATCGTACATTTTTCGTAAGGAGAATTAAAAGGGCTATATATATGTACATCGCACATTTTTTATGAAAAAATTAAACGGGCTATAATCGTATATTTTTCATGTAAAAAAACTTAATAGACTATCCATCGTATATCTTTCATACAAAAAATTAAATAGGCCATACATTTATATATTTATTTTATTTATTTATTTTTTTTTATATAGAACAATTTAATCATTAATCTTTAATGGCATGTACATCACCAATTTTTTATAAAAAAATTTAATGAGCTATACTCGTGTATTTTTCTTATTAAAAATTAAATTGGGGTAATCATCGTTCATTTTTTACGTAAAATTAAATGGGCTATACATCGCCTAATTTTGATAAAGAAAACTAAAATGACTATAAACCGTCCATTTTCGCAGAGAAAAATTAAATCGTAAATTTTTCATAAAAAAATATTAATTGCGATATATGTACATCGTCCATTTTTCATAGAAAAAATTTAATTAAATGGGATATGCTCGTACATATGTATGGATATGTGTATATATATATATATATATATATATATATATATTGGGCAGGAAGCTGGAAAATTTTATATTTTCTTTTTAAGCTACTTGACATTTTTATATACATAAGTATAATTATTTTAAATGCAAAAAATATGTTATGTTTGCACTCTTTCTTCAAAATCTTTGTATTACCAAATAGTAAGAAGAGAAAAGTGTAAGAACAAAAAAAAAAGGAAGGGAAGGAGGCAATGGTGATATTAATAAAAAAAACATGTGGAAAAATCGTACGCTCGCAACCCGTAAGTTCGCAAACGGCAATTAAGCCAATTAAACAAAAACCAGTAGAGATATTTTATTGTGTAAATACTTCATAGAGACCTACATTAATATACTTTTAAAATAAATTAATCACTTTTTATTATTCTGTTCCATTTCGCAGATTTTTACATTTCACTACTGTCAGCCAAAGTTGACTTCTATCATGCGTACGTTCGTATAAACATGTTTTTAACTATCTTATATATAAATACGGCACACATTTTTTTGTCGTACACTTTTAAGTATCTTATCGTCCACGAACATTGGTAAAATATACATACATGGATTAAAAGGTATTTTTGTGTAGATATGCACAATATATTTTTTATTCAAAATTATTGGCATAAAAGTGTTAAACAAGCGTTTTAAATTTGTATGAAAAAACAACATTCTGTTTGATTTTTGCTTTGTACACACATGTAGACATATTCACCCTTATTCCAGTTGTCTTCATCGACGTCACTTTAACAAGGGCTTGCTTACTCGCTCTCGAGAACAATTTTTGGCAGCTTACAATATCTATTTCCATTCCCTAAGATCTAGAAAATAGCATAAACCTGCAAACAGGAGTCAGTTGTTTTCGATAACGGATACACGAGCATCAATTTTTTGGTGCTGTGTTAAAGTGACGTCGATGACGACAACTGGAATAAGGGTGATTTATTTACGTTCAAGTAGTCTAATTCAGTCGACCGGGCAATCCTAGTTAATATAAAAACTTAAACTCGATGAAATCCATCTTTTGCACTAAACATTTGCATAATAAGGTTGCACAAATATGGGCGGAGTAACTATACCATATACCCAAGATGTTATTAAGAGTATTTTAAAAAAAGTTTTTGTGACAGACTTTACACGACCTATGCCTTCACACATAGTAATATACTTTTTTCTGATACATTTATTTTATTTCTTTTTTTTTTGTATGAAAGAAGAGCGATATCTATCTAGCCTCTTTAATCTTGTGTATGAAAAATGGACGTTGTATAAAACATTTAATTTTTTGTATGAAAAATGAACGTGCTCTACGCACATTAAATTTTTGTATAAAAATTGGACGATCTTATAGTCTATTTAATATTTTTATAAGAAAAATGGAAATGTAAAGCTCATTACTCTTTGTATGAAAAATGGACGATGTACAATACATCTAGGCGCACGGCAGTGCGCCAGGCCAAGTTCCGGCCAATGCACGCATTGTGTATATTTACAGTAAGTCTAGGCGCACGGCAGTGCGCCAGGTCAAGTTCCGGCCAATACACGCATTGTGTATATTTACACGAAGCCATTCGAGCTGTTTTTACCCCCCCTCATAACTTTGTTCCCCGCAATCGTAAAATTATAAAATTTAAACCATAATGAGAATAAATTCATGTGACCTCATATGCAAAGTTTGAAAGTTTTACAATGAAAGGTTCCGGAGATATGGAGGTGAAAAAAGTGCACATTTTAAGACATACTCACTGACCACTGACCATTGACCACTGACACACTCATCAATATTATGAAGCACTTCCGCTATAGCTACAGATCTGGAATTTGGTACACAAGTAGATCTAGGTGAGCGATGAACTAGAAAAATCTGAAAACCCAAACATTTTAGCCAGGGGGCCGGGCTACGCCCATATAAATTAAACTTTGTGCTAATGAGCTGAAATTTGGTACACAAGTAGAACTATGTGAGTTATCACCTAGAAAAATCTGAAAACACGAAAATTTTTACCAAGAGCCCATAAAACTCTGAATTAAAAACACATATGTATCTTAAGCGTTTAACTCAAGCAATTTTATTGAAATTTGGCACACATGCTACAATAATACAAGGCTATAAATTTTTATAAGAAAAGTGGGTGTTAACACGCCCATACAATTTAAACCTCCTATTTCATGTACTTCCGGCCAGTATATTTAAATGTACTATTTATGTAACTACTATTATCCGTTTCCAACGAAACTACACAGGAAAGATATACACTAGCCAAAAAAAATTTTAGATTAAAAAAGTGGGCGGAAACACGCCCATTATAATAAAAAATTTAAATTTGCGCTATTGAGCTGAAATTTGATAAACAAGTAATTATAGATTAGCAAATTACTAGAAACATCTGAAAACTCAAAAATTTTACCAAGATGGGCGGGGCTGTGCCCATGAGGCTCAGAATTTAAAATACAAATCTAAGACCTTTAACTGAAGCGATTTTATTGAAATTTTTGGCATACATGTTGCAATGATGCAAGACTATAAATTTACGTTGAAAAAAGTGGGCGTTAACACGCCCATACATTTTAAGCCTACTATTTCATATACATTTGAATATACTACATATTTGTAAATTTATTACTATCCGTTTCCAACGAAACTCGACAAGAAAGATAACTACTGGCCAAAGAAAATCTTGAGATTGAAAAAGTGGGCGGTATTACGCCCATTAGAAAATATAATTAAAATTTGCGCTAGTTAGCTGAAATTTGATAAGGAAGTAGCTATAGATTAGGAACTAGCTAAAAAATCTGAAAACCTGAAAATTATAACCAAGGACGTGACCCCGCCGTCCAAAAAGCTCAGATTTAACTCAAGCGATTTTATTGTAATTTGGGTTACATGTTGTATTAATACAAGGTTATAAATGTTGTTTAAACAAAATGGGAGTTGAAACCCCACAAAATTTGCATTCCTATTTAATGTATGTACTTCGATTCAGCACATTTAAATATACTATTTATGTATTCATTATTACACGTTCCCAGCGAGACTCAACAGGAGAGATAATAACTCGCCAAAGAAAATCTTAAGTTTGAAAAATCGGGCTTGATCACGCAAATAAGAATAAAAAATTTAAATTTTCGCTAATGAGGTGAAATTTGATAGACAAGTATTTCTAAGCTAGAAACTAACTAGAAAAATCTTAAAGCCAGGAAAACATAGCCATAAGGGCGGGGCTACGCCCATTAAGTTTATAACTAAAACACGAAATTTAAATCGTTGGCGTAAGCAGTTTTATTGAAATTTGGCATACATGTTTTAATAATGAAAGGTTATAAATTTTCCTTTAAAAAAGTGGGCGTTAACATGACAATAAAATTTAAGTCTCTTCTTTCATGTACTTCGGATCAGCAGATTTATACTACTTATGTAGATATTATATTGACACGTATGATTGGCGCTGACTAAAAAAATTTTTCTTTTAAACAAGTGGACAGGAGTACGCCATTAAAATAAAATAATTAAATTTGCGCTAGAGAGCTGAAATTTTATACGCCAGTAGGTCAAGATGAGCAATCAACTAGAAAAATCTAAAAAGCCAAATATTTAAACCAGGAGTGGCAGGGGTCACGCTAATACTGTACTGAAGTTTTTAACTGAAACTTTAACTTAAAACAAAATCTTGAGTTTAAAAAAGTGACGGAGTATGGGGGTAACAGCCATAATATTTAAAGATAGAATTTGAACTAGAGTTTAAATTCAATACCCCTTAAGTTAAGGGGTGAGTTGCGTACAGGAAAAATCAGAAAGCACTGGTTGTTACATTAGGGATGCAGGGCCATGTTTATAAAAACTTAGATCAATGTTATAGGGCAGAGAACTGAAATTTTGGAAAAAAAATTTACTTAGGTAAGTTACCAACTAGAAAATATTTAAAACACAAGCTACTCTATTGAAAATTTACATGCACATTTCACTTATGCTAACCTTTAATTTTGCATTTTCAAAAGTACTACGTCTAAGCAGACTTTAGAAATATAGGTGGGGTCACTTCCACTAAAATGTACACTATATTTTACATATTTCTACTCTGATGATTCTTAAAAAATTAAATACATCAGTCGGTCCTTGTATTGACACAATGTTGCACATATCACACTCTAACCCATTATTGTATGTAGGTCTGCCCTTTTAAACTGACGCAGTCATTATGAATAGAACTATAACATACTAGAAATTTAAAGTTTAATAAGCTTTATTAAGAGAACCTTTCAAAAAGTCGTCAGATCCTCACAAAAACATAAATGTGAAAAAAGGCCAAGCTCCTTTCCAAAATTTCGGCAATTTAAAGTAGTGAGATAAAAATTTTGACCAAGTTCTTGTTTGGCACAATACCTATCACTGTAATATGCTATGCATTATATAAACCGCAAGAGTGTCATATAATTTCTAGATAATATGCTAACTTGGCAATATTTTTACCTTTCTAAAAAATAAGAGAATAATGCATATTTGTTTATTTCTTTATATCGGGAAAAATATTGTCCAGTTAGCATATTATATAGAAATTATGTGATACTCTTACGGTTACAAATTTATATAATGCATAGCATATTACAGTGATAGGTATTGCGCGAAACAAGAACTTGTTCAACATTTTTATCTCACTACTTTAAATGGCCGAAATTTTGGAAAGGAGCTTGGCCTTTTTCACATTTATGTTTTTGTGAGGATATAATTTTTTGTATGAAAAATGGACGATGTATAGCCCATTTAATTTTTTTTGCATGAGAAATAGCCTCTTAATTTTTTATGTGAAAAATCGACAATGTTTAGCCTATTTAATTTTTTGAAAATTGGATGATGTATTATAGCCGATTTACTTTTTTGCATGAAAAATGGAATGGAATGTTGTTGCGGGCGAGTACTACCACTCGGACGCAAAGCTTATTTTCTCCCATCCGAAAACGCAGTTTTTTTTGCAACAATTTATTTTTATTTCCCAATTGCTCGCTGTATCAATTGCCAGCCTGTCGTATGAATGTTTTTCTGTGCCATGTTAAAACAAGACACAGAGTCCGAGACATTTGGTGCAATATGAGCAGGTTGTGTATGAAGTCGCAAAGTGTGTGGCTTCCTTAAGGTTGAGTATTCATATATCCGGCATTTCTTGCGTCGTTTTTAAAATGTGTGCAATGCCGTTAACAACAAGTTTTCAGGTGCAGGGCAATGCCACAAAACTAAAAATATCAGAAATGACAACCTTTGCCACTAATACACACCATTACCATGTCACAAGAGGCTATAGTGTAATGTCGACACAACAAAAAAAAAGAAGCCCCTATGATTTTTTGTATTACAAGGAAACATGCATCATGAGTCTTAAAAAAAGCGATATCATGTAATGCGGAGACCGAAGGTTGAATTCAGTCATGGACTTGGGTTAAAATGTAATCAAGAGGGAGGGGCATTTGCACCTTGGATACACTTACTCCTGCCCATGTCCCAGTGTTTTCATTTAAGGAGGTTAGTTGTCAATACCTGTAAAAGAGAGAAGGTAGAAAATTCTATAAATAAGGGAACGCAAATATAAAACTAGAACGACACAGATATTTACGTGTATAGTCCTAGATGTAATGTTTAGTCCTTTAGCTGAAATAGTCCTAGAAATAAAAGAAAGAAATATTATTTTATTAAAAATTTATGTATACTTACATGTGCGCTGTTTGAGAGATAATGAATGTACATATGTACAATGTAGTTGAAATGTTGGTGTGTGTGTGGTTTTTAGTACTGAAAACTCATATTACTGCCAACATAATAAACAAATAAGAATATATTTATTACAAAGAGTTGTACTTTCATTCATTAAAAAAAACGTAAACGTAAAAGTTGTAAATAATATTTAGGAACAAATAAGCCGTTACTAAAATTGCTGATTACCTGGTAGAATTAGGGAAAGGATAAAGTATAAAGGGCTACGCGGACGAAATAGGGACGATATATATATATATATATATATATATAGGGATAGGCATACAAGAAATAAAAGAAATGCATTACATATTCATATATATGTATACAGATAAATATCTGTAAATCTGTGCAAAATTAAATGTTATTCAAAACGTTAAAATTCTAGACAGAGAAATAAAACACAATAAACGCTACACTTTGGAGAGCCTACGTATACAAGAACGGATCAAACAGACAATGAATACAAAAGAAGACAAAGACAATATTAAATTACAACATTCAATTGCTATACAGTCTGACTAGTCTGTGATAAACAACTGAAACCTGAACTGTGATAATTTGTGTTGTAACGTGAATATTTACTTATTTTAACGAAATTTATTTATTTGACATATTGTCACAAGTGTAAATACTACAATAATTGAAATTTATTTGCTGGTGGCTTAGCATGTCTATATACGTATTTCATTGGCGCTTGAACCAAATCATCAGTAGACTTCAACCACAAATTTTGAATAGTCACAAACCTGATACTTTATGCACAGACTTTCAAAAACTATATGAGAATTCATAAAACAATAATATTTTTGAAAATCGCAAAGAAAAAATAAGCTTAGTAGGCTTTGAAACTGATACAAAACCCAGCAAATAATTTATATTCAGGTGAACTCATTTTATTTTTCTACTTCCTTATACAATTAGAAATCCAGCGGATAGCAATAAAAGTATTTGCAAGGCTAAATGAAAAATAAAACATTAATTGAACTTTAATGAAATTTATTTGACATATTGTCAGAAGTGTAAATATTACAATAATTGAAATTTATTTGCGGGTGGCTTATCGTGTCTATATACGTATTTCATTGGCGCTTGAACCAAATCATCAGTAGACTTCAACCACAAATTTTGAACAGTCACAAACCTCTTACTTTATGCACAGACTTTCAAAAACTATATGAGAATTCATAAAATAATAATATTTTTGAAAATCACAAAGACAAAATAAGCTTAGTAGGCTTTGAGACTGATACAAAACCCAGCAAATAATTTATATTCATGTCTTTATCTCATGAAAATCGCTTAAGTTTAGACGCAATAAATGGCACATATATATATATGTATACATATGTATGCATATATATATATATATAAATGCCACATAAGTATTTGTATTTATGTACGCGGGAAGTTATTATATAATGCATGTAGGTGAGAGCAGCAATATAAAAAGGTCGTATTTACAACAAATTTGTTTAAAAGTTAAGTGAGAAGCGTTCTGAAAACTGTGTGATAATTTTGAAGTTATTAAAATTTTTCTGGTATTAGGAAGTGATTTTTTGAATTCCCAAAAAGAAATAAATTAAATGTGAGTGATTTAATAAACACAAGAAATGCATAAATTTTTTTTATTTTTAACAATAAATATAACTTTCCAGCTGGCTATTATCCAAGAAAGGAGCAGCATAGTGAAAAAATCGCCACCAACTACAGATCAGGATATAGCCAGGTAACAAGTTTATAATATTTTTTATCTGTCTTGAAAACCGAGATCGTCAAAAAGGCGTATTGTTGGCACGAGAAAACTTAGAAAAATTCATTTATTTAGTTATCTTAAGCTAAAAGAAAGATATTTCTATTTGTACTGTGTTAAACAAATTGAAAAGAAATTACACACACACAAACCCATATACATAATTAGCCCGTATAAAACGAAAACCAAAAACAACACCACAGGAAGATATACCGGAAGTGAATAGCTTAAGGTCCCATAAAATAAGTAAACGCTTGAGAAAAGTTTTGTGAATTGTTAGTGAAAAGTAGAATTGATTTGTGGGATAGTTTATTATTATGGTATAGCTTTAGGATAGCTTTAATTATTTATAAGTACACGTATCTACATAAAAAAAGGTAACATAAATCTCAGTATTTCCATAAAAATAAATAAAAGTAGAAATATAAATTGCAAAACGTTCGAACTGTAGGTGCTCAAATTAGGCGCGGTAGTTATTGAATTTCATTAGAAAAAGATTATATAAATTCGGACTGAAGGAGCTCCAGTAAGAAAATAGTAGTAAGCCGTTAACCTATATTTAGGTGTTTAACCAGTTTGAGCTTTATAGTAAAAAAAGTAGAAAAAGAAGAGAAAATATATAAGTTACTACAGGAAGAACAGAGATTTATGCCCCTTTTAGGTTAAGAGTATATTTAAATTAAAAATTTTCTGAATTTAAAATAAGTACTTATTGTAATTTAGTTTTTATATTCTCGTTAGTTTTTGTATCTGAATTAAATAATGTTTTAAGTGTCTGAAAGAAAATCGATATGGCAGAATAATTCGTTAAAGTTATGGTAATAATGGACTGGTAAGTGGAAGGAAACGATCGATTGGATGAGAGGGTTATGGTCAATATTTAATTTAGGTACCTACCATAACAAGGTTGGGCGGGCAAATAGAGGAAATGTCATCTTTCTCTATGTAAAAAATTGTGTTGGTCAGTTTTGTTTGTTTGTTTTGTTACATGAAATATTCCGCTTGGAGGTGCTAATCACTGGCGAGGAGGGTTGGAACCTATCTGAGAACTGAGAGCTGACTGGGAACCTCATCAGGTGATTAAATAGGAGAAACAAACGCAGCTCGCAACAATGAAAACATATAATTTTTTGTATGAAAAATGTACCATATATAGCACATTTAGTTTTTTTTATAAAAAATGAACGTAGCCCGTTTAGTTTTTTTGCAAGAAAAATGGACGATGTATTGTTTAACTTTTTGTATGAAAAGTGGACGATGTATAGCCCATTTAATTTTTTTTATATGCAAAACGATGTTTAGCCCATTTAATTTTTTTAAATGAAAATTGGATGATGTATTATATAGCCCCTTTAATTTTTTTGTATAAAAATTTATTTATTTTTGTGAGAAAATAAACGGTGTACATTAATCTAATTTTTCTGTACGAAAATTGGACGACGTGTTTAATTTTTTTATGAAAAATGGACGATGTATAACCCATTTAAATTTTTATATTAAAAATAGGCGATGTACATATAACACATTTAATGTTTTGTTGAAAAATGGATGATGTATAGCATTGTTAATTTTTATGTATGAAAAATAGACGATTTATAGTCTATGTATAGCCCATCTAATCTTTTTGTATGAAAAATGGATAATGTATAGCCCATTTATTTTTTTTGTGTGAAAAGAGAAACAATTTACAGTTAATTTTTTCATAAAATTTTTTTTGCATTTAATTTTGTGCATGAAAAATAGACGATGTAAAGTCTAATTAATATTTTTTGTTAAGAAATGGACAATTTATAGTCCTAAAATTTTTTTCATAACAATTTTTTTCACGAAAAATTTTCTGCAAGAAAAACGTACCGTATAGCCAATTTAATTTGTTGCATGAAAAATATACGATGTAAAGTATATTTAATCTTTTTTGTATAAGAAATGGACGATTTCTAGTCCTTTAAATATTTTCATAAACATTTCTTTAAAAAAATAGACGATAAAAATTTAATTTTTTCAATAAAAACATACCATATATAGTCTATTTAATTTGTTGCATGAAAATTATATGATGTATAGTCTATTCAGTTTTTTGTATAAGAAATGTTCGATTTTTTCATAAATTTTTTTAAGGAAAAATTTGTTTTTAAGAAAAACGTACCAAATAAAGTCTATTTAATTTATTGCATGAAAAATTGACGATGTATTGTCTATTTAATTGGACAATTTATAATCCTTTACATTTTTTAAAAAAAATTTTTTTACAAAAAAATATACGATTACATAAAATTTTTTTGCAAGAAAATCATACCAATATATAGAATTTATTGTATGAAAAATAGACAATGTATAATCTATTTAGCTTTTTTGTATCGATTTATTGCCCTTTAAATTTTTTCATAAAAATTTTATTCAGGAAAAATTTGTTTGCAAGAAAAACCTACCTTATATGGTCTATTTGTTTATAGTCCTTTAAATTTTTTATAAATTTTTTTTTCACAAAAATAGCTTATTATTTTTTTTTCATTAAAATTTTTTTTGCAAGAAAATCGTAGCATATTATTATATTTAATTTATTGTATGAAAAATAGACGATTTATTGTCTATTTAATTGAACAATTTATAGTAATTTAAATTTTTTCACAAAAATTTTTTTCACAAAATAAAGACGATGTATATTATATATAGACTATTAAATTTTTTTCATAAAAATTTGTTTGCAAGAAAATCGTACCATATATGGTCTATGTAATTTATTGCATGAAAAATAAACTATGTTTTGTATATTTTATTGGACAATTTATAGTCCTTTAAATTTTTTCATAACATTTTTTTCACAAAAAATGGACGATGTATAGGCTATTAAATTTTTTTCATAAATTTTTTTTTTTTGCAAGAAAATCGTACCATATATAGTATAATTAATTTATTGTATGAAACATAGACGATTTATTGTCTATTTAAGTGAAGAATTTATAGTAATTTAAATTTTTTCATACATACTAAATTTTTTTCATAAAAAAATTTTTTGGAAGAAAAACGTGCCATATATAGTCCATTTAATTTGTTGCATGTGAAATAGACGATGTATAGTAGTCCTTTAAATTTTTTATATTGCAATAAAATCGTACCATATACATATATGTATATAGTATATGTAATTGAAAAATGTACAGTAATTAAAATTTTTTCATAAAAATTTTTTCACAAAAAATAGACGGTATATATATATACGTACACTATATAGTCTATCTAATTTATTGCATAAAAAATATACGATATATTGTCTATTTAATTGGACAATTTATAGTCCTTTAAATTTTTTCATAAACATTTTTTCACAAAAAATGGACGATGTATAGCTTATTAAATTTTTTTAATAACAAAATTTTTTATAAGAAAATCGTAACATATATAGTATATTTAATTTATTGCATAAAAAATAGACGATGTATTGTCTATTTAATTGGATAATTAAATTAAATTAAAGTTAAATTTAATTTTTTTATAAAAATGCTTTCACCAAAAATAGACGATAGATATAGCCCATTAAATGTTTTTCATAAAAAATTTTTTTGCAAAAAATCGTACCATATATAGACCATTTAATTTATTGTATGAAAATAGACGAAGTATAATCTATTGAGCTTTTTTGGTATAAAAAATTATCGATTTATAGCCCTTTAAATTTTTTCACAACAATTTTTTTTTCAGGAAAAAATTGTTTGCAAGAAAAGCTTACCTTATATGGTCCATTTAATTTTATGCATGAAAAATAGACGATGTATTGTCTATTTAATTGGACGATTTATAGTCCTTTAAATTTTTTACACAATATCGTACCATATACATATAGTATATTTAATTTATTGCATGAAAAAGAGACGATGTATTTTCTTTTGAATTGAACAGTTTACAGTAATTTAAATCTTTTTATAAAAATTTTTTCACAAAAAATAGACAATTAAATAAAAATTTTTTCATATAAAATTTTTTTGCAAGAAAATCATACCATAGTATATATAATTTATTGTATGAAAAATAGACGATGTATAGCCCATTAAACTTTTTTCATAAAATTTTTTTTTGCAAGAAAATCGTACCATATATAGTATATTTAATTTATTGTATGAAAAACACACGATGTATAATCTATTTAGCTTTTTTGTATCGACCCTAGCGGAAGAGCATGGATTAGCAATTCTAGTAAAGTCAAGACTCAAGCACTATATTCTTGACAAAATTTGTGAAGAACATCTACAATCAACAAATATTGGCATTGAAAAGTTTTGTACAAATTTCGTGATATCATCAATTTACTCCCAGATTTTCAATCACTGATGATCTATACGAGAATTTCTACAAATCTCTTGGACCTTGTTTTGTAGAAGCTGGCGACTACAATGCAAAACATACGTTCTGGGGTTCGCGTCTTATTACACCCAGAGGTCGAGCGTTGTTCAATACAATTTCAAAATGGGTTTGGATGTCATTTCGAGTGGAGAGCCCACTTATTGGCCGACTGACATAGAACAAATTCCGGATGTTATAGATTTTGGCGTTATGAAAAAATCTCTAGGGATTTAATTCAAGTTGAAGCTTCTCTAGATCTGTCGTCCGATCACTCTCCCATAATCGTTGCAATTTGTAGCCCACTAAGAAGTGGCTTACCTGACCCATATGTGAAGATGATCAATCGTGTTAGGTTAAGTTAGGTTTATCTGGGTGGTCCAAAGACCTCGCATAGACCGTGGTTGATAATTAGCGATACCAGCAAATGAGAAGAGAACCTCCAAATATGGCAGTCTAGTTCGTGGTGCTTCTATCGAATGACTCCCACATAGATTTAAAAAATTTCAGCAATCTACACATTTCCACTCAAGTTAAGTACTACGAAAAGTGTGAACAACAAGATCATTACATCTAGTGCGTCTTAGAGCCGGGCAGTGACACAGTAGATGTTCCATTGTTTCAATTTCCCCGGGTTCCTGACGTTTCCTACAGGTACCGACAAGTATTCGTCCTATTTTGACAGCGCATACGAAGCCGTCCAGCAGTGTCCAGTTAATACCCCCACTAGAAGTTTGCAGTTGCTTCTAGTTAATGATAAAATAAATTTAGTCGATTTGGGATTTTAGGAGCTCCACATGATTTTAGAAGTTTTGCAAGTTTTCGTCGCACGCCAACATTTCTCCGCTTCTTTCGTCATATTAGAGTCTATGATCCCTTTAAGGTGTTGAATTGGTTTTCGGACATATGTATACTTAAGCCTACAGTACATGGCATGTAAAAATCCACATGAGCATGTGGATATGACGTCACGAGAGTTTTCAGCATGTTTGTTGCATTTTTTTAATTAGTTGTAGTTCTACATGTCGTAAAATGGATTATATCAACAATGAATTTTTTGAGTTTTTGCGCTATGTATAACATAACATTTGGTTAGTTCAGTTTATTGAAAAAAATTTTTGTGTTTGCCATATCAATAACTTAATTTTTTAATTAAGTAAATATATATTTCAATTTAAATTAACTATTTACAATTTGTTTTGCTGGTTGAATTTTGATGATATTTTTTTCTGTGTAGACCATTTATTTTTTCTATGTGAAATATGTGATGTTGCATATCGCATTATATTTTTCTATAAAAAAAATGTTCGTTGTATAGTCCATTAAATTTTTTTACATGAAAAATGTTCTATTGCCCACTTAATTGTTCTACATGAAAAATGTACGAACAAGGTGTATCTAACTAAATGGCAGAGCTACTTCAGCTGATAATTTTTGCTCTATATGCTTTGTAGCTAACGAATGTCAAAAACTTCGTTTTGTTTTGGTTTTCGTACAAAAATTTTTGTGCTTTTGACATTTTTCGGCACTTTACACAGCTATGGTTGCCGTATTATTGTATAACAAATCCTTACGCAGTCACCTGTATAATTACACCATGCAGTCACCTATATAATTACATCATGTGTACGAATGTACAAATTTAATTTGTATTTTTACTCCTTCTTGGTTTTCATTTTTAGTACCACTGTATTTTTCATTTATCGTTAAATCATTTGACAGGCTCGTTGAGTTTTCAAAATTGGAAGCTTTCAGTTACTTTTAATATAAATTGTTTTTCTATAGACAGGAATTTTTCTAACATTTCATAAAAACTTAAAAAAATCTAACAATGTTTTCTAAATTCCCAGTTTTAACAAAAATTTTCAAGTACTCCCAACTCAAACCGATTGGATTCAAATGTTTCTTTTACAATGAATGCAAAAATCTAATGCCAAATCGAAATTTTTGTATACAAAATCCAAAAATATTCTTAACTGCTCATAACACAGCACCAAAGGAGCCGAAGATGCATACGTTTATGAAAATTGCATGCAACATGAGTTCCACTAATAAAGAGGGAAATGACAAAAATAAACAAATTACCGATAAAGTTAAGAAATCGTTACAACTGCGTAAGAGAAAATTTACTCGGAAATCTAAACTTAAGGGTCTAAAGAAATCTCATATGAATTGCAAACGCTGCAAAACGAATAAAAACCGAGATAAAATCGGTGAAAGTTTTAAAATTGAAGCTAAAATACCACGACTCAATAACTTACCGCACAAAAGAGGTTTATTTTTAATTTCCTGTTTTTCACACTGATATTTTTTCATAATCAATTTTAGACAAGAAAATCATCCAATTGAATGTTTTGGAACTGAGAAATAATCAAGGCATTTTAAAATCGCATTTACCAACTGAGAAAGGTAAATAAATACTGGCATATTTTGTAATTTTCATTAAATATTTGGTTAGAATAGAAGATATAGAATGGTAGTAGAAAAATATAAGAAAAACTAAAAAAAAACCTACGTCTTGATTAAGGAATACGGCAAAAAATTTTATTTATTTCGGGACAAACCTGTCGAAGTCGAAGTTAAAATATGCCAAAAATGATAAGGCTACGCCAACAGCGATTTGTTAATTATACTGAAATTATCGATTTTTTACACACGGACGGTTTCTTGTTCAATTTTCCTATTGTTTTAATGCAGCGAATGAAATAACAAAAGAGAATTCAAGTAACTTTTCTGTACAAGCAAGTCAGTACCCCACTCCTTTCATCTCTCTTCAACAAACTCAGATTTGCTTCAAGAAAAACTGCCGAGTCTAAAACATGAGTATGTAAGTGCCACAGAGGAATCATCATTATTGCCAATAATAATAATAATTTATTGGTCCCAATACACGCAAAGTCTTAATTCAGATGTGTGAAAGACAAAGAATACTATCTCTTTCGGTCTTTCTCCTTTTTAAGACTTTGCAAAGTAAACTTTCCGTGTCTAAGAGGGGTGCAAATGAATTAAAAACATATCCCTTTTACGCACGCAAAGCTTACTTTGCAAAGTCTTAATTCAGCTGTGTGAAAGACAGAGGTAGCAAGTAGTACAGTCTCCATCTGTCTTTCTCTCAACTGAATTAAGACTTTGCAAAGTAAACTTTGCATTTCTAAAAGGGGCATTGCAAAACATGTCAGTCTAATCCAGATACATGTATGTATCGTCACCTTAAATGCAAACGGACGTAACTACACTTTTATATTTTTACAGGAGAAATAAAAACTTTTCAAAATCAATAATAATAAAGTGTTCTTGAAAATTTTCTTCCAAATTTACTTGCAGTATGGATACTTACATATATGTTTTTAACCACTTATTTCCTTTGTATATAGCAATGAAATACAGATGCATTCGTAATTACATCCGTTCGAATTTCTTCAATAAGGTCGTCATTTTTAATCGTAGAGATCTAAATATTTGCGTGAAAATAAGGTGAACCATAATCAATCAAAAAATCGATTTCGAATTTTTGTGTAGTTACATTGCATTTAAGGTGACGGTATGTACGTGCCAGAGAACATATGTAAATGAAGTACTTTCCTGAAATTAGAAAACAAACTGAGGTACTTTGTAAGTGTGAGTGTGGTTGAATATGAATGTCAACGTCGCATTCATATTTATTTCAAGTTATATATAAATTGATGTCATTGAGAGTGTGCGTACATCAGAGTAGTTGAGTTTAAACCATGTCTACGCATTTATTTTTAAAATTTCATGAGTCAGTATGAATAGCAAAAACACGATTCATTGCTCTCTCTGGTACATGGTATCACTCAATGCGAATTAATAGCTCGATTATAGATGATGTGTGTTTCTTTACTCTACATTGGGATCCCGCGGGTTCCTTATTTGCACGAAAACGTTCCCATACTCGAAAAATTACTAAATGAGGGAGGTTTTGTGAGAGTAATGTTCTTCTTTTTCTTGCACGAAACGGCCCGTACTTTTTCTTCGTTCTAGTTTGGGCAAACACAAAATCTAGCAGCTGTTTGAAAAATAAGCAATTACAAAGAAAAATTACATTTGCCTAAACACTAAAAAAATTAAAAAATTTATGAAAAAATGTTTAAAAACTAGTAGTAAACAAAGTTTTATAAGTTTTTATATGAAATTAAGATAAAAAAACCCATATAAGTATGCCGAATCATGTAAATAAATATGTGCGTGTGTATGTACATAAGCATGTGTTTAGTTATGTGTATACGTATGTTTGTATATGCATACATACAGCAGCTGTTAGGTTCGGTAAAAATAAAAACTAAATAAACAATTGTTGAAAACAAGACGGTTATTGAGCAAACGTTGCTTAATTATTTGCCAAATGTTTGTTCACTACGATATAAATTAAATAATTACAATTATAATATATTTGATAATTAATATTATAAAATAAGTTTGCTTACAATTTTGTGTGTCTCTCTCAAAAAGTTGTCAATTAATGAAAATTATTAGGCAACGTTTTCAATATAAATTTTAAAACAATTTTCAAAAAATAAAATATAAAGTACAATATATACCAGAAAACATGTTAATAAATAAAAAATAACAAATTCTACTCCCCGTGAATTTATCAGGGAATTCACTCGTTTATGACATCCAGCACTGCCATTTTCGATACTGGCCTCTTTAAAACTCCATCACACGTTTTTACATCTGCCGATCTTGCCGTTCCAAGCTCATTGGTGTAAATATTTACTACACGTGCACGCCTCCACTTTAATCTTGGTGCACAATCACTAAAAATAAGTACTAATGCCCCAACTTGTAACGAAGTAGTTGGTAAGCACCACTTTACTCTTCTTGTTAATTCTGGTAGACACTCCCTAATCCACCGTATCCAAAATCCGTTCTCTAAATTTTGTATTGTTCGCCATTGTTTTCTTAAACAATTAAGCTTTGGATCAAAACTATCAGGAATTTGTGACGAATTTATGCAGCCCAATAAAAAATGGTTTGGAGTTATTGGTTCAGGGTCGTATGGGGATACAGGACCTTTTAACACAGGTCTTGAATTCACAATATTTTCACATTCGATCAAAAGACTTATAAAAACGTCCAATCTAGGTGTTATATTTTCTAATAGTATGGAAAGCGATTTCTTTACAGATTGTATTAAGCGTTCCCAAACGCCACCAGAACTTGGATCATAAGGGGTATTGAAAATCCATTTAATGCCTAGAGGTGATGAACGGCAAATTAGTTCATTATAATCCATAAAAAAAAATTAATTTTTCAATTCCTTATTTACGCCAACAAAACTTCGCCCATTATCGCTGTGGATTTGAATTGGTACTCCACGTCTATTAACAAGGTTCCTCAAACTTAATAAGAACGAATCAGTGGACAAATCAGATACAACTTCAATATGTATCGCTCTGCCAGTCAAACAAGTAAATAAAGCAACCCATCTTTTTTCTTGACAACGACGTATTTTAATTTTAAACCGTAACGGTAAACCGTATCAACGGGTAAAATTCCCATCTGTGGCTGAATAGGTTTAGGGAATTTAGCTCTAGTTGCAACATCAGCAGGATTTTATAAAGTTGGACACCAATGCCAGTTTCCGATTTCCGAATTTTCCAATATTTCTGAAACACGATTCGCTACATATTGTTTATATTTCCGGTGATCTGACCTAATCCAACAGTATGTGAATCGGTCCAGAATACTGTTTTTTTATTTTAATTCGATCATGACATTTTACTATTGTATCTTTTAGACGTACGGTCATTACGGCTGCTTGTAACTCCAGTTTTGGTATTGAGTGGAAACGTATTGGAGCACAAGCTGTTTTTCCTGTTACAAAAACGAGATTTGAGCGTGAGTTTTGAATAAAGCGCCAATAACGCATCTTCACTTGCGTCACAAAACAAATGAAGTTCGATATTATCAAAATTATTTAAACTGCCGCATTTATGAAAATAATATCGAGGGATTTTGTACTGAATGATTTTTGGCAATTCCTTTAGCCATAGCTTAAACTTTTCATAAATGTGATTAAGCAATTTTGATTCCCAATCAATACTACTTCTCCAAACTTCCTGCATTAAGATTTTAGCAACCACCATAAAATCTGCTACAAAACCAAATGGGTCAAAAACACATTGTAATACTTAAAAGTTGTCTTTTTGATGGTACTGTTTTTAATTGAGGTATATTCTCTGGAACTTTATGAAATTTTAATACAAAAATAAAACAATCTGAATTCGATGCACAATGCATTCCCAAAATACGTTCTATATTGTTCGTATAAATTTGCATCTCATTGTCATTTTCAATTTCAAGTTCTTTTGCAACAACTTTTGAATTTATTATAAGGTTATACATTTGAATTAACTTTACAGCTCTTACTACGTTAATGGCTTCCTGCTCTGAGTCAAAACAATCAACGTAATCATCAACATAATGCTTTTCTATAATACTAGTCGCTGCTTGGGGATATTTGTCCATATAGTCTCTAGCATTCCGGTTTTTTACGAATTGAGCTGTAGAAGGGGAACAAGCCGCTCCGCAAATCATTCTTTGCATAATGTAAACCCTGGGCTTTTCAGAAGTATTGCCGTTCCTCCAAAGAAATCGCAGTGCGTCTTGATCTTCAGGAATAATTCCTATTTGATCAAACATCTCTTTAAGGTCTCCACAAACGACAATTTGTCTAAATTTAAATAATACTATTTGCAGAGGTTGATTAAAATCTGGCCCGGGAAGAAGTGCTTTGTTTAGGGACATATTTTCAACTTCTGCTGCAGCGTCAAAAACAAAACGAAGTTTCATTTTATTTGGATTTTTTACAACAAATTCTTGTTGGAATGTCTTGAAACTTCTTCATCAGAAAGTATGCGTGCATAACCTTTTTCTAAATACTCTTCAATTCTTTTACAGTATTCCTCGGCATATAGTGGATCCAACGACATTTTTCTTTCTACAATATTTAATCTTCTTATATGAATCAGGGAATGAAATTGTTTTAAAATTTATATTGAAAACGTTGTCTAATAATTTTCATTAGTTGAAAAGTTTTTGAGAGAGACACAAAATTGTAAGCAAACTTATTTTATAATATTAATTATTAAATATATTATAATTGTAATTATTTAATTTACATATATCGTACTGAATAAACATTTGGCAAATAATTAAGCAACGTTTGTTCATTAACCGTCTTGTTTTCAAAATTTTTATTCACATTTTGTATGTCTCTCTCAAAAAGTTTTCAACTAATGAAAATTATTAGACAACGTTTTCAATATAAATATAGAGTTAATGTCGACGTCTTCGACGGCGTCAAATGTCAAAAAGAAGTTGAATCGTATGAAATTATATGAGAACAGTTAGTATGAACGCCGTAAGAAATTCGACGCCCAAAAAGTCATATCTGTTTCAACTTTTTCGGCGTTGTTGCGGTGTTATATATTCAATGCAGTAGTAACAGCTGTGTTAATGTCGTCGACGTCGTTTACATTAACAGCAAAATGAAATTTTACGACGAACATCACAATTTCGGCGTTAAGACGCCGTCAACGACGTCGACATTAACTCTAGCATAAATTTTGAAACAATTTTCAAAAAATAAAATATAAAGTACAATCATATACCAGAAATCATTTTAATAAATAACAAAATAACAGCAATTGTTAAGTAAAAATGATTTCCAGCAATAAGATTTACTATCAGTAGAGATGTTAATTCTAAAGGATTCAGAAGAGATGTTAATTTTAAAGGATTTAAAGGATTTTTAGGATTCCGTACACCAAAGGTCAAAAGGAACCCCATTGTTTTGGCTACGCTGTCCGTCTATCTGTCTGTCAGTCTCGAGAACCGTAAGAGCTACGGACCTGAAATTTGGACAGAGTGTGTAGAACTTCAAATACATGAGAGTTAAAAATTAAAGGGAGTTCCAATATGTATATACATATGTATGTATGTATGCATATAAACACTTGAAATTTGTAAAGCTATTTTATTTTTATACAGACTACAACAAAATTTAAAAAAATCTAAATTAAAGGGTGTTCTATCAACTAATGTAATTTTGACTACGTAATTTTTACAACTGTATCTTGGAGACCGTAGAAGCAAACTATTGAAATTTTCAAAAACGGTAAAACTAAAAAATTCCAAAATTATACAATCGGCAAACCAAAGCAAAGTCGCCAAAAACCCAAAAAAAATCGCCAAAACGAAAATCCCCAAATTAAAAAACTAAAATATATCGCCAAAATACGAAAAAATCGCCAAAATTAAAAAAGGGAAAATAAAAAAATCGCTAAAATTAAAAAAAAAACCAAAACCCGAATAAAATCGCCAAGACGAGAAGAAAGCGCCAAAATTAAAAAAATCGCCAAAATCAGCTGGGAGAAAGACAAAAAGAGATATTAGTCCGTGTATAAAAGTGGTATTTTATATGAAAAAGGGGGGAAGAGAAAATGGGAGCTCTTTTCTTTAATCTAGTACAAAATGCTGGTAAACCAATACTCGACTCGACATACGCAATACGAGTTATTATTTAATTGGCCTTATCGTATTTGGCGTATTTTAAATTTGGCTACGTCTTTTTGGTCCTAGGTCCACATGTCTTGGAAAAGACATATGTAAGTGCGCATATGCCAGCAAAGTCACGGAAGCTCATTTTCAAAATGAAATTTTAAATACACTACATATGTATCTGTGGCAATATGGATTAGTAGCTTAAGTAGATTTAAAAAAAAAAAATATTTTATTATGTCGTTATGGTTTAAATGCTCCATATGGAAAGAAAGGTTACACGAATGTGCAGGGCTGTCAGATGTGGTGGTTTTTCTCCAAAGGTGGTGATTTTTTAATTTGTTTAGCGTCTAAAGTTTTGATTTGGCGACATGACGATAAATAAATATATTGGCGATTTTTTTAGCTATTTTTTTAAATGAACTTCAACATTTTTATAATTTAGGAGAATTACTTTATTAAAAAAATATTTTCAAAAAATAAACTAGATGCTTTAGCCAAAAAATAAAATTGTTGTAGTCGAATATCATGATGGATTTAAAACTTTTTATTAAAAAAATAAGTCTATCTTCAATTTTAACAGTGCATGTCGAATTTATGGAATCTCACAACTTAAAAGATTTTAATCTTAACAAAAGTCCCCCACCACATATTGGTTCAAAAAACGTCGACCAAAATATGATTCATATAAAAATGAAGCCGATAATAACTACAAATGGTAAGTTCAAATATAACTATGATTGATCTCTCTTTATTAAAATGTGTATACACTCGTACTATGTATTTCATTCAGATCAAACAGCTTCAAGCCACAATAAATCTAAGAAAGCTCTCATCTTTTTGAAACCTGCTGACACAAATAAATCAAATAACCGCATCTCGAAAAGTGAAGAAAATGTTTCGAAAAAAGGTTAGTTATTTGTTACTACTCGTACTTTTTTTAATTTTACAAAAATACTGAGCGTAATTTGTGCTTTATTGAGATTTTTTAGATTAAGGTTTCATTTGCATTTTATCGCAAAATTAGTATTTTACTTTACCTTACCTTAATATAGAAAGGCCCTAACCCATTGAGCCCGACCCACGATATCGACAACGTTCGACTTCTCGCAAACTTACATTTGAAACAACAACAAAATATAAAAATTTGTTTTTGTTTTTAATGTAAGTGTGCGACAAGTCGAACGTTGTCGACATCGTGGGTTTGGCCCATTCTTTTCTTGAAATCTAAATTTTTGTATATTTCGATGGATGAACATTTCATGTATCGAAAAATGCAAGCAGCTCGATTTCAAAAAAAATTATGGGTTAGGGCCTTTCTATATTAAGGTAACGATATATTTCTTTTCTTTTTCTTTCATAAAAAGATCAAAAGTCAAAATTTTTAACTGTTTCAATATTGAAAAACAATTCGAATGAAGTTCAAATTCCACAAAATAAGATTGATATGTATAAGACCAAAGGTAAGCAAGCATTCAGAAAATAAACCAATATATAAAATTTACATAACTAATTTTATTATATAAAGGATCAAAATCTGAAATAAGAGTAACAAAAAAAGCATTTGATAAAAATGAAGCGAAAACATCAAATCGTGATAAAAATATCAAAATGAAAAGTGAAACGGTAGAAAATCTTACAGTTTCAGGCAACATTAACTTAAAAGGTAATAACTTCGATTGGGCCCAATTTGCGAAAGTGTAGTATAAAGACTGAAATCACATGTTATGAGTAACTTTAAATTATAATTTTTATAGCTATTGCTATTTATGGCGCGATACAGGAGTTAGGACTTGATTTTCGTAACAAAAATAATCGACACTATTACAGTTATATATTTATTTTTGTTTTGATTTCCTTGTACTTAAAAGCAGAGTACGCAAATAAGCGAAAAAAATTTTTTGATTTTGTTTTGTTTCGTTGTTTGAAGTGAGTGACAAAAAAACAAAACAAAAACATTGAGAACGATTGTTCAATTTGTTTTTGTATTGTTTTTGCCATGAGCACAAACCAGAGAACACAGCCGATCCGCTGTAAGCCGACTAACAGGCTCCACCGGCCACAAATAGTATATTATTTTATATTTAATCCTGCGCCGCTAGAAATAAATGAAAACGTTTTGAAATATTTGGGCCGAATTTGACATCATCATATAATATAATTTTATTGCATTGTTATTTAACACATTAAATTTGTTATATACTATATTCACACTTATGATTTTAAACATGTTTAAGGTGAGTTTTCTAAGAACTAAACATAATCGTTTACAGTTACAGTTTCAGATGTTTAAGGTTGACATTTTGTCAATAAATTATTGCGTTCGTAAGAAATTTCTAACAATTATGTTTTTATTTCCTTTATTTTTTTTAAGCAACAAATGTTTTTGCAAATAATGTAATATTTTTGAAGCAATTATTGTATTATACATAATTTTTTTAATGTGCCGCCATTTATTAACAACATAAAGTTGCCAGAGCTATCAAAAACGCACTGAACATAATCCACTTACGTATTTATCGATGAGTTTTATTTTGAAACTTCCCCGCAAAAAATTACACATTACCAAGAGAACTACTTGCCATATAATGACTTACTTTTCTGATTACCAAATTTCATTACTCGCTTACAAATCACATTACCTAAAATTTAAAAAAATTACGTACAAGTTGCTAAATGACGAGAATGATTATTTTAGATTAAATAGATTACGTTGCCAAATATAAAAAAGTAAGTACTTCTCAAGAATCGATTATTTTAGTCTCACGCCTTGTTAAAATCATTAAATTGGTAATCCAGTAGGGAAGAGCTTCTACCAAAAATGCTTAATTCCGAACCCGATTACCTTTTTTGAGATTTGTTGCTGGGTTGTTATTTGAGATGCTTAACAAAACAACCCAGTAAAAAATTACACATTACCATCAGAACTACTTGCCATATAATGACTTAGGCCGGGTTTACATCTGTGGGCCAAATGCCGCACAAGCGTAAAAAAGCGTAACCAACTAATTACTAATGAAAAACTGTTTGATTCAGACATGTATTTATTAAGTTAAACAGTTTAATACATAATTAATACACAATTTTATAGAATCCAAAATGATGATTGCAAACTATTTAAATCAATAAATACATGTCTGAATTAAACAGTTTTTCATTAGTAATTAGTTGGTTAGCTTTTTTTTTGGGCAAATGACACACAAGAAATGCCAGATGTAAACTCAGCCTTACTGTTCTGATCACCAAATTTTATTACTCGCTTACAAATCCCATTACCTGAAATTTAAAAAAATTATGTACAAGTTGCTAGATGAGGAGAATGAATTTTTTAGATTAAATTGATTACGTGAACAAGTTGCCAAATAAAAAAAGTAAGTGCTTCACAGGAATTGATTTTTTAGTCTCACGCCTTGTTAAAATCATTAAGTTGGTAATCCAGTAGGGAAGAGCTTCTACCAAAAATGCTTAATTCCGAACACTATTACCTTTTTTGAAATTTTTTGCTGGGAAGTCAATGTATGGTAAAACATCTAAAAATTATTGCGTTTAAACTCTTAAAGACGAATAGGAGGCTAAACACATAACTGTGAACATAGTATTATATACACTCAAAAAAATATCATCGAAATGCAATCAGCAAAACAAATTGTTAACATTTAATTTAAAAATTAACAATCACCATTGTTAATATAACAAATTTAAATTTTTGTAGTCAGTTAAGTTACTCAACAAAATTATTTGTTAAACTATATCATAACGGAATGCGCACATGTCGGAAAAACAAGAAATCATCATGACAGGTAAGCAAGTTAGTTTATTATCCCTGAGGTTGCCAGTTCAACTCCGCCCAAAATCATTTAGTGTTTTTCGCAGACAGTTTTAATTAAAAAAACTTTGAAATCTAACAAAAATAAATGTTGAAAAAAATAAATAAATTTTAACAAACTCTTTGTTGATATATTTAATTGAAAATATTTTTTCAGATTTTCCTTTAACTTACAATTTCATTAATTGTATTTACAAAAATCGTTCTAGGTTAAAAATCATTTAATTATTTAATTGATATAACAAAAAAATTAATTGTATTTACAAATCATTTTTTTCTGTGTAGTTAAGTAGCTATTGCTATAAAAGGGTGTCCTAAGACACCAATCTTCTTTTTTTAATTTTTGTGTTTTTGAAAAGTTAAAATAACTACGAAAAATACAAAACGTGTGACTTACAGAACAGCAGAAATCCTACTTGTGGTATATTGGAAGTTTGTTCAAAAAAGTTTTCAATAAACACGTTGAACGCTTATAATGAAGGTATAGCGGACTTCGAAAACAGCAGACTTTTCAATTCTGCTAGTGTTTGTCATACATATATACATAAATATATCCTAGAAATATTTTTTTTTCCTTAAAAATTGTGATTTATCATTTTTCTTTCGTTAAAATTAAATTAAATAAATAGAGCAAAATATAAAAATTTATGTACAGGAAACCCGCAAATATGCAATTGCATGTTTTTTCCTGTGTGACGTATTAATACGACGATAATTTACATATTTATCCGTTTCAGAACTTTTTATGAATTTTGGCATCAATTTGTTAGTGCATATTTTGGAATATTTTACCCTTTAAAGCATGTTTTTGCATATATCAGTCTTACATGCATATTTTTAGAATTTTTTCTAGTTTTTAGAGCATATTTGACGCTTTTAGGGCAAATAGTGTACTGTATAAATTTTTCTTATATATTACGCAGTTATTACGGACGTAAGTTTCAATTAAAATTTGCTTATGCTATTTGTGACAGACTAGGTCCCGATTGCACCAGTCTTCATAAAAGTTTATTTATATGTGACAGGCAAAGATTTTTATTTTAAGATCCCAGCAAAAAAAGAGACTCCAATAAAGTCATGAAAATGTAGAGTTTGCGATCTGGAAGTAGTGAAAATTTCGATCGGATCTAATGATTTTTACATAGGGTTGTCATTGAAAGAAGTTCTCTTTTTCGATGCCTGGTAACTGAATTGGAAGCGATTTTAAGAAAAATTCCCTTTTTTTTTGTTCAATGATAATATTTCCATCTAGGAAAAATTGTAAATAGTTACTTATTTTAACAATTCGTTTCTTTTTATACGAATTTAAACCCGAAACAGTGTTTTTATGTAAATTTAAGCAAATAACTTAAATTTTAGACCAAAATTAGTTCATAAATTTCTTTAACAAATATGATTTTTTTTTAAATTCTGGTGAGCATTTTCTAACACTATGGAGGAGTTACAAGGTTTTGTATGACTAAAATAAGCTTCTATATGGTTTTTAGCTTACTCTCGGCAAATTAAAAATATCGATTTTTTGGAAGCAATGAAAATTTAGTTCCACTAGAATGACTTCCATTTTTTTCACTGGGATCTAGGTCAATATTTTGTTGTGTATTGGAATAACAAAAACAAAAATATTGTCTTATTTATCCATTTATCGAAAATACAGTTCCAAAGTTTTAATTCTGATTATGATTCTTTTAAATTTGAAGTTTTATTTTTACAGCCGTACTGAAATTTTTTTAACGTACACTTCAAACCCAAATTATTTTCTTTTTATTTTATTTATTTTGGATTATTTTGTATGCAAATATTGTTGAATTGTTGAATTTATTTAGAGCATATTTCTGGTTCCCCTGTTTATGTATGTATGTACATTAGGGGTATAGTTCTTAAAAATTTTTTAAAATATCAAAATTGACATAGCAGAGTCCGATAGACCATAAGAAACTATATATATAAAATATTTAATATTGCACTCGGAATAATTTTAGATTATGTAAGGTAATATTTTTGTTAGTACAAGTCCGTGCTTTAAGTGTTTAGAAATACCAATTGAGAAACATTAAAAAACATTATAATTTTTGTGGTTATGTACTAGGACACGGTTAACATCAAGGTACTATGCCAAAAAATTGGTTATATCCCTTACATATGTACATTAGGGTGGCCGTTATTTTACTTTTTTTGATTTCTTCTATCACCCGTTCGGTTCTGTTTTATTTAAAAAAAATACAAAAAATTTCATGCCCTCAAGTCCATATATTCAAAGTAATTTATTTTTTATTTTTTTAGATTTATTTTGACTATATATATAGTATACTGTACATGTATAAAATAATTTAATATATATAAGCTCTCATTTTACATGCTTGAAATAAACAATTTCCATATAAATATAATTTTGTTACATAAAATTGGTGGTATTTTGTTGGTTATTTTCCTCATTATTCTCTAAAATATTAATTTTAGCAAAACAACTAATGTTGCTGACTTGAAGAGCTAATATTGCCACATATCATATTCTTGTAAAATGATTTTTTAAAAAGATAGTCATATGCAAAATATTACATTTAAAAATGGGCTTTCAGGGCCTGGCCCTTAAACGCAACTTATTTAAAAACAATATTTTCACTGTTTTTCATAAAAAGCTCAAAATTCGAAGTCTTTAACTGCTGTACCATTAATATTGAAGAACAGCTCAAAAGAAGTTCAAATTCCGCAAAATAAGATTGATATGTATAAAACCAAACGTAAGCATTCCGAAAACAAACCCATCTAGAAAGTTTCAACAACAAATTTTATTCTATAGGATCAAAATCTGAAATAAGAGTAACTAAAAATGCTTTTGATAAAAATGAAACGAAAACACCAAATCGTGATAAGAATATCGAAATAAAAAGTGAAAAGGTAGAAAATCTAACAGTTGCAGAGAACTTTAACTCAAAAGGTAGTTAATAATAACTTAAATTTTATTATATTTGAAGTAATAAAGCTAGATAGGCTTTTTGTAGTCGCTTTTCTGAGCACAAATGTAATGCTTAGAACACATGATAACAGTTTGTGACATCGCAATACCGTGTACTAGTGGCAAAGTTTGTCATTTCCAATATTTTTCGCTGTATCGCATTGCTTTACAAACAAAGAGCATAAAGGCAGGGTCATAATGGTCGCATTCATAAGAAGTAGCTGTTGAGCTCAACAGTTGTGAAACTGCTGGCAACTGTTGGCCCCAACAGCTACTTCTTAGAAACGGCTTGATGCATATAATGTAGTTGTATATCTTTATTTCGTTACTTCATCGCATTTGTAATGTAAAACTTAACAAATATTTGTTGCTGCCACCTAACAAAGCATATAAAAGAAATAGCTCTATTTGACCAGCTGTTCAGGCTGAGCACAACGTATTGACTATAGGTAGCGAAAAAATTTTATGATGGAAAATTACTCAACTGTTGAGTGGAGCAGAGATACTCAACTATGCGTTTCTAAGACAAACACTCAACGGTTTCGCAACTGTTACGTCTTATGAATGCGACCAATGAATCCGTCATACGTTAAACTTCGCCTTTTTCAACTGGCATTAATCTAACGACGGAGAAGGTTTGCACAATGAGTACTTTATTGACGGAAGTATTTAAACAGGTTCAATAGGTTGATTCTCCATTTTATTTATTAAATTCAACTTTTATTATTTATTTAGTTTATTTCTTTTGCTTCATTTTATTTTTGGTCCTACAAAACACAACAACCTAAATCAGAACATACCAAAAAAAACCAACCAATATCTGTCAAACTACTTAACGTACGCAAAAAGTTAAAAGTTTAACAATTTTTATACTTTGCGTTGACGGACACGTACTCAATGTAACAGACCTCATAAGAAACCATGTGTTTCAACTTAGCTGTCAGTTGAAAAAGGGGAAGTTTAACGTATGACGTATTCAATGTGCCCCGACCTTAATGTTGACGGTAGTGCACACATTTTGGTAATGACAATAAAAAATTATAACAAAAGAAATGCCAGATGTGTAATCAGCAGAAGTTGGTGCTTTTTGGATAACGTTCAAAACAAATTATATTAATAGGAAACTATTTATTTGAAAAAGCTAAAAACCTAACCATGGTATTAAAAATATTAAATGCATAAATGAGTCTCTCAGCTATATTATGTTCTGTGAGAAATCCATCCATCCATCTTCTCTTACTCTACTTTTGTATTGATAGTTGGTAATGGAAAGAACACTAACAAAAAATGTGGGTTACATCACTTTTGTCTCAAAGGCCCTAAAATATATGTATGTAAAGGCTTTTTACATTTGGCAAAGTATTTGTCAAATTCCAAAAAGCTAAAATCCGAATTCATAAATTTATAGCCGGCATTCAAACTTCTTATATTCCAATTTTAACTAAATAAATATATCGATCATTAAAATATTTATTTAAATAAATGTTCAATAGAGTCACAAAACAGTTTTTTTAACAAATCGTAAGCTAAGTTTCAAGTTTAAAATGTAATCAACTCTTAACCTCAAAAAGAAACCTTGATTTCTGCCAATTTTACTAAAATTTGGAGATTTTACACATTAAGTTTTTGGACTTAAAAATTGGCGGAAAATTTCAGTGATGGCCTG
Organism: Tachina fera; assembly: GCA_905220375.1. Lineage (NCBI taxonomy): Eukaryota > Metazoa > Arthropoda > Insecta > Diptera > Tachinidae > Tachina > Tachina fera. The sequence continues at coordinate 60,587,336 of LR999964.1, read as the reverse complement.
CAAGGTTAACTGATTTTCATATTTTTTTTAATATTTAGTTCCATAATTTTACTTAAATTTAAATGGATCATTCAATATCTACAAAATTTTTCACTTTTTCTATATATTAATTGCATTTCATAGATATACATAAGAATTCAAACTCTTTCATTGCTACACCTCAAGTAATTAAACCGAATCCACAGAGTAAGATGAAGCTAGAGTTTAAAAAATTTTCTCCGAATTTGAAAAACAAATTAGAAAATGTTAAAAATTTGGAAAGCAATATACATATGTACAAGACTAAAGGTTGGTGTTAAAAACTATATTTTAAAAATTTTAATTTTTGAAAATTAAATTCTTCAGCACCAAAAAATTTAATGGAAATAAAAACAGGTGATATTCAAGATACAAATATATCAACACACCAAACTAAAAATTCTGAACACACAAGTGAAGCAGTTGGAAGATTCTTGCAAAACTTCAATTCAAAAGGTATTGGTACTTGTATATTAATATTAGGGATAAGGAACAATGCATAAATTTTTCAACAACATTGTTAGCAGTGATTGTGATGTATAAATCACTATTTTTCTAAAATAGTAATCTTACGCAAAAGTGGAGGTACTCTCCAGCTGGATAAAGTAAAAAATATATAGGGTACCCTTAAGATATCAATCCTTCTGATCTTCTTCCTTCAGTTATAGAATTACAAACTTTAAATTGTTGAAATATTTTTAGGCACTGGAAATTTAAAAACAAGCAAATTAACTAAATCAAAAAGATCACCTGGCGGCGGCTGTCGTAGCGGTAGTTCGGGTGATGATGGTGGCGACAAAAAATTATTCAAAGGACAAGAAACAAGTTCAACAAAAGGTGAACTTACTTAAAATTTGAAAGATAAAAAATTTAATTGTAAAAAAACTAGATCTACATACAATTTGATTTCATCTCATTAATATCTACTAAACTGTGGCTTCGTTGCAGCTCGCCGCAAGAAATTCTGGCGTTCTTTTTCGATTACCATATTGCCATTTATCTTGGGCCTGACTATTTACACAATAAGCAGCGTAGGAGCCGTAGAGATGTTCAAACGTATGCGTCATAATGCAACATCTACAGAGAGTCCTGCCTTTCATGGAAATAGTTTGACAACGGAACAACTATATTTGAATGAAAGTGAATTACAGGATAAAGTTGTTGAGGACAAAATTGACAGTTTAACTGAAAATGAAACTGAAAAGCAGAATGTAGAAATTGTCGAATTTTTGCATTAGTTGCGACTTCAATAATGTTTATATTTCCCTTCGTGTAAATGTCTAAAAGAATAAATGATTTACACACATGCATACATACATACATACAAACATACATATACCCATTTTATTCTCTGAATCAAATACTAATTTTTTCAATTTAGGTCCTACAAAGAAATTTGTAAATTCAAATGAAAAATTTTGAAATAATTTGTTTGGAAAAAACACCGATTTTTTTTTAATCAACAGATTGTCTGATTCAAAAAAATTGTTTAATCAAAATAAAAAGTAAATAAAATAAATAACTGTTGTGTACAGTATGCAATTTCTATATTGGAACAGAAATGTTCCAATTGTAAGTTTGTTACAAGTATTACTTTATATTGTTACGTAAAAAGATTCCTACAGGGTTAATGCAAAGAACTATCTAGAAGTATTTAACTAAAGCAACAAACGTACACACATATTCACGTGCAAGCACTATAGCAACAACAATTGTGTACAAAGCTACAGACATACACGTATACAAATAAAAGTGCGAGCACTTATGGTAACAACCCTGTACTAAAAATAGCACACTGCACTACCAACATACAAGTCGTTACTTTGAAAATTCAAAGATTAACGGCCAATCGAATCACCTACAAACATCTAGAAACGGCGACATGAATTTTCCCCAGTATGCTAGAAGACTGTTTGAACATCTGGCTACCAATAAACAAACACGTCTATACGGCCATATCGTTTCTTATGTGTTGGTCTTTACTAAGTACATGAATGCATGTTGCCACACCATCTGCTTGCGAATATTCTAGATCCGGTGTTGGTTGTATAAAAAGGGCTGCCATATGCGAGAAGTAAGTCAGTACAAATTGGAATTTAGTAGAGTGAACATCGTTGAAAGTAAAAGACATCGTGCCGTGGATAATAACGTTAAGAAGTAAATAAGAAAAGACAAGTTGTAATTGGTTTAGTCAAGAATAAAAGGAAGTGCAGTTGCAAATAAGAAAATCGTGTTGTTATTTATTTTTATTTTTGAGCAATCAAAAGAACTCACACGTTTAATAAAATTTAAACGTAACATTTGGTGTCAGAAGTGGGATTGCAAAATTAAAATAAAAATAATTAATTAATCAGAGAATAATGAATTTGTAATACATGGAAAGAAAATCTACAATGAAGTTCGAAGACTTAAAAGTGGAGCAACTCAAAAAGGAATTGAGTAAGTGTGACCTGCCGACAACAGGTAATAAGGCAGAACTTCAAAAGAGGCTAACAGATGAATTCAAGGGTCGTGGCGTTGACATAGGAGCGTACGAATTTGAAGAGAAATATGAGATGGAAGAAGCCTCTGCTTCTTTTACTAGTACTCCAACCAGTACAGACATCAGCGCAACGTTTGCTGCCATGATGAGCGAAATAAAAGCGCACTATGAGAAAATGGAAACTAGCCTGGAAAGAATGGATGAGCAATTTCAGGAGTTTTCTAAGCTAAACAACGAGAGAGTTCTAGCTGAAGTTAAGGCCACAAATAAGAGACTTCAAGAAATGTCTGAGGGCTTATATAGAAGAGTAGATGGCATTAAAGTACAAGTCAGTAAATCAGACGAAAAGATTTCTGACTTGGAGCAGATCAACGATGAAATTTTAGGCAATGAAGAAAATGTTGACGAAATCAACAGTGGTCAGTGTCAACAAGTTGGAAATGAGCGAAGTTTGTCAGAAGTCTCCAGCGAAGTGAATGAAGCTCGTGACGTAGAAGATAGTCAAGCGGTCAGTGAAACAGTGGAACAAGCTATGGGTGAAATGGTCTTGCTTTCTCACGGTAAAGAAACTGCTACAGTAAACAAAGCGCGCAGCATAAAAGCAGCAAGGAAGAAGAAGACAACTTTTGTAAGGAACCTCAAGCGTGTGGTAAGGCAAAGTCTAGTCGAGAAACAAAGTAGAGTCAGTGCAATAGGCCATAAGTGTGGAAGGAGTGGTCATCTCCAGTGTATGGTAAGGCAAGCTCTAGCCAAGGGACAAGGTAGAGTCAGAGCCAAAGGCCATAAGTGTGGAAGGAGTGGTCATCTCCAGTGTATGGTAGGGCAAGCTCTAGCCAAGGGACAAGGTAGAGTCAGAGCCAAAGGCCATAAATGTGGAAGGAGTAGTCTTCTCCAGGGTATGGTAAAGCACGCTCTAGTCAAGAGACAAAGTGGACTCAGAGCCAGATGCCACAAATGTGGCAGAAGTTGTCATCTACAGCGTACGGCATGGCAAGCTGTAGTGGAAATACCAAGCAGATTCAGTACCAAGGGCTGCAAATGTGGAAGAACTTGTCATCTTCAGCGCAAGGCAAGGCAAGCTGTAGTGGAAACAGGAAGCAGAGTTAATACCAGGGGCCGCAAATGTCAACGAAGTAGTCACCTCCAGCGTATGGTAACACCAGTCAAAGTTGAAAGACGAAGCAGAGCCAGAACTAAAGTCTACAAATATGGAAGAGGTAGTCGTCTACAGCGCAACTACAAGGCGTATAGAAAACGAAGAAAGAAACAGGCAGTTATGATGTGCCTATTCGGGACGAATAGGCTTAAGTGGGCGGCAGTGTTACGTAAAAAGATTCCTACAGGGTTAATGCAAAGAACTATCTAGAAGTATTTAACTAAAGCAACAAACGTACACACATATTCACGTGCAAGCACTATAGCAACAACAATTGTGTACAAAGCTACAGACATACACGTATACAAATAAAAGTGCGAGCACTTATGGTAACAACCCTGTACTAAAAATAGCACACTGCACTACCAACATACAAGTCGTTACTTTGAAAATTCAAAGATTAACGGCCAATCGAATCACCTACAAACATCTAGAAACGGCGACATGAATTTTCCCCAGTATGCTAGAAGACTGTTTGAACATCTGGCTACCAATAAACAAACACGTCTATACGGCCATATCGTTTCTTATGTGTTGGTCTTTACCATGATACAATAATATAAAGGTAAAACCGTTCTCTCTTTTCGTCGCCATATTAACCTTCTGACGTTTGTCCCAATTATTTTTTACTCTCAGAATTAATGCTACCTTATTAATTTATGAAATCCGAGTTTTTGATTAATTTTTTGACTTTTTTGTTTATTTAATTTAAAAATATTGAAAAATATTTAAATTATTTCATTATGTGAGAAATTTTTAGATAATTTAATTGAACTGTAGTGAATTTTTTAATCAGAAATAATTTATAGTTAGGCTCAAGTTCAGTAATTTCAATTCTTATTGAATGAAAATATTTTTATTAATTAATGTGAGTTTCTAAAGAAGAGAAGAAAAATTAAACTTAGACTTTAAGCTGGGGGAAATACCGATACTTTTCAGAAAAAAAGGACCACGTCTTTTTTTAAAGAAATTTAATAATTGTAACATGGCCCTATGTTTGCAAACAAAATTTTGATGGTAACCGACAAGTGCAGTATCTTAACATAAAAAATTATTAAGAAAAACTAACAGCCTGTTTGTGTAAGACGTTGACGATGAAAATCTTGACGTTAGGCGCTCAAACGCAACGGCTGCATAATTTGCTGTAAACACAACTGGGACCAACGAATAATTTTTCTTTACGAATATTCGTCGTAGGAAATAAAGGAAAAGTTTATTTTCTTTTTAACAGTTCGTCAGACCATTATTGGTTTGTAGCATATGCGATTTTTAATAGATTTTAAGGCTTGTTTCCGATTTTGCAAATTCTCGTGAATTTGCAATGTTCACCATGCCCAGTAAGCGAGCTTTTTTCAAGTATTCTGCTTAACAGTTTTCGGCAATTTTAAGCAATATATATTATGTTATGATGCTTTTAGCAAGTTTTTGCTAATATTCTCGTTTATTTTGCCGAATTTTTGATATTTTCGAACATCGATGTTTTTAAGAATGATGTTGCACCCCTAGCCGTGAGGCTTTTTTATTATCAGGTGAATTAAATAAAAAATCAAACATTTGCTTACTTTTTTAGGTCATATTACAGGCAAATTTCGTTATCCTCATTGTCAATTGATACAACAATTAAAAAAATATGTATTAAACTACAATTTCTAAACTCAAATTACACATTTCAAAAAGCATTCCTAAATAAAAGTTACCATTAAAAAATGTATGTGGCAACGTTTTCCTCTCTGTTTACAAAAAACAGTATTCAAATAATTTTGGTAAAAGTCATAATTAATTTTAAACGTCAAATGTGGTTTTACCTTTATATTATTGTATCATGGTCTTTACTAAGTACATGAATGCATGTTGCCACACCATCTGCTTGCGAATATTCTAGATCCGGTGTTGGTTGTATAAAAAGGGCTGCCATATGCGAGAAGTAAGTCAGTACAAATTGGAATTTAGTAGAGTGAACATCGTTGAAAGTAAAAGACATCGTGCCGTGGATAATAACGTTAAGAAGTAAATAAGAAAAGACAAGTTGTAATTGGTTTAGTCAAGAATAAAAGGAAGTGCAGTTGCAAATAAGAAAATCGTGTTGTTATTTATTTTTATTTTTGAGCAATCAAAAGAACTCACACGTTTAATAAAATTTAAACGTAACAATATTAAATGTATCAACTAGAATTTTCACTCCATATTGTTTTTGGTTTTGCTTAAATCAAAATTGGATCAAACTATTTACTGGAATAGTAAAAAATATTTACTGAATCAAAATTTTATTTCAAACATACTTTTCTTTGGAAGTTTTTTGGGAATAATTTTTTCTGTGTTAACCATTCTTCCACTAATTCTGCTTTTATCTCATATATATTTGAAATGGAGAGTGTTTTTAAACTCATGGTTACTTTCGTATATATTTAATAGGGCTCAGGTCTAATGAATGCGAAATATTTAATAGGCTTTATTGAATTTTGTGTTAAAATAGTTTGAAAAAAATGTTAGTACTTCAACAACTACAAACTAGTATTTCTGGCAACAATTATCAAAAAATATTTAAAAAATCTAATGTGTTGCAAGTCATGGGTATGCCGATAGATATGCGTAAATATGCGGGATGTAACGAAGAATGCGCATCGATACATACAAGTATGAAATAAGGTGCGCAGCGGTATGCGCAAGTATGAGAATGAATGGGTATCAATACGCACTAGCGTAACAAATGTTTGATATGTGCTGGAGTATCCAAAAATGTACCTACCAAAAGAGTTCATTACCTGTGAAATAAGAATAATAAGTAGCAAACTAATATTTAAGACGACTACAAGCGAAAATAATAAAAAATAAACAGAAAAATCCAGCAAAAAGACTTAAATTATGTAGTCCAAAGAGCTTGTCATTTTCAGGCCTTCTTAATCATTACATGAAGTGAATTAATTTTTAATGTTTTTTCTAAATCTGAATAAATTTATCATTATTTAAGTGATGAAAATTAACATCCAAAACGCTTTAAAATCATCACCCACTCATAAAACATAATTATTTTTTAACCTATGAAAAATCTTCTTCGAAAGCAGCTAGTTGTTCCGTTCTACTACGAGTTTGTCAGAATATTTACAACTAAGTTTAGTGTTATTTGTTCATTAATAATTATCACATGTAATTTGGCTTAAAAAGCGATACGAACTTTAGCCCGTTCAAATCATAAAGAAATAATTTTTTTGACATTATTATTATAAAATTTTTGTTTGTGTATTATTTTAACAATTTCATTTCAGAATTTTTGTCAAGTTATTTACACACATACATACATACATACATAAATATTTAGATTTATTAAACATAAAAATTAATTCATATTTTTTAGTGAGAAAATTTATTAATATAATGTTAAAATTGAAGACTTTTCTATCAACCATATATCCAAGACTATATCACAATTCCAATAAATTATATTGTAAACCTGCAAATAAATTGGAGCCAACATCAAATTCAGCAGATGAATTGGATGGTAAAACGCTAACGTCTTTCCCAAATAGTGATTCCAATCTTAAATCCATTGATAAATCCCCAGAGGTATCAAATGCTGGAAATAGCTGTAGAGTTGAGGATAAAAAAGCTGCCAGAAAAGTCGATGGCAAAAGTAAAATAGGAAAAAAATCCGTTCAGTCGAAAACAAGGGGGCCACAGCATCCTGGTCCTCCTGGAGGTTACATTTTAGATAAGTGTGATATGTTTGATATACCGAGGCCTAATTCAAAAAAGTGGAGAAGGATTTCTTATGCGGTGCTTCCATTAGTTCTTGGATTGTCAGCATTTATTATGGCCACTAAAGATGAGCATAGAGAACATGGATTTATACCATACGAACATTTGTACAGGCGCACTAAACGTTTTGCTTGGCGTGATGGTAAGACATCACTGTTTCACGGACCCAATAACTTAATACCGGAAGAAGAGGAAGAACGTATAAATCGTGAAGAGCAAAAAGAAGGAACACCCAGATATAAAAAGCATGTCGATGAAGAAGAAAAAATAAATGAACAAAAGGAGGACGCTGTTGAAGAGCTGGAAAGACGCGAAGAACGTCATGAGCAGGAACAAAATGAAAATTAATGAAAATCCATATAAATTTTTTTATAAAATAAATTTAATTTTCTAAGATTTGCATAAACGTGCACAAAAACATACAAATGTATTAATTAATTCATTAACATTTTCTTACATCTGTGACAATACTGCAGTGCTCTTGTGGTTTATTTTTCACGTTGAGAGGCGGGCACTCGACACAACAGACATCGTTTTTGGGAGTATTGGCCACTAGGCGGCCAATGTTTTCCTTTTGCTGATTGTAATTACTTCGGCTACTAGTTGATATTTTTGGCTCTGATTTAACAGATTTAACTTCGGCGGATTTATTGGAAGGGTTTGGCGTTATACTGGTTTTACCCCAATATTCCTTAAAACAGAAAAAAATTTATCAAAATCAATATGTTATAAATAGGGTATTTGTTATACTTGCGGAACATCCCATATTATTATGGCGCCATCGATGCAGCCAGTTACGAAGAATTTTCTACATGGACTATATGCCGCACTTTTGACTGCCGATGCATGTTCAGAAGCTTGGGCAACAACAATTCCTTGATTGTAGTCCCAAAGCTAAAGTAAAATAAAAAATTGTAAATTAAGCCAACGAGCAATAATCTTATAAATTATAATTTTAATTAACCCCCCACTAAAAAAAAGGGGTGTTATAAGTTTTTAGTGTGTGTCTGTCTGTGTTCACGTACAGTCCAAACGGCTGGATCGATGTTTATTATAATAATAACAAAAATTTAAAATTTTAAAAACCCCCGAATATATCGAGAGAAGATGCAATATCTTCTAAACGGATGGACCGATTTTCTTAAAACATGGCTGAGAACTAGAGTTGAGCGATATTTTGAAACCTTTCTTTCTTTAATCACAGCGATTGAAAAATCACTAATCACAACTGTGACTGAATTTATCAAGTAACAGGTTTCGAAAATATAGTTCTTTTATACAAACTGTGATTGTTCTTATATGCTTACTTAACATTAGATAAGGCTACCAGATGAATTTTTTTATACGTTCAGCTTTTTTCGATAAAAAATCGTCGAATCGTGTCAAATCGTCTTTTCTGGCAACTATGTACAGCTCACATTTCTATATTTGCAATTTTATTGTCTCTCTGCCTCTTATAAATACAATTCTCAATATTTGCACGGGGTTGATTGTTAATTGTTTGGTCTTGTTGCTCTTCTTATTAGTATTTATCAAGATACCAATACCAATAAAGACTTTTAAAGCAGAAGAGCTGAAATGAATGAAATCGTGATCACAGTCACAGTTTAATTTCACTGCTGCTCTTCTTATTAGAATTTCTCAAAATAATAGAACTGCTACAAACAAAATACTGCTAAGCTGTGATCACAGTCACAGTTTAAAAGAACAGCGATTTAAAAATCACATTCACAAGGAGCAACATTATTAAAAAATCACGTTATAGCTCATCACTACTAAGAACCCTCTCGATCAAGTCACCTTTCAAACAGAAAAAACTAAATCAAAATCGGTCTAGCCGTTTGGTCTGTACGTTGCCACGGACAGACACACATATACACAGACACACACTACAAACTTATAACACCCCTTTTTTAGTCGGGGGCTAAAAACCAATATTGAATTTTCTTGTTTATATAACGCATGCCAAGCTTAATACGAATTTAAAAAAAAAACACATTTTTTAGTTAAGCATGTCTAGATGCATTTCGATGCTGCCTAGGAATCAGTAGAATTCAACCACAATTCAAAAATGCTATAAAACCCCCGTGGCCGAAAAAGCTTTTTCAAAAAAAAAAACCAATATAGTGTTTTAGAGATGGGGAAAAAATATCGATGTATCGAAATATCGATATTTGAGCAAATAAATAACAATATATATCGCCGATATTTCAAAAACCTCTATATCGATACATCGATTCTTATTTACGAGTATCGGGTTTCGATATTTTTAAGAGCTCTATACATTTTAGCAGTTTTTTAACTCTGGGATATGGGCATCACTGCTAGTGATGCGAAGAAAAAATAGAGAAGTTTCATAACAACAGAAACGGCGCTTCTATAAGGTGATCCCACTAAGTCATGTGACTTTTATTTATTACCAAGCTAATTGTCAAATTTGGTTTGTGTGGGTACAAGCCTAAAGGCAGAATTAAGAGTCTGAACACAATGTAACGATTATTTATTGCCGTGCGGTTTTCCATACGATTTTGAAGTAAAAATCCGCAGTAAAAATCCACATAAACATTTTTGCCAGTTTCACAATACATATTTACTATTCACTATTTACATACATAAAAAAACATACTACAAGTATTGCTATTTACATATTGTAGTGAAACAAATTTACTTTAAATTAATGTACTTGATAAGTATATATAAAAATGATTACATTTTCATTTTTATAATTGTCACTTAAAAAATTTTCATTATTCTTTTGTTAAACTTTGTAAAAAACATTTAATTTTTAAAATATGTATATTTAAAAATATAAATAAATTTAGTTGCGTTTTATAAACTTTTTTCTAAAAATAAAACAACTATAATATAAACTGCTTTAAACAATAGAAATTTAATTTTAATTAACTTAATAAAAAATATGGCGTGCTTCTATTGCAACTTGTACGCTTTTGTACTTCTACTTTTTTGTTAAACATATTTTTGCTGTTTTACGCATATATGTATGCTTAATTTTCAAAATTTTGACGTTATTTAGACATATCTGGCTGTATTTTAAGTACAATTTGCATTAAATTTGAATTTTTGTGTAAAAGAGGACAAATATTGTTTTATTGATACAATTAACAACAAAATCGATATAAATTAACTGCCTTATTTATAAAACTTATTAAGGATTTAAAAAGGTTTTTTAGAACAAATTTCCATAAAAATTTCTCTTAAAAAGCCATAATAATTCTTATAAATGAGGCTGTTAGACATTTATGCTCTTATGCAAAAACGATTGTTAAAGTTAAAGCATGCATTAAAACCGGTTTTGCCATACAAAATTCGTTCATTAAACCAACTTTAAGTTTACCAATTGTTTTTGCATAAGGGGGTTAGAATATTTCAACAAGAAATTAGGCAATATATGATCCTAAATTTGGGCCAATGTTTTAGAGTGTTGTTGTATGCAAAAACACTATTTCAACTTTTTTTGACAGATGCTTACAGTTCGCACGCCCACTAACGCGTGTTATATACTTTCACCTTAAGACAGAACGTAACTCAAATTTTACATTAAAAAAAATATATAATTGCTGAAGTTATGATTTTGGTTTATAATGCTGCTGTTATTTATTTTAAGAACGAGGTTTAAACTTTGGCTGAATAATATGTGTTTTAATATAATGGGCAATAATAAACAAAAACTGCAAGTTTTAATTTTTTGCAGCCTTATTTATAAAAATTATTAAGACGTTATAAAGACTTTTTAAGAAAAATTTGTATGTAAATTTGTTCTAAAAAACCTTTTTAAAGCCTTAATAAGTTTTATAAATAAGGCTGTTATTATTTAACTGGTTTTCATTGAAGAAAATAATTATTATATCAAGAACTTCATACCTTAACCATTTGATCACTGCCCACAGAAACAAAATAGTCCCCAGTTTCATTGATGGTCACAAAATTCACTGATGTTTTGAGCGAGCCCTGTAGTTCACGGATCAAACTGCCATTGTAAACACTCCAATAGCCAATGCGACCGTCGGTGCCGCAAGTTAAAATGTGAACGCCAGAGGGAAAATATTTAGCAGTCATAAATTGTGTATTGGCCGTTAAAACAGTTTTGCGGGTTAATCGGCTAAATTTAATACAAATAAAAATATGTAGTGTTATTATGTTCGGCTATGCCGAATCTTATATATGTACCCTTCACCAAAAACTAAAAAATTGCCACAACCGAAAAAAAAATTTCGGGACCTTAAATGTTTCAAAAAATGTTGACATCAGATAAGATATTCGATTATATAGGCTTATAGAATTTATTTTATAATAATCTCTTTTAGCTTATCTTGGAAGATTTTTTTGGAGCTTTTGGATTTTTTTAATTTTTTGCTAAGCTGAAGTTTTTACTCTCATATATTAAATGATGTGCAGCCAATTTTGAATGTTTTTTTTCGGTTTCAAAAAATTTTTATATTTGATCCCTTAGAATTTCTTTCCTAATTTGCTTGTATCAAATTTTTCTGGATTTTTCGCAACTTTCATTCAAAGTCAATTTTTCGAGCTTTGGCCCATATGTTAGAAACATTATAAACGGAATACACAAAAGATGTTCGCAGAAAATTTTTATAAATGGTGGACAGAATGAAAAAAATGAAAATCGTAGACGGACTATGTTAAACTTCTTAAGATATTTGGAATATGGCAACAAAACGGAATGATAGTTGCATGTATGTATCTATGTGATCTCCATATGTGGTAAAGGGTGTAACAAAAATAACAGAAATAATTCTTTAAATTACTTAACATCCCAAATGACACAAGAGCCATCAATACTGGCCGAGATAACTTCAGTATTAGATTTATTGAAATCCAATGATGTTATAGGACCTGAGTGATCTTTTAAAACTCCCAATAGGCTTTGGCGAAATGGTTCAATTTTCCATACACGTACTTGACCTTCAATACCACCAGTGACTAAAACACGTCCGTTCGAAGAAATCGCTAAGGCACTACAGCCTTAAATATTTAAATCGAAAATTTTAAATTTATTTTCACACACATGTACATAGAGTGGCCGTTATTTATTAGTTTTTGATATCTCTTATTCTCAGCCCCCAAATCGGTTCAGTTCTATGTAAAAAAATACAAAAAATTTCATAGTGATAAGTTGTGTTTTAGGGGGTGCGTCCGCCCCTCAAAGTTGACCTTCAAGCCCATTTTTCGATGTCATTTTTTGCATATGACTATGTTTTTAAGAAATCATTTTACAAGAATGTGATATATAGCAAAATTTTAGCTCTTCTAGTCCACAACATTAGTTTCAAAGAAATTTTTTTGATAAAATTAATATTTTAGGAAATAATGAAGAAAATAACCAACAAAATACCAAAAATTATATATAGTCACCTAAAATCCAAAAGGCCGTAACAACCAAAAAATTTAAAATAGACTTTTTAATTGATTAAAGATGGATGTACTTCAAAATTGTGTGCGAAAAGTCCATTGCGAGTGCTGTGTTTTCCAAAGTCGATCCCAAGGAAATATTTGATAGCTTCTGGAAAATGTCTTGGGATCAGAAAAAAAATATATGTTATTGCTCTTGTTGAACGCACAAACGTAAAGCGCGTTCGCGTAAAAAGCTAAAGAAGATCAATTTCGAAGAAGTCGTTATTTTGAAAATTCAAAAACTAACGGCCAATCGAATCACCTACAAACATCTAGAAACGGCATAATGAATTTTCACGATTGTGCTAGAAGACTGTTTAATCATATGGCTACCAATGAACATATAAGCCTAAAAAGCCACATCGTTGTGCGATAATAGCTTCTTGTAGTTTGTTTTACTAAGTACAAACACGCATGTTACTACGCCGTCTATTAGTGAACATTCTAGATCCGGTTTTGTAGTATAAAAAGAGTTGCCGTATGTGAGAGTCAGTCAGTGCTAATTGGAATTTAGTGGAGTGAACATCGTTGTAAGTAAAAGACCTCGTGCGGTGGATAATAACGTTAAGAAGTAAATAAGAAAAGACAAGTTGTAATTTGTTTAGTCAAGAATAAAAGGAAGTTCAGTTGCAAATAAGAAAATCGTGTGTTATTTATTTTTATTTTTGAGCAATCAAAAGAACTCACACGTTTAATAAAATTTAAACGTAACATTATATTAAGTATAGTCATAAGAAAACAAAACAAAAAAAAATACATTGAATATATGCGCTTTAGGGCTAACTTTGAGGGCCGGACGCACCCCCTAAAACACAACTTATCGCTATGAAATTTTTTTGTATTTTTTTTACAGAAAACTGAACCGATTTGGGCGGTGAGAATAAAAGAAATCAACAAAAAAAATTATCCATACAACTAACGGCCACATATGTGCCCTTAATTACGAAAGTGGTCTAAGTCATATATTTCTTTGATCGAGATATTTATTACTAGAGAAAGGATTTTCATGCATTTAAAATCACGTTTTATGCACATAAAATATGCAGTAAATGTATAAAAACATGTATTTATTATATTAGAAACTTAAAAACATCTGCTTAATTGCTTTCCTAACAAACGTTTTGAAATTAAAAAGAGAAAAGGCTCAGCTTCAATGCTTTTTTAACAAATTTTTTGTTAAATCATATGGAATACAAAATATGAGTAAAGTTCAGTCGAACTTTTATTTACGTACATTAATGAATAAATGTTTCTTTTCAAATTGTCAAAGGTAAATCTTTGACGATTTTTTTTTTTAAATTGATGTAATTAAAATGAAGTTATTGGTACGCATTTAAATGCTGTTTGTGGAATATTCAGTTACTAAGTTTTCGTTGTTAGAGCTATATTGATACAATTTGTTGCAATATATTTGAATTTATTTTTTACCGCATCTTCAATTAATTCAACTTGAGGTGTATTTCTATTAATAAAATGCAAGAAATTTTAAAGTAAGAAAACTTGCCCCCATATGCAAAAAAATAAATAACGTGTGCTTCAAGTGTACGTTAAACCCAGTTGTTGAATGAAAATTTTGTTTTAACGTACTTGAAGTGTTAAAAACGTTATTTTTTTGTTGCCAATGGGGAAAGTTTTTTGACAAAAATTTCTTTAATTTTATTGATAGAAATATAGTATCCGACAGCCTTCTGCCACGTCCCCCCTCTAGTTACTTTAGAATGTATCCGTATCGTATCACTGGATATTTTTCATTAAAGGCTGAAACACGCAAATAAGCTTTCAAAATCATTTAATATCCATATGAAATTATTGCGGTTTAAAAGAGCTATTATAAAATGCTCTTATTTCTTTCTTTAATTTTCAATGGTATTGATATTCTTGACTTAAGCCAAGATATTGAACTTTGAGTCCTACGGTGTTTTTGAATATCGATTCATATCACAAAAAAAGATCGTAAATTTTTCTCGTTTTCTCCTTTTTTGTTCTTACAGAGTCGTAAAAACTGCAGCTATTATATACTTTACAATAGTGATGCACGAATATTCGTATTCGAATTGTCGAATATTCGGCCATTTTCAAGCGAATACGAATATTTTTCCTAAGAAATTAAATAAATAAATGCATACATCTTAAACGAAATTTAAATAAATGACTAAAAATTTTAGTTTGTACAAATACATTATTTTTTTATAAAAAGTTGTGCTTTGTAACATTTTCAAATATTATTTAATGACGATCATTAAAATTTTGGGTACTTTTTATTAACTTTAAGGTACGCTAACAAGAGTTTGAAGTCCTTTTTCATAACAATTTTTTAATATTTCATATTGCAGGCGTAAATAGGACCCCAATTTAATGTCCATAGATTTCACATATAATATTGCTATTCGTATTCGCGAATATCAAAAATTTACATTCGTTACAGCACTACTTTACAATTAGTAAAAAAAACAAAATTAGGTTTATATCATGAAAAAACTAAAAAATGTATTAAAAATATACATTTATGATGAAATATGCAAAAATATGTATTTACTATAAAATATACAAAAATATGCACTACCAAATCGATGCAATTTTTTCACAAATTTGTTGATTCGCAAAGATATTTTATGTACGTTGATCTACGACCAACGACAGAAAACATGTATTTACATGAAAATCCTTTCCCTATTTATTACATTATTACATTTCAACAAATCAAAAAATATTTTTGTATTATGCAATATTTTAATTTAGAGTTGTACTAGTCTCTATTAATATAAATTTATTTAATATTTATTAAATATTTATTAAAAGTTTTCAAGATTTATTTAATATTTCAAAGCTAAAATGCATATGGCTTAGACCACTTTCATAATTAAGTGCACATATGTACATATGTATTTTGTTGACCAGCAAAACTTTTTCCAACAGTCATTACACCTACCTTTGTTATGAGCATTTGGTATGGCATATATAAGTCTACCGCTGATGGGTGTGAAAGCCCTGATCACACCGTCATTCCAGGCTGATATAATACTGCTGCCGTCATAGCTGAAGTCAATGGCGGCACAATGGAAATTATGCACCATAATCCGTAATAGTTCCTGTAGACGTTTGGTAGACCAAATACGTATAGACTCGTAACCAGCAGTAGCAAAAACTGAAGACAAATTTCTTAAACAAAAGATTTTTGAATTGAATTGATAGAGAGAACAAATTAGAATGCATTGAAAATTGTCAAATCTTACTTAGGAAAAACTATATTATGTACCGCCATTTTGTGGGATGTCTTCAAAAGTTTTAGAGTAAATAATTTTATATTCAGTAAATAAATCTCATTTGATTCTGTAGCTATATAATACTCTATGGTATTAATTTCTACAAATGATGAAATAGTACCATTAACTTTGGTTTTCTTTAGCTGAATAGTAAAATGATAAATATAATAACAAATTACATATGTATATGTATGTTTCAACCACACATTTAATAAACATACAGTCTTTAACATTGGCCAAGTGGGACTGGGATAGTTCTTAAACACATTATCCTTTATGTCTCTTCTTTCTTCAACTAGTTCGATAACACCGTCTCCGGCACCCATTAACAAAAGACCATCGCCAATAATATGCACCACTCTCAAACCATTGACATAACGATCACAGTCTTTCCCGAAAGGTTTGCGACTGTTGTGTCTCCCATATGCACCCAACATTGAAGCGAAATTCCCCGGTTTTACAACATTCATTGTATCACAACAATTAAGAGAGACTTTAACCACATCACCTGTTTGAGTACCAACATAAGCATATTCATCATTTCGATCAATACACGCACACACATAAATTCGCTGTTGTTTTCCCACGTAGACATCATGAACATTTACCTTTTTCATTTCTCGATGAATGCTCCAAATTCGCAAGTGACCTTTAAAATGAATTTTTCGAAATAATACTAGTAGATAAATCAAAGCATGAATAAGTATGTACATTAGAGCGGCTCGATTAATCGATATTGTGCCATCGATTTTTCGATAGCTTTGGCATGAGGGGAAAAAAGTTCCACTACGACATATCAAAAAAATCATTTTCGTGGCGCCAGAATTTCAATTGACTTAGGAGAGATCTGCATATTATTTGAGAGACTGACAAAACTTCTACCGAGAACGTTCGTATCTTAAGCCTTTTGTTTTACACTGTTAACGGCAATTTTCACAGTGTACAATTAAAAGCTAACAGGGACTTTAACGGCATGTTTTGTATGAGGAATATTCAGTTAAAGTTCACGCTAAAAATATTGTTCTTAAAAAATTTAAATTCTGTCGCCTCGAAAATTATTTTTTTGATATGTCGTAGATGAACTTTTTTTTCCTCATCGCAAAAGCTATTGAAAAATCGATGGCACAATATCAATTGCAAAATCGACCCACCCTTATGTACATATGTACATATCGAGCCTTTTTTTCGATTTTATCGTAAGCGACATGTTATCAAAAGTAAACTTTTTATTGAAATTAAAATTTTATGTACCTACCCATAGCTTAGAATTATCAAAATGACAAAATTGTTGATAACTTTTAATATACAGGCTGTACAAGTTTATCGTGACAATTTACGTACAAAAACAAATTTGAACATTTAAAAAACCCTTCTCCTGAAAAATTTAATTTTTACGATTAAATCGAAAATAAGGCACGATACGTATATCAATCAAGCCTTAACCGCCAAATAGGCTTGTACATGCATACATTTTTAACAATTATGATTTTGAAACAATTAATAACGATTTTGTTAAGCTTGAGGTTAATTTTGGATATTTATTTATTTGTTCATTTAATTATTTATTTCGATATTTCGCCTTCCGCTGGATAGCATGAAATAATGAGTAACAATAAACAAAAATATATAAAAACAGTAATAGTCACACGTCTTTATCCTTCTTAACCCCCTACCAAAAAAAAAAGGGTTAAGTTTGTAGGCGGTAGGAACTAAGTCCCCAATGAACTAAGTCCCCAAAACATAAATGAACTAAGTCCCTAAAGTTTTATATGGATGGCAACAAAAACAATTTTTGGGGAATTAGTTCTCTTTTTGTTAAATTTTTGGGGCCAAGTTCATTTTTATGTTCGAGGACTTAGTTCATAGCGAACTAAATCCCCAAAATTTAGGGACTTAGTTCATTTACGTTTTGGGGACTTAGTTCATTGGGGACTTAGTTCCTACCGTCTGAAGGCCATAGGAAGTAAGTCCTCTATGAATTAAGTCCCAAAAAACGAACTAATTCCCAACCAACGGAAAGAGTTATAGACATCATCGAAGCATTTAATATTGAAAGCGTGTGGAACGGCTTTGGCTTGTCGAAGGACAGGGCAAAACCGAAGCATTTCTTCACCGCGGCAATTAAGGAGGAAAATTTTTCATTCTGCTTGTTTTCATCATTGAAAACAATAGAATTAATAAAAGCAAATATATCTCCAACTAAAAGAACATATCTCATTGATGCTACGTTTAAAATAGTACCACATGGCTGCTTTAAGCAGTTTCTTTTTATTTACATACAATATTGTGAAGAGGTAAGTAAGTAAAATTTATTCTAGCGACAGAAATAACAATTTCTTTTCTAGATTTTCCCATATTCTTTGTTCTGATGGACAAAAAAAACAAATGAAATTTACAAAGCACTTTTTGAATATATTACGAAAAATATATTTAATTTGGATCCAAATATATTTATAACCGACTACGAACAAGCGCTAAGAAATTCGTTAAGTGTAGTTTTTACACGAGCAAGACTTGTGGGATGCTGATAAGTAATTTTTTGACAATTTAAAATTTATGAAGATATGTAGTGAGATTATAATTATTTTTGGTCAAAACTTTTTAGTGATTAATTTTTAATCCACTTACATTAAAAAGTTCTTAACACTAAAACCGAAAAGTTTTAAAACGCATTTTATCACATACTATATAAAAAGATAATTTATATAATTACAATAATGTTATCTATGTTGATAAAACTTCAATCATTATAGTGTTTGTGAAAAAAAACTGGTTGAGTGCAAATGGGTTGTAAATTAAAATTTCGCGCGAAATTATTATTTAAAACATTATTTTAATTATATAAATTATCTTTTTATATAGTATGTGATAAAATGCGTTTTAAAACTTTTCGGTTTTAGTGTTAAGAACTTTTTAATGTAAGTGGATTAAAAATTAATCACTAAAAATTTATTAATTTTGTATGGAAAGAAGTTATTTAATACAAATACAATAATATTACCTATTGAAATTTGCCTGAATCACAACAGTGTTTCTAAAAAATTAGGTGAGTGTAGCATACATAATTATAATTTCACTACATACCTTCATAAGCTTTAAATTAATATATAAATCTCAAAATATGGTTTCTTAATTATAGGTTACATTTCTGCCAGGCAGTTAGACGAAATGTGACAAAACATAAATCCTTATTAGATTTTATTAGGTATCAAAATATGCGTCAATACTTTACCACAAAATTTTGGCACTTCCTTTATTACCGCCTGATTTAATAAAAAGTTCTTTTGTGGCATTAAGATCCAAAATACTATTGATGGATACCAAATGCTTATTGGGGTTTTAGTTCATTGGGGACTTAGTTCCTACTGCCAGTCTCGGTAGGTGATACATCTTTAATGACCTAACACCCCAAAACAAATATGAACAAAGCCCCCAAAGTTTTATATGAAAAAAAACAACGACTTTTGGGGAATTAGTTCTCTTTCAGTTAAATTTTTGGGGGCCAAGTTCATTTTTATGTTTGGGGACTTAGCTCATAGCGAACTAACTCCCCAAACCTTAGGGACTTAGTTCATTTATGTTTTGGGGACTTAGTTCATTGGGGACTTAGTTCCTACCTCCAAGTTTGTATTGTGTGTCTGTGTATCTGTGTCCGTGTCCACGTACAAACCAAACGGCTGGACGTATTTGGATTTACAGCTGTTGACAACTAATTAGAAACGTTTTGCAATTTTCATCAAGAGCTATGGTTTTTATTATATTCTTTTCGAATTTACAATATTTTTCATTCAATACATTAACAGCCGAATTTATAAAAATTGACTGCCCTCATCATGATACAATTATACTAGGTACATGCCCACAAGCCCAGCCTGTTACTGTATACATTGCATATAATTGTCAAACTTTGTTTACAAGCTGCAAAAATGTTAGTGCATGAGTGTGAATAAAATGATTACAGTGTTGCCAATGAATTTACACATGGCTTTGTCTCCAATTACTCATTGAAGAAAATAACACTACACATATTTTGTGAACGTTAAAATTAAAAGAAAAATAAATAAAAATTGAACCCAAAGTAGAATTACTCACAGGTTATACAAGAATTTAATTATATGGAATACAAATGCGAGTAGAAATTACACACTGTCTAACTACACACAGAATAGCTATAATCATGCAGGAATGCCGCGTCTGCAATTGTACTTTAGTTACTCTGTAATTGTTATTTTTATAAACAAAAGACATTTGTTTCTGACAATTTTGTGTTTGTTTATACCAATCAAATACATGTGTTTTTTGGTGTTGTAATTTTGTTGTAGTCGTGCGTGTACCTAGTATAATTGTATCATGGCCCCCATGTTTAAACCAATTTTAAGATGACGTTCTTGTGATTTTGCTTCGTGTTTGTTTACATTTTTAGTTTTGACTGCATGTCTGTGTATGTACATACATATGCATATGTGAATGTACATACATACATACATATGCACATATGAATGTACATACATATCCATATGTGAATGTTATTCAGAAGAAGAAAATGAAATTGTGTTTTTTTGGAAACTCATGACGAAATTCAAATGGAATCCAAATAAATATTTACCAAAGAAGGAGCAATCAGCTTTCCATTCCCATTTCGTCTTTTCTCAATGTATGTGTAAAGAAAAATAAAGATAATAATTATAGTGATGTATAAAAACTAACAACAAATAAAATAAAATTCGTTATTCTAGTGCTTCTTATAGTGAATCTTATAAAAAGGACTTTTAACAAAGATTATAAAAACAATATTTTTCCAAAAATAGACAAAAACCAAATACAGATACGAGTACTTTGTGAATTAATAATCGTTGTTTAGCAGAACTAGGATGCAAGTGACAAATAGATAATACAGAGTTGCCACGATATTTAAAAAAAATTAAGTTAATGGATTTATAGTTAAAACACTGATTATGAATACCAATATTTAAAAAACTTTATTTAGCCTTAAAATGTTTTTTAACTAATATGGTTTTTAAACCTCAATCAACTTTTTTTATGAATACGGCTGTTGATGTATTAAATGAAAAATATAGTAAATTCTATGAGAAAATAATTAAAACCATAAATTTTTATGAAAATTGCAAATCGTTTCAACAGCTGTTAATTTTTTTTTTGTTTGAAATGTGACTTGATCGAAAAGAGTTTTGAGCTACGTTTAAAGAAAATCGGTCCAGACGTTTAGAAGATATCACATCTTTTCTATATTCGAAGGTTTTTAAAATTTTAAATTTTTGTTATTAGATACTTATTGTACTAATAAACTATTATCTAAAAAAGAATAAAGACTTGTGACTATTACCGTTATACATATTTGTTTACTGTTACTCATTATTTCCTGTTGATGCTATCCAGCAGATGGCGAAATATCGAAATAAATAATTAAATGAACAAATAAATAAATATCCAAAATTGACCTCAAGCTTAAAATAAATCGTTATAATTGTCTTAAACAATAAAAGCCGAACAACCAAATACTAAAATTGTAATTAGGATTTAATTTATCGTGAATTAAGAACTCGATATACATATGTATAACTATATAATTTTCGTTGACTTACGATCTCCTACCGAAAGAAAGAATGAGTTATTCTTAAACAATCCGCACACAAAAAACGGATTCCCATTAATGGCTCGTGCGGCAACAGATCTACAAATTGGTGATCTTTTGAAAAAAGCAATAAGCATTAAAAGTATTTTCCGTTTTACATATTTGAAAAATGCTTACAAAGTTTCTATATCGAATACAATTATCGTACCGTCATCGCGACCACCAGCAGAAATCATATATTTATCCTGGGCTGTAAAGCAAATAGTTTGAACTCGAACCTGGTACAAATGAATTAAAACAAATAACGATAATAGTTAAGAATTGCATTCATTAGATTTGTACGATTGAAAAAATATGGGAAGCTGATAACCTACACGCTGAAACTTCTCGCTTTGAGTCCAAACTAATTAATGTATTTTTTAATGTTTATCGACAATCGGTATGACTAGAAATTAAGGAGTAATATAATACAAGCGATATATCGCGTACCATTGTAAAAAATTTTTGTTAAATTTGCGGCATCTGAATTATCTGCATCTTTTAACAATAAAAGAAGATTCCTTTTCACATAAATTAATACTGAGAAGACATTTGAAAACCAGATGCTATAAAATGTTTATTAATAAATATTTTCGGCTCAAAATTCTGATTAATACAAAGAAAATAAAAACAAATGGGATTGGCTTCCAAAAAATCGGTGCTAAGCCACCCCCAGAATCACTCTAGCCCCTAAAATCTTACAATATTATATTAATTTTGATCACATAAGCGAAATTTAGTGATTAATCGGGCCTTAGGCTCCAGAAAAATGTTTAGCTGTGTCAATTTAAGCAGAAACGAAATGCATACAGACTTTATTTAACCAAGAAAAGAAACAAAAATTTGATTTCAATCGCATTTTGTCCAAATGTCGGTAAATTTAATTTTTTTAATGTTTTTAGGAATAATGACTTATCTTTTATTGAACAGCGTTTGAAAATTAGAAATCATTGCAAAAAAATATGCAAGACGATCTACTCTAGTAGTAGGCCGGGCTTACATCTGAGTACCAAATGCCACACAAGCGTAAAAAAAGCGTAACCAACTAATTACTAATGAAAAACTATTTGATTCAGACATGTATTTATTAAGTTAACAGTTTCATACATAATTAATAGACAATTTTATAGAATCCAAAATGATTGCAAACTGTTTAAGTAAATAAATATACATATGTCTGAATCAAAAAATTTTTCATTAGCAATTATTTGGTTACGTTTTTTTGGGCAAATGACACACAAGAAATGATAGATGTAAACTCATCCTAAGTAATAATTGACATTCGTAGATTAAAATTAACAAACTAGTGATCCTGTTTGACATTTTTTCGACCGCCTAAATACCACAAAACCGATTTCCGCATCGCAATAAGCCTTTTATAATATGTATACATATAATGTAATTCTCTTACCTTGTGTAAATCATGCCTACATATTTCACGTCTTTCGGCAAAATCGAACAAAATCACATAACCAGGAAATCCCATGTGATTTATTTGACCAGAAGCCATATAACGGCCGCTTACAAAACAGAAATTACATATGGATGCATATTTAGTATTAAAAAAATAAGAGTTTAAAATATTATTTAACTCACCTGCGACTCAGGTCCAAACAAGATACATTATTTGTATGACCACCGACAAATTCTTGTCTATTAGTGTTTGTATTGCAAATACCAATTTTAGTGCCTAAGGGATATATAATGTGTTCTCCATCGGGATGTAAGTGTAGGCCAAATGAAACTTTTCCATTTATGCCAAAAATAGCGCGAAGCTCTAAACGTTTAACGGAATCTTTGGTATCTGATGACTCAGACATTTTATAAAAATATAATAAGATTACCAAATATTCCGTATTTATAAAAAATATATGTATTTATATAATTTTTTTTTATATTCAAATTGAAATAACTATAAGAATGTTGAAAATTCGAAAAGTACACAAGCTGTTAAAATTAGTGTTGTTAATGGCAACTTTATAACAAAGTTATTAAAACAATTTATGGTTGCCATAGCCTCGTTCTACTCTAGAATATAATGGTAGGTACAGACTTAGCAACGGGTTTATGCAACCAAGCAGGTTGCATTGTCGGTCGTATAGCCTGGAGCAGGAATGATAAAGTTGGTACAATTGTACTTTTTTCGGTACAATTTAAAGGATACTATTTGAAAAATTTGCGAGAGCCTATTTCTTGTTTTTTCCATTTAAAAAATGAATAGCGATCATATAAAGTATGTCCAGTTTGATAGAAAAGTGGCGAATTTGATTTGTTTTTGAGAGGGACTGACTACCTTATTAGATATTCATTACATTTCTTTGATTTATTGTAAAAGATTACATCTAACTTCAGCGGTGTTTCGTTTTCAATATAGTAGCGTCGTTTTTATTTATTTTATCTGTTGTATTAATTTAAAATTTCTAAGAAATAAAAAGCATGCTATTTTAATAACATATCTTTAAGTGATGGAATTAACTGAATGTCTAATACAAACAAAAGGCTTATTGAAAGACTCCAACTTGTATTTTTTAAGAAACTGAGTTTTGCAGTGATTCCAATACATTTCACACAAATACAACTCGTCACAAAAAATTTATTGCAATAGTGTAAAAATTAACGCTTAATGTTATAGTTTCTAATGTGATTTTTTTAACATTCTTAGAATTATTTCAGCGGTATGTTTTTGCTGCATTTTCCACTATGTCGACGGAAAACCCCTTCGAAAAAGATTAATCATATCGTTTTTTTAAACTTTGTTTTGATAAACTAGTTTTTTTAGTTATGACGTTATTTGAGTAAATATAATAAAACCAAATTAAAACCAAAAAAATCGAGTTTAGTACTATTGGCGTCGAAAAAGTAGAATTTTGAAAGCTAATTGGTACGAAATTAGTTTTCATTTATCATCTTGTTTATGGTTGCTTTCGAAGTTGCATTCGAAGTTTCGAAAATATCAAAATGCTTTGATGTTCATGGGTTACATTGACTGTTGCATTGTAGGTTGCAGTGTCTGTATCAAAATATTTGAAAACGTGTTGCGTAAGCAAGTTGCAAAGTCTGAACCTACCATAATATACCCTCAAACTCAGTACAAGCAACGCCTGTAAGCAGGAACCACAAATAGTGTTTTTTTTAATTTAAGTAAAAAGCCAAACTAAAAGAATAGTGGTAAATACACAAGGAATACAATACACCAAGATAATCCTTGTTACATGGACTACCTTTAAATGTATTAATTTTTATTTGCTTAAGTTTGAACAAAAAACTCAACTTCGCCGATTAATTTCTGTGTTTTATATATTCCCCAGCAAATAAAATTGTAGTTTACACAAGCTAAGCAGACAGACGACTCGTCTAGACAATTTGTATGAAAACCACTTAAAATAATGAGTGCTTTTCAAATAAATTTTATACTCAAGTCGGCCGTGTGTGTTGTAGAAACAGGGGGTAAGCAAAAAATAAAAAAGCAGCTGTTATTTATTTTCTGAGCATAAAATAATATTCAAAATAAAACTTTTATTTCCTGAGAAATAAATAAAATTCAAAAAATAACTTTTATTTTCTGAAGAATAAATAAAAATCAAGAAATAATGATAAAAAATTAATTTTTAAAATACATAAAACTTATAATCGTTATGGTCCCTGCTTAATAGTAACAAAACAAATTAATGTGTAGTTTCCACAATGCAGGCAAGTGACTTGTCTAGAAAAAATATATGAAAAGCACTGAAATTTTTGAGCAAAAAATAATAATTCTAAAATAAAACTCAAAAAATAATTTTCATTTCCTGAGAAATAAATAATACTCGAAAAAATAAGTATGTGTTTAAAAAATACTGTAATAGGAAACTTACACCTGCACAAAATCTAGCAGATGTTAATTTAAATCTTTATGAAAATCTATACCGTTTACACCATGTTTTTTGACATTTATCAAAATTTTTTATCCAAAACAAAGCCCAATAACCCTTGGACAAACACATAGTTCTTGCCAGGCATATTTTATTTTTGAGCGTTAACATAATTCTAGTTTAGGTAGATACCTGTATTTCCCGGTAGCCGCCTAAAATATTGTTGGCTTTCATTCTGTAAAAAAAATTAAAAAAATATCGTTCTAACACTACGAAAACTGCAAAAGAAAAACTTCCCCCTCTAACAAACACATATGCCTGTCCAGACCTACATATAAGCCCCCTATAAGCCATTTCATTGGATGGCTGCTGAATATTCCCAGCAACATGCTGCCTAACCAACAAAGTGGCCCTAGTACACTGAATTCCAGAAAAGATTGCCGAATTTGTCTCACGCAAGACGAAAAGCTGCGTAGGAAACCCATTTAAAATACATGCGTTTGATCATAGGTTTGTGTAAAAAACGAGCTACTGAAAGAGTTCGATACAAGTCTACTGGCCAGGCATATGTGTTTGTTCGAAGGTTTCAAAATATGTGTTTGATGGGGGGTTAATCGAAAAATTTCCAAAACTACAAGCAAGCAACTGTAGCCAATTCACACACATTTGTAAGCAGACCGTAGCTAATACAATCATCTTTTATACATATAAATATTTTGTGAAGGGTAGGGATGAAAAAAAAATATCGATATATATCGCCGATATTTCAAAACCCGATATATCGTAAATAAGAATCGATGAATCGATATATCGGTTTTTGAAATATCGGCGATATATTTCGAAATTTTTTTCTCATCCCTACCCTGTACAAAATATTTATATAAGGAGATTAAATTAGCTACTGTCTGCTTAAAAAGGTGTGTGACTTGGCTACATTGCAGTTTTTTGTTGTAGTTTTGGAGCCTAAGACTATGCTCTTATTATCATCAACTATTACTATAAAATAACGAGTTTTGTATGGTGTTTGACATTTCTTATAACCTGACATGTAACGTTGCATCGACAAGTGTTATGTAATTTATACCAACAAAGTTCACGCGGTTTTAGTACCTTAATATTTGTTGTAGAACCAGGGCTAACTTTTTAATGTGCCTTGGTCAATATACGAAGAAACTAAAAGTAATTTTTTATGTGGTTTTGGTTATTGCTTTAGTGGATTTGTGTAATGAAATATGTCGTCTGTGTGAAAATTTAGAAAAAACTACGAACCCGCTTCTTGCAATTTGTGTGGTAAGACATAGTTCTATCACCCACTTGTTTTACCAAAAAAAATTTCCATACAACTCTTTGTTTGTATTTTGACATATTTTACATAGAATTAAAAATTGTCATACTACTTTAAATTAAAATGATTAATTTCGTACGTACTTTTCTAAAAATCTATTGACAGCACTGACTGATATAATTTTTTAAAGCAAAATAATAATAATAAAACGTCAGACAAAGTTTTTGTATAAAAAACTAGTTTTTAGTTTCAAGCTGTTTTGACCAAAAATATACCTATTTTTAGAATAGCTTTTTTGACATTTATACACAATAAATGCGATTTGAATTTTTGTATACGTATTTCCTTTCATCTTGTTTTTGTTAAATTTTTTGTTTCCATTATTTTATTGTTTATATTGAATTGTTTTATTATTATTTAATCTTTTGTCTATATTGTTTTTATTGAATTTTTTGATAGATAAATATTGAATTTTTACTAAAAGTAAAGTAAACTTTGTGCCCATTAAGCAGCTCTGGATCGGGGAACATCTCTCGCGTCATCGTAATTATTTCTTAAGTGCGGTCAGGCTTGTGTGTGTTGTTTGGCCTTCGAGAGTTTTTCGTCTCGCTCGCACTGGTTGACTGATCTGCCACGGATAACCGTATAATCTTGCGATTTTTTGTGGAATTTCTTTAACAACCACGTTGCCTACTTCCTATGTGAAGGCATAGGTCGTGTACAGTCAGTCACAAAACCTTTTAAAATACTGTTAATACCATCTTGGGCATATGGTCTACGTTACTCCGCCCATATTTCTGCAACACCATATTATGCAAATTTACTTTGCATTAATATGTTTAATAAATAAATAAATAAAAATATTATATTTTGAGTAGATTGCCTACAAATCACTCACAAATTAGATTTTGTTTCGTATGGGAAATCTAGTAAAAAGCAGCTAGATTTAGCTCGAAATCTCGTAAGTAATAGATTTGGAGATAATGTAAATGCTCTATAAGCAACTACAGTTCAACCTTGGTATAACGAATCTCAAGAGGATTAGAAAAAAACGTTATATCGAATAATTCGTTACAATGAGGTTCGTTATATCGAGGTGAAGTTGCACTTCTATTTGTTATAACGAGGTAATAAAAAATTGTTCTTCGAATATTTCAGCCGTTAGTCTATAGCTGGATTCCGATTGTTTCCGAACAAAATTTTTGTCCGGGCAAAATTTTTTTTATATGAAGTTTGACGTTTCTCTTTTTGAGAGAGAGAGAAACTCCATATAAAAAAAAATTTTGTCCGGACAAAAATTTTGTTCAGAAACAATGGGTGAATCCAGCTTTATGCATGCTGCTGTCGACTACGAAGGTTGTCGTTGCAAACACAATAATTTTGTGTTGAAATAAGTTTTTAATTCGTATTAGGTTTTGTTTTTTAGTTTTCTGAAAATATATTTGAACTAAATAAACGTTACTCTTATTTTAATTCTTAATATATAATAACTTTCCGTGTCCTTATTTGTCTAAATTTCTAGAGGTTATGGGCCCAGTAAAGATATACACGGAATTCCTCAATTTAATGGTGAGGGTTTCGACGAGTGGCAGTTTCGGGTAAAAACTCATCTGGATTCGCTCAACTTATTGGATGGTCTAACAAGCACTCCCCCAGTTGAAGCAACTGACTTAGCAAAGTTTTTAAGAAGGACAGGAAAGCAAGACAGAATCGTAAGTTTTATTATTCGGATTGTTTAAGCTTCATGCAGGAAAAAGAAACTGCTTTTGAGATGTGGACTAGTTTGCAAGCCGCCATTGCTAAGCAATCCGTTGTGAACCAGCTGCTTTTAAGAAAGGAACTGGTTAAGCTAAGAATGAACGATGGAAATTCAATTGTACCTCATATATTGGCTTTTGAAAACTTAATTCGTCAACTAAAAGTGGCTGGTGCTAAGATGGAAGAATCCGATGTGTTAGCACAGCTAATTCTAACACTTCCAGAGAAATATGACCCTCTCGTTACAGCTCTCCAAAATGTAGAGGATGGCAAATTAAATTTAAATTTGGTGAAAGAGAGATTGATTACAGAAGAAGCTAAGTTCTTAGACCGTAATAGTGAAATATCTGAAGAAAAATTGGCATTTTCACGCAAAAAGTTCCATAAAAAGAAATTTAAAGGTAAATGCTACAAATGCAATAAATTTGGTCATCAAGCGCAAAATTGTTGGCAGGGTGAAGCAAAAGGGGCAAATACTAAAGGAGTTTGATATTTAAAGAATGGTAAAAAGAAAAATTGATGATAAACGGTATGTTGGTAATAAAGTTAGTTTTAAATTAGACTCTGGTGCAAGTGATCACTTAGCAAATCAAAAAATATATTTTTCCTTACTTAAAAAATTAAAAGTCCCGGTGGAAATAAATGTTGCTAAAAATAATGAATCAATTTTAATATATATAATAATAATATCGGAGATATAAATGGTGTTAGTAACAAAGGTATTGAAGTTACAATGAAAGATGTTTTATATACTGCTGATTTAAGGGATAATTTGATATCTGTGCGGAAGCTTACCAAATCTGGTCTTTAAGTAAATTTTTTAAATAAAAAAGCTGTTGTATTAAAAGGTAAAGTAGAAATCGCAACGGCCTATCTTACTGATAACTTATATGAATTACAATTAAATTGTGGAACAAGCTATGCTTTGTGCAGACAACATGAATTTGAATTGTGGCATAAGCGTCTGGGACATATTGGTATTACTGGATTCGAGCAGCTTAAGAAATTAGGATTAATAAATCATGAACTGAAACCAAATCAGCTTGGCTTTTGTGATCTGTGTATGGAATCCAAGTGTTGTCGAAATACTTTTGATGGTAAAAGACCAAGAGCTACTAGAGTTATTCAAAGAATTCACTCTGATGTATGCGGTCCAATCACACCTACTGCTTGGAACGGTACAAACTGTATTGTAACATTCATTGATGATTTCACACATTTCGCAATGATCTTTTGTATCAAAAAGAAGTCAGAAATTTTCCAAAAAATTCAAGAACATGAGGCTTTGGTAAGTGCAATGTTTCCTGAATCTAGAATATCAACACTTATCATTGACCAAGGAAGAGAATACATGTCATTGGAGCAAATACATTGGTACAAGACCAAAGGTATTCAAGTCGAAACTACCGTTTCTTATGCCCCGCAAAAAAACGGGGTTTCAGAAAGATTCAATAGGACAGTTTTTGATAAGGTGAGATCAATGTTATAAGAATCTGGAGTGCCAAGATTTCTATGGAATGAAGCTGCCTTATCTGCGGTGTATATTATTAACAGATGTCCTACTAGAGCAATTGATCAAGATGCAACTCCAGCCGAGTTATGGTATCGTAATAAAATTAAGCTTCAAAAAATAAGAATATTTGGATGCAAAGCTTATTGTTGGGTGCCTAATGCAAAGAGAAAGAAACTTGATCCAAAAGGAAAGAAAATGGTAATGATTGGTTACGCTCCAAATGGCTTTCGTTTGTGGGACATGGAAAACCGTAAAGTAGTTTTAGCCCGTAATGTTAAATTTGAGGATATTTGCTATCCTTTCAAATCTATAATAAAACCCTTAAGAAATCAAAATATAATTGTACGAAACAGTCACGAGCAAGAGGGGGAAGAAGATGAATATAATGCTGTATCTGATTCCAATCATAGTTTTGATGTTTCCACTTCAATTGAATCTAGGGGATTTCAAAAAATTCGTTAAACCGAGGAAATCGTTATAGTGAGGGTCGTTACATCGAGGTTTGACTGTATTTTGTTAAATTGTTTAATTACCATATCGTCGGGTGGTTACTGGTTTGCTGCAATACTAAAATATTTTAATATTCTGTGCGGCAAACCAATGACCACCCGACGATATATAATATGTATATACATTAATCAAGTCTTTTTTTTTTTTGCACATGGGATAGAAATTTGATGTTAATCAATAGTTTTTCGAAGGGACATCTAAAGAATATACAAAGACTGTAGCAGGGGCAAAACCCTTAATGTCAAACCGTAAAAATAAATCTTCATGTAAATACCATTATATATTCATTACAATTTCAAAACACATCCCTACAAGAAATGAATGACCGAAACTAACACAAAGAAAACAATTTTACTAACACACATGCAACAATTTAATTGTTACCGGAGCTGCCACACTTTCGTTTCTTCTATAAAATTTGGAAGATTCTTTTTCTAATACTTATTGCATATATTTTATAGTGAATTTTGCACATATTTGCTTAAGTTTTATTTAAATTAAAGTTTTATCAAAATATGTTGATAATGTTTCCATAAATTACAATTATTTGATTATTTATTGTCAAAAAAATTTTAATTAGTATACAAATGGGTTTTGGAAATTTTGGGGTTCTTAGGAAAAAAAGCGTATTGAACAAAAAATTTTGCTAGTGGCAGTTCGGGCAAATATTGCATTAGTTGTTTCACTCTAACATATATGCTTTGTGGATTTATAAAAAGCAATAGCTATACGTAGCATTTGTGAACACATGATTGTGAAAAATCACAGATAAACTTTTCCAAAAGTTAATTTTTACACGTTTTTGGAATAAAATTTAAATAATTGTGCAATATGGCTGTAATATTTGTGTTTTAAATTCTTTAATCAAAAGCCAGTGGTGTTCTTAAAGTTCTGAGTGTTAAATTAAGCCTAAATAATGGGAAATTAATAAAATATATGTGAAAATGTGTTCAAGAATTTGCATTGACAAAATAAATTTATTTTAATTATTTTTTTACGCTTAATGAGCTTTAAATACAATAAATTTTGATGCAATCGGCGATAAACATGTTCGTACTATATTTTCTCAACAATATCCGTCATTGCGGCATGGTGCTTGCAACAACTTGGCCAAATATTCCCACTTTATGTCGCTTATGGTTTCTTTACCTAATATGGGACCCGGCCAACATTTGTCCTAAGTGCCCAAAACACTTAACAGATTCAAGCAACTCTGGCTATTCCAGAAAAGCATCAAAATGGTAATATTTTTTAAAATAATATTTTTGTTTTAGATGATTTAATTGTTCTCACCATTTCTTTAAGGACCTGAAAATACTTTGCCTTTGTTGGTAAACGCAATATCACAAGATCAGAAACAAATACTCAACGAACGCTTATACCAAATGATAGGACGTATGGATCCATCTAAGATCACGAGCACTTTCAAACAAAAAATTTCAAACTCTTGTGCATGACGGAATATCATAAAGCTTTGTTGGAAAATGTAATGCCATAAGAGCAAACTCTGGGCGGATGTTTGTACCCAATGACCGAAAGCACGCATCCATCTTTGGTTAGCAAGATGAAGGGAATGTTGCTTAAATTAGATTTAAGAATTGTGTTTTTTATCTTTAATAAAAGTTTTAATTTGAAATGTAAATGAAAAAAAAATTTTAAATATACCAATACTTACGTTATGACTTACTAGTTAGAGCTAACCAATATCTACGTTTGCCTAACTGGTTAGTGCTAACCGATATTTCCGTTTGCCTGACTGGTTAGTGCTAACCGATATTTCCGTTTGCCTAACTGGTTAGTGCTAACCGATATTTCCGTTGGCCTAACTGGTTAGTGCTAACCGATATTTCCGTTTGCCTAACTGGTTAGTGCTAACCGATATTTCCGTTTGCCTAACTGGTTAGTGCTAACCGATATTTTGGTAGTCATAACCTTATAAAAGGCATCAGAGTAAGCAGCACAAATATATGTTACATAGTCGGGTGGAATTAATGAGATAGAGAGAGATGCAAAATCACATGTACACAAGAGTTTCCGTTAGTTTTTTCATATTGCTCCTAATAAACTAATAGAAACATTAACAGAGATACCAGTTAGCACAACCGGTTAAATGACCCGTCATTTAACTGGTAGTGTTCTTGTAGGGATCTTTCACTTTGTAAAAATTCGCATTTAATGCCTTCAACTACCATAAATAAACTTTTGAAAACAAGCCACGATGCTGGTGATAAAAAGAACTATATTTATTTACAAATAAAGTGGGGTGATGAGCAATTTGAAATTAAAATCCTGGATTCAGAGAGTGGAAAATCTTATCAAGGCGTAGTAACAGCTTCAGCAATGAATGAAATAGCATCAAATTTGGATATGTCTTATAGCGATTACTATGAAGAACTACGCCAAGCTTTATCTACATACATTACTCTGCCTGGATTTTACTACAAACTAGAAGCAGAAATGCATGTTCTGAACGTTTGGAAGTCGCAAGAGGATTCCATACCCATACTATTTCTAGATATTGATATAAAAGAGATTAGGGGAAAAAATGAACTGTTAGACTCCGCTATTGAGTTATTACAGCAACAGGATAAATCTCATATAGATCGAGTGGATAAAGCGCACAAGTTTGACGAGCATTCTCGAGAGCTATTAGAAGATTACAGGTTGTGTGTAGAGGAGAAGAATCAACTGGAAAGAAAACTATTGAAGAAAGTAGCGGTATTATTAAATGCTAAAAAGGATCGAATAGCAAAACTTGAAGAACGTTTAAAGAAATATGAAGAATTAGAGGATAATCAAGATAACCCAGATTCTGAAGAAAATGAAGATGGCCCAGAAACCAGCAAGCGAAGACGTCTAGTTGTAATGGACAGTGATAGCGAAAACGAAGATTACATGGCGGACACTCAACCATTAACCGGACCCAACTAGGCGGCAAATTATTAAAAATTAAAATAAGTTATATTGAAAACTTATCAAACTTATACAAATTGATCGAGACATTCACGCAACTTTAAATATTAAAGAAATAGTATTGAATACGGATAAACGACATTGTTTAAGTTAGCTTAGTAAGCAATTAAATTTCCGTTATTATTTTTTAATTAATACCACTTTTAATTTTAAAAATGTAAAGGTAGGTATAATGGTTTGAGAATCAGTGCAACCGAAATAAGTTCTAGATGACATGCCATACGTTTTTATTTTAATGTATTAAAATTTATAATTCATCATTACTCTTTTTTAACACCAAGCATTTTTATAACTTCCTCTTTGTACTTATTTAAATTATATTCATTTTCTCCTTCATTTATTAATTGCTCCACACTTTCAACAAATTCATCACTTGCTTCCAGTTGAGTACCTTCTTGTGATTTTTTTCCCCAATTAAGTATTGATTCCACCGATTCTTTCGATTTGTTCCGATCATATTTGTAATACTCCATGTCAGCTTCCACTTTAGAACTTTCCCACGGTTCAGTTACAAAAGATTCGTGATAACACGCCGTTAACAAATACATAGCATATTCATAGTTTTGTTTGCGCAAAGGACATCGATCTGCAACAATTGTTAAGACATCAGTTTCTCGATTATAACGATTTCCCACTAAACGCAAAAATTTATCTTTAGCATGTGCGTCAAATTGTAGTTGGGAAAGTTTAATAGTTAAAGTAACCCTTCGAGCTTCAGGATTGCGTATAGTTGGTAGAGCTTGACAATAATCAGTACTTATTATATCTACAGGGAAATGCGACTTCCACTTTTCTTCAGTTTCTAAACCTTTTGGCCAAGGAGAACAAAACTGTTTTAGAGCTTCACATTGTTGTTTAATGGCCGGAGGTGTCAAATGAAGAAAATTCGGAATTTTAATCAATTCAGCATTAGCATATTTAGAAGGTGGGGCAGCTCCTTTTTCTGTAAAGCCCTGGCGTAAGGGCAATGGTACTGATGAAGGATGGAATGAACGCGGTGCAGGCCAAACAGCAGTCCAATCCTGATTTGTATCCATTTTCAAAGTGCGAGGTGGCATAACGTCGCGTTTTTTATATTCCTTTCTCTTTGTTACCCGTTGTTGACTTGTTCGAAAATTTAAGACACGAAACTCTAAATAAAAAATTATTTTTAAAAGGCATCAATTATTTGTTAATTTTCAATATAACCTTCTTCTTCAACGTTATCATTGTTCGTAGAGGATGTTTGTACACTAAATAGCCGCAACTGATTTCCACAATTTATATTACGTAAATTTCGGTCGAACAAACGTGTTAAGGAAGTCATGGTGATTACTTTGTGTTTTATATTGTAGTAAGCCACTTTGTGCCACAGAGTATAAACCTTTTTTCAATAATTATTAGATTTTTTCTTTAATATTTTCATTAGTTCAATCGCTTACGCATGTGGACAACTGCTCTGTGGACAAAACAAGGCATATCAAACAGGTACACGTATCAGGCATATTGCTCATCCGCTGATTTTTTGTTTACAAATTTATAACGAAGAATTCATTTGACAAATACAATTGTGTCTTGTTTGATGCATACAATTTTTTGACAATTACCATGTAAAGCTATGTGAGAAGCAGAGAGTTGCCAGAGAGTTTTGCCTAATGCATGTACCTGTATTAAATGTGCCTTGGGACAAAACTACACAATTTACTTATCAACAGCTGTTTATACACTGAACCAAAAAGTATTTTTAAAACTAGAAATTTTTGTTTTCGTTTTAAAACTGCATTTTAAACAAGAATGTTCCTTACACAATATTAATATGTAAGTATTTATATGTATAAGATTTTTGTTTTTATAACGAAGCAGTTTTCAAGCAATGAGAGGGAACGAGTTTATGGTATACAATAGGGTTGGGCTCAAAAAGAACGAACTAGTTCAATTGAACTATTCCCATAAGTGAACGATGTGAACTAGTTCAAGACTAGTTGTTCCTTTTTGGTCTTTGTTGTTATTTTAGTCTTTCTTGTTCTTTTGGTCTTTATTATTCTCTTGGTACTTTTTGATATCTTGGTCTTGTTCGTTTTTTGTTCGTTCGTTAATTTTTGGCCTTTATTTTGTTTTGTTTATCTTATTCTCTGTTCCTGACCAATGCACATGCAAAAGATTTCAAGTAAAATATTATAGTTTCTCGTTTGCATACTGTTAAAAATACACAAATGTAGTGAATTTTTAGCACAATAATCAAAACAAACAAAAGAAAATGTATACTTAGTGAAATATACAAGCGAGTTTTACAAAATTAATAGAAATAATTTGGTAGTATTGAACTAAAGAACAGATTGTAAAAAAGAATATTAGATTTAAAAAAGTGATTATAATTTGTTTTAAACTGAAAACAGATTTCATTTTAAAAATTTCAAAAATATTAATTTTTACCTTTTACTTACTAAAAGCATGCAAAAAATAAGACTACAAAGCACAAATGAAAATACGTCTAAGCAAAGAAAATTTTTACTCAATTAAAAGAAATAATTTGTTGTGTCGAATATAAATCAGTATTAAAAAAGTGATTAAAATTTGTTTTCAAATGACCAAACTTCATTCTAAGCATTTCCAATCAAAAATTATTAATTACATAAATAAGGTCGTTAAGAATGAAATGAAATTACTTTAGAATATTAACAAACGAATAAAACATTGAAGAGGATTCAATGTATGCATGTATGTGTAATCTCTGATCTGTTGTTCACTGCATAACTGACCGAAAAGAACGAACTAGTTCTTTTTATTGTTGGGATCAAAAAGAACAATGCGCAAAAGGAACAACTAATCCCAACTCTAGTATACAAAGTACTTACAGAGTTGTCACGAGACGCAAGTTGTGTTTTCTTGGGATCCACTGTGTAATTCGAAACGAAAATAAATGGTTTCGAATTGTAATGTTAATAACATACACATTCGAAAGCATTTTCGTATTTTCAGCAGAGGTTCAATTCGTCACAAAATTGTCGGCGGCGGCGGCTGAGGCAATATATACCGGCGGCGGCGGCTAGCCGGTTGGAGCCGATTTTTTACATAAGTTTCGTATGTATTTACTAAGGCATTGGTATATACATACATATGTACATATGTATGTAAGATGTATGTTTGTAGATATTATTAATAAAAGAAGACAGAATTACTAACTTTAACTTCAAGTTAGTGTTATGTATAGATTGCTGAAGTTAATGCTTTTTTTATAATTTCATTTATAATTTCATTAAAAAATAAAAAGTTGCTGCAACAAAATTTGAAAGTCTCATTTACTCAAAAAACGTTATAACTCAAAAACTGGAAGTTTTGAGTTAATGACGCAGAATTTATCCTCATATCATTCTTCATATTGTGTGAAAATTTCATGCGAACATCTTGTGTACACAATTCCGAAAAGGAAAATAATTTTTTTCTCATTAAGTTGTGCGTAAATTGAAAACTTTAAACTCTTTTTCTGTCAAACGATTTTTGTGAGTTATGAAGTTGTTTGAGTAAATGAGCGATATGTTGTTTTATTATCAATGTCGAAATTTACACTATGCAAGTCTTATTGCTAAGCTGATTAGTGTTTGGGAAAAAGTGGCGAGGGGAACATGACCGTTTCTTTTCCCTAGTCTCTTCCTCGTAACAAACTAATCAGCTTAGCAATAAGACTTGCATTGTATAAATTAGGACAATCAAGAATATTTGTCCTTAAAACGCTTGTATTATTTTTATATTTTATGTACATACAATTTGTTCATAAAATAGCTAGTTGGCAGTACTGCATATTTTTAACTTTGTACATAGACGTATGCAAAACTGCGTCAGGTTTAAACATTGAAATTGATAATAATATAACATAACTTATAAAAATATAACATAAAATATATAAAAATATGAATATAAATTAAAAAAGAAAATTATTAATTTGTAAAATTCGGCTCAGCCATCTAGTTGTGTAAGCACCGCTGACGAAAACAAGCCGATGTCAGCCGCATGCATCGGCGGCGGCTTTGTCAATGAGAATTAGATCGGCGGCGGCTGTAAGCCGGCTGTGAGCCATACGAATTGAACCTCTGATTTTCAGTCATCATCTAGAACTTTTTTAAAACAAATATTTCCCCCATGAAACAGCTGATTTTTTAATATAAAATCCGTCAAAAAGAATTTGAAATACCTGAATCATGTATTTCGTTGCCATTATTGGCACCAAATCAAATTTTTAGTGGCTTAATAAATTGGATGAAAATCGAACTTATTTTAATAAAAATGTGTATTGAATAGTATGAATAAAAAAAGTATTTGCTTTTTACTTACAATTTGTATTAAAACACAAAATTATAGAATAAAATTGCTAAGAATTTTTAATTTTAAAACAAATTTTTAAGTAAAACGTAAATACTTTTTTTATTCATACTACCCATTGTTCAACATTTTCAAATGTGCACGAATACTCTTACATATCACTGCATATACACACATTTGTGCTCATAGATAAGATTGATAACAAGTGTTTACTGGAAAAAAAAACTAAATTAGTAAGATATCTGTGTTAGCAAGCACCAGCAAGTCATTCCAAGCAAATACACTTTTAATAGTATATCTGTGAACGTACATAATTAGAAATGTCTTCAAGTAGCTGTGACGCAGGAGTTAAAAGACGTGTATTATCTATACAAAGTCATGTTGTACACGGCTATGTGGGCAATAAAAGTGCAACATTTCCTTTACAAGTAACTAAAAATAGGAACAATACCCTTTTTTATTTTTTGGATAAAAATTATCTATTGTAGGTTTTAGGATTTGAGGTCGATGCTATCAACTCTGTACAGTTTTCTAATCATACTGGTTATAAAGTAGTTAAAGGACAAGTACTACAGGAAAAGGAACTAGGTAAATTAAGATTACTTTAAGCTGCTGTATTCGTTTTTATGTCTCTTTTTTTTGTAATTTAGATGACCTCTTTCAAGGCCTTGATGCAAACGATCTATTGAAATGTTATTCACATTTATTAACTGGTTATATTGGAAATGCTTCATTTTTGAAGCAAGTTGCTAAAATTGTGAAGAAATTGAGGGTCACTGAACCAAATTTAATATATGGTAAGTTTTAATTTAAAAAAAATTTTGTTTTTTAACACCATCTATGGTACAGTTTGCGATCCGGTTATGGGCGACAATGGTGCAATGTATGTACCCGAGGACTTATTACCCATTTATCGTGATGAAATAATTCCTCTTGCGGACATTATAACACCCAATCAGTATGAAGCTGAACTTTTAACAGAAATTAAGATTACAAATGAAGCAGATATATGGAGGGCGGTACAATGGCTTCATGATAAAGGAATTGATACAGTTGCTATTTCTAGCAGTGATTTAGGTAAACCTGGCGAACTTCGTTCTTTCCTTAGCAAACGAAATGGTTCTCGCTACGCTCTTAATATACCAAAACAGGGCAACGATATCTCCTTTACCGGAACGGGAGATTTATTCGCATCCCTCTTTTTGGCACACAGTTATCGAACAACAAATTTAAGTTTGGCTCTTGAGCGAACTATCGCATCCTTGCAAAGTGTTATTAAGCGCACTATTGAAAGCATGCCCGTCGAAGTTCGTGCGGGAAAACGCAAAGTAACATCATTTGAACGGGAACTTAAATTGGTACAAAGTAAAAAAGAGTTGGAAAATCCTCAAGTAACTTTATGTGTCGAAGAAATAAATTAAAATTAAAAAAAGCATTTACTTGAGAATATATTTAATGCAAATTGTTTTAGACCAAAATGTTGATGTACCGTCTAATTACTTTTAAAGAAAATTTATTTGACAATAATATTAAAATATGTACTTATACATACCATGTACATCCGTAATTAATTAATATATTTTGCTATATCTAAAGTATATACTAATATGAAATACATATATAGACACAAGCATAAAAATAAATATATGCATGTATGTATACTCCAAAATTAAAAAAAAAATACTTTTACATAGTCAATAAATTGTAAGTAATTATACAATGATTGATAAAATCAATTAAACTTTGTGTTGGTCAATTTTGCCAATTACATTTCCTAGTTTTTTACATATCAACAAAATTCATACATATCGTCGGTTTGTTTCTGTTTTGATCTATTGGACAAAAAGGTGTTTTCGAGAAAATCGATGAAGAATGTTTAGTTCATTAGTTTTATAAAAATACAGGATAGAATTTTTTGTGTAACAATAAAAGTAATAGATACATGTGTTTTTTATTCAAACTTAAAGTTGATAAATTTTTACATCCAACATGAAAAGTTATTAGGACTTAAAGAAAAAATGACAAAAATCTTTGGCAAGGCATTCCACATTCATAACAACAATATTGTTCACTACTTGCCCAAGTGTTTAAATTACTGTATATATTTAAGTATATAAAAAGGTGAAAATATCAGTTTTATTCATATAACATGACTTTTATATATATATATATATTCATTATAGAAGACTTGAATAACAATGTTAATACTTTTACTTGAGAAATGTGCCACATATGAAAAAAATTGTCTATTCCCGTAAAACAGACTTTACAATGTTAAAAAATTTTGCATATGACGCAAATTTTCACCTCTATATCTCCAGATATATTCAAGATATCCGAAAACTGATAAGGAAAATGGATAGAGGACATATTATTCATATATAATCAATCAATAACTCAATTTTATTACAAATGTCCCATACATCAAAACAGAAACAAACCGACGATATGTATATACAGTACAAGACAACACCGCTCACAAAATAGTGAGGCATTAGATTTGTATGTAAGTACGTTAATTGTGTGCATATATAGAAAATATGAATGTACTTTGGAAGAGGTGGTAATATACTAACTAAAACGATAAACAAACTTAAATGCCCAAAATTACATAATTCGAAATAATATACACATTTTAAAATACATATGTATGTATTAGTGATGTAAAGAATGTGAATTTTTAATATTCGCGAATACGAATACGTATATTATATGCAACATGAAATATAAAAAAAATTTATGAAAAAGGGCATCACACTCTTGTTGGCGTACTTTAAAGTTAATAAAAAGTACCCAAAATTTTAATGATCGTCATTGAATAATATTTGAAAATGATACAAAGCACAAATCTCTATAAAAAAAATTAATGTATTTGTACAAACCGAGATTTTTAGTCATTTATTTAAATTTCGTTTAGGATTTATGCATTTATTTATTTAATTTCTTTGAACGAAAACATCCCAAACCATCAGTGAACCGCCCCAAAATTCACAGTTTGGCATATTTTACGCTCTTGTACACAAACACGTAATGATATCAACCCATGTCCATTTATGTCACCTTATTTCTAGTCGCCGTATCACTCACGTTAACTCATGAACGTGAAACCGTTAAACGTTTTGCTATTCGCGAAACAGCACGAGATAGCAAAACGTTGTATTTTTTTTTTGCAATTAAACGATAAGAAATGCATTTTTTTATTTCTTCTGGGAAGCTTTTCTTCAAATGAGAATTTACAACTTCAACATTAAACTGCTGTTTGTTAGGTACAAAAAAAATAAATTTATTTTACCTTAATTTCTTTCACTAAGACCAAAACTAAAATATTTTTTCTCAAAAAAAAAACTATTAGCGGACAATACTTACTGTTCACATATACATAATTTTTTTCTGTTATTAAACATTCTTCCAAAAGTTCAATTAGTTCCGTTCCGTTGTAGTTACTAGATTAACAATAAGTAACTTTTTTTAACGATTAAAGAAAAAAGGGCTTGTCAGATAATCATCATGTAGATGAAATTTGGAGCAAATTAAAACTAAATCTATTCATGTTTTGTCACCTACTGCACATAAATGATTTCTAATTTTTGAAATTTTGGGGAAAAAACAACACTGAATTAAATACACAAATATGTATGTATGTATGTATGAAGCATTGAAGTTCTTCAGATATAGGAAATTAATGGGCCCATTCAACATATCATTATTTTCTCGATTGCCAGTAAAGAAAACAAACACATACAATACAAATACACTCATTTTTATTTATATAAATGAGATAGATAATAAAATAGTGAAATATGTTTGTATATATGTAAATATGTAATTTATTTTAGTCTATTTCTTTCTAAGCGAAGCAGCTCTATTTATTCTTACAACAGGGACATCAGTACCACCATTAGCTAAACGTCGTTTAACTAAACTTGCTGCAGATGAATTATGCCCTGAAAGTATATTAAATATGTAAATATCTTTATATAAGAAGTACCGAACAAAGTATGTATGTATGACGCATTGGATATTTTTTTTTTTGTTAAGCAACATCTATAAAAATTTCGTTCAATCTTTTTGAAATAAGCATATATAGACGTTGCTGAAAAAAAACAACAAACTTTCCGAATGATACTATATTTTATCTATCTACATATATATAT
Source organism: Tachina fera (assembly GCA_905220375.1). Lineage (NCBI taxonomy): Eukaryota > Metazoa > Arthropoda > Insecta > Diptera > Tachinidae > Tachina > Tachina fera. The sequence goes on along the minus strand of LR999964.1, from coordinate 60,545,262 downwards.
ATATATATATATATATATATATATGCCCCAAAAACCACGTATATTGAAGTTAAATTCATTTTTTTATTGAGTGATCATTTTTCCTCCGACATGGTTGCTTTAATTTGGAACGATTTTCCGACATCCTACGTCAAATTTGGTTGATAAACATATGTATTTTTCAAATACTTTGTATTAAAACTACATTGATATTGGTTATTAATTATTATTATTTAGTGTGCTAAGGAGTGTTTAACGAAATTGTTGTTGATGGTTTCTAAAACACTTTTCAGAGATGGTAGAACCATCTTTTTATTTTTAGTAAGTCTCCCACCATATCGTGCTATAACCGTCAAAAAAAAGCTTAAGCGACGTTTCGAAGTTGATTTTTTATTGTAAATAATCAATTTTTGTAAAAAAACGAGGTCCAAAAAATGAAAAACTACCATGAAGTTAGCATAAGGCTGTAAGACATTTGCTAAAAATCATTTATAAATTCTCTCTTGAAACTGCATTCAGCTTAGTATATTTTCTCGTATATTTTTCATGAAAATGAGATACCAAAAAAGAACTGCATGTACATGAAACAAAGTACTCTTTTCGATTCCTCTTTCTCCTCTCTTCGACAAATTCAAGTCTTGCAGCAAATGTTTCATAGTGTGGACAACGTCTCCTAATACATATTTTTTTTGTCAAATATGAACTGTCTCTGTGAGAGAACTTTTTCTTTTTATTTCTGGAAAGATTTGGTCCAAGGACCGGATCTGTGACGCCTAGTGGATCTTTTGGGTCATATATCTGTAAATTAAATCAATCTCTGTATGACTTTCCTTATGAAAGCCAGCACAGAGTTTGGAGAAGCCCGCCTAATATCATCCGAACACAGAAAATCATAACACCTTACACTCGCAGAGAATGTGTACCGTCGTCTCATCAGGTTCTAAGCATGAGCGACACCATGAGTAGTTCAGTGCAAAGTGATCAGAGATGATAGTATATAAATTTCCCAACATTAAAAACATTAAACAAATGTTGAATAGTTTTCCTACGTGCAAATTACAAATACAAATTTCCCAAATAATTTAAAGTTATTGCCTATATCTCAGGAACTAATAAGAGCTCATTTTAGAATTTTAAAGATTTACCGTCTAATTCATAAAAAATATTTCAGGCTTATTAAACGCTTATTTGACATATTTCTATGGGAAATTTGTCAAATAAACGTGTAATAAACCTAAAATATTTTTTATGAATAAGGCAGTTAATCTTTTGAGATATAGTTCCCCAAACTTTAAATCATGTGACAGTGACCTTTGACATTTCAGAAAACGTTATCTTAGTTAAGTAACATGCAAAAAGGCAACTAAGTTTCATAAGTTTCAAAGGTGGTCGGGAAAATTCGTTCGTCGGTTATACAAATTTTAAGCCACATAAAATACAAGTTTATGTATATAAATTTTATTTAAAAAAGGGTGTGTATCCGTATGTCTGTACGAGTCCGCGTAAAGACGAAACGGCTGGACCGATTTTGATTTAGTTTTCTCTGTTTGAAAGTTGACCTTCTCGATGTTCTTAGCTATTTTTTAAGAGAATTGGTCCATCCGCTTAAAAGATATCACATCATTTTTAGAAATATTCGGGGGGTTTTAAACTTTTTAGTTTTTGTTATTATGTTAAACTCCCTTCTGTTCTGCAAGGGAAAGATTTTTAGTGAAAAAAGCAAGTTCAACTGCGTTCATAATACCTAATTTTTCCGGGGAGTTTTTTTTTTATTCCCGCATTTGGTAAAAAGAGGAAAAAACAAATTCATAAGAGAAAAGGGAAAAGTGAGAAAACTCGTACGGTATTTTTGTTTATGATTGAGCTGTACATGAAAATAGGTGCATCAATACTTAGGCCTTCGTTAAACTAGAAGAACCCATTCACACTTCCTCTGCAGTCAAAATGCAATTTCCTTTGATTAGAGACATGAAGGTTTGGTTACTAACTAACACCTATGTATCAATATATGCAGTTAAATTCAAATCTTGCGTGCATTTTGCGACATATTTCTATTTACCTTTAGTAACGATATTTCGGGGACTTTTTCTTATTCGGTTGGGACTAAATTTTTTGTTTTCCTTTTGAATTCCAGCCGCAACCGTCCTTAGAACATTATCGTGTGTGAATTTCCTCGACTTCAAAAGAACTGAAAAATAAAATTCATATTATAATAGATTTATTCTTCTTAATGAACCTTCAAACTAACCATTCTTCAATTTTTCTGCATTTGCAGGTGTTTTAACTACTTCATTTGACATAACGTTAGAAACTAAATTTGTTTTCAACGAAGATAGTACTTTGCTATTCTTTGTGTACGAGTTTGTTTTCAGCATCTGCGCTGATGTGGAAGGGCCCATAAAAAATGTGGCATTAGCATTATTATCAAGTGTACTTAATACTTGAGTTTCATTCAGATTGCGTGATCTTTTCATTGGTATTTTAAATGTTTTGCGTGTATCGCTCCTGTCACCGCCGCCATCGTCCTCAGTAGTAGAACAATTTATATCGTCCAAATCATCCAACTTATAATCATCTAAACGCAAACGCTTGCTACATGATATATTCTTTTCTAGATCGTTATCATCACTGTGCAATTGATCACTATCTTCATCACTGGACGCTGGGTGTATGCCATTTATTGTATTTTCCCCGATGTTTACTTCATTGTGAACAGAAGCATTGCAGAAATGATGTTCCAATTGTTCGTAGTGATACCTTTGCTCAGAATTTAAACTGCCATTTTTAATAACTTGACTTGCCAAAGTTAGTGCTTCCTGATGCCAAATTAAATTAGCATTTGCTTGCGAGTCCATTGCTGTTATATAATTATTTATCAATGACTTCTTCGACATTTCCACTTCCAAGTTTTTATACTTTAGATAAACTTGCAAAAAACTGGCATATTTAGATGATTTTATTTCGGCCTTTATCTTGTTTAAATCTTTATGAACATCACAAACTTTTTGACGCCGACTTGGAATTTCTTTCGATAGTTTATCAATTTGATTTCTTAGATGGCAAATATATGAAGTAAAGCTGGAGAAATTCTATTGTACAAATTTATTAGTTTATAATTTTTTTTTTCAAAATTTGCATAATTTTTTTGCAATACTTTTTTTATTGAAATTCACGAAAGATCTGATTTAGCTTCGATTTTTAATGGCCGTCATACAAAACACAAATTTCTACAATAAATTAAATGGATTCCTACACCGCACAGTGCTTCCTATGAGGAAAAAATGGACAATAAACATAAATAAACCCCTATCAGATCAAACAAATCATTGAAGAAATTTTCGAACAAATGGCCGCTAAGTTCAAACATGACAAACAGAGCAACACTTTCACTCATATTTTCCTTGTCCCTGTAGAATTGAAAATTTCTATAACATTTTCATTAATGAAACTATACACAATTTTATTTGAACGTTGCAAGACTAGCTTGCGGACAATATCCACAAACAAATTTGATGCATGTGCAGGTGAGTAGTTTTTCTTTTATCGAATCTTTTAGTACGGCTTCTGTTAGAGTATCTCAAAGGTAACTGTAATGAACAAATTACGCGCATGACAAGTGCGGAAATTTCCTAAGCAGCCGTTGACGAAAATCCTCTGTATATTTTTATCTTGCTATTATTATTGCCAATTGCATCAACTCTATTTAAATATCAATTCATGTTTATGTAAATGTCGATTTTCTTTAATTTTTGTATGGAAAATGTATGATAAAATTTATAATTTAGACACAAAACCAATTTGAAAACGGTAAAAGCTGTAATGTTTTCTATAACAATTTTGTCAATCATTTCAAATTTTATTATTAATAGTTTGTGCAATAATTTTTGATAAATATTTTTCACATCCGTACTATATGTATTAATTATATTTTATCTTCTAGTGTGGTTTTTAAGTCAATAGCTTAAGATTGGCTTAAAAATGATACATAAAATCGATCTGAATTCATCACACCTTTTCAAAACGACCGGTTTGAAATCGCTTTGAAAACGATAATTTTCCAAACAAAATTCATATTTATAGAAAAACTTTCAACAATTTCAGCTTTTTCCAGAATTTTTTGGTTGAAGTTTACTTAGGAGTTTATTAAGCAGAAACGAAATACAGCTAGACATGATTAAACAACAAAAAACAAAATATCTTCAAAAAATCCATAATTTAAAAAATTATGCCAAAAATACTATGAGCAATTTTACTATAAAAATATTTTTGACATGATTCTGAGCTAAATTAAATGCGTAATGGTAGTTTAATTCTTCTTTTATCCGTAAAATATCAAAATAAATGGTCGGCTAATTCCAAAAATTATGTGGGTCTAGTCAATTGAACACATATTGAGTCCAAAATTACACTATGCAAGTCTTATTGCTAAGCTGATCAGTTTGTGGGAAAGAGAGACGAGGGGAACGGAACCGTTTCTTTTCCCCTCTTCTCTCTCTCCTAACAAACGAATCAGCTTAGCAATAAGACTTGCATAGTGTAAATTAGGACTGAAGGTGATTGTGTAAGGAGTTGTCGTAAAAGTTCATGTCATTTTTCTTACTAGGTTAAAGTAACATCATTCCTGTAAAACAAGAATATTACAACTAAACCTATCATTCTACTAAACCTCAACAATCAAAAAATGATCTTACTGAATAAAAAATGGGAACCCATAAAATATTGTAAAAAATATGCGATTCTTTCTTTTATTCAAATTTAAAATATCTATTTTAACTGTACACATATGCATCAGTTTGAAGTTTATATAATTACTGATATAAAATTCAAGCTTAATTTTTCTTCTTAACATACTTACCTCTTGCGATTCGCAATCACCATACAATATTTTTCTGGAGTTCTCCATATCAGTCTTAACTTTTATACGTATAGTCAAATTTTTAATGCGACTTCTTAGAGATATATATTGTTCTTGTGTTTTTAACATCGCTGAAAATAATTGGTCAATGCGAATATACCAAGGCCTCAGCTCCACTTCGTCGAAAGTTGTTGATTTGCTAGCTTGCAACTCTAGTGATGAATTAGTCTTCTTAAGGCGTTCATTTTCCTCCATAAGCTCATTAACCTTCTTAACATAGAACTCCTTAGGCATATTTGTTCTTAATGCATTTTGTCTTAAAGTTGTACGTATCTTTTTAGCTCGACTAGCATACTGTAGAAAATTATTATTAAATATAAATATATGTATTTGTTTACATACTAAAACGAGTGTTTTTACCTTTAATGTGTTATACGTGTCTTCATAAGTCAATGAACTCATCGAAACATTTGCTACCATTAAAGTTTGACAATTTCCACCCAACGAGTCTTTTAAAATTCTTGTTAAATTTGAATCGCGGTAGGGTATATGTTTTGAACCATCCGCTAATCTGTTTATACAGTTTCCAAGAGCAAGTAAGCTTTTGTTAATACTTGCACCTTCTTTAAACCTAACTCCTATGCCCTTTGTACTGGATGCTCGTTCACTCCCGGCTAAATCTATCATGGATAATTTAACCGTACGTTTTGTGCCCGTTTTACGATCTGTCATACGTATGTGAACTTGAAACACTGCGTGCGATCTCGAGCTTTCCGCATTTGCATCTGTGGGGTGTTGGGTTCTGTTCGAATTTCCTAATGTTAACAATCCCAACAATTCTTTTGCATTATAAATTGGTTTTAAAACTAACCCACTTACAACTACTCCATTGGAGTCTTCGCGTAACTTTAAAGGCAGACTTTTTGTCAGAAGGTTCATTACCTGTTCATTATAGACTTCTAAATAACTAACACCGACGTCAAATTTTCGTACTTCGCTCTGTGCTTCAATTTTGTCGAAAAGATCTCTCATAGTAAGAAATGTCAAACCAGGACATGCTTCACTACCCAGCATAGTATATGTTTTTCCAGCGCCCGTAGCACCATAAACGAATACAGAACAGTTATAGCTGGAATAAAAATATAAATTCTCGTTCCAAGGAAATTCTTTTTTACAATTAAATTATGGGATTCATTAAATGTAGTTAGTGAGTCACATTTATAATAAAAATAATATCTTAGGTGATAGAAAAGCGAATTCAAAGAGAAAAATGGTGAAATAAAAAAAATAAAAATACAATTGTCGTAAACTTATATTTTCCGGCATGTGCAGTTTTCATATAAAACGGGCACCACAGAATATGAATCCTTAATCTATGACTGAGATTGTGTATTAAGTTTCTGGGCGTATAAGGATTACCTGGCCAAGAGCTCAGTATTGTGTTTTCCCCATACGTATGAACGTCCAAGTGACCTTAATTTTTACTAAATATAATCTATTCTGATCAGATGGACATTCATACGTATGGAGAAACCCCAATTCTCACCTCTTAGGAGAAAATTTAAGACCGATAGTGAAAAATGGTTTAGTATCAGTTATGGTATAGCTTGAGATTTTATCTGCTTTGCCATGCAATCGATATTATAGAAATAATACTATTACAATAGTAGGAAAACTATAGCAATAGTTTTTTTTAAGATTTAAGGCTATATTCCTTCCACATACTATAACAATTTTACAATTATAACTTTGAGCCACTGTATTTTTTATTTTGAAGTGCTTAAAACTAGATTTGTTTTAAATTACGCGCACATTGGACAACTTTTTACATATGTATGTTTATGTACGATTTTTACGTACCCATTTAAGACTGAATCGACCAAGGGGGCTGTACATTCTTCAAATATTTTCATATTTGTTGCATCCGTATCAAAAACACGGTCATACTCCATTGACAACTTTTTATTAACACGTTTTGTAATATCACGATAGTTTAACTTGTTTCCTTGGAAGAAAAACTCATCATCTTCTTCGTCAGGATCGAACAAAAGTGTCGTTTTATCCATAACCTTGACAATCGTCCTCTGATTTTGTTCCAGTTCTCGCCGATTATATGGCCTTACCCGTACCGCAACTTTAATATTCGTTTGTTCAGCAGGCATTTTCAATTTTGATATTTATTACTCAGCAACTTAATATACATATATTTTATTTTATATATTTTCTTTACTTAAAAATAAACTTTCCCCGGTCACTTTATTTTAAACTTTACAATTAGTGCTTTGTGTACGTTTTTTGTTGTTGGAATTGAGCGTTTGAAATTTGAATCTTGTGTTTATTGTTAATATGGTGGTAGCACTGTTATCCAATTACAGCGTCCCAATAATAGTTGCCAGACAGTTCAAGGCAGGTTAAATATAGGTAATCGCATTAGATGCAACTCTGCGCTTTTCACAAAATAAGAGCCATGTCAGATACAACCCAAGGCGAATACAGTATCAGGTGACCTTATCAGTCAGTTTCTGAAATGCTTGAATTCAGAGCACAGAATTTAGTAGTCTATGATTCAGAGGTTATTTGTGAATTAACTTTAGCAAATTTTGCAATTTTTTCATGCACATTATGTACACAAACTGTAAAAAATAGAGATTTTGTAACACGATAAAAATAGGCAAATTTAAACTGAATTTCAATAAAATTTATAAATTTTAATGCTACTGTGTGAGCAGAATCAGATTTCCTAGCTGTCATTATTTTTATTTTAGTTTATAGGGGAGAAAAATGCTCTTGAAATTAAGAGTTAGGCAAACGTAAATATCGGTTAGCTCTAACCAGTTAGGCAAACGTAAATATCGATTATAAATTTATAAAGGTTATAAATTCTTCCTTAAGCTTAACAGTTTTGCTTCAAATTTTGCCTAATTATTATTGGTGTTTGTCTGGTAGTGTGTACTAAAAAGTTTAAGTACATAGGTATTTTTTGTAGCATAAACAACACAAGTTGAAGGCGAAAAACTTTTTTAAGGAAATTTATACATTTTTATGGAAATGCATTTATATGCAAAACAAAATCACATATATGAAACCATTGTTCAGTTGCTGTATGTTTGTGTGTCCAATTTTTTTTTCTTAAATCAAGGTTTGAGTGTCAAGCACAGTGTTGCCAAAATGGCGGTTTTCCCGCTACATATGACTGTATTTTGTTGTCATTAGCGGCAAGTCTATTTTCAGCGTTTTTCTGAAACTTATAAAGAAAGGTATTGAATCAAAATAAAGTATTTTTAACGCAGCTCTGCGACACGTACCATGGTATTTATGCAGAGTTTTTTTTCGATATAAGCACGCACAGAGAAAAGAAACTAACGTCACTTTCTTGCAAATAAAAAATTTACATATTGTGGTCGTGTAGTATAATGTTAAAAATAAAAACATGTATATACATACGAGTATAAAAGTGAACAAATCTCATTTTTAGTGAATAAAATTTAATTAGAGATTAAAATTATATTACAAACAAAACTAATCATTCTTTTCGTATTAAAAATAATAGTAAACAAATCTTTAAACAAACCGAAAACTGGGTGATTGGACCAGTGAGTATGAGGAAAACATAATATCAACCAAAATGTCTCAAACATAACTTTTTCTGAATAATTTGTTTTTGATTAGACTTTTTTAATTAAATTTTCCTTCAAAATTAAACTTCAAGCCAATTTGAACTGAGCCACAGAGTTTATTTTATTAACACTATTTTTTTATTTTAGATTAGTCAGAAAGTCAGGAAATTTTAATAATATTTTACAAATACTTCAAACAAAACGGCAAGATATTATACTACACGTGTAGAATAATTGGGGTCTATCGCAGAAAATATTGAAAAAGATACTGATTCAGCTTAAGCCTTAATATTATAAGATGGAAAAGTCCCTTGAATTCTACTTTTTCTTGGTTCGATGTTCGTGTATGGAACTCTGCAGGAAATAAAATACCTACTTAAAGAGTAGGCTGAGTTTTGCTTACAAATATTGGGGAAATATGAGATTCCAACATACATATGTATGTATATCTATGAATATGTATACATATTTTATAAAATTTATCTTATTCTCTTTTTTATCAAAAAACCATAAAAAAGACATATGTTGGTTATAAAAAATTCAGCGGTAATATTAGCGTTTATTTTTATTCAGCTAGAGGTTTTTAGCGGGTTTTCAGGGGCTATATCAAGGCACATTTAATACAGGTACATGCATTAGGCAAAACTCTCTGCTTCTCACATAGCTTTACATAGTAATTGTCAAAAAATTGTATGCATCAAACAGGGCATAAAAGTAATTGTCAAATGAATTCTTCTTTATAAACTTGTAAACAAAAAATCAGCGGATGAGCAATATGCCTGATACGTGTACCTGTTTGATATGCCTTGGGCTATATGGTGGGAAATGCCTACAACATTTTGGCAACACTGGTCAAGCATGATCGACAGTTTGAAAAGTTAACACTACCAGTAAAAACTCATGAATTTTTACTGTCATTCATGTTCCCCGGCACTTAAAGCACGAATACACAGAAGTGAAGAAAGTGACAGGTTAAAACAGCTCCAATCAGATTTTTTTTGTATTTGATACTGTAGTGCATTACTACTTTCCAATTACCGATGACAAAATTTTTTTGTGCTTAAAGTGCCTTGCCCAAATGAGAATTCGCATAATTTTTTGCGATGAAAAATCCCCTAATTTGGGGTCAAACGCTCAAGTCTGGCAGCCTTTTTGTAACTTGTTGGACTACATACATACATATATGTTTGGAAAATATATGTTGTACTTCAACAATTTAAAAATTTAATAAAAATAATTTGTGCAATGTTTTTAACAAAAGTAACTAATTTTGTTCGCAATGTTGCCTTACGTTCATTAGTTTTGGACGCAAAAACATATATAAAAGGAGAAACAAGCTTATTAGTTTCTGCAAACCGTGAAACCATACAGAATTGTGTATTATTTTCTACAACAAAGATAAGTTATGCAAAAACTAAAGATAAGAAGAAGGAAAAAAGTGGGAAAAAAGTTTCCAAGATCGAAATTAATGAAGTGCAATTAAGAGAAATTTTAAATTATGATGCACTTAATGCACAAATGCAAAAGGCTATCGAGCAAATGAAGGATGACTTCATAAAGAATTTATCATTACGATCGACAACAGGCGCTATTGATACATTACGAGTTACAATAGATGGCACAGAACATGAATTGAAAGAGTTGGCTCAAATATCACGTAAAAATCCTAAAACAGTCGTAGTAAACATGATTGCATTTCCGCAGACAATTCCCGATGTGTTAAAAGCTATTGAAAAAAGTGGTATGAACTTGAATCCCCAACAAGATGGAACCACACTTTTTATACCAATACCTAAAGTTACTAAAGAACATCGTGAAAATTTATCTAAAAATGCAAAATCTTTATTTATCAAATATAGAGATATTATTAAAGATATACAAAATTCGGATATTAAGAAACTAAAAAAACAGACGGAAATATCAAAAGATGATATGTTTGCTGTTCAAAATCAAATAACTGCAATAGCTGATAAGTACATTCGAGAAGCTGATAAAATGTTACAAATGAAGCAGAAGGAATTATTAGGCGACAATTAAAGTAATATTTATTTTAATAGTCTATTGTGAAGAAAAATTATGTCGATTAAATCGGTTATTATATATTGAATCAAATAAAATGATAAGTGGATTTATAGTTCTCCAAGAAAATTAAAATATTGGGCTGACCTCAGAGTAGCAAGCCGAGCAAAAATTTCGGCGGGGGCTGAAAGACAAATATTTTCGGCGGCGGCGGCTGAACGGCTTAACGCCGATTTGTTTAAGCATTTCAAAAAAAGTTTTATCCCAGTCTGTTTTTAGAAAAATACGTGAATTATTGAATCACCACGTTGTAACATTATTTATTTTGCAATAGTTTGAATATTGCAGTAATTGATGTCCTAAAAAATAGTTTCGTAAATTATTTGTTAAACCATAGAAACATATTCTAGAATTTTTTTCCTATTACTTGCTATTAGTTGGAATTTTTCCCCGAGAAAAATTTCTCGCGGAATTTTATTCATGATTGCTTTCTACATAAATTTGATTTAAGCTTTCCGATTAAATTAAAAATTAATTACTTTATTGGAACACTGCTACGGATCAACAAACAAAAAGCTTTGAACAATTTATTATCAAAAAGTCGCCTGACTGCTTAAACAAAAAAGTATATGTAAACGTGCATGTATTTAAGAAGGGACTCCAAAAGAGAACGTAAGTGTTGTTGCAGCTACGTTATCGTTCTTATAAACATTTTCTTTTTATGTGTAAGCAAAAACAACTATCTTTCCGGGACGAAATTAGTAAAAGTATAAAAAATAAAAGACAAAATATCGGCGGAGTACTAAGCCGCCGATAAGCCGAGTGTTTCGGCGGCGGATTGTCTTGTCGAAAAAAATCGGCTGACTGGCTACTTCTAATAAGAATATTTATGAGATCGTTGTTATGGAAAGTATACACGTTACTACAAATGGTACAAGTGTATTCTGTGGTACATATGAAATTAGTAATTAAAAATTTTCGTAGGCGGATCTTCAATAAGTACGATAAGTATTGTGTATCACGATGTTGTACAACAAAATTTGTTTTATGAGGAGCTGATTTAGAAAACACAGCGTTTCTGCGACTCAATTTAAAAAAAAATAGTTTTATGTAACGGATATTTTAATTTAGAAAAGAAAGAAAACGTTATTTTAACCATTCTCTACTAAAGACTTGCACAAGACCATTTATAAGACATGAGAGATTCTTCAAAAGCATTACTACAGCGAAATATTCTAAAACAAACGATAAACAACACTTGGCAATACATATTGTCGGTTTGTTTCTGCTTTGATGTATGGGACAAAAATTAATAATGATAATAATGATAGAATAATTTGTTTAATAATACAAGTAATATATACATAATATTGTTTTTTATTCAAACTTAAAGTTGATAAACTTTTTACATCCAACATGAACAGTTATTAGGACTTAACATAGTGTCTATAGCTGATATTAAATCTGATATAATATGAAATAGAACGTCGACAGAATGAGAAGAAAAATATATTTATATCTATCTATATAATTAATAGGCAAACATGATTTTGTAATCCCTTTTACGCTGGTACTACTGCACCGATTTTAAAAAGATTTATATGGTTTTAAAGGTTCTTCGGTACAGATGTGCAGTATCTATATTTTGCACGAAAAGCGTTCCCGTACTCGAAAATTGGGTAAATGAGAGAGGTTTGGTGAGAGTAATGTTCTTCTTCTTCTTGCACGAAACAGCTCGTAATTTTTCTTCGTACTAGTATGGGCAAACACAAAATCTAGCAGCTGTTTGAAAAATAAGCAATTACAAAGAAAAATTACATTTGCCTAAACACTAAAATAACGAAAAAATTGATGAGCAATACTTTTGAGAACTTGGTTATCTGCTAAAATAAGGATCCAAAATTGCTGGAAATAAAAGGCAGCCTTCAGAAGAAGCAAAGTAAAATGTTTGAAATGAGCAACGGAGTTCTTTATAGGAATCGCCATTAGTACAAATTAGGTAACGTGTATACCCTACATAATAAGAAATCCAGTTCCCAGCTAGCATTTTGTATCATAATCAAATCTTATCTGAATCAGCTTATCGTTAAAATTTCTGGGATTTTATGCGTTTAATTGATTTATAAATTAAAATTTGTGTGAAAAATTTAAAATAAAACAATTCATAATACAAAGTTATACATGTTACCTCATGAGGCTTTGCATAGAATGAAATGTTATAACAAAAGTAAAATTACATGCTGATATTGTATGAGATAAATTATAATATGGCATTTTAAAATTGTATATGTAAGCACATACTCCAGAAAATACAACTCTAGTGTGTCGAAATTGACAGCACGAAAAAGATTGTCAAAGCGTTTTCCTAGTTTTCGAAAATTATATTTCGCCATTTTTATTTTTTACAAGTGTTTGACAAGGAAAAAATTGCGTCCTTTGCAAAAAGTTAAATCAAATAAAATTTAAAGAAAACGAAAGTTAACACCCATTAAAGTAAACAATTTTTCTTCTTAGGAAAAGATTGATTAGAATACATAAAAAAAATTAATATGAGTGGAAAAGTATTATTTGCGTGTTCAAAGTGTTTCTCAAGACATCCATTTGAGGAATTGTCATCCGGAACTCAACTTTGCAAGGTGAAAAACAAAAATTTTCTGATAAATATAATATACACGAATGAATGCAGACATTTTGCAAAAAAAAAAAAAACTAAAATATGTATTTAAAAGGCGGTAAAAACTAGCATTGTGTTTGGTGCATTGCATTTTCGAAAACAAATTAGATTCCTACACTGCGAAAAAATTCTAAAAGTTTTTGTTTAATTTTCTAGAGTTGTCGTGGTTCAACATCTGTGGTTAAATGCTCTTATTGCCGTTCGGAATTTCAGCCAATCAGGTAAGTAATCGACGTATGTGTAAAAAAGTGCTTATTGTATTTTTTTCTTTTACAATAGCAAATCTCAAAATATTTGCAAGAAATGCGAACATAATCTAAGTAAATATGGTAAACCGAGTGCTTGTGAGTGTTGTAAAATTGTTGCAGCTTTTGGCGGTTCCAAGTGCATGAGGTATGTTTATTTTTATTGAAAATTTTTATATATTCAAAATTTTTATATATTCAAAATTTATTGAATATGTGTTAGGTCTTATTTTATTGAGTACACAATCATATTTAATGCATATAAACAATACACTTGTGCAGCAATTATTTATATTTCCTATTAATTTGCCCTTTTAAATTTATTTAAAAGGCTCTCGGTCAGAATTTTTGCTTTTTAACCAGACAATGTAGTATCTTATCTAATTTTTATCAGCATAAATTAACTCCTTAATAGAACTTGGGTACTAATTTAGGTATATTAATAATTTAAATTAACAAAAAATTTATACATACATGTTTAAAAGCCTTAAATTACTTGTGTATTCAATTGTAAAAAAATAAACATTGACATATTCCATAAAATTTTGATAAGTTCCCGTATAAATCCTTGAAGAGTTTATACAAAATAACACAAAATTATAATGATTGTATTCATTTCAGTTTTTTTCCTCGTTGGAAAAAAACTGAAATGAATACCCTCAATATATTTTCCCACGTTTTATGAACGCAAACATTTTTCTTTTCTTTTTCTTCGTATATTGAAAATAAAATTTTAAACGATCTAACTTTAAAACAACCCTCTATTGATGTTTTGGAAATAACAACAACTGCAACAACTTTAACTAAGCGTGATACTTATTAATTTGAAACATAATAAAAACAAAGATGTGCTAGCTATGAAGCCAGATATGGACCGCCAGTACAATGTGATGAATGTAGGCTGAGATCGGCGTTCGATAGACCAGATGAAAATAAAAAGGTGGGATAGCAAGCAATCCAATGCTTCTTGATAAATAAAAATTGTTTTAAACATTTACCGCCTTATTTATAAAACTTAAAAAGACTATAAAGAATTTTTAAAACAAATTTTCACACAAAATTATTCTTAAAAAGCCTTTTTAATTTTTATAAATAAGGCTGTTGTAATTCAAATATGTCAATGACGAAATAATGAAAGCTATTTAGCAATATATGAAGTAAATTATATTAAATATGGACATAGAAAGAAAGATATGTTTGCGTTCATAAATTTTATACCTATTATCGTTTTGTTAAAAAGCTTGATATTAAATTAAAATTTTCTTTTTAGGTTAATGGTAAATTGTTGTGTTGGCTATGTACATGTGCTTACAAAAGAGCATATTTGAAGGCTCAGCAAGAGGGCCGAATATCATCGAAAAAGAGACCCCATGAGAAAAGCCATCGTGAGAGTTCTGCTTCGGCCAAAAAGCCTTCTAGAGGAGATATTACGAAAACTAGTTCCAATAATCCAAATGTTTCTATTTCTGCTGTTAGTGCTGCTGGACTTGATATGCCTGAAAAAATATCAAGAAGTGGCTCCTCAGGAAGTGGTAACGGTAGTATAGGTTTGGGTTCTATTGCAGCTCCAGCTGTAGTAAGTATTGATCCTAACTCCTCCGATCATGTCGTAGCCATGACAACATTAAAAGAAAGAATAGCTAGTCTCGAAAAGCGTTTGGGGCAAAAGGATAAGGAATTATTAGAAAAAGATAAACTGGTAATTTTTAATGCATTATGATCTAAAACGCATCCTCAAAACACGGCACACGTGAAACACGCATACGCTAATATGTACGCACTTAAGAGAGTTCTTAGTAAGAGAGTGTGAGGTGTTTTGGCGATGACTGATCTAAAAACAACCAATAATTAAATTTATATAAATATTCTTTTTTAAGCTCACTGAAATTAAAGGGAAAAACTTCGAAAAAGAAATTGAGATGCGTAACAAATTGAAGGATGTCGATAGATTAAATGAAATGAAAGTCGATAATCTAAACAGAAAGGTGGCATCCCTTCTAAAGGAAGTAGCCGTACTAAAAAAGAGCAACAAAAAGAATAATGTTGGTGGAAGCGTCGCAACAGGAGCAGTGAATCGGGAAAAGGAAAGAGAAAAACGTGAAAGAGAAAACGATTCACCTAAGGAAGAAATCACCACCGCAATTACTGCAACGGAGTCCTCTGATAAAGATGACGACAAGGATGATGTTAAAGATGATTTTAAAAGCGAAGAGGATTCACGTGATTCACGTTCTAGTACTAAAGAAGAGCCGAAACCGAGTAAAATAGAAGAGGAGACTAAGGAAGCTGATAATGAAAAACGTGAAGAACGCGAAAAAAGTGTTAAGAGCGAAAAAAGTGACAAGAGTGAAAAAAGCGCAAAGGTCGGAAACATTGAAGCTGTCAAGGACGAAGAAGTTGAACGGTCCCGATCTGGCTCAAGGTCCGTTTCACGTTCAACGTCTCGTTCAAAGTCACCCTCGCGCTCTCGTTCTCGCTCACAAACTCGATCACGTTCAAGATCTCGTTCACATTCTCAATCACGATCTCGATCAGGTTCTCGCTCCCATTCAGGTTCACGTTCGCCCTCACGTTCGGGCTCGAATTCGCCAGATTCAAACTAATGAAGTATATATGTATATCGAATTTCTATTTTATATGCATATTTTATGTTATTAGAACAGCTAAGAAGCCTATTTTCATTTTGTAATTGTTCAATTTTACCTCGTTCTTTTTTAAACTAAACTACATTTATGGAATATAGTAGTGCTTGTATGTGTATAAAACTGAATAATTTGGAATAAATATTTAAATGATTATAAATTTTAACTAGACTTTTTTTTTAATTATTTAAAATTTTCTTTTAATAATTTGTTCTTTTATTTGCATAGTTTTCTATAAAAGTTAAAAATCCTTTTTTAAACCTTAATCGTATTTTTTTTTTGTTATGAGAATTATTAAATTTGAAGTTATGTTTTTATTGTGAGTATATAAATTTAGTTCAATTCGATTTATTTCTGTACCCCTATTTGTGCGTGCTGTGTATAAAAATAAGCTAAATTTCTGCAAAATTTTTATTGTTCTATGTTTTGTATTAGTTTAAGAGCACTATTGAAACTCTTGTAATTAAAATTAAATTTAGTTAAAAATAAATAAATTTTAAGAAATAAAGGAAAGTGGAGATTAAAAACAGACTTTTAAATTATAAAATACGTTTGGCAGAATCGTAGACAAAATCGTAGTGGATTTCTTTGTAGCGTAAATTTAAAAAGTTTGTTTCCAATAATTAATGGAAACTTAAGGAGACTAAACATAGATGTGTTAATGTTATTTAAATCGGTGTGAGCAGATAGATTTCCAGTTAGCAACAATGAAAATATGAAAAAAAGCACCAAACAGAACGAAGCGTATTACACTTGATAGTCTCTTTCCTCCAATATATGAGTGTATTTATTAAAAGTATGCTTGAAATATTAGAGCAGTTATGCTACTAACGGCCCTTTTCACAATGTACAATTAAAAGCTAATGGACTTTAACGACAGGTTTTGTATGAAGAACTGTTAGTTAAAGTTCACGTTAACTCTTAATCAAACATTGTGAAAGGGGACGAAAGCAGTTTTATTATATTTTCAGATCTCATTTACAGAAATAGCCGGTAATATTTCCAAGAAACTTTGAATACAGAATGTATTTTTAACCCCCGACCAAACCAAAGGGGTATTATAAGTCCGTGTCCACGTACAGACCAAAGGACTAAACCGATTTCGATTTAGTTTTTTCCGTTTGAAAGGTGACTTGATCGAGAGGGTTCTTAGCTATGTTTCAAGAATATCGGTCCAACCGTTTAGAAGATATCACATCTTCTCCAGATATATTCGGGAGTTTTTAAAATTTTTAATTTTTATTATTTATTTATTAATAAAAAAGATTTTCCTTTCATAAACAAAAAGCAAAAAAATTATTTATGTATAAAATGAATTGATTACTCTGCACGTATGTATGCCTGTATTTCGGTTCGAAATATATGCTTTTATCGGAATCGGTACAAAGATCACGCAAGTTTCTGTATAATCAAATTCTAATGAGGTTTTGGAGTATGACCATCGACATAAAAATTACGTGTAGCCTTAGGCAAAGTCAATTCTATGCCATCTAACCCTTTTGTTAAAATTATTTGACATCCCAGACGCGAGTTTTCTTTAAGGAAGGGAGCCATGTCTAATAAATCATCTTCTTTTTCCTCGGCTGCTGGTAGTTTTTCTAAATAATCGTCATGTACATATACATGACATGTGGTACAAGCTAAAGAAGCCTCGCAAGCGCCTGCAAAATTATTATTAGATTGATAGTGGCAAAAAAAAACCATTTATATTCCTACCCTCCATTTCAATTTCGTAACGATGAGCCAAATATAAGATATTATCCCCAACTTTGCCATTAACTTCAGTCCGTTTACCATTTTTATCAATATAAATTACCCGCACACTAAAATGAAATGTTATTTAGACTTGAGAAATGTATTTTAAATAAAATATTAGCCTCACATTTCATCTTTTGTTTTAGGATCTTGCCATTCATATTCACCATGGCTGTAAACTTTAAGAAAATTAGGGAAGACTCATTAGGGAAAAATATTTTGAAACTGTTACAAAACTCACTCGGTGTTGTGCGAAGCGACCGAACTAATCCCATGTATGGAATTCTTTCGTTATTTTTTGTAATAATACTTGCGGAAATTCTCGCTAGCCGGAGAAGTAAACAAAACATTTTTTCCTAATAGGTTATGAAATCATATGGCCAGCTGTTTAATGTTTATCTTTTTTCATTGTAAGGATGCCATAATCTTAAAAGGATTTTTTTTGCCGGGAACTATTTCTACACATGGCGCGGAACTATTTCTACACATGGCGAATTGATCTTGCAGGTTTTGTTCTTGACTATTTTCGCTGCTAGTAATTTAAATGTTCATTAACTAAAACATTAATGCCCATTTCTTGACTTGGTAATCAAACTGTAATTGTTTTTAAGTTCGAATTAAATACGAAATTGTGTGTTTGAGTGCATAATTAAATAATAATTATATGCCCAACCTTGTGTAATTAATTATTATTTAAGTTTTACGTGCGCACAATGTATTTATGCTTGTGTGTGTTTATTGAAAACACAGACATGACATCATGCGGTCATATTGAAAACATCATGTGGTCGTATTATGAAGAATTTCGTTTAATTTGGAAGTTTTTTAGTGCATCCGTACTTTCAACGTAATTTAATAAAAACTTTAATTAACCAATGAAAAAATGAAATCGTATTTAATTACAGCTTAATTTTAAATAAAAATTAGCTAATTATAAATTTAATTATTAATAAAAAATGTGGGTAACAGCCTTATTTGTAACGGCTTTTTAAGAAAAATGTTCATAATTTTTTTTTTTAATATTTGGATTTTCTCAATATCAATTTGGATCTCTCGATATCAATTTGTGTTCTCTCAATATTAATTTAGATTTCTCAATATCAATTTGTATGTTCTCAATATCAATTTGGAATTCTCAATATCAATTTGTATTTTCTCAATGTCAATTTGGATTTCCCATTATCAATTTCAATTCTCTCAATATCAATTTGGAATTCTCAACATCAATTTGAATTCGCTCAATATCAATTTTAATTTCCCAATATCAATTTGAATATCTCATTATCAATTTGAATTCTCTTAATATCAATTTGGATTTCTCAATATTAATTTGTATTTTCTCAATGTCAATTTGGATTTCCCATTATCAATTTCAATTCTCTCAATATCAATTTGGAATTCTCAACATCAATTTGAATTCGCTCAATATCAATTTTAATTTAATTTAAAATATTTAAATACTTCGTCGCTTGGTTATTCCCTACAAGAAGGCTACCAGTCAATTGACTACACCTTTTTAAGTTGAAATTGAGAAAACACAAATTTATATTGAGAGAATTCAAATTGATATCAAGAAAACCAAATAGATATTGCGAAAGTACTAATTTATATCGGGAAATCCAAATTGCCATTGAGAAAAAACAAATTGATAATGAGAAATCCAAATTGATATTGAGAAAATTCAAATTGATAACGAGAAATCAAAACTGATATTGAGAGAATACAAATTGATAATGAGAATTTCAAATTAATATTGAGAAATCCAAATTGATATTGAGAAAATACTATTTGATAGTGCGAAATCCAAATTAATATTGAGAAATCCAAATTGATATTAAGAGAATTCAAATTGATAATGAGATATTCAAATTGATATTGGGAAATTAAAATTGATATTGAGCGAATTCAAATTGATGTTGAGAATTCCAAATTGATATTGAGAGAATTGAAATTGATAATGGGAAATCCAAATTGACATTGAGAAAATACAAATTGATATTGAGAATTCCAAATTGATATTGAGAACATACAAATTGATATTGAGAAATCTAAATTAATATTGAGAGAACACAAATTGATATCGAGAGATCCAAATTGATATTGAGAAAATCCAAATTCATATTCAGAATTTTTGGGACAATGTACATTAACACGAAAAAACAATAAATTCACTTATTAGTTTTAAGGTTTGTTGACGTGACCAACCCCCTCCTTCTGGCATTTATTTTAATTTTGTAAACAAATAAATTCGCCTTATTTATATTTTTGACAGTTTGGATGAACTAAAAAATATATTGTTTTTTGCATTGTTGTAATTTTGTAATCCTGCCATCAGCTGTAATGAATTCGCCTTGGTAACTGCCGTGGAGACATTTTTTCAAGATTATGTGAATAATACCCGTTTTAGACACGGAAAGTTTACTTTGCAAAGCTAACTTGAGTGAACCCGGACTTTGCGTTTCTCAAAGGAGCGGAAGTAAACTTCGCGTGTCTAAAAGGGGTGTAACATCAGCTGGATATTGCTTAGAAAAAATCGAAAAAGTAAACACGTGTGCCCAGTTAGCGTTGACGAGATAATGTTGATATTGGGAATTCAAAAACCGGGAAGAAATGGAGGATTATTTTTGGGTATTTTCAAAAATATATCAACAAGCTAGCAACGATTTTGGGAATTCAAAAGGGGAAACAAAACAAAAACCGTGGATGAATTTTCCCAGGAACACTCTTAGACCCCCACGCCAACTTCTCAGATAATCGTAAGTGGACACTTAGGAGAACAAAATGAGACCACCATGCTGAAATTCTGTCGAGCCATTTTCGAGAAAATCGACTTAATCGAAAATGGCCAAAAAAACCGTGAATGAATTTTCCCAGGAGCACTGTTGGACTCCCACGCCAAAGTCTCATATATTCTTAAAGTGGACACTTAGGAGAACAAAATGAGACAACCGTGCTGATTCTGCCGAGCCGTTTTCGAGAAAATCGACTTAATTTTAGCACGGTTGTCTCATTTTGTTCTCCTAAGTGTCCACTTTAGGAATATATGGGAGTTTTGCGTGGGGGTCCAAGAGTGCTCCTGGGAAAATTCATCCACGGTTTTTTTTGTGGCCATTTTCGATTAAGTAGATTTTCACGAAAACGGCTCTATAGAATTTTAGCACGATTGTCTCATTTTGTTTTAATAAGTGTCCACTTTAAGAATATATGAGATTTTGGCTTGGAGGTCTAAGAGTGCTCCTGGGAAAATTTATCCACGGTTTTTTTGGCCATTTTTGATTAATTCGATTTTCTCGAAAACGGCTCAAATTTTAGCACGGTTGTCTCATTTTGTACTCCTAAGTGTCCACTTTAAGCATGTATGAGACTTTGGCGTGGGGGTCCAAAAGTGCTCCTGGGAAAATTCATCCACGGTGTTTTTGGCCATTTTTGATTAAGTCGATTTTCTCGAAAATGGCTCGACAGAATTTCAGCATGGTGGTCTCATTTTGTTCTCCTAAGTGTCCACTTACGATTATCTGAGAAGTTGGCGTGGGGGTCTAAGAGTGTTCCTGGGAAAATTCATCCACGGTTTTTTTTGCCAATTTCGATTAAGCCAATTTTTTTCGAAAACGGCTCGGCAGAATTGTAGCACAGTTGTCTCATTTTGTTCTCCTAAGTATCCACTTTAAGAATATATAAGACTTGGCGTGGGGTCCAAGAGTGCTCCTGGGAAAATTCATGCACGGTTTTTTTTGGCCATTTTCGATTAAGTAGATTTTTTCTCGAAAACGGCTCGGCAGAATTGTAGCACGGTTGTCTCATTTTGTTCTCCTAAGTTTCCACTTTTAGAATATATAAGGATTTGGCGTGGGGGTCCAAGAGTGCTCCTGGGAAAATTCATCCACGGGTTTTTTTTGGCCATTTTCGATTAAGTCGATTTTCTCGAAAGCTGCTCGACAGAATTTTAGCACGGTTGTCTTATTTTGTTCTCCTAAGTGTCCACTTTAATAATATATAGCGTTTTGGCGTGGGAGTCTAACAGTGCTCCTGGGAAAATTCATCCACGGTTTTTGTTTTGTTTCCCCCTTTGAATTCCCAAAATCGTTGCTAGCTTGCTGATATATTTTTGAAAATACCCAAAAAATTTCCCCCATTTCTTCCCGGTTTGTTAATTACCAAAATCGATGCTATTTCGTCGATGCTATCTTGGCGCACTTAAAATAAACAACTTGGATCACAATAAATAAATACATAAAATTTTTTGGACAATTAGATATAAATATATACATACATACATATATATATATAGATATATATATACAGTATATCATTTGGACAATTAGATATATCATTTTGGACAATTAGGTGTAATGACGAACAACACATTGCAAAATTCTAAAGCGAATCTATCTGTAGCAAAATGCAACAGGATTTTGGCTGCTGTGGCTGAAGAGGTTATTAGCGATGATGAAAGCAATGTCGAGGATGGCATGGACATATGTAATATAATAGAAAAGCACCAAAGAAATGAATCCAGCCAAACAGAAAATTCTGGTGCCTTGCATGTTTTGGGAGAGACTATAAGAAAAACTTTATTGGAAATCAATGAAATACGAGAACAAAATCGTGAACGTCGCCATCGAGAAATGTTACAAATATTAAAGAAGTTGGTACAGCAAGAGAGTACGGCAAATGGCGAAGGTAATGACTCTATAGCAAATATCAAAAATGAAGTATTAAATCATGATCAACACAGTTCCACTTGTGAATATGATGTGGAGCAAGATTTTATGAAAACATATTTATCTAATGCAGATGAAGTTACAAATGGCAGTTCTTCAAAAGATTTCAGTAATAGATCTGAAAAAAATGATAGAGGCTGCACATCTACGTTTACTCCTAGCTCATCAACGGACATAAAATTATTGCGTAAATCTGAACAAAATGAGCACACGAAGAAAATCAAAGAAAAGATTGTAATAAGTCACGATGACACAAAGACAGAATTCCAGAAAATGCGTGCAAAAATGATGGAGTTACAGCGCCAAAAAATGGAAGATCGCGAAAGAAAAAAACTTAAATTCATACAAAAGCAAAGTGTTTAAGATATACATACATATATTTTATTTAATCGTGTACAAAATATCTGGAATTTCTTGAAATACATCATTTGTATGAATTTTCAAATTTTGCAAAATTTAAGTCAGTTATCTTTGTTTTATCAAAGTTTTATTTAAGTCAGTTATCTTTGTTTTTACATATGTAGATACATATGTACGTGATGTATGGCCTAAATAACTAATACCGCTTTTAGACACGGAAAGTTGACTTTGCAAAGTCTTAATTCAGCTGGGAGAAAAACAGAGAGAGATAGTATTCCTTCCTCCGTCTTTCACACAGCTGAATCAAGGCTGCAAAGTAAAATTTGCGTGTCTAGAGGGGGTATAATTTATAAGAATATGTACACCCCTTTTCCACAAGCAAAGTTTACTTTGCAAAGTCTTAATTCAGCTGGGAGAAAGACAGAAAGAGACTGTATGACTACCTCTGTCTTTCACACAGCTGAATTAAGACTTTGCAAAGTAAACTTTGCGTGTGGAAAAGGGGTGTTAGTAATATATGTATATGGAGCCATAAGCACGGAGAATACGTAATCGACATAGAAGTCATCTAAAATTTTATTGTGCTGGATAACGACAAAGTTGTCTTCAATTAAAATTAGTTGAATTGGAAAAGAATACGTAAAATTTACTTATGTTTCATGCCTTTTCCACACACAAAGTTTACTTTGCAAAATCTTAATTCAGCTGGCAGAAAGGCAGAAAAATACTGTTCTACTACCTCCGTATTTCACACAGCTGAATTCAGGCTTTGCAAAATAAACTTTGCGTGTATTAACTCTTTTTCCACAAGCAAAGTTTACTTTGCAAAGTCTTAATTCAGCTGGGAAAAATACAGAAATAGGCTGTACTACTAACTTTGTCTTTCACACAGCTGAATTAAGACTTTGCGTGTGGAAAAGGCGTATATGTATTACACCTTTTACTTTAAAAAGTCTTAATTCAGCTGTGTGAAAGACAGAGGTAGTAGTACAGTCTCTTTCTGTTTTTCTCCCAGCTGAATTAAGACTTTGCAAAGTAAACTATTGCTTATGTATAAATAATAACAAAAATTAACAATTTTTAAAACCCCGAATATATGTAGAGATGTGAAATATTCCTAAACGGCTGGACCAATTTTCTTCAAACATAGCTAAGAACCCTCTCGATCAAGTCACCTTTCAAACAGAAAAAACTAAATCAAAATCGGTTCAAACGCTTGGCCTGTACGTGGACACGGACAGACACACAAACTTACAACACCCCTTTTTTTTGGTTGGGGGTTATAGAAAGCCAAACGGCTTTCTAATTTAAATTAATTATGCTAAAGTTTTTTTTTTGTTTTTTTCTCACAATGCGTAGCAAAATGTGCACCATATAAAATAATTACACTGCAACAAATTAAGACTTTTTGAAAAACACGGACTGGAGAGTATATGTAGTTTCGATAGTACTATAAAATAGTAGTAATGCCCCATACCCAGTTTGGCGATTTTGGTGATCAAGTTTTTTTATTTGTATGGAAATCTGTTCTATAAACCTTTTATAAATCAAAAATATTTTTTTATAAATAAACACTTATATACCTAAATAAAATCAAAAACATTATTATGTTCTTTATTTAATGAATATAATTATTTAATTTGAAATAGTATATAAAGAATTTTTGAGCTAAAAATAATTTAAAAAATGACTTTTTTATGATTACTGTTTTTTTTTTAATTCTTGAAGAAGAAAAAAATTAGTTAAAATAGTAATAAAATCCATTGTGCTTAATATTAATAAACATTTATAAACTTGAGTCTTAAATTACGTTTCGTACATACAACTTATTTACGTACATAGTTATAGTTTTTTTTTAATTTTGCAAGAGAAAGAAAAAATTTATAAAATTTGTTGAAGTGATAATATTTGGGTGTCGGCGAAAGAAAACGTTCGATCGATTACTTATATTGAAAACAAAAATTTATTTTCTTATTTTATCATTGTTTTAAATATAAGTTGTCGATCGAGTGTTTTCTTTCGACATCGGGGGCCTAGCGGATGTCGCAGATTTTTAGGTGGAAAGTTTGAAACTTGAGGGAATTGTGTGTTTCGATATATGTAATATATGTATGTAACAACAAACAAAAACCCGATTCTGAATTTTTCGTTATTTTTTTTTCATTTAAGTTAAATATCGTGCGTGGAAAAATTGCTCAATTCACAAGCTTTGTTATATCGTTTAAAGTTGTATTTGAAAAGAAAATTTAAAAAACGCTTTTAAAAACAATAATGAGTTATTGTAAAATATTTTGGTTTTCAGAAATTTTATTTGGAATTGTATTTTGATATACAACTTTAAACGATAGTACAAGGCTTGTGAATTGAGCAAATATTGCAAATAAGTAGGTATGTATGATGTTTAAGTACAAAATCATTGTTTCGGTTAATACTTTTCTCTCAGTGCTTAATGCAATTTTAAATTACTTTTCTTTCAACCTTGTTGGAAGCCTTTTATAACTATTTAAACGAATAAACCGCTAACGGTATTTAAGCATTGCTTTGCCAAATTTTACTAGTTATACTAATGTTTAACTATAAATAAACTTACTCGTCATATAGAAATCAACGAAGCACTACGTGCAATTATAAATCCTTTTACGAGATAAAATTTAAAATAATAAAGAGACATTTTCGACTCAATATTTATTACAAATATTAATTCTTGTTTGTTTTATTTGTATATTTATGCCTCACCAGGGATATGCGCCGAAACATATGGAACATTTTGAATGTGCATATTTTTTAAATGATGTATTTTAAGTTTTGGTTACAATTTAAGAGTGCTGTGGCATATTTTAAGGAAGAACCAAAACGTAAATCATTGGTCAATCGTTATCGGAATGCCTACGAGGCAACCAGCATAAAGTATGAAAATTTATGTTTTGATATTTTAGTATTAAAAACGAAAATACGAATCAACAGTTGAAAAACACAGTTTAATTGATGCAACGATTGTTGCTTGTGGTCTTAAGATTAAGGAAGATATTCACCTTTATTCCAGTTGTCGTTATCGACGTCACTTTAACACAACACAAAAAAATTGATGCTCGTATATCCGTAGTCGAAAACAACTAACTCCTTTTGGCAGGTTTATGCTATTTCCTAGACCTTAGGCAAAGGAAATAGATTGTCAGTTGCGCAAAATTGTTCTCGAGAGCAAGACAGACAACTGAAACAAATGCCTGCCAATGAGTGTTATTTAGCGTTTGTTTTAGAATATTTAGATGTAGTAAAGCATTTGAAAAATCTCTCATGTCTTGAAAGGTCTTATAAATGGTCTTGTGCAGGCCACTAATAAACAAGCACCAATTTTTTGGTATTGTGTTAAAGTGACGTCGATGACGACAGCTGGAATAAGGGTGATTAATTAGTACATACAATTAAAAAATTTGTATTATTTTTTTTACATGTTTACATCTAGAAATTATCTTTGAGTAAATATTTTTTCACTTAACTGGGGATCGTAAATATTTTTTCACTTAACTGGGGATCTAATCCGTAATTCTAAGCGAAAGAAAATGCTCTCGAATTTGTGTTTATAACATGTAAATTTTCTTTTGAATTACAGAGTAGAATCCCTTAAAGTATGTTACATTTGTAACAATTATAATAAAATTCCACTATCCTCAAAGAGCAGTGCAGTGTTAATTGATTTGTTGATTTTTACTGTTTCTCGTCATCCTTTGATTTATTGTTGATGCCGTTTTCAGCTTTACTCTTTAGGAACAAATCATTTGGCCCGGTCTGTCGTATGGGAATGATACGTTCTTTTGGTTCCTCACTTGACTTGGGCAATAGAACACTCAACACGCCATCCGAGGACAGATTGCAAACTATAGCATCCGGATTGTGGCCCTTGGGCAATTCATAACGACGTACAAAGTGACGCGTAACAAAACCAACATCATCAGCTTCACGTTCCTCATGCTTACCCTCAATCAACAAATGGTCATTTACTATTTTCACATTCAACTCCTCCGGTTGAAAAAGTCCAACATCAATGTGAACGGCAAAGTCATGATCATTGTCTTTGCTTGTACCTTTCACTGACATGTGAGCAAGGTCTTCTTTGGGATTTCCGCTTGCTCCCAATTGGCGGATATGTGGAGCCAGTGCTGAAATCAGACCCATCGTATGCATATCGATGGGATGATGTTGTCGCGTGTGTAAACGACGATACACATTATTTGGAAATATTTCTGGGTTATAGAATGGATGTGGATCAAAGTTTAATACAAATGGTAAGTTTGCCATTTTTTTTCTCAGGATAAACTTCTTTTTAATCTACTTAATTTTTTCCTTGACTGTGTATGTAAGTATGTATGTATGTGTTTGATTAAATAATCGCCTTTAAAAATTAGTTTATTTTCCTTTACCAGGGTATATTTTCCTTTTTTAAAACAAGACTTTACTGCGTAGCGATAAAACTCTAATGGACATGTTTCGTTGTATTTGTGTTATATATAGGAAATATTTTCGGCACACATATCCATACATATGTATATTTAGATACATGGACATGGATACACCCATACGACCTGAATTTGGTTTGTTGCTTTTGTAGCTGAAAAGCTTTATATATAACCAGCGAACAATTAAGATGTAATGGGTTAGAAAAAAAAACTTCCAAACCCGGGAATATATCGCCCGAAAATTCCCGGGAAATTCTTATTAATGTATTTTAACAGCCCTATGTATAAGCAAAAATTGGCATGAAGTTAGCATGTGATGAAATTTAATTAGTTGTCAACGAGTTCATCGATACAATTTGACATTAAAAATGGTCGCATTACCTAATTTTAACCCACCTCTAAGTCCTAGCATGATTTTTAATGTAAAATTTCAAGGCAAAACTCTTTAAAATCATGTTCAATTTTACCACTTATCCCAGCTTCATGCCAATTTTTGCTTATACATACATAGAGCCGTAAGTGTTTATTTGTTTGTAGAAAATTCTGTAGCAAGTTAAACATTCTTCGGGTAAATAGTATATCAGATACCATAATTTTTATGCGAATAATTTATATGGAAGATAACAAATCTTTTTCTTTGGCGTCGTATGCTCTAATGGGAGTTAAAGGAACTTATGCATGTATGTATGTATGTATATATAAAACAAATCTTATTTCACAAAAAAAGAAAACAATAGATCCAGCAGTTTGCTCGTTGTGTTCCAAAACCATTACTTGCAAAGGAAGGGTCACAACTCGCTTAGTTCGACATTTAAAGGGAACACGTAATAGGCAATTAAAAGATGTTGATTCCAATGAAAAGCCTCCCAAAAAGTACGGAAACCTCAAGCGACAAATTAACAATACAGTTATAACCAGGGACTGAAGCCACGAAAAAATGGGTTCAGGTTCGGATTCGGGTTAATCAAAATAAAAAATTTAAATAAATGTTCGGTTCAGGGTTCGGGTTCAAATTTAAAAAAAAACTACATGTGTTTTATTAGTAAAAGCTGTATTAAGCTTATACGCTGTATAAGATTATATCTATCAAAGTTAGAATGTAAATTTTTGATATTCGCGAATACGAATACGAATATTTGAAACGATATTCGCGAATACGAATACGAATATTATATGCAACATGAAATATTAAAAAATTGTTATGAAAAAGGACTTCACACTCTTGTTGGCGTACTTTAAAGTTAATAAAAAGTAACCAAAATTTTAATGATCGTCATTGAATAATATTTGAAAATGATATAAAGCACAAATTTCTATAAAAAAATTAATGTATTTGTTCAAACTAAAATGTTAAGTCATTTATTTAAATTTCGTTTAGGATTTAGGCATTTGTTTATTTAATTTCTTTGGAAAAATATTCGTAATCGTATTCGCCTGATTTTGACGAATACGAATACATTCGGGTTCGGTTTCAGTCCCTAACTTAAGCATTTGCATGCATGAAAAAGTCGATGACTTACGAATCAGTTTTTTACTCCTTTGCCAACACTTTTGATCTCGTTGTCACCAGCCCTACTGTAACATTTTCATTTTCGAATCTCACAAAATTAAAGTATCTAAATCTCAAAACCGCACACTATCGTACTTTTAATATTCCCCCTTGTCGGAAGAAAAACAGGGGTGTTCTGTAAATCGCGCGTTTTGAAATCGCCTAATTTCCAAGAAAAAGCTCAATTAAAAAGGTGATTTATTGCAGCTTTTTAATTGGTTTAAATGGTTTAGATGTTTAAGATATTTTATATGAAATTAACTTTGAATGCACTAAATTATCCGATCAGCAGAACACTGTTTTAGATTTTGGAAAGAACACCCCTTAAAGTTTGTTCACGTGAAACAACAATTTTTTTCATACAAAAAAGCATAAAACAAAGATAAATAATAGGAGATTTACTTACATATTTTTCTTAAGTGGTTCGTATTTATGAAAAATGCAGTACATAGTACTGCTGGGAGCGCAAAAAATTTTTCGCCGAACATATCTGAAAATAGAAACCAAAAATTTGCCTTATGAGGAGGTTATTAAAATGTAATTTTAAAGTAGCAGTGGATAAATTTTTTTTTAAATTAAAAATTTATAATTAGCATTTTTTAATTTTGCAGTTTTTAGCATTACATACAAAATAACTAGTTTTTGCATATAATAATTACCTTAGCAATATTTAAAATAAGCCATAATATGAATTAAAAATCGCTAAAACTGTAAGGAATGCAAAAAATTAAGTAAAAATGGCGAACATTACGTAAATATGCAAAAATTTATTAACAGCGGGATGATAATAAAATTTAATACTTTTTTTAAAATCGGCAAAACTACCAAGAAGCTGAAGACATGTAAAAAGTCTCTCTTATCGTAAATTTTGCAAAAAAAATTATGCGGGAAGTTGCATAATTTTGAAACAGCCATAATATTGATTAAAAATCGACAAAACTGTAAGAAATGCAAAAAATTCAATAAAAATCACGAAAATGACGAAAATTCGCCAAAACTTACTATCAGCGGGATGATGAACAATTCTTTTATTTTTTTAAAACCGGAAAAACACTGAGAATGCTGAAAGCATGCAAAAAGTTGTTTTTATTGCGAAGTTTGCAAAAATTCGCGAGAAGTTGCAAAATCGGAAGAAAGCTGGAATAAGAGTGATTATCTTCTTCAGAATCGCTTGAATTTTTTTTATGAGATTGTAACTTCCCTTATTTCTTACTTACCCGAATCCATCATTAACATTTCTGCAGTATATTTTTCACATTAAGGGCGACTTTTTGAGTTCAAGATTAGTGATTAAATTAACCTTAATCTTCATTTGCAATTTTTGGGTAGTCGATTATATGGGTTTACTTGCTAGTTTAAGCGTCTAATCGTGGTGGTGTAATCTTACTTTAGTATTGACAACACAAGCACTTGTGAACATATTACTTTTTGCAAAAATTATGTGGTAAAATAATTTAAAATCACTTAAATAAATATATATATTTTATAATATATATATATATATATATATTTCCTTTAACACACGCAATATTTTACTTGTAAATAATAAAATATAGCAGTTTCTTCTTCTTCCCACAAAAAATCAAAGTGTGTTGATAACATGTGTGACTTTTGCACAGAAAATGTTGCCACTATTTTGTTAATCAGTGTGGTAATACTACACATAACAAAAAGTTTAAACTACCACTCAAAAACATCAGGCTCAATTATGTGAGATTAAGTTAATTTTCGGATTAGCTAATTATAAAAATAAACTAATCTTAATCTCGAACCCAAAAAGTCGCCCTTGCTGTTTCGTTTTAATCAATGGTACCATACGTTTAATATGCAGTAAACTGCAGAATTTAAGAGAAAAATTACAAATCAGGCAACACTACATACATGAGTAGAGTTGAAATATCAATTCTATTTGCTATCAAATTTGTCGTATGATGAAAAGCTTAAATAGGCTTTTCAACAAATAAAATATATGAGAGCATACATAGAAAATTTGTTACAAAGTAAAAATATGGTATCTATACGATATGCTAAAATCTTGAACAAACGTTTGTTGGCAACAGTGATGCCAACCCAAAATCTTTCAAATAGGTAGATTCGATGTGAAAAAGAGGTAACTTCCAACAAATCTTACTTTAAAAAGATGTAGATCCACAACACTTATGTTTTAGGGTATTTTAAACACATTAGAAATATAACTTTTACCTTGACCTTTCGTATCGATAAAAATTATTTTATAAGCGATTTTGTGACAATCTTAGTTGGGGATGGTTAATATTCAATATTTGAATACATAAAAAACAACTAAAAAATATAAGAATTCAATATGTCATCGTTATTTAATTACAGCCTTATTTATAAAAATTATTAATAAGAAAAATTTTTTATGAAATTTTTTTCTAAAAACCCTTTATAAAGCCTTAATAATTTTAATAAATAAGGCCGTTAATTTTTAAATTTTTATTATTCTCATATTTAAATGAACGAATATTTTTATTAAATAATTTCTAATTCTCCTCTGTAGTTGTAGGTTGCCCAGAGCTAGCGTTCATACATATATCGTGTAGGTTTCCTTGCAGAATATCAGTAAAGATTGTTTCTGCAAATACTTTTTAACAAATTAACTTTAAACATTCGAACTATGTATGCAATTTTCTCACAAACTGGTCCAGTGAAGGAAATATTTGGGCTTGTAGCAGACCTTAAATATATTTCAGTTGAACTTCTAGCTTAGAATAGATGAAATAAACTCGGGTAACTATAATTTAGCATTATTATTGAAAAACTAAAAAAGTGGTAAATTTTTTTGGGAAAGTGGTAGAGTTGAGTGAGATACCCAAAAGAGGTAGATCTACCACAAAAGTGGTAGAGTTGGCATCGCTGGTTGGCAACTTTAACAAATGCCCTTCATATGTAGTTAAGCATACGTATATTGAAAAAATTTTGTGTCTACACGATATGTTGGCACTGGTAAAAAATTTTTCACCATAAATATGCTGATTCAACATATCGTATAGACTTAGCTTTATGTGATATTTAAATAACTTTTAGTATTTTTAGACAACGAATAAAAAATACACATTTAGGGTAATCAATCTTGGAAATTGTTGAAAAAATGATAATTTGCTTTTTTCGCAATTGGCCAAGTTTGATAGAGCTGGAAAGATATCTGTCATATTTAAGGAAATATTTTTACACTTACATGCATCTTTAATAACTTTTCTTTCAAAAACGGCAAAATTCTTTTAATTTTCCGAAAGAAATTTTTATAACCTAAAAACTGGATTTTTTTACATGAGCCAAATTCAAATGTTTATAGCTTTTAAACAAAATTAAAAATCTTCGTGAAGTGTTTGCCTTTTCCTTTAACAATTTCTTGAAAAAATAGCAGATATTCTAAACAAATGTGGTCTTGTTGGAATGTTTTCCGCCGACATCTTTGGACATTAATTTAACTAACACGTTATGTGCGTTTCCTTGGAACGAATATAACGAATATAAGGTGAATAAAAATGTCATTAAATATGCGAATGTTTTCGAATACGAATATTTCCTACTTAACTAATGTATACTAACATATCGCACACTAAATCATAAATAGTCACAACTCAAAATTATCAAAATGATTTTCTTTTTTTTAACGAGTTAATTTAACAAATCTCTAATGACCACAACAATTTCTTTTGCAATACAGTCTTTTTGAAGAATACAAAATACTGTTATGCTTGGTTTTACGTTACATACAGTAACGTCATTTGAACAGTATCAACAGTTGTTTGCCACTACTCAGCATATGAAATATTTTGAGTTGTGACTGTTTATGATTTAGTGTGCGATATGTACATATGTACATATCATCACATAAAATCCTAAAGGCCGTAACAAGCAAAAAATTCCAAATAAACTTTTTGATTGATCATGATATGATTAACCGATATATGTACAGTCGAAACTCTCTATAACGAACTCCTATATAACGAAGTTTTCTTTATTCCGAAGCAATTATAAGAACACTGTATTTTGGGTCTACTTTGAGTGTATGTATTATAATCTCCATATAACGAATTTACCTGTAGCGAATATTTCCTTATAACGAAGCATTTATGCGACCGTAACTTCAAGATTGAAGCGTTTTCAATCTGCATATAACGAATTTATTCAAATAATTTTTCATTATTACATATTTATATCAGTGGTAGGTAAAACCGAACGCACGCACACAAAAAAGAAATCGACGTCGCTTTGTTGTGTGTTATTGGTGTTGTTATTGTTGCTCTGTATGTATGTACTTTGTTGCTTTCACAACTCAGAAGCAGAGTCTGATGCTTTGAATCGTTTATTTACCATAAAATTGAAAGTGTATTTTGGGGAACCACCGAACTATGCAAGTGACAACTGGAATCATTAAATCTGTCACATTTCTTGCAGTCGCCATCCGTTTGCCTTTGTATATCGTGATAAAAAGTTGTAAAATGACTCCGCGCCTAAGTATTACTGTGGAAAAAAAGCTATTGATCATAAAAGAAGTTGAAAAGGGAAAAGCTTCAAAAAAAGACATTGCTAAGCAATTTGGAATTAAAAGGAACAAAATTGCTTTGCTTTTCTACATAGCGAATTTTATTTATAGCGAAGTAAATATCCAGTCCCTTGGAATTCGTTATAGAGAGTTTCGACTGTACATACATATTTCCTTCTAATTTTACTCACATATGTACATATGTTAGTATAACAGTCTAATTCATAAAAAATATTTTAAGTTTAGTACAGGTTTATTTGACAAATTTCCCATAGAAATATGTCAAACAAGCGCTTAATAAACCTGAACATTTTTTTTATGAATAAGGTAGTAAATAAATATATAAAATAAATAGTCTTAAATTTATAAGGTGTTTTTTGCTTCTCTTGTAAAAAGTAAATAGTGTTTTGCGGCCTTTTGGGTTTTAGGTGACGATATACACATGTGTATGATTTGGGTTTCTCGTAAAAAATACATATCAATGGAGTTTTTTGTTATCTGGGATACGGAAGTTTTAATAAGCTTTTTACATACATACATACATATGTATGTACATATGTATGTGCTCAAAAAAATTTACCTATTTATAGCTGACCTGGTACCTATAATATTTCAAAAATACAAACATTTTAAAATAGCTTTTGTTTAGAGCTGGTAAAAAGCTTCGTTATACTACGTTCTTTCGTGAAATCCTGCAAATGCGCAGTAAAAGCTTACGAACCAATTATAACGGTGATTTTGGAAAAACCTTACGGTTTTTATGCATTGATATGCACCGACATTAACAAATAAACAACCCTTCTATGTATGTATATAGTTGTGTATATGTCTGTGTATGTGTGCATTCATTCAGGTCTGTTTGCTTTGAATGAAATAACAAAATATAATTTAAGTAACATTTCGGTACGAACAAGTCTGTACCACTGTTGGGATTTGTGGAACAATTGTACCAAATTAGGTACAATTATATTTGCATTGGTACAGTGGTATACTTTATACTTCAGTGGTACAATTTGAAAAAAATTGTGCTTTGCATTACAGTAATAACAATTTCTCCTAATATAGTTGCCTAACTGATCATAAGTACCCAAATTTGCAACATTGGTAGTTTATTCTCATATTTTTCATTTGTTTTGGTAGCACTTGTCCCAGTTCCCCAGTTCCAGCCCAGTTATGGTAGGTACAGACTTAGCAACGTGTTTATGCATTGTCGGTCAGACAGTGTGTAGTCTTGTATATAGTCGCGTTCGAAATTGCAGTCGAAGTTTCGAAAATATAAAAATGATTTTATGCTTATAGGTTGCAGTGTCTGTGTCAAAGAATGCAGCATGTAATATAAACGTGTTTCGGAATCGCTTTGCAAAGTGTGTACCCAGTTAGTTAATGTCTTTATGTTTTTGTTTTCAATAGTTGAAAAATTGTCATGAATTCTTATTGTGTATGCTTAGTTAGGGGATGACTACATTTTTTGATGATAATTTGGTACAATTTTACCATTTTCATGGTACAACTTAAGAATAGCCACAACCCAACACTGGTCTGTACCCCTCTCCTTTCTTCGTTCCTCTCTCCCACATAAACTCAGACTTGCTTCAAGAAAAACTGCCTCGTCTAAAGCTTAAATTAGACGTGCTTTAGCCATAATACAATACTCAGCATAAAAGTGAGGAAAAAGAAATAGAAAAAGTACCACATCTAATGAATTAGACCACTTCAAATTTAGGGAAAAAAAACCAATGAATTTTACATTGACGTGTCATTGGAAGGAAGTGGTTTGCTTTTCCCATTTTTTTAAACTCAATAAAAATCATGTTTTTGATTCTCTATACAAATCCGGAATTTTGGGAGTGAAAGTAATTCACTTCACAAAAGTACCCAGCTAAAAAAATATGTATGGAGCATATATGATATCCCATATATGGTTCGGATCCGAAAAATGAGGGTATATGGGCATATATGATTATATATAATGATACATTTT
Organism: Tachina fera; assembly: GCA_905220375.1. Classification (NCBI taxonomy): domain Eukaryota; kingdom Metazoa; phylum Arthropoda; class Insecta; order Diptera; family Tachinidae; genus Tachina; species Tachina fera. The sequence continues at coordinate 60,509,898 of LR999964.1, read as the reverse complement.
CATACATGTATGTGTAAATTCCCTCCACAGTATGGAAAGTTCATATTCATACACTCTTGACTCACAAAAGCGCACTGCTGTGCAATAAATTAAATTACTAAAATGAAATTTTTTTAGACTTGAGAGAGAGGTTGTATTTAATGAAACATTTGTTTGGACAAATAATTCAAAACGAACTAAAAGTAATTTCATTCATCAAAAGGTGAATCAATGATTTAAAAAATACATAAATCATATTCGTACATTACATTTAGCTTAAGAAATCAGATTAAAAACTAATGCAATTAATTATAAAAGAAAAAATAATGCGTCTAACAATAGTTTTCAATACAGTAATATGAACTTTGTTTCTTATCTAGAGAATTTTGTTATTTTCTATAAAATTAATGACTGGATTATCCTTTTGATTATTTGATATATTAAATGGGGCCACAATGTATAAAATCATACAAGAATGGTCTTTTTTAACAAAAAGTTTTTCTTTTTTAAAAGTTGAACGTGTATAATCTTTGCATTCCGTATGTATTTTCTAATGGATTTCCAATTTAGCAGTGATAAAATTCTAAGCTTTTTTGATTGCAAAAACGATCTTATGTGAGATATCATGTATGCATACATTCTTATATGGCTCTATATATAAAATCTTATATTTATATATGGATCCACATATGAAGAGCTTCATAATTAAATTTTCATATATGAGCTTACATATTATAATACATTTCATATATTAGTCCATATATTAGTTCATATATAATAGTTTTGCCATGTATAATTCCATATATTTCCATACATGAATTCATACATATTCATATATATTTATATACATTCATATATTAAAAATATATGGACCATATATAATTTTTTTAGCTGGGTAGTTAAAAATTCTGGGATTAAAATCACTTGTACATATTAATGATCTGCACAAGTATGATTGAAACGCTGTTCAACACATTCTCAAATTTTCAAACAGTCTTCCTATTCATATTTGTAAAAGCGAAACGAGCAATGCAACTGAAAAAATGGGTGTTGCTGTTAGAGAATGGAAACATGAGAGAATAGAGACATGAGAGTAACGAAGCATGAGAGTTCGAATAGAATAGTACATCAATCTAGTTGTCGTTTGTTTCGTTCAAAAAAAGCGAAGCAAACGAAACATGGATGTCTTTGCCAGAATGACAAACGAAACACACATTTACTCTCATCTTTCCAAATTATTATGGAAACATTCGAATGTTTCGTTTTAAAAAGCGAATCAAAGGAAACATGCACATCTGTTTGGAAGTAAATGCGGTAGTTTGTTGTCATCGTTTCTGAAAGAAGGATACTCAAAAAATGGATTGCCAGGACGTAAGTGAAGCTTGTAAATACATATGTAGGCGTTATACTATTTTAAAATGTTTTTAACTGAAAATATAGGTTTTATAATCAAATTAAATGAAAATTTTTGATTTGATTCATATGTGCATTGGCTCTTTTCCAATTTTACTGAAACAACAATTTTCTATGTCTGTCAAAAAAATTAATGTAATTAAACTTGTTTAACGCTGAACTATAATAACAAAGTATGAAAGCAGCAAAAATCTGAAAAACAACTTCTAAAAAAGTCAGGTACTGCAATAACAAACAAAGTGAACGCAGGTGTTTTACTCACTTGTTGTGACACTTTTATCCCGTTATCTCAACAATGAAAAGGAATTTGATTTTTTTTTTGGTTTTTTGTAACAAAGGCTAATTGGGCCAATACAAAAAACTCGATTTAAAAAAAATAATGAATTAGGACTTTTCTGTGATATGTATGTGTATTGGTTATGCAACAAATATTTGACTTCCTGAATATGTACTCGCTTGACCATTTTGTGCTAGATTGGAAAAATGGTACCGCCAACCACGATAAGCGGGATACATCAAAATATCGAATTCATGGACCAGAGATTACGGAAAGATAAAATGTTAAAATACAGGCTGTCTACTCCGTAATTCGAGATGGATTTACACATCGCTGTACTATTTAATCAGGGCTATCATGAATAAAATTCCACGTGAAATTTTTTCCTATTCCAATTAGAATTTTTGTTTTCCCTGTTACTTGCTATTAGTTGAAAATAATTCCACGGAAAAATTTCACGTGGAATTTTATTCATGATTGCCCTGAATTTGTAAATTTTTTTGTACAACTGCTTGCAAAATCGTTATTTTTTTACACTATTGCAATAAACTTTTGTGACGATGTGTATTTGTGTGAAATGTATTGGAATCACTGAAAAACTCAACTTCGTAAAAAATACGAGTTAGGACCTTTCTACTTGAGACCATCGTACATATGTATGTAAGTACATACTAGTGATGCACGAATATACGTATTCAAATTGCCGAATGTTCGGCCATTTTTAGCTATTTGTATTTACCAAATTCAGGCAGTGGGGATAACACTTTGAGGGCAATGATAAATAAAATTCCGTGAGATTTTTCCCGCGGAACAATTCCAACTTATACCATGTGATAGGAAAAACAAAAAATTCTAATTGGAAAAGAGAGAAATTTCTCGCCGAAATTTATTCATACAGGCATGTTCTGGAAATCACAAGATTTCAATTCACTTTGTGATTTTAAAATCACAATTGTGATTTGATGGTGTTCCGAAAATCACAAAAGTTTTAACTTTTTGGTGTGATTTTACTCTTCCAAAAACACAAGGAAACAGCTGATCACAAATGCAAATCACAAATCAAATAACAAAAAAAGTCTATCATGACTATCATGAATAAAATTCCGCGTGAAATTTTTCCCTTTTTCAATTAGTATTTTTTTCCCCCTATTGCTATTAGTTGAAATTGTTCCCAGGGAAAAATTTTACGTGGAATTTTATTCATGATAGTCATGATTAGGAACTATGAGGATAATTATGAATAAAACTCCGCGAGAAATTTTTCGCTGGGAACAATTCCAACTAATAGCAATAGGGAAAACAAAAAATTCTAATTGGAAAATGGAGAAATTTCTCGCGGAATTTTATTCATAATTACTCTGTACGTTTTCTCAGTGTGGCCACAACTAAAACAAATTTGAATGCTAAATGGGGCTTAAAATAATGCTAAAAATTAATTGAAAATGCTAAAATGTAATGCTAAAATTTTGTAATGATTTTTTGATAATTATATCGTTGTAATTATGAACAAATATTTTATTTAATATTAATAAAACAAAAAAAGCAAAAACAATTCAGGAACATACACAATTCAATTGATGAATTCATGAAACCTCTTGTATCGCTGTATGATCGTATTATATATAATAGTGTAAAATTTGTTGCTGGTAATTTTCATTGTATGTCAAATAGCCGGAATCCGCAAAAATGAATTTTGAAGTTTTCAACCCCGTAAAACATAATTATGAATACTTCTTTTCTTCTTATTGTTAGGTGTTTACGTTTAAAATACATTAACGGCCCTTTTCACAATTAAAATCTAACAGGGACTTTAATAATTACTGTTTTTTATTGGGAATTTTTACAATTTAAGTTTAAAATTTATTAACGCAGTAATAATCCCAAAATTATTATTTTGCTTATTCAGTCAAATATTTTTTTTATTAAAATATATTGAAATTGATTATTGAGGGGTTTAGCTGGATCCTATGCGCATTTCACTGTTGGTAATGCAGTTTTCAAACAAACAGGAAACAGAGGGGGAAATATTAAATTAATATATTTGAATTTTTTACACATAATTGTAATACAAAAATAAAGTTTATTTGTTTAAATTTAATTACATCCGCAGAAAATATCGCTTTTCGTTGTCATTAAATAGGTATGTCAAATTTGTATACTGTTCTAACTGTAATAAATTAAATAAAAATAGCATTTCAGTACAGAAAAACAAAACAAAATGTGTAGTTCATTAATTAAACCTTCTTTTGCATTTAATACTTGAATGTTTTTTTTAATTTATCTCTTTTTGAAGCTAAACGAACAAAAATCGAAAACGGTCCGTCACTATAATAACAACTTACAAAAACGTAGTTACGATCGAAATGCAGAATACGTAGAATCGAAAAAGAAATCGAAGAAGCTGCCAAACGGAAAAATTTACGATCCTAATCGAAATGCAGAATAAGAGTCTGAACACAATGTAACGAATAAGAGTCTAAACACAATGTTTGCTGTGCGGTGCGATTTTTCGTTGCGGGAGAGAAAAATAAACATAATACAAAGGAAGACGGCGCTTCAATACTTGTCATTGTTTGTTTAAATTTTTATTAATTTTTTTGTGCATACATTTTTATAACTAAAAACAAAAAATGATTAACATTTTATACATTCGCAGATATATTTGATATGTTTTTTATACTTTTTCGTAGATATATTTGATATGTTTTTTAAACTTGTATGACAAAAATGTTTGAACTTCAAAATCAAGAGCAAGAGAAAATTGAGAGAATAAGAAAGTCCGCAATGAAAATAAAATAGATTTTAATTTTATTCCGTCCCGCACTGCGGATTTTTACTTCAAAATCGTATGGAAATCCGAACCGCAATAAAAAATCGTTACATTGTGTTCAGACTCTATTTATTGCGGTGCGGGTTTCCATACGATTTTGAAGTAAAAAACCGCAGTGCGGGACGGAGTTTGCGGAGTTTCTTATTCTCTCAATTTTTGATACTATTTCTCTTGCTGACGTTGCCGTAGTTTTTGAATAATTGGCTGTGTTCACATTTTTGTAAAAAAAACATGATTTTGAAGTTCAAACATTTTGTCATAGATTATAAAAAGTTTAAAAAATATATCAAATATATCTACGAATGTATAAAATGTTAATAATTTATTGTATTGCCGTCGCTGTCTTCCGTTGTATTATCGGGCCTGTTCTGCAAACCACGACATGCCAAATCACGGTGATTTCAAAAAATTAATAAAAGCTAAATCATTGCTTTTGTAAATTTCACGATTTATAGCTTTAGAAGTTGGAAGAAAATATTCTACCATAAATGCAAAAAACTTAAAACGCAATAAAAAGCCACTATCCAGTCAGCTATTAATAGTTCACTTTTGAAATCACGTGATTTTCAGAACATGCCCAAGGCCTATTTATTAGGTCTATGCAACTCTACAAAAACACAGCAACACAAAAAACAACTTTATGTTTAAGTTGTCAGAAACACACACAAACATGAACTAAAGTGTGTGTTGCAAACAGCTTTTGACAATTTAAACACGAAAGCACAGAATATCATCAGGACGATTGCGTTGACCTGATAAATAGGCCTTGAACATGCCTGTATTTTTATTCTTCTCCCGCAACGAAAAATCGCACCGCACCGCAAACATTGTGTTTAGAGACTCTAAGGGTGAATATAAAAATGCTAAATGCAAAATTAGATTCACTGCTAAATCAAAATAATAATGCTAAATTTAGCAGTGAAAATGCTAAAAGGGTCACACTGCCTAAAATAAAGGAAAACCTTTTTTAATAACATTTGTTTTAGGAAATTATATTTTATTAACAATTCAAAGGAATACATAAATTCAGATTTGTTATTTATGAATACTTATGTATGTGTTTATTTTCAGTTCATTCAATGCATATTATGCAAGAAATGATTTATTAAAGTTTAAAAAAAGCATATGAAGAAATACGCATTAAATAAGCAATTACTTACATACGTACATAAAATTAAAAAAAAAAACTAATACTAAATTCTGGAATTATGATTACGATATACTGGCGAGTCGTTCAATATGGATTATTCTTTAAATGTAAGTCATACATTCATTTATCTTCTTTATCGCCGCTAGATCCATTGGCAGCATCTCCAATTTTCTCTTCAGTGTTTTGCTTAACATTTAGATGGGCGGGACCCGTTTGTTGAATCTGTATTACGCGTTCATTTGATTTTTGTTCTTGGGGTTTGGGAACACTAACAGTTAATACACCATCCGAGGATAGAGTAGACACCACCTTATCTGCATCATAGCCTTTAGGCAAAACGTAGCGACGTACAAAATGGCGTTGAATGAATCCATGTTGATCTTCGCGTTCTTCATGTTTACCCTCAATGACTATACCGTTGTCAACAACTTTTACATTAAGTTCGCTGGGCTTAAACTGGGCCACGTCCATGCACACTTGGAAACCATCTTTGCCAACTGGAGATACACATTCCTTCTTTTCACCACCACGGCGACTAGCCTGTTGTTCACCAAGGCGATTCAGCAAAGCCAAAGGTAGAGTATACCCTACCATACTGGATGGTGCTGGCTCCCGATGAGAGTGACGATGGATGTGGTAGGGTGAAACACCCAGACCAAAATCGTTGCCATAATAAGATGGATTGGATTCGCGGTCCAATTCATCAATTAGATTCAGTAATAGTGACAAACCAGCCATTTTAATATTCAATTTTCTTCTAGACAAACTTTAGGCAAAATTAAAAAAAGTTTATTAATTTCCACGAACTCGTATCAAACGATTGTTTCACTTTTCAATGCACAATTTATAACTGACGTGGTTGCACGCACTTTGTTGTCTTTTATACCAATTAACGGCACCCTAAAAAATGTTCAAGAATTTTCTAGAGAAAAACTTCTCTTTATTTTGTTATTTGTTTTTATATTTTCTAGAGAGAAACTTCTCTTTATTTTGTTATTTGTTTTTATATTTCTCATCTTAATTGAGCATATTTTCTCTTTCAACATTCTTCAAAAAACTTACTCATTTGTTGTTTATTTCTCTTATACCAAGCGTTACCACTCTCTTAATAATTAAAAATTATAGCGGCCTCATAGTTGCCAGATTTGATCATTATCGTAATTTTGTCGATTTTTAGATGTTTTAAATGTTTCATAGGGCATTTTCATTAAGGGTTTTCATGAGAATGTTCCAAATCCTCGCAAACTGTGCAATTGTGCATTTTTGCACTCTCGTAAATAAAATTTAAGAAGTTTTATAGAAATTTATTTAAGGCTCAATCAGAGGTGCCATAACCATAACCATAGAGAACAGCTGTTCGAACCAAACTAATGAGTAACACAGTATTCGATTATAGGTGACTCGCCATAACGCCATAACTCTCACCAAAAAAACTAATTGAGTTTTGGTTTGGTTATGGCTATGGCATTATGGCTATGTCACGTCTAATTTAAGCTTTACACAAACCTGTTAATTTTGCTCAATATTTTTGACGCGTAAACTTAGCTGTGCAATTGTGCAAATTGTAAACAACCACTTTTTGCTTTTCTGGCTTTCTTTAATCATTTATCATTAACACGCACACACATTTTATTTATATAGAAATATATAAATATGTTTTTAAATTTAAAATTGCATGAAATTTTCTTATTATATTTTTATTAAATTAACTTTTGACGTTTGTTTAAAATTTACACAATCTTTTAGCCTTAAAGTTCAAAAGGGGCTTCATGAAACAAGTCTCGCAGCGAAATCTATTTTGACAGTAGATTTGTGGGAAATTTAATGAAAATCTAATATTTAACATTTATTAATCCACTAATAATCCGAAATTGTTATTTTACTTATTCAGTTTTATTAAAAATACATTGAAATTGATTATTGAGGGCTTTAGCTGGATCTAATATTTATATTTATAAATAAATATTTTTATTTATTTATTATTTATTTTATTTATTATTTATTTATAAGTCATGTGTATGTAAAAAACTTCAATAAATTTTTAAAAAATTTTTACTATATTTGTATAAATCGATACTAGCACAGCTCTAAATTTAAATGTTGCACAATATAAAATTATTTTTAAGTTTTTTCAAATGTAATCTACTAAATATCTCGACAACAGAAATATATGACTTAGACCACTTTCATAATTAAGGGCACATATGTATTTATAAAAAAATATGAGTAAATTAGTTATAGTCTGCTTAAAAAGGTGTGTGAATTGACTACATTGCAGGTGTTTGGTTGTAGTTTTGGAAATTTTTAAGGTAATGGGTTTTGTTTAAAATAAAAAAAATCTTGAAAAATCGTCAATTGGTTTCTGGTTTCATGTATGGAACAAAAATGTGTTTTCGAGGAAATCGATGAAGAATGTTAAGTTCATTAGTTTTATAAAAATACATGATAGAAAGTTTTATTTAATAATAAAAGTAATAGATACATATGGTTTTAGTTCAAACTTAAAGTTGATAAACTTTTTACATCCAACATGAAAAGTTATTAAAACTTAAAGAAAAAATTACAAAAATTTGTCAACGCATACCACAATCATAACAACAATATTTTTCACTACTTGTACAAGTGGTTTAAATTACTGTATATAGGCCCCTTTCAGATTAGGCAACTTTACTTGCGCAAGTCTTGTGTTTGTGGGTGTGAGAGGAAAGGTCGGCTTGAAGGGGAAAGAATTGCCGAGATTTGAGTACAGACTTGCCTGTACTTGGCAAATTCTGTTTCTGCTGTCATTCTTGTCTTGGGATATTTATTTGTTTTTGACACTGTCTTTTATTTCTTCTTCGGTGTGTTGTCTACTTTTGTGTTAAGAAAATTTTATATTAGAAATGAAAATTATAAATGAAACAAAACGTCAACAAATTAAGAAAATTCGAGCATAAGAATATTAAACTTGCTCAACAAACTTGCTGAATGTAAACATAAAAGCAAGTTCAAAGGAAAATAGATATAAATGAAAATTATACTTGGGCAATTAAAGTTGCCTAGTCTGAAAGGGGCCATATTTAAGTCGATATAAAAGGTGAAAATATCAGTTTTATTCATATAACATGACTTTTAGAGGAGAAATAAGAGAAAGTGAATATATTTAATAAACGAAATTTTATTAATAAAAAATAAATATCAACTCATTTCATTCGCAATAATTAAATTTTTGTACTTTGCTTTGATTTACGTTCTTTGAGTATAATATGCATTGATATGCATTATAACAGATACGAATAACAATATTAATACTTTTACGTTTGAAATGTGCTACATATCCCAAAAATTGTCGATTGCCGTAAAACAGTTTTTACAATGTTCAACAATTGTGTATATGACGCAATATTGCAGCTCTATATCTCGTGACATATTCAAGATATTCAGAAAACTGATAACTAGAGAAAGGATTTTCATGTAAATACATGTTTTCTGTCGTTGGTCGTAGATCAACGTAAATAAAATATCTTTGCGAATCAAATAATATGCGACAAAATAGCATCGATTTGTTAGTGCATATTTTTGCATACTTTATAATAAATACATTTTTTTGCATATATTTTAAATATATTTTTTAGTTTTTTCATGCTATAAATCTAATTTTGGTTTTTTACTAGTTGTAAAGTATATAAGAGCTGCAGTTTTGACGACTGTGTAACAACAAAAAAGGTGAAAACGAGAAAAATTTACGATCCACTTTTTATATGAATCGATATTCAAAAACACCGTAAAACTCAAAGTTCAATACCATTGAAAATTAGAGAAAGAAACCAGAGCATGGTACATATAATAGCCCTTTAAACCGCATTAATTTCATGTGGATATAAAGTGATTTTGAAAGCTTCTTTGCGTGTTTCAGCCTTTAATGAAAAATATCCAGTGATACGATACGGATACATTCTACACTAACTAGATGGGGGACGTGGTGAAAGACTGTCAAATACTATATTTCTATTAATAAAACTAAAGAAATGTTTGTCAAAAAACTTTCCCCATTTGCAAAAAAAAAAATTACGTGTGCTTGAAGTGTACGCTAAAACAAAGTTTTCATACAAAACCTGGTTTTAACGTACACTTGAAGCACACGCATATGGGACAAGTTTTTTTACTTTAAAATTTCTTTCATTTTATTAATAGAACTGTAGTATCCGACAGTCTTCTGTCCAAGTTGATATTTGGGCACACATAGTACTGCTTTCTTGTTCAAACTATATCCCAAGTAGAGGCTTTCTTTACTTTAACATCTCAAGTTGAATTAATTTAAGATGCGTTAAAAAATAAATTAAAATATATGCAACAAATTGTATCAAAATAGTTCTAACAACGAAAACTTAGAAACTGAATATTCCACAAACAAAATAGCAGCATTTAGATGCGCACCAATAAATAACTTCATTTTTATTACATAAAACTATTTTCAGAAAAATCTTCAAGGATTTACCTTTGACAATTTAAAAAAAAAACATTTATTCATTAATGTACGTAAGTAAAAGTTCGACTGAACCTTACTCGTATTTTGTATTCCATATGATTTGACAAAATATTTGCTTAAAAAGCATTGAAGCTGAGCTTTTTATTTAAGTTTAAGTTTTTAATGTCAAAATGTTTGTTAAGAAAGCAATGAAGCTGATTTTTTAAGTTTCTAATGTTCTTAAATGGTGACAAAAGATTTAATAAATGCATATTCTATTAGTTTTAAATACATATTTTTATATTCTTACTGCATATTTTATGTACATAAAACGTGATATTAAATGCATGAAATTCCTTTCCCTACTGATAACGAATTTGGAAAGAGGATACATTATTGATATACTATAATCAATCAATAACTCAATTTTTTTTAAATGTTCCATACATGAAACCAGAAACCAACCGACGAAATGTCAAAAAAGTTGGTGCAAACAGTACAGATTTTCATAAAGATTTTAATTAAAATTTGCTAGACTTAGTGCAGGTGTAAATGCCCTATTAGCATATTTAAAAGAATTTTAAGATTTAGTAAATCTAAATTTATGACAAGAAGACGAAAGAAGATAAATTAAGACAAACAATTAAAATTTTCTACTGGTATCTTCTTTTTGCCTGAAAATTATATAAAACTATCAGAAAATAAGACATTCCGATATTGTATTTCCTTACATAACATATAAGCAAACAAATATGTAGGAATTTCTGAAAATTACGTGATTTACATGTTGATTTAAAATTGTACGTATTGTTTTCAGCTGCTCCGTAAACCCAACAGTTTTTATATTTTTTTATTTATTGAAAACACAAAACCTTCATGGTCTATTTCCCACCTGCGAAAGAAAACGTTCGACTTACAATTTATATTGAAAACAACAATAAAATATGAAAATTTGTTTTTAATATAAATTGTAATTCGAACGTTTTCTTTCGCAGGTGGGAAATAGGCCATCAATTTCTTTCTTCTTATTTTGACTGTGTTATTTAAAAAAAATAAGTAATACTTGTAACACCAGAAAACGTATATTTTAGAATTGTCTAATTTTGAAGATTTTTTTTTAATAAAATAAATATTTGTACAAGAAAATTAATAGAGAATGCATAGCGTAATTTATTTAAGTAATTTGTTATAACATTCGCCATATCATAGTAGCAAGATTACCAATTATTTTGAAGACGTTTTAGACTTGGCTGAACGTTTTGAAATCATAAAACTATATGCAGAGAGCACATATTTTGTGATTTAAAATCAATTTGATAAAATATCAGAACACGGCTGATTGTTTTAAGTAAGCTTCATAGATTTACCAAATCTGAAAAAGCAATTTATTATCGCAACTATTTTTTGTGCACATAAATACAGTATAAATACATTGAATTAAATTTGTATTCTCTGTTTTAATTTAATAAAATTAAATGTAGTTAAAAAGAAGGTTTATATTTGCATTAAAATTTTCTCACGATTTCGGCCAATCTTTAATTTCTACGGAACTTAACGTTCTTAGTCCTAATTCAAAATCGTACAATTTCGATGAAAACTTCATCTAAGTGTTGATTATCCAAACAATACTCAGAACACAATATCATTTATTTTTAATAAAATATTTGTTTTCATGAAGTAGAACGCAACAAAATAATTTAATTCAATACACATTTTGCTCATTTACTCAAACAGAGTCATACATAGCTAAAAAACCGTTGTTCGCCAGAACAAGAGTTTAAACTTTAAAGTTTTCAACTTACACACAGTGTTGCCAGAATTTCTAAAGCTAAAATCTGCAAAATTTAACAAATGTTAACCAGAAAATCTTCAAAATCTGCATTTATTTTTAAAATATTCAAAAAATCTTCAAAGCTATTTTTAAAACAACTTTTTTATATACCTATATTAAAAAAATTACATAAATATGGATGCACATGTGTAATATAAATATTTTTTCACTAACCCATATTCATAAAATTTAAACTCGGCTTAAAATTTATTTTATTTAAATTTTTTAGACAATTTTTTTTAATAACTCAATCACATTTTATTTTTTATGAATAGAAGCCTTTAATGTTCGAAGAATGTGCATATCGTTTCTGCTTAAGAAACTCATCAGCAGACTTCAACCCAAAAATAAAGCAAATAACTTCACATATTTATAGAACGACTATCAATGTGTTATTAAGAATTACGTACACAAATATAAAAGGTAATATTCACAAAAATTATTTTGGGTTACAAAACGTTTAACAAACAAATTTCCATACAGTTTGTTTTGTAAACCTTTTGTAAACCAAAACTATTTTTTATGAATAAGGCAGAAAAAGCTTAAAAGCTTCAAGCAAAAATCTTTACGAGATAACATCTTCGATTTTGCGACATTGGCTGAAGTGTACTGATGAGTTTGACGGGTTTTCCACACGCAAATATTACTTTGCAAAGTCTTGAGTTTGTTAAAGAAAAAAGAATATAGAATAAGATCTGTTTTATCTTCTCTCCTACAAACTTTAGACTTTGCAAAGTAAACTGTTGTGTTTAAAAACCATCTTTATTTAGGAGAAACGAAATGCATAAAAAATTACACAAAAAATTATTTAATTTGTTGCATTAATATCTAAACGACTTCGAAGTTTTGTTTTATTCAAGTTCACTTGACTCAAAATTCTTTCGACATTTGCAAATGAATGTGGTAAAGAAATTACATTTTAATTTAACTTAGAGCTGCAAAATCATAATCAGAATAAGCTCGTTTTATATCAGATATTCAATTCCAGAAGCTTGCCAAAGTAACTTCTTCTTTTTCTTCAATGATGTCTTCTAAGTTCAAAAATTTTAATTCTCTAAACTGTCAGTCGTTCATACATAAAAGAAATAAAAAGTAATAACAGTAATAGGAAAAATTTAAAAAAATTCATTATAATTGGAGTTGAAAAATCTGCATTTTTAAGCCTAAAATCTTGAAATCTGGATTTCGTCTTTTTGGAGGGTAAAAATCTGCAAAATCCAGATAAATCTGCATTTCTGGCAACCGTGCTTTCACACACTTCAGTGGAGAAAGAAAATGTTATTTTTCTCCCAAGAGCTGAGTAAACACGATATTTGTATGAAATTCTTACACAATAGGGTAAGTGCACCAGTAGTCGGCAGTTTAACTTTTTTTCGTTTTCAAATTTGTGCCATTTCTGATGTGAAAGTGATATTTGCGATAATAAAAACTCATTATTATTATTCTGTTATAAGTATTGTTTTATGTTCATTTAACTGTTTTCCAAAACAAAATATGTAAATGTAAGAAATTTTCATATATTCCAAAACTCATGACTTTTGCCAGTAGTAGTCGGCACCCATGTTCCTATGTTCGGCAATTGATGACCCAATAGTCGGCATACAATTTTCTGCTAAGGAACAGGTGACATTTTATTGGAATTCAACCTCCTTTTTATATAGAATAAAAATTATTTAAATTTTTATACTTCTGACTGGCACCTAATATGGAAATGTGCCTTCTCTTACTTCTTAGACTGTTTTTCAGGATTCGGCCTAAGGTGATAATAGTTGAACGAATTATTAATTTTACTACAGGCACAGGGCCTTACGAACGAAGAGATCTATTGTATCGTTTACCAGCTACTGGAGCACCTAATCTAGACCTGCTCTACTCAGGAATCGTAGAGGGTATAAAGTTTCACTGTGCTTCAGATTACTACTGCTCTAACGTATCATCATCACAACCACAGAATCTGCACAGGCTGTTACTCCCAATGTCAAGCCTGTTTATGTGTTTCTCAGTCTGTTATTATATAGTAGATTCCTAGATTGTGTATTATAATAATTTATTCGACCTTTTTTATTAATTATATTTATATAAATTTTATTTAAGCTCGATCTTTTGTTATCAATTAACATTTATTTTTATTTTTTATGGATATTTCGCTTCAACTTTTACGAAGCTACGATAAAAAAAATTACAAAAGAACTAAAGCTTTAATAAAATTTATGTATATATATTCCTAGATTATTCTATTTAAGGACATAAGATATTGAAGCGATTTTTGTTATAGGTTATAATTATTAGCTTTCCGTGGTGTGTGGTGTTCCCTGATATTTCTGATCTGCATCCATGTATATTCTCGGATTTTACCTGATCCAATTCCAGAAAACGATTCTGTGGGTGTGCTGGCGAGGGCCAGTTTGTCTGCATTTCCTTTTCCATCAACTCCAACATGGCTGGGAACCCAGAAGAGTACGACCTTATTTATGCTGTGTAACTGATTAAGCTTAATGTGGCGTTCCCAAGTTAACTTCGAGGTATACTATATTCATATGAACTAAGCGCTTTAAAGTTCCGTACTCTGGTGCCCTTTTGAGCGAATATGCTTTAATGGCAGCAGGTTTATATTTCTCCTCGTCAGTAGCACCTGTCAGGATAAAATTGTGCGCATATCTCAATGGCATAAATTTCTGATTAAAAGATAGTAGGAGATCTGAAACGATCAGAGCCTTTCCAGGGATGATTGCTCCCATTGGTTATTTGGGCAGCCCTGTCTATGGTTCTTCCCGGGCTGTTGATTACTTTTTGGTTGGCAGCAGTTTCTATAACAATCGTTAGAGCTGTGAGCTCAATGAGGACTTATATAGCCGTTGTTATACAGAGGCATACTAGCCTCAGTAATTCTCCAACTGATATCTGACCTAGCTAGTCTGACCCTTTCCGACCAAGCAACAGCATAAAAGTGATGATAAGTTTCACTATCATGGTGTATATTCATCTTAAGGTTTTGCGTGTGCAACTCTATGATTTTTCTGCACAGATATACACACTTTTAGTGTATTTATTGCCTTGTCGATAATCGCCTCTTAGGGTCAATTTCATCAACTTATTTAAATATCAATTCATATTTCAAAGTAATTTTTTCATACAAAAATTAATGAAAATCGACATTTAAATATGAATTGATATTTAAATAGAGTTGGTGAAATTGGCCCTTACTTGTTTAAATAAACATTTTAAAATGAAGTAGAAATGGGCGCGTGTCGAATATTTCCAGCACGCTCAACACGCACGCGAAAAGTTTTGTCAACACGATACTGCACAACACGCACGAAATATTATTGGTATAGTATTGAAGATCAGAAAATTCAATTTATTTTTTTCAAGAGTCGCTTTTAAAAAAATGGCACCGAGCTGAAACTATCTGTTTACGTACGTACATACATACATATATGCAGAACTTTAAACTTCAGAGGGACATACAATATCAATAAATAGGTTTGTTTCTTTACTTCTTGGGTAAAGTTCGGTAAAATGAGAGCAAACTATAATTTCGCTCAATAATATACAAAAATACACAAAAGTACGGGAACGCAAAAAACCAAAATTTTAACACGAAAATAAACGTCAATGCATATACTTTTAGTTCGATATTTTTTTTTAACAACAAACACAACCCGCAAAGCGATAAGCTTGTCTGCGGAAAACACCCAGGGTCTAAGGTGGGAATCGAACCCACGACCTCTGGACTGAGAAACTAGCATCGCTACCACTCAGCACAGGGGCACCCTACATACGTATACACATAACTAAACACATACTTATGTACATACACTCGCACGTATTTACTTATATGATTCAGCATTCTTGCATAGGTTTTATATCTTAATTTCATATAAAAACTTATAAAACTTTGTCTACCACCTGTTTTTAAAAAATTTTTCATACACTTTTCTATTTTTTTTTTAGTTTTTAGGTAAATGTAATTTTTTTGCAATTGTTTATTTTTCAAACAGCTGTTTTTGTGTTTGCCCAAACTAGCACGAAGAAAAAGTACGGGCTGTTTCGTGCAAGAAGAAGAACAACATTACTCTCACAAAAGCTATCTCATTTACCCAATTTTCGTGTAAATTGGGATCCCGCGGGATCCCAATTTAAATAGTTTTGCAGCTCTATTTGACGCCAATTTTAGCGCGTTAAGTTTAAATAAATAAAGAAAAAAGAAATAAGATGTATTTATGTGGTGTCTACCTATCAGTGTTAATTAAGCTTTAATGGCGTTCGGCAAGGCTCTACAACACAATTAAGTTTTTTAGGTTCTTCAAAGATGTAAAAACGTTAAAAAACAACAAAATAATTTCACTTTCACTGTTTACTGTTTCTTTTTAAGTTACTTAGCATTTATACTGTTAAGTTTTTCATTAATTATTTCTTTAAATTCCGTTTTGCTTTCAACTGTTTATGCATACAAGTCAGCTGTTTTCAGTGTTGTTGATGTTTTTATAAGATATTACAGAAAATCGATTACTGAAAACGATATTTCTTCGCACGTATTTTAGAATCTGTCGACGTCGAACTGTCGTAAGTGAACGTTCGACGACGAAGAAGTGAAGCGCGTATTCTCGAATAGCCCTGATTATATAAAAAAAATTACAAATACATTATAAGCTAAACCTGTTTTATCGGTAGATGGGTGTCAGTCATATCGTCTCTTTTCACTTCCCAGAGGTCAATCAAAATATTTTCGTTCTTCTCCATCCAAACGATACTTTTTCTCTACAATTTTTGTTTATTGTTGCGGCTGCATCCATTTTTAAGTTCAAAATGTTTCAATCGGTATTTACATATCAGCTGCTTCAGGCCATTTTAACTTGGCAGTACTGAAACTAGCACAGCGATAACAAAGTTGCATTTCATAAAACCTACTTAAAAACAATTCAAAAATGGTTTTAGGTTGGTTTTAACAAAATCATTTTGTGTGATACAACCAGGGGGCAAATTATGGCATTCGATACGGTTCGAAATTTTACATTTTATTCCATTGAAATATTTCGTAATTTCGTTCGATACCGAATACCGTAATTTGCCCCCAGGTTTTAACAGCTGGTTTTAACGTTAAAACCGAATTTTATTAAAATCATGTCAGTGTGAAAAACTTCCGTTGCCATTGAAAATCGTATTTTTTTTTATAAAATTGAAACTATAAATTCAATGTTCCACGTACATATGTATGTATGTATGTACATATTTAATTTATCATTTTGTAAGTCACTAGCATTTCGGTTCAATTACTCTCATATTCATTATTTAAACGCAAACAAAAATTAATATTGTATTGTTATGAAAATTGATTTAATGAGTTTAACTAATGCGATTGATATTAAAGTGGGGTTTGATTTGTCATCAGAATTAGATAAGTGCAATTGTAAATATAATAAAAGGTTTTTCAAATATACGTACATAATGAAAATGTTCTATGTAACGGGTTTTGCAATAGGGACTTCCGAGCTTTGACAGCTGATAGTGCCCATATTGTTGAAGCTCAATCTGTCTGTCATTTATTTAGTCTATTTTGGCAAATTATCATGAACGGATAGAGCGTTCAACAATAAACGCTTCGTTAATTCTACGGTCGCCATAATCGACTACAAGTTCAACAAGCAAACAACCAAGCCCAATTAACACTCGAACGTCGACTAAACGCACGATATGCCGAAAGCATCACTGTTATCCGTGCGAGTCTCTTTCTCTCTCTCTCTCTCTCTGTCTTTCCCAGACCACAACTCGACAAGTTTTGCGTATGACGTACATGTGCTACTTAGTACGTACAAAATTCAACTAACCCTGAGCTGACGGTAAATGACCATAGACAGCGGCGAAACTGAACCTAATTTTCATCAAAAAATCATTTCCAGGGAAGAGACTTATTTTCTGGATGAATAGGTACAACAATAAACAAAATTGAAAAATTTACTGTTTGGTGTGGATTTTGAGCTCGGGCGTGCCGTCATTGCTATATATTTCTTTGAGACCGACGTTGACTAGGCCATCATCGTCAACGGTGATCACTTTAGCTCGATGATTACCATCTTCTTTTGGTCTGAATTGGATGATATGGACACCAACGAAATGTAATTTCAAGAAGACGCAACCTGCCCGTAGCTTATGTCACACTGGCCTCTGCATCTGCATGAGCGTGAATTAAAAACTGAGATCGTGCTATTTGACCCCGTTAGACTTTTTCATGTGCAGTTTGTTATGACGAATAAGTCACAAATTATCGCGGCCCTCAAAATCAACATAATTCATATTATCGGACACATTCAGCCTGATTTTAACGCAATATTCATGAAAAGTTGAACCTTTCCTGGATAACCTTGCGTGTTATCCGGGGCAGCCACGACGAACACGATGCACGACATTATGTTCCATAAAAAATGGCATGAAAAAGCTTTCAAGCGAATAAAAACTTTCGGTGATATCTCACTTACAGTTTGTTTTATTTAAATTTAAAGATAGAAGGCGCTTAATGAAAGACCATTTATAAGTGTAATTGTTGGATAAACAAGTTTTTTGCTTCTTGAATGCTTGAATGAACGGTTTGTATTTTCTGTAACAATATTCTGACAATATTCTGTATTAATTGAATATAAACTATTTATAATTTCGCTAATAGCAATATTTACTTAATAACGTGTAAATTACAAGCGCAAATAGTTTTTTTTCTTTCAAAACTCTCTTGTTTTTTTTGGATAGAGATGATTTCGTGGCAATAATTTTGACTTAATAACTTTGAACATAAACCTTAAAATATTTTGAGGAGATTTAAACGGTAGTCATAATAAAAGCCATACTGGCATAATGTTTTATATTATTTTAATATACACCAATACCTCGCTGTGCGTCGTTTCGTTTTGCTTTTTTTCGAAATTGCGTCGCTGCTAAATTAGTACTAATTTTCACTGTGCGTCGTCAGATTTTCGAATTTAATTTTTAATTTTTTTTTCGTCAATTAAAAATTCGTTTTGCAAATATCTATGTATTTAATAATTTTAAATGCAGAATGGATAGAATATAAAACAGTTTGTCCCGTCTTGATTAAGGTTCATGCCGCAAAGTGTTCGATGCAAATACAGCATCCCGGAAGAAGTTCATGCCACATATTCTGCTCCACCTTTTTTTACAAGCAGAAAAAGCTCCGTTAGTAGCTTTTTGTTTTTCGACAACAGCCACTATGGACTTATCAGACAGTCATTAATTTTTATTTTGTTTTTATAAATTAATTGAATATTTTTTATTAAGGGTTTTTTAATGAGAATGTTCAAAAGTCTCGCAAACTGTGCAATTGTGAATTCTTACACTCTCGTAAATAAAATTTCAAATATTGTATAGAAATTTATTTACACAAACCTGTTAGCTTGCCCAATAATTTTCACTCGTAAACTTAAGCTGTGCAATTGTGCATTTTGTAAATCACAACTTCTTGCTTTGTTGGCTTGTTTTAGGAATTTTTAGACACACACTATCACTTTTTTATTTTTATAGAAATAAATACATAAATATTTTTTGAAATTAAAAATTTCTTGATATTTTCTTATTTTTATTAAATGGGTTTTTTGACGTTTGTTTCAAATTTACATTAACTGTTTGCGCAAAAGTTAAAAAGGGGCTTCATGAAAAAAATACTGCAAGTTTGCCCAATTGCACAAATGACAATTTTAAGAGTTCTCATGAAAACCCTTATTATTTTAATTGAATTTGTTTTTAACCGTTTAGAAGATATCACATATTTTCTAGATATATCGGATGTTTTTATAAGTTTTAATATTTGTTATTTGTTTGTTTTTTTGTACGTATAGCACGTCATACACGTTTCAATTCAATTTTAATTTTTCAATTTCAATTTTTGTCAATTGATTAGTTTGGCAGTTGTCGAGTTGGTTGAAGAAAAATCAAAATATTTTGATTTTTGATTAGCTGTCACAATTTATGTTTGTAGCTTTACGTTGTATAGAAAAATTTATCATTTTTTAAAATTGTATTTAATTTCATTGAATTTTAAATAAAAAATATAAAAATTAATGAATGAATTCAGTAGAAGTTTTTAATTTATACATTTGTAATTGTGAAAAAAATATAAATTAAAATAGTCATTCGCCTGTGGCAAAAATTAACTTAACAGTATAAGTTAAAGGAAACAATATACAGTGAAAGTGAAATTATTTAGTTGTTTTATTTGTTTTAAAACGTGTTTACATCTTTAAAGAACCTAAAAAAACTTAATTGTGTTGTAGACCATATAAACACTTGGTATTCTTTTTTTATTTATTTATTTAAACTTAACGCGCTAAAATTTGCGACGAACGAATATGACATTGAATCATGGTGACGAAGTATTTTAGAATACCTCGAATGTGAAAAAATATGTTTTATAGCACTCATCTCCAACGTAGTACTTTAGAATAACAAAAAGTGAAAGATGCACGTATTTGTGGTGAAAGTGACACTTCCCGAATAGACCTGATTAGTTTTGTTATTGAAATGTTTACTTTGTTAAATTTTCTCTTTAAAAAGTAGTATTTTCGTAACCCTGGAACCTATCTTCGATCTGTACATGGTTTGCTTTAGAAAATCATAATTCAATTTGCGTCGCGTTTTTTCGAAACTTAACGTAACCACGACGCAAAGAGCGGTATTGGTGTAATTGTTTTTTCTTTCAAACAATTATTTTAAAATATTATGACACTTTTACCTTTATGACTACCGTTTGAGTGCCCCAACTACTTTTTTCCAATTGTACAACAATTTGTTAATGGGTGTTTGTATGAATAACGCTGCAGCCACACGTTCAATAAATCGCTTTCAATTTCATCACACATATTGTGTGTCAAAATTTCTTGAAATTGATAGCTGTGATACAAATTGATAATCAATTTAATTTTTTAAATGCCACCTACGAAGAAACAACTTAAATTTGTAGCTTCAATCAATGTGTGCTGTAACCAGCTGTTCAAATTTAAAATTAAATTGGCATATAAATGGATAGTTGAACTTGAAAGCAATTTAGTTTTCAATTTAAAAAGTTTGATTGCGTTACACCCCTTTTTCCATAGGCAAAGTTTACTTTGCAATGTATTAATTCAGCTGGGAGAAAGACAGAAATACCTCTGTCTTTCACCCAGCTTTATTAAGACCTTGCAAAGTAAACTTTGCGTGTGGAAAAGGGGTCTTAGTAAACAAAATGTGAGTGTGTTACTAATTGAATGGAATTGAAATGCAAAAATTTAACGTGTGGCTCACAAGTAAGTAAATTTACAACATAACAACTTGATACATAGGTACCAGTGTTTTTCAAAAGGTATTTCCCGGGAAAATTTCACACACATTTTCCGGGAAAGACATCCCGGGAAATTTGTGCGATTTCCGAGATTTTTTTGATTTTATTATTTCAACTTGATGAGTGTCGTTAATCACTTTATGAATGCGATGGTGCAATAATAAGGTGAGGGCACTATCACAATAGCTAAAACTTTACAATAATTAAGGCCCAGTTTACATCTGGCACACATGTGCTCTGAGACTAAGAGGCCTTTATTTGCCAAAAGTGGAACGCGACGTTCAAAATTTAGTTCTACAACAATTCATAAAAGTAAAAACAGAAATTTGAAAGGAAATAAAATTAAAATTTCAAAATAATTATATTGGTGTATTTTGTAAATCGCGCGTTTTGAAATCGCCTAATTTCCAGGAAAGAGCTCAATTAAAAAGGTGACTTATTGCAGCTTTCTAATGGTTTTAATGCTTTAGATGTTTAAGATATTTTATATGAACTTAACTTTGAAAGCACTAAATCGTCCGATCAGCAGACCAATGTTTCCGATTTTGGCAATTGCACGATTTCAAAACGTGCAGTTTACAGAACACTCCCGATAGATTCTGTTTGGTAACAAAAATCGATTCTACTTTCTCAATTTTTTCTTCCATATTCTTCTTCTCCAGATAATAACAAATAAAACAAAACAGGGAGGGGGGCTATTTGTTCAGCTATTCATGCGTGATGCCGTGTCAAAAAAATATTGATTAATTTTCATATACATATATAGATTGTTTTTCACTGGGCGGGAATTCCCGGGAAACCAAAAAGTCGCTTCCGCTTCCCCGGGAAATGAAAAAGTCTAACTCTAAGTACATAACTAGTTCGGTAGCGAAATACTCACCAGGTTGTGGCGACAACTAAACTCTATAAAGTTCAGAGATTGTCGTGTCTTCTTAGCCATTAAGGCCTTGATTGGACTACACCCATACAAATATTTATAAGATCATCTGCTGCAATGACCGCTTATAGGATGGGTCTCGGGACATGTGCTCGTTGTGTTGGCAACGGGCACTCGTCAGTCTTGAGTACAATGCTCAGCTTAAGACTGCTAGGATTGCCTAGTGATAGGATAAACTGTGAACTGAGGTTCGACAGGAGATTTAATGTCACAATTCCACCCAGGACAGTATGGGACGAAAACGGTCCTGTTTTGGATTCCAGAAATTTGTGTTGGTATACGGATAGATCCAAAACGGAGGATGGACTTGGTACTGGAGTTTTTGGGCCCAACGTATAAACAACCAGTTTGGCCTACTTTATTTCAGACAGAAATACAGGCAATGTGTTGTTATTAATTTAAATAGGGGCATAAGAGGTGGGCATATATCTATCTTTTCCAATAGTCAGGCAGCTCTTAAGTCTCTCCTTTCATGGGAATTTCGTTCCAGGCTAGTTTTAGGGTGCTTTGACTCATTACAAAAGCTATCCATACGGAACAAGGTTTGCATTTATTGGATACCTGGCCGGAGCTGTCATCCAGGGAATGAGGAAACGGATGAACTGGCCAAGAGGGCCTCTGCTTCTCCTTTTATGGACCCAGAGTCGTTTTGTGGCGTAAGTCGGTCGACTGTAATGTCTCTGATCAAAGAAGATGTCACTTCGACTGCTAAGGAGATGTGGATATCTTCTTCTGGTTTAAGGCAGGCCAAAGCTTTGATGCAGCTATATAATGGCATCCTGAACTTCAACAGGAATAATTTACGGTTTGTTACTGGTTTTCTGTCTGGTCACTTTGGACTAACCTATCCCCTGTGGAAAAGTAACCAAGTTCGTTCAACTTTGTGCCGCTTGTGCTTGGAAGCTGACGAGACGACGACACATATTATTTGTGAGTGTATCGTATTGTGTGACAGTAAAAGGCGTGTTTTTCATTCTGAGTTTATGTGTTCAGATGATATTATGATATTATTCTCCAATATCTGTACTGGCCTTCACAAGCAGAGTCATACAGAGATTGAATTAATCTAATTCATAGATGTATGGTACAAAAGATCCATCAGGTGTCGCAGTGCCGGTCTTTGGACCAGATCTCCCTCCTATACCAAGTACATACCTATTTATGTACCTTCTCGGAACACACTTAGTCAGCATTCATGATTCTTGAGTTTTGTTGTTATAAGTTTTATTTTAAAAATTACTTTTAAATCATTATTCCTTGATTCTTATTTATTCTTCACGATTTTTATTAATTCCTCAAGCAGTATGAGAAAATTATGTATTGAATTTATATGAAATATTTAACAACACGTATGTAAATTGCTTTCAATGTATGGTTAATTAATATAATGTTTGTTTGCCTTGCATGATTTTAATGTAACAAACCTCCTCCATTTTTGTTGAAGGTTGAAAAATTATTATTAAATTTAATGTACATAGTTTTTTTTATTCGACACAATTCTCTATATAAATTAGATTTCCACTTTAGAAATCAGTACAGATTATAAACACGAATTGTTGCTAACGTAACGTGTAAATAAATATTTGATTATAATTGATATATACAAGTAGTATCATCGTATTTAACATTTAGTTTGCATTTAAATATGAGACATTTGGTTACTGGCTGCTTGCTGATTCTGGCCGTTTTTCAATTTGCCGCTGCGGATAATGAAAATGGCGATTTTGCTACCTACGAAGAGGTCAAAGATATACCAAATCATCCTGAAAAATTCTTGATTGATGTGAGAAGCAGGGATTTAGTGGCAAAGGATGGATCTATTCCCGGCAGTATTAATATACCATGTAAGTTTCATTATGGACTCTTTCAATTTATGTGGATGCACACATTTTATTTCTGAATTAACAGTTACGGAATTGGAAGAAGCCTTTAAGTTGAATGATGCCGAGTTTTCTTTGAAATATGGTGGTGAAAATCCACCCAAGGATGCTGTGGTAATATTTAGCTGCCTAGGAGGTCAATATGCTCAAATGGGTGCTGACTTGGCTAAAAAGTATGGCTGGAAAAAGTAAGTTATTCGAAATGAAAGGAACAAGTAATGTCCATTTTTTGAGCTCAATTTCGAGTGAATAAGTGCTTATATACACAAGTATTATTTGAGTTTTCGGGAAAATTTTATAGTTTATTTAATCATTCGCTGGAGTGACGATGAAATCAATAGATAGATAAGAGTGTGTGATTGTGAAAAAAGTACTTTTAAAGAGACTTATGCACTAGATTACCCAAAAAATTTATGGGATGCCGAAAGTATTTATTTTATTTGCTCCAAGGGCAGTTTCGGATAGACTGGCGATAAAAAATACAAAAAATTTTTCCGAAAAACGCCGCATTTAAAAGTTATGGTGCCAAAAGTGTTTATAGTGGAGATAGGTTACTTTTAATTTTTTTAAGAGAAGTAACACACAGGCAATGAATGCCTACTAGGTGGTAAAGGGCGAGTGGTAAAGGAAGAGTTAGAGGAAAGCTTCATTTCCTTACAACTCTGCTTTTTTTTAATAATGCTGTGTTGCAGCGCCTATGGTGTCTATTAAATGTTTGAATCTGTGTTTAGTAGCCATTTTATTTTTTTATTTTACTTTGCCGATAAATCTGCTACCCAATACCGACGAAGGAGGGCGCTCTGATGTTACATTAGGATTAGCATCTGCTGAAGTCAGTATAGTTCAGTGACCAGTGACTCTGCCTTCATCACTTGAACTTTTCTACAACAAGTGACACAAAGGGACACTAATGGACATCAGAAAAATTCCTGGTGTTTTTATTCAAATTACTGTCGCAAATCGGGCTGGAATCGAGAACCTTCGGTTTTGTAGTCAACGTGCTAACTACTTCAGCCAACGTCACCCTTGCAAGTGTAAAGTGCAAAGCGCATGGCACATGGTTTCCCCGATATCAGTGCAAATTTTACACACATGAGATTTTTTATGGCTAGTCTATCAGAAACTGTCGTTGGAGAGAATAAAATAAATAGAGTGAGTAGATCATTTTAAAATAGGTTGTTATCGATAAAGAGACTTTGTGAACTAAATATTTATGATTTGAACGGGCTAAAGCTCGTATCACTTTTTAAGCCAAATTACATGTGGTAATTATTAATGAACAAATAACATCAAAGTTAGTTGTAAATATTCTGACAACAACACATATTTTTAACTCAATAATGTTTGCGCACAACTTGTTGCATGCTCAAAACCAATATTGGTAGATAAATATTAGGTCTGTTCGAAAAGCGTTGCAGATAGCAATTTTTGTGGAGTTTTGAGAGCGAATAAGAGAGTAATTTTTTTCATTACTTTTTTTCGTACAAACTAGTACGAACTTTTTCTTCTGGGTAAGTTCGGCCAACAATTAAATAATCAGCTGTTTTTTATTTACATACGAAACTGGTTAGGTTTATCTGGTTGGCCCAAGACCTCGCATAGACCGGGATTGATCCTTAGCGATACCAGCAGATGAAATGAGAACCTGTTAGTATGACAGCCTAGTTCGTGGTGCCTGTATCGAATGACTCCCACACAGATTTAACAAATTTTAGCAACCTACACATTTCTACTCTCGATACAATCTCAAGACTACGAAAAGTGTAAGCACCAAGGTAGTTAAATCTAGTACGACTTAAAGCCGGGCAGTGACACAGTAGATGTTCCATTGTTTCCATTTCTCCGGGTTCCTTACATTTCCTGCAGGTACCGTCGGTTATTCGTCCTATTTTGACAGCGTACGAAGCCGTCCAGCAGTGCCCAGGTAATACTACCACTAGAAGTTTACAGTTGCTTCTAGTTAATGATAAAAGGAACTTAGTCAATTTGGGATCATAGGAGCTCCACATGATTTTAGATGTTTTACAAGTTTTCGTCGCGCGCCAACTTTTCTCCGCTTCTTCCCTCATATTAGAATGTATGATCTCTTTAAGGTATTGAATTGGTTTCCGGATATTTAAAGTTACCTCATCCGGTAATTGAATCCCTTTTGGCTAGTGTATCGGCCATTTCATTTCCCTCAATCCCCATGTGTCCCCTGATCCAGAATATATGTACTTGTCTACCAGTACATAACATATCCAGGGCCATTCGAGGAGTAATTACAGTCAGCTGAAATTGCTTTTATAGCTGCTTGACTGTCTATATATAGATTTACAGTGGTTTGTCTTGCCAACAGTGTTGTTTAGCGTTTGTTTCAGAATATTTCGCTGCAGTATAGCATTTGAAAAATCTCTCATGCCTTGAAACGTCTTATAAATGGTATTGTGCAGGACACTAATACGTATGTTTGTATGGTACTGCATGCTTACATATGTATGTATGTATGTACAATAACATTTTAAAAAATAGTGATGCACAATCGACCGCTATAAAATGGGTATTTACCTACCTCTGTACTCAGCCGAATATAAATGTGTTTATATACAATTTTTTGTAACATATAAATTTTTTTTTGGTTTATTTATTAATAAAAAGTGAAACGCCTACTTTTTAAGTTATTTTTTAATAACATTATGCGTGATGATTTACTTTTTTTTTCGACTCAAACCGACTACCTAGATAATCGATTCTTCGTTGTATGCATCACTAAGCAAAAAATGAGAGCGAAACTAGCATGATGTTGCCAACATAAAATTACAAAAGAAGCAAAACCGTTTAATAGTTAATTCACTGGTATTAATCAGTTATGAATACAAATTTTTATTAGAGCTTAATAAAGCAAAATCTGTTTCATAAGTAATGTACAGATTAAAGCTGAAATAAGGAATTTTTATGAATTAGACCGTCAATTTAATTAGGAATTGGTCCATCTAGTCTTGTAGTAAACGGCACTGAACAGGTTCGATGTGGTTGGATTGAGGACCTATCAAATAGTATAAATATACGAGTAATGTTAACTTTTCCTTCCAATGAGACCGGCAAGTCATTATGGAACCAGTCCCGTTGTCAGTTCAAATCCCAAAAAAATCTGTGCTTAAAAATAAAAGAATAAAATATAATTTCAAACTAACTAACATGCGCATAATTAGTAAAGAATAAACGACAGTGGTAAGACTGTTGTAAATTAGAGATGGTAAATTTGAGCTTTCATTACAAAAAGCTTTCAGCAATTTGAAAGACGTTGAATTAAAACAATTCACATATTCCATTTGCATAAAAGTTACGTACATACATATATAAAGCAGAAATCTACTTCAACTGATACCATACATAGTGGACTAAATACAAAAGAAGGTTTTTCGAAAACAGCTCGTTGTTCCGTTCAAGTGTGTGTTAGTCAGAATATTTACAACTAACCTTAGTTTTATTTGTTCATTAATAATTATCACATGTAATCTGGCTTTAAAAGCGATACGAACTTTAGAACGCAATTTTTATTAAAAATAGTTTACAAATTTAGTGTTATATTAGTTTTATTAACATAAAGGAGGGGTATCTAGTAGAGTATTCAATCGGTTAACCGTTAATCGCTTAATCGGTTAATTCCCAGCCGATTAACTGATCGGTTAATTTAAAATTGGCTTTTTTCGATTAACGGTTAAACCGGCTAATTTCAGCCGATTAACCGATTAACCGAAGTTAACAAATTTTAATTATTTTGTACTATATAACGTTTTTTTTTTGTGTGAGAAATTATTTGTTTCGTCTCATTTACAAAGGCGAATGTTTAGAAATTATTATTCATACAAACAAAGAAGTATGTTCATTGATCCGAACTTAAGTAAAACTTGAAAATCCTTGGACATGGCTATAAAAGAGTTTACTAGAGACTCTGGTACTCTTACTAGAGGGAATTATTAAGTTTTTATTTAATAATTTAATCAAATCCAATAGTACTGTTGCCAACAATTTATTTAAAGGTTAGATTTATTGAGAGATAGCACAAAAACGAAAGCTAAGAAATTCAGAAATGAACTTTTTTGCAGAATATTCATCGCTGAGGTCTGTCATTATGAGTCAGATGATGACCCGCCAACAGAAAGAACTATCGATAGTAATACAAGAAATGTTCTAAAAAATTAACCGAATTAGCTTAAAATTTATTAATTAATTACCCAGCTAAAAAAATATGTATGGAGCATATATGATATCCCATATATGGTTCGGATCCGAAAAATGAGGGTATATGGGCATATATGATTATATATATTCATACATTTTCATACATGTATGCGTAAATTCCGTCCACAGTATGCAAAGTTCATATTCATACACTCTTGATTCACAAAAGCGCACTGCTGTGCAATAAATTCAATTACTAATATTAAATTTTTTTAGACTTGAGAGAAAGTTGTATTTACCCAGCTAAAAAAATTATATATGGTCCATATATTTTTAATATATGAATGTATATAACTATATATGAATATGTATGAATTCATGTATGGAAATATATGGGATTATACATGGCAAAACTATTATATATGAACTAATATATGGACTAATATATGAAATGTATTATAACATATGAGCTCATATATGAAAATTTAATTATTAAGCTCTTCATATGTGGATCCATATATAAATATAAGATTTTATGTATGGAGCCATATAAGAATGTATGCATACATGATATCTCACATGAGATCGTTTTTGCAATCAAAAAAGCTTGGAATTTTATCACTGGTGAATTGGAAATCCATTGAAAAATACATACGGTATGCAAAGTTTATATGCGTACCCTCAACGTTTAAAATAGAAAAGCTTTTTGTTAAAAAAACCATTCTTGTATGATTTTATACATTGTGGCCCCATTTAATATATCAAATAATCAAAAGGATAATCCAGTCATTAATTTTATAGAAAATAACAAAATTCTCTAGATAAGAAACAAAGTTCATATTACTGTATTGAAAACTATTGTTAGAGGGATTATTTTTTCTTTTATAATGAATTGCATTAGTTTTTAATCTGATTTCTTAAGCTAAATGTTATGTACGAATATGATTTATGTGTTTTTTAAATAATTTATTCACCTTTTGATGAATGAAATGACTTTTAGTTCGTTTTGAATTATTTGTCCAAACAAATGTTTCATTAAATACAACTTCTCTCTCAAGTCTAAAAAAATTTAATTTTAGTAATTTAATTTATTGCACAGCAGTGCGCTTTTGTGAATCAAGAGTGTATGAATATGAATTTTGCACATACATGTATGAAAATGTATGAATATATATAATCATATATGCCCATATACCCTCATTTTTCGGATCCGAACCATATATGGGATATCATATATGCTCCATACATATTTTTTTAGCTGGGTAATGAAACATTTGTTTGGACAAATAATTCAAAACGAACTAAAAGTCATTTCATTCATCAAAAGGTGAATAAATTATTTAAAAAACACATAAATCATATTCGTACATAACATTTAGCTTAAGAAATCAGATTAAAAACTAATGCAATTAATTATAAAAGAAAAAATAATCCGTCTAACAATAGTTTTCAATACAGTAATATGAACTTTGTTTCTTATCTAGCGAATTTTGTTATTTTCTATAAAATGAATGACTGGATTATCCTTTTCATTATTTGATATATTAAATGGGGCCACAATGTATAAAATCATACAAGAATGGTTTAAGTTTTTCTTTTTTAAACTTTAAGGGTACGCATATGAACTTTGCATACCGTATGTATTTTCTAATGGATTTCCAATTCAGCAGTGATAAAATTTCAACCTTTTTTGATTGCAAAAACGATCTTATGTGAGATATCATGTATGCATACATTCTTATATGGCTCCATATATAAAATCTCATATTTATATATGGATCAACATATGAAGAGCTTCATAATTAAATGTTCATATATGAGCTCATATGTTATAACACATTTCATATATTAGTCCATATATTAGTTCATATATACATAATAGTTTTGCCATGTATAATCCCATATATTTCCATACATGAATTCATATATATTCATATATAGTTATATACATTCATATATTAAAAATATATGGACCATATATAATTTTTTTAGCTGGGTATTAATAAATAATTTATGACTTTTATTTGTTGAAAACAATTGATTTATGGAAAAACTTTATTAATCGGTTATCCGGTTAATACCGAAATTAACCGATTATTAACCGATTAGCTCAAATTAATAAATAATTTATGACTTTTATTTGTTGAAAACAATTGATTTATGGAAAAACTTTATTAATCGGTTATCCGGTTAATAACGAAATTAACCGATTAAGCAAAAACCTCGATTAATTAATCGAGCGATTAACCGATTAAGACAAAACAACGATAAATAAATACCCTAGCATCTAGTATTGGTCTATCGAAATATGTAAAAATATCGATTTCGTAAAATTATGAGTTGGCGCATTTTCGTATTAAGTTAACGACATGAAGTTCGAACAATAATTAAAAATTAAATATATGTAATTGCATTTGTAATGATAAATGGTTCATTCATGGTTTTCATATCAGGTGGCTGCATAAGGATTTATTGTACAAAAAGTAAATTACAAATATAAAGGAACCGAAGAACTTCAAAAGCACAAAAATAATTGTACCAAAATCAAAAGAAAAAGCATAGTTTTTTACATTCGTCGGATACAAAACATTTATATATGGGCATTTCCTGGGGTCACAAACGTACGTTCGTACGCTTTTGATGTACAAAAAATATAGAGAAACAAAATTTTGCGAGCATTATTTTTTACGATTTTATAGCTTTCTGGAAGCTCTATGTTTAGTGCAAAAGATGGACTTCATCGACTTTAAGTTTTCATATTAATAGTTATAAGCATGTGGTTACGAACGTACGCAAAATAGAAGTCAACTTTGGCTGACAGTAGTGAAATAATCTGCGAAATGGAACAGAATAATGAAGAGTGATTAATTTATTTTAAAAGTGTATTAATGTAGGTCTCTATCCAGTATTTACACAATAAAATATCTCTATTGGTTTTTGTTTAATTAGCTTAGCGTATGATTTTTCCAAATGTTTTTTTTTATTATTATCACCATGCCTCCTTCCCATTTTCGAACTTTTTTTTCTCCTTAAGCTATGTACACACGGTTGTCAAATCTTACAATATTGCCAGTAAAATTCGCTCAAAATTTCTTACAACCGTGTGAACTGACAAATTTTGTCAGATGTCGTTGCCAGAAAAAGCATTGTCAGTCCATTGCAAGACTAGCAGCTGACAACAAATTGTCAGACATCTTACAATCGTGTGAACACATTGTAAAATTGTTGCCAGATATTTGTCAGACATTTTAATATTGTCAGATATGCAAAGTTTATGCATCTGACAATGGCGTCATTGTAAGATAATCATTTTTATGGGCAACACTGCACACGCTTTTTTTAAAGAAAAAATTTATAGTAAAATATATGCACAAAAAATCATTGTAATTGCTTCTTTATGGTCCACAATAATAATTTTTCCTTTCACTTTTTACATTTAACACAAACACAATTGATTGATATTTAACAATTTCTGACAAATGCTTTGAGTCTGGCAACGCATGACAACAGATCTGACAATTTGTGCATGTGAACTGACAATTTTTCGACTAACGATTTTGTCAGATGAATTTATTGCCATACAACCGTCTGGGAATAAATTGTAAGATTTTCTTACAACCGTGTGAACTGACAAGGTATATTTTCGATTGCCAGTACATTGTCGGCACGTTGACAGATCTGACAATATTGTAAGATCTGACAATCGTCTGTACATAGCTTTACACTTTTCTCTTCTAACTTGATTGCTATAGAGAGATTTTGAAGAAAGAGTGCAAACATAAAATATTTTTTGCATGTAAAATAATTATACATATGTATATAAAAACGTCTTTAGAAGTAGCTTAAAAAGAATGTATGTATAAAATTTTGCAGCTCCCAGCCCATTTTCTCAAGTAAAACAGCTGAGATATGCACGATGAAAATCAACATTTCATTTTTCCAGCCTGGCAGACAATTCAGTGGAAATGTCCATATACGAGTAATTTATATTATTCTGCAACGTATAGATTCCTTTAAGATAATTCAGTGAGAAGTCACAAGCTGCATACAAATTATCAATTAACCCCTTCCTAGGCCAACCCCATGTAAAAGTGACTGGTCCACTTCATAGGAAGTGTTAAAACTCGGACTTGTGGACCGATCACGTGACTAGTCTTGTGTCAGTTTAATTTCCTGCAGGGCTATTAATATAGCCAATGTAAATTTTAAAAAATTTAACGTGCAGAAAAAAATCTTTAATATGAATAATTAGGTGCGTTATTTAAGTTTGTATTAATTTTATGAAAATTTAGTTTAATGTAAAATAACAGATTTGATAAACGTACTTGGGTTCATTTCATATTGAATGACAGGTAAACATTTATTGCAAATACAGTATTTTCATCAGTTCAACAACGTTTCTTTATAGATTTCAGATTTCAATTAAAATCTTTATCAAAATGTATGCCGTTTTGATTAGATTTCGACAAAATCTAGTGACAAACTAGATTTTTATTTGTATGGGAATCCTACCCGAAATCTGTTAGATTTTGCTCGGAATCTCGCAAGTACTAGATTTTGTTCAAATTTAAACACACTCTTGAAATTGTCTTTCATCTTGCTATAGTATTTAATTCTATTTATTTTAATCTTATTAAAATGAATACGAACTAATATACTATATTATTATTCAAATTTAGTGCTTAGCAAATTCTGCAGTAAACCTTGAATAACGATCGATGAATCAGGGATGGCAAAGTTGGTACAATTGTACCTTTTTTGGTACTATCTAAACTCGGAAAGTACAATAGTACACCAATGACTAATTTAGTACATTTAAGAAATCTTCGCAGTTTCACTACATATTTCTTTTCAAACGATTGCATATGTAAATTTTCACTTTTGAACAATGAGACTCATATTCTTCTCCTCGAAAACAGTCTTGTGAAGGCAAAACGCAACAAGAAAATTAAAAAAATGTGAACTCTTCCATTTTCAAATCATCGGATGCTGGAGCACATGCGTCGATTTACTCGCATTATCTTCAGTCAATAGCTCATATGCTTTGAATGCATCTCTTGATGATTTTATTTTAATTTTAATACAAAAAATTATTGAAGCCTGGTTTTAAACCCCGACTTAAAAAAAGGGGTGTTACAAGTTTGTGGTGTGCGTCGGTGTATCTGTGTGTCTGTCCGTGTCCACGTGCAGGCCAAACGGCTGGATCGATTTTGATTTAGTTTTTTCTGTTTGAAAGGTGGTTTGATCGAGAGGGTTCTTAGCTATGTTTGAAGAAAATAGGTCCAGCCGTTTAGAAGATATCATATCTTTTCTATATATAATCGGGGTTTTTAAAATTTTTAATTTTTGCTATTTATTATTTGTTTAGGTTTTAGGCACGTTTGCCTGTGTTTATTTCAATTTTAATACAAACTTTGTAACTGAACCTTTTTTTTCTTTCTTTTCTAATTCAGTGCTAAGCCATATTTGGGATCTTGGTTGGAGTGGTCCAAAAGAGAAGGCTTACAATAAATCAATGGATATTGTGGAACAAAGAATGTCACTGATTGAATTAAACATACATATACTATATATTAATAAGATAATATGTGCATATTAAAAACAACATTTCAAATACTATTTACGAATATTAGCAAGTTTCACTTTTTATAATATAATCGTATATTAGTGATAGATAAATATGAACACCGCTCACGTGTTTAACATAAAAGTGTTTAATCACGTTTTTTTAATCGGATAAAAAAAGGAAAACTTTGCAGAAAAGGAGTAATGTTTTGTATGAATCGTTTGTGATTTGGAAAAAAAACATTTTATACTTGTAAATATTTCATTAGGACGATGGATACATATATCAGGAACTTGGAATGAAATTGTTCATTTTATTTTATTTTTCAACTAAAGAATTTGATTCAAGGATTTTCAGCATGTAGGATGGAACACGATCGATTGATTTCCACAAATCGATCCTGATTGGCATTCCTACTACATACCAAATAATCTAAGTTCTTTCGTATTTTCCGATATATAATTAAAATTTAACACTCGTAATACAAAATTGTTAAATGTCGCAATTCATTGCACATAAGGTCAAATGAGAGTGATCATTCTGTGCAAAAGTAATAAAAACAAAGTGATATTTAATTTTTTTTCGTTGCTTTCAATTGTCAACATTTTAAAATAAAGACACGTTATCTTAATTTCCGCATAGTTCTGCATCAAACTCAATAGCTTTAAGTTTTTCTGAAAACAAGCTCATGAGTTCAGTAGATATCGGTAAATTTTAAGTGCGTTTTTCTCAAAATGTGTTGGTACTAACTACCCTACAAGAAGGCTACCAGTCAATTGAGTAGTCATTTGACTAGTAGCGACGACCACAACTTCGGTCACAGTCTCCAGTTAGTTTATTAAGGGCTTGCTGAAAAAATTAGCAAAACATTTTGTGTTCGTGTAATTTTTTCTATCTCTCTAAATTATTAATTTCACTTAATTAAAACACATATATCTGAACTTCTTACTCTGCAACTTTTTTGCCAGTCACATATTACATAAGCATTGGTAAACTATGACTAGTCAATGGTTACAAAGCAACTGGACACCTATTACTAGTAAATATCTACGTAGAAAATGGTAAAATGTAACTTTTAATTAAATAAACATAATTTTTATGTTATTTCAATTGTTTTCTTATTATAAGAATATATGTATAGAAATAAGTATTATATATACATATATATATATATATAATTTAAAATATAAAATAACGTAGGATGTACTACTCTAGGCTTCTTCACTCTTTTCTCCAGCCAACACACCTTGCTTTTTGCAAATATCTAAAATATATAAATTAAATGAAAATTTTCAATTTCTTTTAGACATTATTGTTGTTACTTAACTTTCTTAGAAATTGTATACATTTTATTTCACAGACCGAACGAATTGTATATTTTAAAATAAAACGCGATGTCTTAAAAGTTTTGGCATATGTAAATTAGATGTTTCACTCTAACATACAAGTTATAGAGGGGAAACTATAATTAATAAATGTATAGGTCATCTCTACCAGTCAAATTACCAGTCAATTGACTGCCACTCTTAAATTCAATGGAAAATTATTTCAAATGTGTTAGTGAAAAAATATCGTTTGTGTTAGTTTCGGTCATTCATTTCTTGTAGGGTATTGTTGTCATTCGAAAAAAGGTTTGTCCGAATATTCGAGCAACTATTTATCAATTTTGTTCGAACGAACAAAAATGTCCAATTTAGAATAAATAATTCTTTATATTAAAAAACCCGACTACAATGGAAATAAATATGTGATTGATAGAAGAAGACAAGAAGAAGTGAGTGATATATTAAATTAAATTTTAATGGGCGTACCTCCGCCAATTTTTAAATGCAAGATTGTGTGTTTTTCAGAGCTCAGAGTGCGCGTTAAAGTCTTTTTAAAATCGGTAAAGTAGAACCATTTAAAGTAAATTATTAAATTTTAATGGGCTTGACTCCGTCCAGTTTTTTAAATGGAGGATTGTGTCTATTCTAGAGCTCAAGGTAGAAGGGCGGACGCACCCGCTAAAACACAATTTATCGGTATGAATTTTTTTATATTTTTTTTTACATAAAACTGAACCGTTTAGGAGGGAGAGAATATAAGAAATAAAAAAATATTAACGGCCACTCTAATGTGCATACATATGTATGTACTAAAGTCCTGCACAAGACCATTTATAAGACATTTCAAAACATGAGAGATTTTTAAAATGCTTTACTACAGCAAAATATTCTAAAACAACACTGTTGGCAAGACATTTGCTTCAGTTGTGTGTCTTGCCAACAGTGTTGTTTAGCGTTTGATTTACATTATTTCCCTGTAGAAAAGCATTTGAAAAATCTCTTATTTAATGAAAGGTCTTATAAATGGTTTTGTGCAGGACACTAATATGTACCTATGTATATAAAAAAAGTTAAATATTTTCCGGCCCCGGAACCGCGTCAATAGTACCAATGTCAGTAGTGTAGACTAGATTTACTAATATGTTCCAGTGGCTTTCAATGACACGCACATGATAACTGTCTAAGCATTGACTGGGTTATAATTCGTCAGTAGTACTGGTGACACGGTCAATAGTGAATAAGTACAGCTTTAGTATTTACACTTCCTACAGGGTTTGCACACATGTGTGTATGTGCGCAAAGTTTAGATACTCTCATTTAGTGGTTTTTGATTTTTCTCTTTATAAATTCAGTATGTTCTTTACTTTTTTTGTAATTCTTTGCCCTAGAACAGGGAAGGCATTGAGAATTTTAAAATTGTACCAACAACTTTAAAAATTGTACTTTTTTGAGCTTAATTGTACTTATAAATTTTTTTTAGTTCAAATTACATATTTTTATTTGTTTTTATTAAAATAATCGACTTCAATCTGGTTACCGAATCGTTTTAACAAATTTGATTGTAAGTTACACCTGTTTAAGTTGAAATTTAAAATATACAAATTAATAGTACCTATGTGCTCCAGGATCCGATGATTTGGAAATGGACTATTTCACATTTTCCGCAAGACTGTTCAAGGAGAAGAATATGAGTTTCATTGTTCAAAAGTGAAAATTGACATATGCAATAGTTTGTAGAGCTGTATCGTTCATAAACGAACGTTTACAATTGAACGAATCAGTAAAATGAACGATGTGAGCCGCTCACTTTACTGAGCTGTTTTGGCTCAGCAGTGCTGATAAAAAGTACAATTGAACGAAATGAGCGAACGAGCGCACTGGGGTGTTTTTGCTTTGTTTTTTTTCATTTTAATTTTTCATGTGAGATTTTCTGTCACATTCTGGTTTTCATTTGCCTTTTTGTATGATTTTAAGTTTTTAGAACATAATAAAAGTTCTTCTTTTAACAAATTTTATATACATATGTACATGTGTATGTACATACGTACATATTATAAACAGTTTATTTTTTATATGTGGCTCTTTTGGCAATATTTTGATTTCTTATTCCCATTAAATTCTTTAAAATTTAAAAAAATTTTACTTCTTTTTTTTGCTAATTTTTTTGTTTTTTATATTTTCTATTGTTTGTTTATCTTATTTTGCTAAACAATTCATAGCAAACTCATTGCTTTTGTACCTTTTTATTTGACGAATCAACTGTTTGTTTGTTTTTATTTCGTTGTATTTCTTGAAAAGACCGGATGAACGAAATGAACGAACTCGTTCTTTCTTAGAAAATGAACGATTTGGCACAGCTCTAATAGTTTGAAAAGAAATACCGAGTGAAACTGCGGAGATTTCATAAATGTACTAAATTAGGTGTACTATTGTACTTTCCGAGTTTAAATAGTACCAAAAAAGGTACAATTGTTCCAACTTTGCCATCCCTGCCCTAGAATCTACGAAATTTTTCTGGAACTTGCGTATCTATATTTATATCTACTCTGTACATACATGCATACATACCCTGCAGTCAGACTGGGGCCAAATGTCTCTAGGTCAACACTAAGACTCTAATAGTAGTTACATGGTCTACAATTTCTCTTCTATTCGTCAGTATAAAAGAGAGAGAGAAAACAGATGTGGTGTATTTATGGTGGATTTTTCAACAACTTGTCAATATAAGTCAATTTGTATGTACTTAAGGTATAGAAATGTACGAGTAAATGTGTGGTTGGTATGTCTTCATGTTCCCATATGAACTATATAGTCAGTACCTAATCAATTGTTTTAGTGTTACTAGTAGATTTTCAATGACAAGCACATGCTAAATGTCTATAGCATAAAGTATTGTATGGGGAATAATTGCAGAGTAGTACTGGTGACAAAGTCAAAAGCGACTCAGTACATTTTCACCATCGACATTTCCTTCAGGGTATGTTTGTATGTACATACATCCTATATGTATATGTACATGTAAGCTGTATACATACATATGTATGTATAATGATTAACTTGATTAATATAAACAGCTCTTAGTTGTGAAATTTATTTAGGTATACTATTTTCTACTCCAAAAATGTTTACCCATAATAAACACAGAATACAAATAGCCTACCTCAATCTGAATAAGAATATGTATTATTATACATACATACATACATATTTACATATGTACATTAGTGGGTCCCAAAAATTTTTTTCTTTTGCCCCAGCGTTTTTTAAAAGTTTATAGAATAAAGTATTTTTGTGATTTTTTTTCAGACTTTTCAGAAGAGGTTTGGAGGTCGCTAAAATCGATTTTAACCCAAAAATCGGGTTTTCTCGACTTTTTTAATTTTTTAATTTTGTTCATTAGCACGATTTTTTGGTTTTGTTACTAAGTACACATACATGCATATGTATGTACATATGATAGCGTTGCCAGTCGTCTGATTTCGTCAGTACATGTACTGATTTTTGTTTAAGGTACTGATTTATGCATAAACAGGAAATCACTACGCGAATGTACTGATTTTTTCATGTATGTACTGTTTTTATATATTAATTTTGTTATTTATGCAATTCACAAGGTATAGTAATTGTTCTATCGGTTGTTCATATGTACATATATGCAAACTTTCTTTAAAACGTATAAAATAACTGATACAACAGTTTGTACTACCTTGTAAATTCCTTTATTTTGTTTAATAAAACATATGTTTCTTCCTTTGTTAAATACTAGACCAAATAGCCACAATAAATTAATAATCGAATTTTTTACAAATTGTTGAATATAAAAAGGCGCTATAAGATTTTTTTGTTGCTTATTTTGTATTCCCCTATAAATATATGTATGTATGTATGTATATGACACTGTAATATGTACCCCGTTTATACGCTCATCTTATTTGCAAATAAAAGTCGAAAGCGTTGCCGTATAACTTTTTTATTGAAAGTAATAACTCACGAAAAATATTTGCAAATAAATCAACTATTTACAAGTAAAATATAAAATGTTGCTAATTATTTTTGTTTTCTAAGAAATATAATACACAGATAACAATGTGTGGCAATATAGTCCAAAAATAGTAATGTATGCTATCCACGTATAAACGGTGAGTTCA
This sequence comes from Tachina fera, assembly GCA_905220375.1. Taxonomy (NCBI): domain Eukaryota; kingdom Metazoa; phylum Arthropoda; class Insecta; order Diptera; family Tachinidae; genus Tachina; species Tachina fera. The sequence continues at coordinate 60,470,629 of LR999964.1, read as the reverse complement.
GTATTAACCAATAGTTTTATTTGCAAATAAGACTTGCGTATAAACGATGTAATTGCTTTGAAAAAAATTTATTTTATTAATAAAATTTTGTCTTGGTACAAATTATGCAATGAATTCAATTATTGTTTTTTAAGTGTTTTATGCCAATAAAATATACATAATTGTATATTGAAAAAAGTATTGTATTGTTTGTTTTCCAATGGTACTGACTTTTTTTCTCTTATGTACTGATTTATAGGATTTCAAAACTGGCCACCCTAATGTAAGAACATAATACATATGTACATACATACATATTATGTACATACTTACATATGTACATATGGGCACACATTTTGCTACTCGAAAAAGATTCCTCTTCTGAATGCATTTGCGTTGATAACATTTATTCTATGAAATGATTTTATTCATCATACCAGAGAATTTCACAATACTAAAATATTCTACAACTTTCTTGAAAGTTCGTTCAATGAACTACAAAATCACATGCATAGATACATACATACAAATGTGTGTATGTATGTAAGTATGTTCTTATGTACATACATATGTATTTAACACATATCCAAGAAATGCGTAGTTAAAAAAACCAAAACAAAACATTTCCACACAAACACAACACGCACATTCATAGATACAATATTAATCTCTTTTTTTCAAAAATATTCTCAGAGAAAAAGTAACGGAAATTGATGCCAATGTTTTTCTTTTCCCGACGAAATATCAAAAAAAAAAAAAACGCCAGAAATTTTGGCGTCTTTTATATTTGTTCGAATGAAATTTCATGATTTTTTTTCTTGTTCGAACAGACGAATAATTTTGAACGTTTGTTGGAATATTCGTACGAACAAAGGATAAAAAATTTTATTCGAATAATAATCAGAAATAATTTTAATAACAAAAAAGTAAATAAAAAAAGTTAGTAAATAAAAATTTGTATTTATAACAAAAATTAAAAAATTAAACTGCTGGACGGATTTTCTTCAAACATAGCTAAAGCTATGTACAGACGATTGTCAGATCTTACAATAATGTCAGATCTGTCAATGTGCTGGCAATGTACTGGCAATCGAAAATTGCCAGTACAATATTTCTTGTCAGTTCACACGGTTGTAAGAAAATCTTAAATCTTATTGCCAGACGGATGTATGGCAATAAATTCATCTGACCAAATCGTCAGTCGAAAAATTGTCAGTTCACACGGTTGTCATATGCACAAATTGTCAGATCTGCTGTTAAGCGTTGCCAAACTCAAAGCATTTGTCAGAAATTGTTAAATATCAATCGTGAAAAGTGAATGTATAAATTATTATGGACCAAAAGAAGCAATTGCATTGATTTTGTGTGCATATATTTTATTATAAATGTTTTATATAAAATCAAGCGTGTGCAGTGTTGCCCATAGAAATAATTCTCTTACAATGACGCCATTGTCAGATGCATAAACTTCGCACATCTGACAATATTAAAATGTCTGACAAATATCTGGCAACAATTTTACAATGTGTTCACACGATTGTAAGATGTCTGACAATTTGTTGTCAGCTGCAAGTCTTGCAATGGACTGACAATGCTTTTTCTGGCAACGACGTCTGACAAAATTTGTCAGTTCACACGGTTGTAAGAAATTTTGAGCACATTTTACGAGCAATATTGTAAGATCTGACAACCGTCTGTACATAGCTTTAGAAAACTCTCGATCAAGTAACCTTTCAAAAACTCAAACGGATACACAGACATACACTACAAACTTATAAAACCCCTTTTTTTTGGTCGGGGCTAAAAACCGAAATGAAATTAGTGAAAAAGTATAGGTATTTTTACACATTTACCAAAATTTTTTAATATGCAATTTATTTCTTTTAAAAAATCATTTAAAACCCCCCAGATAATCCCATTTTTTACTCGCAGCTTGCAGACGATTCTTTTTTTTTACTTTTAATAAAATAACAAGCAGAAAACTTCCTTCGCAAATTGTTAATGTTGTTGATATAGGTAATATGGCATTAAAAAGCATATACAGTTTGCGTAACCATTTCTATGATGTTTCCAAATAATTTAAATAAATTTTAAATAAAATTTTTAGATCAGTTAATAAAACATTATCAGTTAATTCAGAAATGTCATCTTATACTTTATCGTACTTGAGATTATTTGTTTTTGTATCGTATTTTAAAAAGTTAGTATTAGATTGGAAAGCTAAGGAATAATATTAAGGCATTTAATGCTTTTTTGCCTTGTTTAATAATCTTAATGCTTTGATTATAGAAAAACAGTACTTTTTTTCTAAACTCTTTATCAGGAATTGTAAGACACCTTCTAATTCCATTAAAGAGGCATTATTTGCTCCCAGCACGAAGGTATACATACAAACAAGCTTACACAAGTATTTATGATTTGACATCCTTTGTTAACAAATCAAAAAGTTGTGAAATGTAAAATACTTTTAATACAAAGCAGTAGGGAAATTTTTCAAATATTCGAATATTCGAGAAAAAATGATTCGAATAATTTTTTATTATAAATTGAACATTTTTGTTCGTTCGAACAAATATGATAAAAAGTTGTTGGAATATTCGAACAATTTTTCTTCGAATGGCAACACTAGTGTATAGACATGCTTGACTACCAGCAAATAAATTTCAATTATAATTTAATAACTTTTAAGCAACTTTTAACAATTTACATTAACTCCATCATATCACAATTGTATTTTCTCAAAAGTCGTACGATTGGGTAGGATAGTGAATCATATCCTTTATCCTATCCTTTGAGTTGTTTAACAAAACAATTCAATGTATGGTAAAACATAACAAGATTGTTGTGTTTAAGAGATATGACAAAGCAAGAAAAAAACGCTATTTTCGGCAAAAAAAACTATGTGTTGGCAGCACTGATGAGAGTATAAACAAAAATTACAAACGAATAGAAGAGAATTTTCTAGTTAATGCTAGAAAATTAAGAGAACTTAATGACAAAATCTTTCCCTGATATAAATACAGCTGGCATGCCTCCCTCTGTTATCAGTAAATAACAAACTTGTATACAAACAAAACAACGTTGGTGTAATAAATACACTTGACTAAATTCGTTATAAAAATTCTTCAACTCTGTGAATAAATTTAATAACACAAACTTTCAAAATGCGTACTCTACCAATTCTATGGCGTATGGCAGAAGATTTAAGGCGTTTGGCTATGCCATCATCACCATTCTTTGAATATCCGTTTGCTAGCACGTATCGGGTGGCTCCTTGGAACCAGTTGAATCGTTTAGTGCAAGAAGATTTGGCTAAAATCAGCAAAGATGGCTATCAAGTTTCTATGAACGTATCCGAATTTAAGCCTGAGGAACTTACAGTCAAAGTAGTGGACAACCATGTGATTGTTGAAGGTAAATCGGAAGAGCAGCACGACAATAATGGGTACATCTCTAGACACTTTGTTCGCCGAGTGGCAGTGCCATCAGGTTTTGAAGCGGATAACGCAATTTCTACTCTATCATCGGACGGTGTCTTAACGGTTAATGTCCCCAAGCCACAAATAGAAGAAAAAGCTCGAGAGATTCCAATTCAACGTGTGGAAACACCTGCTATTAAATCAAAAGAATCTGAGGAAGTCGGTAAAAAGGAGCAAAGTTAAAAAAATATGTTAAGAAATCTGAAACAAATTGTATTTAAATTTAAATATAATTAGGAATGATTTATAGCGATTTAATTAGTATAGTCATAGAGCTGTTAAACTTACATACTTACGAGTACTACAATAAGTTGTTAAAAAAATAGTTTAAAATAAATATTTATTCATACTTGTATGTACATATGCCAAACATAATCTTGATGGTGTTTTATTGACTAGTTCCTGTGATAAGGATTGGTTGGTTCTCTTACTGCTTTCTTTTACCAGGCCCTATCGTGATTGGTATATTTCAATTTCGACTACGACATATTGGTGGTTAAATGAAGCATTTTGCAACGTTCTTTAATGTATTACAAAAACGTGGCCGTCAAAGTCGAAATACGCCAATCACGATAAGGAGGAACAATTAAGGTGTAATTAGACGTGACATGGCCACATTGCCATAGCCATAACCGAACCAAAATTCAATTGGTTTCTATGGTAATGGCTATGGCGTTATGGAGAGTCACATATAATCAAATACAGTGTTGCCCATTAATTAGTTCGAACAGCTGTTTTCTATGGATATGGTTATGTCACATCTGATTGTAACTTTAGTCTTGAAGTTTTCAAGAAGAAAAAAACGCAAGTACCAGGAAATATCGGACAAGGTGGCCACTCACACCATAGTGAATGTTCTCAACTAACTTTTTTCAAGCTTCAATGATTTTTTTCGAGCAGAAATAATTTCTAGTGCCTGTGCTTAATTTTTGTAACGAATGTGAAAACTTTGCGAGTCGGAAATGTTGTTCTCAACCTGTGAAACATCCCTGCTAGGATTTGGAAGATTGTTTTATCAAAAATCACCTAACTAAGTCTTCCCCGAGTACTTTTGACGATTAAAAACTGATTAAACACTTGCGCGCTTGAAAAAATACTCGAAAATGAGTCGTGTTTAAGCTTTAAAAGTAATTTTTTTATTCATTTTAAAATATATGAGTCATAAATGAGTCGAAACTGATCAGAAAAGCGGGTAATAAAAGACTCCTCAAGAAGAATCGCATGTAGGGTACCATTTTCTCCCGACAAAACTATCTTTTATGTTCAGAAAACGAGCGCAAATTCTTGTTTTTTGATCACTTGAAAGTATTAAAAAAGAATCAAATTTAATTAAAAATTTCCAAAAATGCTAGCAGGGATAGGATAAGTAAGAAAAAACAAATATTTGTTTACAACGGCTGTTTTCACAATGTACAATTAAAAGCTAACAGGGACTTTAACGGCAAGTTTTGTATGGAGAACTGTCAGTTAAAGTTCACGGTAACTCCTAATCATACATTGTGAAAAGGGACGTAAGTTTTGTAAGTTTATTTAAGTTTTTATTTGAACAATCTTGTGTAGAATAGGACAACCACTCCAATTACTTAATATTTCTCCATGTGAAAACTTCTTATAAATTACATAAACGAGAGTTTTTTTCGAGCAGAAATAATAGTTTTAATTCAATTATATTTAGTTCAATTATTATTGTTCGAAATGTATTTGTTTCTACATTTATGATTTGATTAGACTAAAGTTCCTATCGCTCTTTAAGCCAAATTACATGTATAATTTTTTTAGGAACAAATAACACCAAAGTTAATTGTAAATATTCTGTAAAACACTAGCAGCGCTCAAAAAATGAATAGTGACAATTACAAATATATTTACCAATGATAAATCAATAATTGAATACACAATATAATCATTTCTCATATTCCATTTCATTAAAAAAATCATGTTAAATAGCTGATGTTAATAACAACAATATCTCTACTTTTGAGTGCTGATAAAATGCGTGGCTGCACAGAAAAATTTCGACATTTCCACCCTGCTAAAGTCTAGTTTAATTTTTCTTCTCTTCTTTAGAAAATCACATGAATTAATACAAATATTCCATGCAATAAGAATTGAAAAATACTAAACTTGAGCCCGATTAAAATTAATTCTAGTTCAATTAAAATTTAATATTTACACAAAACTTATTTGTATAATTTTAAAATGCGTAAATACTAAATTTTTCTAATTAATTTTTCGACCTCTTTTTACCCGACTGTCAATAAGGTTAATGTGTTTCGCGACTTTCTTGTATATATTATAGGGGTGTACAGATATATCTGTTTGCACCTGTTTAAAGTTGGTTGGTTCTGGTATGTACAGATACATATCGAGGGTTTAAATTTAAAAAGTGCTATCTGCAAGGCTTGCAAATTTTAGAAGAGCGCAAAAATTGTTGTTTTCTCCAAGTGCAATGGCTAATACTAAATTTTGATGAATAGTACCATTTACAGAAGACACTCACTCCCATAAACTCCGACTTGAGTCAAGAAAAACCATCGAGTCTAAAACATGACTAGTAACTGAAGCGCTTAATAACATATGCATCTGTACATACCAGAACCAACACATGCAAAACTGGACGTCTACTCCGCATTTCGAAACGAAAGAAAATGCTTTCGAATTTGTATGTTATTAACATTGCATTTCGAAAGCATTTGCTTTCGATTCGAATTACAGAGTTGACCCCCTGGTGCGAACAGGCATATCTGTGCAGGCCTATAGTATATATGTTAGTAAATGTCTTTATTACCACTTACACAGAGAAAACAGTGCCTAATAAATACCTCATAAAATAGAACAAAATTAATAAGATATCTCTATGGTTTTTTTTTCAATAAGGAAATCTTATTAATTTCATAGAGAAAACCTTTTTGAAAAAATCAAGAAGAAATCTTGTAGTTTTTATTAGGCTATCTTATTGATTTTTTTAATAAGGTTTTCTTCTTGATTTTATTAGGCAACCTAATAAAAAATATAAAAAATTGTACTTATGTATTTTCATTTAAATTATGTAGGATATATGTATGTAAGTATGTATGTATTATATTTAGATGTTACTTATTTATACATACATACATATTATATTATATTCTTACAATACATACATATTTATTACTTGGGAGGAGACAAGTATTGAACCAGCAACCTTCTGACTGATAGACAAGAACTCTAACCAATATGCTAACAAGCAGCCTGAATCCGTACTGAAGTTATTGTACAAAAACATACTTATACAAGAACGAAAAATATCATGAAAAAAATTTTCTCTATGTTTATTTATAGATATGAAATATGTAACAAGAAACCTAATAAAAACAAGATTTCCTTATTAAAAAAATTAATAAGATGCTTTACACATAATCATATAGGAACCTAATAAAATCAAGAAGAAAACCTTATTAAAAAAATCAATAAGGCAACCTAATGAAATCAATAAGAAAAACCTTTTTGAAAATATCAATAAAGCAACCTAATAAAATCAATAAGAAATCCCTATAGTTTACAATTTATAAGAAAACCTAATAGAATCAAGAAGATTTTCTGTATGGATTGTTTTTTTTGGTGCCAAATATAAGGTAAATTGAGTAAAAAAAGTTGTGAATAATAAGATTTCTTCTTGATTTTATGTGGTTTTCTTCTTGATAAAATTAATAAGATTTACCACATAAAAACAATAAGGAATCTCTATGAAAAAATCTTCGCTTCTTTCTGTTGGGATACCCCTTAGCCTAAAAATGTTTCATAGAGAAAATCTTATTGATTTTATTAGGCAGTTTTTTCTCTGTGAGGATATTTCGTAGGTTGGTTATTGGTTTGCTGCAGTCATAATTTATTTTGAATACAGCGTGCCGCAAACCAATAACCAACTGACGATTTCTTATAAAATAAATAAGAAACAAATAAGAAATATCTTGAAGATGTTAACCGAAGGTTAACGATGAAATATCGAACTAAATATAAAAATATAAACAGATCTAAAGCTTGAAAAAAATTAAGAAATATCCTGAAGAAGTTAAAAAAATGTTAACGAAATATCGAACTAAAAAATAAAATACAAAGAGACCTAAACCTTGAAAAATTGGTTTAATTGAACATATAAAAAATTTCGAAAAATTAGATAAACATTTTTTTTCTATTTTACTTGTATTACAACACTTATAACTTTTAAGAAACGGATCATTATACCCGCTAATTTTTCAAACGATTCCACTGTACCATGTCAATCTTAAAGATGGGTGGATTGGTAAAATCTGCAAAATTAATTCTAATAACACTAAAGTTAGTTGTAAATATTCTGAACAACGGAACAACTAGCCGTTTTCGAAGGTCTTTAAACCTTCATCATCAGCGTTCTTTTGTGTTTGGTCCTCTGTGTGTGTTGTATCAGTTGATGTAAATTTCTGCTTTATATACGTAACTTTTATGCAAATGGAATATGTGAATTGTTTTGATTCATCGTATTTCAATTAGCTGAAAGGTTTTTTTGTAATGAAAGCTCAATTTTACCATCTCTAAATTTACAAAAGTCTTGCCATTGTCGTTTGTTCTTTACTAATTATGTACATGTTAGTTAATTTGCTTATTTTTGTTCTACTTACACTCAAAAAAAAAGACATATACTATTATTAAGAATTTTTTTTTTCCTAAATTCAAGTAAAAAAAATTTCTAAGTTTTAGTAATTTTTTCTAAGTTTAAGTAAATTTTTACAAAAATCTAGTAAAAATGACTTAATATGAGTAAAAAATAAAAAGTTCATATCCTCAAAAATAGTTCATAAAAATACACAATAAATTTCTCACATTTCAGGAAATGTTTACTGACTTAAAGAAAATATTTACTAAGAGTAGGAAAATGGTTATAAACTGAAGGAAATTTTATATTAAGGACTAGTCCATTTCGTCTTAAATCAAAAAATAAACTTTAGGAAATGAATTAGTCCTGATTAGTTCATGAAATTTGACTTACTTGAAAGATATAAAAAGTTATTCTAAATTTTAGAAAAATATTTACCAGTTTTAAGTATTTTTTCCTTTAAATTATAGAATATATATTTTGTTTGCATTAAGCAAAAAATATAACTAAGTTTTTCCTATTTTCGAGGAATATTTGAACTTGAAATTTATTTTTTTGTAAATTAAATTAAATTTTAAAACTCAATTATTTTAATGCTTATTCAGGCTGCCTTGTTAGGCAATTGGTTAGAGTGCTTGCTTATCAATCAGGAGGTTGCTGGTTCAATACTTGTCTCCTCTCAAGGAATTTATATGTGTGTATTATGGTGAATTATAATTAAAAATATAATATGAAGATATAATAAATAACATATCATTTGGTATAGAATTTAATTAAAAATAAAAATAAGTACCAGAATTAAAGACAAAAAAATGTAAAACTTACTAAATTTGAGATCAAAGACGAAAATTTTTTTTGCAAATCTCCGAATTTTATTGGAAAATTTTACTTAATTTTAGGAAAATTTTACTTAAATATGAAAATATAATTACTATAAACTAGTTCATTAATGAACTAGAAATTTAGTAAATATTTTACTGGTTCCAAGTAAAAAACAGCTTTGGCGCCATACGAAAACTTTTTTTATTCAAATTTAGAAAGTTTTCCAAAGTATTAGTTAATTTTTTTTGAGTGTAAGACAAACTTTTTTGGTTTGTTACTATTAAGAATATTTATTTAATTTTTTCCACAGGCCCATGGCTATTGATTTTAGTTAATTTTAATCATTATTGTTCGAACTTCATTTGTTTCTATATTTATGATTTGAACGGGCTAAAGTTCGTATCGCTTTTTAAGCCAAATTACATGTGATAATTATTAATGAACAAATAACACTAAAGTTAGTTGTAAATATTCTGACTAAGACACAGTTGAACGGAACAACTAGCTGTTTTCGAAGGCCACTCAACCTTCATCATATATATTTCAAGGCTATTTACGAAGAGCTCTAATATGTATTTTATATCCAGTTCAACCATATTGCAATAATATATTTCTTCGACAACTTTCTTATGGGCAAAGTCCACTTTTTGTCACGTTGCGCTACTTGGTGACATCTTGTTTTTCGAAGAAAATTTATTTTTTATATTCCTTTTTGGGTATTGGTTTAGAACGTACTCTTAGTTAGCTCTACATTTAACAAAAAACAGGAAGAAGTCGAACAGCATAATTCTAAATTACAAGCTTAATTCCTTGGTGACGTATGTGGAAATGCAAATATTGAAAACAATAATAAAATTACAAAATTTGTTTTTGTTTTGTAACGAACGTCTTCTTTCGATATCGTTGAACAGTGTATTAATTTTGTGTAAGATATATTTATATTATATATATATATATATATATTATAATGAAAAAACTTTTTTATATTCTTTATTTACATTTATTTGTTTACTTATTTATTTTTATTTTTTATTTTTAATTTTTTTTTTGCTTTGACGCAATTATTTACATTTTGAACTTTTAAGATCGTATAGACGACACTCATGTACTTGCACTTTTCATTCTTCACCAATTTTGGCAATGCTATTGCCAATGCACTCTGCTTACGTTGTCCTTCGCTGACGAATGATTAATTAATATTTCCAAGGTATGGCATATTTGCCAGTTTGATTGACATTAACTGAACGTTCAATAGATTTAAACGTTTTCTTAGCTGGTGGTGGTGGCGGACATTTGATGGTCAAGTAACCATTAGTGGAGAGATCCGATATAACATCGTTGGGATTGAAGCCTCTGGGCAATAGGTATTTGCGAAGAAAGCGACGCTCCACATAACTGTCGCCGCTAACGGTACGTCTTCCATGCTTACCCTCCACAATAATATAATCCTCGTTGGTCTTAACTTCTATTTCGTGAGGCCTGAATTGGCTGACATCGATATTTACTTGAAAGCCCTTCTCATCAATGCGAACACGTTCCCCATTATATAAATTGCTCCAAACAAGAGGATACGACCAGTCAAGTGAATGGGATTGAATAAATTGATTTCGTACACGACGCGTTACCAATTCGTCCATTGGATTAAGCAGCGAGCTAGATGGCCACAAAAGACGTGGATCATCCCAAAGGTATGGATACAAATGAAAATCGTATGGTGGATAATAGCGCGGACGTTTAAATTCAAGCGCAAGATCGCTGTAGGTTGTTGGCACAAGTGCCATTTTTCTTTTTTTTTTTGTAATTAGCGTTTAAATATTTTTTGTAACTAAACAAAACTTGTATATGTATATTTTTTTCTGCTAAATTTAAAATTTCTGTGTTCGTGTGTTGTGATCGAAAAGTTTGGCTACTGAATGAATTGAAAATTCTGCAAGATCTGCTGTTGAAGGTGTGCAGCAAGCAAATTTGAATTTCCTTTATTTGGTTTTCCGTTTGCTAAAAATTGTTTTCAATCAATTTTAAAATACAGCCAAAATTTTATTAATTAAATTCATCATTACTTGTTAAAGTATTTGTGAGAGTAATTAATGATTTATTTTGTAATTATACTTTAAACAGGAGCGCAGACATGAAAAATGTTTTTCTTCCATATCTCATTTCTGGTATTAAAAAATAATTATGAATTACAAATACGCTGAAGAATATTACAATGGAAATCATTAGATTATCCAGTTTGTTTTAATCCAGTGCTATTCTACTTTTGCTCTTGTATTTGGCTAGTGTTCTTAAATTTAGCTTCTTTCATTTTCTCAGTGTATATTTTTACATTGTTTTTGCGCTTTTCATTTTAATTATGAGGATTTTTGGTAGCACATCGATAAATGAGTCATTTGTTTTGATTTTCATTTAAACAAATTAATTAATTTTTATTTTTAAATAAGTAAAAGTTGAATGTGTCGTTCTATTAATAATCATCATTAATTAATTCCTTAAAAAAATAATTCTAGAAAAATGTCTTTGCATCAATGAATCTTTTTTATTTAAATACACTTATTAGGGTTCTTCATTTAAAATTCAACGAAATATTTTTGTCCTTATTATCATTCTCAACTCAACTCAGTTTGGTTGTCTGAGATAGACCGCCATTGTAGTGTTGTAAAAGTATTGAGTATTTGAGTACTGAGTACTCAACACCGACTGTTTTTCCCGGTACTCAATACACAAAAGTAACTACCCAATACTTTCAGGGTTGCATTTTCTAATATTTAACCGAAAGTCTTATTTAAAATACATCAAATTTATACAATTCTATGTGCGATACGAAAACGATAAGCGTTTATTTTATTTCAGAGTATTATATATATATTAAGCAAGGGAGGTTTTTGATCCATATCATTAGAAACACGTATATATAAGTTATTTTTTATTTATTAAAACAAGGACTTCAAAATGCATCATTGAACTAAACAACTTCAATCATGAACATATATCGGACAGAAAAATTTACCCTTTAGAGCTGTGGAATGCACGTGAAACCAGCAAGTCCGGTTCACACACTTCAACTTTTGTTGATCAACTCAATAGAGACGGAAATACAAACATATCTTTTTTCATCCATCTGAATTGCGAGTTGATCAACAAAAGTTGAAGTATGTAAACCGGAACTTACAGATATGAAAAATCTCTTAAATTCTGGCAATTTCGACAAAAATTAACATACAAAAACTAATCCTCAAAGTTATTTATTTTAATTTGTTATAAATTAATGTAAATATATTTAATTTTTGTTATTTACAAATTGCATTATATAATATGCATTGAAAATCAATTTGTTCAAATAAATTATAATTTTTAATCTCTCATACATATATTCACATACGTTAGTATGTGCGTTTTTTTAATTTCGAATTCAAAAAGCCGTTGAAATATTGAGTAGTATCGAGTACCCAATTGAAAAAGTACCAAGTAGTATTGAGTATTCAAATGTAGCCGCTTTTTACAACACTACGCCATTGTCTATTTTAAGGGAATAATGGGAAAATGTATCAGCGGAAGCAACTAAACATCTGGTTTTTTCGATACCTAAAACGCTTAGAGAAGATCAAAAAGCGGACACACGCTATTAAAATTTTAAAAAATTTTACACAAAAATATTACTTTTGCAATCGGATAAAATACGTTGTGTTCGAATTTGAAACTTTTTTTTTAACAAACCGGGATCCCTGTGGGTAAACCTTATTCGAGTACGCTGAATCCAATGGTTCTAACCATTTTTTTAGGTTAGTTCTTGTTTAAAAAATAATTAAGATTGAAAACTTGGTTAAAAGAACCAAACAATAAAAAATTTTCCTAGTTTTCTACCATTTATCAACTTTTATGTCGATATCCATATGTATGTATGTATATCGCATGAAAAAACATGTATTGATGAGCTTGCGTCCTGAGAAAACTTTTTGGGAAAAATAAATTAAATTTTTTTTTCGAATTTTTTGCGTAAAGTTTTTTGGGGCAATTTTTTTGATTGGGGCCATTTTTTATTTTTTTTTATTTTTTTTCAAAAATGTCTTTAGGACGCATGTTTATCCATAATATGTTCTTTTAATTGACATAAAAATTAATGAAAGCTGGGAAAAATTGCGGCTTTTAGCTGCTTTCAACCAAGTTTACAATCTTAATTATTTTTTAAACAAGAGCTAACCTAAAAAACCATTGAATTCAGCGTATTCAAATTAGGTTTACCCACCAGCTTCCCCGCTTGTTATATTTTTGAACTAGCACAGTGATATTGAATTTTATTATTTCTTGCTTGTTTAATATTCAGGTATGTTCTGACACTCGCATCGTTTTCACATCGCATGTGAGCTGCAAATCGCCAAACTCGTTTCTACATGTTCTGTAACTCGCTCGTTTTGCTTGCGACTTGCCATATTGATTTCAGCAGTTTCAGCTTTTTGCTAAAATCTTCAATGTATAAGTAAACAATGCAAGGACAAAATTAACAAAACAAAATAACATTTTATAAATTTCAATTTTATAAGAAACATTTTGCAAAACTTAATATTTCTGATTAAAATGAAAAGAAACATACATATTTAATTTAATTTATTAACCATTTTAGTGTTTCTTTAAAGATTTGTTTGGGTTAAATGCACCAGTTCACTTCACTATACGGTTGCGATTTGAACTCGCCAAGAGTCTTGCGATTTCAATTTTAAGAACACTTTTCAAGTTCAAGTCATAGTCGCAAATGTTATGCGATTTGCTAGTGTGAGAACATGCCCGATTGTTTGCTGAAATCAAATGTTATTGTTTTTATTTTTATTAAATTACTTTTATTTTAAAATAAAATAGTTGACAAAAGTAATGCTTTTCCTTTAAATTCAAAATTTTTTTTAAATATTAAGTCGTATGTAGAGTTTTGCGGCTCAGTGCAAGAGGATGAAATCAAAAATGGATGCTGTGTGAATATTTGTTTTTTGTCCGGCTCTGTATTTAATTATGCTACGTCACTAACATGTAGCTGCCTTAAGGCTCAGTTAGCCGACTGTAATGTAAAGTAACTGCTACAGTAGGAAACAGTTGATCGATATCGTTATGTGAAAAGTAATGACAATGGTTATAGAGATGTAATGTAACGTAACCTAATTTTCATATAAAAATATCGATCAGCTGTTTCCTACGTTACAGTTACTTTACATCACAGTCGGCTAACTGAGCCTTTATGCTAGGAACACAACTGGGACGAACGACGAATTTTTCGGTGCGAACTTTCGTCATACATATAAAATAAAACACATTTGTTTATATGAAAATGAACATAACACCGCCGCACAACGAAATTCGTACCGCGTGACGAACTCTGAGATAGATTTATTTCTATCTTGTACCCCGACGAACGACGAAAAAACAACATTGAGAGAAAATCCTGTTTTTGTACACACAACAACCAACTTTATCAAATATTAGAGAGGAATTCGGTGAGAAAATTCGTCGTTATTTCGCTTCACACGACGAATTTATACAGCGAATGCTTATCGACGATTTCGTCGACGTTCGTACCCATGATACAATTATACTAGGTACATGCACAAGCCCAGCCTGTCACTGTATACATTGCACCTAGTTGTCAAACTTTGTTTACAAGCTGCAAAAATGTTAATGTATGTGTGTGAATAAAATGATTACAGTGTTGCCAATGAATTTACACATGGATGTGTTTTCAATTACACATTGAAGAAAATTATACTACACATCTTTTGTGTAGGTTAAAATTAAAACAATAATAAATAAAAATAGAACCCAAAGTAGAATTACACACATATTATACAAGAATTTAATTACATGACCTACACATGTGAGTAGAAATTACACACTGTCTAACTACACCCATTTTGGCAACACTGAATAACTAAAATCATGCAGGAATGCCGCGTCTGCAATTCTACTTTAGTTACCCTGTAATTGTTATTTCTATAAACAAAAGACAGTTGTTTCCGACAATTTAGGGTTTGTTTATACCAAGAAAATTCATGTGTTTTTTGGTGTTGCAATTTTGTTGTAGTTCTGCATGTACCTAGTGTAATTGTATCATGTTCGTACCAGTTGTGTTCCTAGCATTATTCTTAACAAAAAATATTTTTGTTTGGAATCTCTCTTATAAACCTCTTATAAATCAGAAATAGTTTTCATTAGTATGTAGTAAGAAAAACACGACCTAAGCCTTCTCTTTATTAAAGTAAAAAATATGTACATATGTATGTATGTATGTATGTATGAATAAATAAAAATTATTGCAGAGTTGGTAAAAATAAAAACACATGTTAGAATTTATTTATTCTCATATTAAATTATGCAATTACATAATATGTTTATTCAGAGAATTTTTATTGATTAATTTGCATCATCATCATCATCATCATCATCATTATATTCGTATGTAATCAAGAAGTGGTTGCAATTTTGAAATCAAAAATTACAATTTTTTTTTTATGTACTTCATAGTATATGTCTGTATACATATATGTACATACATATGTATGTATATTTATTTTGTATTGTTTTATTATGTCATTAATTACATATTTCATAATTAATATTGGTTTTTCTTTTAAATGTTTTTATTTTGTTTGATTTTTTTTAATTAAAAGTTGAAATTTTAGGTATTTGTATTTTAATTATTAATTTTATTCATTTCTTTTAAGTATTCATTCATATCATTTTAAATACGTAATTATCTTATAATCGTATTATTACATATTATGCTTTTTATTATTATTTTGAAATCTATTGTACTTAAATATAAAGAAAAACATACATATTTGAAAAAATAGGAATTGTTTTTATATGTAAAATATAGGAAAATTGGCTGTGGTATCTTTAAGATTGTTTCGTACTGTCTGTCCTAGCCAAAAGAAATTTGTATTTGTAAATTAAACAAAAGAACAATAAATTAAAAAAACATCAGTTGAAATATATTTTTGTTTATTTGTTTAAAAAAGAAAGCGTTTACTGCTCTGCTTCTTCAGATGTACATACATACATACATACATGTATACATATTTGCATACATATGTACATATGTATGTATGTATGTGCTTTGTATCTATGTATGTATGTACCATTTTGCAAGCAGTTTTTTTCTGGATATTTTCTTCATTTAGAGTTTAGTACTACAGTATAAGTGGTTGTTATAATTTTAAGTATACTCGAATTCTTGCACGAAAGTATACTCGATGTCAGTTCCTCTCCTCGTTTTAGTTTATTTGAATTTTCATTTTTTATTTTTAAGATTTTTTTAGCTTTATTTTTCTGTTGTTCGGTCTTTTTTTTTGCATTCTATAAGTCTCTTTATTTGTTGTTAGTTATTTGGGTAGAATTAAGGGAATGAAGGGAAGTGGGAAAGGTGAGGGGAAAACAAAAAAAATGTAGACATTTTTAATTTGCCATTTCTTCGGTACCCACCAGTGGTGTTGCTGTTGTATTGTTGCCATTACCCAAATGTGTCTTTTTAGCAAACAGCGAACACTCAACACTATCGACAGTGGTGGCGGCGGCGGTTGGGCTCAAGTCTGTTGTAGTTATGCCATCCATGGATTCGGTGAGTATATCATTTCCATCTGTATTGTCTGTAATAGCAGTTGGGTCAGCTGTTGCAGCTTTAAGCAGAGCAACGTCATCGATGATGTCTGTTGTTGTTGTTGTATCAGTACACAGCACAGCTGTTTCAGTTTCAGTTAAAACCTCCCCTTCTGCCACAGATTCAGCCTTGTCGTCTGATAAGCCTATAATTTTACTTGTAGTAGTGGTGTCAACATCGCTGTCGGCAGAGTTTGGTATATCGAGTGGAATTTCGCCGGTTACAACACCATTTCCACCTTTAATAGAATTTTCTGTGTCGACTTCAGGGGAAGAGTTGTTGACGGTTGTGGTTGTTGTGTTGTTGTTGCTGCTGCTACTGCTGCTGGTGCTGTTTGTATTTGAATTATTGTTATTGTTAGTGTTGGTAGTTGTAGTATTAGTGCTGGAAGTATCTGTGTTATTAGTTTTTTCTTTGTCTGTGTTGTCGATGTTTTTTGCAGAAACATCGTTAGCAGCTGCTGTTGTAGTAGTCGTTTTTGTTTCACTATCGGCCGTTTTATTCGTGGCTACAACAATGTCTACATTGTCACTTTTTTCATCGTCATCATTATGGCCTTCATCTTCACCATCTACATCCATTTTAGTTATATTTTCAACACTTTCTTTAATTTTAATTTCAGCAGGAGTTTCGTTGATTTTTTCTGTAGCTTCGGCTGCATCCGCAACACTACACGATTCTTCCATTTTTTCGCAAATATTTCTTGTGTCTCCATTTGATTCGGACACACACTCATCCGATAATTTAATTTCAGTCTCATCTATTATATTCTCTTGCTCCTTCTCTAGAAGTTTTTCTTCCTGCTCAACAATTTCGGATTTTTTCTCTACATCATTTTTAATTTCAGCCACGTCGGGTGTTTGTGGCTGTTCTGTCTGTTTAATCACAATTTCAGTGATTTGTTCATCGGCTTTTTCCATTTCAACATCGTTAGATTCAAATCCTGTTTCTGTTTCTGCTGCTGGGACTGCGGCTCGGGCTGGGGCTGGGGCTAATTCTGAATCAATATCGTTTTCTGTCGCCGTGGATGGCTGTATTGGTGCTGCTGCCTCTTTAGGCTCTTCCGGCTCCGGTTCTGGAGGGATGTCCAATTTTTGCCTCTTTTCGGGCAACTGGCATTCCAAACGAGCCGATGGCACTGTTACCACTTTTTTCGTTGTTTCCTTTGCTGGAGTATCCTTTGCAGACACCACCATAACAGGGGTTAGTCCCGGTGTCGGCTGAATTTCTATAACTCGCTCATTGGATTCATCGTTTTTCGCAGCCGGCGGTGGTGGTGGTGGAGCCTTCACCGTTAATATTCCATCCGAAGACAAAGTCGAGAGCACATCATTGGGATCGTAACCCTTTGGCAGCATATACTTGCGTACAAAATGCCTGGAAATAACACCATGACCATCTTCTTTGTCGTCATGTCTGCCTTCTACTACAATACAATTATCGATTGTTTTCACCGACAGCTCGTTCGGTGCAAATTGCTTTACATTCATGCTCACCTGAAAGCCATTTTTATTGACAACAGAATAAGAGGCCGATTTCCCCGGAGTACCACCAATGCTTGAGGAGCTGGCATCCGATTTTTCAGGGTTTGCCAACGTTTCTTCTCCAGACTTAGCACAGCATGCGGTTTTTATGCGGTTATAAGGGTGATGGCGTTTCGAAGGCATCCAAAACGAAGAAAATGATGAAGTCCGACTGCGTCTGGGACTACTTTGCGGCTGTTGTTGTTGCTGCTGCTGCTGTTGTTGTTGGTTCTGTTGTGGCTGTTGTTGATCCGTGCCAGTATATAGGCCAAAACCAAAGTCGTTTATATCTACACCATTGGCCAGACAACGGCTAAACTCA
Organism: Tachina fera; assembly: GCA_905220375.1. NCBI lineage: Eukaryota > Metazoa > Arthropoda > Insecta > Diptera > Tachinidae > Tachina > Tachina fera. The sequence goes on along the minus strand of LR999964.1, from coordinate 60,452,256 downwards.
TGGAGTTCATCTGCCAAATCCAAAATGAACGGTATCAGAGACATTTTAAATTTTTTTTTACCCGATATTAAACTTTTCACTTTTTTCTATATATTATATACCTATGTACTTTTTTTCTTTATGTATGTATGTACATATATTATATATGTAGTCTTTTTATTTATTTTTTCACTTCACTGTAATTTAATACTGCTTGTAATCTGGACAGAAAATATTGTTCTTCCGTTTGGTCTGAAACCGTTTGAATGCAATCGCCGATTGATGCGTCGTTGTCGTCGTCGCCAAAACACACACGCCCGTGTGATTTCTTAACTGGTTTTTGCATTTCGTAGCTCCTCTCTGTGGCTGAATGTTTGTTGTGTCTTTTGCCATTTCTAAACCAGTTTGCAGTGCTGAATGGAAATTATTAATGATGTTGCTGTTGCTGTTGTTGTCGCTGCTATTGTTGATGTTGTTTGTATGTGGAATGTCTCTGTCGTCTCTTGGTTTTTCATTGTTTCGCTACTTATGTATGTATTAATTCCTTGGGTTCGGGTATTCGTTAGTTTGTTGGTTTGTAATACCGGTACTTGTACGTCGCAGTTTGTATCTGTATCTTTGTTCATGTCTGCATAAAAATGTGTATTCGTTTGCCACAGTGTTTTACTCTCTTACTTTGTTTGTTGTTTTTTTTTTATTTTTATTTTTATTTTTCCTTTTTTCATTGTGTATTTATAGTTGCTTGATTTTATTTTTGTAATTTAAAAATTTTGTACTACGAGTAGCCAGCAGTCTATCCTGCTGTCTGTTGTCGGCTTTGGAATTCCATCCCCTTGACTCTTGTCCTAAAATGCTTATGAAATATGAACAAGAATCCGACTTTGGCGACAATCACGAATATTATGTTGATGCTGTTGCAAAAGAAATATCGATTTTCTTATAAACGAATCTGAAGCTTCGTATCGAATTGAAAAACTGTGGAAGAAACATTACATGTGAAAATAAATTGAAATTGTTGGCGGACTGTAATGAATTGTCTGTAACCTAAAACTTTAAAACAGACACTAGGTAAAAAAGTTTTATTTCTTTTTTTTCATTAGTCATGATTCCTGGTGCTGTGTTACTTTCACTACTTTCTGAATATGTCACAAAGAAAATCTTTCAACTTGGTGGAATTTCATGCATATTTTTTAAAAACTTCCAAACTGATTTTTTAAGGTACATACATAGATACATACATACATACATATATATCTATGTACATACATACATTGTACATACATATGTATGTATTTAGGGCATACAACCCTAGGCCCTCTTAGGATGTGTGGCCACTTCCTGATATGCTAGACGTTTACAGTTGACAAATGACCAACTGCGTCGAAGTACAAATTTCTATGCGTTTCATCCATACAACTTTCTAGTGGAGTGGATAGTTATCAAGCTTAGTAGGGGAATCATCGACTCGAGTATAGGAGAAGGGGAAAACGGTTGAGATAAGTGACAAGATTTACACCACAGGGAGGAGTTTTATCACCTGTATTGTGGTTGTTGGCAATGAACGCAATTCTTATACGTTTTGACAGGAGCGGATGGAAGATAATTGTATATGCCGATGACGTGGTTTTACTGGTAACGGGAAACTTTCTTCCCACTATCAATGAAGTCATGCAGTCGGTGTTGGGTGATCTATCCTCCTGGGCAAGCAGCAAAGGACTGGCAGTCAACCCAGAGTAAATCGAGCTAGTCTTCTTTAGCAGGAGATACAAAATAGAAAGCTTTGTACTGCTCAGGATAGAGCTGAGACTAGCGCAGAGGGAGCGAAATACCTGGGTGTTTTTCAAGATAACAAGCTTTGCCTACTACGCATGCAGGCATTCCATAGAAAAAAACCAATGGTAAAGTCTGAAACGAAGATAGTAAACAGGATTTACATATCGGTTGTCAAACCGGTTGGTTGTGTGGTATGAAGGGAGGCACTGAGGAAGGAAAGCCACAGGATATTGATTTCTAGCTAAGGTTCGGAGGTGTGGCGATAATAAGTCTCCTTAGACTCGTAGAAACAGGTTTGGTGAGGACAAGAATAACAGGTCACACATCAATCTTAAATGAGATCAGTTTTAGTGATCAGGGATCCGTAAACCTTGGGTTTACAGGCTATAAGGTCCCTGAAATAGATTTTAGTAGAGTACTCTCACTAATAATTCCGGATAGGGACTATTGAATCAAATCCGATAACCTATATGAGGGTAGTGCGGTCTTTACAGACGGATCAAAAAAGAGGGAAGGCACAGGGGCTGGTGTCTATATCTTGGTAACGAACATTCATAGTTCTTTCAGACTGCAGAATGAATGCAGCATTTTCCAAGCTGAGATCTTGGCGATCCTCAGGGCCACGGAACTATTGGTCAGGAATGTAGCTAAAGGTGAGAAGGTAACCTTCTACGTCAACGCCAGGCAGCTCTAAAATCTTTGCAGGGAATGTCAAATCTAAGTTTGTTAGTGACTGTAGGAGAGCCCTCAACTTGCTTATAGATAAATACTCGTATAGTGTCAATATGTTGGGTTCCCGGCTACAGCAGTTAAATGAAGGAATGTGTGAAAGATCGGTGAAATTACCGATAGGTCATTACTAAAGGAAACTCAGTAACTGGGTAAAAAGCAGGAGCAACTGTTCATGGCAAAATAGGGAGGATTATAAAGTCTCGAGGGCTATGTAGCCAAAACTTAACTCAGGAAGATCCAAACTGCTACTGGACAAGAATAGTAAGGCGATGCGAATCGTAATATGAGCGTTGAGTGCTCACTGCTCGGTGAGAGCAAGAACCAGAACTTGGGATACTTATACCCCAGATTTCAGTTGGATGTGCGGGGATGAAGAGGAATCAGAAACCATTGAATATGTTATAATTCACTGCCCGAAGTTACAACGTCATAGGTTATGTGGCTGAGTAGACGTTTTTATGAGAGCAATACTAACATCGGGAAGTGTAAACTAGAGGACATCAGGGGTTTCATCATGGGAATGCAGTAGCTTCATGACGGGTAATAGGGTCCCTTCAGGGTACAAAGGGGGAATAGTCATAATAGACCCAACTGGTTCTCCGAACCAGTTCCTAACCTAAACTAACCTACCCATACAAGATTACCCTAAATTTTACTCAACATGCACATTTTAATCTTAGTAGAATTATCGACCAGCAATGGGTTAATTCATTTAAAGAATCTTAAAACTTTTTTCCCAAGTCTTTATTTCATTATCTTAACAAAAATATGCCCCCAATTGGAATTTTAAAAATGATTAAGAATAACACAGGCCCATAATGGGTTAAACCGTATAATTTTTGCGATAAGAAGTATAATATGTCTCAATCCAGTACATATGCATAGGTACAACTAATGTGTGTATGTACTGCATTCTATTAAAATCCCCTTAGCGGTTCGTTCATTATAAACGTCCAACCAAAAAAATTTAGATTATGTATTAGTAGGATAGGATTACATAGTAAGATTATATAAATTTTTATTTTTTTTTGTAAATTTTACATTTTGTATATGGGCATTTCCCCCGAATGGTCTACCAGGATGAAAAAATTAAATGTTGATTATCTTCGTGTTTTATTGTTTATAATTATAAAAAAGTCTACGTTTATATAATGAGATGGTTTAGTAGCATATCTCAGCTGTTTTACTTGAAAAAATTGGGCTGGAAGCTGGAAAATTTTATATTTTCTTTTTAAGCTACTTGTAAAGACATTTGTATATACATACATATATATAATTATTTTACATTCAAAAAATATAAGAGTGCAAACTCTTTCTTAAAAATCTGTCTATTTCAAAATAGTAAGAAGAGAACAAAAAAAGTTCGAAAATGGGAAGGAGGCATGGTGATAATAATAAAAAAAACATGTGGAAAAATTCGCAACCGGCAATTAAGCCAATTAATCAAAACCCAGTAGAGATATTTTATTATGTAAATACTCGATAGATATTTAATACACTTTTAAAATAAATTAATCACTTTTCATTATTCTGTTCCTTTTCGCAGATTTTTACATTTCACTACTGTCAGCCAAAGTTGACTTCTATTTTGCGTACGTATGTTTATAACTATTAATATGAAAACTTAAACTCGATGAAATCCATCTTTTGCACTAAACATAGAGCTTCCAAAATGCTATCAAATCGCCAAAAAAAATGCTTGCAAAAGTTTTGTTTTCTATATTTTTTATACATCAAAAGCGTACGAACGTAGGTTCGTGATCCCAGGAAATGCCCATATGCTTATTTATTGGAACATTTTTATGAACAAATGCATTTTTAATTTAATATTATGTCAGTTTTCCTTTTTGGCAGAAATTTTATATTTTTTTATTTTCTTATTTTTTTTTTTGGAAATTTAGATTTTTGAACTTGAAATTTCTCGTTTATTTCTAGACCAACAACATGAAAATGTTTGACATTAAGAGGATATAGATAATAAAATGACACTTGTCTGAGTTCTGGTCTAATTTCATCGACAGTATTCTCATCATATTGTTTATAAGACCAAAGGCCATTATCAAAACTTGGCGTTAGTTATAGGTAGGATTTTATCGGACGTATCAAATGGTATTCATTATTACAACTTTATTTTAACATAACAGGTAGATTGAACTTTCCTTTAACTTAGGTTAGGTTAAAATAAAATAGTAATAATGGAAAACTTTTTATAGCTACGTCATAGAAAAGTTTTAATATTGGCCTGAAACTCATGACCTACGGATAAAAACCCAGCAAAAGTTTTCAAAAATGGCAATCGGGCTTGGAATTAAGAATTTTTGGTGGAAGTTCTTTCCTACTGGATTACCAACTTAATGATTTTAACAAGGCGTGAGACTAAAATAATCGATTCTTGAGAAGTACTTACTTTTTATTTGCATAACTTGTTAACTAATCTATTTAACCCAAAAAATCATTCTTCTTATTTAGCAACTTGTACAGCACTTTTTTAAATTTTAGGTAATGTGTTTTGTAAGCGAGTAATGAAATTTGGTAATCAGAAAAGTAAGTCATTATATGGCAAGTAGTTCTGATGGTAATGTGTAATTAAATTAAACGGTCACAAGCTTCACGAGATAATATTACGGAAACCACAAATGAAATTCGGAGCGTAAGAAGTACAAAGAAATTCAAAGAAAGTATTATGGGTCTTGATGACTCCAGTTGGATATAAAGGGGTTAATATTATAAGTATGTATCCTATATGAATACTTTTGAATCTTTATTACAAACAATGCGTTAATAGTATAAATACGAGTACAAAAATAAGTTTTATTAATAATAATACCACAGTGTATTTGCATACACAAAGATATGCACCATATCTTTAATTTTTTCAATTCAAGTTCAGTTTATTGACACGATATGTACCTACTTACATACATACATAAGTATATTATTTCACGACATTTTGTGATAAAGTTTTCGCAAAGAAAACTGGCATTCGTATTGCATAAACACAAAAAAGCTCATGGAAGGAGAAAACTATATAGTAGATATATAGAGAAATTAAGAAAATTTAAAAAATACATACGAGTACATACAAGATATGGAACTTGCAAAAAAAATTTATGCAAAAACAATGGTACCGGCAAAATGAGACCGGTTTTGCCTGGAAAAATTACTGGAAATCTTAAAATATGTACATACATATGCATGCATATGTGCATATGTATACGGATTTATTTGCAATGAACTCGGCGCAAGTGTGTGTGACCATGAACACAGTCATTCATACTTGTGTGGATATGGAAGTATCTGTGTAAGTATCTTGTTTGTTCATACCGGTTCTATACAACTAAAAGTATACATTTCTGCAGGACAGAGAGTAAATCGGCAAGAAATAAGGGCCTTGTGTCAACAAGGGCTCCTATAAGTATAAGTATAAGTAAATACCCTGCTGGAGAACAGCAAGAACTAGTGCGAAAAGGGTTAAAGTTATTGCGTAAAATTACTAGTTTTGATGAGTATATGAAGTAGTTCCAAGGCACCACAGTGCAAAATAAAGGTTGACTGTCTAACAGAGCCCTTGCACTCAGCGTTGTCAACTCGGTGCTTTTCGCACCGTTTTTAGTGCTTTTTGAAATTTTCGACGCGGAAAATTTTGTAGTTAGTGCTCAGTGCTTTTTTAAATTCATTTTCGGTGCTTTTTGTTTCGAGGCGGTGGCACTAAACCAAAAATTCAAAGAGAAATTTCCTAACCTATCATTTAAAAAGCATAAGCGCTGAAGTTAAATGGAGCATTTCAAAAAATTCTACTAAGATTGTACAAGGCTTGGTTGAAAAAATACGTGACATATAACCCTCAAATTTTAACATTTAAACGCAGAAGTTGATCGCGTTTTGCTTTACATAAAAATTTTTCCAGAAAATTGTGTTGTGAATATGTCCCAATTTACACGAGGCAATTTTACTTGCGCAAGTCATGAATTTGGTGAACAAAGAAGTGAGAAAGAAGTGAGGAGTGTAAAAACCAGCAATTCTGTTTTTGCTATCATTCGCTCTATATCAAATTTGACATTTCTTTGTATGTATATGTATAAGCAATTATATGTATAAGCAATCGAAAAAGACTTGCGCAAGTAAAGTTGCTCTATCTAAACGCTACAGCAAGTTTAATAGAAAATTTTATGACTTGCGCAAGTAAAATTGCCTGGTGCAAATTGGGACTATAGCTGCCGTTTTTGGTTATTTGAAACCAAAACTGATTCTAATATGTAAACATAATTAAAATGTATATCGCATACCTCAAATCAACAGTTTCGTATATTTTTTATATACATACATACATATTTATGAATAACAATTTTATTAATATAATTATTATTTTTATTTAGTGCTTTTTTACTTAAACTACGCGCTCTTTTCCTGGTTTCAGTGCTTTTTGAAATTTAAAAGTTGACAACGCTGCTTGCACTGTATGAAAATTGGTATCATACAATTATTAAAATTTTAGGTTCATCCAAAAATAATTATAAACAAATAACTATAGTTTCCCTTTTGTATTTTTAAAAATTGATAAATACTTGCGAATTTTAACTAGCAGTTGTCACTGGGTAACAAAGGAATAAAATTACCAATTTTATAGAATTTTTCTTTACAAAAGAACTGGTAATAAACTAGTACCAATGGCATTAGTAGTTTTCTAAACACACTCAATGCTAATTTGAGCATTAATATATTAAAAGAAAAATTACAGTTGGGAACTAGTGGTGGTAGTTTCTGTACTAATAAAACACCAGTTGTAACAGGGTAACTATGTCTTTAAAGAAATGTTTAAACATTTCACGGCAATATGAAACATTTTTAACAAGTTTCAAACATATATATGTATGTATATATGTATACATATTAGTGATGCACGAGTTCGTATTCGAATTCGACTTGTCAAATATTCGTCCATTTCTAGATATCCGTATTCGTATTCGTTAAATTAAAATTTTTTTTCTCGCTTTTATACGAACTTTAGTTTAAAGTTTCACAACTTTTTTTGTTTTTGGGGTTTTTTCAGTTATGAGCGTTTGTTATTAGTTCTGGCGTTTTTTTCGTTTATTTTCGATTATTTTAGTTTTGACGCGTTTTTCTATTTTTGGTGATTTTTTTCGATTTCTTGCGTTTTTTTTTTAAATTTTGGCGATTTTGTTTAATTCTTGCTATTTTTTTTAGTTTCGGCGGTTTTTTTTAATTTTGACGATTTTTTCGGTTTTTGGCGATTTATTTTAGTCTAGCTTTTTTTATTTTGCGCTCCTTTTTCGGTTTTGCGATTTTATAATTTTCGATTTTTTTAGTTTTACCGTTTTTGAAAATGTCAAGAGTTTACCTCTTACGGTTTCCAAGATACAGCAAATTGTCAAAATTACATTAACTGATAGACCACCCTTTAATATAAATTTTTTAATATTTTAATGTTAATTGTAGTATATATAAAAATACACTAACTTTACAAATTTCAAGTGCTTGTATACATATAATTGTATGTATGTAACATGGGATTTTAAAATTTTTCATTGCTCGTTTTGGAACACCCTTTAATTTTTAACTCTTATGTATTTGTAGCGGCCAAAGGTCTACACACACTCTGTTCAAATTTCAGGTCAGTAGCTCTTATGGTTCTCGAGAAAATAGCCTGTGACAGACACATGGACAGCGTAGCAATAACAATAGGCTTCCTTTTCACCTTTGGTGTACGGAACCCTAAAAATGGCCAATGCATTAACTTATTTAAATCACCTGTGCCATTTTGTTTGAAGAATGTCGTTTTGTGGTGAATATGATTTTATATCATTATATGATTTATATCTATTTCCTTGGCCCTCCTCTAATGCCTACAATATGCAGGCCTGACAATTTTTCCTTCTTGATACACTTACTCATATAATTGCATAAATGAAAACACAAACACAAGCTTAGAGCAAATCAAACAGCAACAACAAAACAAAAAAAACAGCTGACAATTACTAAAGAGAGTCAGTCAGAAGAAGCAGCAGAAATACAACAACATGCCGCATAAAATGCCGGTCATTGTACCGGCAACAAGATAATAAAAACAAAAATACATACATTTTTTTTTAAGTACAACACCGCCAACAACAACAGCTGTTTGGTGGGCTCATTACTTTTTGTTGTGTTTTGCATGCAAGTTGCATGTGCTCCACATTTTAAGTGAAAAATATCCAAAATACCGAATAAGTAAATACATATTTTTATATTTAAAAAAAGCAGAAATATCTCCCTTTAATTTTTTTTCTATAAAAAAACATTTTAATGAGAAATTTAACAAATAAAAACAAAAAAACAATAATAAATAGTTTTGAAACGAAAATAATGCCTAGTCACATTAAACTTTTTTTCCTATTTCAAAAAAAATTAGCTTTTTAATCGACTTTAAAAAAAGGAGGAGGTTATTAATTCGTCCGTATTTTATTTTTTGACATTGTTACTTCATAACTCGGTACATTTTAGATTGATTGTAAAAACTATTTTTTTGTTTGAGAGGATATATGTATGTACATATGTATGCTTCCAATAGGTCCCATTTTAAAAAAAATCTGGAACACGCCCACACATTTTTAACCGACTTTAAGAATAGGAGGAGGTTAACAATTAGTCTCACTTTTTTTAATTGTGGAGCTTCATAACTCGGTACATTTTAGACCGATTGTAAAAATTTGTTTGTTGTTTGAGAGGGTATAGCTTGCCCATTAAAAAAAATGGACTGGGACACGCCCAACATTTTTTAATTATAATTTTATAAAACATCTTTGGTTCTTGTAATTACACAATTTGAAAGTTAAAAAATGCGCGGAGTTGCGCCCATTAAAATTTATTATAATATTACACGTGGTTCTACTTAACCGATTTTTACGAAACTTACCACACAAATTGAGCTCTTTACCGATTTTTACAGAACTTAACACACACCCTAAGCCCTGAAAACACACAATCTTACATTTAAAAAATGGGCGTAGGTTTTTTATTTTAGATTTCACGTACTTCTTCTTATCTTCTTTTATCAGATCTTAGCATTGAAGTCGGTTTTTTTTACAGAAAGAATTATTTTATTTGTTTTTTTTAATATTCTGATTATTTGATTGCTGCGAATCCTAGCAAACACCTTTGGTCCTTCTTTTAATTAGACAATTTGAAAAAATTAAAAAATGAACGGGGCTAGGTAAAAAAATTAATGCTTCCCATACAAATTGTATGCTCAAGTCGGCGATCTGCGTTGTAGAAACAGGCGGTATATTTTTTACATTCCGTAGATCCCAAACCACTTTGAAAACCGATTTGAATTTATTTATTTTTCAATTTAAAAGGTGACTTGATCTATAATCTTGTAGTCTACACTTGGGGTTTTTAAAATTTTTAAATTTTGTTATTACATTAATAGTGAACGCTGTACTGGAAAAATTGCGGTGTATTGTGAACACTCACATTGGTGAACATTTCTAAATTAATTGTTGGAGAATCCTGCCTCTGGATACGACTATTTTTTATAATAAAATAACTCACGTTAAAGAAGTTAAATAACCTACGCAGAGGAAAGAAAATTTTTCGAAGTCTTGACTGACTTGTATGTATGTATGTATGTAGAAGTAGTTATGCATGTAAATTATAAACTTTAAAATTTTATGCAAAACTAGTTTTTTTTAAGTTACAGCACTGAATGTACTCGTATGTATGTAAATATGTATGTATATAATAATAAAGAACCCTATAGGAACTCAAACTCATTTGTAAGTACCTTCAAACTGGTTTTTTAATAACCACAACTGGTTGATTAAGTGACTTTTTTCCTTGTCGCCGACTCACTATTTTAACATAGGCATGTCATAGGCAGTAGTCAATTGGCCATCTCTGCATGACTTTTAAATTGACTACTAACTACTTATTTTTCAACCACTCTGAAGTCACTTAATATCTATTATAGTTAAATAAACATTTATGTAAATCTTCATACACATTTGTATATCATATACATACATGCATACATATGTATATACTATATATAATGAATATATGTATATTGATATATAGAAATAATTAGTATTTTTATATTTAAAACAAAAATACATACATTCATACCAAAGTTTTTCCTGCTCATAGAAAATATTATACATATTAAGTATTGAAATTATTATTATTTTTCAACACAAACATTTGGCATTTGATTTCATGGCATGCTTCTTTTGATTTTTTTATTTTCTTTTCATTTACTTCTTTTGCTTTTATTTATTTCTTACGTGTGCTTCTATTCAATATGTTTGGTTGATATCTGCATGAGATTTAAACCAAATTGTAGTCACTTGCAAAATAATTAATTTATAGCTAGTGTTTTTTGTCAATCGACTATTTTATTTACTACAGGGAAGCGATATACATACATACATATATACGTACTAGTGATGTAACGAATATGAATTTTGGATATTCGCGAATACGAATATTCAAAACAGTATTCGCGAATACGAATATTATATGTATGTGAAATTTATAGACATTGAATTGTGGTTCAAATTACGCCTGCAATACGAGATATTAAAAAAATTGTTCTGAAAGAGAACTTCATAACAGGATTATGAGTTTATTACTTTAAAGTTAATAAAAACTACCCAAAATTTTAACAATCGTCATTAAATAATGTTTGAAAATGATACAAAGCATAAATTTATAGGTATAAACATTTAATGGATTCGTGCAAACTTATATTTTTATACATTTGAATCATATTTAAATTTCAATGAGTAGAGTATAAATCTTAGATCATTAACCTTAGCAGCTTGATAGTAAGCTAATTTGGAACCGACATGTGGAATGAGTAACACAGAAAGCCACTAGGGCGTTCTGGGCGGTGAAGAGTTGTGCTGGGTGCACCTGGGCCATGAGCCCGATTATGTGGATCTACACAATGATTGTTAGGCCAATTACAACGTACGGCGCGATAGTTTGGTGGTAAAAGACTCTCTCTCTTTAAACTCTGTAGAAATCAGATATTGGTGTGTCTTCTTGCAACAGGCGCAATGAGGTCATGTCCAACCTTAGCCATTGAGACCTTGATTGGGCTACCACGTATACAAATCTTTATAAGACCATCTGTGGCAACGGCCGCTTATAGGATGGGTCTCGAGACATATGCTCGTTGTGCTGGCAACGGGCACTCGTCGGTCTTGAGTACAATGCCCAGCTTAGGACTGCTAGGAATGCCTAGTGATAGGATAAACTGTGAACTGAGGTTCGACAGGTGAATTAATGTCACAATTCCACCCAGGGCAGTACTGAACGAAAACGGTTCTGTTGTGGATGGGGTTGGTGTTGGAGTTTTTGGGCCCAACGTAAAAACCTCTTTGCCCATTTTGCAAATGGCGGACGGTATTTCAGGCATAAGAGGTGGGCATATAGCTATCTTTTCCAATAGTCAGGCAGCCATTAAGTCTCTCCTTTCATAGTTTTAGAGTGCTTTGACTCATTACAAAAGCTATCCATAAGGAACAAGGTTTGCATCTATTGGATACCTGGCCAGAGCTGTCATCCAGGAAATGAGGAAGCGGATGAAGTGGCCAAGAGGGCCTCTGCTGCTCCTTTTATGGGCCCAGAGCCGTTTTGTGGTGTAAGTCGGTCGACTGTAATGTCTCTGACCAGAGAAGATGTCACTTCGACCGCTAGAAAGATGTGGCTGTCTTCTTCTGGTGAAAGGCAGGCCAAAGCTTTGATGCAGCCATTTACATATAATGGCATCCTGAACTTCAACAGGAATAATTTACGTCTTGTTACTGGTTTTCTGTCTGGTCACTTTGGACTGAACTATCCTCTGTGGAAAAGTAACCAAGTTCGTTCACCTTTGTGCCGCTTGTGCTTGGAAGATGACGAGACGACGACACATATTATTTGTGAGTGTATCGTATTGTGTGACAGTAGAAGGCGGGTTTTTCATTCTGAGTTTCTGTGTTCAGATGATATTAGGCGGGATTCTCCAATATCTGTACTGACCTTCACAAGCAGAGTCATACAGAGATTGAATTAATCTAATTCATAGATCTATGGTACAAAAGATCCATCAGATCTCGCAGTGCCGGTCCTTAGACCAGATCTTCCCCCTATTCTATGTTCTAAGTTTCTTTTAGGATTTATCTATTTGTTTAATTTTTTTTTAAAATATTCGTATTCGTAAAAATTACCGAATATTCGGCAATACGAATATTCGTGCATCCCTAGTGTGTACCTACTTAACTTTAAAAAGTGGCAGAAGTTGTGGGCAAAGAATTGTTTCTACTAACTTTTAAAGCTGTATCTATTGTATACTATGCGTAGTAGGTATATTGTTTTCATGATTTAGTACCAGTTTTGTGGTACTTTAAGATACTTGGCAACAATATAAACATATGTACATACATATGTAAGTATGTATTTAAAAGTTTTCGCAATTGGAATCATGAAGCATGTAAGCATGCCTGCATATATACATACATACATACATAAGTACATATGTATGTATGTAGTATGTACATAAGTCCCTATGCACAGTACATGTTTGTGTTTGTACATTGGTCCGTGAAGTAACCCACTCCACTCCTTCCTTTAACTGCACTGTTAACTTTCATATATGTAAGTATTTTCCAGTAAAAGCTTTATCGTCTCACGATCCAGCAGTGTAAAAAACATTGACACTCGTTCTATTCCACATCAGGGCGTTGAGAATTCTGGAAAAATATTAAAGAGATACGCAACCGCATTGTGACTGCGACACAACATCCAAAAATTAAATAAAGCAAAACAAATCCATACATACATATATATGTACATACATACATATGTATGTAGATACATATACATATGTACATATATGTACAAAACTGTGGCAACAAGGAAATAGTGCTTAAGTCATATTTTACTGTTTTGCAGGAGAGCACTTTTAAGCGTTCAAGACGATTTTCAGGAATTTATTTCTTTCACAGTTAAATTCGAAAATTCTCTGTTTACATTTACAATGTATTTTTTTAAGCAAATATCGTTCTACACACACGTTCTAAGTAATACATTTGAGTTAAAATAAGTATACGAAAGTATAACCTCACTTAAGCTATTATTCCAAATGAGATTATAAGTTTAATAAAGATAAGCTGCAAGTAATTTTGCTAGAACTTCTTGCAAAATTGCACAAATTAATTGAGATGTTGACCAGAGGTATGTACTTTCAGATATGCAGATTACGGGGGTACTATTAACTCAAAATGAGCTTATCTCGACTTAAGCACTTTTTCCTTTTAGCCACAGATAAATGTGTGCATAAAAAATATCTTGCCGATATTGTACTTCGTACTTGTATGGTTTTTTTGTATTTTTTGTATCACGTAAATACTGTGAGCATCAAAAGAAAGTAAACAGTTATTTTATTTGTATAAAAACTTTTGTTACAGTACAGTAAATAATAAACATTAAGCGAAAAGAAAATAACAAAAATAATTCACTTCATCTTAAAATACTGATGTTTTTACGCGTCAAAAAATAAAAATAAACATTTGCAGCACTTCTTGAGTCTTCTTTAAATATTTTGGGATAAAACCTAAAATTCTTTGAAAAGCACCTAATAATCCAGCAAGCCGACGTAGTGAAAATATTTTCTAAGAAAACGTGCAAACATAGATATTAAACATATGTAGATATTAAACTTTAAGAAAATTAAATACCACTAACGAAACGCGAGAAATTAATTTAGATTTATATACATACATATATTAAAAGAAACGTTGCGTGAAATTGGGAGAATCGCCGGAAGGAATCACTGCACTATAAAAAATTATAGCTACATATGTGAAGCTTCATACGGTAGAGAATTTAACACACTCGGGACGAGCAAAACGGCTTTGCAGCACAGAAGTATGCTCAGTAGTACGAGAACTACATTTCTGTAATCACAACAAAATCTTTCCAAATATGTACTTAGTATAACGAAAAACATTGTCGAATCAATGCCTAGGAGTTTGAATGTATTGCTGAATGCAAATGAAAAATAAACCAAATATTAAAACTTGGCAGTGATTCAGTGTAATGGGTTCTGTTTACTTTCTTTTGACGCGTAAAAAATCATCAGTATATTAAGATAAAGTGAATTAATTAATTATTTTTGTTTTCATATTTTCTTTTCATTTACTGTTTATGCAGAGTTAAACTATTATTATATAAACCTCTTACACCACGATTAAGTGCCTGTTCCAGGATATCACTCATTTTCGTTCGCAAGCATTTTAAACGACAAACAGCTGTTTTGCGTTCCAGTAAAAGCCCTTAGGACGACAAGTCGAAAGAAAATGAGTGCGAACGATAACGTAAGCATTTCAATGCAAAATTGTGCCCCAATAACAATTGTTTGAGCCATTTATACGAACCCAAATGTCAAAAATAAGCACTTGTATTTTTATTGTCGACTGATGCAAAATAAAACAAATAATTTTTTTATATAAAATATTTTGTTTAATATTTTGCTTTGACATTGAATGAATCAAATAGCAGATTAGCCGACAATGGATTTGTTGCCTAACAGGGCGTTGGAAGGTTTTAATAATTTTCTTCTCACATCTGAGCTTATCCAAGAAAAACTTGGCATGGTTCAAAACAGTCAACCTAGCCGGTATTTGTCTCGTTCGTGTTCAAAGTCAAGTTTGCTGTTTAGCAAAAGCATTTGAAGGTGCCACCACTAATTTACCAGTTCACTCTAACTTTGGACAATAACACCGCAGTCAAAATGTTTAAACTGCTGATAAAATACCATCCCGGAATCACTATTACCAAGAAGCAACGTTTGAAGAAGATTGCCGAAGCCAAAGCTGAGGGTTTGAATGTGCAACCCAAACCGAAGCCCACTTTCATCCGTGCTGGCACCAATACCGTCACATCGGTTGAGCAAAAGAAAGATTAATTGCTCATGATGTTGATCCCCTTCAGTTGGTACTGTTCTTGCCTGCTTTGTGCAGCAAAATGGTCCCATACTGCATTGTTAAAGGTAAACCCCAGCTCGGTTTGCTGGTCAGCCAATGTTTTGGCTCAAACTCATGTTGAAACTAACGATAAGGAAGGCAGACTTCAGTAAAGTAAAATTGTTGAAGCCATAAAAACAACTATAACGACCACTAGAACGCTGCAAAGCCCGTATACTTGCGCAGAAACAATGTTAAAATGCTGGTTGCATTGATTAATTAATTAAATAAATTTTTGAGTTGATCAAATGCCTACAAGTTAGAGTATGAACTGTATTTTGATTCTTAGGTCTATATGACTATAATATGTCTGAGAGGCCTTTGGTCGGTTTTTGTGATATTCTCCTCTAAGTATGTATATACATACATATGTACACATGCTCGAAAACGATTTCAATGAGTAAGTTTTTATGCCTACCACCCTTTCCGCCAGTTATAATGCCAGTTGGTTAGAAGTTATTTCTTCGTATATGCACATGCATACTTTGAGGAGATAGTCCTTAAGCCTGGATGAAGGTCAACTTAACAAAATAATATGGTTATACATAAGTTGGGCCCAGACACAAATTCATATGTCCATACATACAAAAATTGTTTTGTTTGTTTATTTTTCTTTATATTATTTTTGCCTGCCACTTGTTGCAAGCTCAATTACAACAGAGTTTCATTTTTTAAAGCACAATTTACACATTTGAACGAATTTTTAATCCCACTTGACGATGAATGTGTGAAATTGTTGAGGTGGCAATATGGAGATTTGACAACGGGTAAACGGCTTACGTTAGAAACGTAAAACCAATCGAACGATAAGTCGAAAGATAGTGGAACACTTTTATAGAAGAAAATGAGTGACTTATTTTCGTTCTCTTAAGTTTTCTTTCGACATGGTGGGGCAGGCAGTAAGTTTTTAATTTTTATAAATTACTGTACTGCAACAAAATATTTTAAGGTCCAACTATAATATGAATATGCTGGCTTAAGCTAATGCCAGAATTGAACGATGTCTGTCAAATGCTTAAGCAATTCAGATGTGACTTTTAAGTGGCCACAATGCACTTACATGCACTTAAGTATTCTTTAGCCACAGTTGCACATATAGGTATTGTTCAAATTTTATTAGTAATTTTGTTTCTTCTTATAACTACTAAATGAATGCAATTTAATCAAATTAACTTGTTGGAATGTCCTAATCTATTAAAAATTAATTAATTATATTATTATTATTATTATATTAATTAATTATATCCACCACTTTATTATTTGTTTTATTTGTTTTGCCTACCAAAAAGTACAACAATGAACATACATAAATAGTCTCATGTGTATGTGTGTATATGTGTATTGTAACACAAAGAATGAAAATAAAATTTTTGCTTTTTTTCTGAGTTTAAAATAAGAAACAATAAAAAAATATTTAATATCAATGAATATTTTCTGCTGCTGTTTGCTTGAGTTTAAAAAAAATGCAAAAACAGTGTTTTCCGTACGGAATGTGCGTTCAGTTTGGCACTTAACTTAAGCAAATGACATTTGACGAAACTTGACGAAAAGTTCCATAAGTACATTATAGTTTGCCACATACGTTTTATATGTAACCGCACAGTTGCTTAAGTTCGCTTATTCCTATTATAGTTGGGCCTTTATACACATGAAATAACAGTTCAGTTTCTTTTGACGCTCACAGTATATATTTACACACATGCATGCATACATACACATTTCCATAGATGTGTATATCATTATGGAAAATAAATTAAAATAAAATATGTAATGCTAAAAATATCCTAAAACTTGGAACATTAATATGGGGGAAAGAATTAGCAACTTTCTGGATGAAACTGGAAGTATAAAACTTGTTTGTATGTTCTCATGAAATACTTGAATGTTTGTTTATCTTACGAATGCGAGGTTGTGGAGACGCTATTTAACAAAAAATAAAAATAAATAAAACAGTACATACATATGTACATACCTATGTATACAATACTTGAATGGATATGTATGTATGGATATGCATTTACAATGTAGATTACACTACGTGACAGTTTTTTTTTTACCAAATGCATCTGATACGTAATCCTAATGTAAAATTGTTCTCTGAATCTGAATATGAAGTCAAAATCGCCGAAAGTAGAACATTTTTCGAGACAAAGCCAAATTACCGTTATTTGGGTTTTTAAAAAAGATAATGTGGCTTAAATGCGATTTTCTTAAAAAATATTCGTCGGTTTAAATGTACCTACACTTTTTTTGTTAAAAGATAGTAAAATCCTCACAAAAACATGTACCTACACTTTTTTTGTTAAAAGATAGTAAAATCCTCACAAAAACATAAATGTAAAAAAGGCCAAGTTCCTTTCCAAAATTTAGGCCATCAAAAATAGTGAGATAAAAATGTTGACCAAGTTCGTGCTTGTTACAATACGTATCACTGCAATTTGGCATGCATTATATACCCTACAAGAACACTACCAGTCAATTGACTGATCATTTGATCGATAGTCAGGCAGGATATATTCATCATTGCGTAGAACAAAGTTTCTATCACTTTATTAAGGACAATATGAAAAATGTGATGGAAACTTTTGTGTACGTGTGATGTTGCATCTCTCTTTAACAAAGGAATATAACATATAGTTGAACTGCTCACTCCAGTGTTTTTTACTTATCAATGATAGCATAAATATTACTCAAGTTTGACTTATCATAATAGACTAATATATCCTCCACAATTGAGTAATCATACATGATTGATATAATGACAATAAATATAGTTTTTATTATTTTAATTGTTTTTTTTATTATAAAATGATATAAAAATTAATAAATAATTTAAAATACGAGATATACTTCAGCAAAAAAAGAATAAACTAGACGGTATATTGCCCTCTTCACACCTTTTCACCACCAACGCATCTTGCTTTTTACAAATACATATCTAAAATTTTGAAAAGAAATATAAATTAAATTAAATTTTGTAAATTTCTTTATTGAATATTGTTTTTACTTATCTTTTTTAACACTTTTAAATTTTACTTTTTCACTGACTGAATTAATTCTAGTTTTTTTCCATAAAACTCGATGTTGTTTTGTCATATGTACATTAGATATCCCACTCTCACATATATGCTGGAGTAGAACAACTATAATCAATAAATAAATCCATCATCAATTCCTATCAAATGACTAGTCAATTGACTATCAACATTGAATTTAATATAAATTGCTGCAATTGGGTTAGTGAAAAAATTTTATTTGTGTTACTTTCAGTCATTCATTTCTTGTAGGGTACATTTGTAATCGTAAGGGGGTTATATAATTTCTAGATAATCTGCTTACTTGACAATATTTTTCCAATATAAAGAAATAAACAAATAAACATTATTTTCTCCTTTTTTAGAAGAGTAAAAATGTTGCCAAGTTAGCAAATTATCTAGAAATTATATAACACCCTTACGACTACAAATTTATATAATGCATACCAAATTGCAGTGATAGGTATTGTACCAAGCACGAACTTGGTCAAAATTTTTATCTCACCACTTTTGATGGCCGAAATTTTGGAAGGGAACTTGGCCTTTTTTCATATTTATGTTTTTGTGAGGATCTGACTACTTTTTGGAAGGTTTTCTTAATAAAGCTTTTTAAACTTTAAATTTCTCGTCTGTTATAGTTCTATTCACAATGTCTGCGCCAGTTCAAAAGGGCAGAGTTACATAAAATTATGGGTTATAGGGTAATATGTGCACTATTGTGTCAGTAATATGCTTAATTTTTAACAGTCATCTGAGTAGAAAAATGTAAAATATAGTGTAAATTTTAGTGGGAGTGACCCCGTCTATTTATCTAAAGTCTGCTCAGACGTAGTACTTTTGAAAACGCAAAATTAAATGCTAGCATGAGTGAAATGTGCATGCAAGGTTTTAATACATTAGCTTGTGTCTTAAATTTTTTTTCAAAAATTTCAGTTCTCTACCGTATATTTTAATAAAAATTTTATAAACGTGGCCCTACTTCCCTAATTTAACAATCGGTGCTTTCAAATTATTCCTGTTCGTAAATCCTTTAACTTTAATTCTTAATTTTGAGCTTAAGGTGCGTGTCCATGCTCCCCAATTGAAACTTCCAGGATTTTAAATCTTTCTTGGTGATCTCTGATTTAGATTTATTTGCGTATTGAATTTAAGATCTCTAGTGCAAATTCTAGCTTGAAATGTTTTAAAATATTTATTATTCTTATAAAAATTAATTACTTTTGCTCTGATCAGAAATTAACCCCCTGTTTCTACAACCTAGACGGACGACTTGAGTATAAAATTTATATGGAAAGCACTCATATTTTTGAGTGATTTTCATACAAATTTTCTAGACGAGTCGTCTGCCTCACTTGTAGAAACTACATATAAGTAATTTTTCGGTTTTAATCTGTCTGCCGATAATACCACAGATATGTATTATAAGAATACTTTTCCAAAATGATTTTGTGAAGACGACGCTATGCAAAATCACAAGAGATCCGTTATATTAAAAATGAGTTACCAGATAGTAATAACCAGGGAAACCGCAAATATGCAATTGCATGTTTTTTTCTTGTGTGACATATGTATGTATGTATGTATGTATGTATGTATGTATGTATGTATGTATGTATGTGTGTACATATTAATGCGAAGATAAAATATTTATCCGTTTCAGAACTTTTTATAGCCTTTAATAATGCCTGCACCAAGAAAACCTTTTGAGTTTTACCGCTGGATATTTATAAACACTCAATTTAATCTCACTTTCAATAAGAAAACAGTAAAATAACAAACAAGAAAAATCATGTTATCATTTACTTATAAACAAAATATGAAATGAGTACATTGTGGGTACATTATCTCATGTTTTTGTGTGTAAGTATGTATGTACTTATTTACCTACATACATATATATGCCCATATTATTTCATGTAAATACAATATTACATGCATACATATGTTAATGTACCCTGTCGGAGAACGTGTGGTTGGCTACAAAAATAGTTAACTTATAGTTAACTTTTCTTAGACTGACTAAAAGCTAACTGCAATGTCATCCAGAACAAACCCAAAATTAATTCTTAAGTTGAGTAAGTAATCGAATTTGGTGAGAGCCAACAAATTTATTCTCAGCTACTTTGAAACTCATTTCAGTTTTATATTAACATTTTAATTTTATTTTAGATGGTACCTTAGCTGAGTGGTAGCGGTTGAGTATACAACGTGTGGTGATACATATTCGAACCCCAGAAATTTTTTTTAAATTTACTGATTACCAGGTGATTTAAAAAAATCAACTTAAAGTTAGTTGAAAACTAATGCAGAGTGAGACAATTGACTACCGCCTAGTACATCGCAATGTTAAAATAGTCAGTTGATTACATGTAAAAGTAATCCAAGTGTCAGTCAGTACTACTTGCGAAATAGCTTAAAGTTAGTTTAAGGTTAACGTATTTTCCGACAGGGTATATATGTACCTATTACATTAACATATTTGCGTATTTTGTATTTAAAAAGTATCTATGCATGTATGTAGGACCTATATTGTAGTTATAAAAAATTTTACGTATGCCATTTAAATTTGTACCAGTGTTGGAATATGGCTAATCTTAAATTGTACCATGAAAATGGTGAAATTGTACCAAATTAACATCAATTGTACCAAAATGTAGGCATCTGCTAACTAAGCATAACAATTTTTGATATATTGAAAACAAAAACATAAAGAAATTAACTAATAGTGGGTTCACACTTTGCAAAATGTTTCCGCAACACGTTTATATTACATTCTGCATACTTTAACACAGACACTGCAACCTACAATGCGACCTATAAACATAAAATCATTTTGATATTTTCGAAACTTCGAATGCAATTTACACCCTGCAACCCAACAAACATTATGCATTATTAGGGAATTATTACGAATACGGAACTGATCACATTTTAAAGTTTTGCAGTAAGATTTTCGGTGTTAATACTCTTGTGGCAATTCCTTATCATTAAAATATGCTTCAAATGCGAAGAACTTAGGCTATTGCGTTGCTTTGAACAAATTAGTTTGTATCCAAATTTTTCCAGAACTCTGTAACATTCGTTTTCTCTGCCGCATTTAATTCACTTCGAAGTATAATCAGTTCGCTTTGAATATCAAAATTGGAGTTGGTTACGTCATAAGTGAATAGACTTTCAAAAATTTCAAGCAATGGTTGTATTTTTTCTAAGTCTTTAAAGAAATAGTGTTATGTATTCAAATTTAGTTACGTTCTTCTGTTTGTCATATATGAGATAAGTTTTTGGAAAACTAGAAAAAATCATTTGATTGAATTTCGGAAAGGAGTAAAAATATCTTTGTCGTAAAGTTAAAAAGAATTCGATACAAATCGCACAAATTCTTTTCCTTACCTTGCAGCTCTAAGTTGAATTCATTTAAAAAACTAGTGGTATCGGCCGAAAAAGCTATATCCAAAATAAATTGTCTTCTAAGGCCTGCACTCCATAATCATCTATCTTTTCCTTTTCTAAAAATTGTAGCACTTCTTTTTTTAAATCAAACAATCTATTTAAGCAATCACCACGGCTTAGCCAACGAACTTCCGTGAACATTTTTAGATCATTATTAATAATGCGTTCCGCAGTTTTCATGGCAGGATAATTTGTGATAAATTTGGATGCAAGAGCGGCCTGATGAATGATGCAATGAAAGCTATGAATAGAAATTCCATTTTTATTTATTTTCCCAATGAAACCTTCACATTTGCCTGCCATTACATTTGCTCCATCTGTACAGATACCAAAAATTTGTTTGTATCTGTAACAGAAAAAAGCTTATCGCTAACTACATCGAATAAAAGTTTGCCAGTTACGCTTCCGTGAAATGTTTCCAAGGAAAACATGTAGCAATGGTGTTGCTACGTTTGTTTTGCTTGCATTAGTGTTAGGTTTATACTTATGTAGACGATGTTTGTGTGTGATATTATGTTTGTCTCCCTTACGTATATCTAGCTCTCGTATTGCTTTGTCAATATTAATATTTATTTCGCTTTACATTATGTACTTGCGGCCATTATGGTTTTTAGGAATAACGGTATTATATATTTGTAAATTCTAGATTATTCTATGTAACTATACTTGTCTTTTTCTTTCTTATCGTTTAGTGCACATAGTAATAAGTATGATTATATTGTATAAACCCAGATATTTAAGAAATGTATTAAAAAAACTGCGAGAAGAAGATCATTATAAAGTAAACCGTCAAAAGGAAAAGACGCTGTGTTTTATTTAAAAAAAGACTTTTACAAACATAGTTTCAAAAACTTCGTAGTTGCGACTTACACAGCGAATACATATGACGAGTTGACAAAGGTCATTTATGTCTGTGCTTTCATCCAGACAAAAGGACATGAATTCGCAATTCATTAATTTTTCCCTAATAATACATTCTAATGAATTTCCTATTTGGAAAATACGCCGTACCACCTTCTGAGGAGACAAGGGAAGAGATTGTATTAACGTAGTTTTGTAACTAAGTCTTCGTAAAACTTTATCAAACATATTTTTTACAAATATACCATCAGAAAATTGCCTTCCATGTTTGACAATGTCCAAGCTTATTAAGCTCGATATCTCCACTGCAAGCAAACATTCTTTCATTTTTTTTAATGTAAATGCCTTTGTTTTTTTTAAAACATTTCTTTTTTTGTCATAATGTCTTTTAATAACACATTCAGTGTCGTTCTTAAATGTTTGATAACATAATATACATTGCACGTTACCAAATGCACTTTGAATAGCGAAATATTTTTCGCATGCCATTATTTATACCTAAAAAAATAAAAACACAACAACAAAAACAACAACAAAAACTGTAAGCATCCGCTCATGTGCAATCGTCGCTTGTTCATTGACGACTAAATTAATGAGCATAAGAATATGTGTGAAGTGCTCTTTGCACAATTGTTGTATGAAATGGTTGGCCCTGCTTTATATCATAATACTGTTTTCTAAATATATATTATGAAAACAATATTATAATATCTGATATAATATTAATATAATACTAATATTGCAGTCCACACGTAATATCACTCTCTCTCTCTGCTATGAAATTTGACGTTTGTTGATAGAAATATATTTGATATTATATCAGGTATAGACGCTATGTAATGCGAAGCACAAATTTTTTCAAATTGTACCACTGAATTATAAAGTGTACCAGTGTACGACTGCAAATTTAATTGTACCAAATTTGGTACAATTGTACCACAAATCCCAACAGTGGTTCATACATACATGCGTGAGTATGTACGTTCACACATCTATACATACTTTCATACATACACACAATACCTATTTAAAGGTGAAAATGCTAGAATTATCGAGATATCGACTATTCCGACAATCAATATTTGCTCTCTTCATTTCAGTTCGCTTTTTGAAAATAAGAGTACGCAAATACGCCAATGTTCTCGCAGTTTTGTGTGTCAAAATTTCTTCCAAGTATAAATATTGGGCGCAATTTCCACAGAAGCATCAGTTGAATACAAACTATACTAAGAAACACAAGTATATCTGCTCAGTTTTCTAAGGGAAAAACGGAAGCTTTTTATTCAAGTTAAAAGTCTCAAAGTTTTACTAAAAACTAAAAGTACGAGTATAAAAATGGCAAATCTACCACTGTTGTTGAACTTGGCCGACGATTTCGGTCGTCTTTCTTTAATCAACTCACCATACTACGAATCACCGTTCTACTACGTCCGCCATCCTGCTCTGTTGGCACTTGCTAATGCTGCAGATTCCTCACAAGAATTGCGTAATCGCGACAAGCAAACGTCGGGTGCTGTTTCTACTATTGGAAAGGATGGTTTCCAGGTATGCATGGATGTGCAGCAGTTCAAGCCCAGTGAGCTAAATGTCAAAGTAGTGGACAACTGCGTAATTGTAGAGGGCAAACATGAGGAACGCCAAGATGATCATGGTTACATTTCGAGACATTTTGTACGTCGTTACGCTTTGCCCAAAGGTTATGATCCCAACAAGGTTGTGTCCACACTTTCTTCAGATGGTGTTCTGACCATTAGTGTTCCTAAGCCACAAATCGAAGACAAATCTAATGAGCGACAGATTCAAATACAACAAGTCGGTCCCGCCCATTTAAATGTAAAGGAAAACCCAAAAGTTGAAAAGGAGCATGAAAGTGGAGAAAGTGATAAAGCTCAAGCCAAGCTTTAAGCGCCATTTGCCTTAAACTACCACTACTTCTCAGAGAGTTTAGTCTGTTGAATTTAAATTGTTATTTTTTTTATTATTTAAAATAATCCTATCTATACTTTGTATAAAATTTTTTACTTTTTGAATTTGAAAAAATAAAAAAAATTAAATAGTAAAAAAGAATAAAGGATATCGTTTTAAGTTCTATAATTGTTGCTGGGAGGGCGAAGGAAAGGGGCGAATCTTGAGTTATGTATAGTTTCCACAATGCAAGCAAGCGACTTGTCTACAAAATTTGTATAGGTACATATAGGTATATTTTTTTTTAGACAAGTCGCTTGCCTGCATTGTGGAAACTACACATTAAACTCAAAAAATAAGATTTGTTTTCTGAGGAATATATAAAAATCAGGGGGCAAATTACGGCACTCGTTAACGAACGAAATTACACAATATTTCAATAGATTTTATATTTAAATATTTTAAAATTTCGAACGGTATCGAGTGCCGTAATTCGCCCCCAGAAAATAAGCCCATGTTTTGACTTGAGTACAAAATTTACATATATGAAAGTCACTCATAATTTTTGAGTGATTTTCATTATCATTTTCTAGACGAGTCGCCTGCCTGACATGTGGAAACAGGGTTTATATCTGCCATTTTTTGTGTGCCATGTGCCAAAAGAATGCGTAACCACTAATTACTAATGAAAAAGGGTGACTTCCTAAACGCAAGTTGCAATTCATATTTACAATGCATACACTTCGTAAACGTATATGTAAATTTTCTGGCAATGTCCAATGTTCCTAATCATTTGGCAACTCATTTTAATGAGTATCAATTGTCAGAATCGCGCATCATTTTTATTTTGTAGGCAAACATATGTACGAGTTGCAGAGCGACGTTCCTTAATGATGATAAAATGCAAAAAATTTCTACGCAGCGCAAGTTTGCTCTTAATACATGCTTAGCATTGCACACGCATTTTACTAAATTGTGCATTACAACTTGCGTTTAGGAAGTCGGCCAAACTGTTCAGATTCAGACGTGTATTTATAGATTTATAGCGTAGACAGACGACATCGTTAATTTGCATTAAAAGCAAATTAAAAATTTACCCTGACAGACGACAATATTTGAATTAAGTAAACAACTAACAAAATTTGTACTTGCCTTTCGTACACACACACTTCGATAATTTTCCTTGGAAATCTTAAAATGGAACAAATTTGTGTCGAACTTTTAATATTTATTTTTCTTTTTCTAAAAATAATTAATATAACTTATATTTCCTGATTTTGAATCCATTTTAATTTTGAAAATTGAAAATTAATTTAATTTTGATTGACTTTTGACGATATTACCATATTGAAGTAACTAAATTCAGTATTAATTCAATTTCATTTACTGCATTTACGGTAAGTCTAATGCGCATTAGGATGGGGCTAATTCAAGAGTTAATTTGAATTAAGACAGTTAATGCAAATTATCGCTGTCGTCTGTCTATGCTATTAAACTGTTGCCAATCATGTTGGATTCTATAAAATTGTCTATTACTTATGTATGAAAATTTTTAACTTAATAAATACGTGTCTGAATCAAACAATTTTTCATTAGTAATTAGTAGTCACGCTTTTTTAGGCATGTGTGGCACACGGCGCATATGTACATATTGTTACGTTTTTCTCTGTTTAAAAACGCTTTTCCGTGGACCCGAAGATTTGCAAATGAATACAAGACTCAGTGTAATAATTAGGGTTAAGAATGATACAAGTTTTATTTACAAATACTCTTAAAACTAACTTAATCAAGAGCTTAAATAACTAATACAGCTTAAAATACTGAATTATACGCAAATATTCACAACTGGTTACCACTACGCCTTCCTCGCTGTAGTTTACGCACGTATCTTAGCTGGCTGCGCAAGTATTCACGTGACACCTCTGTGTCTGCTGCTCGTCACTTACGAGACTCACTCTGCCGACACTCACAGTTGATTGATACACTATTCTCTTTATCTGCCGCTCGTCACACACGAGACCCACTCTGCCGACACTCACGGTTGAAACACCAATAACAACTCTCTGGCCGACACTCACAGTTGATACACCAATAACACTTGCTGGCTTTACTTACACCTTTACACACGTCTATTCGCTGCACTGTCCCTTTACCAGTCGATACGATAGACTCCACAATATCTCAATTCCCCGACAGACTTTGCTGTCACTATAGCATGTTCTATAGTTTCTTCAATTATCAACCCACGTATTGTAAAGCTCAGACTGCTCTTAACTATCAACTCACTACTGTATCGCAGACTATTAATCACTCACAACTTAATTATCAACTGACTTGTTTACTCGCAATTGACTTGTTCGTTCTTCACAACACAACTGAACTTCACAACTGGCTTATTCACGACTGACTTGCCATTGGTTGCGTTGCGGTTTTTATACTGTGCACCAATACCACTAGAAGTTTCAAGCATAGTCCAGACGATCATTATCATCTTAAATGTTGTTTACTAAGTGCCCAATTAAGTTCATGTGGTAACTATGTACATACATGTGTATATGCATACGTGTGTACATCATTAACTAAGCAATGCGTGGTGGTTGTTTACCTTTTGCCTTTCGTTTGAATTAGCATGTATGTATGTGTGTGTAAATATGCGAATCTTTTTAATAAGCAGACGCTTTTTGTTGTTGCTTTTGCTTGTTTACGTGTTACGCATGCTTATTTAGTTCTTTGCTACAGTGTTTGCAAGCGAATATGTGTTTGTTGCTTTATTTAAATACTTCTAGATAGTACTTTGCATTAACCCTGTAGGAATCTTTTTACGTAACAATATATATGTATGTATATGTAAACCCGTCCTAATAGCCTGTTTGTAGAACGCGACAAGGGCGAGTCACGACGAGCCATTTCATGGACGACTACGTAATGAAAAGCGTTTGTATAACGCGACTCGACTTTGTCGTGCAGCTTACGTTAACTCGCCCTTATGTCAAATATGTACTAAATCGTACTGTTGCCAACATGTTCGAAAATAGTTTTAGTTTTTATTTTTTCATACAAAATTGTGTTTTCAGCTAAAAAAAATGGTAACCCTATTCTTGAAACACAACTGACATGCACAATAAATAAAAAATAAAAAAGTAAACAAATCGTGTATGAAAATTTTTTAATTTTGTTTATAGAGGTATTTGTATAAAGGTAAGTACTCCAAAGTGGTTTATTAATTTTAGTAACTGAGTTTCATGTAAGTGATGTACATACACAAATGTATGTATGAAATACATACATACATATGTGTATAAGCATGTACTCATAAGCAAAGAAACACAATAATGGTGAGAATCTGCTTTGTTCAATTTTCAGATGCGCAAGTGTCCATGCTGAAAAGAAAGTACGTGGCCTAACAATGGCTAGAGCAGTACTATGAGGAGATGCAACTAATAATATTGGCAAGTTGGTAAGTAAAATTTAAGCATTAATGGTCAGGCATTATTTGAAACAAAACCTTTGTTTATTTTAACTTTTAGCTCGCACATCCGGAACAAATGCAGTTTAGCGAAGCAGCTCCAAACAAAATAAAAAGTAGCCTATGTGCAATTTAAAAGTAAAAAGAAAATATTAAATAAAAAAGTTGGTGTCGACGCTCTGAACTTTCTATAGAAAACTTCCAAACAAAGTTTTCCTGCATTGCATTATCGCTTTTTACTTAATTTTCTTATATTTTTAATTTCCTATGCGATAAGTTATAAAAAAATTTGTTTGCAAACTATTATTTTATTTAAAGATATTTTATAAATTGTATTTAAGGACAAAATTAAAATAAATGTGAACAAGTGAACATATGCACATATTTAACTCCTGACCAAAAAAGGGGTGTTATAAGTTTGTAGTGTCTGTGTATGTGTGTCTGTACGAGTCCACGTATAGACCAAACGGCTGGACCAATTTTTACTTATTTTTTCAGTTTGAAAAGTGCCTTGATCGAGAGTGTTCTTAGCTTTGTTTGAAGAAAATCGGTCTAGCTGCTAAGAAGATACCACATCTTTTCTAAATATATGCTTTTGAATGTGTGTGTATTTGACGCCGTAGCTCCCAAATGGCTAGGCCGATTTTACTATTTTTGTCGTTTGAAACCCAACTTGAACGTATATCTTCTAGTCTATACTTGAAGAAAATCGGTCCAGGCTTTTGGAAGTATTCATAAATTTGTTATTACAAACTGTTTGAAAGTAAAAGAATTTGCTTATTTGAAAATTTAAGAAGCGCCAGTATCATATACATATGTACATATCCAGAAAATATGTGATACCTTTCAAGCGGCTGGACCGATTTTCTTCAAGCATAGCTAAGAACACTCACGATCAAGTTACCTTTCAAACACAAAAAACTAAATCATACCCGGTTCAGCCGTTAGGTCTGTACGTGGACTTGTACAGATATACAGACGCACACAATACAAGCTTATAACACCCCTACCAAACTGTGGAGTTCCTGTGGCCAAATGTGAAATTTGCTCCATTCATGCCACCAATTGGCTAAACTGCAGCCATGTTGTCATTTTGATATTTTGATGCTAAAAATGTTAGCAATCAAAAGAAGAACACTCTTTATATGAAAGTTTACTTACCTTTTTCTTATTGTAAATTCCATTTCTTTATGTTTTCTTAATTATTATTTATTATTTTCTATTATGTTTAAATTTTTTTTAGAGTTTTGTTTATTTTTGAATTTTTTTGTTTAACACGAGTATAATATTTTATTCGCCCAACCTGACGTTTATTGTGAGCCAAATCGTGTTCTACAAACGCAAATAAACTGACATCTGTTACGTTTTTTGATCAAAATCGTCAACAGTCGTGTTCTAAAACCCCAAAAAATAAATAATGCTAACATGTTAGCGCTTTTTATTGACGAGTCGTGTTCTACAAACAGGCTATAACTCTTAAGGCCGGGGCACAATGAATCCGTCATACGTTAAACTTTGGCTTTTTCAACTGACATTAACGCAACGACGGGGAAGGTTGGCACAATGGACGGAAACATTGGAACAGCTTCTATAGGTTGATTTTCCATTTTACTTATAAAATTTAAATTTTTTATTTTTTTCGTTTATTTCTTTGTTTAATTTTATTTTTGCCGCCACAAAACATAAAAACCTAAATCAGAACATACCAAAATAAATTCAGTGAAGTGCGACTTTGACCCGCGCACGAAGATATGTAATTCAATACGAACAATATAAACTATAGTTTTGACATTTTTTTCGTTTTTGGGTTTTTCCGGTTTTAAGCGTTTTTTTTTTATTATTTATTGGCGCTTTCTGAGTTTTGGCACTTTTTTCACGTTTTGGCGATTTTTTTTGGTTTTTGAAGTTTTTTTAATTTTGGCAATTTTTATTATTTTGGCGTTTTTTTTATTTTGGCGATTTTTTTATTTTGGCAATTTTTTTTTAATTTTTGCGTTTTTTTCATATAGGTGATTTTTTTTTGGTTTTGGTAATTTTTTTTTAGTTTTGGCACTTTTTTTCGGTTTTTGGCGTTTATTTTAAATTTTGGCGATTTTTTTCGATTTGGCGATTTTATAATTTTCGGATTTTTTAGTTTTACCGGTTTTGAAAATTTCAAGAGTTTACCTCTTACGGTCTCCAAGATATAGCAAGTTGTCAAAATTACATAGTCAAAATTGCATTAACTGATGGACCACCCTTTAATTAAAATTTTTTAATATTTTAATGTTTATTGTTGTAGTCTATATAAAAATACACTAATTTTACAAATTTCAAGTGTCAATATACATATGTACATACAATTGTATGTATATTACGAGATTTTAATATTTTTCGTCGCTCGTTTTGGAGCACCCTTTAATTTCTAATTCTCATGTATTTGTTGTTGTAGTGGCCAAGGTTCTACATACTCTGTTTAAATTTCAGGTCCGTAGCTCTTACGGTTCCTGAGGAAATACCGTGTGACGGACAGACGGACAGCGTAGCGAAAACAATAGGGTTCCTTTTTTCACCTTTGGTGTACGGAACCCTAAAAACCAACCAATATCTGTCATACTACTTAGCAAAAACTTAAAAGTTGAAAAATTTTTGTACTCTGCGTTGATGGACACGTACTGAATGTAACAGGCGTCATAAGAAACCATGTTTTTCAACTTAGCTGTCAGTTGAAAAAGGCGAAGTTTCTAAACAAAAAATAAAACTCAATTGAAAATCACTTTTTGTGAAAGTGATTTGAAATCACAAGAAAGGTGTTCTGCACACAAAACTTTTTGAATTTTTGTGATTTTAAACCGGTCAGCTAAATGCCTGCCGATTTGAAATCACTTGGTTATTTTTTCAATCACTTTATCTTGAAATTCTAAATAAATTAATTAATTGAATAACTTAATATCTTTTTTTATTGTTTTTAAAGTAAAATGAATAATTTTCTATGAAAGAATTTATAAAATTATGAACAAATTAAAGACACTTTTTTGCAAGAAATGTTGTTATTTGCTTTGTGATTTGCATTTGTGATTTTGCAAAACAAAACATCAGCTGTTTTCTTGTGGTTTTTGAAAGGCTAAAATCACACCGAAAAGTTAAAACTTTTGTGATTTTCAGAACACCATCAAATCACAATTGTTATTTTAAAATCACAAAGTGATTTGAAACGTTGTGATTTACAGAACATGCCTGAATATAATTAAAAAGTAATTTTTTAAATAAAATTTATAACCGACACGGCACCTGGATCTATTAATTTCCTTAAATTGAGTTGAGCTTCTCATTTGTTTAAATGAAAGTTTATAACATAATATCGCTAGTTGTTCTAAGAAACTTTGGGTAAAGTTTCCCTGATGATATGCATTAGCAACAGTGAAATGCGCATAGGATCCAGCTAAATCCCTAAATAATCAATTGCAATGTATTTTTAATAAAAATTGTATTACTAAATAAGTAAAATAATAATTTGGGATTATTAGTGCGTTAATAAATGTTAAAAAGAAATAAATTAATTGTTAAATACTTGTTTAGCTTAAAGCAAATAATTTGTATTACTTAACGCTCAAGGCTCAGTTAGCCGACTGTAAGTAACTGAGCCATTATTTTCTATATCTTTCTCTTCTGTTATTTTTGAAAAGATGTTTCCTTTCATTCAGTTTGAACTTAAAATTTAGGGTAAAATTTCCACGTTGCACTAAATTAGTGAAAAAAGCTGCTATAAATTGCACTGTTTTTTTTAATAAATTAATTTAATTTTACTGCAATCAGAGTATGTAGAACCTTGGCCGCTACAACAACAAATACATGAGAGTCAAAAATTAAAGGGTGTTCCAAAACGAGCAACGATTAATCTTAAAATCCCATGTAATATACATACAATTGTATGTACATAAATACATATGTATATTGACACTTGAATTTTTTAAGATTAGTGTTTTTTATACAGACTACAACAATTAACACTAAAATTTAAAAATTAAAATTAATTTTGACAACTTGCTGTATCTTGGAAACATTAATAGGCAATCTCTTGAAATTTTCAAGAACGGTAAAACTAAAAAATCCCAAAATTATGAAATCGCCAATTCGAAAAAATCGCCAAAAATTAAAAAAAAATCGCCAAAACGAAAATAATCGCCAAAATTAAAAAAATTCTAACACTAAAATAAATCGCATAATTAGTAAAAATCACCAAAATGAAAAAAAAAAATTGCCAAAATTAAAAAAAATTCCAAAAACCGAAAAAATGGCCATAGCACGAAAAAGATGGCATCTAAAACCTAAAAAAAAAATTGTTTATATGAAAAAAAATCGCCAAAAATAAAAAAATTCGCCAAAATAAAAAAAATCTAAAAACCGAAAAAATCGCCAAAACGAGAAAAAGTGTCAAAACTAAAAAATCGTCAAAAATGAAAAAAAAAAACCAAAAACCGAAAAATCACCGAAACTAAAAAACTAAACCAAAATCGCGAAACGCACCAAGTTGTCAGCGCTGCTAATCAGCTTAACAATAAGACTCGCATACTGTAAATTAGGAAAAAGCACTCAAATTTTTAAGTGATTCCTATACAAATTTTCTAGACAAGTCGATTGCTTGCATTGTGGAAACTACAAATAAGTATTACGATTATTTTAAAGGCGATTCCGAACCTATATTAAATGATTTTAGTTATTTACGATATAGCTTTGAAGAAGCACTATTGCAAAATGTGAAAGAGTTACTAAAACAAATTAATTCGTATTTACTAGTACATATGCACATACTTATGTACATCGATCTTTAATACGAAAATAGTGCTTTTGGGTTATAAATAGTTGGCATCGCTGACAGTCAGTGAGGCTGCAAATTTGTAAATCACGCCTGAAAATTGTACAAAGTATTATTTGTTTTTATTATTATTTAATCATTATTATTATTATTACAAAAAAATTTACAAAATAACCAAGGTCATAGGGCCATATGTATACGGTTAATAATTCTATTAAAAAAATTAATATACGAATACGAATACGAATATTTCAAACGATATACGCGAATACGAATACGAATATTTGAAACGATATTCGCGAATAAGAATACGAATATTCTATGCAATATGAAATATTAAAAAATTGTTATGAAAAAGGATTTCACACTCTTGTTGGCGTACTTTAAAGTTAATAAAAAGTACCCAAAATTTTAAATATCGTCATTGAATATTTGAAAATGATACAGAGCACAAATTTCTATAAAAAAATTAATGTGTTTTTACAAGCTAAATTTTTTAGTGATTTATTTAAATTTCGTTTAGGATTCAAGCATTTATTTATTTAATTTCTTTGGAAAAATATTCGTATTCGCCTAAAAATAGCCGAATATTCCACAATTCGAACACGAATACGAATATTCGTGCATCACTAATATGTACATATTGTATTTATTCATTGTATCTTCAAAAATTAACTAACAATAAGTATCCGAATGTTAAATCGAGATATACACCCTTATTCTGCGTTTCGATCGTTCGACGTTCCAGCTTTCAGTTACGCACGGATCGAAAAATGGTATTCTGCAAAAAAACTTAATCGAAAGAAAAGGAAGAAGAGAGGAGTATCTTTAAAAGACAGGGGCCTAATTCTTGCACTCGTGATCGAAATTGCATTCGAATAGAAATTGATTCCTAAAGCAAAAATTTCCAATGAAGTCACTCGATACCAAGTGAATCGAATTTTTGTTTCAGTATTGGAAAAAGGCAAATAAATTCTAAGCAAAAACATATGTCTGCATGATTTGAAAAATGTGATTTTCATAACATGCTTGAATAATTATCAAAATTATTGCAATAATTTTGCACTGTTAGCGAAATTTGCGAATTAAGTGCACATACCTAGGCATAAATGGAATTCTCACTAATTATCTTAGCAGGGGTGTACGTCACAGTAAAAAATTTCGATGTAAATATTTTTAATAACAGTAAGAAACATTTTTTAGAAACTAGTGCATTAAAAAAAATTTTGAATAATTGTACTAATTCCAAAAAAACACTAATTAAAAACACGAGAATGTTCTGAGTAAAATTACTACACAGTAGTTTTATTTTTTCTCAAACTAGGAATGAAGACTTTTAATAACTACATACTCGTATCTACTACACACTTACTTACATATGTATGTATGTAATGTTGAACTATAAACTTATCTTTAATATGAAAGAAATCCTTGCAATGAAAAATTAATATCTAAAATAATTTATGCACTACGTAGGTATAAAAAAAATTTGAGAATAAACAAAAGTACTGTAATTTATTTTTTCTCCAGTTTGTCGGATTCTCCATTTTCAATATTCTTCGACTCCTCTGGTTGTTTAACACTCAAATGTGCTGGTCCAGTTTGTTGTATTTGAACAATGCGTTCATTATTATTCTTCGTCTTGCTGGGTGGTGGTGCAGCCTTAACTGTTAAAACACCATCTGATGACACAGTAGAGACAACATCCTTGGGATCGTAGCCCTTAGGTAATGAATATTTTCGTATGAAATGTCTTTGTATGAAACCATGTTCATCTTCACGTTCTTCATGCTTTCCTTCAACGACAACATTGCGATCCACGGTCTTGACACTCAATTCATTGGGTGTAAATTGTGAAACGTCCATACAAACTTGGAAACCATCTTTGCCAACATGGGGAACAAGTTCTGATTTGTTCAATGCATCCAATTTAGAACGAACGGGACGCTGAAACTTAGCCATAGCATATGGATTGTAACGGCGACGTGGCGGCGTACGGAGTACTAGTGAGCGATGGTAAGGACGGAAGATGTCTACTGGATGTATGCCTACACCGAAAGTATCTTCTAGCATTTGTTCCACGTCATTGAATTCGTCGAATTCACTTAATATTGGTATCAATGACATTTTATTTTTCTTGTTATGAAGGTATCTTTTATTTGTACAGAAATTATTATTATACGTATTTAGTTTTCCTCGCTGTATATTTTTATACAACTGCTTATTCTTGAGTTATTCAATAACAAATGAAGAGATTTCTGAGTTTATTACGCTTTTATATTCTTGCGTGATTGTAACAGAGAAGAGCGAGAAATGTCGAGAAACATCTAGTTTGAAGAGAAATATAAAGAGCATTTATTATGATTTTTTTGATATGCTTTTATTATTTATATTTTAAAAATAATAAAAGTCTCTTTTTATTATAATCCAAACATAAATAACAATTTTTAACCCCCTACCAAAAAAAAGTGTTGTTATAAGTTAGTAGTGCAAGGGTGACCAGTGTTGTTAGGTAATTTTTTCTAAAAGTCGTCAAGTTTTAAAAAGAAAATCGTCAAAATCGCCACAATTTTCCAAAAAAATTCGTCAAAAAATCATCACACCAAGGCGAATTCAGTATCAGGTGACCTTATCAGTACAACAATTTTACAACACAAAAAACAACATGTAGTTTGGTATGCTAGAAAACCAATCTGTCAAAAGATTTCTGAGCAAATTTTGACGTTTTGGTTCAAATTGTTCAATTTTGCATCAACAGCTGATAATCAGCTGGGGTGATAAGGTCACCTGATACTGATTTCGCCTTGCATCACACCAGAATTATGCGTTTTATTAAACAACTGGTCATCATATTAGAAATAAAAGAATATTTTATGTAGCAAAACACAATTCATCGACTTTATAGTCAAAGATAAACCCCCTTATGCAAAAACAATTGGTAAACTTAAAGTTGGTTTAACAAACAAATTTTATATGTGTAAATTACCTCCACAGTATGCAAAGTTCATATTCATACACTTTTGATTCACAAAAGCGCACTGCTGTGCAATAAATTAAATTACTAAAATGAAATTTTAGGTGAATCAATTATTTAAAAAACACATAGATCATATTCTTACATAACATTTAGCTTAGGGAATTCACATAAACCTTTTAAAATACTGTTAATACCATCTTGGGCAGGCATATGGTCTACGTTACTCCGCCCATATTTGTGCAACACCATATTATGCAAATTTCTTTTGCGTTAATATGTTTAATAAATAAATAAATAAATAAATAGTTAAGTCCACTAAAGTCTAGTACGTAGTATTTCATAATACATCTCGACTACCATTCATAAGTATGTACATATGTATGTATGTACAATAAGTATGCATGCATCAGAATGAATGTACATACATATGTATGTATGTACATATGGATGTGTACATACTACATACATACAATACATTCATATTTAAGTGCACCTATAAAATAATCATGAAAGCTGCTTGCTTCCCTGTAAAATTTTAAAAATGTTAGTTAGGTCAGTTAGTTAGAAAATGCTTGATATACATATGCACATATGTGTGTATGCCAATTTGGACAAACGTATGTACATACATAAATACATTTATACATATTTATTTGTTATTTGTTATATTTTTCTCTTGAAATTTGCTTTTCATTTTAGTCGCTCTCTTAATTGCCTAAGTTAGAAATTTCGCGAACTTTTTTTACTACATAGAAAACAAAAATATATGTTGCACAGCCTGGTGAGTAATTGGCAACTTCTCTTATCAATAAACCTCTCTACATTGTAATCTCACATCTGTACACACACACATGGGGCCTTTTATTCGATTATACATATCTCTCTTATAATTCTACTATTATTAGTAGGTCTCTTTTATTTTATCAAGTCGGAAAATTCTCGAAAAAGAAATATTTGCAGACACTGCAAACAAAAGAAAAAAACAGAAAAAAATTATGTCGCCAAATCGAAAATTAGAATCATGACACAATAATATTACTGCATCATGATTAGAACTTAAACGTCTTAAAATCGGCACTTTTTTGTTTGTCACATCTGACAGCACTTGCAATTTTCTCTTATCAATAAACCTCTCTATACCACATGTGCTCAACCACACACCCACACGTATATAATTATTTGTTATTGTTTATGTTTTTCTCTGAGAAATTCTTTTGTTTTGATATATCTCTTTCATTTAAATAATATGCGACATATGCTCATACAATAAAGAGGAATATACTAGAATGGCCAAGATACTTCTATGCGTACAAGTACATATGTATGTATGTATGTATATATGTGTGTAATTAAATATACATACATCCATTCATACATACTAGATACAACAAGCTGGAAACAAAAGTATAAATAGTCAGCTCGATTTTGTTCATAACATCAGTTCAAAACAAACAAGCGAATAAAACAAACAAAACATAGGTACTTTCAAGAAGTTGAATTATTTGAAGTGTAAGATAAATCAAAAAATGGCAAGTCTACCACTATTATTGAGTTTGGCTGACGAATTGAGCGACCTTTCTTTGGCTGGGTCACCATATTATGAGTCACCTTTCTACTACGTCCGCCATCCAGGATGTTTGGCGCTGGCCAATATCGCTGATCCAAGGCAACAATTGATTAAAAGAGGAAAGCATGCAGCTGCCCCCGTATCCACCATTGGCAAGGATGGTTTCCAAGTCTGCATGGACGTACAGCAATTCAAGCCCAGTGAGTTAAATGTCAAGGTAGTGGACAACTGTGTCGTTGTGGAAGGCAAGCATGAGGAGCGCCAAGATGATCATGGCTATATTTCGAGGCATTTTGTACGCCGTTATGCCTTGCCCGAAGGCTATGATGCCAATAAGGTAGTTTCCACGCTCTCTTCGGATGGCGTTTTGACCGTAAGTGTTCCTAAGCCACAAATTGAAGACAAATCCAACGAACGACACATTCAAATCCAACAAGTCGGTCCAGCCCATTTAAATATTAAAGGAAATGCCGAAGACGAAAAGGAGAAGAAAGAAGGCTACGATGGTGATAAGGCGAAAAAGCAATAAACTTTCCTAAAATCCTTTGTGTAAATTAAGTTTAACCAAAGTGTTCATTTTTCAGTTCGTTCAATCATTTTAGTTTTTTGTTTCTTAAACATCAAGATCTCGGACAGTTAATACATAACTACATACTACATATACTTATACATATGTAAATGCATACAATACATACCTAGTCTGTTTAAGTTTCAACTAGTGTAAATAAATTAAAAGTACCTATTAAAGTTAATTAAATTGTTTTCTTTTGATATGGCACCAGCAGTAACAAAAGGCGGGAAAATTTAAAATCTACACTTTTTAACTGATTACCTGCTTAGATATAGATTCATTGTGATTCGCGATATTGCGGCGAAAGTCGTATGACTGGGCTGCGGCAATTATTGTCCCAAATTCATTCTTCACCAATCTGCGTCAATAAAATTTTGATAAAATGGGACAATCATGTGACTGCAACGTATTTGATTGGGATAATTTAGTTATTGTGTATTTGCGGCAATAGTGTGATCCTACCTTAACACACTCTTTAAACCATTTGCTCGTAACATAAAAATCGGAATTTTGTAGCTTTTTCCAGTTTGCTAAATTCTAAACTACCAGTTCATAGTTCATATAAGCATGTAAAAATTCTCGACTGCCTATTTATGTATGTATGTATGTATATTGAAAACAAAAACAAAGCACTCAAAATTTGTTTTTGTTTTCATTATAAATAGACCGCCGAGAATTTTTACATGGCTTCTATGAACTGGCAGTAAATCGCAAAATTTTACATACATATCTAGTTGATTTTATTGAAGTGTTGAAAATGCTTTCTTGTGATACCTACGAGAATGAATTCGTTAAAATTAATTATTGTAGGTAATTATTTATTAATTCTGAGAAAAGGAATGTGCATTTGATCAGTGAAGTACAGGGAAAATGTTTTACTAAACAAAATGATAATCACCTTTATCGGGAACAAAGTTCGTGTAAAATGTTTTTTTCCTGTCCCTAAGATTGTGGTCGGTAATCTTGTGTTGTTGTTGTGTTAGTCTATTATTTTTTTTCGTTTTTTCACTATTGTTTGTTATATGTATGTATATATTTGTTCCTTTTAACTCCCACAAGGAGCATAGGGCCGTACTATTTTGTTTGTTAATTGGAAATATTTGAAGTGAACATAGTTTTCATCTCTTATTCCCGATAATTTGATATTGTTACGTTAGTGCTTTTCAGAAGCATTTTTCGAAGCTTTTGTTATCAAGTAAGCAATACATTGCATCCTTCAGTTGTTAGTGCTTCCAAATCAGAATTTTTTTGCTGGGTAATTACCTGACGATATGTACATATATATTTATACATACATACATATTTAAGTGTGCATGTATATACATACTTTTTTTGCATATAAGTAGTAGGTACATATCTATAATTTTTTAGCTACAAAATTGTCAATCAGCTGTTGTCTATATTTTACTGGATTTTACAATTTTTCCGTTCGCGTACTTTTATATGATAACTTATTTTATGAGAGTAGTTCTTTTAAATTACTCAGTATTTACTCAGTTACTGGATTTTACTGGAAAAATACTCAAACGCACCTATTAAACACATTCAACACTGCAAGCTAAAGTGACCAGGAGACGTACAAAAAAACCCATCAATCGGTAAGAATGTGTTAGTGTCGTTTAATTGATGATTTTTCGGAGACGTACAAACAAAAACGTCAATCAGCATTTTAATTTTGTGTTCGTTGTGTTCGATTGCATGTACATACATATGTCTTCATCGGATAATTTTTTTTTATTAGCGGCATTAAAACTATTTATGAAATCTTAATATGAAAAAGCACATTAAACAAATAAACAGAGATTAATAATAATTTTTCTATCTTTTACTCTAATTTTTCTTCTAGTATTATTATTATTTATAATAATAATTCTTTTAATTTTTAAAATTGTTCTAAAAAACGAACATATTTTCCTGAAAAAATATCGAAACACAAACGATTTTTAATACAATAACAAGAGGTTGTGTACTGTTAATAAAAAAATATGTATGTACATACTAGTGATGTAACGAATGTCAATTTTTGATATTCGCGAATAGGAACACGAATACGAATATTTCAAACGATATTCGCGAATACGAATGCGAATATTTGAAACGTAATTCGTGAATACGAATACGAATTCGACTGAATTTGGCGAATACGAATTCGACTGAATTTGGCGAATACGAATACATTTGTATTCGAATCCGCCTACATTTGACGAATATGAATGCATTCGTATTCGCCTGAAAATGGCCGAATATTCGACAATTCAAATACGAATACTAATATTCGTGCATTACTAGTACATACATACGTTTTTTTTTTGTTTTTACTTAAACATTTATTTTAAACACAAGATTCACATACATATGTACACATTTATTTGCGGTTTTAAAACCAATTTTCAAGTAAAAAGCAAATACTTGTTTAATCACACTATCCATTAAACTTAACAGGCTAAAGTCCGCATCGCCTTGTAAGCCAAATTACATGTGATAATTATTAATGAACAAATAACATCAAAGTTAGTTGTAAATATTTTAACAACAAAGAGTTGAACGGAACAGC
Source organism: Tachina fera (assembly GCA_905220375.1). Taxonomy (NCBI): domain Eukaryota; kingdom Metazoa; phylum Arthropoda; class Insecta; order Diptera; family Tachinidae; genus Tachina; species Tachina fera. Next base: position 60,411,581 of record LR999964.1, on the reverse strand, counting down.
TAGCTGTTTTCGAAGGTAACTCAACCTTCATAATCAGCGTTCTTCTGTGTTTGGTCCACAGTACAATGTATGTACAATGTACATATGTATGTATGTATAAAATAAATATTACGCAATTGAAAAAAAAACAGTTTTACTGAAAATTTTAATACATACATAAATACATTCATACATAAATAAAATGGATGTTTCTAAAGTTACGGTCACACTTGTCAAACATTTGCCCAAAAAAGCGTAACCGCTACATGCTAATGAAAAATTTTTTTCAATTAGTTAAAGAGTATACAATAATGTTGGATTCTATTATATTGACTATTAAGGCCATGTCAGATAAAACTTTTGCTTTACGTTGCGTTGAAGATTCGCTTTGACATACATATGTATAAGATGAAATGTATATGCTTATATGAAGCATGTCACATAAAGTACTTTTAACGCAAAGCAAAGCTTTGACAATCAGTTGGTATACTTTTCTTAATTTCTTTGACCAAACTCGCATGTAAATATGAAATTTCGCGAATATCAAAAATTGACATTCGTTACATCACTACACCATTTCTCATTGAAATTGAGAAAATTCAAGATAATATTGAGAAAATTCCATTTGAAATTGAGAATTTCAATTTGAAATTGAGAATTTCAATTTGAAATTGAGAAATTTCCAAATGTAAATAAGATTTTCAATTTAAAATTGAGAAAATTCCAAATGAAATTGAGAATTTCAATTTGAAATTGAGAAAATTCCTGTAGAAATTGAGAATTTCAATTTAAAATTGAGAAAATTCCTGTTGAAATTGAGAATTTCAATGTGAAGTTGAGAAAATTTCAAATTAAAATGAGAAAATACCAAATGAAGTTGAGAAATTTTAATTTGAAATTGAGAAAAATCCAAATAAAAATGAGATTTTCCAAAAAAAAACGACTTTAAAGTTTTCAATTTACACGCACGCGGTGAATTACACCGACTCATTCCGTGTCGTCTCCAAAAATGTATAACTGGGGTAATGGCGAATTGCCCTAAATGTAGAAGTGAAATAGAAGGTAAGTAGCTGTGACATAACATATGTGTGACAAGATATATCAATATATGATAGATTAAAAGTACACAAACTCTTGTTTTTGTATTAAAAATCGTTTGTTTATGTTTCGATATTTTTTCAGGAAAATATGTTTGTTTCTTAGAACAATTTTAAGAATTAAAAGAATTATTTATTATTATAAATAATAATAATACTAGATGAAAAATTAGAGTAAAAGATAGAAAAATTATTATTAATCTCTGTTTATTTGTTTAATGTGCTTTTTTATATTAAGATTTCACAAAGAGTTTTAATGCCGCTAATAACAAAATATCATCCGATGAAGACATACATGCAATCGAACACAACGAACACAAAATTAAAATGCTGATTGACGTTTTTGTTTGTACGTCTCCGAAAAATCATCAATTAAACGACACTAACACATTCTTACCGATTGATGGGTTTTTTTGTACGTCTCCTGGTCACTTTAGCTTGCAGTGTTGAATGTGTTTAATAGGTGCGTTTGAGTATTTTTCCAGTAAAATCCAGTAACTGAGTAAATACTGAGTAATTTAAAAGAACTACTCTCATAAAATAAGTTATCATATAAAAGTACGCGAACGGAAAAATTGTAAAATCCAGTAAAATATAGACAACAGCTGATTGACAATTTTGTAGCTAAAAAATTATAGATATGTACCTACTACTTATATGCAAAAAAAGTATGTATATACATGCACACTTAAATATGTATGTATGTATAAATATATATGTACATATCGTCAGGTAATTACCCAGCAAAAAAATTCTGATTTGGAAGCACTAACAACTGAAGGATGCAATGTATTGCTTACTTGATAACAAAAGCTTCGAAAAATGCTTCTGAAAAGCACTAACGTAACAATATCAAATTATCGGGAATAAGAGATGAAAACTATGTTCACTTCAAATATTTCCAATTAACAAACAAAATAGTACGGCCCTATGCTCCTTGTGGGAGTTAAAAGGAACAAATATATACATACATATAACAAACAATAGTGAAAAAACGAAAAAAAATAATAGACTAACACAACAACAACACAAGATTACCGACCACAATCTTAGGGACAGGAAAAAAACATTTTACACGAACTTTGTTCCCGATAAAGGTGATTATCATTTTGTTTAGTAAAACATTTTCCCTGTACTTCACTGATCAAATGCACATTCCTTTTCTCAGAATTAATAAATAATTACCTACAATAATTAATTTTAACGAATTCATTCTCGTAGGTATCACAAGAAAGCATTTTCAACACTTCAATAAAATCAACTAGATATGTATGTAAAATTTTGCGATTTACTGCCAGTTCATAGAAGCCATGTAAAAATTCTCGGCGGTCTATTTATAATGAAAACAAAAACAAATTTTGAGTGCTTTGTTTTTGTTTTCAATATACATACATACATACATAAATAGGCAGTCGAGAATTTTTACATGCTTATATGAACTATGAACTGGTAGTTTAGAATTTAGCAAACTGGAAAAAGCTACAAAATTCCGATTTTTATGTTACGAGCAAATGGTTTAAAGAGTGTGTTAAGGTAGGATCACACTATTGCCGCAAATACACAATAACTAAATTATCCCAATCAAATACGTTGCAGTCACATGATTGTCCCATTTTATCAAAATTTTATTGACGCAGATTGGTGAAGAATGAATTTGGGACAATAATTGCCGCAGCCCAGTCATACGACTTTCGCCGCAATATCGCGAATCACAATGAATCTATATCTAAGCAGGTAATCAGTTAAAAAGTGTAGATTTTAAATTTTCCCGCCTTTTGTTACTGCTGGTGCCATATCAAAAGAAAACAATTTAATTAACTTTAATAGGTACTTTTAATTTATTTACACTAGTTGAAACTTAAACAGACTAGGTATGTATTGTATGCATTTACATATGTATAAGTATATGTAGTATGTAGTTATGTATTAACTGTCCGAGATCTTGATGTTTAAGAAACAAAAAACTAAAATGATTGAACGAACTGAAAACTGAACACTTTGGTTAAACTTAATTTACACAAAGGATTTTAGGAAAGTTTATTGCTTTTTCGCCTTATCACCATCGTAGCCTTCTTTCTTCTCCTTTTCGTCTTCGGCATTTCCTTTAATATTTAAATGGGCTGGACCGACTTGTTGGATTTGAATGTGTCGTTCGTTGGATTTGTCTTCAATTTGTGGCTTAGGAACACTTACGGTCAAAACGCCATCCGAAGAGAGCGTGGAAACTACCTTATTGGCATCATAGCCTTCGGGCAAGGCATAACGGCGTACAAAATGCCTCGAAATATAGCCATGATCATCTTGGCGCTCCTCATGCTTGCCTTCCACAACGACACAGTTGTCCACTACCTTGACATTTAACTCACTGGGCTTGAATTGCTGTACGTCCATGCAGACTTGGAAACCATCCTTGCCAATGGTGGATACGGGGGCAGCTGCATGCTTTCCTCTTTTAATCAATTGTTGCCTTGGATCAGCGATATTGGCCAGCGCCAAACATCCTGGATGGCGGACGTAGTAGAAAGGTGACTCATAATATGGTGACCCAGCCAAAGAAAGGTCGCTCAATTCGTCAGCCAAACTCAATAATAGTGGTAGACTTGCCATTTTTTGATTTATCTTACACTTCAAATAATTCAACTTCTTGAAAGTACCTATGTTTTGTTTGTTTTATTCGCTTGTTTGTTTTGAACTGATGTTATGAACAAAATCGAGCTGACTATTTATACTTTTGTTTCCAGCTTGTTGTATCTAGTATGTATGAATGGATGTATGTATATTTAATTACACACATATATACATACATACATACATATGTGCTTATACGCATGGAAGTATCTTGGCCATTCTAGTATATTCCTCTTTATTGTATGAGCGTATGTCGCATATTATTTAATTGAAAGAGATATATCAAAACAAAAAAATTTCTCAAAGAGAAAAACATAAACAATAATAAATAATTATATACGTGCGTGTGTGGCTGAGCACATGTTGTGTAGAGAGGTTTATTGATAAGAGAAAATTGCAAGTGCTGTCAGATGTGACAAACAAAAAAGTGCTGATTTTAAGACGTTTAAGTTCTAATCATGATGCAATAATATTATTGTATCATGATTCTAATTTTCGATTTGGCGACATAACTTTTTTCTTTTGTTTGCAGTGTCTGCAAATATTTCTTTTTCGAGAATTTTCCAACTTGATAAAATAAAAGAGATATGTATAATCGAAAAAAAGGCCCCATGTGTGCGTGTACAGATGTGAGATTACAATGTAGAGAGGTTTATTGATAAGAGAAGTTGCAAATTACTCACCAGGCTGTGCAACATATTTTTTTGTTTTCTTTGAGTAAAAAAAGTTCGCGAAATTTCTAACTTTGGCAATTAAGAGAGCGGCTAAAATTAAAAGCAAATTTCAAGAGAAAAAAACAAATAACAAATAAATATGTAGAAATGTATTTATGTATGCACATACGTTTGTACAAATTGGCATACACACATATGTGCATATGTATGTATATCAAACATTTTCTAACTAACTGACCTGACCTAACTAACATTTTTAAAATTTTACAGGGAAGCAAGCAGCTTTCATGATTATTTTATAGGCGCACTTAAATATGTATGTATGTATGTAGTATGTACACATCCATATGTACATACATACATATGTATGTATGTATGTACATTCATTCTGATGCATGCATTCTTATTGTACATACATACATATGTACTTATGAATGGTAGTCGAGATGTATTATGAAATACTAGGTACCTACTAGACTTTAGTGGACTTAACTATTTATTTATTTATTAAACATATTAACGCAAAGTAAATTTGCATAATATGGTGTTGCACAAATAACGTAGACCAGCATTATCTTTGACTATAAAGTCGATGAATTGTGTTTTGCTACAAAAAATATTCTTTTATTTCTAATATGATGATGATGTTTAATAAAACGGATAATTCTGGTGTTACGATTTTTTTTGAAAATTGTGACGATTTTGACGATTTAATTTTTAAAACTTAACGATTTTAAGAAAAAATTACCTAACAACACTGGTCACCCTTGCACTACTAACTTATAACACCCCTTTTTTTTTGGTAGGGGGTTAAAAATGTTTATTTATCTTTTGATTATAATAAAAAGAGACCGGCATTTTGTATCTTTTAAAATATAAATAATAAAAGCAAATCAAAAAAAAAACAGATTAACTTCTCTTTATATTTCTCTTCAAACTAGATGTTTCTCGACATTTCTCGCTCTTCTCTGTTACAATCACGCAAGAATATAAAAGCGTAATAAACTCAGAAATCTCTTCATTTGTTATTGAATAACTCAAGAATAAGCAGTTGTATAAAAATATACAGCGAGGAAAACTAAATACGTATAATAATAATTTCTGTACAAATAAAAGATACCTTCATAACAAGAAAAATAAAATGTCATTGATACCAATATTAAGTGAATTCGACGAATTCAATGACGTGGAACAAATGCTAGAAGATACTTTCGGTGTAGGCATACATCCAGTAGACATCTTCCGTCCTTACCATCGCTCACTAGTACTCCGTACGCCGCCACGTCGCCGTTACAATCCATATGCTATGGCTAAGTTTCAGCGTCCCGTTCGTTCTAAATTGGATGCATTGAACAAATCAGAACTTGTTCCCCATGTTGGCAAAGATGGTTTCCAAGTTTGTATGGACGTTTCACAATTTACACCCAATGAATTGAGTGTCAAGACCGTGGATCGCAATGTTGTCGTTGAAGGAAAGCATGAAGAACGTGAAGATGAACATGGTTTCATACAAAGACATTTCATACGAAAATATTCATTACCTAAGGGCTACGATCCCAAGGATGTTGTCTCTACTGTGTCATCAGATGGTGTTTTAACAGTTAAGGCTGCACCACCACCCAGCAAGACGAAGAATAATAATGAACGCATTGTTCAAATACAACAAACTGGACCAGCACATTTGAGTGTTAAACAACCAGAGGAGTCGAAGAATATTGAAAATGGAGAATCTGACAAACTGGAGAAAAAATAAATTACAATAGTTTTGTTTATTCTCAAATTTTTTTATACCTACGTAGTGCATAAAATATTTTAGATATTAATTTTTCATTACAAGGATTTCTTTCATATTAAAGATAAGTTTATAGTTCAACATTACATATGTGAGTAAGTGTGTAGTAGATACGAGTAGTTATTAAAAGTCTTCATTCCTAGTTTGAGAAAAAATAAAACTACTGTGTAGTAATTTTACTCGGAACATTCTCGTGTTTTTAATTAGTGCTTTTTGGGAATTGGTACAATTAGTTAAAAAATTTTCAATGCACTAGTTATCGTAAAAATTTTTATTTCTTTTTATTACAAATACATTCGAATTGCGAATGGCATCGTCTATGTCACATCAAGACGACAGTAAATTGTCACTGGTCTACTCTTTATCGGCAACAATTGGGTCTTATTGAGAATCTCATACTAATATCTAAGACTGTGTTAACTAATCAAGCATGTTAATAGAAGTGAATTGTCGACAAAGAATAGGCAACCATTCGCAACAAGGGAGATTGAAGTTGATTACTGAGACATAAACCCTTGCTGGGTTGGTATGGTACTTATCGTGATTGGTGTTTTTCGACTTCAAATTCGTATGTATGTCCAGGCTGTGCAAACTGGCTCCAGAGTGCCAAACATCAATCGGCTTCTTTTATGTATGCACATATGTACATTAATAGTGCAATTTAGTAAATTTTGACGATCCGACAATCTTAATTTTTGTCTATACATTTTGTCGCTTAAAATAACGATTGTGTGATTCCAAAACTTATTTTTAACGATAGGACGTAGCTGATATTTTCTGTTGATTTTTGTCGATAAAATTAACAGAACATAAATTATTGTCGCTTATACTATTTTTTTTTTTTGCCTGGGAGTGTTCTTGCTGGGTAGTTATACCGTGATCACAGTCACAGCTTAATTTCACTGCTGCTCTTCTTATTAGATTCTCTTAAAATAACAGAACTGCTACAAACAAAATACTGCTAAACTGTGATCACTAGGGAAAGGATTTTCGTGTAAATACATGTTTTTTGTCGTTGGTCGTAGATCAACATAAATAAAATATCTTTGCGAATCAACAAATTTGGAACAAAATGGCATCGATTTGTTAGTGCATATTTTTACATATTTTATAATAAATACATATTTTTGCATATTTCATCATAAATGTATATTTTTAATACATTTTTTAGTTTTTTCATGCTATAAATCAAATTTTGGTTTTTTTTTACTAGTTGTAAAGTAAATAAGAGCTGCAGTTTTTACGACTGTGTAAGAACAAAAAGTTGAAAACGAGAAAAATTTACGATCCTTTTTTTTGCGATACGAATCGATATTCAAAAACACCGTAGGACTCAAAGTTCAATACCTTGGCTTAAATCAAGAATATCAATACCATTAAAAATTAAAGAAAGTAACAAGAGCATGGTATAATATCCCTTTTAAACCGCATTAATTTCATGTGGATATAAAGTGCTTTTGAAAGCTTTTTTGAGTGTTTCAGCCAGTGATACGATACGGATACAATCTACAGTAACTAGATGGGGGACGTGGCAGAAAGCTGTCGGATACTATATTTCTATTAATAAAATTAAAGAAATTTTTGCCAAAAAAAACTCCTTCATTTGCAACAAAAAAAAAATAACGTGTGCTTGAAGTGTACGTTAAATCAAAATTTTCATACAAAAACTGGTTTTAACGTACACTTAAGCACACGTTATTTTTTTATATGGGGCAAGTTTTTTTACTTTAACATTTTTTTCATTTTATTAATAGAAATATGTATGGTATCCGACAGCCTTCTTCCTAAATTAATATTTGTGAACACATAGTATTTCTTTCTTGTTCTTGTTTCTTGGCATATAGTATCCCAATTAGAGATTTTCGTTACTTTAACACCTCAAGTTGAATTAATTGAAGATGCGGTAAGAAATAAATTGAAATATATGCAAGAAATTATATCATTATATGTAGTTCTAACAACGAAAACTTAGTAACTGAATATTCCACAAACGAAACAGCAGCATTTAAATGCGAACCAATAACTTATGGCATTTTCCTTTCTGGAAAAAAATGTTAACTTATTACACTTTTCAATGAAAATTCGCAATAAAATGATCTCCTGAAATATACATTTTATTAGAATTTATTGTGTCATCCCTTGCGAGCTTAAATTTTTTCTTTAAACGAACGCTAAATTGTATTTTTTAATAACAAGTTAAAAAATGTTACACTTTTTCCAGAAAAGAAAACGGGATTAATTTTTATTAAATGAAATTTTTTTCAGAAAAATTCGTCAAAGATTTACCTTTGACAATTTAAAAATAAACATTTATTCATAATGTATATTTTTTATTCCATATTTTGTATTCCATATGATTTGACGAAATATTTGTTTAAAAAGCATTGAAGCTGAGCTTTTTAAGTTTGCTAATGTTTATGTTTTTTAAGTATGCTAAGAAAGCAATGAAGCTGATTTTTTTAAGTTTCTAATGTTCTTAAGTGTTGGAAAAAAAATTGATAAATGCATATTTTATTAGTTTTAAATACATCTTTTTATATTTTTACTGCATATTTTATGTACATAAAACGTGATTTTAAATGCATGAAAATCCTTTCTCTAGTGATCACAGTCACAGTTTAAAAGAACAGCAATTTAGAAATCACATTCAGAAGGAGCGATATTATTAAAAAATCACGTTATCGCTCATCACTAGTTCATACTAATATCTTCCAATTTCTGCCATAAAAAATCGTTTTTGGAATGAGAAAGTTCAAAGATCGGCGAGAAGCAATGAGCGCTTTTAAGATAAAAGTTTCTACTCAAGTCGACCCGCCTGCGTTGTGGAAACAGTAAAGGTATTCACGTCAAAAGTTGCACTGGTGCGAAAAAGCAAAATTGCAAAATTTTCAAAAAATATAAAAACAACCACATAGAAAATTATTTTGCACAAATGATGCAAAATTCTCAGGGTCTGAGTAAGTGCAAGATTATCAGGGTAAATTTTGCAAAGTTGTGCAACTTTTTATGGCATTGCCAATCCAAAAAACTTGACATAAAGTACTTAAAAACTCAACCATACAGCAAATTACAACGCAGAAATACCAAATTTTTTTTCTTTTAAATGAAAAAACAAGTGCAAGATATTTTCGGACCAAATTAATTAATTAAAAAATTATGAAATAAAATTTTTTTTAAATTCTTAGCTAAAAATTATAAATACATGGACGTTTACATTGACTTTTTTGTTTAAGCAGTCAGGCGACTTTTTGATAATTAATTGTTCAAAGCTTTTTGTTTGTTGATCCGTAGCAGTATTCCAATAAAGTAATTAATTTTTAATTCAATCCGAAAACTTAAATAAAATTTATGTAGAAGGCAATCATGAATAAAATTCCGCGAGAAATTTTTCCAGGGGAAAAATTCCAACTAATAGCAAGTAATAGGCAAAGAAATTCTAATTTGAAAAATGAGAAATTGTTCGCGAAATTTTATTCATAATTGCCCTGATAATCTAGAATATGTTTCTATGATTTAACAAATAATTTACGAAGCTATTTTTTAGGATATCAATTACTGCAATATTCAAACTATTGCAAAATAAATAATTTTACAATGTGGTGATTCAATAATTCACGTATTTTTCTAACAACAGACTGGGTTAAAAATTTTTTTCAAATGCTTAAACAAATCGGCGTTAAGCCGTTCAGCCGCCGCCGCCGAAAATATTTGTATTTCAGACGCCGCCGAAATTTTTTGCTCGGCTTGCTACTCTGCCTATGGCCTAAATCGTTATTACAATTTTGTTAAATAATACCAATACTATTAATATTGATATTCTTATTAGTGAATTAATTACAGAATAATTCAGCATTTAAACAAACTCTTTAAAACAATTAAGAAACATACGAGTACAATATATCATTGCACATATTGTGTTGCTTGATAGACAACGAAACAAAATGGGTTGCTCACGTCAGAAAATGCAATTATGCTTTTTTGCACAGTTGCAATATTTGAAGTGAATACCTTTAGTGAGTTACTATTTTTTATACAATGGTTTGATTTTAAGTTCACTTACGTCCCTTTTCACAATGTATGGTTAAGAGTTAACGTGAACTTTAACTGACCGTTCTTCATACAAAACTTGCCGTTAAAGTCCCTGTTATCTTTTAACCATACATTGTGAAAAGGTACGTAAAATGAAAGGATTCGTATTAATTTAATTCGATTTGAACACTATGGCAAAAAACTAACATTTATGCTCAGAAAGCCCAATTTCGCTTTATTATATCAAATAAGTATGTAGGTAAATATGTATGTATATGTATAAAAAATTGTTTTAAATAATTAGGTACTTACTTGGATAAAGTTCTCTTTGAAACTAATTAACGAAATGCCCGAACCAATTTATGCAAATTTATTTAAATTAGCCAAAATACACATACATAGATAATTACATATGTAAATTTCGTCGCATTAACACTTTCATTTAATTACATACTTTTTATTTTAATTTTTTTTAAGGCTTTATTAATACTTTTATTTATTAACACTTTTATTTTCTTTTATTAAAATAATAGAAAGTTATAGGTATTTTATGCACACATTAGATTTTAAATTTTCTGACAAAAATTACTTTGATTTCATTTATTTGCCTCTTTATTTTTACTTTTTTTAATAAAAAATTGCTTTTCTGAAGGTCTTATTAAATACATACATGACTACGTACATTAGACCGTATCGAAAAAAAAAGTTATCCGTACACCAGCGAATATAAAGTATTGTTCCAAAATTTAAAAAAAAAATTTTTTGCGGAACGTAGGGGTTGCATTTATAGTTTTTTCGTTATATCTTCCATATTTACAGTCCGATCTTAATAATTGATATACCTATAGTTTTTGTCTTAAGAAGGCCAATATTTTTGCTCTTAGGTCCATTGACCTCAAGTGTACCGTTCTAGAGCTTACCCCTCAAATCTCATTTCCTACCACCCAAATGTGACACCCTAATGTTAGAAATTTATAGATCACGAAAAATCATAAAACTTTTGCTAAGAAAAAATTTCGATAATTACAGCACAACTATTTAAAAAATTCTTTTTTAAATTCTTTGTTGCAGACCGTTGGGGGGTAAGCTCTAGAACGGTACACTTGAGGTCAATGGACCTAAGAGCAATATTGGCCTTCTTGAGACAAAAATTCGATATATCAAACTTTAAGATCGGGCTTTAAATATGGAAGATATAACGAAAAAACTATAAAGGCGACCCCTACGTTCGGCAAAAAAAAATTTTTTTTAAATGTCCTTGGAACAATACTTTATATTTGCTGGTGTACGGAGAACTTTTTTTGTTGCCTCTTGCGAGAGACGCTCTAATGTACATACATACTAGAGATGTATTGAATGTAAATTTTTTAATATTCGCGAATACGAATATTTCAAACGATATTCGCGAATACGAATACGAATATTTGAAACGATATTCGCAAATACGAATACGAATATTATATGCAATATGAAACATTAAAAAATTGTTATGAAAAAGGACTTCACACTCTTGTTTGCGTACTTTAAAGGTAGTAAAAAGTACCCAAAATTATAATGATCGTCATTAAATAATATTTAAAAATGATACAAAGCACAAATTTCAATAAAAAAAATTTATGTATTTGTACAAACTAAAATTTTTAGTCTTTTATTAAAATTTCGTTTAGGATTTATGCATTTATTTATTTAATTTCTTTGGAAAAATATTCGCATTCGTATTCGCCTGAAAATGACCGAATATTCGTGCATCACTAATACGTACTATGTATGTACATATTTACAATATCATTATACTTTTTTTTCTCATCACACAAAGCAATTTTACTTCCACGGCTTGGAAACCCACACGGGTTCATGTTACACGGGTAACATGATTTTTTTAATTGAACTATCACTAACTTTACAAAGTCATCGAACCGGACACGGCAAAGATATTTTGGTAACTGAATTAAATTCTTCTCATTCTCCAATAATGCAAGTAAAATTTATTTAGTAAATACATACACACTCATATATGTATGTATGTACATATGTATATATATACAGGGTGACCGATGACATTTTTAAAAATGTAGCAAAAAATAGGGTATTTATAAAAAAAGGGGCAACATTAAAAAAACGAGACAATTATTTTTAATGTATTATTATAGGTATAATTTCCTTGAAAAAAAGGGGGACAAAAAGTGGCAAGGCAGTCGAAAAAGTGGCAATTTGCCACTTTAGTTGGTCAAACGGTCACGCTGTATACATATTTAAGTATGTCCCAAACAAATCAAATTAACGAAACACTGTCACTCACGTTCGTTTGAAAAAGCGTTCCAATATCTTTGGACCTGAGTATTTACGTACGTACTTACATATGTATGTGGATATTTTATGCAACGTGGTCTGCTTTAACTTGGAGCGATTTTCCGTCACTCCGCGTAAAATTTATTTGAAAAAATGCTGGCTTCTTGAGAGTATCGAAGGAAACACTGGAGAAGGTACATAACCGTGGCGTGGGATAACTGAAAATCGTTCCAAGTCCTTGTAACTATTATTCGTTTGGGCTTACTCATGGTGTACATATGTATGTACATATGTAATAATCTGTACAATAAGAGATTATTAAACTTTACCCCTGCAAACAATATATGAGACTACGTGGTCCAATCTAGATCAAAGGGACTAGTTACATCATGCTCCCATGTAATGCAGTCATGGATCATGTCGTTTTCATACAAGTATTCAGTGCTGCACGACAAGTGTTCGTGTTTAAACAATATTTAAAATAAATCGACTACTTTGAGGTGATTTATCCATATACAAAATGTTGGGTAAGTCACGTATAAATTAACATGATTTGCACAAATCATCATGATTTTTCTAAATCATGCCGGTGGAAACATACTATTAGGTGTCGTAAAAATTAAAGGTACTGGCCGGGCATCGATGCCGAAATAGAAAATATAGCTGGAAACTGTGCCGACTGTGCGCGAAATGCTCTTAATCCACCAAAGTTCCGACAACATCACTGAGAGTACCCCAAAGGTCCTTGGGATCGTATCCATGTGGATTTCGCTGGGCCATTTGAGAGCGCGATGTTGCTAATTGTAACCGACGCATTCAGTAGCATCACAAACTCTACCAGTACCGCCGCAGCATAAGTGTACTTGACGAACTGTTTGCTGCTTATGGGGTACCAGTTACTTTAGTCTCAGACAACGGTACATGCTTTACGTCCACTGAATTTCGAAACTACCTTAGTATGATTGGTGTTAAATATCATAAACGTACGGCACCCTACCACCCTTATAGTAATGGGCAGGTAGAAAGATACGTTCAAAACGTTAAAAACACTTTAATAACTATGGGCACTACTAGACGCACACTTCAGGCGAACGTAAACGAATTTCTGGGGCAGTATAGAAAGGCCCCACATTCAACAACAGGTCAATCACCAGCACAAATGCTTTTAGATCGGTCTATTCGTACAAGATTAGATCTCGTATATCCGAATGATATTCCCAGTAAAGTTATGCAAAAACAATATATGCAATTCTTGCCAAAGTACCGAAAGTTTGAAGGGAGAAAGGTACAATTCTTGTCAGGCAACCCGAGAATGCCAAAGTGGATTTTTGGTACAATATCCACAAGACTGGGAGACTTACATTACGAAATTAACTATAAAGGCAAACTGGTCAAGCGATACATTGACCAAATAAGTTCGAAGTTCGAATGTGGCCAGTGAAAGTGAACAAGCATTAAATAATAACACAACAGTCTATATTGAGTTTTATACCAAGTACGCTTTCACCAAGTGAAATGTCACCCAGTGAAATGTCAGGAAGCGGCTTACATTACTTTACACCACCTCAAACCAATACCAACTCATCACCTGGTAGAAGTACCCCCCAAAATTCTGGCCGAGAGTGGAACGCAACGCCAACACCACTGCAAACGCAGCCTCAATCAGAAGTAGCGAATTCAGAATTGTCAGTAGATCTTGGGAGCGCTGTGCCGTTACGCAGATCTTTGAGGGTCAGAGAGAGGCGTCTCATTTACACACCGTAGAGGGAGAAGTATTGTTGTGTATATGTATAGTTTTTTATTATTATTAATTAGTTTTTTATTTTGCTTAAACAATTTTTAATATATTTACATATTTAATATATTAAGTTTGTGTTTGTCCAGTTTACACAAAACACGGTGATATTTTAAATTACATACATATGTGGTTATTTTAAAGATTAAATGTAAGTGCAATGAATAAGACATATTGTTATTTTTGTTTAATATAAACTTTATTTATTTATTTATTAAACATATTAATGCAAAGTAAATTTGCATAATATGGTGTTGCACAAATATGGGCGGAGTAACGTCGACCATATGCCCAAGATGGTATTAACAGTATTTTAAAAGGTTTTGTGACTGACTGTACACGACCTATGCCTTCACATAGGAAGTAGGCAACGTGGTTGTTAAAGAAATTCCACAAAAAACCGCAAGATTATACGGTTATCCGTGGCAGATCAGTCAACGAGTGCGAGCGAGACGAAAAACTCTCGAAGGCCAAACAACACACACAAGCCTGACCGCACTTAAGAAATAATCACGATGACGCGAGAGATGTTCCCCGACATAGAGCCACCAGAGCTGCTTAACGACTGTTAATATAAACTTATTTTTTGCTTTTATTAATACTTATATGGTTGCCAGATTTTAATAAAGAATCATCCCTGAAGAAGTTGGAAAAATACCAACGAAACGTAGGATGGAAAAATAAATTTTTAATGAATAATCTATTATTTATTTAAAAATATAATTTTAAATGACCTTGAAAGCCTGATTTTTGGGGGAAAAACCAAATAACATCAAAATCATTAAAATTTTCTAGTCAATTAAATTACTCAACAAAATTATTTGTTAAATTATATTATAACGGAATACGCACATGTAGAAGAAACAGAAGAACTCGCATTTTGTGTGTATTTATTATTTGCTTATTTAAAAACGATTTGCTCTTTAGCTGAGTGGTAAGTACTTTAGTCTATTAATCAAGAGATTGCCGGTTCAACTCATCCAAACATCTTTAAAATTTAACAAAAACAAAATTCTAAAACAAAAAGTATAAAAAAATACAAACAAAGAAACAACACATTAGAGTTTGAAAAACAAATTCATTAAAAAAATTATTTTTTTCTGTTAACAACTCAATTGTTAATAATACAATAATTTTAATTGGAAATAATTGAGTTAATTTTGTTTTCTTATGTTACAAATGTGTGTTTGTATTAACAAAAATCGTTGTAGGTACAACAACACTATAGGTAACATACATATGTAAAAATATTTTATTTAACTTGATCAATATTATTTTTAACTTTTTAGTGCTTATTTTTGAAGTCGGTTTAATCTTTTTTTAAAAAGTTTTATTTTTAGCTTTTTAGTGAAATATAGTATTAAATTTCATAGGGCGTGGCTACGCCCACTTTTTTTAACAAGATTGTGTATTTTTAAGAGTTCAAGGTGTGTGCCAAGTTTCGTAAATATTGGTTAAGTACAAGCACGTGAAATATACTAAAATTTAATAGGCGTGCCCGCCCACTTTTTTGAACGCAAGATTGTGCCTTTATTTAAGCTTAGGCTGTGTGCCAAGTTTCATAAAAATCGGTGAAATAGAACCACGTGAAACGTTATAATACATTTTAATGGGCGTAGCCCCGCCCACTTTTCCATTTTTAAAATTGTGTAATTTCAAGAACCAAAGATGTTTGCTAAGTTTCGCAGCAATCAAATAAGTAAAAGATCGTAAGATCAAGTTAAAAAAATTGTGGGCGTGTTCCTGCTCACTTTTTTTAATGGGACCAAAGGGAAACTAAACCGTCTCAGACAACAAAAAACGTTTTACAATTGATCTAAAATGCACCTAGTTATGAACCTACACCCTAAAAAAAAATAGAGACGAATTGTTAACCTCCTTCTTTTTTTGAAGTCGGTTAAAAATAAATTAAAAAATATATATGTACATCTCTTGTTAGTTATAACATCATTTGATTTCTTTAAACAAATTTCTATTTGAAATTTTATATTTCTTTTGAAAAATTATGAATTAGGTATGTGATGAAAAACGATTTAGACACAAAACCAATGTGAAGACGATACCAAACTGATATTTACATGACAACAAAAACAACATTTTGAAAATTTTAAAAGACCTTCTATAAAAAGCAAAAATTTTAAAAATGTCTTTATTTACTTTGGTGACGTGATTTAGACAATGAAAAATCTTTCAACACTTGCCATTTGCAATTAAAATTCAGCACTCAATAACCATGGTAAAATTATCAGGCATAATCTGAAGATCACATTTTTCAAATCACTATAGTGATTTTAAAAGTAATCAGGTATGTGATGGAAAACGATCGTTTTCAAAACTATCGGTTTGAAAAGGTGTGATGAATTTCGTCCGATTTTGAGTGCTTTTTAAGCCAATCTCAAACTACAAACTTTTAAAGAGCACGCTAGAGGATGAAATATAAACAATATATTAAGGGGATGAAAAGAAATTTATCAAAATTTACTGGAAAAACTATTAAAAGCAAATTTTAAAATAACAAAAACTGTATCTAGAGAAGATGCGATATGTTATAAGCGGCTGGACCGATTTTCTTAAAACATGACTAAGAACCCTCTCGATCAATTCACCTTTCAAACAGAAAAACACATAAATGAAGATCGGTCCAGCCGTTTGGTCTCTACGTGGACACGGACAGACACACCGATACACAGGGGGCAAATCACCGCATTCGAAATCGAGTACTTTGTCTTCGAAATGTTGTTAACGTGGATCACGGCAATCGTTAACGAAACGTATCTACTCGAAGTTGCACTCGATTGGTAGTCTACTATCGAAAACAAGTAAACTCTTAGCTTTTTGCCTCGAAACAAACCAAAGAAACAAAACAAAGGAAAAAGAAAGAAGTATGTAATCAAAATATAAGTATTTTCCGGATATTTTCGAACAATTAGTTTAGAAAATACCTATAATTTAATTTAATTTTAATTGTTTTTAAGGAAAGTGAATATCAATACAAAAATTGTACAATAGGCAGTGCAAAAAAATAAATAAGGGAAAAATCATTTCCAGAACAAATACAAATAAAGTTTTGTTTTTCTTATTAGGTCTGTCTGCGTACTTTTCCAGTAGCAAACACTCAGTCAACTTTTTTGGGAGAGTAAAACCAAATTTACTCTGTCGACTGAAAATATCGTAAAAAGTACGCAGACAGTATCCAGTGAAATCTTACAAGAAAACAGCTGATCAGTGTGTAAACAATTGAAATAACACAGCAAACGAATTTTAGCCAGAAAAATAGCATTATTGGAATCATTGGTTCTGCTTTTACGCCACGGTCGCACTGTATATTTGGACGTTTCTAGCATGAAATAAAGTGTTTTGTTTATTATAATTTATTATAAACGTTAAAAATCAACACAATTGTAACTATTTGCCTCTGCCATTGTTAAATTTCTATTTTCTTTTCACAAAAATTATTTCATTCAAAAAGTAATAAAAACAGCTGTTCAAATTAGTTGCAAAATCTTGCAAGAAATTTCTCCAGTAACATTTTGCAAGTTCTCTAACTTCCAACTGTCAAAAAGTTCTCTTTTTGGCTCTCTCGCTGCAAGAGATTAGAAGTACGCAGACAACATTTTGTAAGATTTTGCACAAAATGATGCAAAATATGTGTACGCAGACAGACCTATTGTCTTATGCTAACAGCAATGTAAAAAATAGTAGTAAGTGACATAAAATACGATCGAATACCGTGATCCAAAAAATTGTAGCCGTCGAAATAATTCTCTACACGAACGTGCACTAGATTTCGAGTGCCGTGATTTGCCCCCAGTACAAACTTATAACAGCCCTTTTTTAGTCGGAAGTTAATGATTAACAAAACGACTATATCAAACACACACACTTTTTATCGTTTTCAAATCGGTTTTGTGTCTAAATCGTTTTTCATCACATACGTGAATTATGGCCATGCAGATATTTGTTCGCTTTTTTTTAATTTTTCTATTGCATAGAGCATTAAATATCATTTCATTTCACAACCACTATTAATTTTCAAATCACTAAGAGATTTGAAAAATGTGATTTTTAGAACATGCCTGCCGGTATACGATTGTAAAATTATTTATGGAATTGTACCATGACTGTTCCCTTTACTTAAAGCAAGTTAAATACTAGCATTAAAATGATATTAAAGGTAAAACACATTTCAATTACATAAAAAGTACAAAAAAATTAATTTGCTTTATTTTTTGCCAAGAATTCATTCTGTACATAAACGGTAGACTACACGGTAGCATAGGTTAGAATTAAACAAAAAGAAAAAAATAACAGAATGTAACAAAACTAAAAAAATTAAATAAATTGAATTCATGAGCAAATTATTAAAATTACATATGATTGATGTATGTATACATAGGTATGTATGTATGTAGTATAAGAACTTGACGGTTTCATATAAATAAAAAAAATAAAAAAAAGAGATATTTCACTTGGCAGTTTCAGCTTTTTCGCCGCCATTTTCATGAGCCTGTTGCTGTTTAATGGCTTGAGCCTGGTCGGGCTGTTTAACGTTCAAGTGAGCCGGTCCAGTTTGCTGAATCTGAACAATACGCTCATTGGTATTTGCAGATTTATTTGGTGGTGGCGGAGCTTTTACAGTAAGAACGCCATCAGAAGAAACTGTTGAAACAACATCTTTTGGATCATAATCTTTTGGTAGTGTATATTTGCGCACAAAATGACGTTGTATAAGACCGTGGTCATCTTCACGTTCCTCATGTTTGCCCTCAACAATTACTGTATTATCCACGGTTTTTACACTCAATTCACTCGGCTTAAATTGCGACACATCCATGCAAACTTGAAAACCATCTTTGCCAATGGATGGCAAGAGGGCAGTGCTACCAGATGATGAATCACTTCTATCTTTTTGCTGACGTTGGCGTCTGTTTAGCAAATATGGCGCATACAATGAAGAACGTTTAGGCATCAAATGGTGTCCCGCCGCATGGGACAAACGTGGACGGAATATATCCACTGGATTGATGCCAAGACCAAAATCGTCATCCAATAAACGATCCCAATCGTCCACGAAACCATGATGGTAATCGGTTTCCAAACCACGAGCCAAATTCACTAACAGTGGTACAAGAGACATTTTGTTTTAACCTTTTTTTTTCTTTTCTTTTGACTTGGTGTATAAAACGATGAAACAAAATATTCTTTAGCGACGTTAATTTTATTTCTATATTTCTCAATGCAGACTTGTTTGCTTTTGGTATTCAACTGAAGAGAACTTGCTTGAGCTTTTAGTTTTTATACCCAGTTGAGAGTTTTAAGAGAAGTAAGTATTCCATGTTTGGGAAAAAGTTTCTAGAACTTTTGCTCTTAACTAGAAGTTTCTAGTAGAATTTGTAACGTTTCTCTTGAGTTTTGCAGCTGATGGAGAGTTAAGAGCATTCTCAACTCCAAATTTTAAATGAAATTAGATATAAAGAGAAATATTTTCTTTCAATCAGCGTTGCCGATTTCTGTGTAATTATCCAAGAATGGGACAAATAAATTTTTCTTGAACTATTTTGGGAGCATAAAATTTTTTATGTAATTTCGCTCCGAACATTATTTAATTAAGGATCATTTCATTTAAAAAATTGTGCTCCGTACATTTACTAATAAGTGTTTTTATAATCTTTTTAAATTTTTTGTTTTTCTATACTTGTCTTTCTTGGAGATGATATTTTTCTTTTATTTTCGAGCTTTTCAGTAGACAAATTTTCCAGAAAATCAAAATTAACAAAAACTTACATGAAGAATAAAGCTACATATGTACAGACGATTGTCAGATCTTACAATATTGTCAGAACTGGCAATGTGCTGACAATGTACTGGCAATCGAAAATTGCCAGTACAACATTCCTTGTCAGTTCACACGGTTTTAAGAAAATCTTACAATTTATTGCTAGACGGTTGTATGGCAATACATTTATGTGACAAAATCCTCAGTAGAAAAATTGCCAGTTCACACGATTGTCATATGCACAGATTTTCAGATCTATTGTTATGCGTTGCCAGACTCAAAACATTTGTTAGAAATTGTTAAATATCAATCGTTTGTGTTTGTTTTAAATGTAAAAAGTGAAAGTATAAATTATTATGGACCATAAAGGAGCAATTGCAATGATTTTGTGTGCATATATTTTATTATAAACTTTTTCTTAAAAAAAAAGCTTGTGCAGTGTTGCCCATAGAAAGAATTATCCTACAATGACGCCATTGTCAGATGCATTAACTTCGCACATCTGACAATATTGAAATGTCTGACAAATATCTGGCAATAATTTTACAATGTGTTCACACGATTGTAAGATGTCTGACAATTTGTCAGCTGCTAGTTTTGCAATGGAATGACGATGCTTTTTCTGGCAACGACGTCAGACAAAATTTGTCAGTTCACATGGTTGTAAGAAATTTTGAGCACATTTTACTGACAATATCAGCACAAAGGGATCATCATACTGGACCCAAGTGAGCTGGACTATAACTTTCTTTCCTTACCAGCAGCCTGCTAACCTAACCTACTGACAATATTGTAAGATCTGACAACAGTCTGTACATAGCTTAAGAAGTGCTTAAGTTGTCGTCTGGTACCATCGCCATCACCACCATCAAAAATTGCAGTATATAGCCTACAGTAATACCTAATTTACATTCAGAATTTTTTCACAAAATTAGTGCATAGAAACTTTTTTATTTGGTAACAGGAGGCCGGAAAACAAATCAGATAAAAAAGTTGCTGAAAATACTTCAAATTCATGTCACGTTATTTTTTATAAACCACTCTTTTTATATATTTTAAAGCCTTGTGCTTCTTATAAGGAGCGAAAGGAACCAATATATATATAAATATATATATATATATATATATATATATATATATATATTTATATATATATATACATATATATATATATATATATATATATAAATATATATATATATATATATATATATATATATATATATATATATATATATATATATATATATATATATATAATATATATATATATATATATATATATATATATATATATATATATATATCCGAGTAAATTTTTCGTTTTCAAAAAATTAATAATGGTCCTGAAGACGTGTTTAAAATCATACATCGGAATATTCTGTCAGATATGCTATTTGAAACTATATAATAGAAAAATTAAAAAAACTTAAAAAATATTTTTATTATAGGAGTTAGTTTTCTAAGATCGTGCGATTTTAAGTCGATTCAAATTACAGAACAGGGCCGATACTCTCTTATATAGCGCTGCAATTACCGAAGAGAAAAAATTTTGTTGTTGACATATCGCTAACTTTATTGATACTGACCGATATAAGAGCAATATTATCTTCAGTGCGTACTCTTTGCATACGTATTAGTGGACTAATGTTCAAAAAATTAATCTGGTGCAAAATTTAGTCACAACAGCTTGAAAAGTGCGATCTATTATGGACATTATTTACGAAACACATTTCTCACACACCTCGAATTTTGCTAATAAAATTCAATGATTTAAAAGTGTTGTTCATTTGTTAGTGTATTCATGGTGAAATGGGAAACCTTTTGGATTTGCCACAAGTTACGAATATTTTTTGCACTGAAAAAACAAATAGCAAGTAGTACGAGTAATAAAATCACAAACACAACATTTGTTTTTTGTAATTTATAACATTTTGGATAATTTTGAAGGTTCGTCTGTATAAAATTGAATTTAGATTTCGGCAACACTGCTTCCAATGCACATGTACATGTGTATGCTACGTAGTTGTATGCAAGGCTGCCAGACTAATTCCCATTTGACGAGTTTTGTTCATAATTACATGATTCTGTCCGAATTTGAGAATTTTTTCAAATCGAAAGTTAATCAGGGGGGTTATTATGCAATTCGATTCGAAACGGAAACTGTTCGAATTGTAAGGTTAATAAGATACGAATTCGAACAGTTTCCGTTTCGAATCGAATTACTTAATAACCCCCCAGGTGTGTCACAGAAACCATGTCGGTTTTGCTGATTGTCTTGTCATTTTTGCAAACCAATGTTGGTTTCATTTGGTGTCATGAAAGCAAGTTGGTGTTGTTAATTTCGAATGTAACTAAAACCAATTATCGAATCAGCTGTTGCTCAATTTAATTTAATTTAATTATATTTATATAATTATTTATATATTTATATATTTAATTTTACTTGTTTTGCAAAAAATAGAAAAAATATTGTTTTCATTACAATATCAATAAAATTAATTATATTTCATTACATAATAAAGAATAAGTGGTCATAAACAAATTAAAGTGACATCAGCAGTTGTAGCATTTTTGTTATTAGAATAAGAGTGCTTAGAAAAAGTCTGAGGGATTGCATCACTGCTGGTCACCGAGAGAAATGTATTCACGTATGTATGTAAGTAAGTATATTCATTTATTTATATAACAAACCGATTGCAGTTCGACACTCTAGCGGCACTGGCCAGCTACATATTAATTGCATCAATCCATCTGATCTGCTCAAGAAACTGTAAGTATATTTTATTTTGCGCTTATGTACATATGCTAAAAGCTGCTTTGCAGATTTGAAGCCAATTATCGTTTAAACAAGGAAGCATTTGCTATGGAACCGATAGTCTAAAATATTCTGGTTTTGAAACAAAAGACTTCGTTACCGCTTTTATCGGTAGGATCTTATCAAATATCAGCCATTAACGATATAAGTCGTCTATATAGAAACATAGTGATAATTTTAGGTAATGTGCTCTACGTTATGGATCGGTTCATTTATCAATAGTGGGTCCGATTGGAAACAGTCATCAATTATAAATGCAGATCAAGATCAATACAATACATAAGTACATACATATGTATATGATTTCTTCTACAGTTACTTGCAATGAGTATTATAGTATACCATAAAATATGTGAAAATATTTAATTTATTAAGCAATCATTTAAAAAATAAGTAAATTTACTTAAATTTTTACAAAAAAATAAAAATAAAAATACACCCAAATGAAAACTGACAGCTGTTAGGTGCTTGGTTTATTTTCAATAACAAAACCGATAACATTGGTTTCTATGACACCTAAAACCAACATCAATTACATTCGAACATAAAAACGACAAAATTGGTTTTCATGACACCAAAGCATTTTTTCGTATCGTTTTCAAAACCAATTCTGATAACATTGGTTTCTGTGACACCCCTGAATTTCTTAGTTTTAATACGAACATGTTTTTTTATCTATTTTTTAATTAAAAAAAGGAAAAAGAGGACAGTAATGGGTGACACCATTCGATACTTTGGCCTAAATGTGGGCAACGCACGAACTGCTATTATAAACAACAATTAATTATGAGTGTTGTATATTTCTTAAACTTTTTATTTTGAATTATTCATTACATGCTGTTACATTATTATCGAAAAAATCATGTTTTTTTCTATACCGTGAAGTACTCGTTATTAAACTATTAGACTATATAACTAAAATTGACTGCATATTATTATGTACATATCGCTCGTTTATTAAAACAATGTCACAATTCAAAAAATGGGATTTTTAAGTTAGTGATGCAGAATAATTGGATATAAAAATGGATATATGTAAGTTTTTAATTATATTGGAATTTATGATACGAAATTAAAATCCGTGTGAACGGAAAATTTCATTCGGAAATTGTCACATGTGCAATTCATGATAAGGCTGATTATGTAAAAATTTCATACAAACATAAATTTTTAATTCAACTCTTGAGAGGAAAATAAAATCTTTTTCCATTAAGTTGTGTGTAAACTTAAAACTTTAAAATTTGGAAAACTAGTTTTTTTGAGTTGTGATAGGCATTCATTTATGCATAAATATTTAAATATATTTGTACATGCATATGCATAAATCGCACTCAATCAACAAGAGGGTATTAAGTAAAACTTTTTTACTTTTCACTCTGTGCAAGAAATAAACTAACAACATCAACATCTATCTACTGTAAAAATTACAACCTATTTTGACTACTCTTTTGTTGATAAAATTTGTTTTACTTTATAATTTTAATTCGAAATGCGACTGTTTTTATGATAAAATTGCTAAAAAAAAATTTATTTTTGAGTATTTTCGATATAAAGATATTCTTCCCCAGTAATTGCAATATTTTAAAATAAAAACAATGTTAATATATTTGCAAATGGAATTTGCTTATTAAAATTTGATGTATTTGGATTTTCAAATTCTCCTAAAATGTAACCACAAACAGTTTTCAGTCTCTTCGAAAATTTTAATACCCTCTTGTGATCAAGTGCGATACGTATACATTTAAAGTAGGGATGTAACGAATACCGATTGCGATATATCGGCGATATTTCGATATCGGCGATATTTTACTGTCTATACCGCGATACTTCTTAAATTTTTTAGAGCTGTTTTGATCAAACAATTTAATTTTCAACGATTTTTTTGCATAAAAACTAATAGAAATAACATATAAGGCAGAACATAAAGTCTAAACAGAAAAATTAAACGTTTCTTTTATTTTGCTTTGCACCATAGTAGTGAAATGTTCTCTCAATGTACATATGTATTTAAAAAACAATTTGTTTTTTGTTAAGAATAAATCCAAATATCAATTTAAAATTTTGTATAATAAAAAGTTTTGTTAATTTTAACTTAAGCTCAATATGCGTATCGGTATCGTCGATATTTCTTTTTGAGTATCGGTATCGGATCGGCAAAACCGCCGATACTTCCCTAATTTAAATCCATACTACATACTAAAAATTAGTTAACGTTCTCTTAAAATCGCTAGTTCCTCCGGCAGAGCATAAATTCTTAATTGTTTCTCAATTATCAGATCTTGCAAATGTGACAACTCCTGTGGCACATATGTGGCTCCATCTATATATAAAGCCTTGCTCCAAGGGCATTCGTCTAAGGCAGTAAGTAGGCATTTTTTACATGATTCAAACGTACAATTCAGGTCGGATAAACAACTTAAATAGCAACGCCAAAACAAAGAGTTTCGCTGCAAAGTGGAATATAAACACATAGATGACACTGAACTGCTTAAAACTGTATCGTTGTGTATTAAAACTTTAAAAAGATTTAAAATTCGTTGTCTCACCAACTTTTCGTGATATTGAATATCATTGTGAAGCACAGGAAATAGTGGATGAGTTTTTATAAAAGAACTAGAAGTTAGAGAGTTTATGAAACGACAACGTGCCAAAGATATGAGATATATAACTGATTTAATACAAGGATTTAATTTTATGAAGCCTGCTCTTAGCCTATACCAAGGTACAGACTGTTGACAGCCCCATTTCTGCAACAAGTACAAATTATTAGGATATTCTTGTAGACCATCGTAAATAGTTTGCTGTATTAATTTATGTGATACATAACTGTTTCCTTTAGGTAGTTGTAGTATTTTAATATAAATTTCATAAATATTTTCTTTAAGGAAACGATGACGAGGATTGTTATGTGTTTTAAATATTTCTAATAGCTTTTGTAAATATTCTAAGCACTGTTGTTTTTGCTGTAGAGTGTAACAGAGTATGCAGTAAATACTTATTTGATTTAACGTATAATCGTTCATAAAGTGCTGCTCTAATAGCATAATTTCAACATTTTGTTCAATTCTTACGACACTACTTAATTTTTCCCTTATTTTACTTAAGGCTAAAAGTTTTTTGGCATTTGTTATACTTTCCAGCTGGCTGGGTTCCAAGTCCAAAGCATATAATGAAAGAATTTGGGAGGCCTTTTCATATTGCTCCAATTTAACTAGTATTTCGGCATAAGTCAGGTACACATAAGACAGCTCAGATTTTAAATTATCCTCTTTATTATATGCCTCCAGAATATTCTTAAAAATATTCTCTATATTTTCTAGAGGTGCTTCATTTACTAGTTCAAACAGCGCTAATTCGACATAAAGCTGCAGACAGTTGCGATTTTGGCGTTGTTTCAGTAGAACTTTGAAACGTTTTCGTGCCTGTTGTGTGTAATCTGATGAAAGTTTGCCGCTCAATTTTTCCAGTATTAAAAGAAATCTTTCAAAACGGCACCACAGCTGAAGAAATATTAATCTTTTTTGCTCATCGATCTGTTCATAAGACTGGGCACAATTTATCAGTAACTTTTTTAAACACTGCGAATAGATTTCATGGGCTATGGAGTTAGAGAGATAAGTAGGTGCATTGGCCATCTCTTTGCTTAGGCCAAACAAGCTGGCAAAAAATTCTTCATGGTCCCAAGAGCAAATATAATGGGGATTTACATACACCGCCAACAAGTCTTCTATGGCATCTGTATCGCCTTGCAACTGAATTGCCAATGTATGACTGCTAATAAAAGGTAGTTTCAAAAGCTTCAAAATTGTTACTAAAAGTTTAAATGAATTTTCTTGGGACTTCAAAGGATAAACATAATGGCAAATATCTTCATTGAATACTATACGCTGCGGGTCACTGCAGTTTGTGTTATTACATGGATAAGGTAGAAAATTAAAGCTCTGCCTCAACTTTTCTATTCTCAACCATATTTCATTCATAGGTAGTCCGGATTGTAGTATGATTTCTTCGTACTCCACCAAGGTTTGTTCATCTTGGGCATTCGGCTGAAGGTCTTCCAGAAGTTTAGCGCTCACAGCAACATTTAACTCTATAGCCAGTTTAATCAGAGCAAAAAACTGTTCGTACAAACCAGCTTGCCTGAGGAATAGACAACAATTGTAAAACAATTCCAACATAACAGCATCATTTACTTGTGTATTTGTTGATTGTTTGTGATTATGAAACATTTTCTTCATGCATCTTTCGTAGATACGTAAAACCTCAGGTACAGTGCAGCGTGCCATAGTACCTTGTGTACACATTATTAATGCCTGCCACAAAGTAAGACTATAGGGATCTTTGCTTAGCAAGGGTTCCAACATTTTACTAACATCATGAGATGTATAGGCCTGAGTTATTATGCCAATATATACTTTATATAACTCTTCCTTGCCCGGATGGTACGTCAAAGCTTTCTGAACGTAATCGAGCTTTTTCTCAGCAACTTTTAAGCGGGACCATTTATAAGGATTTTTATCTTGCAGAGCGATTAAATCCAGCCAATTTTCTAAATCTTGACACTTTTCTATAGTTTTGCGATTTAATTCACCCATTTTTGATGTGTATTCATTTTCATCCAAAGCATAAGTATAATTGCATGCACTCCGATTTTCTTTTGCATCTTCGTGTCGATACTTATAATAGCGTTTCTGCTTAGATTTCTCACTGCTGTAATTTCTGCCCAAGATGCGATATCCTACACGATATCTAGGACAAGCTGGTTTATGCAACGTTTTAACTGTATTATACTGTTTGGCTCTATTCTTATCTATATAGAATTCTTCTTGACCCGTAAAGTCGAGAAGGGGTTCAGGAGGTATCTCAATCAGAACTTTGCATGAGTTTTTATTTCTCAGTTTCTTAAGCGATTTTTTCAATTTCTTGGATTTACTAACTATTTCTTCATCTGATGATAAAGAGCTTGAGATATTTTCATCATTGCAATTTGAGTCTTGTGAATTTTCATCTGAAAAAACTTCAATTTGTTCGGAAGACTTACATTGAATTGATGTTAGGTTGGGGCCACTGATTGGAAAACTATTATTCTCTAGCCAAGTATTTTTGTCGTTTCCTGCGGATGATGATGTACTTGGCTCTTCACTTATTGTTTTAGATTTATTATCATCAATGGAATAAGCTGGAAAAAGTGACATCTTTTTATTTATCACAACCAAAAAAATCTTTAACTTTTATTATATTGGCAGTCACTTTAAAGTGTTAGCAAGCAGCTGTTTACTTCTTCGTATGAACACAGGGTTACAATGCTTTTTCAGTTGTCGATTCAGCACAGGGTGCAACACACATTTCATTTTAGTTCCCGTATGCTCAAAACAACGTTAGTTCGTTTTTTTTTAAATAATAAATTTCAATAAGATTTGAAACTAATACAGGCAAATCTCAGTATAACGAAAATCATTTATAACGACCTCCTGCCACAAAGTAAGACTATAGGGATCTTTTTCTCAGCAACTTTCAAGCGGGACTATTTATAAGGCGGCGTTGCATTATAGTATAAACGGACGGCATAACTCTTTTCGACCAGGGGTCGATTCTGTTTCTGTGAAATCGTGAAAATGAAAAATTAAATATCACTTCATTGAAAATGTGATTCTGATTTTAGTTCTTATGAGAACTACCTGTCAAATGAAGTGAAAATGATAAAATTTTTATCACTTAATTTTTATCAACGCAACAGTTACGTTTTATGAATGCGACCATTAACAACTTTAAAATTAAGTGCTATATTATTTTTAGTTTTGAGTTTCTTCTTTGCATATTAAAAAGAAAATATGATTTAAAGTTAAAACAGATTGTTCTTTAATGTTTGTTAAGCTCGATGTCGTTGTATTTAATTTAATTAATTTCTTCGATATTTCGTTAACAGTTTGTTAACATCGTCAGGAAATAAGCAATTGAAATTGATATTTTATAAATTATTAAATCGGTTTTGAATTATGTCATAAAATTTTTCGAAAATTGACTTTTTAAATGAAAAAACTATAGTAGTAATACAGGCGCATATAAATATAACTCATTCAAACATACATTTACATATATGTATGTATATACACATACATACCATGTACACATCTACACACATGTACATACATACACGCCCACATATACACAATAAATACATGTATATGTGTATCAACACATATACACCCGTATATACACACACATATACATACATACATACTACACGTATATGCGTACATATACATACATATATACATACATATACATACATACATACATAAACATGTTTAAATATAAATACATAAGGATTTACAACTTTTAAATTGTTATATAAATACAGTAATTTGTTATAAATAAACATATAAAAACATTTAAAATTTTGTGAGATAATAATGAACATTGGTGATTTTCAACATTTTTAAATATACATACATTAATAAGAATTTTATATTATTGAATAGTTAAAACGAATTGAAACTTTTTTTTGGTTTTTTGTTTGTTTTTGTAACAATAAAAAAATCAACGATTAACAATTAACTTATAACAATAACGTTATGTAGATTTTAAATTTTACTAACTAAATATCTATAATTCTGTGCCAAATTATCTGTGTCTGCTTTAAAATTAATTCTGTGTGATAATGGTGTGTTAATTATTTCTAACATTTCTAACATTAAGCGACGTTTATAGTTATTTTCTGTTTTTAATATTGAAACATTTTCAAAATCCGGAAAGTGATTTAACTCAAAACAATGGGAAGATAAAGCAGTTTTTTGGGAATTTATGTGTCTATATTTCTGATTTGATTTATGACCTGCTATCCTAGTCTTAAGTTTATTTTTCGTCGTTCCAATGTATGTTTTGTTACAGTTGTCCTCATCATTCCCTTTACAAGGAATTTTATAAACTATATTATACCTATCACATTTATCCAATTTATCTTTTGTTCTGCTAAATAATTTATTTAATGTATTGTATGTCTTATGAGCTATTCTATATCTGTCTGTATCAAATATTTTAGATTTTGATACTCTTTCTGATATTCCAGGTATGTAAGTTAGAGACTTATATATTATTTCTTCCCTAGTATTATTTATATTGTTTGTTCCTCTATCTCTATATTGGTATATTAATTTATTAATTAAATCAATTGGAAAATTATTATATTCTAATATGTTTTTAATCTTATTCTTATTCACATTGTGGAATTGTTTATCACTAATGTTAAGAACTCTTTCTATGAAATTCTTAGCTGTGTTTAGAATAATATGTTTGCTATGCTTAGAATAGTAATTAATCATCCTCCCTGAAGCTGTAGGTTTCTGATACCAATCTATCAATAATCTATTTCCTTTCTTAATAATAAGAGTGTCTAAATAAGGAAGTCTGGAGTCATGTTCTTTTTCAATAGTAAATTTAATATTTGAATTAAATTCATTAAATGTTAATAATACGTTATCGATTCCATATATAGGAATGATACAAAATAAATCATCTACATATTTTGTCATTAGTCTTGGTTTTATGTTAAGATTCTGAATCGATATATTTAATAGTTCCTCCATTACAATATCTGCTATTATTGGAGATGCTGGTGATCCCATCGGAAGACCCTCTTGTTGCATAAATATGCTGCCATTGTATTGGAAATATCTGTTATCTTGTATACAAAATTTCAAAATACGTAAAAATAAACATTCATCCATCTTAGTATATCTTTTGATTATATCCCATTTGCCTTTAATTGTATTTATTGCAAATTCAATAGGTATACTTGGAAAAAGAGAAATTACATCAAAAGAAATTAACATCTCGTCCTTAGATATATACTGACCCTTTATTCTATCTACGAATTCTATTGAATTTTTTATATTATACCTGGAATCTTTAGTTATATTTTTTAAAATATTTGTAATATATCTGCATAGTTCATATGAAGGAGAATTAATGAAAGAACATATTGGTCTTAAAGGAAAACCTTCTTTATGTATTTTTGGTAGCCCATATAAACGAGGTGCAACCGCTACATTTGTTTTTAGTTTATTTTTCTCAAAAGATGTTATGATTTGTTTCTTAAATAATCCTTCAACTATGTCGTTGTTAATTTTTTGTAATCTGTTTGTTGGGTCTCTATCAATTAAATGATATTTTGTAATATCTCCTATAATATTATTAATCCTAGAATCATAATCTTGTTTGCTAATTGCTACAGTAACATTACCCTTATCTGCATTTACAATAAGTATATTTTTGTTTCTCTTTAAGTAAATATCAGCTTTCTTTGCTTTATCTAACATAAACTTATCTCTATTTGTTAATCTAATTTTATTTAAATGATTATCAATAATTGAAGTGAATCTATTTCTAGCTATTTCTTGTTCTTCTTTTTGATTTATAGTCTGTACTAAATCTTCTCCCTCTGATATAATATTTAAAATAGGAATCTCATCTTTTTTAATAGGTAAAGCATGTTTGTGTCCGAGTGAAAGAATCCATTGAATGTCTTTTGGTATGTCGTAATTTGTCTTGTTGATGAACCATTTTTCATAAAAATTTTATATTTAACTCTTTTAGTTGTATTTCTCTAAGTTTATCAAATTTCTTTTTGTGGATCATATTTACCTTCTTCCTATATAAGACCGTTAAGTGCTCTTCAAAATATAATAACTCAACCATTTCTTCCAATGTTAAATATCTTTCCAAGTTTCTTATAATTACTTCTCTTTCTTTTTGAAAATGTTTCAATATTTCGTGTTTTTCCTTTAGTGCTAATCTTAAAATTTTTATGTGTATATCTTCAGTATATTTTACAACTGATAGTTGAATCCCTGTCAATTCATCCTTCTTAAAAATATTCTCGACATTCTTTGTTGAATTTTTTATGAAATTTGGGATTACTCCTGTATTTCTACATCTTGTTAAGAATGTTATTGCTGACTTCGCTTGTACAATTTTATTTCTATTTGATTTAAGATGATTAATATATCTTCTTGTTTGAAAATTTCTCTTGAAACTCCTATAGTCCATTGTTTATATTTGATGTGCTCTTCTTATTTGATTTTGATTATATTTATTTGACCTTCTTTAGTTTGTTCTTTAATGTTTGTTAAGCTCGAGGTCGTTGTATTTAATTTAATTAATTTCTTCGATATTTCGTTAACAGTTTGTTAACATCGTCAGGAAATAAGCAATTGAAATTGATATTTTATAAATTATTAAATCGAGCTTAACAAACATTAAAGAACAAACTAAAGAAGGTCAAATAAATATAATCAAAATCAAATAAGAAGAGCACATCAAATATAAACAATGGACTATAGGAGTTTCAAGAGAAATTTTCAAACAAGAAGATATATTAATCATCTTAAATCAAATAGAAATAAAATTGTACAAGCGAAGTCAGCAATAACATTCTTAACAAGATGTAGAAATACAGGAGTAATCCCAAATTTCATAAAAAATTCAACAAAGAATGTCGAGAATATTTTTAAGAAGGATGAATTGACAGGGATTCAACTATCAGTTGTAAAATATACTGAAGATATACACATAAAAATTTTAAGATTAGCACTAAAGGAAAAACACGAAATATTGAAACATTTTCAAAAAGAAAGAGAAGTAATTATAAGAAACTTGGAAAGATATTTAACATTGGAAGAAATGGTTGAGTTATTATATTTTGAAGAGCACTTAACGGTCTTATATAGGAAGAAGGTAAATATGATCCACAAAAAGAAATTTGATAAACTTAGAGAAATACAACTAAAAGAGTTAAATATAAAATTTTTATGAAAAATGGTTCATCAACAAGACAAATTACGACATACCAAAAGACATTCAATGGATTCTTTCACTCGGACACAAACATGCTTTACCTATTAAAAAAGATGAGATTCCTATTTTAAATATTATATCAGAGGGAGAAGATTTAGTACAGACTATAAATCAAAAAGAAGAACAAGAAATAGCTAGAAATAGATTCACTTCAATTATTGATAATCATTTAAATAAAATTAGATTAACAAATAGAGATAAGTTTATGTTAGATAAAGCAAAGAAAGCTGATATTTACTTAAAGAGAAACAAAAATATACTTATTGTAAATGCAGATAAGGGTAATGTTACTGTAGCAATTAGCAAACAAGATTATGATTCTAGGATTAATAATATTATAGGAGATATTACAAAATATCATTTAATTGATAGAGACCCAACAAACAGATTACAAAAAATTAACAACGACATAGTTGAAGGATTATTTAAGAAACAAATCATAACATCTTTTGAGAAAAATAAACTAAAAACAAATGTAGCGGTTGCACCTCGTTTATATGGGCTACCAAAAATACATAAAGAAGGTTTTCCTTTAAGACCAATATGTTCTTTCATTAATTCTCCTTCATATGAACTATGCAGATATATTACAAATATTTTAAAAAATATAACTAAAGATTCCAGGTATAATATAAAAAATTCAATAGAATTCGTAGATAGAATAAAGGGTCAGTATATATCTAAGGACGAGATGTTAATTTCTTTTGATGTAATTTCTCTTTTTCCAAGTATACCTATTGAATTTGCAATAAATACAATTAAAGGCAAATGGGATATAATCAAAAGATATACTAAGATGGATGAATGTTTATTTTTACGTATTTTGAAATTTTGTATACAAGATAACAGATATTTCCAATACAATGGCAGCATATTTATGCAACAAGAGGGTCTTCCGATGGGATCACCAGCATCTCCAATAATAGCAGATATTGTAATGGAGGAACTATTAAATATATCGATTCAGAATCTTAACATAAAACCAAGACTAATGACAAAATATGTAGATGATTTATTTTGTATCATTCCTATATATGGAATCGATAACGTATTATTAACATTTAATGAATTTAATTCAAATATTAAATTTACTATTGAAAAAGAACATGACTCCAGACTTCCTTATTTAGACACTCTTATTATTAAGAAAGGAAATAGATTATTGATAGATTGGTATCAGAAACCTACAGCTTCAGGGAGGATGATTAATTACTATTCTAAGCATAGCAAACATATTATTCTAAACACAGCTAAGAATTTCATAGAAAGAGTTCTTAACATTAGTGATAAACAATTCCACAATGTGAATAAGAATAAGATTAAAAACATATTAGAATATAATAATTTTCCAATTGATTTAATTAATAAATTAATATACCAATATAGAGATAGAGGAACAAACAATATAAATAATACTAGGGAAGAAATAATATATAAGTCTCTAACTTACATACCTGGAATATCAGAAAGAGTATCAAAATCTAAAATATTTGATACAGACAGATATAGAATAGCTCATAAGACATACAATACATTAAATAAATTATTTAGCAGAACAAAAGATAAATTGGATAAATGTGATAGGTATAATATAGTTTATAAAATTCCTTGTAAAGGGAATGATGAGGACAACTGTAACAAAACATACATTGGAACGACGAAAAATAAACTTAAGACTAGGATAGCAGGTCATAAATCAAATCAGAAATATAGACACATAAATTCCCAAAAAACTGCTTTATCTTCCCATTGTTTTGAGTTAAATCACTTTCCGGATTTTGAAAATGTTTCAATATTAAAAACAGAAAATAACTATAAACGTCGCTTAATGTTAGAAATGTTAGAAATAATTAACACACCATTATCACACAGAATTAATTTTAAAGCAGACACAGATAATTTGGCACAGAATTATAGATATTTAGTTAGTAAAATTTAAAATCTACATAACGTTATTGTTATAAGTTAATTGTTAATCGTTGATTTTTTTATTGTTACAAAAACAAACAAAAAACCAAAAAAAAGTTTCAATTCGTTTTAACTATTCAATAATATAAAATTCTTATTAATGTATGTATATTTAAAAATGTTGAAAATCACCAATGTTCATTATTATCTCACAAAATTTTAAATGTTTTTATATGTTTATTTATAACAAATTACTGTATTTATATAACAATTTAAAAGTTGTAAATCCTTATGTATTTATATTTAAACATGTTTATGTATGTATGTATGTATATGTATGTATATATGTATGTATATGTACGCATATACGTGTAGTATGTATGTATGTATATGTGTGTGTATATACGGGTGTATATGTGTTGATACACATATACATGTATTTATTGTGTATATGTGGGCGTGTATGTATGTACATGTGTGTAGATGTGTACATGGTATGTATGTGTATATACATACATATATGTAAATGTATGTTTGAATGAGTTATATTTATATGCGCCTGTATTACTACTATAGTTTTTTCATTTAAAAAGTCAATTTTCGAAAAATTTTATGACATAATTCAAAACCGATTTAATAATTTATAAAATATCAATTTCAATTGCTTATTTCCTGACGATGTTAACAAACTGTTAACGAAATATCGAAGAAATTAATTAAATTAAATACAACGACCTCGAGCTTAACAAACATTAAAGAACAAACTAAAGAAGGTCAAATAAATATAATCAAAAGTTAAAACAGATTGTTAAATTCTATTTTAGGCCGTCTAATAGATTCAACCTTTTGCATTTCCTTCTCTTCATCAGCAATTAATTAAACTTAACTAATAATTTTTAAGATAAGTATTTTTTTAAGCACTTTTACTTAATGATTTTGTTTTAAGCACTTGTATTTTGAATTTTTGTTCACATTATTTTCAGTTGCCAATCTCTCATAATCGTATTTTCGATAACTTTTTGGCAACTGGAGGAAGTTGCCATACATAATACCAATTTTAGTTTCAGTTGCGCTGCTAGTTAACTCGGCAACTGAAGTTCGGTTGCAATCCATAATCGAGCCATTAATTCTCAAGCTGAGAGTAAATTAATATCGAAAAGAGTTCAGTGAATTTAAGCGGTATTAGAAAAACAAACTAAGATCAAAATTGATTTTCAATTTCGATCTTACATACATGCACACTAAAGAACTTTTAAGACATTTGGGCAATTTCAAATGCTTTACTACAGCGAAATCTTCTGAAACAAACGCTAACAACGTTGTCGGCAATATATTTGTTTAACTTATTGCAGGTATAAGAGTAAAGGATAAAATAGTTCGTGACTGAAAAATTTGTGCTTTTTTCTCTCATTGGCGCGTATACAAACGTCATGCATGTACGTACATTAGACTGGTCGCATTAGTGTTGTGCTTATCAGCTCTTTTGAGTGACCGCTCTTTTCAGATCAGCTCACTTTACTGAAGTATTTCATTCAGTTCGCTCAGTAGCTCAGTTCATTTGTAGTGAAACATTTTTCATGCATAAAGAAAGAGCAAAAACCGAAACATAAAAAGTGACAGATTTATACAGAGTCTGTTCGTGTGTGTGTCATACATTGCAAAACAAGGCAGATGAAGTATAAAAATTAAATAAAAGTAAAATAGTTTCATGAGTGGAATTTGTTAATAAATATGTATATGATAGTACATACATATGTATACTTTTTTTATGTATGTACTTGTGCGACACAAAAAATTTGCTGAAAAAGCACAAAACTAGTACCGAACTCTTTCATTAGGTCGTTTTAGACACAAACCCACTAAAATTACATAGGTTTGTGTCTAAAACGGGCTGCTGAATAAGTCCACATGATATTTAAATGGGTTTGATTATAGGTTTGTGTCTAAAACGAGCTACTGAAAGTGTTCGATACAAATGTAGAAACCGCTCAGTACTGAGCTGACAGCGCTCAGTGAATTGAACGGCTCACAGCGCTCAGTTAAGTGAATCGTTCAATTGAACTAGGTCGTTCATGAGCTACACAACTCTAGGTCGCATCTTATATGGGATTTTTTATTTTTTCAAATTTAATTGTTTGCGCTGCTTAAAATATGAGGTTTGTTGTAAGAAATCATGTCCTAATTTAACATCTCAATCTGACGCTGCCTAGTGGGGCCCAAAGTTCCCCATATTACAAAACAACATCTATTCAATCAGATATTTATAATTATATTGAATAATGTGCTTCAAATATAAATTTAATTTATTAATGGTTTTTAGTATTTAATCTAATATTAAACAGGCTACTGAACATGCTATTACCTCCCATTTGCAGACTGGTTTTAATAGAATTTATTCTATGGATATTAAACGTCTCGTATGTGAAAAAAGAAGAGCTAGAAGGTAATGGCAATAACGCAGATCTCCCCAACATAAAATCAGACTTAAAGAGTGGTATAAACGACTCCAAGAGTTGCTTGCATCTGGAAAAACTGCATCGCTTAAAACTTATCTGGAAGGTCTGGATTTCGCACCAGCATCTAATTACTCTTTGTAGCGCGATGCTAGAAAGCTTAAAACACCCGTTGAATTTAAACTAAGGATGTAACGAATACGAATACCGATTCCGATATATCGGCGATATTTCTGATTTGCCGATATCAGCGATATTTTACTGTCGATACGGTGATACTTCTTAAATTTTTAGAGCTGTTTTGAACGAACAATTAAATTTTCAACGATTTTTTTTTTGCATAAAAACTAAGAGAAATAACATATTAAAAGCAGAAATAACATATTAAAAACAGAAAAATTAAACGTTTCTTTTGTTTTGCTTTGCATAAAAGTGAAATGTTCTCTCAATGCTAAATCATGTACATATGTATTAAAATAAAATAAATTGTTTTTTTTTTTCTATATTTAACAGGCTAAAGTTCGTATCGCCTTGTTAAGAATGAATTCCAATAAAAATTTTAAATATTAATAATCTCTTACACTATAATTTTGTATAATAAAAGGTTTTGTTAATTTTAACTTAATTTCAATATGCGTAACGGTATCGGAATCGGTATCGTCGATATTTCTTTTTGAGTATCGTTATCGGTATTGGATCGGCAAAACGGCGTATCGTTATATCCCGAGTTTAAACCACCTCTGCGCACATCTACCGGAGGTTGGTCCAGAAGCGATAATGAAAAAGGTACATAATAAATAATAAATAAATATCACAAATAATATTTGTGAATTCTCAAAAAAATCTTCATGTAAGTCTGTGCATAAGATGAGAAGTTTGTGACTATTCAAAATGTGTGGTTGCAGTCTACTGATGATTTGTTACAGCAACAATGAAATGCATATAGACCAAGCTGAACCACCAGCAAATAAATTTCAAATTAAAATATAATTATGACAATATGTCAAATAATAAATTTCTTAAATGATAAATAAATACATGTATTAAAAAGAAATCTCATGACATAGGAAGCTGAAATTTGGCATACTTAAAGTACTTTCTCTGCGGAAGATTGTAACGAAGCCAGATTTTTGATTTTTGGCTTTTCAACTAGTATAACTGTAAAGATCTGATTAAATAGATGTTTTTATAATATGGGGAACTTTCGGCCCCACTAGGCACGACTAAGCACCGTCGGATTGAACTGAAAAATTACGACATGATTTCTTACACCAAACCTCATATTTTAAGCAGCGCAATTAATCAAATTTCCAAAAAACAAATAATTACGACCAGGAGGCTTATTCTGAATTGCGATGCGAAAAAAATGCGTTGCGAAAATACATAAATGCGAACAATTGGTATTCTGTATTGCGATGTTCGTATTTCAAATGCGAAAAGGTGGGAAGTCGGTATTCTACATTGCGAAAACAAATGTCAAATTCGCAAAATTTATTCGACAACAAAATAGCATTCGCAAAGTACAAACATGTAAGTGAAAGATAATATTTTATTTATTTATTCATCATATATTTATTATTTAAATTAGGGAATCAAGCAATAAGACCACCAAACCGCGTCAATTTGAAATAATGATAGAATTTATGAATAAGCACAGCCAATTGGCAAGTGGCTATTTGAAAACACCAAATGCACGTCAGTCGGCAAATACTTTATGGCAAACGTTGAATGAAGAAATAAATATCAATGGACCACCTATTAGAGAAGCTGCAGGATCGAAAAAAGTATGAAATATATAAACCAGTTCAAAAATATTTGAATTCAACTTTAATATCTTCTCTGTATCCTTTCATTTTGCTCATGCCCTTCTTCGTCGTCGAACCACAGTGTCACAGAATCCATTTTTATAATTTTTTTCTTACAGAATTTTCTAAATAAATAATTTTATAAACAATTTTCACAGCCAAACACAAACAATTTATTTATTTTTAATTTGACATTTGTTGACACTGACGTTTATTTAAGCAGCGTTGCCACGATTTGAAATAAATTGCGAATGCGATTGCGAAAGTCTAACAGAATACCAATTTTCTTTCGCACCGCATTTCATTTGTGCATCGCATTGATTTTCGCATCGCAACTCAGAATAAGCCTCCAGTCTAATGTACATATGTACATACATACCCACCATAAAAACGCAAACATGCATTTACATGAGTTATGTCCGCTTGCTTTAAAAAACCTCCCTTAAACACAAACATAATAGCTTACCATCTAAATTTTACACACACACCCAAGCGTACAATATGCAAAATAGCAAGCATACATGTATCAACAGTACTTCTTTTCATTGTTTGTTATAAAGAAGACGTCTTGGCGACATCGCTTGTTAACAGTCATATACACGTACACCAATACATCCATCGTGCTTCGTTTATAGTACGACAGCATTTATTATTGACTTATTATAATACGTGCCACGAGAATACATTTAAAAAACATGACGTATTTACATTTCAAGACTGCTTACGCAGGTCTCTAATGCACACAATTCCGACTTTTTTTCGGCAGCAAATATGAGTGAAAATTTAAAAATATTTTCAATCGATTTTATGTATAACTAGTGTTGTCAAATTATTCGATCTTAAATTTGTTCGAATAAAAGTTGTAATTTTTTTTTCTTGTTCGAATTATTGGTGTCCCAATAACAACTGTAGGAAGGAAAGCAATGAATTCGAGCTGAAATAAAGTCGGCCAATGTAGAAATAGTAAAGTAAGAAAATAAGAAAACATGTTGATTATTGATTTATAATTTTAACCATGATATTGGTAGAGCTTCCCATTTGTTCAAATGAAAGTGTAGCCTAATATCTCTAGTTGTTCTTAGATACTTGTTGGTTAAAGGTTCCCCGATGAATTGCATTAACAACAGTGAAATTTTCATAGAAAGTAGGTCAACCCTTCAATAGTCAATTTTAATGTATCTTTAAAAATTAATCAATACTAAAGAAGCAAAATATTAATTTTGAGAAAAATAATTTTTTTTTAAATTTTGGGCCTTATTTTTAAAACGCAACGCTGATAGATTTTGTATGTATTTTGTGTTTGTAATTTAAATTTTTTTCCATATAAAACTTGTCAAGGCTTGGCGTTGCGTTTTACACAATTAAGGCTCAGTTAGCCGACTGCAATGTAAAGGAACTGCAACAGTAGAAAACAGCTGATCGATATTGATATGAGAAAATTAATGAAAATTGTTAAAGAGATGTAATGTAACGTAACGTACTTTTCATATAAAAATATCGATCAGCTGTTTCCTACGTTGCAGCTACATTACATTACAGTTGATTTACTGAGCCTTTTGCTCCTTTAAATATAGTTTATGTTTTCTTCGTTTTCAAAAATTAATAATGGTCCTGCAGACCAGTGAAACCAACTTTTTTTTTGAATCTCGGAGCACATCAAAATTTAAAAAAGCACAAAGGAAACGTAATTTTGAGATCTAAAAAGCGTAAAAAGCACTAACGTGAAAAACACGTAAAGATTCAAACGAGTGAAGTTTAATAATGTTCAATATTTTCTAAGCTATTATCTATTCCGGCAAGAGTGTGAACATCTTTAGAGAAATATATCAGACGAAAATGGTATACTTTACACTGAAATAATAATTACACCAAGTTTTTATTAAAGTAATTTTAAGAAATAAATAATTTTCTTAAAAGCACTGAATAGTTTGGCGCTAACGCTCAAAATTTGGCGTTTTGAGTCTTCAAAAAGCACTAAAAATAGCGCTAAAAGCACCAAGTTGGCATCGCTGCTGCAGACGTGTTCAATATAATACACGACAATTTTTTCAATTTTCAGATGTGATATTTGATAAAAAAAGGTTAAAAAAACAGTTCTATTGTCGGAGTTAGTTTTTTAAAATCGCGATTTTTAAAAGTGCGATTTCAAATCGATCGGTTTACAGAACAGGGACGAATATACTTTGTTGGCGTGATTTAGGTGGCATATGCATTAAATATGTATTAAGTTTTATAAAGGCGATTAAAATTATTACTCAGCAGTTATTAAAATAAGAAAATCATGCCAACAATGTGGAAATCTCTGTTCACTGTTTAAAATAACTAATGTGCAAAATAACCAGTTCATTATAACCACTGATTCGAATTACAAAGTGTTCACTCTATCCCGAGTCCACTGTATTTCATACAAATTATTAAATTTGATTAATAACATACAAGGCTGCTCTTCATGGAAGCTCATTTTGGAGAAAGACATGATATTTTTGTTACTGCTTACCCGTACCATATTTATATTTGCTGCCAGAAAAGAAAATTAACAAAAAAAATCAATCGATTAAACCATATGGTTCGATTATGGATGGCAATCGAACTTTGTTAGTTGTGTTGTCAGATGCCAAAATCTGACAACTAACAGCTGTTTATTTTACTTGCTGCATAAATGTTAAGGCAACAAGGTAGTAAAATTAAAATTTAATTAAAGAAACTACATACTCCTTATTTGGGAAGGCGATACTAAGGCTTTAAAATTAAAAAAGAAATTGTTAATTTAACATTTTTTTAAGCAAAAATATTTATACAAAGTGAAGTCGGTAATTCTTAAGATACCACATTTATGCCTTAATTGTCATCATTTTTACTTCGTTCTCTTCCACTGAACTAGTTATCTTTATGATAAGTAATTTGTTAAGCACTTTTAATTAAAAATTTTATTTTTAGCACTTACGTATATTTCTTATATGTATTTTAAAGCTTTGTTTATATTACTTTCATTTGCCAATCCATCATAATCGTACTTCCGATA
Source organism: Tachina fera (assembly GCA_905220375.1). Lineage (NCBI taxonomy): Eukaryota > Metazoa > Arthropoda > Insecta > Diptera > Tachinidae > Tachina > Tachina fera. The sequence goes on along the minus strand of LR999964.1, from coordinate 60,369,661 downwards.
ACTTTTGCGCAACTGAAAAGTATGACAACTCTAATTTTAATTTCGTCTGCGTTGCCAATTGACAAGGCTACTGAATTACGGTTGCCATCCATAATCGAGCCCATAATTTCAACCACCAATTCTCGCCTGATTCAAATTTCCATTAATCCAATTTTTACATTTCATGCACGTTTTAGTAATAAAAAAATTATAAACATGGCTTCTAATAACATATAAAAAGTTAAGGTTTATTTGTTCTTCATTTCTTTTTATCTAAAATAAAAATTAAATTATAAAATGTTTTTTTTTAAACCTTGAAATAATTAACAAATAAAAAGCAAGAGGAAATGGACGCTTTTGAAACTTTTGTTGCGCAAACTATATATAGTAAATGGAGAGAAATAATAATTTAAAAAAATACTCGGGTAGCTTCTAAATACATACATATGAAACACTAAATAATGAAGCATAAAATCCACCCTCTATTTTAAAAATGTTTCTTGCTTTTTCTTTTGTTTAATTTTCACAATTCAATTAAAATTTTATGTATGAATACTTATGTATTTTTTTTCTTTTTGTTTATACTAAATTCTGTAAAAAAAAACAAAATTCATGGTATTGAAATGGAATTGCATTACACATTTTTGTAAAACAAACAAAAAAATTTTGATTAAAATAAAATCAAATTAAGAAAAAAAAACTTATTTCTTAATAAGACTTTCGCAACTGCTGCTTAAATTTGGCAACGATTTGAAAAATAGTCGGCTTTTGTCAATATGCTGATGACTCTGTTGCTGTTGGGTGTTACTTCTGCTGTTAAAAGTAGTATTGGTTTTAGGAACCACCGAACTGGCCGATTCTTTGTCCACATCTACTGTATGAACCGAACGTCGCATTAGTACTTGACTCTGTGGCATACTTTGTACCATGGCGGGGGACAATGGTGATTGTGGCAATTCCATATCGAGAACGGTATGTTGGTTATGATGAACTGCCGTAGAGGTTGCTGACTCAGAATGTTGTTTAACTAATTGACGCATGCGTGTCGCTGATGGCGGTTGAACATTTAGGCTTATTCTAGGGGCAGTTGCTGCTGCATAACACTCCAGCATTGGACCGCAAGCTTCGACATCTACACTGCCCAGCAGTTTTGTATCCGAATACCTACGCAAATCTTTGCCTAAATATTGTTCTAGCTTATCGGTACAAGTGCCATCGCTGTCAGGCGGTGTTAAAATATTGGAATTATGTCCACCATAATCATGCTTCAGATAGGGGCCAGTATCGAGATCTAAGTCTACAGAGTCATTGAGTATATCACGATTTTCTAGGAATATAGATGAATTAGAATAACGTTTTGTATGAGGCTTGTATACAAATCCACCCAAACCATTAGCCACCGCATGTGAAACGCCCGAACTAATGGAAGGAGCCTTATGGTCGCCACTACCTGAAAGAAAGTGTAGTAGAAAGGAATTGTTTTAATAACTAATTTTGTTTTAGTAATATCAGTTATTTTAAGGCAGATTTAATGTCTTACAAATGGAACTGATTATTCGTATTAGGGCGACTTTTTGGGTTCGAGATTAGTTTATTTCTCTAACTAGCTAACTCGAAAATTAACTTAATCTCACATAATTGAGTTTGATGTTTTTAAGTGGTAGTTTAAACTTTTTGTTATGTGTAGTATTACCATACTGAGAAACAAAATAGTGGCAACAATTTCTGTGCACACACTTTGATTTTTTTTTGAGGGAAGAAGAAGAAACTGTCATATGTAAAATTAAATATTTTGCGTGTTAAAGGAAATATATAAATAATATAAAATATATATTGTTACGTTTAAATTTTATTAAACATGTGAGTTCTTTTGATTGCTCAAAAATAAAAATAAATAACACACGATTTTTTTATTTGCAACTGAATTTCCTTTTATTTGTGACTAAACAAATTACAACTTGTAGTTGCGCTGTAGACGACTACCTCTTCCATACTTGTAGGCTTTAGTTCTGGCTCTGCTTCGTCTTTCAACTGGGAATTGTGTTACCATACGCCGGAGGTGACTACTTCGTTGACATTTGTGGCCCCTGGTACTGACTCTGCTTCCTGTTTTCACTACAGCTTGTCTTGCATTGCGCTGAAGATGACAAGTTCTCCCACATTTGCAGTCCTTGGTACTGAATCTGCTTGGTATTTCCACTACAGCTTGCCTTGCCGTGCGCTGTAGATGACAACTTCTACCACATTTATGGCATCTGGCTCTGAGTCTACTTTGCCTCTTGACTAGAAGGTGCTTTACCATACACTGCAGATGACCACTCCTTCCACACTTATGGCCTTTGGCTCTGACTCTACTTTGTTCATCGACTAGACTTTGCCTTACCACCCGCTTGAGGTTCTTTATAAAAGTTGTCTTCTTCTTCCTGACTGCTTTTATGCTGCGCGCTTTGTATACTGTAGCTGTTTCTTTACCCTGAGTAAGCGAAACCCTTAGCTAGTTGCACTGTTTCACAGACCGCTTGACTATCTTCTAAGTCACGAGCTTCATTCACTTCGCTGGAGACAGACTTCTGACAAACTTCGCTCATTTCCAACTTGTTGACACTGATCACTGTTGATTTCATCTTTCACTGTCATCAGTTTTTCGTCAACATTTTCTTCAGTGCCAGAAATGTCATCATCGCTCTGCTACAAGCCAGAAATCTTTTCGTCTGATTTACTGACTTGTACTTTAATGCCATCTACTCTTAAGGCCTCAGGAATTTCTTGAAGTTTATCATTCGTAGCCCTATATGTTTCTCGTACTTCAGCTAGCATTTTCTTATGGTTCGCTTTTATTTCGCTCATCATGGCAGCAAACATTGCACTGATATCTGTATTGATTGGAGTACTAGTAGGAGGAGCAGATGCTTCCATCTCATATTTCTCTTCAAATTCGTATGCTCCTTTGTCAACGTCACGACGCTTGAATTCATCTTTTAGTCTCTTTTGGAGTTCTGCCTTATTACCCGATGTCGGCAGGTCACACCTACTCAATTCCTTTTTGAGTTGCTCCACTTTTAAGTCTTCGACCTTCATTGTAGATTTGCTTTCCTTGTATTACAATTCATTATTCTCTCATTAATTAATTATTTTTATTTTAATTTTGCAATCCCACTTCTGACACCAAATGTTACATTTAAATTTTATTTAACGTGTGAGTTGTTTTGATTGCTCAAAAATAAAAATAAATAACAACACGATTTTCTTATTTGCAACTGAACTTCCTTTTATTCTTGACTAAACCAATTACAACTTGTCTTTTCTTATTTACTTTTTAACGTTATTATCCACCGCACGAGGTCTGTTACTTTCAACGATGTTGACTCCACTAATTTCCAATTAGCACTGACTGAATCTCACAAACGGGAACTCTTTTTGTACTGCAAAGCCGGAGTTAGAATGTTCGCTAATAGATGGAGTAGTAACATGCATGCATGTATGTACTTAGTAAAACCAACTGGATGAAACTATTACCGCACAACGATGTGGCTGTTAAGGCGTTTATGTTTATTGGTAGCCAGATGATTAAACAGTCTTTTAGCACAATGGGGAAAATTATAGATGCTTGTAGGTGATTCGATTGGCCGTTAGTTTTAGAATTTTCAAAGTAACGACTTGTATGTTGGCAATGCGGTGTGCTACTGGTAGTACAGGGTGGTTACCATAGCTGCTCGCACTTTTGTTTGTATACGTGCACGTCTGTAGCTATGTACACAATTATTGTTGTTGCTATAGTGCTTGCACATGAATATGTGTGTACGTTTAGTGCTTTAGTTAAATATTTCTAGATAGTTCTTTGCATTAACCCTGTAGGAATATTTTTGCGTAACAATATGTATATTTATGTGTTTTAAATTATTTTATCATATAATTTTTACAAAAATTTATATGTTTCACAAGTTTTTGTTGTCAATACTAAAGTAAGATTAAACCACCGCGATTGGCCGCTTAAACTGGAAAGTAAAACTGTTTAAGTACAAATTCTTTATTTCGGTTAATACTTTTCTCTCGGTGTTTAATGTAATTTTAAAGTACTTTTGTTTCAACCTTGTTGGAAGCATTTCAACGAATAAACCGCTAAATGTATTTAAGCATTGTTTTGCCAAATTTCACTAGTTATACTAATGTTTAATTATAAATAATTACTTGTCATTTAGAAGTCAAGGAATGCACTACTTGCAACTATAAATACTTTTACGAGAATGCACTACGTTCAATTATAAATCCTTTTACGAGGTAAAGTTTAAAATAATAAAGAGAGATTTATGTCTCAACATTCATTACAAAATATTAATTCTTGTTTGTATATATCCTCACCGGATATACGCCGAAGCAAAAACCATATATTCGACTATCCAAAAATCACAAATCAAGATTAAGGTTAATTTAATCTCTAATCTTGAACTCAAAAAGTCGCCCTTAGTCATTGGTATTCGACATTAATTTTGCCGAAATTTATCGAAAGCCGATTTTTTAACTTCCCGCTATAACAAGTTACTGATTTTATATCAGTTTTTGAAACTGAGGTTCTGAGAGTCCGTTCTGACTATGCGATGATGTTCATATGCATGTGTGTATATCAGAGCTGCGCAGAGAGAGAGAGGGAGAACCGAGAAAAATGTATAAGCGTATGTGTATTCATTTGTATAAAAAGCCGATTGATGTTCGGCACTAGAGTTGTGTAGCTCATGAAAGAACTAGTTCAAGTGAACGATTCAATTCACTGAGCGCTGTCAGCTCAGTACTGAGTGGTTTCTACATTTGTATCGAACACTTTTAGTAGCTCGTTTTAGACACAAACCTATAATCAAACTCATTCAATTAACATGTGGACTTATTCAGCAGCTCGTTTTAGACACACACCTATGTAATTTAAGTGGGTTTGTGTCTAAAACGACCTAATAAGAGTTCGGTACAAGTCTTGTGATTTTCCAGCAATTTTTTTGTGTCGTACATGTACATACAAAACAAAAACTATACATATGTATGTACATACATATGTAGATATGTATTATTATTAACAAATTCCACTCATTAAACTATTTTACTTTTATCTATTTTTTATACTTCATCTGCCTCGTTTTGCAATGTCTGACACACACACAAACACACTCTGTTTAAATCTGTCACTTTTTATGTTTCGGTTTTCGCTCTTTCTTTATGCTTGAAAAAATGTTTCACTACAAACGAACTGAGCTACTGAGCCAACTGAATGAAATACTTCAGTAAAGTGAGCTGAGCTGAAAAGAGCGGTCACTTAAAAGAGCTGATAAGCACAACACTATTCGGCACTCTGGAGTTTCTCTGTGCAGCCTGGGTGTATATATGTACGTATGTAGAAAATGTGTCTGTGAGTGTGTATGTATGTAACAATTTCATAACTTAAGAAGGGGTCAACGGAGCGGCAACAAATTTCCCACAGTCGAAAGATTTTTTTTTAATAGAAGTAACACTCAGGCAATGAATGCCTACTACTATTACTAATTGTTACCTTCTTTAGGAAAGGGATAGCGATAGAGAGGACAGATAATGAAGGAAGGTGTTGCAGCGCCTCTGGTGTCAATTAGGAATATTAAATTTTTCGAAGCTATGTTTAGTAGCCATTTTATTGGTTATTTTACTTCGCCGATGATTCTGCTACACAATACGGATGAAGGACAAAATGCTGAAACCGGTGTAGTTCAGTAACCAGTGTCTATGCCTATATCACTTGAACTTTCCTACAATAACTGATACAAAGGGACACTAATGCACAACAGGAAAATGTATGGTGTTGTTATTTTAATGGCTGTCGGAGATCGGGCTCGAACCCATTACCTTCGGTTTTGTAGTTCACGAAAGATGTTGTGATAGCGAAGCGATCGACCGCACTTTTTATTTTGCTGAGATTTCAGTCTGTTTTACATTGCACTGATTGTCTAGCTTTAAATTAACATATTGCCCGAAACGGGGAATACAAACTCCCCAACCCACACCGTTATCCGATTTCTATCGCTCTGTAAAAACATCTAGCATCATCAGGGAAGATTTTCTAACATCGTTTCGTGCGTGCCATAAAGTGCAGTAAGTTTTCATATATACTCCGTTGAAATGTCCTAACTGTTCCAAAATTACCGCCTGGCCTCTGATCCGACGTTTTCCACGCATTGGTTTCCGGTAATATATACGCTCAATTAACTGTTATTTGTTTGACCATGAGGTCAGCTGGCAGTCAATGCATTATTGTGAGGAAGATATGCTGTTTGAGGTACCAGTCACCAACAAGGTACAGGTACACAGGATTTATTAATGCAGGCCCCCCTTGTGTTGAAGAGCCATTTATAGTTTATTGGGTTTATGTCCTATGTTTTCCCTATAGCCTTCCTACACGTATGTATGTATATAAAAGTTAAGTTAAGACTCAAATATTTCGCATAGCTTGCCAGCTTAAGTTCTATTCCATTATAAGCTTAAATTAGACGTGAAATAGCAATAATGCCATAACCATAACCAAACCAAAATTCAATTGGTTTCTATGGTGAGAGTTATGGCGTTATGGCGAGTCACCTATAATCAAATACAGTGCTACCCATTAGTTTGGTTCGAACGGCTGTTTCCTATGGCTGTGGTTATGTCACGTCTAATTGAGCCTTAACCCTACGTCTTCACTAGCCATCGACTTGGACATGACATGGAACATGACGCCGACAGAGTGAAAAACTCACCAACTTCCTTGTTGTGGTGAACAAGTACAATGTCCATGTTCAGGCATATCAAAGCATTTTGCGGTAGCATAATAGAGATGGAATATTTACCAATTTCGTTTTGTCTCTTTTTTTCTATTGCAAGTGTTTGAGAACGGCGAATCTCATGGCGAACATTGTTGCTCGTTGTTGCAACAACAATATTGGACGCAATAACATAGCAATAACAATGTTAGCAACAATATATGATCGGGTATTGAGGTCAGATCATGGACGAAAGTTGGACATGAGCGGTCTCCATTAGCCATTAGCGATGTCCGACATAATGTCCATACCAAGTTCATGGCTAGTGGAGACCCCTAGTAATTTTGGAAGTGTGAAGGTTGATATCAAGGCGAATTGACACCAGGTGATCTCGATTCAGCATATGGTGATCAGCTGTTAATTTATGTTGTTCAAATCCAAATTTTCTGAAAGCAGGGAATTTTACAGTGCGAATATGCAGAGTTGCAAATCGAGAACACCTGGTATGAATTCGCCCAGGCTGATTATCTCGTACTCCTTTCGTGAAGAGCACGAGATCATTTTCAACGTGTTAAGGCTTTCGTTTATCAACTTGCTGATGATCGTCAGTGATTCCTGCAGCTTTTTTTAACACTTTGTAACGATACAACCGCTTTGATGTCATCGAAGTACGCTATACTTTGCAGCACCATAGAAACAAATTTCCTGAAAAAAGAATTCAAAGCAAAGTTCTACAGGAGATGAGACAAAACTCTCCCAGCGGACTTTGCCTATTTGCTACTTTAATTATCTTAGCCTACCTTAAACTATATATAATAACCCTACTGGTCAATAGTCTTCTAACTAGGATGATTAGCGACTGTTGGATACTTAGTCTTTGTAGAGCCCGTATGATTGTTAAGGGCTTTATATTGTGTTAAAGTCGCCTTCTGTATGTAAGAAAGCTAACAACGCTACTTGTGCTCCATTGATTGCTCTATGAAACCAACGAGTTTCTCTATTGATCTAACTTTAGTATAGGCTTGTTGAGAGATTGATATATAATAAGTTTGGCTTGATTGCCATTCTGAGGTGAATATCCATTAGCCTTTTCATTGTTTTCAGAAGTAATGAAGACAGACTGATGGGTCTTTGGGAATGAACACTACGGAACATCTTGTCCTTGATTCCGGTATACATATGTATATATAAAAAAAATATATAATCACCCTTATTCTATTTGGCGTTGTCTTAACATGCAAGACTTCTCTCTGAGAAGTATTTTTTCCACTGTTCACCTTTATACATTTCTCTTTTTCTTTAATTTATTCACATTTAAGAGCAAATACGGAAAATGTACATAGCCAAAGAGACAGGTTATTCCTTTGGGTTCTGCAAACGACCTATGTGTACGTTCGTATAGGAAGTAGGAGTTTCCAAAATCTACTCCTAGAGTCAATTACATCTTATTAAAGCATTTGCACTTGATAATGAAAAATACCACAAAATAACTAAAAATATAGGCACAAAATAACAAGCAATATAGTTAGTTGCGTTAACCGTTTACAAGTGCAAGTGAGACACATTACTCTCGAAGGTCAATCCGCACACACAAGCCTGATCTCCCAGTACCTGGATTCAATAATTTTTATTACGATAATCGATATCGCTATAATAAATATAACGAACATTTATCAACTTTGCTATTCAGTAATATAGTTTAACGGTATTCGCTGTCGGTTGAAGTAAAAAAGTAAAATAACAACCTCAAATTCATTTGGGGTTTTTTAATTCCTCTTTGTGCTTTTCACATGATATTAATGGCGAGTAAAAACGAAATTACAGAATCACATTATCGTTACCGCAAACGAATAAATATATCGATAAATATTACTATTTTCGGTTCGCAAAAAGTTACTGAACCCAGTACTGAGATTCAGTAACTTTTAACGATCCGACAATCCTAATTTTTGTCTACACATTTTGTCGATTGTGTGATTCTGAAACTTCTTTTTAACGATAGGACTCAGCTAATATTTTCTGTTGATTTTTGTCGATAAAATTAACAGTACATAAATTATTGTCGCTTAAATAACAACACAGCTGACATTAACATACAGCGAATATCGTTAAAAAATTTACTGAATAGCAAATTCGATAAATTTTTGTTATAATTATTTTAACGATGCCATTATCATTAAAAAAAGTTAGTGAATCGCACTACAGGTATAGAGCTGCTTTACAACTGTTGTTTTTACTTATTCAAAAACACTTTTACCAAAAATGGTAAACAAAATGAATCAGCTGACACAAATACTGGCCAAAGTGATTACAAATCGTTTGCTTTTTACTTAATAATTAAAAAAAAAAAACAAAAAATATATTCATGTATACATGTCTTAGGTTTTAAAACAAATTTTTAAGTAAAAACAAATGCTTTTTTTATTCACTTTACACATAGATATATCGAGCCTTATTTTCGATTTTATCGTAAACGATATGTCAATGCGAATTCAAAAAAGGCGATCTTAATTCACCAGCTGACATAATTCCTCTGCTGTCAAATCAAACGAAACGTTAGGAAATATTCTGACAGCAGCAGTCGTTAAGCAGCTCTGGGTTGGGGAACAGCTCCCGCGTCATCGTAATTATTTCTTAAGTGCGGTCAGGCTTGTGTGTGTTGTTTGGCCTTCGAGAGTTTTTCGTCTCGATCGCTCTGGTTGACTGATCTGCCACGGATTACCCTATAATCTTGCGGTTCTTTTATGGAATTTCTTTAACAACCACGTTGCTACTTTCTATGTGAAGGCATAGGTCGTGTACACGTGGACATATGTTCCAGTTCCTTCGCCCATATTTGAGTAACAGCATTTTATGCAAATTCACTTTGCATAATATGTTTCAATAAATAAATAAAATAAATAAATATTCTGACAGCAGGAAATTTTACACTAACAAATATACAAAGCGAATACGCAGAATTGCAAATCGAGACCACCTGGTATCATCAATTCGCCTTGCGACATGTTATCGAAAATATACTTTTTTATTGAAATTAAAATTGCTAATTCCACAAATAGTATTTCTCCAAATTAATTAATTAAAATTCATGTGGCCCTGATTTTTGATTTCAAACATTTTTTGATTTTATAATAAAAATAATTTAGCTGACTTACCACTAAAACTACTCAGTTGTAATGCGTGCTCCCGCCCCGTATCAGTCGACAGGCCATCAGCGCTTAAGTCCTGACGAGAGCCTACACATAAATCATTTACCGACACACGACTGGAATCCTCAGAATGTTCCAGCACATTGTGTATAGAGTCATGGAAAGGTGTCATGCTGCCCGATCCTTGTGGGCAAGGACGGAACGAAGAGATCTGTGAAACAACATCGTCCAAAGCATAATCTCGATCATAATTATGATGTGATTGTGTGCATTCGATATTGGCCGCCACAGCCACTTGGCCGAGCTGTGAATGATGATGATGATGATGGTGTAGATGTTGATGATGCTGGTGCTGTTGCTGCTGCAGGCTCATGTGATTAATGTGATGATGTTTTCCAACTAATACTCGCGACGGCAAACCGCTTGCGGATGTCTGTGATATCATAGAATCAACATCCAGGTCTGCATGTTGCAGCATATGATGCGGCGATGTTGGTAAATTATCACTGCCATCAGCCACATCTTCGACTTCGTTGACCTCTACAGTGGAAGCGTAATTATATGTTGGCCTTGGATTCGCCACATTAACATCAATATTTATATTGACACTGTGTGGCACTGAGTTTGCAATATGTAAATGATTTAAGGGATCATTATTGCGGCCATTATTACGCTGTTGTGTTAATGGGGAGGGTGGCGAATTGGGATGAATCTTTTCAGGAGCATTTTGTATGAGCAATATTCTGTAAAGAATAAAAACAAAAAACCCCATAAGATCCATACAATAATACAGTTCCTGTCATTAATCATATTTTATCATTTACTTTTCGGTCATTTGCAGACTCCTTACCTGTTTCTGGCTTTCCAACGATGACATAAATGTAAGTAGGCTTTGCATTGTATGTACATAAAGACTATGCCGCCCGTTAGACCAACAGCAACCACCGCAAGTTTTGTCCAAAATGGCCATTCTATTAAGGAGGGAAAAAATAAAGGAAACATTATTATGTAAATCAAACTATAAAAAAATTTATCATTTATTTTGGAAAATATTTACATTAAATAAAAAAAATTTAACCCAACTTCCGAATGTCTACTCTGTAATTCGAAAGTGTTTTCTTTGGTTTCGAATTACATAAACATAGGCATTTCATATGACAGTGTGGTTTCGATTTATGAACAGCTGGGTTTAAGGAAGTTGTCTGCAAGATGGGTGCAGCCTTTGCTCTCAATTGATCATAAACTTAAACGTGTGACAACTTCAAAGGATTGTTGGGAGTTGTTTAACCGCAATCGGAATGAGTTTTTGGGGCGTTTTGTAACTGTGGATGAAATATGGATACATTACTGTACTCCGGAAACCAAGCACCAAGGGTGAAGCTGCTCCGAACAACTCAAAGGTGAGTTTGTCGGCCAATAAGGTTTTTGGGATGTACGCGGGATAATCCACACCGATTATCTTCAAAAGGGAAAAACAATAAACGGCGAATATTATGCCAACTTATTAGACCGATTTAATGAGGATTTAAAAAGAAAACGACCCCATATGGCCAAGAAAGAAGTTCTTTTTCATTAAGATAATGCACGAGTGCACACGTGTGCAGTCTCAATGGCAAAACTCTATGAAATGGGCTACGAATTGGTAACCCATCCGCCATATTCTCCGAATTCCGCCCCTAGTGAATACTTCCTATTTCCAAACCTAAAGAAATGGCTGGGTGGGAAGAGATTTTGCTCCAACGATGAAATTATTGCCTATTTAAGGACCTCGAAAAATCCTATTTTTTTTTGGGAGAGATACAAAAACTGGAGAAACGTTGGACTAAAGGCTTCATTAGTCTTTACTTTCTGTTGCTGTTCTGTGCCGTTCTTTTCCGTATAAAATATTTTTCAATTAATTACTTTTTCTGTGAGAAAAAATCAGCTGGCAACTTATAGAATTGATTACACTTGTAGACAAAGTATCACAACACACTAACACATACACACTTTTGGCTGTCACTTAACGTTGAATTCTATTTTTTTTACAGATTTGTCGGCAACAGAACAGAACGAAAAAGGAAAAACTAACCACACATACAGATTTTCAACAAAACAGAAACAAAACAGCTGATTCAGAACAGAACAGCACGTACAAACTAATTCTGCCTTTAGCGTATTCAGTTAAAAGGAGATTAGGTCTGTCTGCGTACACATATTTTGCATCATTTTGTGCAAAATGTTGCAAAATCTTATAAAATGTTGTCTGCGTACTCCAAATCTCTTGCAGCGAGAGAGCCAAAAAGAGAATTTTTTGACAGTTGGAAGTTAGAGCACTTGCAAAATGTTGCTGGAGAAATTTCCGCTTGCAATATTTTGCAACTAGTTTGAACAGCTGTTTTTATTTACTTTTTGAAAATAAAAATTGAAATTTAACAATGGCAGATGTAAGTAGTTAGAATTGTGTTGATTTTTAACGTTTATAATAAATTATAATAAACAAAACATTTTATTCATGTTAGAACCGTCCAAATATACAGTGCGACCGTGGCGTAAAAGCAGAACCAATGATTCCAATATTGCTATTTTTCTGGCTAAAATTCTTTTGCTTTGTTATTTCAATTGTTTACACACCGATCAGTATCAGAGTATTTGCTACTGGAAAAGTACCCAGACAGACCTATTATGTTGAAAAATAAATTTTTGTTTTGCGAAAAAAAAAACTGTTTCATTCTAAGAGTGACGGACTTATTGATCCGCCCTCGTATATAGATTCTTTTTGTTAACAAATTCGATAACATTTACTTTAATTTGGTTTGCCTTAAGTGTTTTTCTAAATAAAATGTTTCATAAACAAACCACGAAATTAATTGAAAAGAGAATTCAAAAAATTTTTGTCTGCCTATTAATTTCTCAAATGTAAAAAGTTAGGCAAGGCCAAAATAGAATTGCACAAATGTTTGCTTTTCAATATCCCATATACATATCAGAGAACAGAAATGAGTAGTGAAAAAGTGAATAGAGTTAAAACATAAATTATAATTTCTTGTACGCAAGGCGCAGTCGTATTTATTGGAATGTTGTCTAGTGAGCATCGAAGTCATAGATAGCAACATTTATAACATTGTTGATTTCGACTCTCCTTAACTCAATGCCTACGGACGATGCAAAATAAATAAGTATGACTCACATTACGAACTTCGCATACGAACACTACAGTTCGCATTATGAGGTTGCGTGTTTGTTTCTCTGTTGCTTGTTTTTGTTTTTTTTTTTGCTGGAATTGAAAAACAACCCTATTTATTGCTATTGTATACTACTTGCAAACTGTTTAATGACTAATGCTCTTATGCAAAAACGATTGTTAAAGTTAAAGCATGCATTAAAACCGGGTTTGCCATACAAAATTCGTTTTTTAAACCAACTTTAAATTTACTAATCGTTTTTGCATAAGGGGGTAAACTTTTAAATAAACACATATACATGAGCTAAATGAGTTAAATCAATGCGAGTATTATAAGTACTTTCCTTAAATTAGAAAACAAACTGAGGTGCTTTGTAAGTATGAGTGTGGTATGAATATGAATGTCAACGTCGCATTTATATTTATTGTAACTTATTTTTTTTTAAATTAATGTCATTGAGAGTGTTCGTACATCAGAGTAGTTGAGTTTAAGACATCGTGTCTACGCTGTTATATTTAAAATTTCATGATTCAGTATGAATAGCAAACACGATTCATTGCTGATCTCTGATACATATGTACATATAAAAGGAATCTTAGCAGTATCCACAAGTCAGCTGTAGTCTTCTTTTTTTCTTTTTATATGCATACATATATAATTATGTTTCCTAGATAAACAAATTTCACCAGGAATACCTTCGACATTGGTTAATTTTAACTCAACCCTGAAGCAGTAAAAAAAAGTTAAAATATCTTAGAGAACGTACGTAAGTGAATTTCATTCTTAAACAAAAAATTTCATAATGGGGATAGTTAACTGCATGAAATATGATACTCGTAACACCCCATATTTATTTTTTCAACTAAGTGGTTGGTTGGTCAAATAGATGCGATAAAAATTGACACTAGGGCGTGGTGGCAAAGAAAATTGTGTCAAAAATATTACATTAATTGGGAATTTTTATTTTTAACGAAAACTTGGCTACCTACAGCTAAAAAAAATATGTCAATTAAGTAAAAACAATGACGTAACTGGATTCAAGCTATAACATGTAAAACAAATCAATATTGAAAAAAAACTATCTCATAATTAACCACCACCTCTCATAGACAAAACAGGTATTTGGTCAATGCTTTCGGCATTATTATACAGTGGAGTTCGGTTAAAACGAACACTGGCTGTAATAAATTATCGCTTGTACCTGTGCTTTAATAGTTCACACAAATTAGTACAATTATAGCGAATTTTTATTTTTCAAGTTCTTTAAACGAAACTGCATGAAAAAATTTTACGCTTATAAGGAACAAAAAATTGTAAGTTAATAGGTCCATTGGTTTCAGTGTTGCCAAAACGGTGGTTTTCCCGCTATATATGACTGTATTTTGTTGTCATTAGCGGCAAGTCTATTTAAAAAACCACCAGCGGGAGTTTTAGCGGAAAAATTTCTTAGTTGACGGATTTTCAGCGTTTTTCTGACTCTTATAAAGAAAGATATTAAATCAAAATAAAGAATTTTTAACGCAGCTACGCGACACGTATCCTGGTATTTATGTTGAGTTTTTTTCCATATTAAGAGGTACAGCGAAAATAAACTAACGTCACATTTTTTGCAAATATTGTGTTCGTGTAGTATCGGAAAACTGGGTAATTGGACCAGTGAGTATGAAGAAAACATAATATCAACCAAAATCTCTCAAAACAATAACTTTTTCTGAATAATTTCTTGTTGATTAGAGACTTTTTTATTGAAATTTTCCTTCGAAATGGGAAGTAAGCCACAGAGTTTATTTTATCAACACTATTTTTTTATTTCAGATAGTCAGAAAATCATGAAATTTGAACAATATTTTACAAATACTTCAAGCAAAACGGCAAGATATTATTCCACACGTGTAGAATAATTAGGTTCTATCCCAGAAAATGTTGAAAAGATACTGATTCAGCTTAAACATTAATATTAATAGATGGAATATTCCCGTGGATTCTAATATTTCCTGGTTCGATGTTCGTGTATGGAAAATCTGTAGAAAATAAAATATCTACTTAAAGAGTAGGCTTAGTTTTGCTTACAAATATTAAGGAAATATGAGATTCCGACATACATATATCTATGCATATGTACACATATTTTATAAAATTTATCTTATTCTTTTTTTACCAATAAACCATAAAACATATGTTGGTTATAGAAAATTCAGCGGTTATATTAGCGTTTATTTTTATTCAGCTAGCGGTTTTTAGCGGGTTTTCAGGGGCTATATGGTGGGAAACGCCTACAGCATTTTGGCAACACTGATTGGTTTACCCCAAAATTTGTGTAATTTTGTGCAAATTTGCACTGAAATGCAAATGCGTTCGTTTACACATAAAATTGCAAAAGAGAGAGCCAATTGAGAGAGCAAATTGACAGTTGTTGATTGAGAGTCTGCAAATTTTTACTTTTTTTTTTAAATTTTTGTCTATGGTCTAATAAAGTAAGCAAACACAAAATATAAATTGTATAGTAAAAACATTTAAAAGAGGAAAAGTTCAAGTAAAAGTTTAACAAAAACAAAATGAAAATTATTATGTTCAAGGTGAACCAAATTAAAGAATAATAATCGTTAAATTTATCAGTTTTTAAATTAAATTTAATTGTGTTTACTTTAATTTTTTAGACATGTAAGGTTTATATAAATATTTATTTCTGCTTACTGTTATATTTTATACAACATATTATACAACACTATGATCAGCTGTTTTGATTAACCTGCGAATTTGTGCAAATTTTCCGTTCGCGTACTTTTTTGTGCAAGACACTCTTGTGAGTAAAATTTTTAAATTACCCAAAATTTACTAAACTACTGGATATTACTGGAAAAGTAAACAAACGGAACTATTGTCTGGCGGTTTGTAAACAGCTGTTATTGTAGCTGAAGAAAAAATAAGTTCTCTTGTAACTTTTTATTGCTTTTACGATTTAATGACAGTAAGTTTTAATAAAAAAATTATAAATTTAAAAAACCGCCGATATATCTAGAAAATACATATATGATATCTTCTAAACGGTTGGACCGATTTTCTTAAAACATAGCCAATAACCCTCTCGATCAATTCATCTTTCAAACAGAAAAAAAACTAAATCAAAATCCGCCGTTTGGTATGTACATGGACACGGACAGACACACAAATACACAGATACAAAGACACACACTACAAACCTATAAAGCGTAGTATTCACGTTCAAAATGCATGACACAAGCATTGCATACGTGTGCATACAGAACTCAGCACACACGTGCATGCAATGCACAGTAAATTAATAGCTTCTTGTTACAAGGTAATTGCAACGCAATTGTGAAACTACATAAATAAACTTTTTACGTATAGAATTTGACAGTTCTTTGTATAACCTACTGCTTTGAGTAGTTTATCTTGTTATGTTTGTGTTGCATACATGCATGTGCAAAAATCAAAAAATTTAGATGTTGCTTCATGCATGTGACGCATACAAACAAAATTTCACTAATATTATTATAATGCAGGTCATGCACTTTGACCGTGAATCCTCTTTTTGGTCGGGGGCAGCGTTGCCATACTTTTTTTTGAAAAACTGAAAATTTTTTATATTTGGTGGTGGGGTGGAGTGGGGGTTTTGAGGCTATCCCTACGCCTATATTAAATATGACTATAAAAATTTATAAAGTCTTTCATTTAATGAAAGGGAAGATTTTAAGTTGCACTATGGGATATTAGACAGAGGAAATTCTTTTTTCTAAATCAACCTCAAGATGTAAGTGGATAAAAAATTCAATAAATAAGGTATTTAAAGTTTTTATTTCTTTTTTTTTGTATTTGAAGTGCACAGTGATATATTTAATTATTTAATACACTTGCTTAGCTAAAATAAAGTGTTATTTTTTTCTGTGTATTACTAAAATTTCGCTAAAGGTGCCTATACACTACATGTTTTTTACATTGCTCCTGTCAAATTTTAGATAATTCGGTAAAAACATGTAGTTGGTGACCTCAAAAACTTTGCTTGTGTAAAATACACAAGCAAAAACATAAGACAAATTTTCAATTAGAGCATGTTCTATTTTCTTATGTTCACACATGTGTTTTCAAATATCTATGCCATGTGAAAACATTTATCGACGGTTGAATGTCTCCGATATCATTAGCCGTCCGTCTAAAGTATTTGCATTAGTGATAAATTAACTATTTTTTTATCTCATTTTAAAATTTTAATAACAATGATATAAAATATATAACAAGTGTTGACACCAGCTCCATATTTTGCAGATTAAAAAGAAAAAAACTTAACTAAATATTTGTGACGCCGGCACTTCAGTGACGACGGCACTTCAGCAACGCTACCAAAGAAATTTCCAGCGGCTGTTGTAAACAATCATGGCCGATGTCACGTGTAATTGTACATACAAGTTGGTGACCAAAAATTAAAAACCGTATGTAAATTAATCAAGTTTGACAGACACAAAAAAAAAAACATGTGAATTGTAAACTTGAAAAAACACAAGCAAAAATATGCAGTGTATTGGTACCTTAAGAGAGTTCTGAAAAAATGGGGTCTATCCTTTAACTTGGTACATACATATATTCGTCGTGTTTTATCTCATTCTATAAGAGATCGAACTATTCCAATGATTCTTTTTCAATAAGGGAAGGCAAATTAATATTAATACAGGAAGTGATACGTCCGTATGAACTCGACTCGGAAACAAACAATAAGACCAAATTCCATCTGGAAAAGCAGAACTTTCATGTGAATTCCCTCTTGCTGTTTGAAAAAGTACTAATAAATCTTCACTATTATATTAAGCAAAATGGGTAAAACTATGGCTTCAGATATCGGAATTAAAATAACAAAATTGAGATACATAAAGTAAAAATTAAAAACTGCGCAATTTATAAAAAAAAATTATTTTTTTAAGCACAAAAAAAACTGCTCTATGCTTAAAAAAATTATTTCTTAAGCAAAAAAAAACTGCAAAACTGCTCTATGCTTAAAAAAACTGATAAAATCAGGGAAAACTGCACATTTGGCAACGCTGGTTGGGGGTTAAAAATATTTACATATATACAATTTATATTGAAAACAAAAAATAAATTTTCATATTTTATTATTAACGGTATTCACAATGAACTTGTTAATTTGATACTCGGTAGTTTGTTAATTTGTCAATGTTACCAACTGTGAACGATACCCCTTTTTAAAACTTTAGTTTTTTAGTCTGGTAACTTTCGTAGTAAAACAGCTGATTTATTGTTCTGACACAATTTATTATTCTGAAAAAAAATAAAACATGCCACGAGCTTGTTAGTTTGTTAGACATTAATCGTTACTTTTTACACGCATTTTGTTTTTGTATATTTAACGCACTACCGGATTAACATTTAACAAGTTAACGACACGGCACCCGTGATAAAATAGCTGTTAGTTGGTAACTCACAACCAGCCGTTGCAGTTTCTAAATAAATATAATAAAAAAAGTCATTTGTGATACATTTCTAAAAAAATATTTGTGTTTTGGCAATTTTCGTCTACATTGAGAGTAAGTATGTTAATTAAATGATTTTTTATTTTATTTTAATAAAAAAATACGAAAGTTACCAGACTAACAAAGATTTACAATGGAAGTCGTTCACAGTTGGTAACTTTAACAAATTAACAAACTACCGAGTAACAAATTAACAAGTTCGGTGTGAATACCACTATTATTTTGCTTATGTTCTGTTACTTTTTTTTTAAGTGTAGAATATATTTATGTGCGGTTTCACAAGTCAGGCAGACGAATCGTCTAGAAAATTTTTATGAAAATCACTCAAATTATATTAATACATTTTATACTCAAGTCGACCGTTTGGGTTATAAAAACAGGGAGTTAGTTCGCCAAAGTTTCCAACTTTTTCCGGGTTCGTTATAAGCGAACTCGATTTTTGTATAAAATATTAATTTGGAATTAACGTACATATACATATCGATCATTTGCTGCAACAACGTTATAACTCAAAAAAGGTAATATTCAAATTATATATATACATACGTATACTATATTTAATCTTTCAATTCCTAAGAGGAACATAGGGCCGATCTCAGCCTTATATTTCTGAAGGCCAGAATGGTGGCTACAACTGGCAGCCCTACTACCAGTCTAGGATGCTATGGGCTAATCAGCCGTACTTCCGAATTATACTCAGTGATTAATGAAACCGAAAGAAATAACTTTCAAATTAATAACGCAGAACTAATCATCATATCGTTACTTATAATGTGCAAAAATTTTATACAAATATCTTGCTTACTCAACTCTTGGGGAAACAATAATTTGTTTTTTGCATTAAGTTGTATGGAAACTGAGAACTTTAAACTCGTTTTCTGTTAAAGTATGTTTTTTTAGTTATGCCATTGTTGCAGCAAATGAGCTGTACGAGTATTTCTGATCAATATATTAACGAAAACATACTATTATTGTTTCGTTTTTATTTTAAAGGAAAATGTAACTAAAAATAATTATAATAGAATTGTGAGATAATATCAAATTATAATTGCTACGAGTATTAAAAATAATGAAAATGTTGTAATGTAATTAAAGTGTGTTCTATATTTAATACGAAGTAGTTAATCTCTGCAGGCTTTGAAATACTCGTATATTAATACCTTTGGCCCTCATGACATAAACAAGTTTATATTTGTTGCATAGAAACAAATAAATAAAATAGTATCCAATTAATTTCATTAACGAATCAATTACTAGTGTGATTAAACACAAAATTATGGCACAACTTTTCATTGAATGCTCGTTACTGGTTGAGGTTTGAAGCAAAAATAATAATATGTTAGAGAAAGGGTACGGGCAGGTGACCGATTACATTTTTCAAAAAGTGGCACCAAAATTTAAAAAAAAAAATAGAAAACTACACTAAACATTTTATTTTTAAAACATTTTTATAAAATTCACTCTAAAAAAAGGAAGACAAAAATTGGCAAGGCAGTCGAAAAAGTGGCAATTTGCTACTTTAGTCGGTCAAACGGTCACGCTGGGTACGGAAATAATAATACATACATACATATACAAAAATAACAGTAAAAATTTTAAGACTAACCAGCTCTGCAAAATAATTTGGCAACGTTTCTTATAAACGACAAGATGTTAATTTTTCCTTTTTCACTTTTTTGAAAAGAAAGGCTTGCGCGACAACGCCCATTTTTGATTTCTATTACTTTTAGATTATAGTTTTGTTTTTGTACACATTTTGAATTAATAAAGATATTAATTTTTAACAAAAACAAGACGCTAAATATACATAAGTCACTATTCTCGTTTTCAACTCAATTCAGTTTGGTTGTCTGAGATTTAACCCAACTTATATCTTGGTTTGCCATTCACAACTTAAAAAAACGGTTAAGTTTGTAGTTGTGTCGTGCCTTAATATTTTCAAATAAAAATTAGTTGTGACTTACAATACTAAGTACAAGTAAGGCCGGGTTTACATCTGTGTGCCATGTGCCCAAAAACAGTGTAACCACTAATTACTAATGAAAAACTTTTTGATCCAGACACGTACATTTATTGATTTATTATTACCTATTTCATTCTTAAAATGTGTTTAACAAAAAGAAAAAGTTTTAGCTACTTTTACATAACAAAATTAAGTTTAAATTTTCCAGCTCTGAAACCGTCTTTTCGATTTTCCTGATATTCAATACCAATCGGAAAACGAATTTCATTATACAAAGTGTTGCCAACGTTTCCGAAAATAGTTTTTATTTATATTTTTTTTCATACAAAATTACATATTCAAGTTGAAAAATTTACTACACTCGGGTGTGATCGTTGCTTTTGATAACCAGCTGAATCGATCATTTGTTTTCAGTTTGAGATTATGGCATTCGTTATCGAGCAATGTAATAATCAGGGAAACCACAAATATGCAATTGCATGTTTTTTCTTGTATGATATATCAATCCGGAATTAAGATATTTATCCGTTTCAGAACTTTTAATGAATTCTGGCATCGATTTGTTAGTGCATATTTTTGCATATTTTACCGTTTAAAGCATGTTTTTGCATACTTCAGTCTAACGCGCATATTTTGAGCATTTTTCGAACTTTTAGAGCATATTTGGCGTTTTTAGGGCATATTTTGATACTTTTTAAAAAAAATTTATTTTATTATTTAAAAAAAATTTTTTTGGTAAAATTTTCTACTTTTTTCTGTCAAAATTTTATTTTGTAGTGAAAGAAACAGTAGTATGGGGAAGCAATATTTTGCTACCATTTCACACGTTTTCTTGTGAGTTCTGATGTTAAATCACATGCTACACGTGTTTAAGTTGAAATTTAGAATGTACTAATTATTAGTATGTGTTCTGACAACCAAATTTAGAACAAAAGAAATAAATTTTTTTTAATTTTCACTCACTTGTAAGCAGTCTTGTGAAAGAAAAACGAAACAAGAAAATTAAAAAAATGTAAATCTTAAATATCCAATTTTTTTTCTGCTAAATTTTAATGCTGGAACAAATACTATTGATTTGCATATTCCAAATTTCAACTTAAACAGGTGTAACATGTGTTTTAACATCCTCACTGGACGCTAATTTCAATAAAAACTTGGTTTGGTAATTGTGACGCACGCTGTTCCGATTACATCAGTTGAGGTTGAAAAAGAAAATTTTCAATGTATAAAACTTTATTTAGATGTGACCGGCTGCGATTTTTATTTAAAAAGCTAAGTGAAGAGATTTTGTTTATTGCAATAACAATTATAAAAAACCTAATCTTATTCCTCAAAATACAGTTCATGATCGCTTTTGAAGTAAAGTTAAATTTTCGCTCTTAGTTAATTTTTTATTGTTTCCTTTTTCTGTTTATTTTATTTTTGTCTTGTTTTGTAAATTTTGTTGAATTGCTGAATTAAAATTAGTTTTTCATTTCCAAATAATCAAATTTATGTTATTTTTAAGAGCATATTTTTTGAGTTTTTAGTGCATATTTCGAAGTTTTTAGTGCATATTGAATGCGCACAAAACACTTTTTTTGGAGCATATTTCTGGTTTCCCTGGTAATAATATTGTATATAATTACTGAAGCATTTTCGGTAACTTTTTATCGATCTAATTTCCTTCTCCTATTGACAAATGAAAGAATATCCCCGCAATTAATTTCATGAAAAATTTCACAATGTATATTCTGCCATACTGGCAATTTCCTTAAAACGTTGGGTGGGTTATTATTATCTATTCTTTTGTTTTAATGTATATGTATTTCTTTTTCTTTCATACCTATATGTCCATGTTGTACATCCTCTGCAGCCCGTTCAATTAGTACACAAAGCGACCAAATGACACACAAAGCGGCAGCGCAATGAAACAATACCGAACAACATAATCGCCTTCTTTCAATACCAGATATATCAAGGCTGCGCCACTGTAATAAAAGAAAAACGAGAAAACAAATATGTGTATGTATGTATGTATATTAAAAAAAATAAGTATATTGATTGATATGATAAAGACAAATCTACATACATACATTAGAAGTACGTAAAATAATGTGTATGCAATGTATACGAGTATTATACATATGTACATAGAAAGAATAAAACAAATATTTTAGCAGAATTTGAATTTAGGTTAAAATTACAATAATTCCTTTTTAAATACTTGCAGTATTAATTATATTTAAACATTCGTATTTGTTGATTACACACATTCGAATATAACACTGATCGACAAGATACATACTTATTTTTGTGAGACAAAAGAGGCCGTAAAGCTGAATTAAACCACTTATTTCCAGGGACATAACAGTTATAAGAGAAATGACAAAAAGGTTTTATTTAACCATTGGTTATAACTAACTATTATCGTAAGATATCAAGGTTGGCAAACGGTATCGTAAAAACACCGATACCGATTCAAATACCGCTAAAACTAGATACCGGTATCGATACCGATACCGAAATCCATTTCGGTTAGAAAATACCGGTATCCAGAATACCGTTTACGTCTATACCGGTATGTGCCGGTATACCGATTCCCACCAAAAAGAAAATTTCCAAAATATATTTTAATTAACTTTCTTTTATAAACACGTTCTTGTTCTCCTTCACACATTCTTATGAAGCGCTATTTTTTTAATTAACCGGAAAGTGCAATCATATCATAATCATCACTAGAGCAAAATACTAACAGCATGAGCTGCTTAATGCCTTTAGGAACGAAAAACGTATCTCTAGACATATAAATGTTTTAAAATGGTGAAAATAGCAAAGCCATTGTAAGCCACATTTATTGTAAATGAAATCGCTAAAATTAGTATATTGGCTGTACCAGATACTCAAGCTGATGCGAAGATTTTAAGTTTTGAAGAGTGCTTTTTTAATATATGCACATTAAACTGGTCGCGAAGATATTTTTCTTTAATTGATATACTACATATGTATGTATGTGCGCTGTCTAAAATATGAGGTTTGCTGCTATAAATGCCTAGCGAGGCCTAGAGTACCCGATAAGCAGTTGAGATTTTGTAAAAAAAATTTGGAAATAATTCTGTAGTTTCTAAAGTAGCTGTCCGATTGTTATGAAATTGAAGGAGGTGTGAGAGAGCTCAAGTCTGGAATTTAGACGATACATCTTTAAAGGGGACGGATCCACAAAGCACTAAAGTGGACAACCTTGGGTTAATGAAAAATTAAAATCGATGCTTATGTTTTTGATCAAATAAAAAAGATTTTTTGCAAGTGGATTGTTTTCTAAGTCTTCTAGATTGTATGTTTTCGCTTATAGTTTAAAAAAATAAAAATAAAGATTTTGGCTTTTTTACCAACCTTGGCCCACTGTTAATGGAGAAGTCAAATAATCTATTTATAAAATTAAGCTCATTATGAATAAGGGACAAAATTTGTAACATTTAAAAAAATTTGGTATCGAAATTACAATTAAATCAATTAATTTATAAGCAATTTAAACTAAAATTTTGAAAAAAAAAAATAGATTTTCGTTGGTTTTGAAGAAAAAAGTGGGTTAATTATTTCGCATTTATAAAAGAATTTCGCTAATCAATATTTTGGGGTGAAAAGTCTCTCTTAGGTAGAAACTGATGCAATCAATACACAGAAAGTAGTAACGAATATAATTTGCTTTTGAGTTGCCGACGATTTCCAATAAAATTAAATTAAAAATGGGACTTTTCAGTATTTTTGCAGTATTCTTCTTATTTTTCGCCGGGCGCAGATTAGATTTTTGGAAATACATATTTAAAAAAATAATTTTTTTTTACTCATTTGGAATTTGATATTTATAACAAAAAATAGGTCTAATTTAAATAGATATGGCGGAGAAAAATTTTCCAAACTTTTACACCTGAACTTAAAGATTGGTCTCTTGAGATGAAGCAAAGTACGTACTTTAACAAAAATATTGTTTATTGATTGATTTAAAATATTCAAATCAAACAATAAACAATATTTCGTTTTCGTTTCGTCTGAATTTGGCGAGTACGAATACGAATATCTTAAAAAAGTTGAATATTAGGGAATTCGAATACAAATATTCGCACATTACTAAGTGCATACAATTCTACATGTACGTCGTGTGTATATTTACACAGTGTATGTATTTATTATTTATTACTATTTTTTATTATTTTGTTTAATTTGCGAAGTAATTTAATAAAAAATTTTTTTTTTTTTGCTATGTCCACTGTCTGAATTATCAAATTTAGTAGTTATATCGGTATACCGGTATTATAAACTCGTTAACGGCATGTACCGGTAATACCGATACCGAAATAAAAAAATACCGATACCTTTACCGATACCGAAATTTAAAAAATAGTTGTACCGGTATCAATACCGATACCGTTATTTGTTTCGGTTGCCAACCTTGTAAGATATATTTCATTTTGGTTATTCTAACCAATTAAATTGATAAATACTTTTTTTTTGGTTACAAACAACTATTATATACAGAATTTTAGTAACTATTATATACAGAGTAGCAATAACCTACGTAAAATACGGTATTTCAAATGTAAAGATGCAAAATAATATTTGGTTCGAAAATGCAAAATTATGAAAAAATTATTAAACGGCTTCTATCTATCTGTATCCGAAAATGATTTGCGAAGTTTTGTAATTTATGCAATATGTTTATTTATTGTATCTTCAAATATGAACTAACAATAAGTATTTAAATCTTAAATCTAAAATATAAATATTAGGCCCGACCACTGGCGGACATAAACTTAGTGATAGTTTTTAGTTTTTAGGCGGATGTGGCCAGTAAAATTCAAGATGTTACGAGCAAGCGGATTAGAATGTGACTCGAGTTTTGTTAAATATTTGAATGCGTATTTTGCAATTTCTTCAATCACGATGTATATTTGAGTTTTTGATGGTGCCGATCAAGGCATATCAAACAAGTACACGTATCATATTGCTCATCCGCTGATTTTTTGTTTACAAATTTATAACGAAGAATTCATTTGACAATTACTTTTGTGCCTTGTTTGATGCATACAATTTTTTGACAATTACTTTGTAAAGCTATGTGAGATGCACAGACTTGCCTAATGCATGTAACTGTATTAAATGTGCCTTGGTGTCGATGTTATCAAACGTAAAATTTTGTTTTGCCTTGGTTGGATTCTCACGACATTAGAAGCTGAAGCTGTACCCCATAACTGTATTCCGTAGCACCATATTGGCTTCAAAAGCGACTTGTATAGTAAAATACATTCGTATTCGCCTGAAAATGGCCAAATATTTTACAATTCGAATACGAATATTCGTGCATCACTAGTATGTATGTAATAAGTTAACGCTTGTACATGTACATATGTACATATATAAAAAATAACAGTTTTTTTTAAATATAAAGTAAACAAAACTTGCAATTCACAGTATAAAAGTTTGAATGTGTGTGATGTTAAATTTTAAAATTTATAACTTTTGACACAAACCTTGTGTGTTAACGTTTTCAACTTTTTATGAGGGTTACGCACTTTTCTTGGGAAGGAGGCGATGTGGGCGGACAAAAGTGGTCACCTATTATGGACCACATAGTACTCTAAAAACGTGCATACTCAGAATTACTAGAAGTTCGAGTTTTGAGGAGATTTTCGAGAAACTTTAAATTTTTCCAACTAATTAAGATTTTCCAACATGTGACCAATTTTTTTAGGAAGGAGGCGATACGGGCGGAAAGACGTGGTCATCTCCTATGGACCACATAGTGCTCTGTGGTACAGAGTATCGACCATTTAGTTAAATTAAAAGTTGTTGACAGTGTTATAAAAGAAAAGTATTGTAAACAAGTGAGTAGCAATCAAGACGAATCATAACAGGTGGTTGCACTAGCGATTTTAGTCACAGCTGTTTTATTTTCAGTTGCCTTGGTAGCAATACTAAAAATTGAAGAACATAAAAGCTTAAAAAGTATAACATAAAAAATATGTACATGTGTATCATTATTTTGGGAAAAAAAATAACCAAAATGAGAAAAATATTCACATCTCCACATTAAAGAACAAATAACCACTTTTGGTTAGAAATAACCTAAAACGGCAGCCCTGATTTAGACGCTTCGTTGACAATGTCACCAAAACAGTTGTCAGAAGTGGTAAATTGGTACACTTAACTTCAAGCTTCCTAAGGGGTACGTACGCACATGGACTTATACATATTCGTAATATTTATGTAAGTATAAATATTTGCATGTACATACATGTTAATAATAAATTTATTTTATAACTTAAGACTTCGCAAACATATTAGTTACTATGTTCTTCATATACGCTTTCGATATTTTTAAGTTTGGTTATAAAATTTTATGTCTCTGTTATGGAAATCCTTTGTTCACAAATGTCCATTATAATAAAATAAAAAATTGTATCACTTTATTGTCCTGCTATTAAATAAAACCGAAAAGTAATTACTTTTTTATGGTCCCTACATTTTGTTTATTTTTAAACCATAAGCTGAAAAAACACTGCGTTGTAATCGAAAGATTATAATTGCCATTGTAAAATTAGTCGTTAGTAAAGATGTATGTACATAATTAATTTTTTTTTAATGTAGAAATAAAAAGGAAACCCAAAATTATTTTTTTTAGTTTACTAAAATACCAAATACATATGTATGTATGGCTAATATAAAATTATTATCAGCGCCTCTTAAAGAAATTGGCATTGCCAACTTAAAAAGAAGATGCTGCTGCCCAGTAAACATATTGGAAGTAATTGCTTTTAAATAAATTAAATAATTGGTAGAAAAAATTTATATATATGTGTATATATATACAAATATGTAATTCCGTTATAGTTTTAGAAAATACTAAACATGCTTTTTAAAAAATCGATTTTAAAAATATATATTAACTAATTTTCATCTAAAAATTGCACCTATTTACTGAAATTTTCATGAATGCGATTTTTTGCTTTTTTCCAAAGAAAATATCATTATAAGAATAGTACACGAAAGAAGAATTTTTTTAATACCGCTTCTAATTCGGGCTTCTTGCAATGACAATCCTACAAAAAAATATAAATTATCCAAATTTTAAAATATTCCGGATCGCAAATTATACATTTTTATGACTTCTTTGGAAGATTTTTTACTGGGTGCATTCAAAAGATATAGTGCTACAAAATTTTCAATATTATTAAGCAGATAAAATAGCTCACTTTATCTTTTTTAGGGCCATTATTATAACCTGTCGTTAGCTAAAGGTAGGATGTTATTGGATGGATAAACACTTTTTCATTATTACAACTTCATTTTAACAAAAAGTTAGCGATAAGCTAAAGACAAGTTCATCCTACCTGTAACTTTTATTGTGAGGTATAGTCATTTGAGCCTGCCACATTTTCGCCACTTGCCACACTTTCTACTTTATAAAACAAAGTCAAATTTATTTGGTCAAAATATGGCATAAAACAAAAACAATACAACACAAAACAAATAAGAATAATAAAAAAAAAAGAATTGACAAAAATATTTTCATTATGTTTGTAATTTGACAAATAAACAAAAGCAAGTTGCCACTAATCATTTTTAACAAACAATATCCACAATATCCACAGTAATGTTGCCACCAACCAAACATTTTATTATTTATTTTATCGGACAGTTTTAATAATGGAAAATTTTAATTTACTTTATTGTTAAGTTTTGCTAAACTTAGGAATAACTATCCGAAACTTTATCGTTAAGTCATAATAATGGCCTTTATTGTTATAACTTCGTGTTAGTTAAAAGTAGAATTTTATCAGACGAACAAGCACTTTTTCATTATTACAACTTCTCTTTAACTTAAAAGTGAGCGATAAGTTAAAGGCAAGTTTATCCTAACTGCAGGTTTTATCGTGAGGTTTAAGATTAAATAAAAGGTTTCATAACCATAACCATAACCAGCATAAATAGATGTTTATGGTTATGGCAGCACTAATAGGTTAAGCAAATATATTTATGGTTATGGCTATAGCATTATGGGATGGCACGTCTGATTAAAGTCTTTTCAAAATATGAGACACAACACAAAAAAAAACACAAAACACGTAACAATAAAAAAAAATTCAGTGTAGTGCGACTTTGACCCGCGCACGAAGGCTTCCGTACGGGCACGAGATATGTAATTCAATACGAACTTTAGCGAATATAAGCTACAGTTTTGGCATTTTTTTCGTTTTTGGGTTTTTTCGGTTTTAAACGTTTTTTTTAGTTTGGGTGTTTTTTGAATTTATTGACGCTTTCTGTGTTTTGGCACTTTTTCACGTTTTAACTATTTTTTTTTGGTGTTTGAAGTTTTTTTAATTTTAGCGATTTTTATTATTTTGGCGTTTTTTATTATTTTGGCGATTTTTTTATTTTGGCGATTTTTTAATTTTGGGGTTTTTTTCATATATATACATAGGTGATTTTTTTTTGGTTTTGGCGATTTTCTTAGTTTTGGCACTTTCTTTCGTTTTGAGGATTTTTTTCGGTTTTTGGCGTTTATTTTAAATTTTGGCGATTTTTTAGTTTTGGCGATTTTTTTAAATTTGGCGATTTTTTTTTAATTTTTGCGATTTTTTTTTTCACATAAACAATTATTTTGGTTTTGGCGCATTTTTCGCGTTTTGGCGATTTTGTCGGTTTTTGCGTTTTTTTCATTTTGGCGATTTTTTTTTAAACGATTTTTTCGAATTTAGCGATTTATTTTAGTGCTAGAATTTTTTTTTAATTTTGTCGATTTTTTTAAATTTGGTGATTTTTTTAAATTTTTTGGCGATTTTTTTCCGGTTTTGGCGATTTTTTTGGTTTGGCGATTTTATAATTTTCGGATCTTTTAGTTTTACCGTTTTTGAAAATTTTAAGAGCTTACCTCTTACGGTTTCCAAGATATAGCAAGTTGTCAAAATCACATAGTCAAAATTGCATTAACTGATGGACCACCCTTTAATTTAAATTTTTTTAATTTTAGTGTTAATTGTTGCAGTTTATATAAAAACGTATACACTAATTTTACAAATTTCAAGTGTCAATATACACATGTACATACAATTGTATGTATATTACATAAGATTTTAACATTTTTCGTCGCTCGTTTTGGAGCACCCTTTAATTTTTAATTCTCATGTGTTTGTTGTTGTAGTGGCCAAGGTTTTACATACTCTGTCCAAATTTCAGGTCCGTAGCTCTTAGGGTTCCTGAGAAAATACCGTGTGACGGACAGACGGACAGAGTAGCGAAAACAATAGGGTTCCTTTTTTCACCTTTGGTGTACGGAACCCTAAAAACAAAAGAATGGAAAAAAATGGTTTCACTATGTTTGAAATTGAGTAAATAAACAAAGCAAGTCGTTGGCATTAAGTATTTGTAACAATCTAAAGTACGAGTAGTATTCTCAGAACTGTCGCCATAATAAAAAAATAGTATATATTATTTATTTTATCGGACAATTGTAATAATGGAACAACTTTAAAGCTCACTTTATAATTCAGTTTTTCTAAACTTAGCGTAACTTTATCGCGAAGATGTAAAGGCAGGTTTCGATTTGGACTTAAAAAAAAATATATATGTATTTGTACTCACCTCATTGAATGGTTTAATTTTTGTATGCATTATAAATGGAAATTTGCATAATTCGCAGGAATTCGTTTCAGATGCTGTTAACCATTGTTGTAGACACGCCTGGTGAACATACTTTAGGCTGCCCGAACAATAGCAAGGGGTTAAGAGTGGATTCTGTGGATCACTTTCACAGTGACATATGCGGCATATATCGCCGCTACTTTGTGATGCTTGACTGCTGGCTGAACCAAATCTGCAAATAAATTAAAATAAATTTTAAATATTAATTTTAATATATATAAGCCAAATGAGAATTCTATCATATATCGCTGTCCACAATTAGAAAGGCCTAACTCAAACAACTGTAACTTTACAGGTGAAAGTAAAAACATAATAAACAGTACAACTGCTTGTAAAAGCGTTATTTTTTACACTATTGCAATAAATTTTTGACATTTTTTAATCTCAGAAAAACTCAATTTCGTGAAAATAAATACAAGTTAGGGTCTTTCTACTTACGACCATCGATATATTAAGACACATAAAAAGTATAGAATACTACTTCCACTTATTAATTCGAATTATGAGAGCCAAAAATATGCAATTATAGCTAATACACACTATCCTACACAATCGCAAAACTTTTAAAATAATGCAACCCTGATCTAATGAATTATTGTTGGTCGTTTGAAAATTTCCAGAAACTCCATCATAACAGTGTTGCATTTTCTGAAACGTCGGTATTTTACCAACAAAGTTCATTGAATATAATAGAAATAAAGAAAAATTTTAAATAATTGTATGGTTTTTACTTTGTAAGGTATTCTAATTTTCGCCACCGCCCATCGTATGCACAGCAGTTCTCTAAGAACTTTTAGGTGTATTACAACCGACATTGATGGTATGAAATTGAATGTGTAAGGGCGGCACACTTTTAATATGTTGCTTTTAATAACAAAAATTATATCTAAACAATACCAAACCATAACACTTTATCCCTTTAAAGATTAAATAAAAAACCTATTAAACTGTTTCTAGGCCATATTTATTTATGAAGTTTGCGTGTCATATAAATGCATAAGCAAAACGATATTTTTTTTAAACACGTGTGATACTGAACTTGAATATTTTAAATGCGAAATTAATTTAAATAATTTAGGGCAGCACATGTTCAATAAATGCCATAACAAAAGCGATGACATAAATGAAAACGTAATAAAAATCAATTTCAAAACGAGTAATTAACTAAAACAAGAACGAGACAATAAATAACAGATATGTAAGTATATAATTTCTTTATGAGTTCCACAATGCACACATTAATTAAGGGAACAAAAAATATTGCATTCTTTATCGTTACGTCTTTGAAAGAAGCTTTCAATAAAATACAACAATATTGGGTGATTTTTCTCCACTCGTTTTTGTATGTATGCACGGAGAATGTTGAATTTACACCACTGATTTACGAGTAAGAGCTCAGACTTGTTGTTGTTGATTTTTAACGATTTGCCGTCAAATTTGGTTGATAAACATACCGCTATTTGCCAAGGCGAATTCATAAATAATTATTGCTCAATAAAGTAATTATAGAAAATGCATACATATATGTATGTTTGTATGTGTGTATGTATGTACATTAGACTGGCTGTTAGTTGTATGGAGAATTTTTTTTGTTGATTTCATTTTGTCTCACCCCCCAAATCGGTTTAGTTTTATGTAAAAAAAACAAACAATTTTCATAGCGATAAGTTGTGTGTTAGGGGGTGCGTCCGGCCCTCAAAGTTAGCCCTAAGGCCCATATATTCAATGTAATTTTTTCTTTCTTTTTTTTGTTTATTTTTTTATGACTATACTTAAATATGTATGAAATAATTTAATACATATAAACCCTTATTGCAAACGCTTAGTAAAATAATAATAATAGTAATATAAATGCAATTTTGGTAAATATAACTTTTGGTACTTTGTTGGTTATTTTCTTCATTATTTCCTAAAATATTAATTTTAGCAAAAAAATTTCTTTGAGACTAATGTTGTTGACCAGCTAAAATATTGCCATATATGATATTCTTGTATAATGATTTTTTTTAAAGATAATCATATACAAAAAATTTCACTGAAAAATGGGCTTGAAGGCCCAAATAAATAACAGCCACCCTAATGTACATATATGTATGTATGTAATAATTACTTTTTTTAATTACAAAAATATTCAATTAGGTATAATAATAAACTTCAAAAATTATAACAACAATCCTATTTGCATAATTAAATAAAAAATAATATATCTTTAGCCACAACTTAAAAAAATAAAACTATATTTTTAGAGTTCGCACACCAAAGGTGAAAAGGAACCCTATAGTTTTCGCTGCTACGCTATCCGTTTGTTCGTCACAGTCTGTTTGCTCGAGAACCGTAAGAGTTACGAGCCTGAAATTTTGACAGAATATGTAACAATAAAAAATAACGATTAAAAATTAAAGGGTGTTCCAAAACGAGCAACGAAAAATTTTAAAATTCTATGTAATAGGTACATATGCATACAACATACAATTGAAGGAAAGCCGCGAATAACGTTGCAAGTGACAAAAAATTAATTTTTTGGGAGAGCCAAAAAACGTATTTTAAAGCAAGATCGTATTTTAAAGCAAGATTTTTTAGCTAATCGAAAATAATGATAATTAGCATTGACTTTTCTCCTTGTATCTCTGTTACATTTATCAATTATTTTCGACAATTTCGTTTGGTTGATTTTGTAAGTTACTTACAAAATTTTTCCACTAACTGACTCTTTGTAATTGAATTTTGGCGGCGATAAGATGCAAAATTTTGGATCGTTTTACGTTCTAACAACGCAAGACAGTAATGTTAACGGCAATCTGTGAAAAACCCGGTTTTGTAAAAATTATCTTTTACAACGTTATTCGCGGCTGTGCTTCAATTATATGTATATAGACACTTGAAATTTGCAAAGTTAGTGTATTTTTATACAGACTACAACAATTAACACGACAATTAAAAAATAAATAAATCAAAATTAAAGGGTAGTCCATCACTCAATGTAATTTTTACTATGTAATTTTGACAACTGGCTGTATCTTAGAAACCGTAAGAGCTAAACTCTTGAAATTTTCAAATATACTAAAACTAAAAAATCCCAAAATACCGAAAAAAAATCGCCAGAACGAAAAAATCGCCAAAACCCGAAAAAATTGCCAAAACGAGAAAAAAGCGCCAAAACTAAAAATATAAATCGTCAAAAACAAAAAAAAAACCGCCAAAAATTAAGAAAAAGGGCATAACGACAAAAACCGGAAAAAAGTTTAACGGGTACTTGATTTTTTTAAATGTCTACATCAGATAAGATATTTGATTATATATGCTAAAGTTCATATAGTATTACTAGACTGTGTAAATCCCGAAGCCGGGATTTCTTAAGTTTAGAGCCCGGGATTTTCGGGATTTACTGAATCCCGTTTTTCAATAAATAATGTTTTTCACTGCCATCTTATAATATATAATAAAAATTATTTGGAACACCCGGTTATAAATAACAACTTTGCTACGCATGCACACATTGAATAGATATCCAAGAAAAATTAGTCAAATAAATAGAATTTATATGTAAATATCGTGTATACATACATATGTATATGTATGTGAATCAGAAAAACAATGAATTTTGAAGAGCACAAATCCAAAAACAAAGCAAAAAGCTCAGTGTGGAGTCATTTTTTGGTAGATTCCAAAAGTGCTCCGTACGCTAAGTGCAAGTTGTACCACAAAGTTTTAAAAACTAATGACGGTTCAACAAAAGGCCTCTTAAATCATCTAAACGTTAGTTAAGAGATTTTTTTAAATAACCATTTTTATTAAGTTTTATATACAAACAGGTTCATATGATAAAACTTCAAAAAGGAGATTGCGAGGAACCACAAAGAAAAATTTTAAAGATTACAGATTTTAGTTTTCCACAACATGAAGAAAGTTTTTCTGCTGTAATAAGTATGTGTGTTAATAAAATGATTACAGTGTTGCCAATGCATTTACACATGGCTGTATCTCCAATTACACATTGAAGAAAATTACACTACACATCTTTTGTGTCGGTTAAAATTAAAACAAAACAAAAATAAAAATAGAACCCAAAGTAGAATTACACACAGATTATACAAGAATTTAATTACTTGGCCTACACATGTGAGTAGAAATTACACACTGTCTAACTACACCCAGATTGGCAACACTGAATAACTATAATCATGCGGGAATGCCGCGTCTGCAATTGTACATTTAGTTATCCTGTAATTGTTATTTTTACAAACAAAAGAAATTTGTTTCTGACAATTTCTTGTTTGTTTATACCAACAAAATACATGCGTTTTTTGGTGTTGTAATTTTGTTGTAGCCGTGCATGTACCTAGTGGTCCATTCGGAACCCTTCATATGCGAGTCAAAGGGGCACTTTACTTCTTTGCTTAACTACACAGAGGGAAAAAAGAAGGCATTCTAAAATTATTAACGGTTGGCATCAAATTGGGATCAAATTATTAATCAAATCAAACTTAATGCATTATCAAATTAAGAACAAACCGTACAAAAAATACCATAAGTTAAAAAACAAAAGAGATGTATAGTAAATTGTTTAAAATTAAATTGTTCTTAAGAATGTAATATCCAATTCCATAAGATGATATACGCACCCATGACATAAGGGCACCTCCCGACATCGTTGTCAGGGTGACCGATGACATTTTTCAAAAAGTGGCACCAAAAAGGGGATTTATCAAAAAAAGGGACAAACTTAAAAAAAACGAGAAAACTACGCTAAACTTTTTATTTTTAATGTATTTTTACATAATTCACTCTAAAAAAGGGAGTTAAAAAGTGGCAAAAGCACTCGAAAAAGTGTCAAGGCAGTCGAAAAAGTGTCAATTTGCCACTTTAGTCGGTCAAACGGTCACGCTGATCGTTGTTCTTAATAGCCTTGTATTGAATTTCAGTACAAGGTTTGCCTCAAGCGAATCTTTTCCCAACTGTTCCAAACAGATTTTTTTTGCAGATGAAATAAAAATACATACAGCTTTTTGGGCCAAATGGGAAAAGATTTTTATTCTTATTTATTTTAAACAGCTGTTGTTTGGCAAGCTTTCTATAATTGGAAATTTTTTTAGTGCTGCCGTACGTTAAACGCAATTTAATACGAACTTTAATTAAATCGCATTTAAATACAATTTAAATTTAAATAATAATTAGCTAATTACCATACGTACTTAAATATTAAGTTAAAAACTAAAGGTAAGTTAAATCCTTTTGGGTTCTTACAATAATTATCACACTACCTAATAAGTTTAATGGAAATGCAATTGAATAACGAACTTAAATCCAATAAAATTATTCATTGAATAACAATTAACATTTCTGTATAGCAAAAAAAAATTCAAAAAGTTTCCAACAACAATGAAATTCCACACATTTTTATAGAGCACGAGTATAAGCAAAATATGTGCTACCAACATAATAATTAATATGAATGTAAATATTTGTATATACACATATAAATATCCACAGACATATGTACATGAGTCATTATATGTATGTTAATTAAGTACATACTTCCATTAGTGATGGCCCCGCCCCTGCTCACGTAATTAACAATAAAGGCTCAGTTAGCCGACTGTAATGGAATGTAACTGTTACTGCTGATCGATATTGTTATGTGAAAAGTAATGTACAGATTCTTACATTCCGGTTACATTTCTATAGCCATTTTGATTACTTTTCATATAACAATATCGATCAGCTGTTTCCTACCGTTGCAATTACATTCCACAACAGTCGGCTAATTGAGCCTTAAGAGCAGCGATGACAACTTGGTCCTTTTGGCACTATTTTTAGTGCTTTTTGAAGACTCAAAACGCCAAACTAAAAAAAAGCACTAAGTAGTGGTTTTAAGAAATGTATGTATTTCTTCAAACTACTTTAATAAAAACTTGGTGTATTTATTTTTCAGTGTGAAGAATGCCTTTTTCATCTTTTATATTTCATCAAAAATGATAATATGTATTGCGAAAATAGAGAATAGCTCAGAAAATATTAAACATTATTAAACTTTACTCGTTTGAATATTCATTAGTTTTTCTTCACCTTAGTGCTTTTTACGCTTTTTAGATCTCAAAACTACGCTTTCATGTGCTTTTTTTTAAATTAAGGTGTGCTTTTAGAGTCAAAAAAGTTGGCATCACTGCTTAAGAGTCGTGGGTAAAGCTGGATTCACCCATTGTTTCCGAACAAAATTTTTGTCCGGACAAAATTTTTTTATATGGAGTTTGACGTTTCTCTTTTTGAGAGAGAGAGAGAGAGAGAAGAAGAGAACAAATTTTGTTCGGAACATTTTCTGCTTGAATTGGTTTAGTTTTAATTATTGCTCGGACAAAATTGAACTGAGCTGCCAACTATTTTAATTTTTCAGCCAAAGTTGATCTGAGCTGCCACATCATGTTATATGCATAATAAAAGCACAGAGCATAATTGTATTTATTAGAATAGAAATAAAAGAAAATTGAAAACAAAACATACACATATGTATGGAGATGAACGAAACAATTGCATTAAATAATTAAAAAGATGTGTGTGACACAAAAAATTTTAAAATTTGCCCTTGTGCTGCCACTTGTAAAATTAATACGCATCGTTTACACATGTGTTTCATATGGTAGCTTTGATTTTCCAGACAAAATGTTCGAAATGGATGAATCGTCTTGCAAAAAACTATCAGTAAAAAAACTTCTCCAGACAAACATTTTGTTCTGAAACAATGGGTGAATGCACTTTAAATTGTTACTTTTTCCCAGTCTTACATTTATATCAGTGTTGCCAGAAACTGGTGAATAAAATGTGCCAGATTTCGTGGAAAAGAGTGTCAAAATGGGCTATAAAATATGGGGAAAAATATGGCAATAAATGCTAACAAAATTGAAATAAGAAATGTTAATTTCACCCAGAAATCATTTTGGATGTATACTATTCTGTGGCAAAAAGAAAAAAATGCTTAAGTCGAGATAAGCTGATTTTAAGCAATCTGCATATTCGAAAGTACCCCTGGGCAAAATCTCAATTGATTTGTGCGATTTTCCAAGAAGTTACAGCACAATGACTTGCCGCTTATATTTTATAGACTTCTAATGCCATTTGGAAAAAAAGCTTAGGACGGGTTTACATATGTGTGCCACATGCCACACAAGCGTAAAACAACGTAACCAACTAATTACTAATGAAAAACTATTTAATTCAAACATGTATTTATTAAGTTAAACAGTTTCATACATAATTAATAGACAATTTTATAGAATCAAAAATGATTGCAAACTGTTTAAATCAATAAATATATGTCTGAATCAAATAGTTTTTCATTGGTAATTAGTTGGTTACATTTTTTTGGGCAAATGACATACAAGAAGTGCTAGATGTAAACTCAGCCTTATAGTCTTTTCACACTCACTCACATCTTTGAGGAATGCGTGGAATATGTTGAAAATTGAAAAAACCTGTTCACATTACAAAATCTTTCATCTGTCATTATTATAATACTATTTTTACGAGTGTGAGCGACTAAAAATTAAAAAATAAAATGGAATTTAAAAATTTAGTAGAAATTGATTTAATTGCTTCTCGTGTTGAGGAGCAGAAACAATTAATGCAACAATATGCAGATTTAGTACAAATTATGCTAGCGGCCTATGATGATGAAGATATATTACGAGTAATTTCTTTAAGCACAAAGATTTTGCATCCGAGCAGCTTGTAGACATTTGCAATTACTTTTACATACAAACTTACATACATATGTAATTTATTTCGAATATATATAAGATTTTATTATATACATACATATACATATGTACATATGTATATAATAAAATCTTGGAGTAGTTACAGATCTTTCTGTGGGAAGAATATTCCAAAAGGTAGCCCTGAATGCATGTACATACATATGTATGTATATGCGTATGTAGATATACATATGTATGCATGTATGTAAATAGTTGTATAGAAAGATGTTGAATGGAACAAAGTGAGATAGGAACATCTTTTGAAGATGTTTAAAGATGTTGAACATTCAGCCCTGTATAATTCTTATGGGAAGATGTTATAATATTGGCAAATTGATGAAAGATGTGAATAAGTATGAAAAGGTTATTAATTTAGGTTATACTTTGGTATATTCCAACTTGAATGTATTATTTACAGTACATAGAAAGATGTTTGCTTAAAAAAATAAAGGATAACAAAGAATTTCCCAATTTAAATGCAAAAGAAATAAATTTCTGAAAATCTACCTGAACTCTTAAAAGTGTTATCCTACAAAACAGTGAAATATGACTTCAGCACCTTTTTCTTTTTGCAAAGTATTGTTATTGTTTTACAGCTGTATTTTGGGAAATGAAGTATCTTTTATAAGGTGTTCACAGTTAATCTTTTAAACTAAAAGACTGGCTTTCTGAATCACGAGATTTAGGGATATGGAAATATTCTACTTTGTAGAAAAGGAATGGGAGTTTTGTATGAAGAACTGTCAGTTAAAGTTCACGCACATAGGAAGAAAACAATGTAGAATCGTTAAAAATAGGGTTAATTTTACATTTTTTGGCAATGATTTTGCTTCATGTGTGTTTCATGTTAATTTGACATGATTTTTAGTAATTGCAAATAAAAATTTACCTCTTGAAGTAACTTTATTTCAAGTTGAATTAACATTTAAGTACTGTTCAAATCAAAATGAAGAATCATGTTGAATCAAAGTTATTTCAAGTTAGATCAACATGTATTTAATTTAATGTAATACTTTTATTTTATTAATTATTTAACTTAAGTGTGGTTAACATAGACATTAGAAAAATTTTTGTATATATATTAAGTTTGCTTCCCCGGCCAAGATTTGAACTCGGAACTCATCGCATGTTAGTCAACGTGATTACCACTGCAGCCAAAACAACTTTAAATATTCTTAAGATACATACTAAATATGTACCATCTTGAATTATATTATAATTTAACATTATTTCTAGACATTTTACATACAATTTGTTTGAAAAGTTTTAGTTTTAGTTTAAAAAAAAACAAATTGCGTTGACTTGAAGAGTTTTATTTAAAAAAAAAAATACAAAATACTTTGTTGACTCCAGGATTCGAACCTGCGATCCTCCGAATGCAAGACTAGTACACTGCCTACCAGCCAGCAGCAGTTTGTTGGCTGTTTACAAACAAAAAACAACAACAATACAAAAACAACCTACACAACTAAGCACAAAAGTGTATTGCACGTATGAACAAAGCAAATAAACACCAAAACACTCAAACAAAATATTATTTCTGGTAATTTTAATGTCATTTGAATAAAGTTGAATCAACCTTTTGGTATGTTAATTTCACATTGGTATTTTTTTCTGTGTGTTTAAATTGTATTGTGGTTACACACTTTGCAACGTGTTTACGCAACACGTTTACGGGTTGCATATTTTGACATAGACGCTGCAATCTACAATGCAACCTATAAAAATCAAAACATTTTGATATTTTTAAAACTTCGAACGCAACCATAAACAAGACTACACACTATGCGATAGACAATGCAACCTGTCTGGTTGCATAAAGACGTTGCTAAGTCTGTATCTACCATTAGGCTCGTCTTCGCGTCAAAAAATATCAAACAATTATATTGGTTGTCCTGTTCTCCACAGGATGGTTCATATAAAAGCTGAAATAAAGTTGAAAGAAATATCCAAGGCGAATTTAGTATCAGGTGACCTTTTCCGTCCGATTGATTATCAGCTGTTGATGCCAAATTGAACAATTTGAACCAAAATGTCAAAATTTGCTTAGAAATATTTTGACAGATTGGTATTGTAGCAAAGCAAACTACATGTTGCTTTTTGTGTAGTTGCATTGTTGTAGATACTGATAAGGTCACCTGATACTGAATTCGCCTTAGAAATATCAATGGGAAACCATAGATTATGTTCTTACACTCGCATATCGGATAATATTCGCGTTTGTGACTTTAACTCGCAATAGAGATGTTCAGTAAATCGCAATCGCGGGAGTCTTGACAATTGAAAGGAACATATTTAGTAACTGAATTATTTTAATTCTTTTCCATTTATTTAAACATGCTTATGGGCCATAGTCGGTCGTATCATACTATTCAAAAAAATTATCTACATACCTATAAAATTTTGTATTACGAGATTAATAATGCATTAAACACATTCACCACAGCAGGCTACACGAACACACGAATTCAAATGCCGCTAGCAGCATTTATCGCCTCGTACCAGCTACTTAATTATTTTGGAGACGGCAGCAGCACCATCTGCACCTCATGCTTAAAGCGTATTATTCACGGTCAAAATGCATGACCTGCATTATGATAATATTAGTTAAATTTTGTTTGTATGAGTCACACCGACGATGCTTGAAGCAAAATCTAAATTTTTTGATTTTTGCACATGCATGTATCAAGATAAAGTACCCAAAGCAGTGAGGTTTCAAAGAACTGTCAAATTATATACGTAAAAAGTTTTTGTACGTAGTTTTACAATTGCCTTGCGATTAGATTGTAACAAGATGCTATCAATTTATCGTGCAATTCATTCACGTGTATGCTGAGTTCTTCATGCACACGTATACGATGCTTGTGTCGTGCATTTTGACCGTGAATACTGCGCTTACACTGAAAGAAAAACACTTTGTCACGGAAATGAAACCGTTACGTTGAACCCCTTTCATTAATACAACGACAAATTTCATTAATAAAATGAAATATAACATTATATTGATGTAAATTGCATTAATGGAATGAAACCAATCGAGTGCTTAATATTTTACATTTTCTAGTATCATTTATGTTACGAAATAATTTTCATTCGGGTAACGAAAAACTTAAATACATGTTTTTGTGAAGAATTTATACAAAAAAATATTTTAAACTGATTAGGTTACATAAAATAATTTCAAAGTATCAAATTGTATCAAAGTATCAAAAAAATATGTAATTAATCTATAGTTATGGAAATTATAGTTTTGTTGCAACTTTAATGATATATTTTCGTAACTATAATGAAGAAAACTTCCTGCTGCTGACTAGTAGGCAGTGTGCCACTCTTGTAATCCCAGGTTCGAATCCTGGAGATAAGTAAAATTTTTTTAATATATATATATTTATCAGTTATAACTTTTCAAATAAATTAAATAATGTTGCATTAATTAGATCAATTACATAACTTTGAATTAAAATTTCATTAATAATGGCATGTATGTATTTAGTGTGTATCTAAATAATATTTGAGATTGTTGTGGCTGCAGCGGTAAGCGCGCTATCTACCACGCGATGAGTTCCAAGTTCAACTCTTGGCCGGGGAAGCCAATTATAATGCAAACGTTTTTCTGATGCCTGTGGCAATATACACACGTAAGTTGAATATTTATTAAGATACAAAAATAATTAAATAAATGAATCAGTCATTACAGTAATAACTACTTATGTTGTTAACACAATGATATGATATCATCAAAAAATGATATGTTACGCTCAGTAATGAAATATTGTCATGATTTACATGACAAATATTGTTTATTCAATGAAATAGTTCGTAAAAAAAGTAAAACTAATGTCACTTCATTGTATAAACTAATAAGTTTCATCGCAATGATTACTTACATTTTTCATTTAAAATATGAAAATGTACGTTGCTTATGAATGAAAATATTTCGTTGTATATATGACATTTGAAAAATAATGACAAAATCGTAAATATAATGTCGAAAATCGTTGCATTTACGAAGGTTTTTCTCTCAGTGTAAGAATAAATACATAGTTCAGTATTACCAGCTTCAAATATTTCGCATTTATAAAAATTAAAATACTCTTTCAAAATGTACTTATATGAAGTAAAAGTATAAAAATTAACCAATTTATGGTTTACATCAATTTTTGGATATTCTTTATGTTAAATAATATAAAACAATTGTACGATATCACGCATTCAACATTTTGTATTATAATGGTAACACTGAATATTTTTATTGCAGCCAAAGAAATAGAAGTTAGTTTAATTGGACTACAACGACAAAATCAGCATAGACAACAACCTGCCACCATGTTGCCTTGCCATCTTCAAAAGAATCACTCTCATATAAACATGTGTATTCTATTCTTGACATTTGGTAGTCGGTAGCTTGCTCTGGTGAATGTGTTTAATGCTTAAGTCCGTGACTTTTAGAATGAAGAACAGTTTTTTGTGCAAAACACAAATTTATTTTTCAACATAAACTCCTTTTAACTAAATACACTTAGTTCCATTTTTTGTATCCACTGAGCAAATTCCTTTAGGTTTGGAAATAGGAAGTTATCACTAGGGGCTAAGTCTGGAGAATAGGGCGGATGAGGAAGCAATTTGAAGCCCAATTAATGGATTTTTTGCCATGGAAACTGCACATGCGTTTGTGGTCGATTGTGAGCAAACGCGGCACCCATCTTGCGGAAAGTGTTATCATACCCAAGTAACCATTCCACATAGCAAACCACTGAGCCATGTAGGATGACTATGGCATCAAAAATCTCACGCACTTTTAATCTTCGATCGCCCATATCGTGGATTTTTTCGACATTTTCGAGTGTACTGACCTCAATTGGCCGTCGAGAACGTTCAGTGTCATTTGTACTTGTGCGACGCCAACGAAATACAGTAAACCCCTTTTTGTACTATTGAAATCGATGGTGCAGAGTTCCTACAGTATTTATTGAGCTTTTTCTTAGTTTGATTGACGGTTTTTTTTCGCAAAAAATAATGTTTAATGAGCACTCGCAATTCACTTTTTTCCAATTTTAGAAAAATACACGAGCTTGCATGTTTTGAACAGCTGTTAAACGCAAAGTAAATGACGACACTTGCTCAAAATTTGACAGTAGTCTATTAGCAGGTAGTACTTGATGGGAACAGTGTTGCATTTCATATAACTACGAGGGAAAAGTCACGGTCTTATTGATCCGCCCTCGTATATGTACATTAG
The DNA here is from genome assembly GCA_905220375.1 of Tachina fera. Classification (NCBI taxonomy): domain Eukaryota; kingdom Metazoa; phylum Arthropoda; class Insecta; order Diptera; family Tachinidae; genus Tachina; species Tachina fera. Next base: position 60,326,488 of record LR999964.1, on the reverse strand, counting down.
AGTGGTCGTTATTTTTTTATTTTTAATATCTTATACTTATAAAAACTGAACCCATTTGGGAGAGAGAATTTAAGAGATCTAAAAAAATAACTCTCCATGCAACTAACAGCCACTGTAGTGTACATACATTAGTGTCCTGCACAAGACCATTTATAAGACCTTTCAAGACATGAAAGATTTTTCAAATGCTTTACTACAGCGAAAAAACAAACGCAAACAACTGAAACAAATGTCTTGCCAACAGTGTTGTTTAGCGTTTGTTTTAGAATATTTTGCTGTAGTAAAGCATATGTAGTAGAGATGAGCAATATTTGGAAACCTGTAACTTTTTCACTGCGATTTAAAAATCACTAATCACAACTGTGACTGAATTGAGCAAGTAACAGGTTTTGGAAATCTAGTTCTTTCACACAAAATGTGCTTGTTCTTGTATGCTTACTTTACAGTAATTAAGGCTATCACACTAATTATTTTGTATACCTTCAGTGTTTGCCGAGAAAAATCTCACATTCTTACATTTGCAATTTTATTGTCTCTATGCCTCTTATACGACAATTCTCAATATTTGGATGGGGTTGATTGCTAATTGCTTCTTCGTGGGTCTGTTCCTATTTGTATTTATCAAAATACCAATACTAATAAATACTTTTAAAGCTTAAATGCGTTAAACCGTGATCACAGTCACTGTTTAATTTCACTGCTGCTCTTCTTATTAGATTTTCTCAAAATAACAAAACTGCTACAAACAAAATATTGCTAAACTGTGATCACAGTCTCTGTTTAAAAGAACAGCGATTTCTAAATCACGTTCACAAGGAGAAACATTATTAAAAAAATTACGTTATTGCTCATCACTAAAAAAATTTAATTTCAATTTCAAGTGAATGATTGCCAATATAAAAAATTTACTCGTATGACATTATTTAGCACGAGTTCAATTTAAATCAATTTGCTTGAAACAATTATCATCTTCTAACAGTATTGATAGCAAGCAGTGAAAACTAAAAACAAAATAAATTAAAATTATTTCACGTGGAACCACTGTCAATACGAAAGCATTTTATTTATTTAAATACACGTATCACGTAACAGCAAGCCTCGTAAGGATGGAAATCTTTTTTTTTTTGTTTTTTTGCAATTGACAGACGGTTCTTTGATAATAAATATAAAAAATGGAAAGAGAAAATAAAAATTCCAAAAAATAAAATTATATTGTGGATTTATGCAAATATTTAGTGCAAGCTTTCGATTTTATAGGGGAGCACATGCTTAACATCAAACGAAAATTCGCAGCCGGTCAAGCCAACGTAACAGTTCTCTGCGTGTTTGAATGTTTGTGTGTGTGTGTGTTCAACAAGCATTCAAATTGGATTAATGACACACATATGATTGATTGATTGATAGTATGATCGTTAAGTGGACAGATAGATGCATGGTTTCTTTTACACTCGATTAAGTTGTTGTTGTTGCTAAACCCGCAAATTAATTCCACTATCATTCAATTCTTAATTCTGGCGTACATACTGTGTAACAACTGGCTAACCTTGGTAATTTGATATTTTTGAAAAAAATTCCGATTTTTCATTGTTGCTATTTAGTTGCTTTATAAGGTTTACAAAATAAATTTTATTTTAATTTCAGCAAAATAGCACACAAAAAATAAAAGAAAAGAAATTTGAAATGTGTTTTTTGTATGAGTATCAGCTTTCCAGAAACACATTTGTTTTGACATAAGGTATTAACTTGGTTTAAAGTCACATTAAAATAAAGCTAAATGCGCTATTAGTACATAGATACACATGTACATATGTACATATGTATGTATGAGAATATGTATTCTCAATTGTTCAAGTTCAAAAACATTCGAGTAGAAGATTAAAAAATATGTATTTGAATTTATTCGCTAAATAAATTTTAATATATAAAATATTTTTTTATATACATACATAGTTTCTTTTGCACCTCTGTACATTATTTACTTTATTTAGGCATATACTTAGTTCTTTTTAGTTTTATTAAATTATTCAATGATTATTCGCTATTCTAAAATCGCCACCTGTGTGTACACAGCAAAGCGTATGAAAATGATCGGATCCACGCATTCTATTCTTTCTCGCAACTACTTTTGTAATAAATTAAACTACATTATATATTAAAACACATTGGCGCTATATATTCAGAAATCGTAACCAAAGTCGAAACTAAGAAAACAGAAACTAAAAAATAGTTCATAGATAGTTATAGCTTTTATTCACAATTCGTAACTAGCGCAGCAACTGCTTTCAGCTGGTAAATAAAATGCAACCTTGCATATTGTTATGTAGAGAACATAAAATGCCGATAATATTTTGAACGATAAGTTCTGTAATTAATTAATAAGCTCATGAGCTATTCAAAAACAGTTTTATTTCCTTCAAAAAATATACAAATTCCAAAAAAATTTATTTTTTTGTCTATAGTATGTATTGGGTGTTTTTTATTGAGGTATAGAACTTTAAGTTGGCATCACTTTTTTAACTGGCGGCCATTTTGTCAGCTGTCAAGTGATTAATATTTAGTTTGGTTTGCCATTTCATCATGAACAGGTTGACAAAAGATCAACGCTTGCAAATCGTGCAAATTTATTTCGAAAATAATGGTTCAGTTCGCGAAGTTTACCGCAAGCTCCGTCCATTTTATGGTCGACATAATCGTCCATCAGAGCAATTAATTCGGTTAACCATGGATCATTTTCGCACTACGTTTACTCTATGTGATAATACGCATCCGCAGAGACGTCGAACAGTGCGCACCGAAGAAACAATTGCCGCTGTAGACCAAAGTGTTGAAGAGGACCCGAATGAATCGATTCGCCACCGGAGACCGGTATAGAGCCATGATAACCGACTATTTTGTTCCCGAATTGGATGGCATGAATGTGGATGAGTTGTGGTTAAAACAAGACGGCGCTACGTGCCACACAGCGCACGTCACAATCGATTTATTGAAGGAAACATTCGATGAGCCCATAATTTCGCGGAATGGACCTGTCAATTGGCCACCCTGATCGTGTGATTTGACACCATTGGATTATTTTCTTTGGGGATATGTGAAGTCGCTCGTCTACGCCAACAAACCAGAAACGTTAGGGGACTTGGAAGCCAACATTCGTGGCGTTATTGCCAACATACGGCCCCATATGCTCGAAAAAGTGGTTGAAAATTGGACCTGTAGAATTGGCTTTATTCGAGCCAGCCGCGGCGGCCACATGCCCGAAATCATATTTAAACATTAATGGCATAAAATTATCCTTCCAATAAAGCCAAATTGATGGACATTAAAACGATTTTCTTGTGTTTTATTTCAATTCGAAGTTCTATACCTCTAAAAAAAACACCCTGTACATATATATATATATATATATACCAAACGAAATCGCCAATCCAATAAGAACGCAAAAAACGTAATAAAACATAAAACATGCCAAAACTAAAACCCAAAAACGAAAAAAAAACATCAGTGTCCGTACGGTAACCCTCAGCGTGCGAGTCCAAGTCGCATTTTACTGAATTTATTATTTATCATATGAAATAATATCACCAAATCCATGAAACAATTACATTTCATGTATAAACTAACCATATGAAGTTCAGAAAGACAATGAAACATTCGTTATTGATTCAATGAAGGCCTTTATTAGCTGACTTTCATTGACAATTTTCATTTATGCAATATAAAATATTTATTACCTGAATGCATTTTTTTTGTATCAAAAGTTTCCGTTGCAAAACCGCTATAGTTACTTCTAATATAAAAAAAAAACATTTAAATTCAATTTACACATCAAATGCATTTTATTTTAAGTATTACTTTTAGTACATTACCTTAAGTATAGAAGATTGTTAACCATTAATGCAAACTTTTAACAGCTATTGTCACGTTTTCCAAGTTTATTTTTAAACACACATACACATAGAAAATGTACTATGACAATTTAAATAAATTTTTAATAAACAATGTACAGTGAAGTTCGGTTAGAACTTCTTTCGAGGGATTTGGCAATTGGCAATTTGTTATTAACTCAAATTTTTATCAATGAAAGGGTAAATTTAAAATATTAATTTTTTTTCAACTAAATTCTGTTTAGTCGTCTAAGAGTAGACCAAACTTAAACACGACCAAACTATAAGCCCAACTATAATATGAATCAGCTGGCTTAAGCTAATGCCAGAATTGAACGATAAGTCTGTCAAATACTTAAGCAATTCAGATGTAACTTTTAGGTGGCCACAAAGTACTTACATGCACTTAAGTATTCTTTAGCCACAGCTGCACATATAGGTATTGTTCAAATTTCTTTTTTATAATTTTCTTTCTTCTTATAACTACTAAATGAATACAATTCAATCAAATTAACTTGTTGGAATGTCCTAATCTATTAAAAATTCACGTGTAATTATATCCACCACTTTATTACTTGTTTTATTTGTTTTGCCTACCAAGAAGTACAACAGTGAACATACATAAATAATCTCAAGTGTATGTGTGTATATGTGTATTGTAAAACAAAGAATGAAAATAAAATGTTTGCTTTTTTCTGAGTTTAAAATAAGAAACAATAAAAAAATATTTAAAATCAATGAATATTTTTTGCTGCTGTTTGCTTGAGTTTAAAAAAATGCAAAAACAGTGTTTTCCGTACGGAATGTGCGTTCAGTTTGGCACTTAACTGAAGCAAATGACATTTGACGAAACTTGACGAAAAGTTCCATAAGTACATTATAGTTTGCCACATACATACATACGTTTTATATGTAACCGCACAGTTGCTTAAGTTCTCTTATTCCTATTATAGTTGGGCCTTATGTTTTAGTATTATGAACCATAACTGTTTTTTTAGTTGAAATTGTCATGTTATGCGTTGCTAACTTAAAATATCAAGTTTGACAGAAGAAACAAACACAAAGTTTTAGAAAAAGTATTGTTTTTAGTGTTTTAGTTCAAAGAAATCATACCAAATGGATACAAGTACATGTGTATAGATTTAAGTCTAGATCACACGATCAGTACAATCTACCGATTTTCGTCGACTCACTGCAATAAAGTCATAAGTAATAAGTTAAAATGGCATTATTATTTAATTCATTCTTGCATAAGTCTATATGGCTTTATTACCAATGCAGTGTGGTGCAGTTATGCAATTATATTTCAATTAGTTGAGAAATAAGGCAAATTTACTTTATTACTTATGACTTTATTTCAGTGACCCGACGAAAGTCGGTACATTGTACCGATAGTGTGATCTAGGCTTTATTTTATGACGATGAAAACGAAGTCAAATTATTGACTTGCTACGTATCAGAAGAAAAATTCGTGCTGATTCCAACCTTCTTCCTTCTTCTTCCAACCCAATGCAATGTAAGGAATAAGCAAAATAAGGAGGCTTTTTAGTTATTTTCGGCAGAAACAAAGAAACATTTTGTTATTGTTTTGATCACCTAAACCCATAAAAATAAACTGTTCAACTTAATAAAGACATGTCTGAATCAAACAGTTGTTCATTAGTAATTAGGTGGTTACGCTTTTTTGCGCTTGTGTTGCATTTTGCACACAGATGTAAACCCGGCCTTACGATTTCAAAAACTTCAGAATCGAAATCTTCTGAATCATCAGCCTCAAAAATTGTGTTGTGCTAGTACTTGGATTAAAAAGCTTTAGCATTTCAGCAGGATTTAATTTTTCACAACAAATTGGATTATTTTTTAAGTGTGTGTTTGTTCTAAGAAGTTCTTTATTAGAAACCATTCACTATGACTTGCCAGACGCACTTTTTCAAAAATCATTCTTATTACCGCAGTTATAAAAAAACAATTCCCAAAAAATCCCTTAAAATCTGGTTATCATCCCTAACAAATCCCCAGATCTCCAAACACCAATTTTTCATCCCCAATCGCGAAAAAAAATCCCCAATTTGGGGACAAATCCCCTAAACTGACAACACTGCCATAATACTTAAAGGAAGAGAGTTCAATAAATTGAATTAGCTTAGTTAAAGGGATTTCGTTTGTATTTTTAATTTCATGTATTATTTAATTATGCATATGTATGTAAGTATGTGGGTGGCTGTGTTTTAATGCATTTTTTATGACAATTTTATAGAATCCAATATAATTGCAAACTGTTTATATAAATAAATACATGTCTGAATCAAACAGTTTTTCATTACCAATTAGTTGGTTACGCTTTTTTGGGCAAATGACACACAAGAAATGCCAGATCTAAACTCAGCCTTACGCAGAGTTGTATATGACAGTACCAAAACACAACTGAAAAGTCAACTGTTAATTTAGTGGAGAATGTCAAATGCAAATTTATCAATCCCAACCAAACTATTTTAAAAGTTGAAAACCGTGATAAGAAAGAGTGGGCCAAACTACACCAAAACCTCTTTGTGGGTATGTACATACATATATATGTGCCCTTAATTATAAAAGTGGTCTAAGTCACTTGTATTTTTGCTTCGAAATATTAAATAAATCTTAAGAAAACTTCAATAAATATTTAACAAATGTTAAATAAATTTATATTATCGAGGATACTTCAACTCTCAACTAAAATTTTGCATAAAATAAAAATATTTTTTAATGTGTTCAAATGTAATCTAATAAATATGTCGACCAAAGAAATATATAATTTAGACCGCTCTATTCTATAAGAAATCATATATACATACATATGTGCCCTTAATTATGAGATATTTAATAGATTATATTTGAACAAATCAAAAACTGTTTTTACGTTATGAAACATATTAATTTAGAGTTGTGCTAGTCTCGGTTAATATAAATTTATTTAACATTTATTAAATATTTATTGAAGTGTTTTTACGATTTATTTGATATTTTGAAGCAAAAATGCACGTGACTTACACCACTTTCACTTTGTAGTTGATTAAAGAAAACAAACCACTTGTTTTTCTTTAATCTAGTACAAAACGCCTCACTTTCGCCGCAAAATCGCCAATCACAATACGGTTGATTATGATTTGTGAATTCTTAAATGGTTTTTGAAAGTCTGCGCATAACAGGTTTGTGGCTGCTTAAAATGTGTGGTTGAGGAAATGCATATAGACATGCTTCACCACCAGGAAATAAATGTCAATTAAAATAAACTTAGATGGCAATATATCAAATAATAAATTTCTTAAATTGTGTATTTTTATTTATTTAAAAGAAAATATGTAATACAAAGCCTTTAAGGCCAATTATATAATATTACATAACAGTAAAAAATACCTTAGGTACTAAATAATAATTGTTAATTAAATTAAATTCATACCATAACAATTCATTGATTCATAATATTAAAGATTTACTATCCCAACATAAAATCAGCTCCCCAGCCAAAGATAACATAAGTAGGAAATATAAAAAAATTATTTAAAAAAAAGTAAAGCAAAGAAAGGTCCCATCAGTAGCCAGCAGTAGAAGTTATTTGCGTTTATTGTTTAGTTTTATTTCAGCAAATTATCAATTATGACATGGTTTGGTTATATTAACAATATTTTCGGTAGCAAGAACAACTTTTATTTCAAATTCCATACTGTTAACCAATTTTTTCTGCAGCTGCTACTATTTGTTTAAGGGTTATAATTAAAATATAGTGAGTGGTACCACAAGAAAATTGCAGTCGTTATACCAGAATTCTATGATAGTTGGTGCAACGGCCAAAATTCGATTGGCAATAAATTCGGTTGTTTCAACGATTCTGTTTTCTCTGTATACACTTAACTGATGTAACAGAAGCTTCAGAGCAAAAAATATAATTCCCTTGTAAATATCTAGTGAAAGGGATTTATTTTTTATTTTTATAAATTTTAATAGTTACTGTACACATTATTTTATTACAAGTTTTCAAGGGATAATCTTACTTTTTCAACTTTACTATATTACCCAAATGTTAAAACCAATGCAAAAAAAATAAATTCAGTGAAGTGCGACTTTGAGCCGCGCACCAAGGGTTCCGTACGGACACGAGATATGTAATTCAATACGAACTTTAGCCAATATAAACTATAGTTTTGGCATTTCTTTCGTTTTTGGGTTTTTTTGGTTCTAAGCGTTTTTTTTTAGTTTTGGGGTTTTTTGAATTTATTGGCGCTTGCGGAGTTTTGGCACCTTTATTTTCGTTTTGGCAATTTTTTTTTGGTTTTTGAAGTTTTTTTAATTTTGGGTTTTTTTTATTTTGGCGATTTTTTTTATTTTGGCGATTTTTTTATTTTGCGATTTTTTTTCATTTTGGCGTTTTTTTTGCATATAGGTGATTTTTTTTTTGGTTTTGGCGATTTTATCGGTTTTTGGCGTTTCCTGTATCGAAAAACAGAATATGACATTTGACGTTTTATGTTTGCAAGAAGTGCTAACAAAAATTCGTTGACAATTATAGCATCGTAGATTGCAAATACTGAAAATGAGCTGTTTAGATTGACAATAACATAATTTTGACATTCACTGCAATGTATGTTAATATACTATTTATTGTTAGGGGAGAGGGGGGCGTGATAATAGCTGTGCTTAACTCCAATTTAGCAGTTCTTCAGCAGAACACTTTACAACTTTACTTTTGTATAATCCAAAATTAGTTTTGATGAATACGAGAATAAGTGATTTTTAAAGGTTCAATCAGATGTGTCATAACATAATGCGATAGCCATAACCATAAATATATTTGCTTCACTTATTAGTGCTGTCATAATCATAAACAGCTGTTTACGTTTTCATTTGTATATTCATTTGAAAATTAAAACATCAGACATGTCTAACCAGTAAACAGCTGTTTATGGTTGTGTTGAAAAATCAAAATTCAATTTGTTTTTTTTTTGTTTATGGCTATGGCGAGTCAACTATAAGCAAATACATTGTTGCCTATAAGTTAAGTTCGAACAGCTGTTATGTATAGTTATGGTTATGGCACATTTAATTGAACCTTAAAATTATAAAAAAAAATTATCGACCAGTTCTAATAATGGAGGTTATTTTATCGTTCTCGTTAGCTTAACTATCAGCTGTTTTATCCCTCAGTTGCAATAATGTACGCTAATAATATACTTTAAACATTTACGTCCCTTCTCACAATTTATGGTTAAGAATTAACGTGAACTTTAACTGACAGTTCTTCACACAAAACTTGCCGTTAAAGTCGCTTCTAGCTTTTAATTGTACATTGTGAAAAGGGTCGTTAGAGAGTTTATGCTTCTGCTAGTTACATCAGCCATTTAATCATAACAATATAATGAGAACATAAATATCTTTAGTGCTATATTTATCGCCTTAACTGCTTCTATGGAAATCACATCAAATTGAAATGCAAGCCCAAAATACAAAATGTATTTAATGATATCACCAAAATAATTATTGAATCCATACAAAGTTGCACAATTTATTGTTTTAGTCAGTCAAAATATATTTACAGAAAGACATGCAAAGTAATGAAGCATTCATTCATTCATTTATGGCGATAATGGGTATAAATTCAGCTGTTTAAAAATATTACATACGTATTTAAAAAATAGTGCTTTGTCATTATAATGCAAATGATATTTAATAATATTGCAGTTATGTATGTGTGTGTATGTAAGCCCACTTGACCTGAGATTCGATAAAAACGTATGCTCACTAAAGCGAAGAAATTTCGAAACAAAATTTTCGATATTTGTTCACTAATCAAAGAAAATTCGAATGTTCGTTAAAACTTCGAGTTTTGAACTTCTCTCGGAAGTTTTTCGAATGTGTGACGGTAGCCGGTTGGATGTGTGCTAGACTGGTAGTCGAGACATACCAAGTTCGATGCACGACAGCACTTAAGCAAGTTAAAAAATAAAAAAATTCAGTGAAGTTCGACTTTGACCCGTGCACTAAGGGTTCCGTACGGACACGAGATGTGTAATTCAATACGAACTTTAGCCTATATAAAATATAGTTTTGGAATTTTTTTTCGTTTTTGGTTTTTTTCGGTTTTAAGCTTTTTTTGCGTTTAGTTGTGGTTTTTTTTGTTTTGGCACTTTTTTTCTCGTTTTGGCGATTTTTTTTGGGGTTTTGACGTTTTTTTAATTTTGGCGATTTTTTTTATTTTGGCAATTTTTATAGTTTTTTTCACTTTTTTCTCGTATTGCGATTTTTTCGGTTTTTGCGTTTTTTTCTTAATTTTGGTGATTTTTTTATTTATGCCGATATTTTCGTTTTTCTGCATTTTTTAATTTTGGCGACTTTTTTTCATTTAGGCGCTTTTTTAGTCTTGACACTTTTTTTCTCATTTTTTGCGATTTTTTTTCGGTTTTTAGCGTTTTTTAAATTTGGCGATTTTTTTTTCATTTTGGCGATTTTTTCTTATTAACAATTATTTTGTTATTGGCGCCTTTTTCGCGTTTTGGCGATTTTTTCGGTTTTTGGCGATTTTTTTTAATTTTGGCGATTTTTTTCATTTGGACGATTTATCGAATTTCGCGATTTATTTTAGTGTTAGAGTTTTTTCTTAATTTTGGCGATTTTTTTAAATTTTTGGCAAATTTTTTTAGTTTGGCGATTTTATCATTATCTGATTTTTTAAGAGTTTAGCTCTTACAGTTTTCAAGATATAGCAAGTTGTCCAAATTACATAGTCAAAATTGCATTATCTGATGGACCACCCTTTCATTTAAATTTTTTTAAATTTTAGTGTTAATTTTTGCAGTCTATATAAAAACGTATACACTAATTTTACAAATTTCAAGTGTCAATATGCATACATACAATGTACATACAATTTTATGTATATTACATTTTTAATTATCATGTATTTGTTGTCGTAGTGGCCACACCGTACACCTTTGGTGTACGGAACCCTAAAAAAGAACTTATATGTATATACATACATTAGGGTGGCCGTTATAGCCCCAAATCGGTTCAGTTTTATGTAAAAAGAAATACAAAAAAAATTTCTGGAGTGAGCAGTTAAACTATATGTTATATTCGTTAGTTAGAGAGAGATGCAAGATCACACGTACACAAAAGTTTCCATCACATTTTTCATTTGGCCCTTAATAAAGTGATAGAAACTTTGTTCTACGCAATGATGAATATATCCTGCCTGACTATCGATCAAATGAGCAGTCAATTGACTGGTAGTGTTCTTCTAGGGTATCAATAGTTTGACACGATAAATGTTCGAGATATATTCGAAATCGATATCACTATAGAAAATCTTGGTCAAGTGGGACTATGCATGTGCATTGGCTGGCACAACACAGTGCCGCCATCATTGTCACATCATCCTAATTGTTACATTAATATGACGCGCGGCGGCCTCACCATTGTTACTGTCTCTTCAAAATACAATTAATACTGCTTTGTATTCTTTATGGGAGTATTACTTTCCTCGTTATCCTCTAAAGTAACTACATACTTTGTATTATCAATTAATTTTAATTGAATTTAACAAAAAAAATTTTTTATATGTATAATTATGAATACGAGTAATTTTTGTTGTGTTGTGCGGCATAAAGGCCACACCCTAAATTCTAGAGTAATTAAATCTGAATCAGTGCTAATTGTCATTTATGTAATGTACGAGTACTCGTATGTTTTTGTGTTGTGGAAAAATTACACCATCTACAATACGTTATTTTTTTCATACAGACTATTAAATAAAATTAAATCTTGCAATTAGTCGGATTAACGTCTCATATGTCGGAAAGTACATTAAAGATACATATGTATGTATAAGAGCCTTACAACACTTAATAGTTTTTTTTTAACTCTTCACATTTGATAGCACAAATTACAACGAGTTTTATGCAGCAATTTGCAACTGACGCAGGGTGACCGACGACATTTTTCAAAAAGTGGCACCAAAAAGGGGATTTATCAAAAAAAGGGGCATAATTAAAATCAAACGAGAAAACTATACTAAACTTTTTATTTTTATTGTATTTTTACATAATTCACTCTAAAAAAAGGGAGACAAAAAGTGGCAAAAGCACTGGAAAAACTAGCAAGGCAGTCGAAAAAGTGGCAATTTTCCACTTTAGCCAGTCAAACGGTCACGCTGAACTGCTGAACTGACGGCCAGCCAAGTGTTGTCAAGCAAAAAAAAAGAAACTTAACATGGCTTAGTGTGAATATATTGGAAAAAACTGAGTTAATGTTTTTGGAATTTTTTGCAATTAATTTTAAAATTTCTTAATGCACTAATTTATAGTTTACTTTTTTATTAAAATACATAGATATTCTTTCATTAAAATACATTGAAATTGCTTATTGTGAGGTCAGCTGGTTCCTATGCGCACTTCAATGTTGCTAATGCAGGTCATAAGAGAAGCTTTAGCAATATTTTTTTTTAATTTGCTAAAGTTCGTATTTTAGGAAGCCAAATGAAATGTGATAATGTTTAAGGAACAAATAACACCTAATGGTAGAATTAATAGATTCGTATGGTGAGTTGACGGATCAGCTGACAAAATCTGTAACATAAATAAAACATATTGTTGTTTATTTAATATGTATCGTAACGTATTTGAGGTAGAAATCTATCTATACGTCAACTTTTCTCTTACATACATACACACACATAAATAAAGCAAAGAGAAATACAATAACAGCCTTGCAGAAAATGCGAATAGCGAAATTGTAGCGATTTACTAGTGACATTGTCAGTACTACTACTGACTAGGTGTACCCCAGCCAGCCAATGGAATCATCTATTGACATTTAACATTGGCTTGTCATTGAAAATCTACCACTAGACTGTAGCACTACTGATTAAGTAGTTCTTTTGGGGCCACATAGAGACATTGGCACCAAAGATTCACTAGTAAACTTTAGGGGCTCTAGTCTACAATTTCGATATTTCTTCGCTCGGTGTCAATACTAAAATAGTGACAGCGTTAATAGTCAATAGACATTTGAACCTAATATTCACTAATACATCTTAGTGACCCTTGTCTAAAATTTTATAAGGGTTTGGGCAACAAACTTAATTACATACATGCTTCATTTGTTTTTACATTTACGATTTCAACGGGGCTAAATTCGTATCGTTTTTTAAGCCAAATTACATGTGATAATTGCACTGTGCAACACCTAAATTATTCACGGCCTCTCATGTAGCAATTCTGTTTTCTTTGAGTCCATAGAGAACGAAAATACTAAACATTATCCCAAATTTAGGTTCATATATTGCCTAATTTGTTGTTTAAATATTCTTAATGTCTAAATTTATATCGATTTTGTTGTTATTTGTATAAAATAAACAATATTTGTCCTCTTTTACACAAAAATTGAAATCTACTGCTAAAAATTTTTATTTTTAAGCAAATTGTACTTAAAATACAGCCAGATATGTCTAAATAACGTCAGAATGTTGAAAATTAAGCATATATGTGTTAAACAGCAGAAATATGTTTAACAAAATAAGTAGAAGTACAAAAGCGTACAAGTTACAAGAGAAGCACGCCATATTTTTTATTAAGTTAAATAAAATTAAATTTAAAGCAGTTTATAAGTGTTTACCAATTATAATAATGATTTAGTGCATTTCACGGAGTCTTTCTAATAAAAACAGTGTTTTTAAAAATAATTTGTGGTCCGATATTCTGATCAAGTGTTTGGTGAATGTTTGCAGTTTTATTGAAAAGGGCGTACATGAAACTTATTTATTTATTTATTTTAATGGGTGTGAGCATGATTAAACATATTTTATTCAAAATTAAGCATATTGTGCTTAAAAAGCAACAAAAGGTTTAAAAATATAGTTGTGTAATTTTAGGTCGAAAGTAGTCTGTAAAGTGTTGCCTACTATTACCGACCTAATTTTCAACAAAAGTGTTTTAGAGTGTACCTTTGGTTTTTTTAGACCAATTCGGAAAGTGATTTTATAACGGTAAATGTTGTGAACAACGGGGTTTTTAGAATTTCAAATTGAGAGTCATACCTTCTTTGTTTCCCAACGGATTTCTATTAATTACACTGTGATACAAAAGTTGAGAAAAAAATTATTCAGGAGCTATCATGTACCAAGTGTGTTTTCTTGGAGTCCATAGAGAACAAAAATACTTTTGGTTTTTTTTTAGATCACTTCGGAAAGTGATTTTATAAGGGTAAATATGGAGAAAAACTGTTTTTTTAGAATTTCAAATTGAGGGAGTCATACCTTTTTTGTTTCCCAATGGATTTCTATTAATTATTCTTTTGTTTAAAGGGGCTGATATTATCTTTCAAACAAGACATATTTTTTGAAGTGTGAATTATTAAAAAAAAAATTTTTTTTTTCATAACCAACTTAAAGCATGAGGTTAATTTTTTTATGTGGTTTTCTTTACACATTTATTGACCGATTTACAAAAAATATGTCTTGTTTGAAAGATAATATCAGCTCCTTTAAACAGTAGAATAATTTATAGAAATCCATTGGGAAACAAAGAAGGTATGACTCTCTCAATTTGAAATTCTGAATTTCTCCATATTTACCCTTATAAAATCACTTTCCGAAGTGATCTAAAAAAAACCAAAGGTATTTTCGTTCTCTATGGACTCCAAGAAAACAGAATTGGTACATGAGAGCCCCTGAATAATTTTGGAATTGCACAGTGTTATTCTTCTGTTTAAAGCATTTCCCCCTTATGCAAAAAAATATTTTACTTGAGCTTTAAAGTTCAGAGTAACAAATTTTTTCACTTATTTTTAGAAGATATTTTTCATACACACAAAGAAGTATGTTCAGTGATCCTAGCTAAAGTAAAACTGCAAAATGTTTGGACATGCCTCTAAAAGACTCTAGTACTAGAGTAAGGGCCAAATTAATAGTCATTAGTTAATTATTAGTAAATTAAAATGATAAATATTATTTAACTAATACATCATATTCACAGTGCATTGTTTAACTAAAGTTCTTAATATGAGCAAAGAACGGTAACACTATCAAACAAGTAAGTTTCTCTATTGGCAGCTCCGCTATATCATATGGTTTTTGTTTACATTTGCTATATTATTTCTTAACAATCTAACTTTACCGTGCAAAATATTGAATTATTTCTGAAATTGGTTCGGAAAAACCAAACTAGTTGTAATAGAAAATAAAATAAAAAGAATGTGTTACAGATATATAAAAAGAAGATGCTTGATAACGTACATATGTGTGAAATGTGCATAAAAAATTTCAGAACACAACAATACTTTACAACAATGTCTAACTACTTGTTAACCAATGACATTTGTCGGTTTAACTAATGGTAAACAAAGAGCTGTGAATCAAATATTATTGGTTAGACTATTGCTATTAGTTAACTAATGACTGTAAATTTGGGTATAACTAGAGGGAATTATTAAGTTTTTGTTTAATAATTTAATGTAAGCCAATAAATAGTACTGTTTGTTGCCAACGATTTAATTATGGATTAGATCAAATGAGAGACGAATTCAATTATTTTACACCTAAACTCTTATATGTATATTTCCTTCTAGCAAAAAATACAGTACAAAAACGAAAGCTACGAAATTCAAAAATGAACTTTTTGCAGAACATTAGTCGCTGAGCTCTGCCAGTATGAGTCAGATGATGACCTGCCAACAGAAGGAACAATCGATAGTTAAATAAGAAATGTTCTAACAAAATTAACTGAAACAATTAGTATTGTTAAGAATTTAAAAAAATAGAAATAAAACAGAACTCTAGTGGTATAATGAATGATTTAATATGTTATGAGAAATCCAGAAAAAGGATATTTTGTATTATGGATTCCTTTCGATTTCTCAAACGTCTACGACAAGTAAAAGGATTTTTCCAAGTCAAGTCTTATCAAAACTAAAGAAGAGAATCGCTTAAATCCTAAACAATATTAAAATATTGAAGTAACTAATAAAATGACCTTACAAACTCGTTAATTTTTAATGAATACGTATTTATGATTTTTTTTTGCTTGATTTAGTTTAAGACTTATTATCTGTAATTTTTTGTTATCTAATAAACTCAAATTAATAAATAGTTTTTGCACTTTTATTTGTTGAAAACACTTGATTTATGAAAAAACTTTATTAATCGGTTAACCGGTTAATATCGAAATTAGCCGATTATTAACCGATTAGGCAAAAACCTCGATTAATTAATCGAGGGATCAACAGATTAAAGCAAACCCTCGATTAAATAAATACTCTAGTTACTACTGAATGAGTTCGATCCAAGTCTATTACTGTTGTATCGCTGTTGGTCAGCAACTAGAATCGTTTCGTCACGTTTAAAAATTTTTTGTTTACGTTTTACAAATACAGTACGAGTACATGTGCACCTACATATGTACATACCTAAATTTTAATTACGAAACGCACATTTTTGATAACGACCAAGTTTAATCTTTTCTTGTAAAAAAACGTATAGAAGAAAACGTGTAAATTCATCTGATTAAAATTTAACACATCTAAGAACATAAACAAATATAAGCAGATTTGTTTTGACATCAAAATAAACATGAGCTATCATTTTTAATAAATTTTTTGTTTAAAAATTTACGGAAATCGTGTTTATATGCTTTCACTCATGCACAATTTTTTTTTTTAATTTATTTCTGAAGTGTGAAAAAGAAATATTTTATACAATCTTATCATTGAAAATAAAAAGTAAGGTGCGGTATGCACACAAAATTACATTAATGCTCAAAACATTAGGTATGCACACGAAATGGCATCATCGCACTGTTTATAGTAAATTTGAAGACGAAGGACCTCTGAAGGACCATGAAAACGGTTGTTTTAACAGAAAATATTGATGCTATGCGTGAACAATCAGTTTGGGATTTCGAGATGTTTTTAATACAAGAGTAAGTTCATTGAAAACAATGTCATCCTTCAGAATGTGTATTTTTAATTGCAAATGTTGTTAATCCCAAAAACGCAGTAACAATACAATTAAATAAAACCAAGAGATAGAATATAAAATTTAAAGAAAAACAAATATGTAGATCCCTCAACCTCTTCAACCCTTCTTCCATGCGTTGTCGTTCTTGTCGTTTTTATGGTTCACTTATCATTTTATTAGCAACGTCCCGTTATCATTATGTACACATAATTGCGTTTCATTCGGGGACGAAGGGGCTACATCACCAAAAATAAACCCACAATATACTCGTACACACTTAAATTATTGTAGGACAAATATTTTATGATAAAAATACTTGGAAATTTATTGAACGATAGCGCTAAAGTGGCTGTTGAGCTAAAGTGGTAAATTTAACTCAATAACTAGTTTGCTATCAACATTTAAGTTACATAGTTTATATTTTATATAAGAACTTATCGCAAATAAAATTAGTTCATTTTATTATTTATTTATTTATATGCATTAAAATGAGTTTACAGAGATAAATATATTTTAAATTGGAAATGGGCCAATAATAGAAACTTGCAATTGTGGTGATAGTATAACTCAAGGGTTTGTATTAATCATTACACACATGTACAGTGGCAGGCAAAATGAACCAGACAAGTCATTTTATGGTTATTCTCCGTGTGGAGGAAATATCAGCACTTGTCAGGGAAAAAAAAATTCAGAAAATTAAACGAAATTTAGCTGGCAACACCGGTTTGTGGTGAGAGTATAAAGTAAGAATTAGTAAAATCGTACCATATGCAATGCATGTTACTAGTTATAAAATATGTGGTGGTAGCACTGCTGACGTAGAAATCTACAGAAAACATATTTTTCTGTAGCGAATGTCAAAAAAGCCGCATTCAAAGCCAGACAAAAATATTTTGCTGTGCAAACTGTTACATTTTGTATAAAGGCTCAGTTAGCCGACAGTAATGTAAAGTAACTGCAACAGCAGGAAACAGCTGATCGATATTGTTATGTGAAAAGTAATGGAAATGGTTTTAGAGATGTAATGTAGCGTAACCTAATTTTCATATAAAAATATCAATCAGCTGTTTCCTATGTTGCAGTTGCATTACATTACAGTCGGCTTACTGAGCCTTAACTTGTGCACAAAGTTGAACGCTACGGCAAGCTGTAAAGTAGAACGGTACGATTTTACTAATTCTACCTTAACTCATACATATGTATATACGTAAAACGTACTAGTATAGGTTGCCTATCGCCAGCGTTACCATATGTCAAGATTTATCTTATTTTCGAAATTTTTCGGTATGTTAAAAAGACTAAAAGATTTCTTTGATAAAAATAAAATTTTTAAGAATATGATATTTGGTAAGTCGTTAAGCAGCTCTGGGTCGGGGAACATCTCTCGCGTCATCGTATTATTTCTTAAGTGCGGTCAGGCTTGTGTGTGTTGTTTGGCCTTCGAGAGTTTTTCGTCTCGCTCGCACTGGTTGACTGATCTGCCACGGATAACCGTATAATCTTGCGGTTTTTTGTGGAATTTCTTTAACAACCACGTTGCCTACTTCCTATGTGAAGGCATAGGTCGTGTACAGTCAGTCACAAAACCTTTTAAAATACTGTTAATACCATCTTGGGCATATGGTCTACGTTACTCCGCCCATATTTGTGCAACACCATATTATGCAAATTTACTTTGCATTAATATGTTTAATAAATAAATAAATAAATGATATTTGGTACTTTTAGTATATTATTTAAGGTTCTTTTTACTAAAGCACTGACACATTCTCTTCTTTCCTTCATCACTATTATATATTTTTTAGACTTCTAATCTCATTTGAAACAATAGCTTAATTTAAATTATACTTTGGTATATTTCAACTTAAATGTATTACTTATAGTGTGTAGAACGATGTTGGCTTAAAAAAATAAAGGTTAATAGAGAATTTCCTAATTTAACTGTAAAACAAATAAATTTCTGAAAATCTACTAGAATGCTTTAAAGTGCTCTCATGTAAAACAGTCAAATATGACTTAAACACTTTTTTCTTATTGCCACAGACTTTATGATAGACAGAAAAGTTGCTCAAATTACAACAAGTCATTTTTGCAATATAAATTCAATATTTTAAACTATTTTAATTTTAATTATGATAAATTACTATGCCAAGCTAACTCCAAGGCGAACTCGTAATTTAACAGGTGGCTTTAATACAAATAAATACAATACAAAAACAATTAGTTAGTTGGCTCGATTTACATATGTACATGTATTTATAGCATTATTATATTTTTCTTTGCACAATTAAACAAATTTCAATGCGCAAGCTTTCACTCGGCCGGGAATTCAGCCACTATCTATAGATATGTACATATATACAGTGTAGGTCGGGTATAACGTATCTAAGGGAACTGAAGATTTTATTCGTTATAGCCGAAATACGTTATAATGAGAATTAATATATTCCACAATTTAAATTAAGTTATAAAACATAAACAAAATAATACATTTTATCTTGAAAAATACAAATCTTTTTAAAACATACTTTCATTAAATTTATGAAAACAATTCAAAATTAGCAGGCAGTTATTAATGTAATTTAGATACGAGAGTATTTAGCTGCTTTAAAAAACACCAGACAATAACATGTGATTTTTTCGTTCTTTAAAACCTTGTAGATTTCCATGCAGTTTTATTTATAGGACTTAGAAAAGAGGGAACAAATTAAGTTTAGCTACACTGTTAAAAAAGACAGCGCTGCTTGCTAAAGATATCCTGGAAAGTCGGGCTTTTTTTGGGAGCAGACAAACATATGGTATTTGATAAAACAGCGCTGGTTAATCTAAGGATCTCGTACATTTTAATATATGTATGTATCCTGAGCTTTTAAATTATACCAAAATATTGACCGTATTTGTCGTAATTGCCTGAAAATGGACGAATATTTGACAATTCGAACACGAATACGAATATTCGTGCATCACTAATACATATGTACATATGTTTGGTATTCTGTAATTCATGTAATATAGACGTGTTACAAAACACGTTGCAAGTGTGAACCTACCATAAGATCCCGTTAAGATGAAGTTTACACCCTTCATCTCAGTCGCACGTAATGAGAATTTATGCACATATCTCATTCTCTCATATTTTTGTTATGATACGTGGGAGCAGTGTTACCAGTCCGACCTAATATTTGTGGAGCTGGGAAATTAGTGATTGGTTAATTTATAACGTGCATGAAATACACAGTTATGGTATACAAATTATATGCAAATAAATTCAGAAGAGAAAAGAAATTATTTAATTTCGGTGGTAAATTAAAAAAAAAAACAAGTAAAACTATATCGACATATGTACATTAGAGTGACCGTTAATTGTATGGAGACTTTTTTTATTTCTTCTACTCTCACCCTCCAAATCGGTTCAGTTTTATGTAAAAAAAAATACAAAAAAATTTCATACCGATTGAATACATGGGCTTGAGGGTCAACTTTGAGGGCCGGACGCACCCCCTAAAACACAACTTATCGGTATGAAATTTTTTTGTATTTTTTTTAACATAAAACTGAACCGATTTGGGGGGTGAGAGTGGAAGAAATCAAAAAATTAATAATAACTGCCACCCTAATGTTATGTACATTATACATTATACATTTCACAAACTAACAATTAGTTCTTTTACTTCAACACTGTTACGAAAAAAACTAATAAAGACCATTGATCAAAAAATTTTTTTTAAATAATTAATTCGATTTTAAATATTTACTGATTTTTGAAGACTTAAAAAGTGTATCGTTTCGTATCGAACTAGTTCAATTGAACGATTCATTTAACTGAGCGCTGTGAGCCGTTCAATTCACTGAGCGCTGTCAGCTCAGTACTGAGTGGTTTCTACATTTATATCGAACACTTTCAGTAGCTCGTTTTAGACACAAACCTATAATCAAATCCATTTAAATAACATGTGGACTTATTCAGCAGCTCGTTTTAGACACAAATCTATGCAATTTAAGTGGGTTTGTGTCCAAAACGACCTAAGTTCGGTACAAGTCTTGTGCTTTTTCAGGAAATTTTTTGTGTCCCACAAGTACATACATAAAAAAAGTATACGCATGTACATACATACATATCGCTTATTTACTTCAATAGTGGCACAACTCCTGCCTTGTTTTGTACGTATGACACACACACTCTCTATAAATCTGTAACTTTTTATGTTTCGGTTTTCGCTTGAAAAGAATGTTTCACTACAAATGAACTGAGCTACTGAGCTAACTGAATGAATGAAAAGAACTGATAAGCACAACACTAGTACGTGGACTCGCACAGACACACACTACGAACTTATAACACCGCTTTTATGGTCGGGGGTTAAAAAAGGAAACAACGAAAAAATTATCGAACAAGGAATAACTGCTATTCATATTAAAAAAATTATAATTTGGGTTTGAAGTGTACCAATGTGTATATAACCAGGTGACAGCGTTAGTTCAGATGAAAATTGCTTGGTCTATGTGCTCTGTAACTGACGAATGTCAAAAACTTCGCTTTGTGTGGGTTTTGGTACAATTATTTTTGTACTTTTGAAGTTCTTTGGCTCTTTACACAGCTATGGTTGCCGTATTTTTGTATAACAAATCCTTACGCAGTTACCTGTCTAATTACGACATGACGTGCACGTTAAAACAAAATTGCCACACAAATTTTGACTAAAGCAAATAATACAAATTAATTTATTTCAACTTCAAAAGAGATCACGATATCAGAACTTGGTAACTACATTTCGGGTAAATAAGACAAGATTTTTATTTATAATCTTTATTGCAATAAACCACAAATTATTGATTTAAATATTCAAATAAACATCGTTGCCTGCCACATCTAAATAAGCTTTTATACATTATCCGGAGTCCATCGCAAATGGCAAAACATAATTTTTATTGAATTACTTGTAACATTGAAAATGAGATTTAGACGTCTAAAAATAAAAATTAAAATTTTGATCAACAGATAAGATGGCTGGTAAGTATATTAAATTAATAAAAAAAATATATATATAGTACCAAAATATGCCCTAATTATGATCTAAAAATTCAAAAATAGGTGTGTAATACTGAAATATGCAAAAACATGCTTTAAAGGTCAAAATAGGCAAAAATATGCACTAACAAATCGAAGCAAAAATTCATAAAAGTTGAGCAGGACTAAAAATTATTTCTGATTAAATAAATATTTTTAAAAAGACTGCAGAAAAATTTAAATTCTTTTTATAATGGAAAGAGATGTATGAATGTAGAGTGGAGTTACGTTATAACCAGGGAAACCGCAAATATGCAATTGCATGTTCTTGCAGCGACAATATATTTATCCGTATCAGAACTTTTTATGAATTTTTGCTTCGATTTTGTTAGAGCATATTTTTGAATATTTTTACTCTTTAAAACATGTTTTTGCATATTTCAGTCTTGAGCATATTTTCGAATTTTTAGAGCATATTTGACCCTTTCAGGGCATATTGTGATACTTTATAGATTTTATATTGTAATATGCTTACAAACTTATGTGTTGGCCAACATTTTTATATTTATTGTTCGCCATCTAAATCTCATTTTCAATGTTGCATGTATATAAATATTTTTCTAATATTTATATTACGCAGTTATTAAGGGAGTTAGTTTCAATAAAATTTCGGTTTGCTAGTTGTGACGGACTCTGCCCCGTGTAGAAGTTTAAGGAACATTTTCATGTATCAAAGTTTACATACTCTGGTTTTAGACTCGGCAGTTTTAGTTGCTCAACGTTTGATTTTGTATGAGAGAGTTGAGAAAGTAATATATGTACATATACTTTGTATACTTATCTTTTTCTTTCTCATTATAAAATCAAAAGTTTAGCAACCAGAGTTAGATGTGAAATGCAACGATTATTATTTGAAAATCTAGGTTAATATTTTATTGCTTATTGCAATAAAATTATAAATAAAAATATTGTCTTATTTATCCAAAATACAGTTTCTATGTTTTAATTCTGATATCATGATCTCTTTTTAAATTGAAGTTTGATTTTTACGATTATCAAAGAAAAAAATTATAATTTGTATTATTTGCTTTAGTCAAAATTTGTATGGCAATTTTGTTTTAACGTGCACTGCAAACCAAAATTATTGTTTTTACTACGGCACTCATTCTTTGTTAATTATTTTATTGTTTCTGTTTTTCTGTATCTACATATATTTTGGCCACTTCATTATTGTTTCCTTTCTTTTCTTTATTATATTTTTTTCTTATTTTACATGTTGTTGAATTTTTGAATTTTTGAATTAAAAATATATTTCCATACAAATAAACCAATTTATTTTCTTTTTAAAAGCATATTTTTTGAGTTTTTAGTGTATATTTTAAAGTTTTTAGTGCATATTGAATGCGCATAAAAAACTTATTCATACCATATTTCTGGTTTCCCTGGTAATGAATTACTACCTAAGTAAATGCAAAATTAAATGTTAAATTATTCCTTTTCTGCAAAGGAAGTCGTAATATTACTAAAATGTGCGTGAGGTTGTAAAACAACTATTGCAGGAATAATTTTAAATATTAACGCAATTTATTTAAAAAAAAAATAAAACAATTTGTAAGTCATTGATAATCAAATTTTTCAAGTGTACTTAAAATAAACAAATTGCTGCTAAAATAACACATACTGAGAACTTAATTTGCATACATACCCCAGATTGTGATGAAAATAATACGCGGCTAAGTGAGTGTTCCACACTTCAAAAGAAATTTATGCAAAAAAATAAAAAATAAATAAAAATAAAATGCAAATACAAATACAAATACCTCAACTTTAAACATGACCCTAATTAAAATATTTCTATAACAACTAGCAGTCAAAAGGTGTTTAGTCAAATACATACATACGAGTATGTATGCATGTATGTATGTATGTATATTATATGACAAATAATCTAAATTATCAATTCAAATATTAATAAACTCGTTATTACTCACGATAGTGCACCCTTATGTATAACACTTTTTAAAGTATGAAAATAATAAGAAAATAAATTCAGTGAAGTGCGACTTTGACCCGCGCACGAAGGGATCCGTACCGGCACGAGATATGTAATTCAATACGAACAATATAAACTATAGTTTTGGCATTTTTTTCGTTTGGTTTTTCGGTTTTAAGCGTTTATTTTTAGTTTGGGGGTTTTTGAATTTATTGGCGCTTTCTGAGTTTTGGCACTTTTTTTCACGTTTTTGCGATTTTTTTGGTTTTTGAAGTTTTTTTAATTTTGGCGATTTTTATTATTTTGGCGTTTTTTTTATTCTGGCGATTTTTTTATTTTGGCGATTTTTTTTTTAATTTCGGCGTTTTTTTTCACATAAACAATTATTTTGGTTTTGGCGCATTTTTCGCATTTTGGCGATTTTTTTCGGTTTTTGGCGTTTTTTTCATATTGGCGATTTTTTTCATTTAAACGATTTTTTCGAATTTGGCGATTTATTTTAGTGCTAGATTTTTTTTTAATTTTGTAGATTTTTTTCGATTTGGCGATATTTTTTAAATTTTTGGCGATTTTTTTCAGGTTTTGGCGATTTTTCGCGGGTTGGCGATTTTATAATTTTCGGATTTTTAGTTTTACCGTTCGTGAAAATTTCAAGAGTTTATCTCTTACGGTTTCCAAGATATAGCAAGTTGTCAAAATTACATAGTCGAAATTGCATTAACTGATGGATCACCCTTTAATTTAATTTTTTTAATATTTTAGTGTTAACTTTTGTAGTCTATATAAAAATACACTAATTTTACAAATTACAAAGTGCTTCGTATTAGTAGTTGTGGTACTTTTTCTACTTTTTTTCATCACTTTTTTTGCTGGGATACTACGTTAGAAATTTCGTTTCGCGTCTCTGCTATTTAAATTCGAATTCATCTTCAAACACATGCTTTACGACTTTTATGCGTAGCACACACCATGGCATTTTGTGACATCGTTGTATGGCATTGCTTTCCATATAAAAAACATAATGTGAACGGCGTTGCACACATTTTCAAAATGACACCACAAACTGACAACGCAAGAAATTCCAGATGTGTACTGGGCATTATTAAAACTATTTCTTTTTTTTCACATTTGACGAATACACCTTTCTCCTTTTATTTTGCAGTTTTTGAAAATAAAATGTATGAATGAACTTTAATCACAATTCCTGATTAAATGAATAATAAATTTTAAAATAATTATAGCAAAATTAATTTGCATTAAAAATGTTTATAACTACAAAAAAAAATACAAAAAATCTATTCATCGCTCATAAAAATTTTGGTCACGCGACTAGAGCAGAAAATTCAATTACACCACCAGTAATGCCAAACTTGGTGCTTTTGGCACTATTTTTAGTGCTTTTTGAATACTCAAAAGGCGAAATTTTAAGCGTTAGTGCCAAACTAAGAAAAAGCACTAAGCAGTGATTTTAAGAAACTTTGTGTATTTATTTTTTCACTCTGATATATGTATGTATGTACATATTTCATTAACAGTACGAATAGACGAGCAATTTTTATTTCTGAAAATAACGTCGGCAGAATGACGTCAGAAAAAAGTTTGCGTTCAAACTTATTTTAAGGGGTGGCTAGACGTATAATGTTAAAAATCAAAATTTGGCTTGTCGTATGCATACAAAATGCGCGTTTTAAGTTTTAATTTTTTAGTAATTCTGCCACAGATCATATATTTTATGCTTCTGTTTGATTTTTTTTATAATAAAGTTATTATTTCTAGTTTCCCGCCATTATTTTCTACGAAAAAGGTAAATTTGACAGCTTGTGTTCTAACATAATTGCTCAGACTTTTGTTCGAGCAATTATTTCCAAACATGTGTTCGAACACTAAAGCTTTGTACAGACGACTGTCAGATCTTACAATATTGTCAGATCTGTCAATGTGCTGGCAATGTACTGGCAATCGAAAATTGCCAGTACAATATTCCTTGTCAGTTCACAAGGTTGTAAGAAAATCTTAAATCTTATTGCCAGACGGTTGTGTGGCAATTAATTCATATTGACAAAATTGTCAGCCGAAAAATTGTGAGTTCACACGGTTGTCATATGCACAAATTGTCAGATCTGTTGTTATGCGTTGCCAGACTCAAAGCGTTCGTTAGAAATTGTTAAATATCAATCGTTTGTGTTTGTGTTAAATGTAAAAAGTGAATGTATAAATTATTATGGACCATAAAGAAGCAATTGCAATGATTTTGTGTGCATATATTTTATTATAAATGTTTTTTTTTTTAAATCAAGCGTGTGCAGTGTTGCCCATAGAAATAATTCTCTTACAATGACGCCATTGTCAGATGCATAAACTTCGCACATTTGACAATATTAAAATGTCTGACAAATATCTGGTAATAATTTTACAACGTGTTCACACGATTGTAAGATGTCTGACAATTTGCTGTCAGCTGCTAGTCTTTCAATGGACTGACAATGGTTTTTCTGGCAAAGACGTCTGACAAAATTTGTCAGTTCACACGGTTGTAAGAAATTTTGAGCACATTTAGCAACAGAATTTGACAATTGCCAACACAAAAATTTCCAAACTTGTCTCGTGTAATCTCACTGTAAGAGAGTAGCTTAGAAAAATTTAGACGTTATTAAACTTCACTCGTTTGGATCTTCGTTTGTTTTCCACGTTAGTGCTTTTTACGCTTCTTAGATCTCAAAATTATGTTTTTAGTGCGTTTTTTAAATTTTGCTGCGCTTTTAGTTGGCATCCCTGCCCTACACATTTTTCTCATGAAAAGTACACATTCAATCCCCCTTATCATGACGCACATGAAGTCGAAATACGTCAAATACAATAATATCGAATATTTTAATAATTTCTATTGTTTTCTGTGACGAATATATCAAATGCATTTCTTTCTTAAAGATATTTGTTATATGTCTTATAGAATATTGTAAACTGTGACGAAAAAAGCTAGATCTGCTGCAAATAAATTGTTTTGTATAATAAAAAGAAGGTTTGAATTAAGTAGATTTTCAAATTGTAAATTCCCATGCCTGACAAAAATGTGTACTATTGTGTATCTTTTTATTTTGGCATAAAAGTATTTTTTTTTTGTTTCATCGTTCATTGTCACTTTTTCTGTTTGAATTTTTTACTTTAAATGTTTTTTTAATGTAAAAAATTAGGTCATCACAATACAGTGCAAAATACGATTTCGGTGATTTTTTTTAATATCAAATTTTACTGCCACTTTATCGAAAACAATCAAAAATTCTCGTCTGTCTATTTATATTTAAAACCAAAACAAATTTTATTGCTAATCATTAGATCAGCCCCGGTATTCAGTAACTATCGCTAAAAAAATCTCTAAAGTCGTTTCATCGATCTACAGCTTCGAATGCAATTTTCAAACGTTTATATCTAATGGCATTTTTAAGCCATTTAATTCGCGGAAATGTTAATATTTTATTTATTATTTATCATGATCATCCGAAAAGCGAGTATGTGCCAACAAAACCACAAAAGCCATATTCCAAACGAATTTTACGAAATACAAGACAGCACTAAGTACATATGGTAAGTATGTATGTATGTATGTACTTCATGTTTCAATAAAAATGTTTCAATAAAAATAAAAAATAAAAACATTTTATATTTTATTTTTATATACATATGTACATATAAAGATTGCTTTATTTTTTTCTTTTTAATTTAAATCTTTCACAAATTTCTACTCACCCAGTATAAATTATAATTTACATTATTTGCATCACATTATTGAAGATAATAAATACTTTTTTTATTTCCGACAAAGTTAATGAGTTTAATTTAATTTTTAATTATTATCATGCTCGATTCTAATAAGTTATTCTAAATCAGCGTAGTAGCAATTTCAACAACATTCATACATGCATATAAATGGGAGCTTTTTTTAGAGGTGGAGATCTCTGAATCGATATGATATATGATATATATGAAATATTTTTATTATTCATAAAATTAAGCACTATCACTTGTTTTTAAGGGCGACTTTTTGGGTTTCAGTTTAAGATTAGTTTATTTCTCTAATTATCTAATCTGAAAATTAATTAACTTAATCTCACATAATTGAGTTTTATGTTTTTGAGTGGTAGTTTAAACTTCTTGTTATGTGTAGTATTACCATACTGAGGAACAAAATATTGGCAACATTTTCTGTGCAAAAGTCATACATGTTATCAATACAATTAGATTTTTTGTGGGAAGAAGAAGAAACTGCCATATTTTATTATTTACAAGTAAAATATTGCGTGTGTTAAAGAAAATATATATACATATAAAGCTAAGTCTAGACGATATGTTGAATCAGCAAATATGTATATGCTTAAAAATAATAACAAATTTTGCTGTCAGCATATATATATGCTAGTCGTCTACACAGTACGCTGAAAGTACCAAATTTTTTAAAGTCAGCAAATGGTAATGCAACATATGAGTTAGCATACAATTTTTAAAATTTATATTTTTGCAATTATCTATGTATGTATACAATGAAAAAGAAATTGGCGAAATGACGGAAATTAGCAAAAAGCTGCAACAGCAGGATGACAAAGTCTAAAAATGTTTTAAACTCTTGAAAACTGTTAAAACTGGTAAAAACCACACAAAAAGCCGCTTTTATTGCGATGTTTGAAAAAATTCGCGAAAATTGGCAACATTTTAAACAAGCCATAATATGAATTAAAAATCAAAAAAACTGTAATCAATGCAAAAAATTCAATAAAAATCGCGAAAATGACGAAAATTCGTAAAAACTTACTATCAGCGGGATGATGACCAATTCTTTTATTCTTTTAAAATCGGCAAAACTCTTAGGAGACTGAAAGCATGCAAAAAGTCGCTTTTATTGCGAAGTTTGCGAAAATTTGCGAGAAGTTGCAAAATCGGAAGGAAGCTGGAATAAGAGTGATTATCTTCTTCAGAATCGCTGGAATTTTTATTATGAGATTGTAACTTCCCTTATTTTTTACTCACCCGAATCCATCATTAACATTTCTGCAGTATATTTTTCACATTAACCGTTTTGTTTTAATCAATGTTACCATAGATTTAATATGCAGTAAATTGCCGAATTTAAGAGAAAAAATTACAAATCAGGCAACACTAAATACATAAGTAGAGTTAACATATCAATTCTATTTGCTATCAAATTTGCCGTATGTTGAAAAGCTTAAATAGGCTTTTCAACAAATAACATATTTGACAGCATACATAGAAAATATGTTACAAAGTAAAAATATGGTGTCTACACGATATGCTAAAATCTTGAACAAACGTTTGTTGGTAACTTTAACAAATGTCCTTCATATGTAGTTAATATAAAATACATATGTGTATAGATTTATTTATGAGTTTTTAAATTATTTTGTCATATAATTTTTATAAAAAGTTATATGTTTCACAAGAGATTGTTGTCAATACTAAAGTAAGATTAAACTACTACGATTGGTAGCTTAAGCTGGTGAGCAAAACCATACATATAATCAACTTCCCAAAAATCACAAATGAGGATTAAGGCGAATTTAATCTCTAATCTTGAACTCAAAAAGTCGGCCTAGAGAACATTACTTGAAAAGTGCGAAATCTTACAGATCTCCTGCTTTGATTACTTGAACATGATATCAGATGGCAGCCAGTACATCATTGTTATCATCAAGACAACCGTGCGAAAGATTATTACACAATAGCACACCATAAAGCAGTATAAGCTTTCAAAAAAATTAATTAAACCAAATTATTGCTTTGTGATTTTAAAATCCTAAGCTATCGATGGTTATTTTTTTATCCTAAAATTGACAATTTTATAATAACGCTTTCGAGTGAACTCTTTTGTAAATAAATAATTCACAATATGTTTTTGAGTGAATTGAAAGAAAAATTTCAAAATCTTAAATATTTTTGACATTCATCTAATATACATACATACATACTCGTACCTACATACATATATACATATACTATATGTACTATATTTGATTGGTCCAAAAAAAATTTTGTTTTGTTTTTTGGATTGGCCACCCGGTAAATTAGTAGCATGTATGTATCTATAGCAATAACATTTCATATTTGGGATTTATTTCATTTGGCCTTATTTTATAGCACCTGGGAACACCATTAAGAAGTGGAGATAAATGATTGGTATATTCTGAAAAAATGTTTGGAGAGAAAGATTCTTTTTTTTTTTAATTATTCCTTATAGGAACTCAAACTCATTTGTAAGTACCTTCAAACTGGTTTTTTAATAACCACAACTGGTTGATTAAGTGACTTTTTTCCTTGTCGCCGACTCACTATTTTAACATAGGCATGTCATAGGCGGTAGTCAATTGGCCATCTCTGCATGACTTTTAAATTCACTACTAACTACTTATTTTTCAACCACTCTGAAGTCACTTAATATCTATTATAGTTAAATAAATATTTATGTAAATCTTCATACACACTTGTATACCATATACATACATACATATGTAAATACTATATATAATGAATATATGTATATTGATATAAAGAAATAATTAGTATTTTTATATTTAAAACAAAAATACATACTACATACATTCATAGGAAAGTTAGTCCTGCTCATAGAAAATATTATACATATTAAGTATTGAAATTATTTTTTTTTTCAACACAAAAATTTGACATTTGATTTCATGGCATGCTTCTTTTGATTTTTTTTTATTTTCTTTTCATTTACTTATTTTGCTTTTATTTATTTCTTACGTGTGCTTCTATTCAATATATTTGGTTGATATCTGCATGATATTTAAACCAATTTGTAGTCACTTGCAAAATAATTAATTTATAGCTAGTGTTTTTTGTCAATCGACTATTTTATTTACTACAGGGTTATTATAAGTATTAAAAATATTTTATATTTTACATACATAGATATTGTACACATTCAATTATTTTCCAATGAATTAACATTAAATGAGTGTTGATTAAATCTCACAAAATTTACAAATTTTTTTATAAAAACATTATTATTTCTTTCATTTTTTATATTATTTGGCAAATAATTAAATAGTTGAAGCCCCTTGTAAAATAATGTTTTCTGCATTAGTGTTGACGTAACCCTCTGTATTCGAAAATCATCTGCATTTCTAATTAATGGAAGTCGCTCTTACGTTTTACGTTTCAATATTAAAACACGGACATGAAATTTTTACACAATTATAATTTTTGGCTAAAAGCAACAATTTATAAGAGCGCTGCATTAAAGTTTGTGACTTTTCAAAATCTCTATTATTTTTTGTTCTGTTTTATTTCAATTGAAAGTTCTAAAGAACTCGGGTTCATTGCATAAATATGAAATCGACTTGTAATGGACGCACAAGAAATTGTGTTAATAATTTAGTGCTGCATTAAAATAGAGAGAAATTTAATAATGTGAACGGTGACTTCGTTTTATAAAACTGTAGCACTATAATTATTTAGAACTTTTATGCCTTTAGTAAAAATGTTTTCACACAAATTATAGTCTACTGGGTAATTTCACTGTAGAGAATTCTATATTAATTTATTGATTTTTATATTTACACAAATCAAACTTTTTTTTAGCCTTTCTGTACCTAACTGATGGTTTTATTTTATTATTTTAGGTGACAATTATTTTAAGTGCTTTTTGCTTATATTGACTGGTTTTTAAAACAAAACATACACATTAGAATTATAGTGAAAGAGGAAATGATAAAATGTGAAACTAGTTTCCTAATTTATTATTGATTAGTTAGTTCTTATCTCATATTTAAATATACATATGTTTGAACATCTTTTTGATAGCACGTTTTGCATTTTTTGCATTTACATATATTTATATAGATACATATGTATGTAATGAGGTATTTAGTTTGCAATTGTTTTTTTTTTTTTTGTAATAATACAATATTTTTTTAAATTAATTAACAAAGTGGGTGACACGAAAAAAAAGGTATAAGAAAACTTTTTAAAAATAAGTTAAAATTACAGCCTGCATTCCTACGATATCGTTCGGAAAACGTTCGATCGATTACTTCTATTGTAAGAGAAAGCAACTTTTTCAAAATACATAAATTAAGATTACAGCCTATCGCACAGTGGGGTATTTCGTTAAAATAAAAGTGGAAATAATTCTGCAGTTTCTAAACGAGAAGTTCGATTGTTATGAAATTTCGTACAGCATTAGAGAAGTTGAAACAAAGCTTAAGTCTTAATTTGGACTATATATCTTTTTAAAGGGGGCGTAGCCACAACGCCCCAAACTGGACAACGTGGGCTTAATGAAAAATTCAGACCGATGCACAGTGGGGACTTTTGCAAAAATAAATGGTAATAAATCTGGAACTTCTAAACCACTGATTGGATTTATATGAAATATGAGGCTTGTAAATTTTAGAAAAATTATCCGATTTTTATGAGATAAAGCGTTTTGATCTAAGCTCAACATTTTTAATAAATAATGTGCTTAAATGTGTTTTCGTATCTCTCATAACTTGGAAGATATTTGTCTCTTAACAAAAAAAATTAGTTTTTTGCCTTGACTTTTTTAGTATTTCACCTACAACTTTTTAGTCAATTGTTGGATTTTAAATTAAAAGATCAAATTTTAAATAAAAATAAGTAAAAAAACTTATTAATATCTGCAGTCGCGAAATCGGGAAAAGGCAAAGAATTCAAAGTTTTAAAATTTTTCTGGAAAAGGCACGTTTTTTTAAGAAAAAGTATCTTCATTATTTTCAATTTTGTGAAAAACTTTGTTTAACACATGCACTTTCAAACCACGTAAAGCTAAAAATAACCTATTCAGAATATGCTAAGAGCCAATTATTTTGTATTTTGGGCATGCACCCAAAATTGCCAATTTCAAAATTTTTTTTTGTGCTTATGCGCTTATAAAAAGTTGTGACGGTATATTTTGAAAGTTTTAGCTATATCATTTAGGGCGACTTTTTGAGTTGAAGATTAGAGATTAAATTAACCTTAATCTTCATTTGCAATTTTTGGGTAGTCGATTATATTGGTTTACGTGCTAGTTTAAGCGTCCAATCGTGGTGGTTTAATCTTACTTTACAAACACTTGTGAAACATATAAATTTTTGTAAAAATTATATGATAAAATAATTTAAAACACATAAATATACATATGTATTTTGTATTATTTATATATTTCCTTTAACACGCGAAATATTTACTTATAAATAATAATATATGACAGTTTCTTCTTCTTCCAACAAAAAAATCATAGTGTGTTGATAACATGTATGACTTTTGCATAGAAATTGTTGCCACTATTTTGTTTCTCAGTATGGTAATACTGCACATAACAAGAAGTTTAAACTACCACTCAAAAACATCAAACTCAATTATGTGAGATTAAGTTAATTTTTGGATTAGCTAATTAGAGAAATAAACTAATCTAAATCTCGAACCCAAAAAGTCGCCCTTAATTATTAGGATAGTTGGCAACATGTTAAACTTAAATTTTTAACAGCCTTTTCATAAATGCAAAGATGCGCGCAAATTTTCTGAAAAAAGTCAAAATTTTGGAAAAATTTTGTTTTGTACCATAAAAAATATATGTATATAAAAAAATTTTCTTTTCTTATGTTGATATTTTTAGCTTTCATGTGAGTCTCTTTACTTTGCCTGAAAAAATTATTCCAATATTATTCAATATTGTAAAAAAATATGTAGAATGCGCTTAACTTTTTCCCCTTTATTCACACATCAGCTGTTTAAAACTTTTATGAATTCTGAAATTCAACCTAAATAGAAAAACAAAAATAAATTTGGAATGTTATCCAATAAGTCTATGTATATTTTTTGCAATAAAAAATATTTATGGTAATTATACCATATGTTTTTTTTTTCCATGTAAGTGTAGTTAATGTTAATAACAGGTAAGCATTTAACGAATAACAACACACATTTTTAATGGATTAAAAAAGGTTTTCGCGGATTTTATTACAGCAACATCGGGAGGTGCTACCTGATTATGCTACTACTACTTAATAACACTTCACAGCACTAGGTAATTAGACAAAATTAGCAAAGGTGCTTATAAATTATGCTGTATTGCATAAAAAGTTGGAAAAGTTTTATTTGTGTGTATTGTTTTTTTATTATTATTTACCAATAGATAATCTATTTAATATTAGGCTATAACTGAGACAAACTTTTTAACACTAAATAATTTATTTATTTTTAAATTACATGTTTGAGCTATGTTAATTACCATAATTTTACAATTTATTTATTTCAATTATTTTTAAGAAAACAATCCGAAATATCGCAGCTTAAGAGGTTATTTATTTGAACTGCTTCACTCTCGTCTTTCTCTATTTCTTTAGTTATGTTTGGTAACCATTTCAATCGTATTGCTTGTAAAACTGGATCTGAGGATAACAATAAGTGAAGCATTAAATCATAATTTTCTGCTAATTTTAAACACTTTCGACTATTAAATAATCTGTACTGCTTTACATCTTACGCAATTATTAAATTGATTTTTTTAAGTCGATTTAGCGCCGTTTTTTTGCAAAAAAAAAATTGCAAAAATACCAACCCTATGATTTTATTTATTCAAAAGATAAGACTATAAAAATTATAAAAAGAGTATTTTTGTTCAAAATTTTTGTTATTGAAGTAGCCAGATCGTTTCGAAATAGACCTATTTTTGTTATAAATATTAAATGTAAGACATTTTTTCTGAAATTTTAAGGCTGTAAAAAAATGTATCATGCCATAAAGAAATTATATGTTTTTCGGTTTCGTCATAGCAAAATACAGCAAAAATACTGAAAAAAAGTTTCATTTTTGGGATTTTACAAAAAAAATTGAGAATTACCGGTAACTCAAAAGTAAATTCTATTTGA
This sequence comes from Tachina fera, assembly GCA_905220375.1. Taxonomy (NCBI): domain Eukaryota; kingdom Metazoa; phylum Arthropoda; class Insecta; order Diptera; family Tachinidae; genus Tachina; species Tachina fera. Next base: position 60,291,723 of record LR999964.1, on the reverse strand, counting down.
TTTTACTTCTTGTAAATCAATTGCATTTCATTCAAACGAAAATGTTGATAAATCCCTTGTGTAGCGTTTCAGTCTTCTCATAAAACTCTTTACAAGTGGTAAGCATATGCAAAAATTTATTTTTATAAGAAAATTAATAATCATTTATTTTTTTATTGTTGCTGATAGGTGTATTAATTGTATATATTCATGTACATTTTATGTAATTACAGCTACGCTTGCAGAATTAATTCCATTTTTTAACGAAATCCCCGAAACGAAAGCTGATTTTATCACTTTAATAATTTTTTTTTTCAATACAATTTATCGATCAACCGTTTTCTGTCGACATTGTGGCACACTCTGTAATTTTAATTTCTTTTGCGAAAGTTAATTTACCCCATTTTTTGAGTCACCGATTTTGTTGTGGTCTATTTTTACTAACTCTAAAGTTCTAGAGCAAAAAATATATATGTATGTATGTACATGTGTATTGATAATAGAAAATTTTTTTGATTGGGAATTATTAAGTCATTAATTAGATTTAGCAAACAAATATTCCACAAAGAATTTGTATTTATGTTTGTATGGCAATCAAGGCGTATTCATACTAGGTGATCGCAAGGGATCAGGTGACTATTTTCGCCCCTTGTAAATTGAATATACTTTGGATGTCAACACACATTTTCTTGACATTTCAAGTATAAATTTCTTAAAGCGAATTGAGCTGAGTATAGGCCCAACTATAATATGAATGAGCTGGCTTTTAAGCTAATGCCAGAATTGAACGATAAGTCTGTCAAATACTTAAGCAATTCAGATGTGACTTTTAGGTGGCCACAATGTCCTTACATGCACTTAAGTATTCTTTAGCCACAGCTGCACATATAGGTATTGTTCAAAATTTTTTTTATAATTTTCTTTCTTCTTATAACTACTAAATGAATGCAATTTAATCAAATTAACTTGTTGGAATGTCCTAATCTATTAAAAATTCACATATAATTATATCCACCACTTTATTACTTGTTTTATTTGTTTTGCCTACTAAAAAGTACAACAATGAGCATACATAAATAAGCTCATGTACAGGGTGTTTTTTTAGAGGTATAGAACTTCGAATTGAAATAAAACACAAGAAAATCTTTTAATGTCCATCAATTTGGCTTTATTGGAAGGATAATTTTATGCCATTAATGTTTAAATATGATTTCGGGCATGTGGCCGCCGCGGCTGGCTCGAATAAAGCCAATTCTACAGGTCCAATTTTCAACCACTTTTTAGAGCATATGGGACCGTATGTTGGCAATAACGCCACGAATGTTGGCTTCCAAGTTCACTAACGTTTCTGGTTTGTTTTCGTAGACGAGCGACTTCACATATCCCCAAAGAAAATAATCCAATGGTGTCAAATCACACGATTTGGCCAATTGACAGGCCAATGACAGGTCCATTCCGCAAAATTATGCGCTCATCGAATGTTTCCTTCAATAAATCGATTGTGACGTGCGCTGTGTGGCATGTAGCGCCGTCTTGTTGGAACCACAACTCATCCACATTCATGCCATCCAATTCGGGAACAAAATAGTCGGTTATCATGTTATCTATACCGGTCTCCGGTGGCGAATCGATTCATTCGGGTCCTCTTCAACACTTTGCTCTACAGCGGCAATTGTTTCTTCGGTGCGCACTGTTCGACGTCTCTGCGGATGCCTATTATCACATAGAGTTAACGTAGCGCGAAAACGATCCATGGTTAACCGAATTAATTGCTCTGATGGACGATTATGTCGACCATAAAATGGACGGAGCTTGCGGTAAACTTCGCGAACTGAACCATTATTTTCGAAATAAATTTGCACGATTTGCAAGCGTTGTTCTTTTGTCAACCTGTTCATGATGAAATGGCAAACCAAACTAAATATTAATCACTTGACAGCTGACAAAATGGCCGCCAGTTAAAAAAGTGATGCCAACTTAAAGTTCTATACCTCAATAAAAAAAAACTCAATATATGTGTGTATACATATGTGTATTGTAAAACAAAGAATGAAAATAAAAGTTATGCTTTCTTTTCTGAGTTTAAAATAAGAAACAATAAAAAAATATTTAAAATCCATGAATATTTTCTGATGCTGTTTGGCTTGAATTTAAAGAATGCACAAACAGTGTTTGTGCATTCTTTAAATGCGTTCAGTTTGGCACTTAACTGAAGCAAATGACATTTGAAGAAACTTGACGAAAAGTTCCATAAGTACATTATAGTTTGTCACATACGTTTTATATGTAACCGCACAGTTGTTTAAGTCCGCTTATTCATATTATAGTTGGGCATTATACCTTATATGAAATTGCCTTGCATGGCAATTATTATTAGTACATATTTCGCTTTGTCTCTACCATTTTCATTTATATTGCAGTTTTGCTCATACATATTACAATTTTCACACTGACTCACAAAAGTTTTTGTTTTTCTTTTTGGCCTTATATACATACAATATGTGCATATACATATATATGTACACACTTATGTATGCATCTTTATATCTACTTATTAATAATAAAAAAATACGCTTTTATTGAAGTTTCTGCGCTAAAAATTTGCTAATATGAAATAAGTAAAAAGAAATACTTTCACAAATTTTGGTAAGTTAAACCAAAAAGGCTTTTTTTCTTATCTTCACGTTTGCACAATTTTATGGTTGCTTTGGTATTGCTCGTGAGATAAAAACTTTCGAAAATATAATGCATACATACTTAGATACGAGTACATGCATTTGTACGAATGTGCATAAGGTATAAGGCTGATCAATAACCAAAATCGCAATTTGTTTATTTTTTAATCGGTTACAGATTATCACATGAATTGCTCAGCTATTCTAAATCACATTTACAAACTTATAACACCCCTTTTTTTGGTCGGGGGTTAATAAAGAAATAAAAAATAAAAATAAAAAAAACTGTTAAAAATTTAATCTTTCAACAAGTTATGATACATATTATCAACAGCGTGACCATATTAGCCTATTTTAAGCTAAATTTAGCTTATTTTTTCTGGATTTAGCTCTAAAATTTTCATTTATCTCTTAGCTTATTTCTTAGCTTTTTTTAAAAACTCATTTAGCTTTTTTAACTTAATTTTAATCTAAATTGCGTGTTATTTAAAAATATATTAAAGACATAAAAAGTTATAGAAATTAATAATTTTTTAACATTTAAATGTATTTTTTATTGGAAAATACATACAGCTGTGTCACAGATTCCGTTCGGAATGGTTTTGAGTCCGTCCAGTTTTCATCAATCCGAAAAAATTGTTAAATCTTTTTTATGCTATGTTTTAAGTGTGGCAATATAATTTTGTCATAAATCATAATGTGGTAAACTTTTAAGCATTTTAATCTTTTTTTTTGTATACATATTTTAATTCTGCCTTGTGTTTTTTTGTTTTGTGTGCTGCCAATATGAAGATTTCGATAAAGTATTGACTCTGGCAACTCTATGGCTAAGTAGATTTATTTTTATCTCAGTTGATGAATTTTTTGTTATTTAAATTTGGTTAAATCTGTGAATAAATATTTTTTGTGCTTGATTCGCCATAATTGCATTGTATATCCTGATATTTTATGAAATTTCACCTTACATTTGCATACCACTTGGATTTTCTTTCACTGCTGCTGCTGCTACTGCGTGCTGTCTATTGTATTGTGTTTCTTACTTACTCTTGCCGCCATTTGTGGTTTTCTTGTTTTGCTTTATATATAATAATATAATTTTGTTTTTCAACAATGACCGGCAAAAAAGTTGCTTGTGGTGCATGTAATAAAGATATTGGCAAAGGAGGTAGTGTACAATGCGACATGTGTTTACAATGGTTTCACCTGCGCTGTGCAGACATGTCTGAAGTTTTTTGCGCTTCCATGTCCAAGCAAACTGGAATTTTTTTCAAATGCGACAAGTGTCGCGAAATACCTACAAACATCAAAGACCTAGTTCTGCATATGAACCAGTTGCATGCCAAGCTCGATGCTATATCGAATCAGCTGGAGTTGCAGCGGATGGAGAGTGAAAAGCTGATCGAAAGATCGATATGCAACCTTCGTGCTGAGTTTGTAACTAGACTTGGAAAAACTGAAAACGACTTAGCAAGCTGCCAAACACGAGCTCTACAAATTGATACCACAATGGAAAAGAAAATCAAAAAGCAAGACGAAGCAATAAATGTTGTTTACCATAGAGCAAACAGGACCGATGTTGTGATTAATGGTTTACCTGCTGCAACACCAAATCTCGAATATGTTGTTGTGAACTTGTGCAATATTTATGGTATAGCAATACACGAAAACGATATCCAGCACGTCTGTTTTATGAATAAAAGTAAATCGGTTTTGGTCAAGTTTAAATGTGTCCGTATACGTGACACCTTAATGGCAGAATATCACAAGACAAGAACACTGAAGCTTAGCGATATAATCAATGGCGATGTTCACTCTAGAGTTTTTCTCAATGATCACTATGCGCCTATGGCCGCCAAAATGAACTTCATGTGTAAACAACTGCTGAAGAAAAAGAAAATCAAAAAATTTTAAATTTACAATGCCGACAAGCCTAAAGTCACAATTTATCTTATGGATGGGTCATCTGTTTCGAAGGATATTTATGAGTGTGAGACGCTATCATCTACGCTATCTTTCTCATGATTTTTTTGGAATTTGCTCGCGATACAACCAACTGGTTACTCCTCTAGTTCCTTTTATTTTATATTTTTTTATATATAATTACTAATATTTATATGTTTTTTTATTTTTTATTCATATACATTCTTTTATACTTAAATTTCTTATTATTTTTATTTCTAACTTTTTATATAGAAACACTCTTTTTCTTTTTTATATTTTATTATGTCATCGTCGGCGTTTGGGTTTGTCCTAACGTCACAATAATCTACCCACCCATTATGTAACCTCTGGGTCCTCTACTCTTTTGGACTATTTCTTATTGAGTCCTGATCTTTCGGTTCACATGTCCGACCAAATGCAGTGTCTTGCTATTTCCCACCACTCCTTCATCTTTATGAGCATTACGTACGCTACAAGGCCGAATAGTCACTTTTTTGAATTCAAAGATTATAACAATATTAACGTCTCTTCACTACAACACCATTTCCTACAATACGATTTTTCTAGCTTCTATACTGACCATGATGTTAATTCTCAACTGTCATCTATCATGTCATGTCTACGTCATTTGCACTCTCTAGTACCAACTAGAAAGGTCATGATATCACCGTCTAGTGATAATTGGTTTAACACCCCGCTAATTAAATATCACCTCTCGCTTCGGGATCTTGCTTTTATGGAGTATTTACGAAACCCTTCACCTGTAAACTGGAGATGCTACTGCAGAGCTCGTAACAAATCTAAAGCTGTTATCCGCAATGTGAAGCGTAAAGCACACAGTAACATCTTTCAGAATCTTGATAACAAAGGTATGTGGAGAGTACTTCGGCAGAATGGTCTGCATGACACAATACCTGAAGAAAATCTTTCTCCCGATGCACTGAATGCAGAATTTTCGAGCTGTAGAACTGTTGATTCTTTTAATCCTTTTGACATTAGCTTTCCTAGCAATCGTTTCTCGTTTCAAAACATTGTACTCGAAGACTTATGTAATGCACTTTCTAAAATTAAGTCCAATGCCGCAGACCATGATGACCTGCCTCTCAAATTTGTTAGGCTAATTTTTCCACTCATAAATCAACAACTCTTATTTTTGTTTAACAATATAATCACTTGTTCTCAATTCCCCATGGATTGGAAAATTTCAAAAGTTATATCTATTAGGAAAAAAAATTCAGAAGGTGAATTTAGGCCAATATCACTTCTTCCAGTTTTGTCCAAATTTTTTGAACATGTTATAAAAGATCAAATCTTACAATTCTTAAACCAAAATTTTTGCTAAACCCGTATCAGTCAGGCTTTCGTGAAGGATATAGCACAACTTCTCTTTTAATTGGTCTCTCCGATTCTATTAGAAGAATTATTGATAAGGACGATGTAGCTGTTTTACTTTCCTTAGACCTATCAAAAGCTTTTGATAAGGTTGGTCATGCTATTTTAATCAACAAACTTTGCACATATTTCGATTTCTCTATATCCGCTTGTAGATTATTATATTCTTATTTATCAGGTCGCTCACAATATGTTCAATGCAGTAACCTCAATTCGAGGTGCCTACCAGTCACTAGTGGTGTGCCGCAGGGCTCCGTTATTGGCCCCTTATTATTTATGATATATATGAATGATTTCTTTGCTTTACTTAACGGCTTTGAATGTGAAGCCTTCGTTTTTGCCGACGATATACAACTATTATTTAAGGGTCATACGCAGCTTATAGATGTTTTCGAATATGATATTAACAATTTAATGTCCAATGTTTCACGTTGGATGAGTAACAGCAAACTTAGTATAAATTCTTCTAAGACCAAAGCGATGATTTTTAAACCGTCTAGTGCTACGTTTAATCTGTCTATCATGATCGATGGCCGACCTATTGATTTTGTCGATCGAATGAAATGTCTTGGTGTTTTATTAGACAACACTCTTAGTTTCGGACACCATATTAATGAACTATTTTCTAAAATAAACTTCACCTTAAGAAGACTATATGCAATGAATTTATACCTGCCATTACATATTAGAAAGAGCATAGCTCACTCCTTATTGATGTCTAATTTATTGTATTGTATTGAGGTATATTCTGGCTGTAGCGCTGAAAATTTAAATAGGTGTGCCCTACTCTTTAACAGAATAATACGCTTTATATACCAACTAAGAATTAACGATCATGTTTCAATGTATGTTAATGATTTTCTGGGTTGCAGTTTTAAAAACTTCATACAGATTAGATCACTACTTTTCTTCTATAATGTTATGCTCACAGATTGTCCAGACTATGTCCGTAGACTTTTTACGTTTTTGCAAAGTGGTAGAAGCCCACAGCTTCTATTTCCCACTAGAAATCGTCTTATTTATGAAAGATCATTTACTGTACGAGTCGCCAAATGTTGAAACTCATTGCCACGATCCTTAAGAGCATTCCATCTTACTCGTAATTCATTCAAAGGTAAGCTTGTTGAACATTTTTCACAATTGAACTGACCTAGATTCTGAATACATTTAGTTAATTTCATGCGCAATTTATCTTCCAATTTATAAGTAGTAGTCTCATCTAATAATTTTATAACTACATACCTATTATTATTATTTTTTTTTTGCAATTTTTGTGTCTAGTTTATTTGTTGCCTAAATGTATAATTATTCTTATGCTATTCTTGTAGTCCACCAACTATATATGGCCCTATGGGCTCGGTTGGTTATTGTTATAAATAAATAAATAAAATAAATAAATAAAATACAAAAATGTTATGGCAATACCAAATAAACCCATTCCGTACACTTTGTTCAGTTTATTTTATTTTTGTAATGACTTGAGAAATTTACATAATAAATAAAAAGTACAAAAATTGTATTATTTATTTATTTATTTATTATTTATATTTATTTTTTTTACCTTAAGATGCAGAAAATGTTAATTCCGTCCATGAAATTAAAAGTGATTTCATTCCGAATTTTTTTTTTAGTTTTTCATTTTCTAAAGCACCAAAAAACGGATTGAATTCCGTTTCCGAATGGAATTGAGCTGATAATAATTAATAAATAATTACATTAAGAATTATTCAATATTTTTTATTTTATATAATAATAATAATATTTTTGAGTATATATTTAACGTTATTTTCACAATAAGAAACTATTTAAAAGTGATCAAAGAAGTAGAAAAAATTGTAGCTTTATTTTCTGGCTTAAAAGTATTATTTCAGCTTTTTTCAAACGTGATTTAGCTTAAAGTTATTTTAAAATCTAGTCACACTTATTATCACACACAGTGTACCAAACAAATGTACGCTGATGATAGCTAAAGTTCGTATCCTTCTAAATTAAATTAATCCAAATTATATGTGATAAGGAATAAATAACACCAAAGTTAAATATTCTAACAAACAGTAGCAGAATGGAACAACATTCAATTTTTGGAAGCCCGCCACACCTTCACCATTAACGTTCTTGTGTTTTGTACACTGTGTGCGGTAGTGTCAGTTGATGCGATACGAACTTTAGACTAATCCAATGATTAAAAAAGTAAGGATTTTTTTTACGTTATTTTTCTTTGAAAAATAGTACTTTGACGATCCTCATGGTTTCTGATTCCAGTTGATCTATGAACAAGCCACGTAGACGTGGCGGTCATTTGGCCGAGATTATTAATTGTATATCCTCTTCTTCACAATAAAAAATAAGTAATAATTTCGCTTATTATATCTTATTAAGGCGTTTTTACTTTGGTTTTGTTACTACGCAGTATTCTGAAATTTTTATTCAGACATTGAGCAATAAAAAATTCCCTTTATTAAAATTATTACTTTTACCACAAAAACCCAGAGAAAAAAAAATGGTTTTATGAATAGGAACACTATAAAAAAATAGGTATTATTTTTTTATTTAAGGGTTATAAAAAATAGTTAAATAAATTTCAACAGATTCTATACGTGACTAGCAATTGATTTCAATGCTAATTAATTTAATAAATTTTCTGAAAATAAACAAATATAATGAACTTACCTAACATTATACGGTTGACTAGTGGTGCCAGTACTCCAATCGGCATGTTCAATGTCAGAAGAATTCTTTGTTGTATTATCGCAGGGCATTGTTATTTGTTAATACGTTTTCTATTTGTTTCACTTCAATAATTAAATTTTGCTGTTTTGTTTTTATTTGTTATAAATTTTTATATTATTCTTGCAAAATTTTTAAAAAGAAAGCAATTTGAATTTGGAGCAAAAGTAAATTGTTTAATTTTTCATATTTTGTGTTATTAAAATTCTTTTATTTTTATCTAGTTTTTAAGTATTTATTTAAAAGCAGCACTTTATCTTTAAGAAAATATTATGTTTATTCTATTTATTTTTTAAGTAAACACTTTATTTTTAAATTAACATAATGAAATTATGCAAATTTTTTTATTCTGAAGAGCTAAAGCAAAATGTCTTTGAGAATAATCGACTTAATTAAAAACTCAATTTTGGTGGGTTTTGTATTGCGGTTATTGGCATAATTGAATTATAATATTTAGCAAATTTGACACGTTTTCATTTATTAAAGTAAAAATTTGTCCGATATTAATTAAAAAAATAAATAAAGTTTTGTACAAACGTATTAACCTGCTAATTTGTATAAAGGTGTAGATAAATAAAATAGATTCATATCGAATATAAATTATTTGCTGGGTTTTGTATAAGTTTCTAACCCTCTGTTTCTCCAAATGCGAACGATATATTCGATCGAATATTAAAGCAAGATTTATTAAAATAAAACGATTATATTTTAAATATAAGCCAATACTACATTGTAGCCTTAAACAAAAGAAAATGTAAATATTAGTTAGTAAGTGAAACGCTATTGTAATTCCAACTAGCTGAAGGCCCCTGTTGCCATTGCTATATATAAATAAATAAAATAAAATAAATAATTATATATATATATATAAGGTATCCTGAGTATTTTAAGATATCTTATAAATAAATAAATAAATAAATAAAAACAAATTTCAGTTTTTTGTTTTTGTTTTTGATATAAATACTCGAACGAATTTATCGTTCGCATTTAGAGAAACAGGCCCTAAGCCTACTATGCTTATTTTTCTTTTGTTGTTTTTCAAAAATATTATTATTTGTGAATTCTCAAATAGTTCTTGAAAGTCTTTGCATAAGATAAGAGGATTGTGACTATACAGAATGTGTGTTCGAAGTCTACTGAGGATTTGTTACAGCAACAAAGAAATGCAAATAGACCAAGCTGAACCATCAGCAAATAAATTTCAAATTAAAATATAATTATGACAATATGTCGAATAATAAATTTCTTAAGTATTAACCTGCTGTTAAAATTTTTCATAATCCAAATGATTTGATTAAAGTTGTAAAATTTGAATATCAAGTTAATAAGTGTAATCAAATTAAAAAAAAACATTACAATATTGGTTAACAAAATATTTTAACTAAATGATATCCTACAAATTCCATAATTATTCCATAAATCAAAAACTCTAACTAATAGAATTTAATCGAAAGCATTTGTAATCAGTCATCGTAAGGGACAATTTTTAAGTCATTAAAAATCATATCTTTTACTCAAGTCATACATACTTGCATATGTATTTGCCCTCGAAGTTAAATTAAGATATCTAACTGGGACAAATTTAGGAACAAATCTAGATTAGGGGCACCTAAATAAAAGTATCCCATCCTATAGTAAATAAGAAAAAAATTAAATAAAAATATTGGCGGCGAGTCTTAGTTTCCGAGTTATGGGCCTCTGAAATTCTAGTACAGTATTGTGATTATACCATTTTTTATCTTGTAGAAAATTGAAAAATAAGAAAAAAAATAAACAAAAAGACTTGCGGCGAGGCTTAATTATAATTTAAAGTTATAATTTAATATATAATTGTGTTTCCCTAGACGGCACAGCCTAGCAAACATTTTCTGCCTTGCAAAGTTTTCTAGCCTAGTAACGTTTTTCTGCATTGCCGGCCTTTGGCCGAGCTTAAGGATTTTATCCACCATGGTGTTTCCCGAGACGGCGCAGACTAGTAAAGATTTTCTGTCTTGCAAAGTTTTTTTTGCCTAATAAGGTTTTTTTGCATTGCCGGCCTTTGGGCGGGCTTGACGATTTTCTCCACCATGGTGTTTCCCGAGACGGCGCAGCCTAGTAAAGATTTTCTGTCTTGCAAAGTTTTCTTGCCTAATAACGTGTTTTTGCATTGCCGGCCTTCGGCCGGGCTTAAGAATTTTCTCCACCATGGTGTTTCCCGAGACAGCGCAGCCTAGTAAAGATTTTCTGCCTTCCAAGTTTGCCTGCTTATGGGCCACTCAGACTATAATACAAGTATTAATACTTTTGACGAAAATGCATCCCTGGTCTTATATTTGTTTAAAAAATTTCAAAAAAACAAAAACAACTCAACATGTCAGAGCTGCATTTTCCACAAAAGTATTAATACTTGTATAATAGTCTGAACGAAGCTTTAATAGCGTTTTCCTGCATGACCGACAGAGTCCATTTTTACCATTTCATGAAACGTATTCTCAAAAGCTTTAAGATAATACCAATATTGGTCATATTCGTTGGAAAACACCATATAATCACAATATTGTACTAGAATTTCAGAGGCCCATAACTCAGAAACTAAGCCTCACCGCTAATATTTTTATTTAATTTGTTTTTCTTATTTTTCAATTTACTATAGGATATGATACTTTTTTTTCGTTTTTGGAGGTGCCCCTAAACTAGATTTAAGCCCAAATTTGTATGGATGTATACTTTAAACTTAAATCGCAATTAGGTACATGTTTGAAAAGAATTTTCAATGGGAAAGTTTATAGGTATGTAGGTATTTATTCTATAATAACATAAGACCACAAACTAGGTACCTATTTAGTACTAAGTTACACTATGCAAGTCTTAATGCTAAGCTGATTAGTTTGTTAGGAGAGAGAGAAAGACGAAGGAAAATAAAAGTTTATGTTCCCTTCGTATCTCTCTTCCATAAACTAATCAGCTTAGCAAAAAGACTTCCATAGTGTAAATTACGACTTAGAATTAATAAATGAACAAAACTTTATTGGTTTTCAACATTTAGACAAAGTGAATTACGCTAATGTGGATAGGAAACTTTTTTATTATGTTCTGTGAACCCCGCAGTATTTGCCCCAGAAGAAGTAAGTAGGTATATTTTTTCCTTTTTAGAAGCGGATGATATTTAATTATTTTTTAAAGAAGTGTGTTTGTTTTGCTTAAGAAATATTTTTATATGCATGTACATATGTATTTTTAAGTATAAGCCCCCTGCTAGCATTTGGAAGATTGTTTTATCAAAAATCACCTAACTAAGTCTTCCTCGAGTACTTTTGACGATTAAAAACTGGGGGTCTACTCTGTAGTTCGATTCGAAAGAAAAATCTTTCGAATTTGTATGTTTATAACATGTAAATTCGAAAGCATTTTCTTTCGAATCGAATTACAGAGTAGACCCCCTGATTAAACACTTGCGCGCTTGAAAAAATATTCGAAAATGAGTCGTGTTTATGCTTTAAAAGTAATTTATTTATTTTAAAATATATCAGTCATAAATGAGTCGAAACTGATCAGAAAAGCGGGTAATAAAAGACCCCTCAAGAAGAGTCGCATGTAGGGTACCATTTTCTCCCGACAAAACTATCTTTTATGCTCAGAAAACGAGCGCATATTCTTGTTTTTTGATCATTTGAAAGTATTAAAAAAGAATCAAATTTAATTAAAAATTTCCAAAAATGCTAGCAGGGCCCAAGTACATAAATACATATGTATGTATGTATGTAACACTTAATTCTAGTGTGGCTTCCAATTAATTAATTTTTATTACCAATTATTTGTTGCAACCACATTATCATGTACTTAGGTACATATTTTTATTTGTTTTCTTTTAGTTTGAATTTCTCTAGCCTTTTCTGTAGCTTTTTTAATTTTTTACAATTAGATTTTTCCAATATTTTGTTCGCCTATCAATAAAGTATGTAGGTATGTATGCATATTCAATAATGCAAAGCAATAATAAGAATACCTATATACTCATTATTATATACATACATACATGCATGTGTATGCACGTACATAATATGTGCATACACATATCCATCCATACATACCCGCATACATAAATAAACAATATTGTGCATTTTTGATGATGACAAAGAAAATTCAAACATAACAAAACCAAAAACGCATCGTATTTTTATGTATTTGCTTCTTTTTCAGTCACATTGTTGTTGTTATTCTTTGTTATTTTCTTTTATGTGGCCAATTTTTAAACACACACACATTCAGATGGCCAAGAAAATAGATATATAAGAGATATATGTATATATGTACATGTGTGTGAATGGGTATATGCACATCGTCTGCAAGAATGGGCGTACATACAAAATGTAAAATTTTAAACAAGATTCTTTTTTTACCAATATCTTAATACATAAACCACTTTGAAAATTGTTAATATTACAAACAAATCAAATTATTAAAGCCATCTAAGAGCAATTCAAACATATGGATTTTTCAATTATTCATACACAAAATATTTTATTCATACAAATATGTATGTACACAAAAAGCAGCAGCTATTACACACACATACATACATCACATCATCATAGGTATGCTTATGCATTCTCTATTTCGCACAATATACCAACTTTCTATGAACACAAGCTCATTCGTGTTTTATATTATTTACTTATTTTTATAATATTTTAATTTTAAAAAGTTTTTAACACTTTAAAAACTTCACTGCTATTTATTTTCTTTCGCCAACATTTCAACACCACACGCACCGTTTTGACTACTTTTAACGAATGAATTGAAATCTAGCCAGACGGCAGAAATGAATACTGGCATCTCATAATGAATACAGCGTTACCGTTGGGAAGTTTCAAAATGTCACAAAAAGGAAATTTTCTTTAAGAAAATCTCAACAGCAACATACATATCGCTCATTTGCTTCAATAGTGGCACAACTCAAAAAAACCAGTTTTGCAGAAAACGCGTTTTAAGTTTTCAATTTGCATACAACTCAATGGAGAAATGAAAAAAAAATCTTCTCTCAGGAGGTGATGGTACAAGCTATTTGCATGAAATTTTTACACAAGATAAAATACAAAATGCCGAATCTTTCTGCATTATTAACTCAAAAAACCCATTTTTTGAGTTATGCCACTATTGAAGTAAATGAGCGATATATAATAATTTATATATAAAAAAGATAAAATAGTTACTCATATCAAAAGCTTTAATATAATACGCACGTTAACGTATTTTTTGAAGCTTGTTAATTGCTTTTGTATAATTTTTTGAAGGCAACAAATTCCCACCATGCAGGAAACTTAACATGGACATTATGCTAAGATTACTCTACGTCTCCAACTGACATGAAATTTTGCTGTAACTGAGTTGTTAAAACAAATGTACTAACAATAATGTTATAACTTGAAAAAAGCATTAACTTGACCAGTCTACACTGAACATTAACTTGAAATTAATGTTAAAGTTAGTCATTTTACGGCAGGTGGAGACCGCGAGTTAGAAAGTTTGAAGAGGGCAGTGAAACTGCACATGTAGCTATTTTATTTTGTAACTAAAACTAATTGTCACGAACATATCATAAGCACATGAAACTGCTAACTATTGTAGTAGCCCAATAAATCCAACATTTTCTGCCAAATGATAGCTTTGGTTGCTAGCAACTCAGGCCTTAAGATTTACAATAATTTTATTTATTTATTTATTTCTTCAGTAATACATGTGGCCTATTGGCCAATAAAAATATATTACAAGTATTTTTGATATGTATACATATAAGCAAATTAAAAATAAATCATTAATAATAATGTATAATTTCAAGAGCTGGCGCTGTGAGAGTACTTTCTATCAATATGTGTACGCAACGCCGTCAATAATTTATTAACGGCTCTGGATTCTTAATCGTGTATTGCGAAATCGTGAAGAATCAAAACAAAAACTTGAACAAAAGAATTTATTTAGGAAAATAAAGTAATTTTTCTTTGTGATAAAATGGTTCAACCGCTTACATACGAAACTTTGAAATATATTGCTGCCAATGATGTAACAGCTCGGGACAATCTAGAGGACTTGAAGTTTATGTTCCGAAATGAAATTGGATCGGCCCGTAACATGTATCGAATACACACAGTGGACGATTTAATTGATTGCCTGGAACGTCATGATGCATTGTCGGAATTCAATATTGAACCTCTTAGAGAAATAGCTGATGAATATGGTGGTTCCTTGGGGGTAGTTATAACGGGCTACAACATACCAAAGGGACTATTACCAGAGCAGCCTTATAATGAATATCGAGAAGTGCGCCTGGCCGACGAGTGTGCGAGACGTTTGAATATAGGAGGGGAAGTAAATAGTATTAATGCTAATTGTGATTCATTTTCTGCGAATAAACTAAAATCACAGCCAGTTTTTGCACAAATTCTGACCAAAGAGCAGCGCGCAGCTATTTATAAATTAATAGCCGGAGATATTGGAACCGGTTGGCGGTGTTTCGGAAGAGAACTGGAAATAAGACAAGGTACCATGGATGATATTGAGATACAGTATAGAGATCTAAATACGCGTGTTTACAAATTGTTTCAAACTTTTGAAGAAGACGAATCAATAGATCCTAAAAAGCATTTACTAATTATATGCCATGCATTAGATGAATGTCGCCGCAAGGACTTACGGCGCAAAGTAGAAAAAATAATGTCTCATTAGTTCAAGTGCTGAGTGTAATATATAGATTTAAAATTGAGAAAATTTGTTAACGAAAAAAAAATTATATTAAGAATAACCTTTGTATTTATCTAATAACTGGGCGTCTACTCTGTAATTCGAAACGAAAGAAAATTCTTTCGAATTTATATGTTATTAACATTGCATTTAGGAAGCATTTGCTTTCGTTTCGAATTGCACAGTAAGCCCCTGTTTTTGTCTAACCCCCAAATTCAAATACATACAAGTGAAGAAAACGTAATTTTAGCGATATATGTATAATTATTAGCAAAAGTTCTACAAATAATTTTTATATAGTATATAAACGATTTCTTTTTTAAATTTATCACAAAAATTTTTTATAATAACTATTATTAAACACTTTTTAAATATAAATTACACGTTTTTAAAGTAAAAGTTTTTATTTTATTTTAAAAACAATGTGAATTTCATAAGCTATTTCCCATATCTCGTTCGTAACAGCAATTCTGAGTCCATAAGATGGCAGAATTGCAAATCTGCAGTATACAATGGCTGAGTAATCACCCTTATCGCGATTGGCGTATTTAGACTTCGACTACGACATTTTTGTAAGAGATTAAAGAAGACTTCAACAGTTTCACTTTAATGTAATACCAAACTGTCGTAGTCGAATTTGAAATACGCCAACCACGATAAGGCAGAATATTCACACTATCTGACGTATCGTTTTTTCAATTCCTTCACATTTCATACGATTTCAGTCGCAAATAGAAACTATTCTATTTTCTTGTGATATAAACATCTTAGAACTAGCTATTGCAATTCGGTGTAAAATTATCGCATTCGATATCGACCGAAATTTTATAAGTTATTTATGTAGTTTAGCACGAAGGGATCATCGTATTGGATCCAAGTGAGCTGGACCCCATTTATGTAGGAAATATTGAGCATTTTAATTTATTACTTTTTTTCATTCATTAATAATGAAATAATTTTTTTTAAAAGTACTTTTACAAAAAGTTATTTTTCAAGTTAGTTTTTTGGGGAAGAGTTGGATGGAGGAGGCGTTTTCATTCCGGAATATGGAATTAAAATGACCTTCAGACTCCCTAATGAATGTAGTATAGTACAGGCAGAGTTATCTGCTATTAAAAGAGCCACACACTGGCTAAGGTCCCATCGGATTTCAAATAGAGATATCCATATTTTAACTGACAGCAAATCTGCTATTAAGTCCCTCATTGGGGTGTATACCACATCATTTCTTGTCCAAGAATGTGGTATAGCCCTGGATGGACTTGCGCAGCACTCAAATATTTCGTTAAACTGAGTGCAAGGGCACGGGACTATTTCAGGAAACATAGTTGCGGATGAACTAGCAAAGAGGGGAAACCTACTAAGAGAGGTCGATATCGACAATCTTTGTGGACTCCCGCTCTCATCCTGCTGGAGACGCTTTGATGGTACCTTTCTTGAAGTAGCTCAAATTAGATAGCGAAATGAGCCCACTTGTGCAATAGCGAGAACCCTCTGGCCTCGCCTGGACTCTCGTAGAACGAAAAATTTCATGAACTTCAATAGGAAGCATTTGCGAGATAGTGGCCACTTTGACTGGTCACTGTACCTTCGGAACCTATGCTAAACGTATGGGTCTCTCGCATAATGACTACTGCCATAGTTGCAATGACGATGAAGAAATTATCCAGCATCTCCTACGTCTTTGTCCCGCCATGGAGGATCTCCGTCTGCACCTCTTTGGCAGAATATCCTTTGGAAACTTATCCGAGCTATCGGAAATTGGGCTCTAAAATATTAGCCTCTTTATTAGGAATAGTGGTCGGTATAATCACTGATCCAAAACGTTTCATTAAGATGGCGATTGCTAATTGCTAAGAAAAGTTTCACAACCGAAATGTTTACAACAATAGTCACTTGTCTGTCCTGCGATGTTACCTTAATTGCTGTATCAAGGACAATTTTGATATATTTTTCCATAATTAAATTTTATTCACATTTTTTGAAAGACCAATTTGCTGTGTGTTTACATTAATTATAATAATGACATTCAAAAAATATTTGTTACAAGAGATTTATATATATATTTTTTTATATTTATGTGAGTGCACGTATATAAAAAATTACAATAGGAATTGAAACATAAAATTTTCAGTGTAACCACATGTATTCAAAAAATAAAAATAAAAAATTAAAAATGTACATATATATGAATTCATTATTACTTGGAATTTGTTAATAAGAAAATTTTTTTCTGCAATAGTTTTCGAATTTTACAAAGGCCGGCTTCCTTAAAAAAAGGCTAGAATTTTTCTTTCTAGCACAAAACAAAATGAAATAAGAAAATACCGTTTTTCAGATTTTTCTTTCTGGTAAATTTCTGTAGTTTTAGGAGATTAAAAATTTAATTTTCTCTTGTTGTTTAGTTTTTGTTCTAAGTGTGTATTATTTTTTTTATACATAATTCAAAAGTGAGAGGGTAATATTAAATACGTGTGCATTTACTTGCAAATACTTCAAATAAGAGTGATTTTTAATAAATTTCTTTTCATTTTTACTTCTACTACAACACACACACACACACACTTCCACTTGGCTTTTAAAAGAAAAACCAACAGATCTACAAAGTGTAAATGGATTTAACATTTGAGCCCGTTTTAATCATAGTGTCCTTGTGTAGTTGGTATTGCATACTCTGATGACCCGACAAACGTATATATTCTTTCAATTTATGGCCAATTTCTAAAGCAGCTTCTTTATTGTTACCATTAGCAGTCCAAATAGCTTAAAGAGAGAATGAAAATTTAATACAATTAAAAAAAAAAATATAAGGTTTATAAAACATACATATGGAAAAAAATACTTACAAATTTTACTAGTTTTACGGACATTAATTACGGCTCCACAAATTTCATCTGAATGTTCAACAACTTCTCCAATCAAACACAAAAGCTAGAACAAATTCATTGTATTAGAAATCCAATATTACGCTAACCACATGAGAAGAAACTTACCACATCTAGCCACAAATTATCTAAATCATCAATAAGCTGACGAGTAATGGGTATAACCCAACGTCCACCTTGGTTATTTGCAGCATCTTCCCACATTGGCCGGATGCCTTTTTTGAAAAGAGAATAATCGCTGCCAATCTTAATGGCAGATGGTGGTTTAATATGATTGTAAAGGCTGAAAGTAAAATAAAATAAAATTAAAATTATTTTCTGCATTAAATTTTTTTTTATTTAATATTGTTTATTAAACATATTTATGTAAGAACAGGCATGTGAGTAATTAATAAATAACAAAGAACAATGCCAATGCTGTTGTAAATTAGGGATTTAATTACTAAAAAGGTTTCAGCAAATTCTATTAGGTACTATGAATTAAAAAAATTCACATACCTATTCCATTTGCACTGAAAATACTAGTACATAAAGCTCAAATTTGTGGACCAAACACAAGAACCCTACTTTTGAAGGTGCGTGCACATGATTTGTACCTAATCATGTATTTTTTTTCACAAACAATTACTCCATAGGAAGTTTTTCAAATAATTTCTATTTAATTAAACAATTTACAACAACAACGTACCTCCAGAAATCTTCAACTGTATTAAAGCTGGTTATTTCATTTTGCATATCCTCCCAAGATTTATTTTTGTCATTTTCCAAATACCACAAAGTCCAGGTGTTCTGCAGGGGATGTTTGATCAAGTGTTCAGGATGAACTTCTTCTTGTTCGGGTTTGGATGCCGCTTCTTCTTTCGCTTCTGGACGGCCGGCTGCTGGTGCAGGTTGACTAGCAGCTGCTGAAGTTTCCTTCTGTGTTGAAGAATTCTGTAAAGGAAAAGCAATGATTATAAAATTTTGACATTTTGCAATAACTCAATAATATATGATGAATGATATCTTACACCAAACAAATTTGGATTCGCAAAATTCTTCCTCCCACGTATTTGACTTTGTGACAACATGACACAAATATTTAAAAACTTTTTTCTTTGACTATAGATCGAGAGATACAAGTGAAGAAAATATGTAATCTGTGTAATATTATTTAAATTTTCTCTTGTTCTTTTTACTGCTACCACAAACAATCACAAGCACATAAATTTGTTCGGCTGCTTTTGTTTCTACTATGATTTTTAAGGTGGGGTACATAAACTTTATATTAGATTTATTAAACAAACAGGTAATAGAAAAGTTCTCTTATTTCGATATGTACATACATACATATGTATATGCAAAAGAGAAACAGAAAACTAATCAAAATTCGCGTTTTGGTTATATCAACTGATGATGAAGTTACAATAAAAACAATTACAAAATAAAAACTTTTACAGTATATATGTATACATATTTATATACACATATATAAACATATGTATGTGTATGTAAATTAATGGAACTGCTGTAATGGAGTATCCCCAACGATCGCTATTTGATCATCATCAGGCTACAGTCTGCGAATTTCGTATTTGTTTTAAAATTTAAATAAAATACATTTACTATGCTTTTGACCTCGTTTTTTCTGAATTCTCTTTAGTGGACCTGATTTTTTTCTTTGTGCTCTAATATATGTTTGTATGTATGTTTATGTTCACGTGTGTTGCTTTTAGTTTTGTTATTCTTCTTTTATTTGAATACTGCTTTCTTTCTTTTATTCTTGTCTGATTAATTTTTTCTTTTCGGCTTTTTTCTGCAAATTTCCAAAACTTTTCCTTTATTTTTTGTTTTCACTGGTTTGGAGAAAATAATTTATGCGTGGAATGGCGAAACAGGCGGAAATCCAAACAAAATTTTATCAAACTGATCTCTCCATAAATTTTTTTTGAAAGCAAGTGTCACAAAAATTAAAAAAAACTCAAATTCAAGGCAGGCTTGAATAAAAATTAATTTCATTGAGTTTTTTAAGTGTGTATATTATGTATATTACAAGTATTTATATGCCTTTTTTTATTTCTTTTCTATGAAAATATCGGTTTGCAAATTTTTAGTTGTATAAAACACGAAAGTCGACCCAGAATTTGCTGTGTATTAAATGACGTTTGCTTTTGATGTGCTTTTGAACTGATTGTTCATGTGCAGTTAAAAGAGATTACGCAGATCACGAAGCCAACATTTAATACACATCGGCGTAATCTAAACAAAATAATACTTGGCCGAAAGAATTCTTTGACATGCTGCACAAGCTGCTTGTCACAAATAAAATACCACGGCCAAAATTCTTTATAATATACATACATATCGTCGCCTCAGAATGTTTTTAGCCCATATGCCACAAAGTTCGAGTGGAGAAAATCGAGTAAAGTTTACATGAAGTTTTCTCAAAATATACCAGATGAATTTCTTTTGTATTTGCACCACTGCTTCCGACACATGTTTTGAAGAAAATCGTAAATTTTTGTGAACTTACATCAATGAAGTTAGTAAGTTACTATAACTTTATTGTAAAAGTAAATATACGTTTTGTGCCACATACGCAACTTTTCTTAATTTATTTTCAAAAAGTAGCTTTTAGTGCTCCATACGTATACTTAACTGCTGTGTCACAGCTGAGAATTGAGAATTTGTTGTTTTATTTTTCTTGCTGTCCAGAGAAATAAGTCGATCGTTTAAGGCCGGCCAAGAAGACGCAGCGGTAATATTTTTAACATTCGATCTGCTTACACACTTACACAAGAAAAACAATTAATTGAGCTGTAGTTAATACTAAGAATGAAATTAAATTATTTCTGTTATACTCAAACATTATATTAAAACATTTAATCGGCGGCTGCGTCTGGGTGATTATGTTTTTGCTTAACACTCGCCGTTGAATTTTTCTTTGGACGCCTTCTTTTTTATTATTAATTTCTTATTGAAATGAAGCAAAACAAGAGTTAACTTTACTTTGTACATTTTTGTATGAAGAATTTGACGCAATCGCCACAGTGGGGTGTACAGTAAAACAACACTTATTAAACCTAAAAATAGTGGATATGGAGCAAAGTGAATGCTTAATACCTCAAAAACCATAATAAATTTCGTGAAACGTGTTTTTGATTGAGAAAGAGGGCATTCAAAATAAATACATTTCATAGCTAACTCATTATTTTAAGAATGACCGGTGGAACATAACTATTCTGGGTCTACGATATATATATTTTTTCGATTTTTCCGCTACCCGCTTGACAAATAAAATCTCAGAGAAATAAACTATTCAAGCGGCTTAAAAATTTCTATTCCAGGCACTTTGAATGTGCCACAAAGTGGATGGTAAAAAACTTAACGTAACATAAGCGTGTGCCACAGAAAAAAGCTCGACACACTTTCTTCAAAATCACACAGGCTGTCACAAAATTTACCCAAAATTTTAAATTTTTCTGTATTATAAAAAAACACATCCTTCAAGAAATTAATTTTTAACGAACACATTTGCAACAATTTTGTATTGACTTCAACAGTGATCGGTCGTGATGAATGATATATATCTCAGTTATAGTTGTTTCCCTCTAACATATGTATATGTATGTTACAGCCCATTTCTAAATATTCCCAAGGAATTATTTTTTTTTAATAAAACCTATCCTAAATATTGAAGTTTGATGGAGAACTTCGAATTTTCGACGTGAGTTTTTTTTTTGTTTACAGTTGTTTTATTTTAACTGCAAACTTGCAAATGACTTTAAAATGAAACATGAATAGGGAATAAAACTCCGGGGAAATATTTTTTCAGGTGAAGCATATAATATATATACATATGCAAAAACTTTTAAAACATCGCGTTTTATTGTAAATTGTTTTATAAAAATTAAATTTAGAATTTGGTCTGTGTAAAATTAAAATGTATTGTTTGTAAATAGCAGGGTCCTTTAAAGGTGGAAAAGAGTAAGGAAGCCGATATGCTAGCAAGGGAGGTGATAAAACGCAACTCCACTCCGAGACCCAGTTGGGTCCATTGTGATAAGGAAGGCGATATCTAGATAGTATTTTTTATTTTCAAATATGACAGGTATATCTATAAGTATGACAAATAAAACGTTACTAATATTAAATATTCAGGGATATCATGAATAAAATTCCAAGTGAAAATTTTCCATTTTCCAATTAGAATTTTTTCTTTCCCCTATTACTTGGTATTGTTGAAAAGAATTCCACGAAAAAATTTCACGTAGAATTTTATTCATGATAGCCCTGATTATATTATTTCCATCTTGTCCATGATTATGTGAACAACAAAAAAAAAACGTTGTTATACGCCATGACTGATATACCTTTCACCACTAGCCATCAAATATAAGAGTAGAGCTGTCATCCTTTTACATTTATTTAGTAAAAAGTTGGGAAAATTTAACAAAGAATTTGAATTGTGAAATTTGTGAAATGTCAAGAATTGAGCTGTTGTCCTATGAAATTTATTAAGAAAAATATTGTGAAAGTTTAACCATGGAACGCTACACTCTTGCAAAATGTGGTTAAAAATTTTGTGAGAAGAGCACACGTCTGCCGAAGTGCTAGAAATGAACATTTGCCCGATATCATATTCCATTATTAATTAATTAATGAATTTGTCCAAATATATAAGCTTTCAAGTCAATTTACTTGCTAACTTTAAATTTGCCCTCAAAAGACAATAACAGTTCATCAGGGTTGTAGTTTTTAGCAAATCGTGCGATTGTGTAGGATTATGATCTTTCCTAATTACAGAATATTTCCGAACGTTTTGCTTTGATTTGACACAAGAGATATTAACAACTGCTCAGCATATGATGAATCGAGATCACGTGGTGTCAATTTGCCTTAAATTGGACCAATTTTCCCATTAAAAAATAGTAGTGTTACTGGTATTGATGACTTGAGACCGATAACAATGTTACCTATTTTGTCAAAGATGGTTGAGCATATTATTAAGATCCAACTTGTTACTTATATTGATAATAATAATTTCTTGCATGACTGTCAATCCGGATTTAGGTGTAATAGAAGTACTACTTCTTTATTGATTGGACTCACTGATAATATTAGGAGTAAAATATCCAACAATGGTGTCTGTGTGCTGTTGTCCCTAGATTTAGCCAATGCTTTTGACAGTGTTAATCACTCTTTGATAGTTTCCAAGTTATATAGGTTGTATGGTCTTTCAAGTTCAGCTTGTAAATTGATATATTCTTATCTTTATGATAGAAAGCAGTATGTTGTCAGTGGTGGGTATATGTATGTATATAGTGGAGTACCTCAGGGTTCGGTCCTTGGAACCTTGTTTTTCATAATGTTTATTAATGATCTCTTGCAAACCGAGCTAGTAGTATGTGTCAACCATTCGTATTTGCTGATGATGTACAGTTACTATTTAAAGGTTGCTCATGATTTTCCAGATGTTTTACAAAATATGATTGATTACACTGTTGGTTTATTATGTAGCTGGATGTCAGACAATGGTCTTAGGGTTAATGCTAGTAAGACTAAAGCAATGTTTTTTGGTGACAGTAGCATTGACAAATTCACTGTTGCTTTGAATGGCAAATAAAATTGAGCTTTGAAAGTCATATTGATTCAGTTCTTTCAAAGGTTTGTTTTACTTTGAGGAAGCTATATAACTAAGATTTACTTTTACCTTTACATGTCAAGAAGAGGGTTGTGTATGGGTTGATTATGCCAATACTTTTGTATGGTCTAGAGGTATACTGTGGCACCTTCGGTTACGTTCTCAAAAAAATAAGACTTGCTTTTAATAGAGTAGTAAGATACCTCTATTCTCTTAAATAAAGACATCATGTCTAGTCGTTTGTTGTAAACTTTTTATGGCTATCTTTTGCCGATTTTATAAAATTGAGAAACTTGTTACTGTTCTATAAGTCATTTAAGTTACAGATGCCTGATTACTTAGTTGACTTATTTGAATTTGAAGGGTCTGTTAGGAATACAGTTGAAAATTCCAAAGCTAACACCTATCTTGGAGCGGTCGTTTAATATGAGGATAGCTAGAGATTTTAATAAATTGCCATTGCAAGAACATTTGATTTTTCTATTGACATCTATAAGAGGAAACTTTTACAAGTGTTTTCGTCAATATAGTCTGCTTGTTATGAATAAATTGTGATTCTTGTTAGGTATATGGTGTTATGGTAAATGTGTTTTCCATTGGGTTTTGATAAAACTATATCACTGTGCAATATAGTTGTTGCTTTATACCTATTATATATTTTTTATTTTATGCGCAATATTAAATCTTCTTTAAATGTATACGTATAACTTATATAATTTGTTAAATAATGTAATTATTTATTTATTATCGCCAAATTGTATTTTTGAATATATGTAGTTAATTCGTTATTTTGTATTTATATAATTTGTTTAAAAAATTCATTACTATTTATTATTTTAAAATTGTATGTAGATAGTTTTTTTTTTAAACAAATCTAGTTTAAGGGAACCTCCCCAAAATTAACAAAAAGTATCCCATCCTATAGTAAATTGAAAAATAAGAAAAAATATTAAATAAAAATATTGGCGGCGAGGCTTAGTTTCCGAGTTATGGGCCTCTGAAATTCTAGTACAATATTTTGATTATACGGTGTTTTTCAACGAATTTGACCAATATTGGTATTTCAAAAATTAAAAAAAAAATTGCTATCCTATAATGCAAAGTTTTCATGCCTAATAGCTTATTTCCGCGCTGCGATTATCTCTACCATGGTGATTCCCGAGACGGCTCAGCCTAGTAATGATTTTCTGGATTGCAAAGTTTTTTTTTTAATTTTCTGTAGTATAGCACACCTTTTCTTAATTTTTGAAATACCAATATTGGTCAAAACACCGTATAATCACAATATTGTACTAGAATTTCAGAGACCTATAACTCGGAAACTAAGCCTCGCCGCCAATATTTTTATTTAATTTTTTTTCTTCTTATTTTTCAATTTACTATAGGATAGGATACTTTTTTTTCATTTTTGGGAGGTGCCCCTAAACTAGATTTAAGCCTTTTTTTGAGTAGTATGATGTGGCCGAATATGGCCCATAGGCTAGGTATACATAATGAATAAATAAATGAAATTTCGATGTCAAATATTTATAGCAAAAAGCATTGTCTGGGTACTGATGGCATGTGACGTCAGTAGTACTGGTGGCCAAGTCAATATCGAATAAATACTATTTTACTTTTGCCACTTCCTGCAGGGTATATACACGTAGCGCATACATAATTATTTACATATATACATATGTATGTATGTGTGTACATATGTTGCTTTTTAGATTTTAACATATTCACTAAATATAACCTATTTAAATCCAATATTGTTGAATTATGTCCAAATTTTACAAAACTAACGAATAGTTACAAATTTAATTATGGATTCAAAAATAAATTAACTGAATATAAATTTCCCCAAAAACACATTGTTCATTACGTATGAAATTTCAGAAAGTCTACACTGGCACTATACAACACATTACCTTTTCGTTTTCTGCCAAAACCATTGTGTTAGAATAATATATTAGATTTTCACTGTCCACACACTATATTATTGATTATTTAGCGCAATATTTAATTTTATCAGAGAAATATCTAGAGTTCTTTTATTTCATCTATTACCAAAAACAACCAAAAATTTAATAGACGACTACGTTTGACACATGTAGGCAAACTGCAGTGTTGTAAAAATCAGGTTTAAAATGGGGGATGGGTTACCATCAGGGCTGCCGACTTAGGTTATTTCTAACCAAAACTGGTTATTTTTTCTTTAATGTGGAGATGTGAATATTTTTCTCATTTTGGTTATTTTTTTTTTGCCAAAATAATGATACCATTGTACATATTTTTTATTTAATACTTTTAAGCTTTTATGTTCTTCAATATTTAGTATTGCTACCAAGCCAACTGAAAATAAAACAGCTGTGACTAAAATTGCTAGTGCAGCCACCTGTTATGAATTCGTCTTGATTGCTACTCACTTGTTTACAATACTTTTCTTTTACAACACTGTCAACATTTTTTAATTTAACTAAATGGTCGCAACTCTGTACTACAGAACACTATGTGGTTCATAGGAGGTGACCACATTTGTCCGCCCGTATTGCTTCCTTCCTAAAAAAAATTGGTCGCATCTTGGAAAATTTTAATTAGTTCGACATATTTTTAGAAAGTCCCCTGAAAACTCGAACTTCCAGTAATTCTGAGTATGCACGTTTTTAGAGTACTATGTGGTCCATAATAGGTGACCACTTTTGTCCGCCCGCATCGCCTCCTTTCCAACAAAAGTGCGTAGCCCTCAGAAAATACCAAGTTGAAAACTTGACGATGTTTGGTTCAAATTCATGTTTTTCAGAAATAGATTCATGGGTTTTAAACCCCTATATATAAATTTGCATTAATTTGCATTAATTTTTCCCGTCTCGGTTGCACATTTAATGGAAAAGTCCTTTGGAATTTTTATAGCTTAACAAAGGTCTGTTAACACGCTAACAGAGCTCTGTTAAAGCACAAGGTTTGTGTCAAGGGTTATAAATTTTAAAATTTAACATAACACACATTCAAACAATTATACTCTGAACCGCAAGTTTTGTTTACTATATATTTAAAAATTGTTATTTTTTTATACATAAATGTACAAGCGTTAACTTATTACATACATAAGTACATATGAAGGTACAAGAATATTTGTATACAAATTTATGTATTTGTTTTGTTGTTATTATTATTAACTGTATTCAAATCACATGCGTTACACGTTACGTATGCATTTTAAATCCCAGTAAAAAAATTGAAGTCATTCTAGTTGAACTACATTTTCATTGCTTCCAAAAAATCGATATTATTAATTTGCCGAGAGTGAGAAAAAAAACTATGTAGAAGCTTATTTTAGTCATACAAAACCTTGTAACTCCTCCATAGTGTTAAAACATACTCACCAGAATTAAAAGAAATTATTTTTTTAAAGAAATTTATGAACTAATTTTAGTCTAAAATTTAAAAGTTATTTGTTTAAATTTACATGAAATCACTGTTTCGGGCTTCGTATAAAAAGAAACTAGTAGTTAAAATAGGTAACTATTTACCATTTTTCTAGGTAAAAATATTATCATAGAACACAAAAAAGGGAATTTTTCTTAATATCGCTTCAATTCAGTGACCAGGCATCGAAAAAGACAACTTCTTGCAATGACAACTCAATGTAAAACTTATTAGAACGGATCGAAATTTTTACTACTTCCACATCGCAAACTCTACATTTTCATGACATTTTTGGAGTGTCTTTTTTTTTGCTGGGATGTTATTTAATAAAAATACTACATATTGAAATTTGGTTATATTTTTTCTCATTTGGTAACTTTTAAGGCGAATTTTGGTTGTAAAAATTTTTTCGTTGTGGCAGCACTGAGCATGAGTACAAAGAAGTTTGGGCTACCATTTTACACAACTGCGCAAAACCTATGATACGACTGTGCCAGTTATTTGGCGTATTGGCAGCAGAGTAGCAAGCCGTACCGGCACGGCTAGCTGACTGGCTAGACTCGGCTTATCGGCGGCTTAGTACTCAGCCGTTATTTTGTCTTTTATTTTTTATACTTTTTTAAATTTCGTATTTAATATGATAGCGAGCGTCCCGGAAAGATAGTTGTTTTTGCTTCCACATAAAAAGAAAATGTTTATGTGAATGGTAACGTAGCTGCGACAACACTTACGTTCTCTTTTGGAGTCCGTTCTTAAATACATGGACGTTTACATTGACTTTTTTGTTTAATTCCGCGAGAAATTTTTCCCGAGGTAAAAATCCAACTAATAGCAAGTAATAGGGAAAGAAATTCTAATTTGAAAAATGAGAAATTTCTCGCGAAATTTTATTCATAATTGCCCTGATAATCTAGAATATGTTTCTATGATTTAACAAATAATTTACGAAGCTATTTTTTAGGATATCAATTACCGCCGCCGAAACTTTTTGCTCGGCCTGCTACTCTGATTGGCAGTCCATATGGCAAGCAAGTATTTGCTGCACATAATATGGCAAGCAAGTGCTTTGTGCAAAGTTGGCTGGTAGAAAGCTGATTAAAATAACAGAGTTTTAAATTAAAAGTCAAAATATAACTCATTTAACAGTCTCTTAATATATACTCAAGTTGTGTAAATGTTAATTGTTTGTTAGAACCCAATAAGTACTCAAAAAATTAAAATTCAATCACTTGAAATTTAACAAACAATTTTTTCAAGTAATATTCAAGTTTAAAAATATTTGAAAATAAAAAATCAAACAACATACAACATGTTCAAACCTTGTGAAATAAGTAATTTATTTTTTATTAAAATTTAAATATGATGAAAAATATCAAAAATATATAAATTAAATAGTGGTTTTTAAAAAAAAAAGTGTTCAAAATCGTGAAAACAATAGTGAAGGTAAATATGCACAAAGTAATTATAAGAAAACTTGTCGATTGGATTTTCCTTTCTATTTCAAACGCATTGTTTTTGAAGTTTGAAAAATATACTTGAATTCAATTGTAATAAAAGGTTGAATTACAGTATAATTCAAGGCTTGAATTGAACTGTAATACAATTGAAATGTTCGAATTGAATTCAAGTACCCATTTCACTGGAGAATGCTATTGAAATAAAGTGTAAATCAAGTATAATTCAACCCTTGACAATTAAATATGGGACTTGAATAACAATTGTTTTACACTT